>CM035836.1:403736717-405126092 GCA_020510985.1 Pholidichthys leucotaenia | reverse complement strand
GGGCGAGAGGCAGGGTACACCCTGGACAGATCACCAGTCCATCGCAGGGCCAACACAGAGACAGACAACCATTCACTCTCACATCCATACCTAAGGACAATTTAGAATCCCCAGTTTGATGCCAGTTAACCTCACTTGCATATTTTTGGCATGTGGGAGGAAACCGGAGAAATCCCGGAGTAAACCCACGCAGACACGGGGAGAACATGCAAACTCCACACAGATCACTGTTGGTCGGGAGCTGGGATCGAACCCAGGATCCCCTGGCCAAGGGCGAGTTGCTGTGCTGCTGCAGTACTAACCACGCCGTCACAACGCTGCCCGCATCTTTGGCCATTTAAGTTAATTTATTTCATTAAAAACAATTTTATTAATATTTTTTTTCTTTAAAATCAGAGTTAAATTATTGTTCTGTTCTGGCTCTGCAAAATTATGGTCAAAAATGTAATTGTTAAAAAGTTTAAAAAAATTACCACAGTCTGTTGCAAATGTATTAAAAAAACAGTAATTTTATTGAAAAAAGACAAAAATTAGCCATAAAATAATCCACAAGCTTATAATAAAGTCTCAAATGTACAAGAAAAGTCTTATTTTACAAGAGGAAATTACATATTTGAGGAAAATGGTTTCAAATTTAGATAAATTTATAGAGAAAATGAAAAAACTATTAGAAAATTGTTATAAATTTTGGAGAAAAACCTTCAAGACTGAAGTCATTACTCAAGTTTTTAAGTGGGCGCTTCTTGTACCCTTAACTCAACTAGAAAGCTTTGGTTGTCTACTTTTTTTGCATGAGTAAAATTTCTGGCTGCTGTACCCACCTCTGATCATATAATTTAAGTATGCATGAGTAAATTACTATTATGAATGTTTTTTTTCCCTTCCCTACTCTCTCAATGGAAAAAAAGAAATGCTAGAACAAAAATACAAAAAAATACACATTTTTGTCATTTATGTAAACATGACAAAAAAATCCTGCAGAACAAAACATGACACTTGATATTTTCTAACCTGTTTGTATACCACCATAGATAGAGAACCTGAATTAGACAGGGCTCAGAGAGGGCAAGATCGGACAGAAGAGAGGAGCCAAGGAGAGGAAAGTGTTCAGGCAGAGGGTCCAGGAGAGGTGAGAGCAGAGGGAGGAGAGGATGACACCAGTAAAAAGTTCAAACACAGGACATCTGGGTGGGACCCCAACTGGCCCAATATTCCAACATTCAAGCCTTGGCTGTACAATCTATCTATAAATTCACGAAATCTCGGTCTGTGTGTTTGTGTGTCTGTCTGTTCCATGCATATCTCTTGAACCGTTTGGCATACTGGCCTAAGATTTAAAACGTGCTTTGCTGAGGTTGTGAGGGTGTGCATCCCCGAATATGGAGTCACTCGTTCAAAATATGTAATTTTTATCAATAAGTTTAGTCACTGCTCTGTGTCTCTTCATGCCCTGGCTTCAAGAAGTGTGGGCGGGGATTTTGATTGACTCTGTGCTGATTGGATAATACGCGGCATCATGCCTATGCTGATTGGACAGTATGCGGTATCACAACCATGCTGATTGGATAACACACAGCATCATGACCTGTGTGTGTGTATGTGTGGGGGGTGGCGCTGGTGGGGACCTGTGATGCTGCAAAGGACATCACTGGCACACGGGTAAAGCAGCAGCCGAGACTCCCGTTAACCGGTCAGGCTGGGCTTGGCTCCCTGCAAAGGACTACGATCCGCTGGTTCAGCTGCTGCTTCTCCAATACCGGTGTCTGATCGGGCACTCCACGCTCAGCCTGCCCAGTCAGTGGTAGACGGCAGTCCTACTGCTTCATTGTGGAGTGGAATGGCCAGATCAACTGCATATCATGTGTGGACACTAAACGACAACAAAATGCAAAAATGCCCAAGTAATGAAATAAATCATTTTTCTTTAAATATTTATAGACAAATGGGCAACACTGATGCAAAAGTTGCAGCCAAACGGGTCATTCTCCTCTGTGTGTGTGTGTGTGTGTGTGAGAATAGTGAAGGGATTGGTGCCGTACATAATTTCCCTCTGGGGATCAATAATAATACAAGATACAAATACAAAAAAAAAAAATGTTCGATGTTTTGTACTTATAATATTGCTAAAATATAAAAGGACTACAGTGGGCCTCAAATATTTGTAAACGTGTCCTCTTATAGTGCTGCATGAGTTTATTGATGACAGACTATAAACTACACATAAAAACTAAATTATAATGGTGAACAACTCCCATTCCCCAAAGTGCAATATACAACATTTATGAATATAAGTCATAAAAGATTACACAAATAAGTGATCTGACAAAAAATAAACTAGCGGTTTTTAAACAGTGGCTAATATTGGATGTCCCATTCATTTTCAATTATTGTTTAATTAATGTTCACACAATCAAATAAATCTCAGTTCAGTCCCTTTCATATTTGTCAAAGTCTAATGTGTGATTGTATTACACTTTCAAACACAGCCTACATTTGGGCTTGTAAAGCCTGATTGGGCTACCTGTTTCAGACAGGAATACTTGCTTTCTACGAGCATGCACTAGTACGGTACTTCAAATGGTAAGTTCCATATGGAAAGTTACTATGCAAAATTAAAAGAAAAGAAATAAATAGTATAAAATAACATATTACGGTTACAATAGTGTCGTGTTTTCTACCCCCCCGGAAAAATATGTTGCCACCGCACCAAGATCTTTAAGCCAGAGGAAACACTGGTTTCCTCATTTTGGCAGCAAAATGATTGCCCCGACGCAGTCCACATTATTGCAGGGGATTTTAACAAGCATGCTTAAAGTCTGTACTCCCCAAATTCCACCAACATGTTAAGTGTCCCACAAGAGGAGAAAGAACACTGGATCATGTTTTCAGCAACATTAAGCACACCTACAGAGCCACCCCCTCCCCCACCTTGGACAATCAGATCATCTGTCTCTGCTTCTAATACCTGCTGACAACCCCCTGAGGAAGAGTCTCCTCCCCCAACCAAACAAACAGTTAAAACCTGGCCTGAAAATGCCCTCCTCCAGCTACAAGACTGCTTTGCCTGCACTGATTGGAGCATCTTTGAACAGCAGGACCTGGACTTCTACACTGAGTCTGCCCTTTTCTACATCAAATGCTGTGTAGAAAATGTGACAGTCGCCAAACACATCTGGGTCTTTCCAAACCGCAAACCCTGGATGACCAGTGAAGTCCAGGCTCTGATCAGAGCCCACAACTCAGTCTTCAGACAGAGGGACAGCTCTCTGTACAGCACTGCTAGAGCCAACCTGAGGAGAGGCATAGAACTTGCTAAGAATGCCTATAGAAGGAAGGTGAAGAGCTTCCTCACAGACAATAACCCCCGACAGATATGGAGAGGCATCCAGGCCCTCACCAACTACAGGGGCCAGGGTCCCCCAACATCAGACAGCAGCCTCACTCTGGCAGAGGAGCTTAACAGCCTCTTTGCCTTGTTTGAGCACATCTTCTCCCCAAACTTGCCCCCCCTCCCCTCCCCTCCCCCCTCTCTCTGCAGGTGCACAAGGTGAGGAGGCAACTGAGAGCAGTGAACCCCCACACAGCTGCTGGTCCAGACGGCATCCCAGGAGCAGTGGTCAAAGCATGTGCAGACCAGCTGGCAGGGATCCTCACCAAGCTGTTCAACCTCTCCCTGATGCACGCCACTGTCCCTTCCTGCCTCAAGGCCTCCACCATCATCCCCATCCCCAAAAAGTCTGCAATTGACAGCCTGAATGACTATAGACCCATAGCACTCATGTCTGTAGTCAAAGTGTTTTGAGCGACTGGTGTCCCAGCACATCAGGGGTTGTCTTTCCCCCTTCTTTGACCCCCACCAGTTCGCCTACAGGGAGAACTGGTCTACAGAAGATGCCGTCGCCACCCCTCTCCACAGAACGCTGAGCCACCTGGAGAACCCAAGGAGCTACGTGAGGATGCTCTTTGTGGACTACAGCTCAGCTTTCAACACCATCATCCTGGACATCCTGATCAACAAACTACCTTCTCCAGAACCCCCCCCCCCCCCACTTGCTCCTGGATAAAAAACTTTCTCACTAACCGCCCACAAGCAGTCAGACTTGGCCCCCACCAGTCCTCCACACTGTCTTTTAGCACTGGCTCCCCCCAGGGCTGCGTGCTAAGCCCCCTGCTGTACTCTCTTACACCCTTGACTGTATTCCAACCCACCCAAACACCGTCATCATGAAATACATGGACAACATCACCTTGGTTGGGCTCATCACCGACGATGATAAGGCATACGGGGTGGAGGTAGAGAATCTGCTGCTGTGGTGCCAAGCAAACAACCTGAAACTGAATGTCCAAAAATACAAAGAACTCATACTGGACTTCACAACCTGAACCAGAAGCTGCTGCTGGCCTTCTATCACTGCTCAGTGGAGAGCGTGGTCATCTACTGTCTGGGTGTGTGGTACGCCAGCTCCACGGCCAAGAACAAGAAGGCTGTGCAGAAAAATTTTCAGCGGCCCTCTGCCCTCCCTGGAAGACATCTCCAGATCCTCTTGTCTCAGAAGGATCAAGACCATCACAGGAGACCCCTCACATCCCACCCACCACCTGTTTGACCTGCTTCCCTCTGGATGACTGTTCAGATTGATCAGGTCCCATATCTCCAGATTGACAAACAGTTTCTTCCCCTGGGCCATCCAAATTGCGGACCGTTTAATTACAATAACTCACCTGGCTTTGCATTCTGCACTTTCATGTATACTGACCCATCCATGAAATCACTACTGTGCATACAGTGGTGTGAAAACGTGTTTGCCCCCTTCCTGATTTCTCATTTTTTTTTGTATGTTTGTCACACTTAAATGTTTCAGATCATCAAATTTAAATATTAGACAAAAATAACATAAGTAAACACAAAATGCAGTTTTTAAATGAAGATGTGTATTAAGGGTAAAAAAAAAATCCAAACCTACATGGCCCTGTGTGGAAAACGTGACCCCCCCCCCCCGTTAAAACATAAATTAACTGTGGTTTATGACATCTTTGGAAAGCTGAGTTCAATTTCTCTAGCCACACCCAAGCCTGATTACTGCCACACCTGTTCTCAATCAAGAAATCACTTAAATAGGACCTGCTTGGCAAAGTGAAGTAGACCAAAAGATCCTCAAAAGCAAGACATCATGCTGCGATCCAAAGATATTCAGGAACAAATGAGAAACAACGTAATTGAGATCTGTCAGTCTGGAAAAGGTTATAAAGCCATTTTTAAAGCTTTGAGACTCCAGCAAACCACAGTGAGAACCATTATCCACAAATGGTGAAAACATGGAACAGTGGTGAACCTTCCCAGGAGTGGCCGGCCGACCAAAATTACCCCAAGAGCGCAGTGACAACTCATCCAAGAGGTCACAAAAGACCCCACAACAACATCCAAAGAACTGCAGGCCTCACTTGCCTCAGTTAATGTCAGTGTTCATGACTCCACCATAAGAAAGCGACTGGGCAAAAAAGGCCTGCATGGCAGAGTTCCAAGACAAAAGCCACTGCTGAGCAAAAAGAACATAAAGGCTCGTTTCAGTTTTGCCAGAAAACATCTTGATGATCCCAAGACTTTTGGGAAAATACTCTGTGGACTGACGAGACAAAAGTTGAACTTTTTGAAAGGTGTGTGTCCCATTACATCCAGCGTAAAACTAACAGCATTTCAGAAAAGGAACATCATATCAACAGTAAATTATGGTGGTGGTAGTGTGATGTTCTGGGGCTGTTTTGCTGCTTCAGGACCTGGAAGACTTGCTGTGGTAAATAGAACCATGAATTCTGCTGTCTACCAAAAAATCCTGAAGGAGAATGTCCGGCCATCTGTTCGTGACCTCAAGCTGAAGCACACTTGTATTCTGCAGCAGGACAATGATCCATAACACACCAGTAAGTCCACCTCTGAATGACTTAAGAAAAACAAAATGAAGACTTTGGAGTGGCTTAGTCAAAGTCCTGACCTGGATCCGATTGGGATGCTGTGGCATGACCTTTAAAAGGTGGTTCATGCTCGAAAACCCTCCAATGTGACTGAATTACAATTCTGCAAAGATAAGTGGGCCAAAATTCCTCCACAGCGCTGCAAAGACTCATTGCCAATTATCGCAAATGCCTGATTGTAGTTGTTGCTGCTAAGGGTGGCCCAACCAGTTATTAGGTTTAGGGGGCACTCACTTTTTCACACAGGACCATGTAGGTTTGGATTTTTTTCCCTTAATAATAAACACCTTCATTTAAAAACTGCATTTTGTGTTTACTTGTGTTATCTTTGTTTAATATTTAAATTTGTTTGATGATCTGAAATATTTAAGTGTGACAAACATACAAAAAAATGAGAAAATCAGGAAGGGGGCAAACACTTTTTCACACCACTGTATTTTCCATAATCCTTGGGCCATTTTACTCAATTGTTTGTTCTGCACTCCGCACTCTTATGTACTTAGTTCCATCCGTGATGCCACTACCATACCTGTGTATATACTGTGCCTATGGTGTGGTAACCCACCACACTCTACATGGACATTCCTCACACTCAGCAGGTCTAGAGGAAGCAGAGGACCATTTACATACAGAGAACAATTCACATACGGACAGAGAGCCCCTGGGGGACAACCAAAACAGTGGACTGTTGTTTATACATCCCCGGATTCAGGAGAGGACGTCCGGGTGCCAATTGGTCACGCTAATAATAGGTATTGACTGATATGTATATCACTATGCTAATGTGCCATGCATTCTCTCTCTGTATAAAATGTATAAAAGAGCTTGCTATACATGCCTCAGCAGCACAGTAGCTCACTGAGTTACGATGTGCGTCTCATTATGTTGGAGGTAATAAAACCCTGCAACCTTCCAGCTCATCGCATCTCGCCTGATCTTTTACCTCCACACTGGTGACTCTTGACGAATAATGGAACATGAGGCAAACACCCCGGAAATGACCCAGATGGGAAGCCCCAGCACATGTCATGGTGCGTCTCTCGCCTGATCTTTTACCTCCACACTGGTGACCCTAGACGTGTCATGGTGACACTGGCATCCTCTTCATCCACACCTGAGCGCCCTCTCCGGAGCTGGCAGCGCTGGGAACAACACGCACCATGAACGGCGACACGAGCGAACCGAAGGAAGCAGCCTGAGCGGGGAAAGTCATCGGCGCCATCTGCGTTGATTTCCAACAAGCTCCGCGACCCTGACTCACTCCGGACAGCGGACCTCCTGCGCACAGAAGCCCCGCACGCACACCGCAGGATTGCGAGGACAGTGCAACTGCCAGCTATGTGGTCACTGCGCCAAGCTCGCGCCACGCACAGGGACAAACCGGCTCCACAGACTGATACAGCGTCCTCCACCGCTGCACATGCCCGAGAAACACGGCCGATCGCCATTCTCGGAACCTTCAGGGCTGCTCACGCACCTGAAGCAGACATGCAGCCCGCACACAGGACTCAGCCACAGCGCACAATGGGAGTCTAGCCGATTGCTGTCCCCGATGGCTTTAGGGCTGTGTCTGCACCTAAAGCCAAACCGCCAAGTCCCTCACACAGCTGCAGTTGTTTCACAGCTGCTATGCATCCTCGGGGAATTTGGCCGTTCACCTTCCCCACATCCTCGCTGGACCGAGCCGTGAGAGGAGTCAGAGACTTAATTTTTTTCACAGCCGCTGCGGATCACCACCAGGTTGACCGGGAAAGTCCCTCACCATCGCGGATCCACACGCAATTTTTGCGCGGCCCAGACACCTTTGACGTCCCGGGCCGGCACTCACTTACTCCCACCCCCTCCCCCTCCTCTTCCACAGCACTCTTCCTGCAACTCACTCCCTAAAGCCGACGATGGCCGGTTGGTTCCATTACGCACGACGCGCACCGGCCCCGTGAGCCCACGATCCACGGCCATTCAACGTGCTGGAACCCGGAGCGGAGCACACTGTCTTATCCACCCCTCCCCCGTCCTCCCCACGGACTGACAGGCCCTCCGACACTCCTCTACAGCATGACAGTTCTACCGGAGCTGGAGCCCAAACGACCGGTGGGGGGGGGGAGCCCTGTGGTGACCCACCACACTCTACATGGACATTCCTCACACTCAGCAGGTCTAGAGGAAGCAGAGGACCATTTACATACAGAGGACAATTCACATACGGACAGAGAGCCCCTGAGGGACAACCAGAACAATGGACTGTTGTTAATACAATCTCCCTAATCCGGGAGAGGACGTCCGGGTGCCAGTTGGTCACGCTAATAGGTATTGACTGATATGTATATCACTATGTTAATGTGCCATACATTAGCATAGTGGAGTGGTGCCGTACATACCGGAGTGGTGGCTCAGTTTGTAGAGCATCTGCCCCACACCCGGGAGGCAGGGGTTCAAATCCCGGCCGGGTCATGCCAAAGACCATATAAAAGCAGAACTTCTTGCCATCCAGCTTGGTGCTCAGCAATAATGGAATGGAGGACGGAAATCTGTGGCGGCGCCTTACATGGCAGCGGCCCTTCTGATTCTACACATGGGGTGTGTGTGATTGACACTGTAGATAGGATAAAGCACAATTTCGTTCTACTGTACATGATTGGTTGTATGGTTGAATGACAATAAAGAGTGATTTGATTTATTCTCTCTCTGTTTGTATAAAAGAGCTTGCATCTTGCCTGATCTTTTACCTCCACACTGGTGACCTTTGACGAATAACGGAACACAAGGCGAACACCCCGGAGATGACCCGGACGGGAAGCCCCAGCACGTGTCATGGTGCGTCTCTCGCCTGATCTTTTACCTCCACAATGGGCTATTTTTATTTTTATTTCAGTTGTATGTTTAATCGTGTGTTCTATAACTGTTTTATTCAAATTCTCTCATACTTTATTGCGCAATAACCTGGTGGAGCACCCACAGTTTCGTTGTACTGTACAACTGCACAATGACAATACAGCCTATTCTATTCTATTCTATTCTGTTCTATTTTATTAGGTGGCAGGCAAAGGCAGAGACCTTCGTGGTCTGATCCCCAGCTTTCTTATTTTGTTTTGTAACTTTAATTTGTTTTTTAAGTCTCCGAAGAATTTAGATTGTTAAGTTTATGTTTGTGCAGGTTTAAAATTAATGCTACTTATCTAATGCATCAATTGCATTCAGTTCTTACTGAATTTGTTCATTGCAAACCAAGTAGAAATGCTTATATAAACTTATATACTGTAGATTGTCCACTGGTCCAGAATTCAAAAAACTCACTTCATGCAGTCGGCAGTTCTTTGCAGGTCAGCTCCCTGTATCTTTGGCTGATGTTGCTGTTTTTTCTCCTTGATTATGATTTTTTTCCACTCTTCATATGCCTCCAAGAGTGCTTGTAACTCTTCCTTAGAGAAATAATTCTCTCTTTTTTCCTCCACTGCTCATGGTTTCTTTGTTCAACACATGCTGTCTTAGTAGGTAGGTCGAGGTCAGTCTACTCTGAGTTGTTCAAACACAGTCATAACCAGAGTTCTGGAACCAAAAACTCAGAGTCAGTTCTGGCAGGTTCACTTAACCCTGAGTTCAGGGTTTATTTCAGGTTATGTTTACCCTGTTTTCTGGAATACCCCCCAGGAATTTTGTTGCTGTTGTTAAATATCAAAGTGATCCAGATGACACTTTGCCCTACAGAAATCGAGCTAGTACTTACCACTGATGAAGGTACAACTTATTTTTTTATTCATTAAACAATCAAGATATCACATGTTAATTCTTGAGCCTTAGAGGATTTAGTAAAGAGCTCCACCAGATGTTTCCCCCTGTTTCCCGCTGCAGTAATCTGCTCCTGGTTGGATCTAGCTTTATCATGTGCTCACATGAAAAAGGGTATGTTTCAGTCCCTACTCTAAAGAGCAGTGATGAACTATAATTGCAGAAATGTAATACTTTAAAGACCATACTACATTATGTTGTGGCATAGAATTACAGTATATCAGTGTTAGCAAAGCATTTTGTATGTGACAATTAAGTGGAAGAATGGGGGGGGGGAAGAACGATGTAACTCTGGTATAGTTGTCATTTCATAGTTTAATATTCATCTATTCTACTCATCAATATAAGTAACGTTGCAGCCTGACTTTGCTCATAAATATTTTTTTATGAAAAACCATGTGTATAATGTTGACATTTGATATTTAGGATGGAAAAGTAATTCTATCTGCAAACATACAATTTAAAGATTGGCTCTAGAGGCAAACCAATACCATTTCCCTGCACTTCTGATAGGAGTGCCATTTTCTTTCTTCAGTGGAGCTACTGATCTTGAATACTGATCTGAGTATCTAGCTGTCATGCTGGGTTACAACCAGTTATGCAGAAAAAAAAATTCTTTGTTTTATTGCAATTCAGGGTTTTATTGCTAAGTGGTTGGCACGCTATTAACTTATGTATGCTGGTTTTTGTTCACCATTTTCATATTGCAAGTTGGAATTTACACTACCGTTCAAAAGTTTGGGGTCACCCAGACAATTATTTTGTGTTTTCCATGAAAAGTCACACTTATTTACCACCATGAGTTGTAAAATGAATAGAAAATATAGTCAAGACATTGACAAGGTTAGAAATAATGATTTGTATTTGAAATAATATTTTTTTCAGATACTCAACCTGCTCAAAGGAAGGTCAGTTTTATAGCTTCTCTAACCAGCTAAACTGTTTTCAGCTGTGCTAACATGATTGCACAAGGGTTTTCTAATCATCCATTAGCCTTCTGACGCAATGAGCAAACACATTGTACCATTAGAACACTGGAGTGATAGTTGCTGGAAATGGGCCTCTATACACCTATGTAGATATTGCACCAAAAACCAGACATTTGCAGATAGAATAGTCATTTACCACATTAGCAATGTATATTAGATATTAGAGTGTATTTCTGATTAGTTTGAAGTTACCTTCATTGAAAAAAACAGTGCTTTTCTTTCAAAAATAAGGAAATTTCTAAGTGACCCCAAACTTTTGAACGGTAGTGTGTATTCATATTTAATGTGATGTTGCTGATTTTAAAAAAGGATCACAACCACATTTAATTCTACCTGTGCATGGAGGATAAATCAAGGTCACACTAACATCACATGGAATTATTTATGCGTGTGCTACTATGTGTCCATTTTGCTCTACCAATTGCATGCAACATACAGCCAAGCGAAACCTACAGTATGTGGGGTCATTTCTCTGATAAACAAAGTCCAGATGGGATATAGTATATGTAGTATGCACAGCGATCCGGCCTGTATGCAGCAGCAAGAGACGCAAAGAAGATTACTTTTTAAAATGAGAGAGCATGAAGGTCTTTTAATTGACCTCCATATCAGTGCTGAGAGATCTGCTGGGTGTGGTACATGCTGCTGTCAGCTGACATAGATTTGTATGACTTAGTATTCCACAAACTCACTCTTTCCCTGAATTGGGATTAACCACACTACCTAACAGAAATATAGCATTGGCATTTTGCATAACGCACAGGCTTTGATGCCCTTCTCATCTGTTTCATTGTGGGACAGGAATTGAGTTTCCTCTGGAGAATACACATGCACTGCTCTCTTTCATGTTTGTCAACAACCCCTACTGATATTGCAATGAGATGAGAGATGAGATTCAACTTTATTGTCATTACACATGTATGAATACAAGGTAACGAAACGTGACTTGGCATTTGGGCACGCTCTGCAGAGCGCATCCAAGGCCGGGGCAGCCGCTAGGCGCCAGTCAATGATGGGATACTGACAGTGATGGACAGACTTCTTGAAAAACAGGATTTTTCACCTGAACGCCCAAGACTTCTACGCATATGAACATTAATTAAATCCGTTACAAAATATATACAGTATATTATACATACACCAGAAGAGCAAGAGAAGGCAACATTATAAGGCCGAGTAATACATATAATTATTCCTTAAATTTTGTAAGTACTTGTATAAAGACAAATGAGAAAAGAAGTTGTCATGTACTAACAATAAACAGCTTACACACAGAATTTATGTGTAGTGGTGGTATGGAGATAGAACATATCGTACATATTAATAAACATCGTTAATTGAGTGAATATATGACTGAACTGTAATCTTCTCAGTTTTAATTCATAAATGCAAAATATAATTTAAAAATACAGTTAAAACTGCTTATATGACATCCTCCCCTTGGAACAACACACTACTGTAGTGGAGAGGTTTGTGTCCCATAATCCCAGGAGCTTTGTTGTCAGAGGAACTTGCCTCTAGTACGGTCTCCCAAGTAAAACTGGTCCTGGGTGAAGAGACAAACCAAGAGTGATCCATTGGATCCTCATATAAAAGTTAAAAACTGAGATTCAATGTACCCAGCACTATATGAGGTTATCAGGGCCCCACCCTGGAGCTAGGGGGAGGTGCTCAACGGCAAGTGTCTGGTGGCCATGGACCCTAACAGGCTCAACCTGAATGAGCCACATGGGTCTGCTGTCCAGGTGGGCTCACCACCTCCAGGAGGGATCATAGGTGTTATGTTGGTCAGGTCACAGTCTAATCTTCTCTGCTTAGTCTGCTGAGTCTGCTTTATTTGCCATAGTTTATCGTCCCCCATCAACCTACTCAGAATTTTTATCCGAATTTGCTGATTTCTTAGCTGATTTAGTGCTGAAATCTGATAGAATAATTATAGTAGGGGACTTTAATATACATGTGGATGTAGATAGTGACTGCCTTAATGTGGCATTTAATTCAATATTAGACTCGATTGGGTTTTCTCAGCAAGTAGGAAATTCTACTCATTACCTCCACCATACATTGGACCTTGTTCTGACATATGGCATAGAAACAGAAAATCTTGTAGTGTCTCCTCATAATCCTGTACTGTCAGACCATTGTCTGTTAACCTTTGATTTTACTATTTCTGACTATTTGGCTCCTAAAGAAAAATATTATTACAGTAGGTGCCTCTCAGATGATGCTGTTACCAAATTTATGCAGATTGTTTCCTCTATGCCATGTGTCAACACAACGGAAATAAGCTATAGACAGCTTGCTCCTTCTGTAATTGATAACATGGTGGATAGTGTTACAGCTCCTCTGCATCAGACTCTAGACTTGGTGGCCCCCTTAAAAATGAAAAAAGTCTAATCAGAGATTTCTAACTCCTTGGTTCAACACAGAAACTCGTAGCTTAAAACAGAAGACTCGTCAATTAGAAAGAAAATGGCGCTCCACTAATTTAGATGAAATCTATTTAGCTTGGAGAAATCATCTTTTAATTTATAAAAAAATCTCTTCGAAAAGCTAGAACGAGTTATTACTCTGCATTAATAGAAGAGAACAAGAATAATCCCAGGTTTCTTTTCAGCACTGTAGCCAGGTTGACAAAGAGTCAGGACTCTGTCAATCCTAGCATTCCCTTAGAGCTTACTAGTCAGGACTTTATGAACTTTTTCAATAATAAAATTTCATCCATCAGAGATAAAATCAATCAGATTCTTCCCACAGTTAACTTAAATACTGTAACTACTACAACTCCTTCTATTGATGTCTGTCTTGATGAGTTTACTCCAATCGACCTTTGTGAGTTAGACAAAATAGTTTCCTCATCCAAACCTTCAACTTCTCTTTTAGACCCTATTCCTATCAGGTTATTTAAAGAAGTCTTCCCACTTATTGGTAGCTTTGTTCTTCATATAATCAATTCTTCATTAACTTTAGGCCATGTACCGCAGGCTTTTAAAATGGCTGTAATTAAACCCTTACTCAAAAAGCCAACGCTAGATCCAGGAGCTTTAGCTAACTATAGACCAATCTCCAATCTCCCTTTCATTTCAAAAATCTTAGAAAGAGTTGTTGCTACGCAATTATTTGACCACCTGCAGGGAAATGGTTTACTTGAAGAGTTTCAATCTGGGTTTAGAATCCATCATAGTACTGAAACAGCCTTAGCGAAGGTCACTAACGACCTCCTCATCGCATCTGATAATGGACTGGTTTCTGTACTTGTCCTTTTAGACCTTAGTGCAGCTTTTGATACTATCGATCATAATATTGTACTTGATAGATTAGAACACTATGTTGGACTTAATGGAACTTCGTTGCAGTGGTTTAGATCTTATTTATCTGATAGGTTCCAGTTTGTTCATGTAAATAATGAGTTTTCTTTCAACTCAAAGCTTAGTCATGGAGTTCCACAGGGATCTGTGCTAGGCCCTACTCTTTTTAGTTTATATATGCTTCCGTTAGGCAACATTATTAGAAAGCACTGTATACATTTTCATTGTTATGCAGATGACACACAATTATACCTGTCAATGAAGCCAGATGATAGTAATCAATTAGCCAAGTTAGAAGCCTGTCTTAAGGAAATCAAAGCTTGGATGACTTGTAATTTCCTGCTATTAAATTCAGATAAGACTGAAGTCATTCTTGTTGGTCCAAAAAACCTTAGAAATTCCTTTCCAAATCAAACTTTCAGTTTGGATGCGGTTACTCTTTCTCTTAATAGCTCTGTGAGGAACCTTGGAATTATTTTTGATCAAGATCTGTCCTTCAATTCACAGATTAAATTTGTTTCTAAGACTGCCTTCTATCATTTGCGTAATATTGCCAAGATTAGGAGCATCTTGTCTCAGAGTGATGCTGAGAAACGGATCCACGCTTTTGTTAGCTCGAGATTAGATTATTGTAATTCTTTATTATCAGGCTGTCCTAAAACATCTTTAAAAAGTCTTCAGCTGATCCAAAATGCTGCAGCAAGAGTTTTAAGAGGTACTAGAAAGAGAGATCATATCTCTCCAGTTCTGGCCTCCCTTCATTGGCTTCCCATAGAGTTTAGAATTAAGTTTAAAATCCTTCTTCTTACTTACAAAGCTCTAAACAATCAGGCTCCTTTTTATTTAAAAGATCTGATACTACCGTATTATCCTAACAGAGCACTACGCTCCCAAAATGCAGGATTACTTGTAATACCTCGAATCTCCAAAAGTACAATGGGAGGCAGAGCCTTCAGTTATCAAGCTCCTCTCCTGTGGAACCAGCTGCCAATCTGGATTCGGGAGTCAGACTGGATCTCTGTTTTTAAGAATAGGGCTAAAACCTACCTTTTTGATATAGCCTACAATTAGGGAGGGATCATGTGTTTCTGAACCCTCCCTTAGTTATGCTGCTAATAGGTTTAGTCAGCCGGGGGACCTCCAGTAATGCACTGGGCCTCACTCCTTTCCTCACTCTCAATGAAATATTTTTTTTGCTGGTCATTAACATTTGTTTGTTCTCTCCCATAGATTGAGTCCCCATCGTGCTGTTTGCTCTCTACATGTCTGTTCTTCTCATCTTCTCTATCCCCTCACCCCCCAGCCAGTCGCAGCAGATGACTGCCCCTCCCTGAGCCTGGTTCTGCTAGAGGTTTCTTCCTGTTAAAAGGGAGTTTTTCCTCTCCACCGTCGCCAAGTGCTTGCTCACAGGGGATCGCCTGATTGCTGGGGTCTTTCTGCAACTGTGGGGGTTCCCCCTACAGTTGATAGTGCTATGAGATGACTGTTGTTGTGAAATGGCGCTATATAAATAAAGTTGAATTGGATTGAATTGAATTGAATTGCTGCCTCCAGGGCTCAGCTCTTGAGATAATCAGTAGAAGATGGATGGATGGATGGTTGATATTACATCAAAAAGATCTTTAAAAGAAGGCCAGGACCTGATATGAAAAAAGTTTGATAAAAATGAATCAGGATATCTGAATTACTCCATAAAGCCAAATGTTTAGTCCACTCCATAGACTTCCTTTTGTTTTGTGCCATCTTTCTGACATTTTTACTTGCTCTGTATTGAGATATACAGCAACAGAACACCAGCGGAGCTCACTGAAGGGAGCAGAGGAATCCACTGACCCATCAGGGTGTAGTTCAGCACAGCCATGTACGAACAAGCTCTGCAGGTCTGCTGGCACAGCAGCGCTGACAAACCACAGATTGCACTGGTGACAGAATTTATCAGGCTTCAGCAGAAAAACAGCATCCCATCGGAAATGACTGTGGAGGATATGACAGACATGCTGGTGGGGCAAAGCAAAAGCACTCAGAGCATTTTGCTTTGGGAGTTTGAAGTTCGTGGACATCGATGATGCTGATGCCAAGCATCATCACAGGTTTTATGTGGGGTGAACTCCAGCACGATGAAGAGAGATGCTGAATCTGATGCCAGGATGCTCAGTACACCTGAAGCCTTTGGGCTTTTTTTTTTTTTTTTTTTTGTACATTGAAAGATCACCAACAGGGCTCAGAAGTGTTTCAGTGCCTCAGTGAAAGCTACTTGATCCAGGGGAGGTTGTGATGGACAATTTCCAAACTCATCTCTACTCAAGTACTTAAATATGGCCCCAGAAGAACTGAGAGGTCACAAAGGGTCACCAGTGTTCTTTTCAACATGCTTCAGATCGACTTCCATGACGGTCAGCATGGTCCTACTGAAGACATCCAGGCAATGAATGATTTACACTAAATGTGCTGACCAACATAAATGTTGAGTCCAATGAAATTTGAGCAGTGTGTGCAGCACCTTGTAATCTGAACATATAGATGAGGGAGATTCAGTAAATATCAATAAACACAGGCAGTAGTAGTGGTAGAAGATGCAGACTCTCTAAGGCTGCATTCAGACCAGGATAGTCCGGGGGTCTCAGTTTGACTGGGTGGGGAATGCCGAGAATTTTCACACCTTCATTTGGTTTGGTTTGCATTCACACTGCAGCGGACCTAACTGCCGGGACAACATCACACAGTTGCAACAACTGCTCGTTTGGGGTACTGTAGCCGAAACCACCACTGACCAGGAAGAAAAATTCTCGGCGAAGAAGAAAAATGAGGCTCCTCGATTGACCAGGACCAAAAACGGAAATCTGTTCCCTTCAGCCGGGTTGTTTGTCTGCCATTCTTGGATTTGCGCAGTTGTCTTTATTGTTATTTTCTACCCAAAATGTACTATGGTAAACGCTACTTCCTCTTCTCAGAATACGTGTTGCTATGGTTATGCAAACACCAAGGGGCATTCCCGCCCTTTGGTCCGCTGGATACTCTGTTTGGATTCACACTGCAAGTGGAGCGCACCAGACTTCGTTTGCAAGAGAACTGAGGCCCCCGTTTTCAGGGGGACAAGACTTCCCTTGTGTGGTGCGCACCAGAGTTCCAACGTGCATTCAGACAGCACCAAACGAACCAAACTATCCGCGGAATCCACTGTTTGGTCCTTTAGTCCGGACCAAACAGTGGCCGTCTGAATGCACCCTAACCCTCCTCTGACTGAAGAAAAGCAGCCACTACTTAAGGAATCTCATAACATTGGTGAGAATAAAAAGGAAAACCAGACTTTCATCCTCTACCATTCTCTCTGGTGGCATTTCACGGACATATTTTCAATACAGTTGTCCCAAGATATCTGAAGGAACACTGCAGTTCAATACAAATCAATTCTGAGTGACCACAGTCCTCTGATGAAACATTTTGATCCTTGCAAGTAGGGTCTGTTTGAGGGTGACACTTCCCCATCCATACACTGCAGTGAATGGTTTGAAATCAGTGTGAGTGATAAACACTTTACAGCCATCAGATATTAGCCTAGGTGGACTCCTTGATTAGATACTGGGCCAAAGTATTTAATATCTCAGTATGACAAGTGATATTATGTACCTTTTTTGCCATATTGCTGTATATTAAAACGGTGGAGGACACTATTCTAGTTCATCAGTGTATCATTTTACTTTGTCACATTCAAGATTCAGGATTACTTTATTGTCATTCAAGCACTACATCAAAGGTGCAGTGTAGCATGAGATTACATTGCGGTTGATCCGAATAAAAACATACAATAAAAACACAAAACACCTCTAGCAACAGAATATATAACAGAGTTCTAATATTTGTATCATGCAACTCAGAAATTCACACTAACAACAGAAAATTTCAAAGATTCATAAAGACAAAAACTACAGTGTAAACTAGAGGGCACACCTCAACCAAGGAGTTTGCCTGCCCGCAACACCAAGGCTGTATCTAACACATCTTCACCCAGATCATCACCAAAATCTAATGGATTCATCCACAACCCTAGGGCCACTTCTGGTGAAAATTTCATTGAAATTCAGCCTATGGTTTTTGCATCATCCCACAAAATGACAAACCAATTGATCACATTACCTCCTTGGCAGAGGTAATGAAATACAAGACCGAGACCCTTTTGAACATAAATATGAGCAAACAAAATAAGGCACTGTTTCTCAAATCAAATGATTGTCTTAATGATGAAACAGTAGGAATAGTTAATAATAATAATAATAATGATAATAATAATAATGATTTGCATTTATATAGCGCCTTTCAAGAAACCCAAAGCACTTTACAATGAAAATCCATTATTCTTTGACTCCACAGACAGACAATGGTAGCAGTAAGCTACTACTGTAGCCACAGCTGCCCTGGGGCAAACTGCATTCCATTTTTGCTGAGCACCAAGCTGGACGGCAGGAAGTTCCACTTTTATATGGTCTTTGGCATGACCCAGCCAGGACTTGAACCCCGACCTCCCGGTTATGGGGCCGATGCTCTTCTAGGTAACTACTCCGGAAAGCAATTTATTTTACATTTTGGCTTCAGAAAAGCATGCTTAAGGCAAAGAAGGGGAAAAAAAGTCTTGGTAGCTCTTTATTATAAAACCCAAAAATACAGTGTAATACACACACACTCTAAGTATGATACAAGTACATATGACACAATTATGGTGGAAGTGCTATTATGGTATGTGTGGTTTAAGTATGCTTAAGTATCGTATAAGTACTGCCTAAATACCATCTGTAATTATGGTGTAATTATGGTGTAAATTAACCTGGAGGTATGACATAATTACATCATAACAAATGCATTTGTATGGCATAAATGTGGTGTCAGTGTGATTAAACATGACTTAAATATGGCTTAAGTACCAGTAAATACAAAGCAATCATGGTATAACTTATGATAATTTATTACCTCCGCCAAGAGGAGGAGGTAATGTTTTCGCTGGCATTGGTTTGTCGATTGATTGGTTTGTTGGTTTGTCTGTTACCAACATTACTCAAAAAGTTATGAACGGATTTTGATTAAATTTTCAGGAAAGGTGTATAATGGCGCAGGGAACAGATGATTAGATTTTGGTGATGATCTGAGAGTGCATACCTCCCCCAAGGACTTTGTGTGCAGCAGGATTACACAAAAACTACTGGCCAGATTTGGATGAAATTTTCACCAGAAGTGGTCCTTGGGCTTGAGAGGAAGCCATTACATCGTGGTGGTGATCCAAGAATGCGTACCTTTGCTAAGGCTCTTATCTTCTCACAGACTTTGATGCAATTTTCACCAGAAGTGGCTCTAGACCTACACACAAACCCATTACATTTTGGAGGTGATCCATGAGGGACAGAAGGAGCCTTGGCGAGGTTATGCACACTCTGAGTGCTTTTCTAGTTTTGAAATGTTAAACTAGAGGACACTTAAAGAGCACATACCTCTGCCAAGGATCCATCCATCCGTACCTTGCTTCCTCCATTTGTCCATCCCTCCATACTATTATCCCACCATACCTCCATCCGTACCTCCAAATTTATGGGTAATCTCGTTGATGGACAGACAGTTAAACAATCACATTACATTGCGAGATAGGGCCTGGGCGACGGTATGGGCTCATGGATCATCTCCAAACTCTAATGGGTTCATCTGTAGCCAACAAACAAACAAACCACCCCGATCATGTTCTCTCCTTGGTGGAGGTCAAAAGCCTTTTCGTGGAAAACTGTTCTATGCTATGAATTTGACAGATTAAACTTTTACCCGTGTATGCAACCTCAATTCTGGTGAAGCTGGGACATTGTGTAAAATGTAAATGTAGCAAAATATAACAACTTTAAAATCTTTTCAAACTGCAATTTCCCAGTTTGAGATCAATAAAGTCTATCTATCTGTCTGTTTGTCTGTCTGTTGCAGGATAAATAAGTGAACACGTCAACTTTTTTCTCATTAAGCATATTTCTGATGGAGCCATTGACCTGAGATTTTCACCAGATATCAGTAACAACACAAGTAATCCATGCATACAATGAAATCAAGACAACTGTCTTCACAAAACAAGTTATATTTAATAAAGTGAAATGACACAGGGAATAAGTATTGAACACGCTTGGTGAATTCATTTAATATTTAGTTGAAAAGCATTTGTTGGTAATAACAGCTTCATTCGTGGTCACACATTGCTTTGGACTTTGTGACGAGCCTCCCTCCATCCCAAGGAAACACTGTAATCCTCACCGTCATCGACCGGTTCTCCAAGGCCATCCATCTGGTTTCTCTCCGCAAATTACCATCTGCCACGGGAACGGCCGACCTGGTGACGCAGCATGTCATCTGGCTGCATGGGATACCTATGGACATCGTCTTGGACCGGGGGCCACAATTCACATCCCAGGTGTGGAAGGCATTCTGCCGCTTTTTGGGTGCTATAGCCAGCCTGACGTCCGGATACCATCCGCAGAGCAACGGTCAGGCCGAGTGTGCCAATCAGTCCCTGGAGGCCACCCTAAGGTGCGTAGCATCCCGAAACCCATCCACCTGGAGCTCCCACCAGACCTGGGTGGAGTATTCCCACAACTCGGCTGTCTCCTCCTCTACTGGGCTCACACCGTTCGAGGCCTCAGTGGGCTACACACCACCTCTGTTGCCCATGGCAGAGAGGGGCCTCGCTATCCCATCCATGGAAGCCCACATGCGCTGATGCCGCCATCTATGGAGGGCCACAAGAGCTGCCCTCCTCCACTCTGTGGAGCACAATCAACGATATGCTAACCGCAGACGCGCAGCAGCGCTGAAGTACATGGTGGGGCAGAAGGTTTGGCTGTCTGCCGAACTGATCCCGCTCAAGACAGTCTTGGAAGCTCTCCCCTTGCTATCTGGGCCCGTTCACCATCAAGCGACTCATCAACGACGTCACTGTTTGGTTGGACCTGCCACCTTCAGTGTGGATCCACCCAACATTTCATGTCTCCTGCATTAAGCCCCTCTCCGCCAGCCCTCTCTGCCTTCCTCCGGATCCCCCACCGCCCCCCAGGGTCATCGACGGCCAGACCACGTACACAGTGGAGAAGATCCTGGACGTCTGTCGACGGGGTCGTGGATGCCAGTACCTAGTTGACTGGAAAGGGTATGGTCCGGAGGAGAGGTCCTGGATTCCGGGGTCCTACATCCTGGATAAGCGGATGATGCGGACATTCCATGGGGCCCATCCACGCAAGACCAGTGGGACGCCAGGAGGCGCCCCTTGAGGGGTGGGGGGACTGTGATGATCAGGCGAGTGTGCTCCCCCTCCCCTCCTGTTCCTCTCTTATTGGCTCCGGAGTATCAGCTACACCTGCGTGATCACACACCTGCTGCGTCCTAATGACCCAGCATATTTAAGAGCCAGCGTGTGGAGAACCCATCGCTGGATTGTTAGGTTTGCTACCAAGAAGACGTCTAAGCCTTTTATCTTATTATCTCTTGGTTGACATGTGTTTTCGCTCCCCTTTGTCCTTCTGTCTTTTCAGGTTTGCTGCCACTTGTGCGGTGTGTACTCCGGGGCTGATCGCGCTTGCCTGACCAAGAAGACACTGGACGTCCACCCAGGTCACCGTCTTCCCCCTGTTCCCCTGATCCACGCAGGAGTTCCCTGCCGGGCTCCTCAGCCAATAAGAGTAAGAGTGCTTTCCCATAATTATTCTCCTCTTTGGGAGATTCTGTCCCTTATAACGTCTTTCTGCTCTTTTCCTGTAGGCTATGTGCGCTCCAGCGGGCACCAGTTTTACATCATTTAAGTGTGTATTTTTGTGTTGTGCTTTTCCTTAGTTTGGCACCTTTATTTAGAGTTGTGTATTAGTTTTGGTTTTGCAATAAACTGGTGAATTTTTACATCAGAGTCTGAGTGTTCATTCTGGCAGCTCTGTGTTTGAGCCTCACTTGCCCTGAATCATGACATCAAGATACTTTTTCTTCAGCAGTGGAGTCTTTTGAGGTGAGCGGGCATAGAGCTAATGTCTGTTGAGTGCATTACTTACTGTTTTCTTTGAAACAGCAGTACTTGCTAACTCCAGGTCTTTCTGGAGCTCTTCATGAATGGTCTTGGGCTCTTGGATAACGCTTCTGATAATTCTTTTGACTCCTCTGTCAGAAATCTTGCGAAGAGCTTCTGGTTGTGGCCGGTTTATGATAAAATGATGTTCTTTCCATTTCTGAATGATGGCTCCAACAGTGCTCATTGGAACATTCAGCAGTTTAGAGAGGCACCTGTAACCAATACCAGCATTATATTTTGCAACAATAAGGTTGCAAAGGTCTAGAGAGAGCTCTTTGCTTCTACCCATCATGAGTTCTTTGTAATGTGACAATCTGATATTCACAGACCTTTTTAAAGGCTATCAGTCAGGACTTAACCAGCTGAAATTAATTTGCACTGATTGGGGATGGAGTGGTGGCCTAGTTGGTAGAGCATCTGCCCCACAACCAGGAGGCCGGGGTTCAAATCCCGGCTGGGTCATCCCAAAGACCAGGTAAAAATTGTACTTTCTGCCCTCTAGCTTGGTGCTCAGCATAATAGAATGGGGAAAGGAAAGTTGGCACACAGAGCTACCAGAGGACTGACCCCCCACTGTAGCTTTCATTACTTACAGTAGCTGTGTGGCCTAGCTTCATGAAACGGAGATAAGCGCCACCCTACACCACTGGCATGGGAATAACTTAACTTGATTGGGGATGGGATGGCTTTCTAAACTCTGATGGATTTCATCTGGTTTCTTGGCTTTCTATGCCTTTTTGCATCTATTTATTTATTTAACCTTTATTTATACAGGGTAGTTCCATTGAGAGGGAACCTCTCTTTTTCAAGGACACCCTGTTCACACTCACACAGGTATACATTCATACCAGGAAGCTGCCCATTACAACCACAGACTGACCTATGGCCAATGAGCAGCTCCACTGGAGCAGTTGGGGTTAAGGGCCTTGCTCAAGGGCACCACAGTGGGGTTAAGGAGGGTGGGGCAAACACTGCTATGTAATCTGTCCCACTCAGATCTAATCCTGCTGGTCCAGGGATCAAACCCGCAACTCTCTGCTCACCAGTCCACATCCCTAACCATTAGGCCACCAAGTGGTGGCTTTTTCTTCATGTGTTCAATACGTATTTCCTGTGTCATTCCACTTCATTAACTATAACTTGTTTTGTGAACACAGTTGCCTTGATTTCTTTGTATGTATGGATTACTTGGGTTATTACTGATATCTGGTGAAAATCTCAGGTCAATGGCTCAATCAGAAATATATTCAATGAGAAAAATGTTGACCTGTTCAATACTTATTTTCCCCGCTGTATATTCAGTTGAATACACTATAACAGGGGTGTCCAACCATGTGCCATGGAGAGCCAAGACCCTGCAGGTTTTCTCTTCTACCCAGTCTCTTCAGCAGGTGTTTTCACTTATCAGCAATCAGTGGGAAGAAGTTCACTGAAATCTGCTGTTGAAGACACTGGTTGGAGGTAAAACCTGCAGGGTCTTGGCTCTCCATGGCACATGGTTGGACACCCCTGCACTATAAAGACAAGATATTTACTGTTCAAACTGATAAACTGTATTGGTTTGTTGCAAATATTCTTTCATTTAGAGTTTGAGCAAGAAAATACTTAGAAAGTTGAGGATTACTCAAAAAACACCTTTTTGGAACATTCCACAGGCTATTTGGAAACAGGTGAGTGTCATGATTGGGTATAAAAGGAGCATTCTTGAAAGACGCTGTCATTCATAAGCCAGATGGGGTGAGGTTCACCACTTTGAAATACTGTGTCGGCAAATGGTTCAAAAGTTTAAGAACGTTTCTCAGCGTACAGTTGTCAGGAATTTAGAGATTTCATCATCTACATCATGTACGTTCCACAATCTCAAAAGATTCAAAGAATCTGGAGAAATTTCTGCACATAAATGACAAGCCTGAAAGCCATACATTCGGTGCCTCAAATGGCATGCTTTAAAAACCAAGAACAGTCTGTAAAGGATATTACCATGTGAGCTCAGGAACACTTCATAAAACCATTGTCAGTTAACACAGTTCGTTGCTACATCTACAAGTGCAAGTTAAGCCAAAGTTACCATTCAAAGTGAAGGTCATATATCAACAACCAGAAATGCTGCCGATTGCTCTGGGCCCGAGCTCATCTGAGATGGACTGACGCAAAGTGGAAAAGTGTGCTGTGGTCTGATGAGTCCACATTTCAGATTGTTTTTGGAAATCATGGATGTCGTGTCCTCTGGGCTAAAGATCAAAACAACTATCCAAATTGTCATCATCAGTGAATTTAAAAGCCAGCATTTGTGATGGTATGGGTTTGTGTTAGTGCCCATGGCATTGCCCATCTGTGAAGGTACCGTTAAAGCTGAATGGTACATACAGGATTTGGAGCAACATATGCTGCCATCAAAGCAATGTGTTTTTTTTTTCAGGTACATCCCTGCTTATTTCAGCAAGGCAACGACAAGCTACATTCTCCACGTTACAGCAGCGTGGCTTCATAGTAAGACTGAGGGTACTAGACTAGTCTGCTTGCAGTCCAGACCTGTCTCCCATTGAAAGTATGTGTCATATTGTGAAGTGCAAAATGCAACAACAGAGACCGTGGACTGTTGAGGAACTGAAGTCGTATATGAAGCAAGAATGAGAAAGAATTCCACCTACAAAGCTTCAGCAATTGGTGTCCTCAGCTCCTGAACACTTATTAAGTGTTGTTAAAAGAAAAGGTGATGAAATACAGTGGTAAACATGCCCCTGTCCCACCTTTTTTGGCACATGTTGCAGACATCAAAATCAAAATGTGTAAATATTTGCAAAAACCCCCCAAAGATGATCAGTTTGAATATTAAATATCTTGTCTTTGTAGTGCATTTAATAGAATATAGGTTGAAAAGGATTTTTAAATCATTGTTTTGTTTTTGTTTACATTATACACAATGTCCCAACTTCACCGGAATTGGGGTTGTACAAACCACAATAATGAAATACTTATTTTCCTATATATAGAAGTTAGTTTGTTTTTTTTTTAAAACAAGCCTGCTAGATGCTTGTTTAGAAAAGTGCACAGGTAACACATCTGAACTTGTGCACAGTAAAGGTGTTTTAACTGGTGAATGTCGTTCACTTAAAAAGCTGTCAACCTGACAAGGTATCAGCCTTTCAGTGTAAACAATATCATGTAGAGTTTGGGTTGACAATGACTATATTTATAGACCTATTCTTAACTCTTGCTTTAATAAAAAAAAAAAGTGCTGCATCCATAGCGTAGGGTTCACGTAGCCTCCCCACAGTTGCTGAAGGTCCAAGCCCTGGACCATAAGCAGAAGTGGTCACAAGAGGCACGAATCTGTCCCCAAAAATTTACTTCTCTGGGATCACGTGATTTTCTCCAAAGGACATCAAACGTCTGTGGTTAAAAGACCATGAATCTTTCCCTTTTTTCTTTGCATGCAACTTCCAGACCTCCATGCACTTACTTAGAACGTAGAAAGCGGTGGATTTCTTAGAATCACCCCAGGCCTTGCAATATCGGTCAGCGTTTGCAAAGGAAAACCTCGTTCCTCCCAAGGGATTATTATGATATCGCTCACCGTGGGTAAAAATAACTCAGCACTCAGGCCGCTAGTTTCACTCCTTTCAGTATTTTGCCGTGTACGACCGGTCTGGGGAATCTCACTATCTTTTATCCATAAACAACAACAAATGTACTTACATTCAAGCTGCCTATAGAATTCTCAGATCCGTCACCCAGTCAGTTCCAGCGCCCCGGTCTGAAATGCCTTCACTGCAGTAACACTGAGCCCCTTTTTTTTTTCACTCAGCCTGGGAAGGTCTTTTTATCAGCTGTGCGCTTGCTGAGATCAAGCAGAGGTGCCAGAAAGACGGAGATATGTGGATCCCCACGTTGGGCGCCAAAATGTTAGAATAATTTTGAGCTTAAATTATTCAAAGTCAAATAATCAGGCGGAAAGTTGAATTTATGTACATGTATTACAAAATCACCCCATTGGCCACCATGGGGGAGAGGTTACGAGGCATGACATTCAGACACACCTAGAATCTCTAAAGGATCCATTCTTCAAAGTCTGATATATATATATAGGTAGGACAAAGGAGAAGGAGGATGAGGATAAGGGAAGGGACAGAATGGGACAGTCCTGATAACTGAGCTTATCCAGGCGGACGTCAGACACTGTGGAGACATGGGTCATGAAGACATGAGATCCATAAAACTAACAGAATGTCAATGAAACACTAATCTATAAGATGAGGAGTTCCTGTGTATTCCTGTGACCCGAAACAGGAGATGTCAAAGAGATTATAATAAATGGCTTAGATCATTCCTTACGCATGTACTGATCCTCAGTCTGAACTCGCTGAATTGCTCACAGAAACAGGACAAGAATATATAAACTTATCCTATATGGAGTGCACATATAAACATGGTATATGAAAGGTAAGATACTTCTCAAATATAATAATACATTATTAATATCAATAGTATAGATAATATGGAATTTTTCTATCAGCCTTTTAGTATAAACAATATCCTGTAGAGTTTGGGTTGACAATGACTATATTTATAGACCTATTCTTATCTCTTGCTTTAATAAAAAAAAAAGTGCTGCATCCTATTTAGAAAGCAGTGGCACACACAAAAAGACTGCTTAAACAAACAGGAACAAAATACTTCAGCAGTGCATGATAAGTGAATAAAGAAAGAAGTGGGCTGTTTAAACACCAAACCACCTATAGACCTCATGCTTGTGCTGCACAATGTTTTCATTTTTTGCAGTATGTGACCCACATGGGGCAAAAAAAAAAAAAAAAATCCAACATTACATATTAAAACACTGGAAAAACAAATTCCAGAATTAAATATTTAGCATGGATCTCTGTTTAAAAAAAAAAGTTTCTGGGAC
Organism: Pholidichthys leucotaenia; assembly: GCA_020510985.1. Lineage (NCBI taxonomy): Eukaryota > Metazoa > Chordata > Actinopteri > Cichliformes > Pholidichthyidae > Pholidichthys > Pholidichthys leucotaenia. The sequence continues at coordinate 405,099,062 of CM035836.1, read as the reverse complement.
AACTGCAAGGGGAAAAAAAGATTCACAGTGACTAGTAAAATGGAGCTAGTATTATCTGCAGGAAACATGCTACCTCTTGGAGAACACCCTTGAAATCATACATCAGACTGAAATGCTCAAATTTTGCTGCATAAAACGCCTTCAAACTAGACGTTGTTTACCTGTCATTGGCAGCACTGTGCATATCATCTGTATCATCAGCCGTACAAAGTGGTGTAACCCGTGCTGCTGTGTTGATGTGTGTGTTTGTGCGTCATTCCTCTGCAAATAAAGGCGCTCAGCGGGAGACAGTGCTCCAGCTTGTGTTTCATTGTGCCATCTGGGTTATGTGTGATTTCACTCGGTTAGTGCACTGTGGCATCCCCTGTTCCCTCTCCAGGACTGATTGATTTGCTGTGGCAGTGGTTTTGTAAGTCTTAAAAAAAGAAAAGACAAAGCACAGCTCAGGTAGTCCTCACCGCAGGGTCTTGGTTTGGCTTTTGCTTTTTTTTGTGAAGGCAACATATCCTGAATTTGCATGTACTTCGCAGCCATGTGTGAACTTGTAGAGAGTGTGTGTGGGAGGGTTTAACCCCCCCCCCCCAAAAAAAAAGAAGAAAAGAAAAAAAAAAATCTTTGTTACAATTTTGGGCACATGACTCCAGGAGATGCTGTTGAGCAGCAGAGGTTGTGATTTCTCTCTCCAACAAAGAGCAATTTGTTCTTGGCGGTACACTGAACAGAACCTTTTTGTTACACAACTACTGGAGTCCAGGGGATGCAGCAGGGCTTTTACATCCATCTGCAGTGAGTGACCATGCTCTGAAACTCTCTGCCTTGTCATCGCTGCTCCGCTTATTTTTCCCCTCCAATGGGAGTGTGCCATTTTTCTTCATTATTCACTATTACCTGCCCAAAAGGAGAAACATCTGTCATATTGATCCCTAATAAAGGGACTGAGTGAGTCACACATCCTGCAAAGGGGTTGTTATGTTGACATACGCACATCCCTCCGCACAGCTTTCATCCCTGGTTGACCTATAGCAGTAATGAAAAGCTCTCAGTTCTCCAGGCTTTTCCCCCAAAGAGACTGCACAGAATATTTAGTCTCAGCTTTCCTCATCATGGCTTTCAGTAGTTCAGGGCTCAGAAGCAACAATGTGCATGAAAACATGTTTTTCTCCACTCTAGACCTTTGTCAAACAACGTTGAATCATCACGAGTTCAACTGGCTATCAAACCACAGCATGAAATCCATTTTCAACAGAGGTCATGTTTTTATATCTTCCTAAAAGGAACTCAATGCGACTGAAAAATCAAAGGAACATTAAACGTATTTCAAAACATAGTTTCCACTCTTTTATACATTCTCATGTTTATATTAATAAATATGTTCAAATGATGCAAGTGTGGGGGGAAAACGTCATAACAATGAGAAAATACAGTGGAAGTATGGGAGGGACACTAACTATGTGGTAATAACAGTATAATTATGGGGGGAACAATACAAGCATAGGAAATACTGTTAAATATGGAAAAAATAAAGCACAGGGCAATTGCAGGGGAACTATAGCGCTGTGAGCTGTATTAGTCCTTGGTTTGATCATACATAATTACACCATAAAGCCTGCTTCATGCTACACCTCAGCTGTCCGTGTATGCGTAACTGGAAACCACGTATGATGAAATTTACATCATCATCTCCACTCCGCTAGTGTCTGCAGTGCTTAACCGTGGACGACCACGTGCAGTCCAAATTTTGTGACCGCGCCACGTGTCCACGACCTGAACACGTTGAAAAGCGAAGACTGAACGTCCCATTCAAAGTACGTGTCTGACAGCAGAGGTGCAGCATGAATCCAGCTTGAAAGAAGAATATACAGTGATGATTTAGAGTGAAGTACGTGGCGGTAATGCACCTGTAAGCTGTTTGCCAACCACTAATCAAACCTAAAAGAAGAAGAAGAACGTCCCATTCACGAGGTGGCGATGTCGACACAGCATACATCAGTAGACGAAGAAGACAATGAGGCAGAAAACAAGAATAAAAACATACATGAATCATACATGCATTCTTTCTTTCACAGCAGAAGCAGCATCTTTGTGGAAAAGGAGTGAAAACCCGGAAGTCAAACAGCAGAAATGGACTCTATTTGAAGAGAAACTTTGTGAAGAAGTCCGCCATTTCTTCGTTGGTGAAAATCATGGTGCCTCAGCGCCTTGGTGCTACCTATCGGGCGGGAGTGAAACTACAAATGATGGTTGTGCGCATGCGTCAACCGCTTGGCCTGGGTAGATGAAAAAAGTGAGCATGAGCAGCACCACGTGCATGCCAGGCTCGTCCAAAGCGTACATGGACCACGTACCCTGTATGCCTTCATTCCCTAGAGGGAAATGTAGCATGAAGCAGGCTTAAGTACAGGAAAGAACAGCATACTGACCCCATATTTATGCGATTCTATTAATTCTGTATTTTCCCATACTTACGCTGTTTTTTTGTTATCAATCTGTATTTACAACACATTTACAACTTGTACTATAAAGGGATTCATCATCATCCATTATATCAATCAATCATGAGGATGATGCCCAGGAGGCAGCAGTCCAAGCAGAAAAGCCCAGACTTCCCTCTTCCCAGTCAACCCCTCAGGGAGGATACCAAAGCGTTCCCAAGCCAGCTGGGAGACACAGCCTCTCCAGTGTATTCTGGGTCTGCCCCGGGATTTCCTCCCAGGGGGGATGTGCCTAAAACACCTAATGTGGCATGCATCCTAATCAGATGCCCACACTACTTCAACTGGCTCATTTCGATGTGGAGGAGCAGTGGCTCTACTCTGAACCTCTCCTGGATAACTGAGCTCCTCACCGTATCTCTAAGGATGAGTCCAGCCATGCTACAGAGAAATTTCAGCCGTTTGTATCCGTTACCTTATTCTTTCGGTCAGTATCCAAAGTTCATGACCATAGGTGAGGGTAGGAATGTAGGTGGAGTGGTAAATCGATAGCTTCGCTTTGGAGCTCAGCTCCCTCTTCACCATGACTTGTACAACATCCACATCACTGTAGATGTTGCTCCAATCTGTTTGTCAGTGACCAGACCATGTTTACATGTACACGAATAAACCGGTTATGATTGGATTTCTGGAGTTATCTTATTATTCAAGTGGCCACGTAAACAGAATAATCTGATAAAGGCCATGTAACCGAGGTCATTAACTCCAGTGGTTTACCCTTCAGTAATCATTTTTTTCAGTGCATGTAAAGATGAGAAAACTGATTATTGGCATTATCAGTTTATTGCCAGTAATTGGTTTATTTCAACCATGTAACTGGGAGCAATGTCTTGTTCCATTCTGCCGTCACTAGTGAATAAGACTCCGACCTGGAGAGGGCAGTAAACCATTTTCCAGCTGAGCACCATAGCCTTTACGGAGTGGTGGTTTAGTTGGTAGAGCATCCACCTCACAATTGGGAGGTTGTGGGTTCAAATCCCGGCTGGGTCATACCAAAGACCATATAAAAATGGTACTTTCTGCCTTGTAGCTTGGTGCTCAGCATGATGGAACAGGTAAAGGAAAGTTAATGCACAGAGCTACCAGAGGACTGACCCCCCCCCCCCCCCCCCCACTGTAGGTTTCACAACTCAGTAGCTGTGTGGCCTAGGGTCAGTGAAACGGAGATAGGCGCCGCCCCATACACCACATGGTGTGGAAGGGATTAACTTAACTTAACAATGGCCTTGGAGGTACCGATTTTCATCCCAGCTGCTTCACACTCAGTAGCAAACCATGTCAGTAAAACCAGTAGGTCTTTGTTGTGGATTTTTAGTTTTACTATTTAAAGGTCCCTTTGATCTGGTGAATAAAGAAAAAAGCTGTAATCCCAAGATGCATTTTGGTGGTTTATTTCACAAAAAAGGGCAAATACATGTAACAGGCAGCATTACAGGAAGATCTTCAAGTCTCCCAGCAGAGAGAGTAGAGTTTAATACAGTGAGACAGAAACAGATAAGGATTGTTTTGAGTAAGCTGAATGTGCAGTGTTCAAGGCTATATGTAATCAGTTTGTGCCTGAATGTTCTATAATGTCAGTTATGATTACAGAATGACTAGACAATAAAAGAAATCCATAAGTCTTGCTCAATGAAGCTAACAGGGCCACATCATCTGCAAACAGCAGAGAGTCTGTGACAGCCGTACATGACACCCTCCATTCCTTGGTTGCACCTTGCAATGCTGTCCATAAAACTAATAGACAGGATCGGTGACAAAGGTCAGTTGCTGGGAACGAATTTGAGTGATTGTTGGCAATATGAACCAAACTCTCTTGCAGTTGTATAGAGACCACATAGCTTGTAGCAACAAGCCAGGTAACCCATATTCACAAAGCAAGCTCACAAGAAACCATGAGGGACGCTGTTGAATGCCTTCTCCAAGTCCACAAACCACATGTAGACCGGTTGGGCAAACCCTCAAGAATCCTTGAGAGGGTCCCATGCTCGGGTGAATGGGGAGGGTCGTGTCAGGAAAATCCTTGCCAAATCAAGTGTGTGGACTGTGATCTGCTGTGACGACCCGATAAGGGAGCACTCTAAAGAAACAGAAGAAGACTTTGTTGTTACTCTATAAGTACATATATTTATCATACAAGTACCCTGTATTTACCATGTAGGTACTCTGTAGTCACTATATAAAAACTTGTGTGTAAGTACTCCAAAACTACCCAACACTGTTTAGATTCTAATTTCATAACTACTGCAAAAACTTACAGGGTTCCGGGCTGTGTTATCCAGGTGAGTACCAGGTAATTTTGGGGATAATAATAATTGTATTTTTATTTTAGTAATGATGTTGATGGAGTCTGGACAGGAACTGACCTGTGATGGAAGAGGAGAATGTACTGTACGTATAATAATACACTGTAAAAAATAACTAGGGTTATTCTACTTAAAAAAAGGTTAGTGTTCGGGTTGCCTTAAAATTTTAAGTTGACGGAACTTGAGCTTATGTGTTTTATTTGTCTTTACCACTTATCTTCTCAAATTCAGTCAACTTAAAAATTTAATGCAGCCCGAACACTAACTTTTTTAAGTTGACACAACTTTTCTTTTACAGTGTACTGCAGATGGGAAATATTCAGAGGATAGGAGTTCTTAGTGTTAGTGAAGAGGGGAGTAGCTTCATCCTTTTCTGATGTTAGAGACAGTGAGTTCCAGGTGTTATTATTAATGAGTCTCTTCACTTTAGGAGAGGAGATGACGGAGGAGAAGAGGGCTTCATCTGGGTGAGTATGATGAGGATTATGATTACTTCTTCAGGTCTTGGCAGAGGTGAGTAGTGAGGAACCCTGGGCCTGGATAATTTCCTGTGATTATAGATTAGTGGTATTTTGTTTAATACTGAATAATGACCCACTTTTCAGGGTGGGTGTAGGGATAGGTGAACTAGGATGGCAGGAGGCTGAGAACACAGAAGAGAGAGGAGCAATATACAACGTATGTATGAGTTTGTCAGAATAGTTTGCAGGCTTACATGAGGTCCAGGGAGGAGTATGGTCTTCCGAAGGTGAGATTGAGACAGGCACACAAGAGCACAGGGGTAGCAGGAGGACCAACATTTCATAGCAAGTGTTGAGCTGAGGCAAACCCACGAGTGAAACTGAGGTCTATTTATACTCAAACAGTAATCAGCGCATGTGCAATTGAGAGAACCTGCAGGTAATGTGAGATGTTGAGTATGTGACCATGATCTCACCTTCAGACCATAACAGAAGTACCCTATAATTTCATAGTACTTCATGGACTGTGTTTCTTTATCCCTCCACAGGCAATTGATGAAGTGCGGGGGGCGAAGCTGAAAATAAGCTGAAAAGTCCATAGTGGTCAAATTTGACCAAATGTGGTTTATTTTTCAACATAGTCTCCCCTTTGGTCCACACACTTTTTCCATCGGTGTTGTGACGCTTAGATTCCTTTGGTTGAAAAATAAACCACATTTGGTCAAATTTGACCACTATGAACTTTTCAGCCCCTCCTTGTAGTTCATCATAACGCAGTCACCCAAACAAGTAAGTGAAATCATAGACAGAAGCATACAGATGTACTTAGAAAATATATAAAAAAGGAAAAATTGGGCAGCTTGGTGGCGCAGTGATTAGCACTGTGGCAGCACAGTAAGAAGGTTGTGGGTTCAGTCCCACCCCCTGACCATCAGTGACCCTTCTGTGTGGAGTTGGCATGTTCTCCCTGTGTCTGCGTGGGTTTACCCCGGGTACTCCGGTTTCCTCCCACAGGCCTAAAACATGCAAGTTAAGTTAATTGGAGACCCTAAAGTGGCCCTAGGTGTGAATGTTGAAGGGATTGGCGCTGCACCGTGGCTGTCTCATCCATTCATGTGGATGCCCTGAATTTCCCTCTGGGATTAATAAAGTATACAAAAAAATGTACAAAAAAAGGCATCTAAAGGCTAAATGTGGAGCAATAGATATAAATGTTAATGGGTGTACTGAGAGTTGGGCAAACATGCTTTTAGTTTTTATGGTCCTTTTATTATAATGAGCTACAAAATAGTGTTAGTTTAAAAATACTCTCCTCTCTATATGTTTTCAAGGGTCTTCTAAGAACCACACTGAAGGAAACCTGTGGCTTTTTTACCTAGTTTTGTTTTGTTTTTTTTTTTACTGAAAAGTGACTTATTTTGGATTTACTTGATATGGTTTGTACGCTTTTCTGCCTGTTCTTATCCTCCATTTGACATTTTATATTGTACCAGATTTATATCTTTGGTCTTATTTAACTATAATAGTTTTAATGGTTGTTACACCACTGTCTTGGCCAGAATTCCCTATAAGAAAAGAACTCGTATCTCAATGGGACCTTCCTGGTTAAATAAGCAAATAATAATAATAATGATAAATACACACAAGGCAACAATTGACTTGATGTAGATGGTTAACTGGCACTTAAAGTATTTAATACTTGGATTGCAGAGTGGCAGAATACTTTAAATAAGTGTTGGTATTACATACGGGTTGAGCACAGTGACATCCTGAAAGAGAAAAGCTATCAGCAAGAACATGACCAGGTAAAGCAAATAGCAGTTGCTTTCCAAACAATTTGCTGGTTACAGAACAAATTCAGATGTATTTGTTTTTGTCCAGTGATCTTTGAACAGATCTTAACAACACTGTGCAAGCTATTAATACCCTTCACTGACAAGCAGGGAAATCAACAAATAAAGGGAAAATGTTAAAGCTTCTCAATAAAACCTTATTATACTGTACATCATGTTTATGAGCTAATTTTCTTCTCTATTTACTGTTTGCAATCATAATAAATCACTTCTCTTATTTGTATCCTGATCAAATCAAAGTGCAAGATTATCAAGATCTTAACCCAGTAAATCAAAATAGACATGAAACAAAGCCGAATATTGTGATTAAGATAGTGTTAGCAATGATTAACACAAAGCTTCATTTTTTCCCCTTCACATTTTCACACAGACCTAACTGTTTACAGGATCGCTTAGTAATGTTCCTGTTTCTTACAGTCTTTTGATGCTGCTATTGAGACACGGTCATGCCAGAAATAATCTTGCAATGGCAAGCGCTATAGCAGGCAGACATGAAGGAACTTTTTAGAGATCAGCAGGTAGCAGAAAAGTTTAGACTGAAGACAATAGATGTGAGGGACTGCAGATGAGAACTGAACAGAGACAGATTACCCTTGATTGTGGACTACTGGAGAAAATTGGCTGAAGGTAAGCAGTGGGAGCAGGCAGTTTGTAGTGGTTAGGCCACAGACTGATGATCAGAAATAGAGGCTCATACTCTATATAACAGTTTAAACAACAGCAGAGCTTGACAAACTGACATGAGATGTCAGGAGATTCTGCCTTAAATAGACCACAGCAATTAGGAGCTGCTGGCGAGTAATGAGGACAATGCAGGTTGGATGAGGGCAAGTGCATCCAGGAAGACAGAGGAGTTATACTGATGAGGAGCTAGCATGAGAAATCCCAATATAATGATCACCAAAGAAAAAAAAATGGCAGTATCTCTCTAAAAAAGTATTTTCAGCCACATTTCTCAAAGTAACTCTGGAGAGCTATTACAGGAGATAGATTTGCATAAAGATCCCAGTGTAAATGCTAAAAATTTGACTTGTTCACTACATTATTCTAAAAAAACCATAAACCATGGATATACGATGAGTGTTCACCTGTTTTAAACTTTGTCATGGGTTGACCAGATTTGGACCCAGTAGCAGAATACAACACAAGGAGACACAGACTGAGGCATCCATTTACGTTATGTAGGTGGGTCCTCTGTATAGGGAGTTAGAATCCTGCAGAGACTGGGTCAGTGACTGGAGTTACTGGATCGTAAGTGTGGATTGAAAAATTGCAAGAGGTTGCTCTTACCTGGAGGGTGAGGTGTGTGATGGGTAAGGGTCTCCAACTCGCAGGTCATGGGCCATTGAGGGTCCTGAAGTAAGAGATTGTTAGAAGGGGTATTGCATGAGTACAAGTCCTTACTTGTGTTACGACCCCAGTAGCTGGGCCAAGGCCAGAATAGCCTATTTCTGTTTCAGCCCACTTTCTGGACCAAGTCCAGAACTGCCTAGTTCAGCCTGGGATCATTTAGGTCTGTCTCGGCCCCTATGCCAAGGTGTATGAACCTAGTCACTTTCACCCTTTTTCTAGGCAAGGTAGACATTCACCTGGTCGCTTCTGCTCACAGCAAGGCAGACCTCCACCTCATGTCCCAGGCTTGGAATTGAACTCATGACACCAGGATCCTAACCATCTCCTGCTTTACCACTGAGCCAAAGAGGAATTCCTCCTTGGCTCAGTGGTAGAGCAGGAGGTGTTGGGATCATGGTGTCATGAGTTCAAATCAATTCAAATCTCTGACCAGTCACACAATAGTTCTTGGACACCATGCAAAAAAAAAAAAAATGTTCTGCCACAATGATGTGTCAAGAACAAGCTGCAAGAACTCCCAAACCAGGACTGCAAAAACAAAATGTCATTTTGTTCTTGTAGCCCTGGGAGAGAACATGTTTCTCTGTTTTGTGGAGTATGTATAGGCCTTTATACATGGCTGTAAACCAGTGATGCATTATTTCATTCATTCTTTAAGACAAATGTTGGCTCAGGGGTAATAAGTTATGTCGGCCCTGACACAGCCACCTCAAAGTCGGCCCCAGGATCCCCAGTGGTGCAAACAAAGAGCCCCCACAAAACAGCAGCATGGTTGTACAGTGGTTAGCACTGTTGCTTAACAGCTAGAAGGTTTCCAGGTTTGAATGCCCAGGCTGGCAGGGGTTGGAACCTTTCTCTGTGGAGTTTGCATGTTCTCCCTGTGCTGCGTGGGTTTACTCTGGAAGCTCTGGTTTCTTCCCACAATCCAAAGACATGTAGGTTAAATGGTGACTCTAAATTGTCCCTAGATACCTGTCTCCCATAGCCCCTTAGAATAGAGGGTTAGTACTAGTGAAGAGCTTTGAGTGGTCTTTGAGAGGAGAAAAGTGCTATATAAGTACAAGTCCTTATCCCTAAAACTGTTAAAAAAGCTTTTCTTGGTCACCAATAAATGTGAGTTTTACAGAAATTCTCAACCCATGCCATGTAAGCTCCCGGGGCTGACCCAATCCGTATTTGGCTCAGGATAAATCCAAGTTAAAGGCTAGGAGCTAACCAGTCAAGGTTAGCTATTCATAGCTTTGATAGGATGTCACACGGCTGCCACTTGCTATATTGGTGGCCATGTTGGGAGGGAACTGCAGAGGGTAATTCATATTCATTAGAGTCAAAAATTATGTAAATAGTGTGCACTACTGTGGAATAATTGGTTGTATAAACACTGGTCGGAAGGGCAAAGTGCCCTTTTATCAATTGCCTGCAATTATTTTGAACCAAGGCAAGCAACTCGGGAACTATCGGAGAAATGGAGTAGAATTTGGCTTTCTCATATCAGTAGAGCTGACTTGGTCCCTTTCTTGTATCCCAACTCATGGATGTGCTCTGACCATTTTGTAATTGTCATAATCTGGCTAAGATCAAGCCCACACTTTATGTTCTGTTATTGTTCTTTCTGTGATTATGTATGATTATTATTTGCATTTATTGCCCTTTATGTTCCCCCGAGTCCTCTGTCATTGTCTGCTGTGTTATCTCCTGTTTGGTTCTGGGTCTGTCTGTATATCTGTTTACTTATTGTTCCATCCCCCAACGTTTTCCATATCCCTAGCCACTGCCCTCTCTTTATTACTCCTGTATAGTCATCCGTCTGATTTCCCTGCCGGCATCTTTGTATCCTGAGTTTTTCCAGTAAGTTTTTTACCATTCATGTACTGAGTTTTTTCAGTCCATGTGCTGTATTTTGTTTCTTTGCGTTAGTTATTAATAAAACCATGTCATGCGGGAGAACTGCCTGCTGCATGAGTCCTTCCTACCTGCCTGCTGGAGGTAGCCATGACAGTACGACGCCACCAACACGGACTCAGCAGGTACGGACTTATGCTTTTTTGGGCTGGATGTGGAGGAGTGCTGGGCAGTTCAGCTCAATGAGGGGCTGCTCTCGAATGCCCGAAATAGCCACACATCGGAGAGAGCATTAGGGTTCCTGGAAGAAGCAGCTGGAGTTATTGAGGATTACCCCAGTTTGTGGAACTATCCCGGTTTGAATGGACTGATTTGTTGAATTTGTTCCACGGACTGGCGAAAAGTCTGGAGTCTGTGCCGACAGTGAAACGTTCCCTGGCTGCATCAACCTCCACTGCCTGTCCTCGCCGTTCGTCTGCTCCACCCTCAGCTCTCAGCTCCCTAGCCCCGCAGCCCCATTCTGGAATGGAGGAGAGCGCTCCCTGCTCCCCAAAATCTGTGCCGACAACAGTGCGTCCCCTGGTTTAGGCATCGTGGGACCCGGTACCATCCGTGAGACATTCCCTGGCTCTGTTATGCACATCTTCTCGCTACGCTCCAGCCTCAGCTTCAGCTTTTTCTCCTTCTCTCTCCACTTCTGTCCCGCGGAGCTCAGCCACACCGGCTCCCACAGCAGCTCAGCCTGTGTGTAAGCCTGCAGCTGCACCTGTGAGAAAGCCTGGAGTTCCACCTGTGAGAAAGCCTGCAGCTCTGCCTGTCAACAAGTCTGCAGCTCTGCCAGTCAACAAGCCTGCAGCTCTGCCTGTCAACAAGCTTGCAGTTTTGTCGGTCACCATACAAGTAAAGCCGACTCCTTTAGCTGCTCGCGGGGTGCGTGTCACAGCTCCAGCTGTCCCCGAGGCACGCACAACAGCTCCCGCTGTCCCTGAGGTACACATCACGGTTCCAGCTGTTCCTGAGGAGCATGCTCCTGTTCCTGTTTGGCCCGAGGTGCATGCTGCGGTTTCTGCGGCTCATCTGGAGGTGGTCACCCCAGCAGCAATGGACCAGGAGCTCAGGCAAGTACTTTTCTTTACTTTCTTAACATCAATATTAGTAAAGACTTGCCTAGCTCCTGGTGATTGTGGTGACGCCTCACTCACCCCTGCCTCTCTCCTTCATCTAAGGTGTCTGTAGTGAGGACAGCTCTCCAGACGTCTGGGCCGGACGTTCTTGCGCCCCAGGAGCCGTTACTGGCGGTCAGCACACCCCAACCTTCAGCTCCCAAGGCCAGTACACCACCACCCAATGTCCAAGAGGTCAGGAGACCTCCCCCATCGTCCAAGAGGGTGAGCAGCCCACTCCATCCGTCGTCCAAGAGGGCGAACAGTCCGCTCCACCTTTGTCTGTAGGCCGGGTACATAAACAGGGAGATGTGATCTGACTGTCCAAAGTGGGGGCGGGGTGCCGCTCTGTATGCACCTCGTATGTTTGTGTAAACATGGTCCAGTGTGTTCTTGTCACAGGTGGGAACCGCAGATCAACAGATGTGCAGTCAAACGTGCTACCTGAGCTACACTCTGAACCCCGTTTTCTTTCCCTCCGCTTTGTTCGGTTTATTTGCAAGTGGCAACCATTATCAAGCAATTAGCGTCTGCTGAGAGTTTGCTGTGTGTTGGGCAACCCTTGCTATTCACCCTTCTGTGTGAGGGAAAGCTTTCCGTTGCTTCCTCTGACTAGGTCGGATTTCACACAGAAAATGGCTGTGCTAGCCGGTCAGCGCAGCTGCTACGCTTTCACCTTAATGCCCTTGTGTGTGTGTGTGGGGGGGCAGTAGGGGGCCGTAGGCCAGCTCTCTTCTTATAAGGTAAGTGGACTCTACTATTGCCAAACAACTCCCACACCTACAAGTACATATTTTTCAGACTTCTTTCTCATGAATATCATGTCTGCTGACTCCGTGGAAATCAAGGAATTGAGGAAGCCACACATGCGTGGTGCCTTTATAGCCAGGGGGCTAATCAGTGCATGGCCACCACAGGTAATGTGTCTTAAAGAGTATCTATGTCAGCTGCGCTGAGGGAATCAATCCCCATAGGTATGGAATATGTAGTCTCGACAAGATAGAGAACAATGTGTAATGGTGAATAATGAAAGATCGTCTTTCTTAGCCTCTTAAAATTCTAGTTTTCCACCCACAGAACATTTCACATTGGCTGGAAATTGGCAGGAATGCTAAGTTAATAACTAAAACAAAGAAAGAAAATACACCTCATGGGCTGAAAAAAACTCAGTACACGAATGGTAAAATGACTTACTGGAAAAACTCATGACACAAAGATGCTGGCAGGGAAATCCTCCAGGACCCCACCTACCCTCAGCACAGAATGTTCACACTTCTACCCTCAGGCCTGTTAGAAAAATACCCGATTCTTTGATTGAAAGATCCAAGAACAAACCGGAGATTTCTTCAATTTAAAGGATGGTACATTTATTTAGAAGTCACATGTAAAGCAAGCAGCGCTGGGTGCAGCGTGACACAGCTCCCTCTGGAGCGTGGTCAGACTGAACCCGACTTCCGGGTGTGGGTTACATTCATCTTCTCGGGGGGGCAACCCAGTACAATAGGATGGGCTTATACGCAACTATCTTATTGGCTAATCTACCTATGGCGGGAACAGGCTATCCACTGAACCCGCCACTTCATTCTAGAATGTACTATCAACAGTGTGCGTGGGTGTTGAGTTTGGGTGTGTATCTAATGTGAAAGACCTGACCTAAGAGAGAGAGAAAAGAGAGAGCTCTATACTTTGGTCTCATTCCTATTATCTCAGTTTATCATAACATAATCGTTCATAAGCATGCAAACAGAATTTATATGGAATATGTGTGGAGCATAATGGGAGATGACCTACAGAATTATTATTCTGGTACTAACTATACATTAATCCTTTCAGGCCGCAGGTACATTAGTGTGAAATGCAGGACATCCAAACTAAAAAACTCCTTCTTTCCCACTGCCATCAGACTCCTGAATAAATAAACTCCGGACACAGCTTTGCAAATAGGAATTCACACACTGGTTGCTAAATTTGCACATTGCTCATTTGCACATTGTACATAGTCTCACCCTGTCTCATGTCCATATCATTTCTGCTGCTAAATTATCATGGTACCGTCTACTGGGTATTATCAGGGCACACGGCTTTACACAGAGAAATTCTCACACTGGGGGCGAATTTGTCCATTGCTCATTTGCACATTGTACATAGTCTCCTGCCATCTCAGGTTCATATCATCTCTGATCTTAAATTACCATTGTCCATTATAGTCATCCAGTGAATTTTCAATTTTCATTCTTCTTGTTTCCTCTAGTTTAACTGCATTAACTGTCCTAATTGCCTAATGTGTATTTATTAATATTAGTATTTAGTATTAAGTTGTGTTTATTACCTTTATTAGTATTGATGTGTTTCTAGTACCTTGGCATTTGATCGGAGAGCAGAGTGAGAATTTCATTGCTCAGGAAATGTTGCGTTTCTTAATTGTGCACATGATAATAAAATCTTTGAATCTTGAATCTTCAAACCATTCCTGCAATCCGTCTGTACAAGGATAAGTGCACTACTGAACCCACTAAAGTGAATTAACAGAAGGAAAACGGAAATCTCACGCCCATAACAACCGGTATTAGATTATGGGGTGTGATTAGTGCCACAAGCATATCTCTCTTAGAGTGGTGTAAAGTATGAGGTGTGGTTGCTGTCACAACCTCAACTCTAATTAGAATGGTAAAAGTGTAAGAAAGCAGTGAGAGGTATTTTGTGCCGTGTCAACTTAACAGTAAAGAAAAGAAGAAAAAAGAGGAGAACAATGGCTAGTCCTGTGAGCCACGCCTGTTTAGGCTTTGGGCTTAAGATGCCTATGGAAGATGGCCATAATGGCTGTGTGCATTGCTTAGGCCTGGCGCATGCACGCATGGCTAGCAAGGATCCGGCTTCATGCATGAATTGCTTTATACTACCAGATAGGGTGAGAATAGCCAGATTGCTGGCTGTCTCTTGCAAGCGTCCAGCCAGCACTACGGAGCAGCCACAGCAGGCAAAGCTACCAAAGGGGGTGCTGTGGCCTGGCCAAACCAGGATGGAGTTTCAGAGAGCACCCCATTACCCTCCTTCCATGGAAGAGGTAGCATTGCTCTACCCAGTGGCTACATTTCCAGCCCCACCCACTGCACAGCACACCACCTCCCCCTTGATGGAGCAAGGAAGCTGGAACCTGATACATCCTACATTGGAGGGGTCAAATGCAGACAAAATTGACATCCTTGATTGTAGGTCGAAGGGTGGCAAACTCCTCCTGGGACAAGGGGGGATGGAAGCAAAGGAACCGGAGGAGGAGGTGGAACAACCACCCCCCTCCTTGACAAATAATTGCTAGGGCCACCTATGCATTGGGGATAGAGATGCCAGTTAAACAGGAAGCACCATCCCTATTTGATGATGAGAGTATCAGGGATGGCAATTTTCCGCCGATCCGCGGATTTCCGCTGATTTATTTTCAAATTGATCATTTCTGTGAATCGTCTAAATCCGTTGAGAAAATTTTAGGGGTGGTAAGGTACCTTATTGTTACCGATTTTAACGAAAATCAACACGATTACATAAGCGCTCAGCGCTTCCCCGGAAGTCTCCCGTGATAACCCGGATGTGTTGTGTTCAAGCTACTGCTGTATTGTAAACAGCCCTGTGATTGGATAGTTGCAAACGATTGGACCAATCAAATGGCTCGTTGTATGCTTTGTTAAAAATTCATGGCGGCGTTCTCAGGGATGTGATTTTCCTCTAATTCGCCGAATTCCGCTTTATTTTATCTTCCAGGAAAATAAAGTACGTTAAGTACGTTAGCAGCTTGTGGTCCATGAACGCAGTGAAAGTGCGCCCTTTCAGCCAGAACTGGAAGTGGCGTATGGCCAGGTGGAAAGCCATTAACTCTCTGTCGAACGTGCTGTATTTACGCTCACTTTCATGCAAAGACCTGCTAAAAAGGTGAGCGGCTGCCAAGAACCGGCAGCACATTGCTCCACGATGGCCGCTATGCCCATGTCCGAGCCGCCAGTAGTGCAGCGTTTGCCAGAGCTGTTTTAACCGCAGAACGCCTGCTCCCGCTCAGGAGTCCAGTCGACTCTGTCCGCCGGTTTCCGTTTCTTGAGTGCGACGTACAACAGCTGTATGAGCTGGGCTGCGCGGGGGAGAAAACGGTAATAAAAGTTAACCATCCCCCCAAAACTCCTGCAGCATCCTGACATTGATGATGAGGAGAAAAAAATAGCAAAACAATTTAGTTACATTACTTTTATGATTCCAAACAGTTTGAAATTGACAGTGCACAGTGGACAATGACTCATAACTTTTGAATATTTCTAAGACTTGGCTACATCAGTGATTGTGCAAAATGAACTGCTCAAGACTCAATGGAGATTGAAACTGGTGATCTGAAATGAATGCTGAAATTATAAAAAGTAATGGTATGTTAGAATTTTATTTCTATTATGGAATAGATAAAATTAACTGATTTTGATTTGATCAAGTGTTAAAGCATGTGATGGATAATGCTTGTTGGAATATTTTAGGAATGCTATCTTCTTGGAACATAAGTCAATATTATACAGTAATAAGTGGAATTCAGCTGTTTGTTTTATGTCATTTAAGCACAGTTCTGGTACTTAAAAATCATAAAAACCTAGGAGCTTTGGGGGGCAAGCCCCCCTTGCCCCCCCAAGGGGGCTCTGCCCCGGACCCCACTGGGGGACTGTGTCCCCCAGATCCCCTGCTAAATTTTCAGATAATTTCTCCAACCCCAAATCACATCCCTGGTTCGTGTTGGAATTCTGAGCTTTCGGTATTGTTTTCAGCGGAATTATGAGATTTTTATCAAAGGATCAGGAGTCATTAAATTAATTAAATTAAATTAAAGTAAATCACCCTTATTGTCATTCAACCGTACAACCAATCATGTACAGTAGAACGAGATTGTGCTTTACCTATCTACAGTGTCAATTACACACACCCCAAGTGCAGAATCAGAGGGCCGCTGCCATGCAAGGTGCCGCCACAGATTTCCCTCCTCCATTCCATTATTGCTGAGCACCAAGCTGGACGGCAGGAAGTTCCACTTTTATATGGTCTTCAGCATGACCCGGCTGGGATTTGAACCCCTGCCTCCCGGGTGTGGGGCGGATGCTCTACCAACTGAGCCACCACTCAGTGCTAGAAATAGACAAAAGTGTCAAAAATAAGTTCCAATGGAATTGGCTTGAGAAAAAGTGATGGTAAAGGTGAAATTGGCTCAAAGTTCGACGAGGTAACAGAAACACTCGGACAGTTTCTGAAGAAACCAGAAAAGGAGATGAAGTTCAAAGTTCAGAGACTGACACAGCTTGCTGCCAAAAGGAAGAAAGTTTCACATTAGAAGTGACTTGGTGACCAGTGTAAATAGTGTAATAAACTCTTATAGAACTGTTAAATATGTTAGACTAAAGACAGTGAGACAACATTGAAGAAAAAGTAAGTTAACTTTTCATTAAATTTAATGATTTATCTAAGTCTAGTATTTCATTTTTTTTTTTATCATTTTTTTCAGTCTAAATTACTTCTGTTTTACTGAAAACCTCTCAGCTTCAGGGGGGCTGCGCCCCCCCGGCCCCCCCCATAGGTCAGTCAACCAAATTAGATTTCAGCTGAAATCAGAATTTCCTGTTGCCATCCCTGGAGTATGAGTCATCCCCATCCCTTTTCAGTACCTCTCCTCCCTGATGTGGAGGATGTCATGGTTAGACAATTTGCTAGACCATCTGAAGCCCATCGCTGGTCAGGTCTTTGCAGATGGCTGGCAAGTGTGCCTGGGCGGGAAAGGATTGGCTGTGGGTCACTTCCCCCTATGGATCAAGCCTTAGGGGTTTTGATGTTGCTATCTAGCTCTGTCCTCGGCAAGCTGAGTTGCCCGAGTAAAAACACTAGGACAATGGATGCCATGCTAACTAGGATACATAGTGCTATGGCTGTCCAGGGGTGGCTAGTTAATACAGGTGCAATTTTGGCACTATACCAGCTCCAGCTGGCTAAGCAGCTGGGCGAGGGCATGGACACAGCGGCCAAGATGCAGCAGGTTTCAGCTCTTTTAGCAAAGCTGATGATTGAACAGGTAGTGGCAGCTGGCAGAGCCATGGCCTCGTTTTGGAGAGCCAGGCGCCACCTCTGGCTCTCTCAGTCCCGGCTCCAGAGTGAAGACCGAGCCTCCCTGTTCAAGCTGCGTGTAGTACCATCGACCCTGTTTGGGCCAGATGCTAGCTCTGTTACAGCAGGCTCAGGAAGCTCGTCGCTGTGCTTGAGAAGTATCAGGCATGCTCAAGCTGAGCTGCAGGGGGCGTACCCTGCCAATACTGCAGTGTGGGCCACTGCAGCCACTTGCTTTGGCTCCAGGCGACCTTAGGGCCCATTTGGAGGCCACCTGGTGGGGCAGGGCTAGACAGAGACAAACAAAAGGAAGGGGACAGGGCCAAGTGACCCAGAGGCCCCCTCCATGTTCCTGATGGTTCTTGGAACCCGGCTTGCCTTGGCCGCCCTTTGGAGCAAGGCTAGGCCTGGAGGGCCCCCTGGGCAGACCCTTGGGTGATTTCCACCATGACCCAGGGTTATTGCCTTCAGTTCCTGTGCCATCCTCCTGTGACAAGGTCATCTACCCTTTCGGGGGCGACAGACTCTCAGTGCAGAGAGGTCCTGGAGGCAGAGATTTTCACCCTCCTGGCGAAGGGGGCTATCAGGGAGGTGACGGGCAATCAGCAGGCCGGGTTCTACTCTCACTAATTTCTCATACCCAAGAAGGATGGGAAACTAAGACCGATTCTGGATTTGAGAGGGCTCAACAAGTTCTTGAGGCCTCTGCAATGCAAGATGCTGACGTTACCACAGGTACATCAGGCCATTCTCCGGGGCGATTGGTTTTCCACCATTGACCTGGAGGATACATACTTCCAAATCCCAATGTGGGAAAGACACAGACGTTACCTCAGATTTGACTTCAGTGGCAGGTCCTTCGAGTTTTGCATGCTCCTGTTTGGCATCTCGCTAGCCCCACACACATTCACAAAGTGCATGGATGCTGTGCTGGGACCCCTACGAAGAGAAGGTCTTCACATTCTCAACTATTTGGACGATTGGCTGATTTGTGCTCGTTCGGAGGACCAGTGGAACAGAGATGTTGCCAGGCTCCTGCGACACTTAGAGTATCTGGGCCTGTGTCTCAACAAGAGGAAGAGCAGGGTTTGTCCCTCTCAAGCCACCGAGTTCCTAGGCACATGGATAGATGCCAGAGCAGGTACCATCTCTCTGACACCAGCAAGACAGGCCACCCTCAGGACTTGCTTGTCCCATTTTCAGTTGGGGGTGCAGGTCACGTGGAAGTTATCCCTCCTCCTACTGGAATTGATGGCAGCTATGATACACAGAGTTCCACTGGCGCTGCTGAACATGCGGCCTGTTCAGCGCTACCTCTTGAGCCTCTGTCTTTGCCCACAGAGAAATCTGCAGACCAAAGTGCTGGTGATGGGCAGACTCAAGGCAGCTCTCCGTTGGTGGGAGCAGCCAGCCACCATAGAGAGGGGCACCAGCCTGGGTCCAGTTCTTCACAGCCAGGTGATGTCATCCAATACCTCCCTGGTTTGCTGGGGGGCCATCTGCGAGGGCGAAGGGGTCAGCGGTCAGTGGCAGGGACCTTGACTAATGCAGCACATCAGTGTCCTGGAGCTGCAGGCCATTTACCTAGCACTGCAGCATTTTCGGCCAAGGTTGAGGCACTGTCCTGTACTGGTGCGAACAGACAGTACAGTGGCAGCAGCCTACATAAACAGGCAGGGGGGCTTGGGCTCCTCTCACCTTTGCAGACTGACTCAGGTTACAGTGTATGGGAGTGGGTGGATCCAAAGGTCAGGTCACTGAGGGCAATGCATGTGCCAGGCCAAGCCAACCTCGCTGCAGATCGGCTTTCCAGAGAGGGACCCCTCCCGGGGGAATAGAGGCTCCATCCAGAAGTGGTGGACGAGATCTGGAGTCACTTCAGCACAGCCGTAGCAGACCTCTTTGCCTCAAGGAAGACAACACATTGTCCCCTCTTTTTCTCCATAATGTCAGACTGTCCTTCCCTAGGCACAGATGTAATGCACATCGGTGGCCCCAGGGCATCCTATATGCCTTCCCTCCTTTTACACTCCTCCACCCCCTCCTGCAAAGGGTTCAGGGGTTCAGGTGGAGGAGGTGAGCCTCTTCCTGGTGGCTCCCAATTGGCCCCAAATGATATCGTTCTCAGCAATTGCACCACTCCTTCAGGGACACTGTTGGGAGCTCCTTACCCAACGAGACTTTCTGTCACAGGGCCAGGGGACCCTCTTCTCTCCTTTCCTCAAGGCCTCAGGCTTTGTGCCTGGCCCCTGAGAAGGCCTAGTTACTAGCCTTGGGGTTTCCCCAGTCAGTGGTTAGTACCGTTGGGGAGTGTTCCAGGCATGGTGCCAGGAGAGACAGGTGGATCCTTTAAAATGCAGGGCCCAGGAGATTCTCCAATTCCTGCAGGAGTTATTGGAAAATGGAAAGTCTCCCTCCACTTTGAGAGGTATGGTGGCAGCCATAAAAGCGACCCGGATTGACTCTCAGAAACTGGAGCAGGGTTGCTACACCCTTATTGCTCAGTTTCTCAAAAGGGGCTCACAGGAGTATTCCCCATCAGAGGCGACCTGCTGTTCCTCCATTGGATTTAGAAGTGGTACTGACAGCCTTGCAGCATGAGCCATTTAAGCCCCTGGAAACTGTAGGGCTAAAATGGCTTACTTTGAAAACTGTATTTTTGTTGGCCATCATGTCAGCAAAAAGACTAGGGGAATTCTACGCCCTTTCAGTGCATGAGGAATGCCTACGTTGGCTGCCAGGGGATGCAGGAGCAGTGCTCTGGCCAAATCCTGCATTTTACCCTAAGGTGGTGTCTGAGCCTTATGCCAGTCTATCAAGTTGCGCCCTTTCCTCCCTCCTCATGGAAGTGTGGATAGGGCAAGTGGGCAGTCACTGTTGTGTCCTGTCAGGGCCTTCAGGGTGTACCTTCTCCTGACCCATGCCCACAGGACAACAGACCAGCTGTTTGTCTGCTACAGGCCTAATTGTCAGGGGACGACTCTCACAAAGGCAAGGCCTATCCCACTGGGTTGCGGAGGCTATTCAGCAGGCGTACAAGACGGCAGGTAGACGACCAGCCCCAGCAGGAGTGCGGTCACACTCTACACGGGGTCTCGTCATCTCATGGGCTCTGTGGCGAGGCGTGTCTCTTTCAGAGATTTGTGCAGCAGCCTCATGGGCAAATCCATCAACCTTTATCAGGTTCTAGTGTATTAACATAGCACCCAGCAGCTCATTTGTGGAACATGTGCTGGGGTCAATACAGCAGGACAGGACCTGAAAGAAGTAGTAAGCCTCCAGGGCCAAAGCCCCATGGGTAGCTTTGGCTGCAGTGATTCATTCCCTTCTGAATGCGGAGTGTGCCAGCTTGGGGGTTTTCACACAGCTGCAGGCCACCTCAGCAGATGGCCTCAGCATCTGGCAGGGCCTTGGCAGCATCTTGCGCCAAGGCCACAGGTACGTATACTTGTAAATAGTTCCTTGTGGGTGACATCTCCTTCGAACTCATAGACCATCTCATACTCCCATGGGAGCATTGGGGTCTGCTGGTTTTCTTGCAGTGTGTCTTACAAAGTGGAATATATAGGGTATAGAGATTGTCTCGACACGATAGAGAACAGTTTGTTACAGTGTATCCCAGGTTCTCTGAGTGGAGAAGACTATCTCTCCAGCTCCAGGCTGCTCAGAAACGCTAATCAGTGCCTGGCCACCATAGGTGATGTGTCTTAAAGAGTATCCATGTCAGCTGTGCTGAGGGAATCAATCCCCATACATATGGAATATGTAGGGTGGAGAGATAGTCTTCTCCACTCAGAGAACTTGGGTTACACTGTAACCAACCATTGTCTATCACATAGATAAGACAAAAATATTGCATGGCCGGATATGAAAAATTTATCTAAATATTTTTTTGTAACTACAATGTAGTGACTCTCTGCATCAAAAGATTTTTTTAGGTTCAGTAATACAGCTCCAACAACCTGACCTTGATCTGTTGACTTTAGTTTTTAATTTGTTCAATCAAGTAGGAGTTAGCACTCTCAGCTGAATAATTTGGTCAGAAGGCATAGAGAGGATGTAAGCAATTATTAGACTCCATATACGCCAATAATTGTGTAGCAACATTTTTTTTCCTAAAACTTTGGAGAAAATTGGTAATATAGAGAGTGGGCCCCTCATGGATCGTCACCTTATCGTGGTGGGGGGGGTTTGCATGCCCCAGTGATCCCAGGAGCTGTGTTGTCCGGGGCAATTTGCCTCTGATAGGGTCACCCAAGACAAACTGGTCCTGGGTGAAGGGCCAGACTAACTCAGGGCCAGACTCTCATGATAAATTCTAGATCAAGGATTCAGTGTACCCCGCCCGGTATGGGGTTACCGGGGCCCCACCCTGGAGCCATGCTTGGGGGAGGGGCTCGATTGCTAGCGTCTGGTGGCCGGGTTTCCACTCATGGGACCTGGCCGGGCTCAGCCCAAAGGAGTTACATGGGTCCGCCCTCCAGTGGGCTCACCACCTGCAGGAGGGATCATGGGGGTCCGGTGCTATGTGGATTAGGTGGCGGTCAAAGGCGGAGACCTTGGCGAAATGATCCCAAGCTTTCTAAACTGGCTTTTGGTACGTGGAATGTCACCTCTCTGGTGGGGAAGGAGCCTGAGCTGGTGTACGAGGTTGAGAGATACCGGCTAGATATAGTCGGCCTCACCTCAACACACAGCTCCGGTTCCGGAACCAGTCTCTTGGAGAGGGGCTGGAGCTTGGCCTTTTCTGGAGTTGCCCCGGGCGAGAGGCGATGAGCAGGGGTGGGTATTCTTGTATCCCCCCACCTAGCTGCCTCTATATTGGAATTTTCCCCGGTGGATGAAAGGGTTGCTTCCCTGCGCCTTTGGGTTGGGAAACGGGTCCTGACCATCATTCCTTCGACAGCAAGATTGCCGCGCCGCCTGTGTTTCTGGCTGCTGGTCGTCTCCGTTTGTTGCCGTGCTTGTTTGTCCTGTTTTTGATTGTGTTATTGTGTCTGGATTATGTGCAATCAGCCATTGTTTATGATCGCCAAGTGCTGGCTGGATATTCGATCTTCCATGATGGGGTTTGGCTGTTATAATCAGGAGGGAAGATTCTTCCATCGGTCTCTGCGTTTGCAACTTCCCATTGGTACCTGGAATCCCCGCTGTGGTTATACCAGCAGAAAGCGATCCAAACCTCGGGGAAGATGTGCAGGTGCTGCGGTGAAATCCAGAAGGCTTGCTTGGCTTCGCCGTCTTGCTCACTCCACCTCATCTTCTCCTAATGCTGCAGCTGGCCTCTTTCCTGGATCCTGGCCCTCGGGTGTGCCCGGAGTGAGGCCATCATTTCTCCGGCCTGTTTTCCCTGTTCTACCTTGCCAACTGGCCTTCTCCCTGCTCCGAGCCAGCAAATCCCCTGCAGGTAGCGGGTGCCTACATCAGCTTTCACCGGCCCCCATTCCTGGCGAGTCTGCTGCTGTTACAGAGCCCATCCAGCTGGCATTGCTTAACGCACGTTCCATCTCAAATAAATCATTCTTTTTGAATGATTTATTCATTACTACAGGGCTGGACTTTTTATTTCTTGTTGAGACTTGGCAGAGAAGTGAGGAATTCACCTCCTTAATTGAACTTTGTCCACCGGACTGTACCTTCTCCTGTGCGCCGAGATTGACAGGCCGCGGTGGTGGTCTGGCCATCGTGAACCGGCGCCGCTTCGTTACACGGACGGTGAGCCATGGAACTTTTTCATCATTTGAACTGATGATTTAAAAAATTGGCTCCTCAAACCCATTTTATTGTGTTTTAATTTACCGCCCTCCAGGAGTTTATGCCTCTTTTTTATCTGAGTTTAGTGATTTTTTTAACTTCTATTATTAAATTTGAGCGGATTTTATTACTTGGAGATTTTAATTTGCATATTAATGATCCCAATGACAGTTTTGCAGTTAATTTCTTGGGTATGATTGAATCATTTAATTTTGTTTTGTGTCTATCTGGCCCTACACATATAAAAGGAAATACATTTGATCTTGTTTTTACACTTGGTCTTAATGTGAATAATGTTCAGACTAAGGAGCTTCTTGTGTCAGACCATTTTTATGTTCTTTTTAATTTTTAATTTATCAGTTAAATCAGTCTGTTACACTGGCAAGCGGGTAAAATGCTACGTCAAATAGGTTCATTTTGTCTTCTTTTAATTATTTATCTTTTTTTCATATAAAAGACAAAAAATAAAATAGAAAGGAGATGTCTTTACCTTCTTTACATGTTTCAACTGCACTGCAGCCTTCGTCAGAAGAGTCAGCTGATTGCTGCCAGGTGACATTTATCAGCTGATTTTCGTAGGCGGGGCCAGCTCAGCAGATCTGTCGGATCCACCGAGCCGGCCTCGCCTCCCGCCGTCAGATGGTCTCTGGAGAATGTGGTCCCAGGTGTGGGAAAGCATAAAGGCCCCCTCATCTCGGTTCGTGGTGTCTGTCTTCATGGTCGGGAGGCAGGGCTGGCTCGGTGGATCCGACAGATCTGCTGAGCTGGCCCCGCCTACGAAAATCAGCTGATAAATGTCATCTGGCAGCAATCAGCTGACTCTTCTGACGAAGGCTGCAGTGCAGTTGAAACATGTAAAGAAGGTAAAGACATCTCCTTTCTATTTTATTTTTTGTCTTTTATATGAACAAAAGATAAATAATTAAAAGAAGACAAAATGAACCTATTTGACGTATTACGTGGAAGTTATGGACAAGATTGCATCAAAGACTTCCGCCGGCTGGAGAAATTGGAGAAAACACGGGCACGCTTCAGAATCCACCTGCGATTTAACCTCCGTTGCAGAGATGAGGATGTCACACCAGCAAGCCTCAACATAAAAAAATCCAATCCCGACCAAAAATGCAGAAAAAATTATCAACAAAGCACGGAAAGACCTCATCAAAGAACGTATAAGAATAACGGCAAATAAAGTGGACAAAATCAGCAACCAAATCAAGGAAGAAATGGACATGTTCAAGCAACACTACCCGACCAACCAGGAAACGCAGGAGCTTCTAAAAGCACAATTAAAACACGCACACAAACAGGAATTCATTACAACGAAAAACCGCCAATTGAAAAAACTAAAAAAACTTACAGAAAGGAAGAACGGACGAAGACAAACACACACGAAAATGAACGCTAAGTGGGTCAAAAACTTATCAAAACGCACACTCACAGACACAGAGAAGACAGTGCTGAACAGAGGACTGAACTTCGCCATCACACCAGCCAGAATCCTTCATGAAGAATACATCCTCGCAACAGAACTGGCATGTGAAAAAATCCAGGACCAAGGGGAAAAGGCATCACTCTGGAACGCAGTCACAGGAATCCTAAAAACGGCCAAATTACCACAAAGCAACGTTACAAGAAAAGAAGAAAAAGCATTAAACTCACTCAAGACAGATAAAACAATCACAATCCTCCCAGCAGATAAAGGCAGAACATGAGGCGCCTGTCGGCTGCCGCGTCATTAGGGAGCATGAGCGCACCTTAATGTCAAGTAAAATTCCTTGTATGTGTAAGCATGCTTGGCAATAAAGTTCATTCTGATTCTGATTCTGATTCTGAAACAACAGTAATATTGGACACGAAAACATTTATAAAACAGATGGAAACAATGTTGTCAGACAACAGCACATATGAAATCATTAAAACAAATCCCACAGAAGAAAAGAAAAAAATGCTAAAAACCCTTCTCAAACCTCTATTAGAAAGCAAAAAAATCACAAAGGACGCATATGATCACCTGATCCCCACAGCCAGCATCACCCCCCGGATCTATGGAACTCCGAAAATACATAAAAAGGATATCCCACTGCGGCCAATAATAGACAGTATCGGATCAGTCACATACAACTTATCAAAAGCCCTAGTTGAAATCATCAAACCCCTCCTTGGACTATCAGATTTCCACTGCAAAAATTCAAAAGAGCTGGCACAAGAACTCAAAGATATGAAAATAGAATCAGACGAGATCCTCATTTCACATGACATCATCTCTTTATTCACAAAGACACCTGTTGACGTCACACTACATATAGTGCAAGAACGTCTCAACAATGACAGTACCCTAAAAAGACGCACCAATCTCACAGTTCATGACATATCCAAATTATTACAGTTTGTTGCAAAATCCACTTATTTTCAATTCAGAGGAAAAATTTACAGACAAAAAGAAGGATTTGGAATGGGAGACCCACTATCAGCCATCATGAGCAGCTTTTTTATGGAGGATCTGGAAAACAAAGCCATCAACACAGCACCTACACAATGCAAACCCACCCTTTGGAAGAGATACGTGGATGACATTCTGGAAAAAATAAGGAAAGGACACACACAAGAACTCACTGACCATCTGAACAGCACGGACAGCACTGGGAATATAAAATTCACACACGAAGAGGAGGAAAATGGCACCATAGCCTTTCTGGACATGAAAATCCACCACAACGATGACAGCAGCATAAAAATCACAGTCTACAGGAAACCAACCCACACAGATCAATACCTACTATGGACATCGGAACACCCCACAGCACACAAGCTATCAGTTGTCAGGACGTTATATGAACGAGCCACCATCATCACGGACCAAGAAGACAGACAGGAGGAGGAAAACCACATAAAACATGCACTTATACGCTGCCAATATCCAGTATGGGCTATAAACAAAGGGAAACAGCAAGTCAAAAACAAAGAAAATAAACAGGAAATAAGACATAGAACAAAAGCCGAAATCAAAAACAAGGACACCATAACTATACCATACATACGAGGGATCACGGAACCAATTCAAAGGATCATGAAAAAATACAAAATAAACACAGCAGTCAAACCACACAAAAAATTAAGACAGTTGTTAGTACACCCCAAGGACAGAATAGAGCAAGACAAAAAATGCAATGTAATATATGAAATATCATGCACATCGTGCAACAAAACCTACATTGGAGAAACTGGAAGATTATTCACCACAAGAAAAAAAGAACACCAGAAGAAATGTGAGAAGGAAACACAAGGACGACTCACAAGATCACAAAAAGAAAAGGCAGAACAAGAAACATTAAAATCAGCAATATCAGATCACTGCAAAAGAAACTAGAAAAGCACTCATAGAGCGCATACCTCCGCCAAGGCTCCTTCTGTTTCTCATGGATCACCTCCAAAATGTAATGGGCTTGTGTGTAGGCCTATCGCCACTTGTGGTGAAAATTGCATCCAAGTGTGTCCATTAGTTTTGGAGTTTTGTGGCTGACACACAGTGAGAAGAGCCTTGGCTGAGGTATGCATTCCCAGATCATCACCAAAATGTAATGGGTTCCTCTCTAGGCCAAGAACCACCTCTGGTGAAAATTTCATCCAAATCCATCCAGTAGTTTTTGTGTAATCCTGCTGCACAAATACAAACAAAGGCCTTGGTGGAGGTATGCACTCTCAGATCATCACCAAAATCTAAAAATCCATCCAGTAGTTTTTGTGTAATCCTGCTGCACAAATAAAAACAAAGGCCTTGGTGGAGGTATGCACTCTCAGATCATCACCAAAATTTAATCATCTGTTCCCTGTGCCATTACACACCTTTCCTGAAAATTTCGTCAAAATCCATTCATAACTTTTTGAGTTATGTTGGTAACAGACAGACAGACAGACAAACAGACAAATGCCAGTAAAAGCATTACCTCCTTGGCGGAGGTAATAAACTCAGATGTTGCTGTTGTGTCCATCTCCTCCATCTCCAAACTCCCAGGCTGCAGGCGTTGCAATTCATCGCACAACCGCGTACGACCCACAGGCCAATGGGTTATGTGAGCGTTTTCATAGATCACTGAAAGCAGCACTCAGGGGTTCACTGACGGATGCAAATTGGGTAGACAGGTTGCCGTGGGTTTTATTGGGGTTGCGCTCCGCGCCAAAAGAGGATTTGGAAGCTTCCCCGGCAGAGAGCTTGTTTTTGCGCAGCCCCTATGGCTGCCCGGGGAATTTCTGCCAAATAATCCGGCGCCGGACAGCTGCCCGTCTCAGCTTTTGCAGCGTAGCACAAACACAAGCACGCTGCCGGGCCCGGCCCACCACTGTTTTCCGCGTGCTTTTGTGCCTAAAACTTTGAATAACGCGGAGTTAGTGTTCGTCAGACACAACGACCACCGCCCTCCATTGCGCCTGCACACATGTTGAAAATGGCCCTATCTCACAATGTTAAAGAATCCTTTAAAAAATTCCTGTATCCAGACGGTGATCCGGATCATCCCCAAAATTTAATCAGTTCTTCCTTGTACCATTTCCAACAACGCCTGAAAGTTTCATGGAAATCCGTCCAAAACTTTTTGAGTTATCTTGCTAACCAACAGACAGACAGACAAACAGACAAACCCCGGCAAAAACATAACCTCCTGGCCTGAGGCCTGGCGGAGGTAATAATCACATCATGGACTGGGACAACACAAAAATTATTGGATCGGAGAGCAACAGACACAAACGCTGGATCAGGGAGGCCATAGAGATCGGGAAGCGGGGAAAAGGCACCATGAACCGAGATGAGGGGGCCTTTATGCTTTCCCACACCTGGGACCACATTCTCCAGAGACCATGTGACGGCGGGAGGCGGGGCCAGCTCGGTGGATCCGACAGATCTGCTGAGCTGGCCCCACCTATGAAAATCAACTGATAAATGTCACCTGGCAGCAATCAGCTGACTCTTCTGACGAAGGCTGCAGTGCAGTTGAAACATGTAAAGAAGGTAAAGACATCTTTCTATTTTATTTTTTGTCTTTTATATGAACAAAAGATAAATAAATGGGTAAAATGCTCTCGTGTCATTGACCAGTTTTCAGCTGTGAAATTTTCTGCTGCCTTTGACAGCAGTGCGGTTTTATCCTGTGATGAAGACATTGAGAGCTTGGTCTGCTCTTTTAACTCACACTGTTCAAGCATCTTAGATGTAGTTGCTCCCTTTAAAACCAGGACTGTCTGTGCTGTTAATTTATCCCCCTGGTTAAATGATGATCTCTGTTGTTTTAGACGTAAATGTCGGAGGGTGGAAAGACTGTGGAAGTCCACTAAACTTGAGGTGCATCGATTACTGTCAGTTCTGCTCCCCCTGTTTATTCAGTTAATGACTGTAACAAGTTTCTTTCCTTCTTTGTTGACTAGGTCACTGCTGTCAGGGCTGGTTTTATACATTCCTTTCCCCTAATCCTTGATTGTCCTAACAGACAGGCCTTTTTAAGTGATTTTACCCCAATTTCTTTTGAGGATTTGTTAGTATTGGTGAGTTCCATGAAATCCTCCTCCTGCGCTTTAGATATTTTGCCTTCCTCAATGTTAAAAGAGGTAATTGGCTCAGTGGGTACATCTTTGGTTAATATCATTAACAGTTTACTTGAATCTGGTTGTGTACCCTCGTATTTTAAACATGCAGTTGTGCAGCCACTTTTTAAAAAACCTAACCTTGATCCATCTGTTTTTTAAAACTTCAGGCCAATTTCTAAGCTTCCTTTTATTTCTAAGCTTTTAGAAAAAGTTGTTGCCAAGCAGCTCACTGACTTTCTGATTGAACACAAAATATTCGACAAACTTCAGTCAGGTTTTCGTCAGAAACACTCGACAGAGACCGCTCTTCTTAGGGTGTCAAATGACATTTTAATGTCATCAGACTCTGGCAAATGCTCTGTTTTCGTGTTATTAGATCTTACTGCAGCATTTGATACTATTGATCATTGTATTTTGTTACAAAGGCTCAGAGATTGGGTAGGTATTTCTGGAAAAGCTCTGGATTGGTTTTTCTCCTACCTTTCTGGTAGGAGTTTTTCCGTGGCTGTTGGCTCTTATTCATCTGATTCTGCTCCTTTAACCTGTGGGGTGCCTCAGGGTTCTAGTCTGGGTCCACTTTTATTTGCCCTATATATGCTGCCACTTGGTTCTGTCATCAGCAAATTTAAAGGTGTGTCTTATCACTGCTACGCTGACGATTTACAGCTACTTTTCTCTTTTAAACCTGACCATGCTGACAATTTAAAAATTATTCATGATTGTCTGTCCGCAATTAAGGACTGGATGTCTAGTAACTTTTTGCAACTTAATGCTGATAAAACTGAAGTCCTTATCGTAGCACCTGATAATCTAATTCCTAAGATGGTTAATAGCATTGGTTCATTAAGCTCTAATGTACGGTCTAATCTAAAAAATCTTGGTGTCATTTTCGATCAATCGATGATTTTTGATCAGCATGTCAAATCTCTGACCCGGAGTTGTTTTTTCCACCTTAGGAATATATCCAAAATTAGGTCATTGCTTTCCTACAGTCAGTCAGTCATGAATCATTATTCATGCCTTTGTTTCTTCACGTTTGGACTACTGTAATGCTCTTTTCACATGTCTAAGCAAATCCTCTTTACACCGCCTACAGTTAGTCCAGAACTCTGCTGCAAGATTACTAACTAGGTCCAGTAGAGTCTGTCATATCACTCCCGTTTTGGCCTCCTTGCATTGGCTTCCTGTAAATTATAGAGTTGATTTTAAAGTTCTTGTTCATACTTATAAAGCCATTCATGAAGAGGCGCCTTTTTATATTAGTGACCTGCTCCATCTACACCAGCCCAGCAGGTCTCTCAGGTCTTCTCATCAGAACCTATTGGTAGTCCCTAGCACTAGGCTCAGAACCAAAGGTGATAGAGCCTTTGCTGCTGTTGCTCCCAGACTTTGGAACTCCTTACCTTTTGAACTTAGATCTGCACCTTCCATTGATGTTTTTAAGAAGCAACTAAAGACCCACCTTTTTAGCCTGGCTTTTTAATTACCTCCGCCAAGGAGGTTATGTTTTCATCGGTGTTGGTTTGTCTGTTTTTGTTTGTTTGTTTGTTAGCAAGATAACTCAAAAAGTTCTGAATGGATTTTCATGAAATTTTCACAGATTGTCAGAAATGGGGTATCCTACAGATGATTAGATTTTGGTGGTGATCCGGATCACCGTCCAGAAGAAAACCGCCATTATGGAAAATACTTTTTTCATCAATAACTACTGAACCACTAATCCTATCATTGTCAATCCAATTGCTAGTCATATGTTTTCATGGTCAAGGAATCTGAAAACGTACAGACAAACACTGTATGGGGGGAACTGTGGCGCTTGGCGGAGGTCTGCGCTCTCCGAGACCTTTTCTAGTTACCTCCGCCAAGGAGGTTATGTGATCATCGGCGTTGGTTTGTCTGTCTGTCTGTTTGTTTGTCTGTTTGTTTGTTTGTTAGCAAGATAACTCAAAAACTTATGGATGGATTTTCATGAAATTTTCACAGATTGTCAGAAATGGGGTATCCTACAGATGATTACATTTTGGTGGTGATCCGGATCACCGTCCAGAAGAAAAACGCCATTACGGAAAATGCCATTTTCGTGAATAACTACTGAACCACTAATCCTATCATTGTCAATCCAATTGCTAGTCATATGTTTTCATGGTCAAGGAATCTGAAAATGTGCACACAAACACTGTATGGGGGGAACTGTGACCGCCATTACGGAAAATGCCATTTTCGTTAATAACTACTGAACGACTAATCATGTCATTGTCAATCCAATTGCTAGTCATATGTTTTCATGGTCAAGGAATCTGAAAACATACACACAAACACTGTATGGGGGGAACTGTGGCCGCCATTACGGAAAATGCCATTTTCGTAAATAACCACTGAACCACTAATCCTATCATTGTCAATCCAATTGCTAGTTATATGTTTTCATGGTCAAGGAATCTGAAAACGTACACACAAACACTGTATGGGGGGAACTGTGGCCGCCATTACGGAAAATGCCATTTTCGTGAATAACTACTGAACCACTAATCCTATCATTGTCAATCCAATTGCTAGTCATATGTTTTCGTGGTCAAGGAATCTGAAAACGTACACACAAACACTGTATGGGGGGAACTGTGGCCGCCATTACGGAAAATGTCATTTTCGTGAATAACTACTGAACCACTAATCCTGTCATTGTCAATCCAATTGCTAGTCATATGTTTTCATGGTCAAGGAATCTGAAAATGTACACACAAACACTGTATGGGGGGAACTGTGACCGCCATTACGGAAAATGCCATTTTCGTTAATAACTACTGAACGACTAATCATGTCATTGTCAATCCAATTGCTAGTCATGTGTTTTCATGGTCAAGGAATCTGAAAACGTACACCCAAACACTGTATGGGGGGAACTGTGGCCGCCATTACGGAAAATGCCATTTTCGTAAATAACCACTGAACCACTAATCCTATCATTGTCAATCCAATTGCTAGTTATATGTTTTCATGGTCAAGGAATCTGAAAACGTACACACAAACACTGTATGGGGGGAACTGTGGCCGCCATTACGGAAAATGCCATTTTCGTGAATAACTACTGAACCACTAATCCTATCATTGTCAATCCAATTGCTAGTCATATGTTTTCGTAGTCAAGGAATCTGAAAACGTACACACAAACACTGTATGGGGGGAACTGTGGCCGCCATTACGGAAAATGTCATTTTCGTGAATAACTACTGAACCACTAATCCTGTCATTGTCAATCCAATTGCTAGTCATATGTTTTCATGGTCAAGGAATCTGAAAACGTACACACAAACACTGTATGGGGGGAACTGTGGCGCTTGGCGGAGGTCTGCGCTCTCCGAGTGCTTTTCTAGTTAACTATGTGTTAATTGTATTTTTATGTGCTTTTACTGTTTACTTTTTTTTTTTTACTGTTTTATGTGCCTGTGTTTTTATTTTGTTTTTTACCATGTTAAGCACTTTGTGACTCTGTCTGTGAAAAGTGCTCTATAAATAAACTTATTATTATTATTATTATTATTATTATTATTATTATCATCATTTGTGCCTATGCACCAAATGATGTTTCAGAGTACCCACCCTTTTTGGAGTCTGTGACTGGGGTACTGGATGGTGCTCCTCTTGGAGACTCCATTGTCCTACTGGGGGACTTCAATGTGCATGTGGGCAACAACAGTGAAACCTGGAGGGGAGTGACTGGGAGGAACGGCCTGCCCGATCTGAACCCGAGTGGTGTTCAGTTATTGGACTTCTGTGCTAACCACAGTTTGTCCATAACGAACACCATGTTCAAGCATAAGGGTGTCCGTATGTGCACCTGGCACCAGGACACCCTAAGTCGCAGGTCAATGATCGATTTTATTATCGTGTCATCAGACCTGCGACCGTATGTCTTGGACACTCGGGTAAAGAGAGGTGCAGAGCTGTCAACTGATCACCACCTGGTGGTGAGTTGGATCCGATGGCAGGGGAGGAAGCCATTCAGACCTGGTAGACCCAAACGTATAGTGAGGGTGTGCTGGGAATGTCTGGCTGAGGCCCCTGTCCAGGAGGTCTTCAACTCCCACCTCCGGAAGAACTTCAACCACATTCCGAGGGAGTCTGGAGACATGGAGTCTGAATGGGCCATGTTCTCCACCTCTGTTGTTGAAGCGGTGGCCCAGAGCTGTGGCCGCAAGGTGGTTGGTGCATCTCATGGTGGCAACCCCCGAACCAAGTGGTGGACTCCAGTGGTGAGGGGGGCCATTAAGCTGAAGAAGGAGTCCTATCAAGCTTGGCTGGCTTGTGGGACTCCCGAAGCAGCTGAGGTGTACCGGCAGGCCAAGCTGAGTGCAGCTCGGGTGTCTGCTGAAGCAAAAACCCGGGTATGGGAGGAGTTTGGTGAAGCCATGGAACAAGACTTTCGGTCGGCCTCGAAGAGATTCTGGCAAACTGTCCGGTGGTTCAGGAGGGGAAAGCAGCTCCCTGTCCACACTGTGTATGGTGCGGATGGGGCGCTGTTGACTTTGACTGGGGATATCGTCGGGCGGTGGAAGGAATACTTCGAGGAACTCCTCAATCCCACTGATACGCCTTCCACAGAGGAAGCAGGGTTTGTGGACGAGGGGAATGACTCGCCTATCACAGGGACTGAGGTCGCCAAGGTGGTTAAAAATCTCCTTGGTGGCCGGGCCCCAAGGGTGGACGAGATTCGCCCTGAGTACCTCAAGGCCCTGGATGTTGTAGGGCTGTAATGGTTGACACGCCTCTGCAACATTGCGTGGAGGTCGGGGGCAGTACCTTTGGCATGGCAAACCGGGGTGGTGGTTCCTCTCTTCAAAAAAGGGGACCGGAGGGTGTGCTCCAACTTTAGAGGGATCACACTCCTCAGCCTCCCTGGGAAGGTCTATGCCAAGGTACTGGAGAGGAGAGTCTGGCCATTGGTCGAACCTCGGATTCAGGAGGAGTAATGTGGTTTTCGTCCTGGCCGTGGCACATTGGACCAGCTCTTTACCCTCTCAAGAATTCTCGAGGGTTCGTGGGAGTTTGCCCAACCAGTTTACATGTGTTTTGTGGACTTGGAGAAGGCATTCGAATGTGTCCGTTGTGTTTTTTATGTGGAGGGTGCTTCGGGAGTATGGGGTATTGGGCTTGTTGTTATGAGCTATTCAGTCTCTGTACGACCGTTGTGAGAGTTTGGTTCGTATGTATAACACTCGGTCGGACTCATTCCCAGTGAGAGTTGGACTCCGCCACCGCTGCCCTTTGTCACCGATTCTGTTCATAATTTTTATGGACAAGATTTCTAGGCGCAGCCAGGGAATGGAGGGCGTCATGCTTGGTGACCATAGGATCTCATCTCTGTTGTTTGCAGATGATGTTGTCCTGTTGGCTTCATCCAGCAATGACCTACAGCTCTTGCTGGGACGGTTTGCTGCTGAGTGTGAAGCGGCTGGGATGAGAATCAGCACCTCCCAAGTCCGAGTCCATGGTCCTCACCCGGAAAAAAGGTGGATTGTCCTCTCTGGGTTGGGGACAGGCTCCTGCTCCAAGTGGAGGGGTTTAAGTATCTTGGGGTCTTATTCACGAGTGAGGGGAAAATGGAGCGAGAGATTGACAGACGGATCGGAGCAGCATCTGCAGTGATGCAGACGTTGTACCGATCTGTTGTGGTGAAGAGGGAGCTGAGTTCTAAGGCAAAGCTGTCGATTTACCAGTCAATCTATGTTCCTGCTCTCACCTATGGTCACGAGCTTTGGGTAATGACCGAAAGAACAAGATCGTGGATACAAGCGGCTGAAATGAGCTTTCTCTGTAGGATTGCTGGACTCACCCTCAGAGATAGGGGGAGGAGCTCAGTCATCTGGGAGAGACTGAGAGTAGAGCCGCTGCTCCTCCACATTGAAAGGAGTCAGTTGAGGTGG
The DNA here is from genome assembly GCA_020510985.1 of Pholidichthys leucotaenia. NCBI lineage: Eukaryota > Metazoa > Chordata > Actinopteri > Cichliformes > Pholidichthyidae > Pholidichthys > Pholidichthys leucotaenia. Next base: position 405,064,232 of record CM035836.1, on the reverse strand, counting down.
TATGGGTATCTGATTAGGATGCCTCCTGGACGCCTCCCACTTGAGGTGTTTTGGGCATGTCCCACTGGGAGGAGACCCCGGGGCAGACCCAGGACTCAGTGGAGAGACTATGTCTCCCAGCTGGTCTGGGAATGCCTTGGTATCCTCTCTGAAGAGCTGGAGCAGGTGGCGGGGGGGAGGGAAGTCTGGGCTCCTCTGCTTAAACTGCTGCCTCCGTGACCCAGACCTCCGGAAAAGCGGTAGAAGATGGATAGATGGAGAGTGGGCATTGATGTCATGCCGCCCTGCATTCTGGGCCGTTGTCGCCATTGTCATGGTCCGACTTCTTTGTTTACCTGTAGTCTAGACAACTGCTAACATGAACAGCCATACGTGCAATGGAATGGAGCAAACAGAAATTCAAATTCCTTATTCAGAGAAGCTGAATAACGAAGCAAAGGAGCGCTACCTCTAAAAAAATTTAAGAAATAAATGGGATAGATCGATATGAGCACAAAAAATGGACCACGGATTGCAACCAACTGCCTGAAGTCACGCTGTCAGATAAGATAAGATAAGATAAGATAAGCCTTTATTAGTCCCACAATGGGGAAATTCCAGGATTGCAACAGCACAGGGATAGCAACACTCAGAGCAACAATCAGAAGGCAAGAAAAAACAAGAACATCTAGTAAACATATGTACATATTACTATAAATGTATATATATAGACACACAGTGCGGAGCATTATGGTTGGTTGGTGAATGTGCAGCAGAAAGTCTAAGTTCTCTCTCCGCGGATGCGGCGGGCCAGCTGGAAGTCTTTGGGCATGATGGTGACCCTCTTGGCAAAGAACAGACCCACCAGGTGGGCCTCGCTGGTCTCCTGCAGAGCCATGACGGCAAAGCTCAGGAAGCGCAGGACGGTCTTGAAGTCCTGAGCGATCTCCCTCACCAGGCGCTGGACGGGCAGCTTACGGATGAGCAGCTCCGTGGATTTCTGGTAGCGACGGATCTCTCTCAGAGGCACGGGCCTGTGACGGCGAGGCCTCTTCACTCTGCCGGTGGCCGGAGCGCCTCTCCGAGCAGCCCTGGTGGCTAGCTGTCTCCTGGGGGGCTTCTTCCTCCAGTAGATTTTACGGGCGGTCTGCTTGGTTCTTGCCATCGCTCTTTATTATTCTGTCTTATATTTCTTGCACGCCGCCTAAACTCCAGCCCGGCACCCGCGTCGTTTTCGCTACAGCTCCCGGTATGTCGAGTTTCCCATTAGCACCGGGCGGCGGCCAAGTGCTAGCTAGCACCAGCTCCTCCCCGCTGTAACGTCTCCCGCTGCAAACAGTGGCTCCGTCCGCCGACCCGGGAGACCCCCGGGGCGATCCGTGCGTCCGTGATATATATACAGAGTGAAAGGTGTAGAAAGAAGAAGGAAGATAAAAAAAAAAAAAAAGGCTGTTGCAACGGGCAGCCGACTCGTGTGGCGCCACCGGTCCGGCGGAACCGGAAATGTTGTTTGCATTGCACAGATGTTTGCCTACCTGGTTTGTGGGGTGAGTGCATAAACCCATGAGCAATTTTAAAACTATAAATCATTAGAGGCTCATGTTCAATTCATTGATGGATGGGTCCAGCCGCCTCAAATATTCTGGGTGAGCGACCAGAAAACTGTTGTTTAACACAAAGGTAAGCAGCAGTCATTGTTTTTACAAAGTCGAAATACATCAAGATTAGTGTCGAGCATACCCAAAAATTATTTCTAACATATGAGTAACGCTCTTTGAATCCATGTGCAACTTATTGAACAAGTTTCTAACTTATAGTTACCATATAATGGTGTATTTGCAGCGTTGGTTCACAGGAAAAACCCATACAGAGCTCTGCTGCTACCTGTAGCGCATACACACACACATACGTACTTGTACATACAATGGGAGCTGTCGGGGATGTGTCTGAGCATTTTCAAGCTACAGGATAAAGATTTTATCTTTGACTGCAGTCTGTAGCATCAGCTGTCCAGTGTTCTCATAAATGTGCCAAATTGTCAAAACACCGGAGGAGGTGGAGCCAATCAGCTGATCGCGCTTGCGCACCGAAAAAAGAATACTGGTATAATTAGCTGCTATAAAAACATCCTAAATCAGGACAGTAACATTTTTATAGTCACCTGAAAGAGGAGAATCTGATTAATTTAACGATACCAAACATTATGGATTTCAGTCCCCAGCTGGTATTTAATCCATGTGTAATGAAGGCAACAAGTAATCACACCTTCAAGAAAAAATCAAAGAAAATCAGCAACACGAAAAGCTCCCATTCAACAAACACTGCTCCAGATTAGCAAGAGACATTCGGAATAGCAGAGATGATGTGAGGAAATTATTTGATTTTGCCCTGTGCGTTTTTACACATTATTGAGAGATAACAGAGAGCCGTGGCTGAGGTGCAGCCAAAGCGCACAGCGCGCAAGACAGCTGCTCTGGAGAGGGGACGTCTTTTTGCACTTCTAAACATTTTTTAAATCACAATTTACCTTTGTGAAAATGCCGTGAACACACAACCATGTGTGCAGGAATATTGTTCGAACCGATGTCTTTCCTTCTGACCGCTGCAATCCATTCCATCCCACGCCTCTCTTTTAGCTCAGAGACCCGATTCGCTCCACTTTTCTTCCAAGTTGGGAAGTTAAAAAAAAGCATACGCCATTATCAGTCGTTTTCCACACCAATCGTGAGAGCAGTTATTGTATTTGATAACGCAGGAAAACTTACCCATTCTAACGTTGCGTAGTATTAGGAGGAATAATAATGTGATTGAAAGGACCACATCGGAAATAAGTGTTTTCACTCTCTTGTGTCATCCTGGATTTTGTATGACATTTTATATGTATATTTACATTTCCTGTGTTTGAATAACATATTCAGTGTCATTTTAATAAGGCTGCATGTTCACAGGGAAAGTAAAAATGCTCTCAACCTGATTAGCTCAGCTGCTGTCTGCAGCACATACACGCTCACACCTACTTGCACGTTTAATGGGAACTGTCAGAGCCAACTTAAGTATAACACCTTCAAGCCACAGGATATTATGAAGATCCAAATCACTGTTTAGCCCTCCTTGCCACATTTTTGGCATCGACTGCAATCTGTACCACCAGCTGTTCACACAGGCAAGACAGAAAATGACGGAGCAGTGTGGGGACCAAAGGTGACCGGCTAATTAACCTTTGGCTTTGAGGATTATTACAAGTACCTGGGAGTCTACAAATCAACTGCTTATTGTTAACAATGAGGATAACGATTAAAGAGACCAAGACAATGACATCTAACTAAACCTGAAAGGACCTGGACAGGTGAGTGCTGAAACTAGGCTTTAGCTAATGCTAATAACCACCTGTGAATGTTTTATAGGCTGATATATGGATAAACATGCATGATGCTAAGAGAATAGTCTACTGTTTTTATAAATATTGCTCTCATTTTTAAAATGGTGTTGACTAGCCTACAGAAGCATGAAAGAGTGTAATTTTAATCAGATTGATGTTTTCTCAATTTTTCCATGTTTAACATTTAAAAAAAACACAACAGGTGCTTAGGCCCCAGTTTTATAGCCTTTAAGTACCGGGGGGGGGGGGGGGGCTGAAAAGGTCATAGGCTGAGAAGGAATTATGCTACAGCAACGAAATTAATCATGCTGTAGATTCAACATTTTTTGATACTAACTGCATTGTTTCTTTTCAGATACACTAACATTGGAGACTATGTTGAAAAATAAACCACATTTTGTCATATACCGCTGCCCGGGAGGCAGCAAAGACGGACCCAAAGCGGAGATAGAGTTCAGTATATTTAATACATCCAGAGTACAGCTCGAGGCTGGATAACCCAAAACAAAGCACACAGATGAAGATGACAAGCTAGAACAGGATGAGGTGATGGCACAAAACACGTTTGACGCAACAAGGAACTACAGACTGAGTGATATATACTGTATATATATACTGTATATATATATATATATATACACACAGGCAATGATGAGGGGAAATTACAAAGAGCTGAGGGGCATTAAGAGAAAAACATAAGTAGCAATGACTGATGGGAGAAAGGAGGACTATGACAGTAAAACCAGTGGTGGACCCTCAGGGCCAGCAAAGCCTTCTCTGCTGGCCTAAACAGTATCAGAATTACATTTACAACCTACATTCTTATATTTGGTCCATGTGGATGTATTAAATTACTCCCAATAGTCTATTCTCTTCATTTTGTAGCTTTTCTCTTCGTTCCACTCCTTCCAGTAGTGTAATGCGTGTTAGAGGTGTTTTTGTCCAATCATATTTCAGCCGTCTGTGTTGCCAGGGTCAAGCAAATCTGCCTTGGACCTTCAGGAATTAACAGTGCGCTCTGTAGGCTAAATTAACTGTTTAACTTATCCTGTTGCTTTACCCAATCAAATGTCTTCTGCACGTCCAGGGGTATGCATAGAAGGCATTCAAGAATGTCGGCATTTTCACGTCTTTTGATTGGATAGTTAGATTCCTCCCACCACACTGCAGAGGATCCTAGCTAGCAAAACGCCAGTGCAAGGACTTGCTTAAGCAGCTACAATATACTGTATCTGTTTAGATATAATAGCTGCTTTTCCACCCACAATGGTTAACAGGGGAGAGGAAAATGGTTTGGTTGCTGATATTTAAAAAAGTCAATTTTCCAGACAGACTTTTCAAGAAAAGCTGGTCATTGTGAAGAGAGGTTGGCCAACCCTGAAGCTAACAGGCCTGTCTCAGCCAGGAAAGGATTTGTCCGTCACTTTCATATTAGAAGCAAGCGGCACTAGATGGATTCCAAGATGGCCGCGCCGCCTGTGTTTCTGGCTGCTGGTCGTCTCCGCTTGTTTGTCCTGTTTTTGATTGTGTTATTGTGTCTGGATTATGTGCAATCAGCCATTGTTTATGATCGCCAAGTGCTGCTGGATATTCGATCTTCCATGGTGGGGTTTGGCTGTTATAATCAGAAGGGAAGATTCTTCCATCGGTCTCTGCGTCTGCAACTTCCCATTGGTACCTGGGATCCCTGCTGTGGTTATACTGGCAGAAAACGATCCAAACCTCGGGGAAGACGTGCAGGTGCCGCGGTGAAATCCAGAAGGCTTGCTCGACTTCGCCGTCTCGCTCGCTCCACCTCATCTTCTCCTAATGCTGCAGCTGGCCTCTTTCCTGGATCCTGGCCCTCGGGTGTGCCTGGAGTAAGGCCGTCATTTCTCCGGCCTGTTTTCCCTGTTCTACTGTGCCAACCGGCCTTCTCCCTGTTCCGAGCCAGCAAATCCCCTGCAGGTAGCGGGTGCCTACGTCAACTTTCACTGGTCCCCATTCCTGGCGAGACTGCCGCTGTGACAGAGCTCATCCAGCTGGCGTTGCTTAACGCACGTTCCATCTCAAATAAATCATTCTTTTGGAACGATTTATTCATTACTACAGGGCTGGACTTTTTATTTCTTGTTGAGACTTGGCAAAAAAGTGAGGAATTTACCTCCTTAATTGAACTTTGTCCACTGGATTGTACCTTCTCCTGTGCTCCGAGATTGACAGGCCGCGGTGGTGGTCTGGCCATCGTGAACCGGCGCCGCTTCGTTACACGGACGGTGAGCCATGGAACTTTTTCATCATTTGAACTGATGATTTTAAAAATTGGCTCCTCAAACCCATTTTATTGTGTTTTAATTTACCGCCCTCCAGGAGTTAATGCCTCCTTTTTATCTGAGTTTAGCGATTTTTTAACTTCTATTATTAAATTTGAGCGGATCTTATTACTTGGAGATTTTAATTAGCATATTAATGATCCCATTGACAGTTTTGCAGTGAATTTCTTGGGTATTATTGAATCATTTAGTTTTGTTTTGTGTCTATCTGGCCCTACGCATATAAAAGGAAATACATTTGATCTTGTTTTTACACTTGGTCTTAATGTGAATAATGTTCAGGCTAAGGAGCTTCTTGTGTCAGACCATTTTTGTGTTCTTTTTTTTTTCCACAATATCTTTATTGAACCTTTTTTTTTTTTTTTAACAAACATGATACAAACAATCAAACACTAACACTAAAGTACTACAAAAAAAAAAAATGCACTAAAAACACCAACAACCACCAACAAAATCAAGTCTTCAACAATGCTCCTCTGTTTAGTCTAGACAATCCAATACATAAGTATACATATTATGTTCACCAGTTTGGAATTTACAAGGTCCACACACATCATTCACCTTCTTCTTCAAGAGTTATGTTTAAATTTTTTACATAATCAATAAAAGGTCTCCATATATTCTCAAACACAATTTCCTTTGATTTCAGTATATATGTTATTCTTTCTAATGGAAGGTTTGTTAACATCTGTCTTAACCACTGAGTCACATCTGGTCTATGAGTCTTTTTCCATAATAGTGCAATACATTTTTTGGCATTAAGCAAACTGAGGTCTATGAAAGTTCTTTCACTTTTATTGAAATTATGCTTTTCTGGGTACAGACCCAACAAAACCAGTTTAGGATTCAATATGATTTGTTTTGAGATTATTTTTTCAATTGTTACCCTCACCTCTTCCCAAAACATTCTTATTAATCTACATTCCCATAAACAATGAAATAGGGTTCCTTTACTTTCCATGCATTTTGTGCATGTATCTGGTATATTTTTGTTATATCTATTTAACTCCTCCGGTGTAACATACATCCGCATTAACCATTTGAAATGTATCAATTTAAGGCGTGCATTTATTGATTTGGTTTGAGCTTCTGTACAAGCCAATTCCCATTGTTCCTCTGAAATTTCAATTTGCAGATCTTCTTTCCAGTAGTTTAATCTTTTCAGTGAATTTTCACTTGAAGATAGTGTCAATGAGTTATAAAACTCTGAAATAATACCCTTTCTTTTACTATCTTTCATCATCATTTTTTCCAAGGATGAATAAATAGGTCGAGTGAGAGCTTTATTTTGATTTGATCGAATAAAGTTTCTAAGTTGAAGATATTTAAAAAAATGTGTTCTATTGAGATTAAATTTGATCCTCAGCTCTTCAAAAGACATTATGTTGTCTGCACATGGCAAATATAAATCCTGAATCTTTTGTATCCCTTTTAAATTCCATACTTTAAATACAGCGTCCGCTCTCCCTGGTTTAAAATATTGATTACCCCATATTGGACTAAATTGTGACAATAACTGTGGTTCTTTTAAATAGTTTTTAGCTTCACACCATATTTTGATCATATGCTTTACAAATGGATTTTTAACTTGTTTTTGTAATTTTTTTGCCGAATCTGAGTATATGAATATGGGAAGAGGTAAAGGTAAATTGTATGATTCCATTTCAGTCCAGTGAGGGAGATCATTTGATGAAAAATAATATGTCATAGACCTCAGTTGTGCCGACCAATAATACAACATAAAATTTGGACATTTCAGACCTCCACGATCAAATGGTAAATATAATAAAGACAGACGTAATCTAGCCCTCCTGTTGTTCCATATAAATTCCACTAACTTTTTTTTTATTCTTGAGAATAGATCTAAAGGTGGTGATAAGGGAATGTATTGAAATAAATAAAGTATTTTAGGTAAAATATTACTTTTAAGTATATTGATTCTCCCGATCATCGACATTGGTAGTGACATCCATCTCTGAGTTAACTCACTGATATCTGACATTAAGGCTTCATAGTTGACACTGGCGACTGATTCTAGCTTAGGCATAATTTGGATTCCTAAATATTTAAACTGATTTACAACATTGAATTGATTTACCTCAGGGGCTGGGTAATTTCTCTGGGTCTCATTTAGCATTAATATTGAAGATTTAGTTTTATTTATTTTATATCCTGATATTTCCCCAAAATTCTTTATTAAATTCAACAAGGTTGGAATTGATTTTTTTAGATTCGACATAAACAAAATTATATCATCGGCGTACAGGGAGATTTTATGTTCAGTTGGTCCAACTTTAATTCCATATATTTGTGAATGTAAACGTATCGCTATCGCTAAAGGTTCAATTGCCATAGTAAACAGTAAAGGTGAGAGTGGACAGCCTTGTCGACATCCTCTATTGATTTTTATTGGTTTTGAAATATTGTTATTTGTTAGGATTTCTGCTGTAGCATTATTGTATATTATTTGAACCCATTTTATGAAATTATTTCCAAGTCCAAACCTTTGTAGGACTTCAAAAAGAAAGGGCCATTCAACTCTATCAAAGGCCTTTTCGGCGTCCAATGATAGGAGAGCTGTATCCGGTGCTTCTTTATTAAAATAGATAATATTAAATAGTCTTCTTACATTATGGAAGCCTTGTCTACCCTTTATAAAGCCATTCTGATCTCGATTAATAATATTTGGTAAAATTTCTTGTATTCGTCTTGCTAAAATTTTACAGATTATCTTAAGGTCGGCGTTTAATAGGCTTATTGGTCTCATATTTTCACATTTATTAGAGGGCTTACCTGGTTTTGGCAGCAGTATAATTAAGGCATTATTTATGTATGATGGTAAATTATTATTTTGAAATGCTTCTAAAACCATTTCCAAAAAAGGTTTTATTAATTTATTCTTAAATTTTTTATAAAGGTCAACTGGAAGACCATCTGGTCCTGCACTTTTTCCTGATTTCATATTATCAATGGCTAGCCCAACTTCTTCTTGACTAATTTTAGACTCCAATATCTCCCTGTTTTCATTTGGAATACACGGTATAGATAGTTCGTTCAAAAACCCATTTAGTTTTGTTAAATCAGGTTCATTTTTGGTATCATATAATTTTTCATAGTAATCTCTAAAGGCTCTATTAATTTCTAAAGGATCTATAACTACCTGTCCGTTACTTATAATACTGGTAATTGGTGTTTTAATTTCCAATTGTTTAATCTGCCATGCTAATAATTTTCCTGATTTTTCACCTTGTTCATAAAAAGATTGTTTCAATCTTAGAAGACTCGAGGCAGCTCTATTCGCTGATTTTTTGTCGTATTCAGCTCTCAAAATCAGTAATTCATTCTCCAACCTTGGGTCACTTCCTGCATACACTTTTTCCTGAAGATTTTTTATTTTATGTTCCAATTTAGCTCTCTCCTCTCGAGTCTTCTTAGATTTTGATCCTGTATAACTAATAATATGCCCCCTAATAAAAGCTTTGAAAGCCTCCCACTTTACACATGCTGATGTTTGTGTAGTATTGATGTCAAAGAACTCGTCTATCTGTTTTTCTATATACTTGACAAATTCCTCATCCTGAAGCCATTTATGCTGAAATTGCCATCTACCTGATTCCTTTGTCAATTTTTTATCTACATATATTAGACAACAGGGTGCATGATCAGAGATCACGATGTTATCATAAAAGCAGTTTTGAATCTTGGACCTTAATTCTGTGGAAATCAAAAAATAATCAATACGTGAGAATGTCTTGTAGGTACTGGAATAACAAGAATAGGCTTTAACTTGTGGTTTCATTTCTCTCCATATATCTAACAATCTCAATTCTTTCATAAAATGATTAATAGTCATCCTACATCCAATGTGCGTACAATCCAGTCCTGTTGATCTATCCACACCTGGATTCAATGTACAATTAAAATCCCCTGCTATTATATGTTGCCCTGTAAGTGATGATAAGATGAGAAATAAATTAGCAAAGAACTTCTGATCATCTATATTGGGACCATATAAGTTCACAAGATTTATATTTTCTAATAGCAAAGAACCTTGAATGATTACATATCTTCCAAATTTGTCTCCAATTACATTTTTCACTTGAAAAGGAACTGATTTATGTATGAGAGTCATAACTCCCCTGGCTCGGGATGAAAATGAAGAGGTGAATACACTTCCCTGCCATCTACTCCTAATTCTTTTAACATCCTCCTCTATCAGATGAGTTTCTTGTAAAAACACAATTCTTGAACCCATGTCCTTTATTTTATTCATAACTTGTTTAAGTTTTTTTAAATTTTGTAGACCTCTGCAATTCCATGAAGTTAAATTAAGATTAACACTTTGGTCCATGATCAATAGAGAGTTTGGGATTACCTTGCAGTGTAAACATGCTCATACAGAGAAGCAAAAACATGAGTGGTTGAACATTCATCCTACAAACTACACACAAACAAATTTCCCCTTCCCACACTTGTGGCAAACCCCCCAAAATCAAAAGAAAAATTCTGTCTCCCGATATAGCCATCGACCGTTCCACACCCACGGGGAACAGCCTAAGCCACTCCTTCTTCATCCTCCCAATCACCCTAACTCTACTGCTTTTAATGACGTAACATTAACTCTCCTCTGTAGTTTTCCAACTTAACTCCAAAATTTTTAACAACTTTGTACATCATAGTTTTTTTTTTTTTGTTTGTTTTGTTTTTGTTTTGTTTTTTTTTAATATATAATACAATCTATATTTTGTAAACTTACTATTTACTTCAAGTCAGTCAGATGCCTGTGCAAATGCTTAATTATTCTACCTTTTTTGTGTTCTTTTTAATTTATCAGTTAAATCAGTCTGTTACACTGGCAAGCGGGTAAAATGCTCTTGTGTCATTGACCAGTTTTCAGCTGTGAAATTTTCTGCTGCCTTTGACAGCAGTGTGGTTTTATCCTCTGATGATGACACTGAGAGCTTGGTCTGCTCTTTTAACTCACACTGTTCAAGCATCTTAGATGTAGTTGCTCCCTTTAAAACCAGGACTGTCCGTGCTGTTAATTCATCCCCCTGGTTAAATGATGATCTCTGTTGTTTTAGATGTAAATGTCGGAGGGTGGAAAGACTGTGGAAGTCCACTAAACTTGAGGTGCATCGATTGTACCTTAAGGAACTGTTAATTGAATTTAACAATATGATAAAAATGGCAAGAACTTCTTATTTTTCCAATATCATCTTCTCCAATAGTAACAATCCAAAGATCCTCTTCAGTACAATAGACAGTATAGTTAATCCTGTTAGTTCTGCTCCCCTTGTTTATTCAATTAATGACTGTAACAAGTTTCTTTCCTTTTTTGTTGACAAGGTCACTGCTGTTAGGGCTGGTTTTACTCATTCCTTTCCCCTAATCCTTGATTGTCCTAACAGACAGGCCTTTTTAAGTGATTTTACCCCAATTTCTTTTGAGGATTTGTTAGTGTTGGTGAGTTCCATGAAATCCTTCTCCTGCGTTTTAGATATTTTGCCTTCCTCAATGTTAAAAGAGGTAGTTGGCTCAGTGGGTACGTCTTTGGTTAATTTCATTAATAGTTCACTTGAATCTGGTTGTGTACCCTCATATTTTCAACATGCAGTTGTGCAGCCACTTTTAAAAAAAACCTAACCTTGATCCATCTGTTTTTAAAAACTTGAGGCCAATTTCTAATCTTCCTTTTATTTCTAAGCTTTTAGAAAAAGTTGTTGCCAAGCAGCTCACTGACTTTCTGATTGAACACAATATTTTCGACAAACTTCAGTCAGGTTTTCGTTAGAAACACTCGACAGAGACCGCTCTTCTCAGGGTGTCAAATGATATTTTAATGTCATCAGACTCTGGCAAATGCTCTGTTTTAGTGTTATTAGATCTTACTGCAGCATTTGATACTATTGATCATTGTACAGTATTTTGTTACAAAGGCTTAGAGATTGGGTAGGTATTTCTAGAAAAGCTCTGGATTGGTTTTTCGTTTTTCCGTGGCTGTTCTCTCTTATGCATCTGACTCTGCTCCTTTAACCTGTGGGGTGCCTCAGGGTTCTAGTCTGGGTCCGCTTTTATTTGCCCTATATATGCTGCCACTTGGTTCTATTATCAGCAAATTTAAAGGTGTGTCTTATCACTGCTACGCTAACAATTTACAGCTACTTTTCTCTTTTAAGCCTGACCATGTTGACAATTTAAAAATTATTCATGATTGTCCGCAATTAAGGACTGGATGTCTAGTAACTTTTTGCAACTTAATGCTGATAAAACTGAAGTCCTTATCGTAGCACCTGATAATCTAATTCCTAAGTTAGTTAATAGCATTGGTTCATTAAGCTCTAACGTACAGTCTAATCTAAAAAATCTTGGTGTCATTTTCGATCAATCGATGATTTTTGATCAGCATGTCACATCTCTGACCCAGAGTTGTTTTTTCCACCTTAGGAATATATCCAGAATTAGGCCATTGGTTTCCTACTGTCAGTTAGAAATCATTATTCATGTCTTTGTTTCTTCACATTTGGACTACTGTAATGCTCTTTTCACATGTCTAAGCAAATCCTCTTTACACCGCCTACAGTTAGTCCAGAACGCTGCTGCAAGATTACTAACTAGGTCCAGTAGATTCTGTCATATAAGATAAGATAAGATAAGCCTTTATTAGTCCCACAATGGGGAAATTCCAGGATTGCAACAGCACAGGGATAGCAACACTCAGAGCAATAATTAAGAAGATACGGAAGATATAAATAAGAGCAGTGGATATACATACATTCACATAAATATATAAATATCTATACAAAGTGCGGAGGATTGTAGCAAGATGGAATAAACAGCATAACCATCTACTTAGTTATCCTACATAGTATGAATATGTACCTATACATATTGTCACCCTCCGTAGCGACCGATATTGTCCTAGTTGTATATACTGGAGGGGACCATTGTGTAAGTCTATTGCGTCTTTTGCATTCAATACTATTAGGTCGTCACGTTTTTTTGCTATCTCTGCAAGCAGCCCTGCTTAGGTTATACAGTCTGACAGCCGTAGGTAGGAAGGACCTGCGAAACCTCTCAGTCACGCACCTAGGATGATGTAGTCTACTGCTAAATGAGCTCCTCAGTGCGTTCAGTATGTCCTGCATAGGGTGGGACTCGGACTCCAGCAGAGATGACAGTTTAGCCACCATCCTTCTCTCTCCTATCTCCTCCACTGGGTCAGGGCGCTGCCCCAGGACAGAGCTAGCTTTCTTGATCAGTTTGTTCAGTCTCTTCCTATCGGCAGCTGTAATGCCACTGACCCAGCAGACCACTCCAAAAGTGATGGCTGATGCCACCACCGTGTTGTAGAATGTCTTCAGCAGCACCCCTTGTACACCAAAAGACCTGAGTCTCAGGGATGGCAATTTTCCGCCGATCCGCGGATTTCCGCCGATTTATGATTTTAGCAAAAATCAATATGATTACAAAAGCGCTCGGCGCTTCACTGAGTGACAGTCTCCCGCGATAACCCGGATGTTATGTACTCATGCTACTGCTGTAAACGGCCCTGCGATTGGATAGTTGGAAATGATTGGACCAATCAAATGGCTCGTTGTTGCTTTGTCAAAAAGTCATGGCTGCTGGAGCAGGTGGCTGGGGAGAGGGAAGTCTGGGCTTCTCTGCTTGAACTGCTGCCTCCGCGACCCGGACCTCCGGAAAAGCGGTAGAAGATGGAAGATGGATGGTAAGGTAACTTATTGTTACCGATTTTAGCGAAAATCAACACAATACATTAGCGCTCGGCGTTTTCCCGGGTGAGTTTCCCGCAATAAACCCGGATGTTATGTGTAAACAGCCCTGCGATTGGATAGTTGCAAATTTGGACCAATGAAATGGCTTGTTGTATGCTTTGTCATCGGTGTGTTGGCGTTGGAATTTTGAGCTTTCGGTAATATTTTCAGCGGAATTATGAAATTTTTATCGAAGGATCAGGAGTCATCAGTGGCAGAAATAGACAGAAGTGTCAAAAAGTTCCGATGGAATTGGCTTGAGAGAAAAGTGACGGTAAAAGTGCAAATTGGCTCAAAGTTTGACGAGGTAACAGAAACACTCGGACAATTTTTGAAGAAACCAGACGTGGCAGGAAAAGCTTTTTGTGTGTATTGTAAAGAGCTGATTAACTATGGATTGCGTGGATGTGTGGCGCTGTCAGACCACGCATCAAAAGTGAAAAAACATGCCCACTACCTTGCCATTCGGCGGAGCAACTATTCTTTGGGATCAGCGTTTTTGAAACAATCTTCCACAGTAGATAAAGCAGTCAAAGATATTACACACTGGGGGACTTTGGCATAGATAAAATTAACTGATTTTGATTTGATCAAGTGTTAAAGCATATGATGGATAATGCTTGTTGGAATATTTTAGGAATGCTATCTTCTTGGAACATAAGTCAATATTATACAGTAATAAGTGGCAATCAGCTGTTTGTTTTATGTCATTTAAGCACAGTTGTGGTACTTAAAAATCATAAAAACCCAGGAGCTTCGGGGGGCTTTGCCACCCTTGCCCCCCCACCGGGGCTCTGCCCCGGACCCCACTGGGGGACTGCGTCCCCCAGACCCCCTGCTAAATTTTCAGATAATTTCCCCAACCCCAAATCACATCACTGGTTTGTGTTGGAATTCTGAGCTTTCGGTATTGTTTTCAGCGGAATTATGAGATTTTTATCGAAGGATCAGGAGTCATCAGTGCTAGAAATAGACAAAAGTGTCAAAAATAAGTTCCAATGGAATTGGCTTGAGAGAAAAGGGACGGTAAAGGCGAAAATTGGCTCAAAGTTTGACGAGGTAACAGAAACACTCTGACAATTTCTGAAGAAACCAGAAAAGGAGATGAAGTTCAAAGTTCAGAGACTGACGCAGCTTGCTGCCAAAAGGAAGAAAGTTTCACATTAGAAGTGACTTGGTGACCAGTGTAAATATTGTAATAAACTCTTATAGAACTGTTAAATATGTTGGTCTAAAGACGGTGAGATAACATTGAAGAAAAAGTAAGTTAACTTTTCATTAAATTTAATGATTTATCTAAGTCTAGTCATTTTTTAAATCATTTTTTTCAGTCTAAATTACTTCTGTTTTACTGAAAACCTTCCAGCTTCAGGGGGGCTGCGCCCCCCCCCCCCGGCCCCCCATAAGTCAATCGACCAAATTAGATTTCAGCTGAAATCAGAATTTCCTGTTGCCATCCCTGGAGTCTCCTCAGTAGGAACAGCCTGCGCTGTCCCTTCTTGTAGAGTGCGTCGGTATTGTGTGACCAGTCTAGTTTATTGTTCAAATGAACACCCAGGTACTTATAGGATGTCACCATCTCAATGTCTGTTCCCTGTATGTTTACTGGTGCTGCAAGGGGTTGTCCTTGCCTGCGGCAGTCAACCACCAGCTCCTTAGTTTTCCTCGTGTTGATCTGGAGGCAGTTCCGATGGCACCAGTCCACGAAGTCCTGGATAAGTTCTCTGTACTCAGCTTCATCTCCGTTAGAGATGAGGCCGACGATCGCAGTGTTGTCAGAGAACTTCTGGGCTCCTTTCCACCAAACCGGTTCCAGTGCTTAACTGGAGCCATTGCGTCATTAGCACCAGTTCTTTGGGTTTCCACCAACTTAAGCACCAGTCCCGGGCTCCCAAAAGTGGGGCTATCGCGGCCCCAACTCCTACCTGGGCCAGAGACAGCACCAGTCGACGTAGTTACGTCAGCAGCCCATGGGCGGAGTTAACAGACCTGAAGAGCGATTGTAAACATTACAACCGCCATTTCATTTCCGAACATCCAGCGATGAATGGTAAAACAAAGCAGGCGTGGACTGAAGATGAAATTCATTTTTTCTTGGCTCAGTGAACTTCAGCAGAAGTCCAACAAAAACTGGAAGGTGCTTCTCGAACCAAGCCAATTTTCGAGAAAATACAGCAAGATATGTCTGCAGCTGGTTACCACAGAACCGTAGACCAGCTTGCCAACAAACTGAAGAAGCTGAAAAAAGAATATCGTGACCAGAAGTCAAAACTGCATCGTAGCGGCAATGGGAGACCTCCTCTTAATCCCCATTTCCAGCTACAAAATTCTGTGCTTGGGGACAGACCAGCAAATCAGTGTACGGGGGCATATAACTCCGAAACCGCATCTGCGGTTATAAGAACAATTAATAACACCGCTGAACAAGCCGCCCTAGATGTTTCAGGTAAGTGTATTTTTTTTTTTTTTTTGTTGAGATGTCATAAGTCTACGAATATATATATATATACAGTATATATATATATATATATATATATATATATACACACACACACTTGTATTGAGATGTAACGGCCAAAGTTTAGTTGTTGTTTGTTGTTGTGCTTGTGTGCATCGATACTGTGCACGTGGATTGCAGCAGCGTTTGTTGTTACAATCTATGTTAGTAACGTGGCCATTAAACCTGGAAATGGTTTGCTCACAAAACGAGAATATGTTTTTTTTTCCGAGTCATTACTAATAAGCTGGTTTTTTTTTCGTATCAATACTGTGCACGTGTGTTGCATCGTCAATACTGTGCACGTGTGTGGCAGCATCTGTTGTTCCAAATTCTGCTAGTAACGTTGTTAATTATCCACGAAAATCTCCTTTTAGAAAACCACTGCAAAAAGCTTAACTTTTAATCAATCCATCCATCAATCTTCTAACGCTTCCGGAGGTCCGGGTCGCGGAGGAACTTTTATTTTTTGTTTTTAATATTCTAATCATAATTTTTTTCAATGTCTTTTCCTAATAAATTCAGTACTGAATACGTTTTTTGGTGTATTGTATCAAGACTTGGTATTAAAGGGTGCCTTGCACTAGTTATTGTTCTGTTGCTCATGACTACTTGGACAGATGAACAGTGTATATGCCTACACATTTTTTAATTGAAGGCTTGAGTTGTACATAGTGTGCGTACTAACATTTTATTTTTTACAGATCCAGACTTGACACAAGTGTTACAGTTGTCAGAGGTTGAACCACCTTCACCAGCTCCAACGGTGTCCTCCTCACCTTCACCAGCTCCAACTATGTCCTCCTCACCTTCACCAGCTGCAATGGTGTCCTCCTCAGCATCTGGTGCATCTGGTCGGACCAGATTAGGTAATAAATTGTTATCAACATAGCAAGTGAATTAATTGATCGAATTCCCCAAAATGATGTATTACTGCATTTTCACACAGTACTTTAGTTACAAAGACTTTTAATCACGTAGTAGTGTTGTAACTGCAAACACTGATGAGTGCTGCATTTTCAAATGTGTGGTTATTTGGTATTGCTTCCTAATTTTTTACTTCAGTACAGGAAAATGGAGGAGGGACACAAGCATGGACCTCCTTCAATATCTGGAGAGGTCGGATAACATACAGCAGGAGCAGAACAGGAGGGATGAGGAGATGACCTCCAGAGTTCTTCAAAGTCTGGAGGAGACAAGAGCCACAACAGCCACCCTGGTTGGATTACTGGAACGTGCTGTGTCTGTGCTCGAGCAACAGAATGCAACGTGCAGTAACTGTAACTCTGCTCGAGGAACTTAGAAACCCACCGTCAACGTCACCGCATAGACTGTCTGGATCAGGGAACATATGATGACATTTTTCAAAATTTTTTGTAAATTTATATTTAGGGTTTATTGATTAAAAAAAACTTTTCCTTCAGTGTTGTCTTGTTGCTTCCATATTATGCAATTATGCACTCAACAAGCATGCATGAAATGTCCCGGTTTTCTGGACTCTACAAATCTCTATTTTGTTACAGTAAGAGGAAGTACAAATTTTTAATTAGCAGTAATGTCATTTTGTCAGCTATTATTTCAATATTTGTGTTTTATGGATTTTATTCGTGAATTCAAAACGTATTGGTGAATTTTTCCAAGAAACAATCAACAAACAAATATATCTATGGATATTTTCTGCAGAAATTGTTCAAAGTTGCTTGCTTTAAAAATGTTAATTGGCATTTGTTTAGGCAATGTACAGCTGTTAGCTTTGGACAAGCTCATTTGTGGGGGAAGGCAATTTTAATTTATACGCCTTAGAGTATTTCTCTTTTCACCCCTACACGAGTAAAAACTTGAACTGGTACGTTAAAGTACATTTTCATAAATATAACTCTGTACATGTGCCTAATACCTAATTATTTTAATTAATTCTGTTGAAGAAAAATTCCAAGGCATTGTCTAATTGTTATTGGTTAATTTTCCGAGAATTTTCATTTATTACAACTTTTGTTAGATCCAACTTATTTCTATGACCATTGTGGCTTTTCTTTTCATTAACAGAGGGGTAAAAAAAATTTTTTCCACGTGTGTAACCTGGAAACAGAAATACACAATATATATCTTTAAAAAAGGACAAGACCAATTGTTAGCGGAGACAGAAATCTATGCTTTATTTATGTTTTCTCATAACGTCACATGTTGCTTGCATATACTTGTCATTTTAAAGTTGTACATGACATGGGAGGCACTTAACCGGTTATTGCTCCACACCGCTGAAGTACCGCATTAAAGCTGCCCTAATGTTGTCCCCTTCTACACTGGCATTGTCAGGCAGTGGTTGCACTTGAGGCTGACTGTGATCTGGGGTGTCTGAGAGTTCAAGGTTGTCACCGTGTTCCTCACAAATGTTGTGAAGTATGCAACAGGTGAGCAACATTCTCTTTCACAGGTTCAGTTTGCTGTCATTCCGTTTAAGGAGGCACCTCCATCGTCCTTTCAGGCGTCCAAAAGCCATCTCAACAACTGAGCGTGCACGGTAATTGTAGTCGCGTTGTTCGGGGGTAAGTCTGCCTGTGTCCGAAAAGGGTTTCATCAGCCACTTTTGCATGGGGTAGGCAGGATCACCAATGAGATAATGCCCAATGTCAGTACCACAGATTGAGACTTTGTTTTGCTGCATGAACTGGCCATCACTTAGTCGTTCCCACAAATGTGACTGACGTAGGACTCTGGCATCATGCACACTCCCTGGAAAGCCAACACACACATCCCAGAAAAGCCCTTTGCCATCCACAACCACTTGCAGAACTACTGAATGCCATCCTTTGCGGTTATATTAGTCCCTTGAATACTCTGCTGGTGCAATAATTGGAATGTGGCTGCCATCTATAGCACCCACACATTGCGGTACTCCCCAGCGGTTGTTAAAATATGTGGCCATTTCAGTTAACCTACTGACATCAGGATTTACTATATGTTTAGGATGCAACAAATCAATGGCAGCATCACAAAATTCCCGGACACAGTTAAACACGGTGGTCTGACCTAACCCAAAAAGATGGCTGATGGTTCTGTATTCACCACCACTAGCCAGTTTCCAGATGGCAACTGCGACCCGCTTCTCAACTGGGATACACAATCTATAATTCGTGTTTTTTTTGGAAAGAGAGGCTTTTGTCTGATCGCAAATGTACTTGAAAGACTCCCGGGACACGCAGAAGTTTTCTACAAACTGTTGGGCGTTGAAATCCGGAACAATGGAGTCCCACCAGTTACTTGACCGAGGATGTGCCCAGGTAACATGTGACCTCCGCTTCATGATGCGCTGTAACACCACCTATTACTGAAAAACAGACATAGTTAAAAATAGATATAGTTTTAAAGGTGTAACCATTGCTGGCTCATTGACCTACATGCGTTAAGTAACAACCGCTGATCACGGAAATACAGCTACCTTTCTCACACGCTGTCGCCGTACTCACCGATTAAGACGTAGGCGAAAATGGTTTTGAAGCAGATGCACGTGATGTTGTAGTTGGTTAACATAGTCTCTGATAAGTAAAAACAGGACCGACAACAGAATACGCGTCATGTTGTTGACAAAAAAGTCTTCTTCTTCTTCGGCTTCTTCTTCTTTCTCTTACTGGCGGATAGCAAACAAGTGAGAGGTGCATACCGCCACCTTCCGTCTTCTCTGGTGTTCTGCGAGGGTTGGGCGCTTCACAATACGTAATGACGTAGGCCTGACATAATCCCCGACTAGCTCCATATCGGTGGAAAGACAACTGGTTCTTATGAGCACTCTGGTTAAGCACTAGCACCAGCACCAGAACCAAACTAGCACTGGAACCGGTTTGGTGGAAAGGAGCCCTCTGTAGATGGCAGTGTGTTGTGTTGTGTGAGAAGTCCATAGTATAAAGGGTGAACAGGAAGGGAGCCAAAACCGTTCCCTGGGGGGCCCCCGTGCTACCGATGATACACAGTCCTGGGTTCTCACAAACTGTGGCCGGTTACTGAGGTAGTCCAGGATCCATAATGACAGGTGCTGGTCCACCCCTGCGCACAGCAGCTTGTCCTTCAGGATCATCGGTTGGATGGTGTTGAAAGCACTGGAGAAGTCAAAGAACCTGATCCTCACCGCATTCCCGGGCTTCTCCAGGTGGGACAGAGAACGGTGAAGGAGGAAGATCACTGCATCCTCCACCCCAATGCCATGCTGGTAGGCGAACTGGAGTGGATCCATCGCTGGTCCCACCAGGGGGCGGAGGTGAGCAAGGAGCAGTCTCTCCAGGGACTTCATCATGTGGGACGTCAGGGCCACTGGTCTGTAGCTGTTCAGGTCTTTGGGGCGGGAAGTCTTTGGTACAGGTACCACACAAGATGTTTTCCATAACTGTGGTACCCTCCCCAGCTTCAGGCTCAGGTTGAAGATGAGCTCCACAATCCCACACAGCTGATCTGCACAGGACTTGAGGAGCTTTTTTTTTTTGTTTGTTTGTTTTTTTGTTACTTATTTGTACCCGTAGGTAGATTTGGTTTGCAGTCTGGTGACAAGCCACTGGCTGCTGGTCGCTGCGTGCGCGAGCGCCCTAAACCTACATGTTTTTGGTATGCGGGAGGAAACCGGAGAAATCCCGGAGTAAACCCACGCAACACGGGGAGAACATGCAAACTCCACACAGCTCACTGTTGGTCGGGGGCTGGGATCGAACCCACGATCTCATGATCCCCGCGATTCCCCCGGCCGAGGGTAAACTGTGCTGCCGCAGTGCTAAACCACTGCGCCACCGTGCAGCCCACGGTGGCATCAGCTTTGCGCTGATGCCGTCCGGTCCCGACGCCTTCCTCGCCTTGATCTTCCTCAGCTCTGTCCTCACCTGGGTCTTAGTGAGGGTCATGTTGGGGGCCTGTGTGTTGGGAGTGGGGGGGTGTTGGTGGAGTGGGGTGTGGGCAGCAGGACTCGATGTCTTTAGAGGCAGCAGTGGTTGTTGTGCAGTCGGGGGTGGGGGGAGGGCGGTTGGTCAAACCTATTAAAAAACAGGTTCAGATTGTTCGCCCACTCCCTGCCCCCCGTGGCCTGGGGTGAGGTATTCTGGAGCCCAGAGATGGTTTTAAGGTTTCTCCAGACCCCACCGATGTCGCTCTGTTGCAGCTTGTCCTCCATCTTCTTCCTGAAGCTGTCCTTGCCTTCTCTGATCTTCCTCCTCAACTCCCTCTGTACAGACTTCAGCATCTCCCTGTTCCCCAACCTGAAGATCCTCTTCTTCTCTCTCAGAAGTGTTTTTATCTCAGGGTTGATCCAGGGTTTGTTGTTCGAGCAACACCGTATGGTCTTGGTGGGTACGGTGTTGTCCACACAGAAGCTGATGTAGTCCGTGATGGTGTGAGGGAGGCCATCGATGTCCTCACCATGTGGATCGCAGAGCTGCTCCCCGGCAGTGGTTTCAAAACAGTCCTTTAGAGCGTCCATTGCCTCCTCAGACCATAACTTCACTGTGCGCATGACCGGAGGTTGTCTGTGCACTAGGGGCTTGTACACCGGCAGGAGATGAACCAAGTTGTGATCTGATCTCCTGAGTGGGGGGAGTTGTGATGAGGTGTACACCTCCTTAGTGTTTGCGTAGAATAAGTCCAGTGTTTTATTGTCTCTAGTGTGGCATGTGACATACTGGGTGAACGTGGGTAGAATGGGAGACAGTGAAATATGGTTGAAATCGCCTGAGATGAGGAGAAGAGCATCTGGGTGTTCTGTCTGCAGCCTGCCAGTTACTGAGTGGATGACGTCACGCACTGTCCCAGCGTTCGCCGTCGGATTTGCATAAATAACAATGCAGATCACGTGTGAGTATTCCCTCAGGAGATAGGTAGGCCGCATACTAACAGCTAGCAACTCAATGTCTTTGTTGCAGTGTTGTTGTTTAACCGTGATATGTCCCGGTCTGCACCAGTTGTTATTGACGTACATCAACACTCCTCCGCCCCTTGCCTTCCCACTGTCTGGTGTTCGGTCTGCCCGTATTGCGTGGAAACCCTCCAGTTCAATGTTAGCATCTGTTGCTAGTTCTGTTAGCCACGTCTCTGTGAATAGCATTAGACTACACTCCCTGTATATGCTGTCGTAGCGGGAGATAGCCGCTAGCTCATCTGTTTTTCTGAGTAATGATCGTACATTCCCCATAATGACAGATGGGAGGGCGGGTCTGTACCTTATCGTCCTTGCCCGCCGTCTTACTCCAGCACGACACCCACGTCATTTTCGTCTTAATTCTCCTGGTATGTCGAGTTTTTGCGTTAGCATCATGGGCCGGTTAAGTGCTAACAGCTGGTCCCTGTTGTACTGCCTCCTGCCAGAAACAGCGGCTCTGTCCGCTGACTCAGGAGACATTTGGGCGATCTACATGTTCGGATGGAATAAAGGTGATGCTGGATCATAAAGATTTGCAAGAGAGCCAGATAGTAAATAGAAATAGGCAGAAATTGATCTGCTGTTGCAAAAGGCAGCCTACTCGTGTGGCACCGGAAGAATATCACTCCTGTTTTGGCCTCCTTGCATTGGCTTCCTGTAAATTATAGAATTGATTTTAAAGTTCTTGTTCTTACTTACAAAACCATTCATGAAGAGGCGCCTTTTTATATTACTGACCTGCTCTCTCTACACCATCCCAGCAGGTCTCTCAGGTTTTCTCATCAGAATCTATTGGTAGTCCCTAGCACTAGGCTCAGAACCAAAGGCGATAGAGCCTTTGCTGCTGTTGCTCCCAGACTGTGGAACTCCTTGCCTTTTGAACTTAGATCTGCACCTTCCATTGGTGTTTTTAAGAAGCAACTAAAGACCCGCCTTTTTAGCCTGGCTTTTTAATTAACTATGTCCTGATTGTATTTTTATGTGCTTTTACTGTCTACTTTTTTCTTTTTTTTTTTTTTACTGTTTTATGTGCCTGTGTTTTTATTTTGTTTTTTACCATGTTAAGCACTTTGTGACTCTGTCTGTGAAAAGTGCTCTATAAATAAACTTATTATTATTATTATCCTTGGGTTTCAGGCTCCGAGGAATGCAGCAAATTATCTTGCTGGGAATGCCTGTTGTTTGCAACTCATCAAGTAGATACTTGGGGCCAGACAGGGCTTGCAAACTTGAGCTGTCTACTGTGATACCATGACGATTTAGGCAGCGTTTGCCAAACGTATAAAAATTGGTCTAAAACACTGGGATATGCCAACATTTTCACTTTTGGCCGTATGTGTCGTGTATCTGTAACGACTTGGACATATAAGCCCCTTTTCTACTAGTACCTACTTAGCCCTACTCGCCTCGCCTCGACTTTACTCAACTCAGCTCTACACAGTATGGTTTGTTTTCCATTACAGCTGAGTACCGCCTGAGGTGGGTGGGATTTTTTTACAGCAAAGCGGCTCAACACTCCCGTGACGTAATATATGTGACACAAGCAAAACACAAGATGGAGGATTATGAGGGGATGGTATACTTACTGTTCGGTCTTTAGCCTTTTGTCACAGTAAAGGCAAAAAAGGAGAGCCAAAGAAGGCTACATGCGGCGAGACAAAACACAGAGGAAAAGGTTCAGGTTCAGGTTACTTTATTTGTACCCGTAGGTAGATTTGTTTTGCAGTCAGGTGACATCCATATTTACAAACCACAATTACATTCAACATGAACACAAACACAGGAACACATGAAGCTGACTATAAACATGATAAAAGTACTCAAGGCTCCACCAATCAGGACATAGGACAAAGAGATAAGAGAAAAAACAGAGAGATAAGAGGGAAGGGTCATATTAAAAAGTTAAAGACTAGTCAAAGAGGTTAAAAACTCAAAAGTCTAAAACCCAATAAAAGATTTAGAACCCAAATAAAAAACCTACAAAAATAAGTAAATATAAAATAAAATTAATAAATAGGTAGCTAAATTATGTCCAATATATTGTTACATCTTGTTCAACTCTTTAACAGCAGCAGGAGCAAAGCTGTTTTTGTAGCGCTGGGTTTTACTTTTTGGGACAGCAAACCTCCGTCTGGAGGGAAGAAGCTGAAAGTGGCAGTGCAAAGGGTGGGAGTCATCATTTAAAATGGAGGTAGCAATCCTCTGTACCTGTCTGGTGTACAGGGATGTCAAGCTCAGCTGTGACTCACCAAGCAAACGACTGGACCATCTAACAACCTGATCCAAGGATTTCCTCTGTTTCAGTTTTATCTGACCAAACCATGACACTAAAGAAAAGGATAAAATAGATTCAATAAAAGCCCGATAAAACATTGTCATTATGGGTCGGTCAGTTTGGAAGCGTGCAAGTTTCCTTAAACAATGCAAATGTTGCTGACCCTTAATAATACAGGAGAGTATTAGAACAGGAGAGTTTAGAAAGCCATGGAGTAGTATAAAGCCGAAGACGTGAGGATACGAACTAGATGACATGTGAGGATAAGCTATTGCTAATTCAAGTTTGCTACAGTCATTAAATAAATCCCCCGTACTACATTGTAATGGCTGCAAGTTATCGCTATTAGGTATTAAAATATGTATGCTGTGTGTGTGTGTGTGTGTGTGTTTCAGATGGCTCTCTTGTGGCAAAATTATCTCTTCAAACCGTCGGTCTGGGTGGTCAACCGAGCCTCCCAGTGGTGGAATGTCACCCTAGCTTCACGAGCTTCAGAATGTCTGGAGAAACATTTAGCTTCCTGTGCAACAAATTGCTCTGATCGGTGTGAAAATCACGGAGAGACTGTTGAGACATCATGGGGTGTATCTGCTCCAGCAGCAGTCCAGCTGCTGTGTGTCGTGGGAAAAAGCGATCAGCTGCCAAAAATTGACCGCCAGGTGCCATATTGTAGTTATGGGGTTATATTAGCCGTAACATATGTATTTCAACAGAACAGTACTGAGTTAGGTATAATAAGATATATTTAACAATTATGATGCATTTTTTAAGTCAAAACAAACTTGATCTAGGATTATAAGCAATTAAAATAATGCAGTCACAAGGTCACTTGGAGAAATACAGTGGTGTGAAAAAGTGTTTGCCCCCTTCCTGATTTCTCATTTTTTTGTATGTCAAACTTAAATGTTTCAGATCATCAAACAGATTTAAATTTTACACAAAGATAACACAAGTAAACACAAAATGCAGTTTTTAAATTATGGTGTTTATTATTAAGGGTTAAAAAAATCCAAACCTACATGGCCCTGTGTGAAAAAGTGATTGGCCCCCCTCTGTTAAAGCATAAATTAACTGTGGTTTATCACATCTTTGGAAAGCTAAGTTCAATTTCTCTAGCCACACCAGGCCTGATTACTGCCACACCTGTTATCAATCAAGAAATCACTTAAATAGGACCTAGCTGACAAAGTGAAGTAGACCAAAAGATCCTCAAAAGCTAGACATCATGCTGCTTTCCAAAGACATTCAGAAACAAATGAGAAACAAAGTATTGGAGATCTCATCATCATCATCATCACAGCAGTCTGTCAGGGGCAACAATGACTGTTTCATTTAGGTCTGATCAGATTCCTCCATGCAGCTCTGTGTGGCAGATTGAGATCTAGCAGTCTGGAAAAGGTTGTAAAGCCATTTCTAAAGCTTTGGGACTCCAGCAAACTACAGTGAAAGCCATTATCCACAAATGGCAAAAACATGGAACAGTGGTGAACCTTCTCAGGAGTGGCCGGCCAACCAAAATTACCCCAAGAACGCAACGATGACTCATCCAAGAGGTCACAAAAGACCCCACAACAACATCCAAAGAACTGCAGGCCTCACTTGCCTCAGTTAAAGTCAGTGTTCATGACTCCTCCATAAGAAAGAGACTGGGCAAAAAAGGCTGGCATGGCAGAGTTCCAAGATGAAAACCACTGCTGAGCAAAAAGAGCATAAAGGCTCATCTCAGTTTTGCCAGAAAACATCTTGATGATCCCCAAGACCTTTTGGGAAAATGCTGTGTGGACTGATGAGACAGAAGTTGAACTTTTTGGAAGGTGTGTGTGTCCCATTACATCCAGTGTAAAAGTAACACAGCATTTCAGAAAAGGAACATCCTACCAACAGTAAAATATAGTGGTGGTAATGTGATGGTCTGGGGCTGTTTTGCTGCTTCAGGACCTGGAAGATTTGCTGTGGTAAATGGAACCATGAATTCTGCTGTCTACCAAAGAAATCCTGAAGGAGAATGTCCGGCCATCTGTTTGTGATCTTAAGCTGAAGTGCACTTGGGTTCTGCAGCAGGACAATGATCTAAAACACAGCAGCAAGTCCACCTCTGAATGGCTTAAGATAAATAAAACAAAGACTTTAGAGTGGCCTAATCAAATTCCTGACCTGAATCCGATCGAGATGCTGTGGCATGACTTTAAAAAGGCGGTTCATGCTCGAAAGCCCTCCATTGTGGCTGAATTATAATAATTCTGCAACGATGAGTGAGCCAAAATTCATTCACAGTGCTGTAAAAGACTCATTGTCAGTTATCGAAAATGCTTGATTGCAGTTGTTGCTGCTAAGGGTGGCCCAACCAGTTATTAGGTTTAGGGGGCAATCACTTTTTTACACAAGGCCATGTAGGTTTGGATTTTTTTCTCCTTAATAATAAAACACCTTCATTTAAAAACTACATTTTGTGTTTACTTGTGTTATCTTTGTCTAATATTTAAATTTGTTTGATGATCTTAAACATTTGAGTATGACAAAACTTAAAAAAAAAGAGAACTCAGGAAGGGGGCAAATGCCTTTTCACACCATTGTACATGGATTCACTGGATATATACATGTAGATACTGTATAAATATATATTCTCTGCGTCAACAATGTACTATACATGTATTCATTTAGTATTGCACTAGGAATTTTGACAATTTGTACTTTTTGCAGATGTGTCTCCACTTTTGTTTTATTTGTGAAGGTTACCAACAAGTGACATAAATTAAATACTAAAAGATTAGAAAAGCTGTCTAAGAGCAATCCAGCAGTTTGAGAAATCACTTTTGTTTTTTATTTGGTGTAAGTCTGTCAACAAAATTATGAACCATAAAGCAGTTTGTGTTAAAATGTTAAATCCCATTAAACCCTAACCCAGGGGTGTCCAGTCATGTGCCATGGAGGGCCAAGACACTGCAGGTTTTCTCTTCAGCAGGTGTTTTCACTTATCAACAATCAGTGGGAAAAAATTCAGTGGAATCTGCTGTTGAAGACACTGGTTGGAGGTAAAGCCTGCAGGGTCTTGGCCCTCTATGGCACATGATTGGACACCCCTGCCCTAACCCATTATTAGGAAATACAGATGCTAATATGGCCCAGAATTCCTCCATATACTGGTACTATCACTAAAGTGTGCAGTGTCTTTTGCACTGGTACATTCAACAATACAGTCTTCAGTAAATAAAATAATTGTTTTTGGTTACTTAAAAATGACCCATTATTTTCAACGTCACTGACAAATGGTTTGAACTGTTGACTTTTCCCACCGGTGTCTTAACAGACAAAATAGAAATTCATTATGCAAACACAAAAGCCACTAAATTGTTAATTACAATCGGCAGCAAAATCCAGATTATTTACAATGTGCAAAATTCAAACTCTAAACTGTAAAAAAAACAAACAAAAAACAGAATGGGTCACACATGCTGGCCACTCATCGCCTTCACAAGGTGGCCCAGCGCACAAAGAAACACCTGAGTGAAGGCAGCATTCTGAGCCATCTCCTCCCTTCACAAGGTAGTTTCATGCTCCCTTGCGTCACTGAGAAGCAACTGGATGTGCCGCTCACTCTGATCCTGGTTCAGCAGATCTTCAGCCTGCATCTCTGTAAATAGTGACACAAGGTCCGGTTTGGGGTGGATCATTTTCCTCTTGCGTAGATGAAAGACAGAATGGGGTGGTGGTTAATCAAAGCAAGTTCAAAACATATATTTGGGAAATGCACTTGTTGCTAAAAGCCAGTGGTGGAATGTGACAAAAAAGTACTTTGTTGTTGTATTTAACCACGATTTTCATGTAGCTGCGCTTCAGTGAAGTACATTTTACAAGGGCTGGGTTACATTTAAAATAATTTTTTACTGTGGCCTCAGCAATTAGAATATAATGGTGACTGAACAACTCCCATTCCCCAAAGTGCAAGATACACCATTATGAATATAACTCATTAAAGATCGCACAAATAAGTGATCTGACAAAACAATAAAGGTTCTTAAACGGTGGCTAATATAGGATGTTCCATTCATTTTCAGTTATTCTGTAATTAATAGTCCCACAGTCAAGTAAAACTCAGTTCAGTCCTTTCATATTTGTCAAAGTCTAACATGTGTGATTGCCTACATATAGGCTACACCTCTGTATTCCACTTTCAAACACGGCCTACATTTGGGCCTGTAAAGCCTGATTGGCTACCTGTTTCAGACAGGAATACTTGCTTTTTACGGGCATACACTAGTTATACTTCAAGTACATTCAAAAGTGAGTTCTTCAATATTTTTACTTAAGTGGAAATTTCCTACTTTAGTTTTGGCACTTTATCTGTACTTTAACTTAAAAAGCAAAGGATTTAACCTCTTGCACTTCGGGATACCGCAGGCGGTCACGTCTCTGCGTCCTAGTGCGCACTGAAAAAAAAAAAGCTGCATTTCCGTTCTTACAGACACAGCCGCGAACAGAAAGCCAAAGGAGTGCTTTGATTGGTTTAGATTTGATTGACCTCTCATTCGACTAATAAGAGCCTTGAATTGGGTTTCTGAAACCTTGAAGAACCAATGACTTAAAACCTAGCAAGAAGGACCCGCCTACCAACGGCTGCGAATACAACGAGCCAATTGAAGCAGAGAAGTTCGACGACTGAAAGCGTGTGTTCCGTGTGTAAAATCTGTTTTGTGTAAGCCGCTGTGTGTAATGGTAGCGTTCGCCAGTCTTTTTTTATTACTACTGTTCTTATTTGTTTTGAAAAATCGTTCGCCAAAACCGCAATCATGGAAGCGCAAAACCGCAATAATGGAATCATGGTTTGACTGGGTCGCATGACCAGAACCACGAGTCGTAACAAGCGGACCAGCTTCATGTTCGTCTGACAATGAGGAGCAGATGTTCGCCAGCGACACTGCTGTTGTGGACAGGTAAGTGTTATAAGCTAAATTATTCTTTATCACTGAAAATAGGAATAAAAGTGACTTTTGACCGA
Organism: Pholidichthys leucotaenia; assembly: GCA_020510985.1. Taxonomy (NCBI): domain Eukaryota; kingdom Metazoa; phylum Chordata; class Actinopteri; order Cichliformes; family Pholidichthyidae; genus Pholidichthys; species Pholidichthys leucotaenia. The sequence continues at coordinate 405,035,129 of CM035836.1, read as the reverse complement.
TCGGTAAATTCCAACTGTGCGTCATCGCCACATGACGGACCGCGGCGCACGGACCGGACCGTGCGCCGCGGTCCGTCATGTGGCTACTCTGTAGTGGGTTGTTATCCTCTACATTGCAGATATTTTAGTATAATTTTTATTGCACTGTAGGTTATTTTTTCTTGTAAAAAAAAAAAAGCCACACATTTTTTACGTGGCATGCTTCTTTGTGTGTGGGGGGCTTGTTTGTTCATTCATTCATTCATGAATGAATAACCCCCCCCACACACACACACACACAGCCCTGAGTGTCACCTTTCATTAGAGCCCAAGATCAAGCTTCTATATTGAATCATTCAAAAGTTATAGACGTTTTTCCAAACTGTGCCATTTGGCACAATTTGACACAGTTCAAAAACGCCTGGGAACAACCTGAGAAGAAAGCTGTGTAATATATTCATTTTTTGTGGTATTGTTACAAAATTTTGACCTCAGCTGGATAACACTTGGTTCTACATTTCTGTTGCATTTTCCAGCCCGTATATGACAGCTGTGTGTTATTTGCAAGCATTTGTATCTAAAAAAAAAACACCCAGGCGAACTTTATTTTCTTCAGGTTCAGTATGTTTAGATGACTGTTACTCAGTGGCAGAAGCACTTAGAGAGATTATGACTGTTTTGCCAAAAAATTCAAAGTGTTTTCTTTTAAATGAGACCAACCCCATGAAGATGCTGCAAAGGGTTGAAGAACAGCTTTTGATTTACTTTGGGTACGTTATTTTTCGGCATTTTTAGGGAAATTGACCAGAGTGCAAGGGGTTAAGTAATTTGTCCACCACTACTAAAAAACAACGGGGTGTGCAATGTTACGACTTACCAGTCATTACACATTGCTGTGTCGTGCTACGTTGCGGTGTCAAAGCAGATGCTGGTCGGACTGTAGAACGAAAATCCACACAACTTAAGTACATGCACAGCACAAAAGTGCAACATGTAAAAGAACCCCACCTTTTTAACCAGGATTAACACTCACTTTAGTTCATCAGATGATGTCGACACAAGCGCAAAAAACAAGCAGAGCACGGAGTTAGCATTGATGGCTAACTAGCTAGCTCATTGTCTGCATACAGGAGACAACGGTGTTGTTTGTTCAAAGTGAGCTTTTCACCACTGGGATAAATAATGTAAAAGACGCATAATATCACATCACTCACCATCGTCTATCATGGTTTTCAACAGTGATGCTGTGGTTGGGTCGAAGCCAGTTTGCTTTCCATTATTTGCCGGTTGGTGGCCACAAATTAATTTCGGGTGGCTCCGTCTAGTTCCCTCTGGATTCTCTCATCAGCCAAAAGGCACAGAAAAGTCTGTTGGACCACGGTGTTGATTTCTGTGAAGCGTTGTTGTGTTTATACTCATGCTTGCTCGCTCGCTTGCTGACAAATTTTTGCAAATGGCGGCTGAAGATTCTGTTGAAGACATCGCTCTCATGACGTTACGCCCTGACCAATCAGTGGCCTGCAGTCTGTTGACGTCACATTTTCAGCTCAACTCAGCACTGTTGGAACCTCAGTGAAGTAGGTCCAAAAAAAGTACCGGGTACCAGGTACCAGGTCCTAATGGAAAACCATACAAAGTGTGCCGAGTCGAGGCGAGTAGGGCTAAGTAGGTACTAGAGGAAAAGGGCCTTACACATCGCATATCCATAACGACTTGGACATATACAGTGGGGAAAAAAAGTATTTAGTCAGCCACCAATTGTGCAAGTTCTCCCACTTAAAAGATAAGAGAGGTCTCCAATTTTCATCATAGGTATACCTCAACTATGAGAGACAAAATGAGAAAATAAAATCCAGAAAATCACATTGAAGGATTTTTAATGAATTAATTGGTAAATTCCTCGGTAAAATAAGTATTTGGTCACCTACAAACAAGCAAGATTTCTGGCTCTCACAGACCTGTAACTTCTTCTTTAAGAGGCTCCTCTGTCCTCCACTCGTTACCTGTATTAATGGCACCTGTTTGAACTCTTTATCAGTATAAAAGACAACCTGTCCACAACCTCAAACAGTCAGACTCCAAACTCCACTATGGCCAAGACCAAAGAGCTGTCAAAGGACACCAGAAACAAAATTGTAGACCTGCACCAGGCTGGGAAGACTGAATCTGCAATAGGTAAGCAGCTTGGTGTGAAGAAATCAACTGTGGGAGCAATTATTAGAAAATGCAAGACATACAAGACCACTGATAATCTCCCTCGATCTGGGGCTCCACGCAAGATCTCACCCCGTGGGGTCAAAATGATCACGAGAACGGTGAGCAAAAATCCCAGAACCACACGGGGGGACCTAGTGAATGACCTGCAGAGAGCTGGGACCAAAGTAACAAAGGCTACCATCAGTAACACACTACGCCGCTAGGGACTCAAATCCTGCAGTGCCAGACGTGTCCCCCTGCTTAAGCCAGTACATGTCCAGGCCCGTCTGAAGTTTGCTAGAGAGCATTTGGATGATCCAGAAGAGGATTGGGAGAATGTCATATGGTCAGATGAAACCAAAATAGAACTTTATTGTAAAAACTCAACTTGTCGTGTTTGGAGGAGAAAGAACACCATACCTACTGTGAAGCATGGGAGTGGAAACATCATACTTTGGGGCTGTTTTTCTGCAAAGGGACCAGGACGACTGATCCGTGTAAAGGAAAGAATGAATGGGGCCATGTATTGTTAGATTTTGAGTGAAAACCTCCTTCCATCAGCAAGGGCATTGAAGATGAAACGTGGCTGGGTTTTTCAGCATGACAATAATCCCAAACACACTGTCCGGGCAACGAAGGAGTGGCTTCGTAAGAAGCATTTCAAGGTCCTGGAGTGGCCTAGCCAGTCTCCAGATCTCAACCCCATAGAAAATCTTTGGAGGGAGTTGAAAGTCCGTGTTGCCCAGCGACAGCCCCTGTGGGAATCATGAAATGAGGAGACTGGATTATTTCTCAGTATGGTTTATTCATCTCAAGTCCCCAGCTCTCTCTCTCTCAGTCAGGAAAAAGGAGAAGGAGCTGCGGTAAACCCACATACATTTATACTCACACATCAAATACAGAGTCACACAATCAAGTCAAATCCTTCTATTTACACTTAATCACTTCAAAGTCCTCTTTGCTCTTCTGTCTGACCCCAGGAGGTCAGACAGCCCTTTCAGGCTCTCGCCCCAGATCCTCTGACTTGCTTCCAAGTCCGCAGGTGGTCCAGACTCATTGTCCATCTGAGGCGTGATGTCAATACACACCGCAAGCTTAAAGTCCTTCTATACTTGAGTCTCTGCAGTGAAATATGTGAGCTACATAATGTTACCATTATGGGCGCTACATCACTCCCCCCCCAAACGCCAAAGAATGGACACACCCAATAACCGTATCCCAATGGCAATACAGCATATGTCACCCCCCACCTGCGGAATCTACAGCACAGCCTACACAGTTTGATCAAAACACACATCACTCTGCCCGTAGTCTAGGCTTCAACCTCCTCCCAAACCTGCTGTACGCAGGTTTCACAGTCTGTGTTGTGCCGTCCTGCGGCGAATCTGTGGAATGAGGGGGAGAAAGGTTATTTGTCCCCTGCGGGGGCTCCAGGGGCCGTTCCCTGGGTGGTCTGCCACGTCGAGGCGTCCTCGCCGGTCGTACAGATTCATCATGCAACACAAAGGCAGGCTTTAATCTATCAATACTGATTGTTTCTTTCCTTTCTAGCACAAAATATTTCTCCCCGGTTTCCAGCACTCGAAATGGACCGTCGTATGGTGGGCGGAGGCTGTGTCGCTGAGCATCGTGCCTGACAAAAACAAATTCCGCCTTTTGTAAAGCCTTGGGAACAAAAACACGCGGAAAAGTGTGATGAGCGGGGCCCGGGAGCATCCAATCAGAGGTCCCCGCACCGGGGGGCGCCCTGGTGCCGCATGGGCTCGTAGGAACTCGCCGGGCAGCCTGAGAGGTTGCGCAAAAACTAATTCCGCAGGTGAAGCATCTAAGTCCTCTTTGGGTGCCGAACGCAACCCCAATAAAACCCATGGTAGTTTGTTTACTCAATCTGCATCCGTGAGCGACGCTCTGAGGGCTGCCTTCAAAGACCTGTGAAAACGCTCGCATAAACCGTTGGCCTGGGGGTGATAAGCGGTAGTGCAGTGGACTGCCGCTCCTAAGCCGCTGGCCATTGCTGACCACAGTTCCGACACAAATTGAGGTCCCCTAACGGACGTAATATCTGACGGAACCCCAAACCAAGCTACCCAGGCTGTTAAAAAAGCGCGAGCCACCTCTGCCGCTGTGGTCGATGTTAACGGGACCACTTCCGGCCAACGTGTGGTTCGGTCCACCATTGTCAAGAGATGTGTGAACCCTTGTGACGGCGGTAGGGGGCCCACTAGGTCTACGTGCACATGATCGAATCTCTTAGCCGGAATGTGGAACGGTTCTAAAGGGACCTTCGTGTGCCTGTGGACTTTGGCCCGCTGGCAAGCCATGCAGGCTTTCGCCCACTCTTTCACGTGCTTGCGCAGGCTCGGCCAAACAAACTTCTCCGCTACCATTTTCACCGAAGCGCATACTCCCGGGTGCGCTAGGGAGTGCACCGCGTCAAAAACGCGACGGCGCCACGCGGCCGGTACCACCAGGCACGGTCGCCCGGTGGATATGTCGCAGATTAGAGGGGGCGAACTGGTTTGTAAACTTTTGCTCTCCAGCCTTAACCCTGTTGGTCCAGACAGGGGCGCGCGCACGTCTGCGTCTTCGCTCTGCTCCGCTGCCATGGCTGCATAATCTATCCCCACGTGAACAGGAGCTGCGTGCGTGTCCGCGCTGTTACCCCGCCCCGCGTCTGCGGTAGTACAATCCGCTTCCGCGCAGACAGGTGCTGTTACCGCGCGTGAGAGACAGTCCGCTACTACATTGAGTTTACCGGCTACGTGCTGAATATCAGTGGTAAATTCCGAAATTGCGGCCAGCTGTCTCTGCTGCCGTCCTGACCACGGTTCTGAAATTTTGGACATTGCAAAAGTGAGCGGTTTGTGGTCGACAAACGCGGTGAAACACCGCCCTTCCAGCCAGAACTGGAAATGGCGAATGGCCAGGTGGAGCGCTAGCAGCTCCCTGTCAAACACGCTGTATTTGAGATTGAGATTCAACTTTATTGTCATTACACATGTATGAATACAAGGTAACGAAACGTGACTTGGCATTTGGGCACGCTCTGCAGAGCGCATCCAAGGCCAGGGCAGCCGCTAGGCGCCAGTCATAAAGAAGAAAGGAAAAAAAAGAAAAGAAAATGGATATGACACAGTAGGCGAGAGAAAAAAACACGTTTTATCAGAATGACGCTCGGCAAGTGAGCGAAATTTTGATTGCAGGCAAAAAAAAACCTCAATGCACATTTAGCAGACATTTAGCAGGAGATCACACACAAAAGTTGAGAGGCAGTGTATTGTATGCATTTACTGTTGTATGCATTGTGGAGTGTAAATGTAACAGTTGTTAGTGAGCAGCAGAGGGCGCCTCCTGACAGTGGATAGATGTTATAATCATGTGACTTATAAACAAGTCCAGAGTCTATCTCTCTTGCTCTCTCTCTTGCTTGCAGAAGGCACATGGGCATTGTCCTTGAGGGTCCAATCCGCTGACGACAAACAACTGATTGTTGATTGTTTGGGTAGACATGAGCCGGTCCTTCCGCTTATCTCAATCAGGAGGAATGTAAACACGGGGCAAACAAGGTCAAATCAAATCAAATCAGCACAGTGCACTCAGAGAATAGAATTTGTCCTCATCCATGTAATTCTGTGCTTCCATTATATGTGCAGGCTTAAACTGTTTTCCATGGAGAGCACAGGGCTTCAGATGTATTCCTTCACTGAATCACTGTCATTCAGTTCACCGTTTGCCGCTACTCGTGCCCTCCCCAACTGGTCGAATTTGATGAAGGAGCTTGCCGGGTCCGCTTGATCAGCTCTCTCACCTTCCTTCAATTTCTGATGCATCAGGGAACTCCACAGCCAAAAATAGAAGTCCTGAGATCATAACCAATAATGTTTCCACAGACGCATGAATTCCAATGTCCATGAGTCTCCTCGTAGGTTCCAATTCTTGGGTTCCTCCTTTGCCCAATTCTTGTTGAAAAATAGTGACAATAGCACATTTAAGCCGCTTCCAAATCCATAATTTCCGTTTAGATTAAGATTCAGCAGAAGAAGAGCGACTAAACACAGACAAAAACGCAACATTGCAAAAGCTGGGAATAGATCAGGAAGGCAGGGGAGGAGGGAAGAAAAATGCGACTGCTCTCTCTCAAGGCAAGAAGGAAAAAAAAAAAAGCTCAGCATCGCGCAAGGACCTGCTGAAAAAAGCGAGCGGCTGCCAAACTCCGGCGACCTACTGCTCTACAACGGCCCCAGTGGCCACATCTGACGCGGCGGTGGTTAGCGCTATGCGGGCTGATGGGTCTGGGTGAGCCAGCAGTGCTGCGTCTGCCAGTGCTTTTTTAACCTCTGTGAATGCGCGCTCCCGCTCCGGGGACCACTCGATCACATTGGAGGGCTTCAGCTTTTTAAGCGCGGCGTATAACGGTTGCATAAGCTGCGCTGCGTCGGGTATGAAACGGTTATAAAAATTTACCATTCCTAAAAACTCTTGCAACGCTTTGACCGTTTGTGGCTGGGGAAACTCTGCCACTGTGCGTACTTTGGCCGGCAGAGGGACTGCTCCCTCTGGCGAGACGCAGTGTCCTAAAAAATCGATTTGCGCTACGCCAAAATGGCACTTGGCCGGGTTGATTATCAACCCGTGCGTTCCCAACCTCTGAAAAACCGTGGTGAGGTGTTTTTTGTGTTCCTCCTCGGAGGCACTAGCGACTAAAATATCATCCAAGTAGACAAAAACGAAAGGGAGGTCGCGCAACACGGCATCCATCATTCGTTGGAAGGTTTGCGGGGCGCCTTTAAGGCCAAAAGGCATGCGTAAAAATTCAAAAAGTCCGAACGGGGTTATTACCGCTGTTTTGGGAATGTCCTCTGGTCGGACCGGGACCTGATGATAACCGCGGACCAGGTCTATTTTAGAAAAAATGCGCGCCTTCACTAAGTGCACTGAAAAATCCTGGATATGTGGAATTGGGTAGCGGTCCTGCGCTGTGGCATTGTTTAACCTGCGGTAATCACCACAAGGTCTCCACGAGCCGTCAGCCTTAGGCACCATATGCAGCGGGGAGGCCCAAGCGCTCTTCGAGCGGCGAATTATGCCCAACCTTTCCAGGTTGGCGAACTCCTCGCGCGCAATGGCGAGCTTAGCTGCATCCAAGCGCCGAGCTTTCGCAAAAACTGGTGGTCCACTTGTGGTGATAAAGTGCTCCACCCCATGCTTCGCAACCTTAGCTGAAAACGTGGGAACTGTGAGTGCTGGGAACTGGGTTAGAAGAGTGTGAAACTTACCGCCTGCTGTGGCGACGTTGGTCTGTACTGGCGGCGGGGACACTCGAGCTGCACAAGGGATAGAACAAAAGGAGAGTGCATTTACTAGGCGTCTATTAACCAGATCCACTAACAAGCCATGTGAGCACAAAAAATCAGCGCCTAACATGTTGAAACTCACCGCCGCTACTATGAAGGTCCATTCATAGGTGCGGCCGTGCAAGGACAGGCGCAGAGTCCTTTCCCCGAAAGTTTTGATCGACGAGCCATTCGCCGCCTTTGCCCCATCTCCGCGGGGCCCCGCCACCCGATCCACATAGGTCGCGGTGATGAAACTCCTCTGGGCTCCAGTGTCCACGAGGAATTGCCGCCCGGAGCCCGCGTCTGTTAGATAAAGCAGCTTGTTCTGTTCGCCGAGAGTCGAAGCTGCTAACGACCCCCGGCCCGGGCGTTTCCCTGTTTTCTTGAAACTGCACGGCGGGATGCATCTGTGCGCCTCCTCAGCGAAGCGTCGATGGTAGGAACAGAGGCCGTCTCCTCCTCTGCTTCGGGACCGCGCCGCTGCCGTCGTCGCTGGGGTTGCTCCTGCTGCCTCCGGCTCCTCACTGCCCCCGGCCGCCGCGCCGAGGTCTGCTGCTGCCACGGAGGTCTCCTGCTCGTCGCAGGCGTTGAGGAGCCGCTGCGCTTCATTGGCCAGCGCGCGGAAGTCTTGCTGGTTCACACACCTCATGCCAGACAGGGTACCTCTCATGTGTGCTGGGAGGGTCCTCAAGAAGATGTGTTTGAACAGAAACGCATCGTTGTCTGTCCCGATCAGCTGCAGCATGTCCTCCATGAGGTCGGTCGCTCTGCGTCCTCCTCTGTCGCACAGGTCCAGAAGCTGCCTGGCCCTCACCTCGGCTGATGGCACAAAACTCTCGATGAGGGCGGCTTTCAGCGCGTCGTACTTGCCAGCAGCGGGCGGCTGCTGCACCAGGCTCCGCACACATCGAGCTGTGCGGCTGTCGAGTCTTGCAATGACATTATGAAACTTGGTGTCATCTGCTGATATTCCCCCAAGCACGAACCGCGATTCCGCGTGTTGGAACCATGAGTGCGGGTCGTCTTGCCAGAACTCGGGGAGCTTAATCGAGCCTGTGCTCGTGCGGTCGGTCCCCGGTGAAACCGGGTCAGGGTAACGTTCTCCCGGCATCGTACGTCTTGGTCACCAATGTGGGGATCATGAAATGAGGAGACTGGATTATTTCTCAGTATGGTTTATTCATCTCAAGTCCCCAGCTCTCTCTCTCTCAGTCAGGAAAAAGGAGAAGGAGCTGCGGTAAACCCACATACATTTATACTCACACATCAAATACAGAGTCACACAATCAAGTCAAATCCTTCTATTTACACTTAATCACTTCAAAGTCCTCTTTGCTCTTCTGTCTGACCCCAGGAGGTCAGACAGCCCTTTCAGGCTCTCACCCCAGATCCTCTGACTTGCTTCCAAGTCCGCAGGTGGTCCAGACTCATTGTCCATCTGAGGTGTGATGTCAATACACACCGCAAGCTTAAAGTCCTTCTATACTTGAGTCTCTGCAGTGAAATATGTGAGCTACATAATGTTACCATTATGGGCGCTACACCCCAAAACATCACTGCTCTAGAGGAGATCTGCATGGAGGAATGGGCCAAAATACCAGCAACAGTGTGTGAAAACCTTGTGAAGACTTACAGAAAACGTTTGACCTCTGTCATTGCCAACAAAGGGTATATAACAAAGTATTGAGATGAACTTTTGTTATTGATCAAATACTTATTTTACTGAGGAATTTACCAATTAATTCATTAAAAATCCTTCAATGTGATTTTCTGGATTTTTTTTTTCTCATTTTGTCTCTCATAGTTGAGGTATACCTATGATGAAAATTGGAGACCTCTCTCATCTTTTAAGTGGGAGAACTTGCACAATTGGTGGCTTACTAAATACTTTTTTTCCCCACTGTACATAATATATTAGTAACTTACTGTATATAGAATATTTCCATAACTTATAAGTAACTTAAACCAACTAATGCTTAGCATGTTGCCGACATTCACAACTTATGCATAACAATTGTCTAACTTCTGCATCGCTTATAACTTCCGCATAACGCAGTCATGCCAAACTGCCGCTGCCTCCTGATCCATGAATCCTAGTGGTGCGAGAGATCATCTCTATTCAACCGAGATGATTCTTCTCTCCAAAGACCACGGCAGCGGGTGTGACCGACCTGGCAGAGTTGTCAAATCTGTCAGGTCAGTTACGCCTAAAACAGCTGATGTGACATGTCAGGAACATCAGATGACAGTTGTCACAACCTGGCTCAAAGGCACGTGAACTGATGGCGGTAAAAAAAGGTTATTTTCAATAAAGTAAAAAAAAACAAAACAAGATAATGCATTGCATGTGCTTTTGCTGGGAGTCATAGTCAACAGCAAAGTGCTTTTTATCATGGAAAACAGCTGCACTCTGCATCAGCTGATCAGCTGATTGGATCCTCCTCCTCCAGTGTTCTGACATTTTGGCATATCTATAACACTGGACAGCTGATGGTACAGACTTCAGCCAAAGGTAAAAAAAAAACATGGGGGGAGGGCTAAAAAGTGATTTGGATCTTAAATCCTGTAGCTTGAAAGTGGTCAGATACATCCCCAACAGGTCCCGTTATACAAACAAGTACGTGTTTTTAGCTTTGTGTGTGTGTGTGTGTGTGTGTGTGTGTGTGTGTGTGTGTGTGGTGTCTATGCGCTGCAGACAGAGCTCTGTATGGGTTTTTCCTGTGAACAAATGCTGAAAATACACCATTATAGGGTAGCTGTAAGTTAGAAACCTGTTCAGTAAGTTACACATAGGCTCAAAGAACATTACTTATATGTTAGAAATAATTTTGGGGTGTGCTAGACATTAATCTCGACGTATTTTGACTTTTGAGTAACTATGAGTTGCTGATAAGTAACGTGTGTGAATGAATGCATAACTTCCCTACAACCTTTGCTCTGCGAATGCGGGACTATCAGCCATACGCTGGATATGTCGGAAAATTTTCAGCATGCTGATAATTAATTTTCTGAGGAACTTGGCGAACAACGCCATATACCAGCATGCTTCAGAGTTCTTCGGCGTGCTCTTAACTTAGACAAAACTTAGCCATAACTGATTCGACGTACACCTTTGTGTTCTCCAAATTTTTCATATGTTTTGCAAACGCTGCCTAGATTGTCTAGGTGTGACAGAGCCTTAACCAAGGCAGCAGTTACATACCAAAGCACAGCCGCCAGCTGGATGCTTACAAGCAACAGTACTTTTAAGCCTTTGGGGAAACAAGAGTGGATATGCAGCTCAATGAACAAGGGTGCTGGGAAATGGAGCTCTACAATGAAAAGGTTGTGGGGACACACATTCGTGACCTGCTTTTGGACTCACATTTTAGACCAGAGCAAGGGCAGAGCTTCTGTGGCTATTACAGGAAGCTGCAGGAGAGTTAGCTTTGGTATGCAAAGCTTGAGACTGTGGGATATAATTAAGGGATTAATGAGGGGGTGCATTGTAGATAGTGGTGTGATATCATGCAGAGAGGATGCATTGTTGCTGTCTTTATAATGCAATGGTTTTGTGAGACATGTGACCTGTTAACTGTAAGGGTCCTGGTATTTAAGGACGAGAGGTCCCTTTGTCGTTCTCTTTTATTCTGCTTCGTGATGTTGGAAGATGTGAATAAAACTGACTCGAGAGATAAACTCTGCCTCGTCATTTTCACATTTCCACAAGGTAAAGATTTTTAAAACTATAATTTTATAGTTAAAGTTATCTTTAACATGCTTTGTGTGGATGGCCCTATGGAGTTTTTGCTTATGACGTAAGGGGGCGCGCCGCACTGGCCCAGCCAGAGTGTGCCGCCATATTGGATGGCAAGAAACAACAGCAGCAGCAGGGTGAAACAAACAACATAGCTCACGTGTACCTACAAACTCGGCAAAATGGTGTATTCCTGTGCTGCCCATGGATGTACCAACAGATACGGCCAACCAGGACTGGAAAATGTGTCATTCTACAGGTTCCCAGCAGATGAAAATCGCAGAAATGATTGGCTTGGAAACGTGCAGAGATCCATCTTGCTGCCTTCTCAATGCTGCAAGGATGAGGGGAAAGTTGTCATTAATGATAAGGGGATAAGCGGGGAATTAAATGGCCGGTGTGAAATGCAAAAAAAAAAAAAAAAAGTTCGATTTTTGAATAATTACCTTCACTGACGTAATCTCTCGCTTTCTCATAACTTTCTGAGTCGGGTCTGGTTTGGGGGCGCCTCTCTGCTTGCTACAAAGGACAATGCACACATGAAAGGGGAGAAAACTATTGTAAATGTGCATAAAATCAGGTAAGTTTTAACGCGGCTCGCCGTGGAGAGCCTTTAAAAAAAAAAACACACGCAGCGCGCTTCACTCACCTCCGAGTCCAACGAGCTGCTGTTGTTTTCCGACTCGTTCACCAGCGAGGACTTCACATCATCCACATCCCTTTCCACTGACACGTTTTCCGATATCTTTTCTTCCTGCTCCCCTTCGTCTTTGAAAGATATCATCTCATCGTTTGCCCCCAAATCATCCCCGCCACCTCCGTTCAACTGAGGCATTTCGGCACACCAGAGGAGCGCACAGGAGCAAGATTAAAAACAAACGCGAAAACAATCGACCTTTTTTTTTGTTGTTGTTGTTGTTGTCTGATCGGTGTTGTCCAGACGTGCTGCTGCTGTCCTGGGCTGGAAAAGGAAACAGACTACTACAGGGAAACGTCCATGATTCAAAACTCCTCTTTCATCCTCTGATCGTGATCCCGTCCATGTCGGGTGCTGCGTAATTAATCCACATTTAAATTTTGCTCTGCAGTGTGCTAAACGACTAAGGATTTTGGTCCTTAACTTTAAAAAAAAAAAAGATGTGGCAACCCTATCATGAGCAATGAGAGGCAAAAGGGAGCAGGAAAGCCGGAAAGAAGCTGCAGCAGGACTACTGGACTTGTCTGCTGTTATGACTGCTGACAATGACTCCACTGAATCTGACACAGACATCGCAGACACAGTGTCAGAGGCCACAGTGTCAGTTGTTGAAGAGGATGATAGGGATGTTATTATGTCAGACTGTGACTGTGTGTTCTCCTCACTCATTCTGATCGCTAAACAGTACAAGTTACGCCTGGGTTGTCGCAGTGCAACTGCTGCTCTTGCCATCCAAGATGGCGGCACCTACAGCGTGTTTGTTTACCCCCCGCGAGCCACGTGACTTTTATGGCCCTATGCAAAAACTCCATAGGCTATTTTTTATGGTGCTTGATATGAATGGCACTTAAATTGGGTAGATCACCACTGAAGGCCTAGATGTAAAATACACATTGTGCCACTGAATAAAACTAAGCAAGACCCCAAAACAACTTCAAAATAAAACAACCAAAAAACTAAGAATAAACAAGGAATAATCACAACATCACACAATAACCAAAGACCAGGGAAAGAAAAACGATCACAGAGGACCCAGGGGAATACAAAAGGCAAATAATAATCAGGGAAAACACAATGACATCAAAAAATAAATTCTAAAGCGTGGGCATGATCCCAAACTAAGCCCAGACATGACACACTTGGTCAAATTTGACCACTGCATCATGGTCAGCCTATGAACTTTCCACCACCCCCCTCGTATTTTGTATAAAGCTTTGCAAAATTTTTGCAGGTGAACAATTTGATTTTTTTTCTACTTTTTCATCCCAAAAAATTGAAATGTTTTGTTTACTTTGGCTATGTGCACACAAATTGATTTTATTGATTTCACACACAGCCACATCCCAGACCCAGCCGCTTACAAACTGGTTGTAAGCTTGTAGATAGACCTTTTTAGGACCTTAGTTGTTCAAGAGTGTAAGCACTGGTACTGTACAATAAAAAATTAATGATATCTGGATCAGTGATACTAGCCTACTTCTCCATGTCTCTTGACTGGTTTTGCTTTGGAATGAAATAGGGGGCCTGCTTCTCAATTAAAACTAATTTGTCATCATACCGCTGTCTGCTGTCATTATTGAGAGTTTCATAATAAACTTTGGACATTTTCACATTTTTTGCTCCATTTTGTGCCATGATTATTCCCCCAACATAGCCGCTGATCTTATTTGACCGCCTTGGAAGTCATGTGATAGTGATCTAAGAGGGAGGGTGGAGTTGAATCCAGTCTTAAGATTTAAAGGTATATACATTCAAACAGGCCATTTTCAGAAAGACTGGAAAAAAAACTGCTGCAAAAATTAAAGAACATTTGAATAGAATATGTCACCAACATTTCATTAAGACGTATGAAGTGTTAAAATGTAGAAAAAAGTGCAGTCAAGGACACCGTAAGTATTGAGCTGCCCCACATTATGATAAGGATTTCAAGCAACCTCAGGATGTTTTATATCTTACACAAATGGTGGCAAAAACAAATGTTTTCCATCCTTTCTCCCAATGGTCATGTGAACCTGCACCTCTTTGAACTCAGCAGAATACTAAAGTCTGCATCTTGACAGCTCGTGCATATGGGACATCCTGTTTATGGCAGAGACCAAAACAGAGTCTGAGGTCAAGACCACAATCTGTCTTTTGGGCTGACTTTGGAATCCCAGAGGATCAAGGGGTTGTGGCTTGTGGATGACAGCAATCATGACCACCCACAGGGTTTACATGCGCATGGGGAGATATTTCTAAAAGATGTAGTGCATCTTTTATCCCAGCACATCAGGACTGTAACAAAGTTTTAAGGATTTACAACATTCTTCTATGAGGAAAAATGGCTTCTTTGTTAATCTATATTCATATCTTCTGTATGAAGTAACAAAAACTGTGAGCTAAAATCCTCTTAAGTTTGCTTAGTCATGGCTAGAAACATTGGTTCACCCTTTACTTTAAATAAAATTATAAATTGAAGAAAAAAATAAACCCAGAACAGTTTATTCTATGGTTTGATTTGTTTTGTGGGATTTAGCAGCTTTAAGAGTCCCCAAAACTGACAATAAAACACTGGATATGTGTAGATGAGCTGAATTTTTGCAGCCCAATCACTATGGCAGAGCCATCCAGTTATATCTGTCCATGTGTGAGTGGCAAGTGAAGGACCCGCCCCTTCGATATGCTTCATGTATGGGCTAAAAAAATCAGCACACAGGCTGCTGCAGAGTGTCTGCAGGTCCTTGAAAAGTCTTAAAAAAAATTAAATGTGTTGATCTGAAATCAAGGGCTTAATTATTCTTTTAAAAAATGACAATCCTTAAATTCTTAAAATTTTACACCTGTGGAAGATGTGTTCATTGACGAGACTTGAGTGTATTTCTCAGGTTCAGCTTTATTGAATAACACAATCTTCCAACATTCTCAAAAAGCAAGAAGAGGCAGAATAATGTTACAGCTCACTCTTATACCTCCGGGGGATTAAGAACTCAAGTCACATGGTGCTTCTGCAAACATTCAATCACAATGCAAGTCTCTGAAGATTCACCATTGTCTCTTATTCTCTGGTGTACCGGGAAACCCGCCGGGTCCTCTTCTCCGAGACGAGGGCCCGACTTCACACCTCCTCGCCATCTCCTGTCTCGTTCCTCCAGACGTGAAGCCCCAATCCACATAAGCCATACAATCCACATAAGCCATACATTTGTGGGAGATATGAACCAGACATATGTGCCACACTCTTGTGGGAAATATGAACCAAACATATGTGCCACATGACCCCCCCCCCAAACGTCTGCATGGGACAAACACTCGTAAATGCATACATAAAAAACATTACCACATAACCAACAATCAATCCCCCAATCTCTTAGGTCTGAGCTTCCTGCCGAATCTGCTGTAGGCTGGTTTCGCTGCGTCTGCAGCGTCTCCTCGCACCTGGGGATTAGATTTGTTAGCACATCTCTGTGGGAGCTCTGGAGCATGCCTTCTCGGCGGCCTGCCCCGGCGGGGGGCTTTCGCCAACTGCACTCGTTCATCAGCCAGGACAAAAGCAGGCTTGAGTCTGTTTATGCAAATTAACTCCCTTCTGCCCCCCAAATCTAGCAAAAAATGCTTCTCATTTTTTTCCAGCACCCTGAACGGTCCATCATAAGGCGGTCTCAGCCCTGGGCGTTGTGCATCATATCTAACAAAAACAAACTCTGCGTTTTTCAAAGCCTCTGGCAAAAAAACGCGTGGAAAACTGTGATGCACTGGGCCAGGCAGCGTGTTTGATCCTGTGCCGCTCTGCAACAGCTGAGCGGGGGGGCAATTGGGCGCAGGATTTTCCGGGAGAAATTCCCCGGGCAAACGGAGAGGTTGTGCGAACACCAACTCCGCTGGGGAGGCTTGTAAATCCTCCTTCGGTGCAGAACGCAACCCCAATAAAACCCATGGCAGTTTGTCCACCCAATTTGTATCCGTGAGCGATGCTCTGAGGGCTGCTTTCAATGACCTATGAAAACGTTCACATAAACCGTTGGCCTGCGGGTTATACGCGGTAGTGCGGTGTACCTTCACCCCTAAGCTGCGGGCCATAGACGACCACAGTTCGGAAACAAATTGAGGGCCTCTGTCTGACGTTATGTCCGACGGAACTTCAAAACGCGCGACCCAAGCTGTTAAAAACGCACGCGCAACCTCTTCCGCCGTTGTTGACGCCAGAGGTACCGCTTCTGGCCAACGTGTGGTGCGGTCCACCATCGTCAAAAGGTGTGTGTGCCCTTGAGATGAGGGAAGCGGGCCCACCAGATCAACATGCACATGATCAAACCGCTTAGCCGGGATGTGAAAAGGCTCCAAAGGGGCCCTCGTGTGCTTGTGTATCTTAGCCCTCTGGCACGCTACACAAGCCGCTGCCCATTCCTTGACCTGTTTGCGCAACCCCGGCCAGACAAATTTCTCCCCCACCATCTTGACCGATGCGCGCACCCCCGGGTGCGCCAGCGAATGGACCAAGTCAAAAACGCGGCGGCGCCACACGGCTGGCACCACTGGACGAGGCCGACCCGTGGAGACATCGCATATTAAGGGGGGCATACCTATTTGCTGCACCCTGTGCTCCAGCCTTAACTCTGTTGGTCCAGACTGGAGCGCGCGCACATCCGCGTCACCAACCCGCTCCGCAGCCATGTCTGCATAATCCAAACCTACGTGGACCGGGGCTGCGCGCGCTCCCGCGTCACTGCCCTGGTCCACAGCCACCGAGTCTGCCCCCACGTGGCCTGGCGTTGCCACAGCACATGAGAGACAATCCGCCACTACATTGTGTTTGCCTGCGACATGCTGGATATCGGTGGTGAACTCCGATATTGCGGCTAGCTGTCTTTGTTGTCGGCCTGACCAAGGTTCTGAGATTTTGGCCATCGCAAAAGTTAACGGTTTGTGGTCTACAAAAGCGGTGAAACGGCGCCCTTCCAGCCAGAACTGGAAATGGCGGATGGCCAAGTGTAGGGCTAAAAGCTCCCTGTCAAACGCGCTGTATTTACGCTCGTTATCGCGCAAGGATTTGCTAAAGAAAGCGAGAGGCTGCCAGGTCCCTGCCACACACTGTTCAATGACTGCCCCCACCGCTAGGTCCGAAGCGTCGGTGGTGAGCGCCAAACGGGCTGTTGGGACCGGGTGCGCTAACAAAACAGCGCTTGCAAGGGCTGATTTAACCTGGGAGAAAGTGCGCTCCCACTCCGGAGACCATTCGACCTTATTCGTGGGTTTGTTTTTTTTCAGTGTCGCGTACAGTGGCTGCATAAGCCACGCTGCGCTCGGAAGAAACCGGTTGTAAACATTAACCATCCCTAGAAACTCCTGCAGCGCTTTTATCGTTTGAGGTCGGGGGCAATCTGTTATCGCGCGCACCTTCTCCGGCAGAGGAACCGCACCTTCAGGCGAAACGCGGTGCCCCAAAAAATCGATCTGCGCCACCCCGAACTGGCACTTCGCTGGATTAATTATCAACCCGTGCTCTGCCAGTCTCCGAAAAACCGCTGTGAGGTGGGTTTCGTGTTCGTCCTCGGACGTGCTGGCTACCAAAATGTCGTATAAATAGACGAACACAAAAGGCAGGTCGCGTAAAACAGCATCCATCATGCGTTGGAAAGTTTGCGCGGCGCTCTTTAACCCAAACGGCATGCGCAAAAACTCAAAAAGCCCAAATGGAGTTATTACCACGGGTTTGGGAATATCCTGCGCGCGCACGGGGACTTGGTGGTAGCCGTGCACCAAGTCTATTTTAGAAAAAATGCGCGCCCCCGCCAAATGAACTGAGAAATCCTGGATGTGCGGAATCGGGTAGCGGTCGTGTGCTGAGACGTTGTTCAACCTGCGGAAATCGCCACAAGGTCGCCACGAGCCATCAGCCTTTGGGACCATGTGTAACGGGGAAGCCCAGGGGCTGTTCGAGCGTCTAATTATGCCCAGTTTTTCCAGATTGGCAAATTCCTCGCGCGCTATTGCCAGTTTAGCTGAGTCCAAGCGCCGGGCTTTTGCAAAAACGGGCAGCCCAGTGGTGGTGATAAAATGTTCCACCCCGTGTTTGGCCACTGTCGCCGAAAACTTTGGAACTGTGAGTGCTGGAAAGTGAGTGAGCAAAGCATGAAACTTACCACTTGCAGCTGTGACGTTGGCGTGTGCAGTCGGCGGAGCCACCCGAGCTGTGCAGGGAATAGAATGAAAAGACAGTGCATTAACCAGGCGTCTGCAAGGTCAACCAATAAACCATGTGAGCACAAAAAATCAGCCCCTAACATGTTGAAACTGACTGCTGCTACAATAAAGGTCCACTCGAATGAACGGCCCTGTAAGGACAGACGCATGGTCCTCTTACCGAATGTCTTAATCACTGAGCCATTCGCTGCTGATACTGACACCCAGGGAGCTTTGGACGGCATCAGCCGTTCCGCGTAGGTAGGCGTGACAAAACTCAGCTGGGAGCCCGTGTCCACGAGGAATTGTTTCCCCGAGTGTGCATCTGTCAGGTAAAGCAGCTTATTTTCTTCTCCGAGGGATGCAGCTGCTACCAGCCCCCCGGTCTTGGCGTTTCCCTGACGCTTGAAGCGACACGGTGGGAGACATCTGTGCGCCCTCTCCGCAAAACGGCGGTGGTAGAAACACAGGCCGACCTCAGCTCCGCGTCGCCTGATGCCTGTCGCCGCCATCGTCGGTTCGTCTGGCGCCGCCACCTCTGGCTCCAAACCATCTCCGGGTGCCGTCCTCTGCTCAGCTGCCGCGGCCGAAACCGCGCTCCGCTTGTGGGCGTCGACGAGTCACTGCGCCTCCTTGCCGAGGCCATGGTAGTCCCGCTTAGCCAAGCAGGGTGAGTCTGCCAGGGTCACTCTCACTGCTGGCGGCAGAGTCCGGAGGAAAAGGTGGGCGAAGATAAATTCTTTCAAAAAAAAAGTCTTTCAAAAAGTCTTTCAGTCTCAGCATCTTCACCATCAGGTCTGCCGGTCTGTCGTTCTCCGACTCCGTCAACTCTAGGAGCCCCTCTGCTCGCTGTTGCACCGAGGGGGTGAAATGGCTGATCAGCGCCTCCTTCAATGCGCCGTACTTGTCGGTGTCCGGTGGGTGGTTAACCAGATCTTCCACCCTCTGGACCGTGTGACTGTCCAGCTTCGCCACCACATGGTAGAACCTCGTTTCATCCTTTGAGATTCTCCGGAGGCTGAACTCGACCGCGAGTTCACGTCGACCTCGACCGCGCTAAACCAGGAGCGCGGGCTGTGCTGCCAGAAATCGGGCAGCTGGAGCGTGGAGGCAGCCATCAGGCTGGCCTCTGATGAGCTCCGCTCGGGAGAATTCTCCCTGCTCATTCTTTGTCATGGGTCACCAGTGTGGAAGATGTGTTCAATGACGAGACTTGAGTGTATTTCTCAGGTTCAGCTTTATTGAAGAACACAATCTTCCAACATTCTCAAAAAGCAAGAAGAGGCAGAATAATGTTACAGCTCACTCTTATACCTCCGGGGGATTAAGAACTCAAGTCACATGGTGCTTCTGCAAACATTCAATCACAATGCAAGTCTCTGAAGATTCACCATTGTCTCTTATTCTCTGGTGTACCGGGAAACCCCCCAGGTCCTCTTCTCCGAGACGAGGGCCCGACTTCACACCTCCTCGCCATCTCCTGTCTTGTTCCTCCAGACGTGAAGCCCCAATCCACATAAGCCATACAATCCACATAAGCCATACATTTGTGGGAGATATGAACCAGACATATGTGCCACACTCTTGTGGGAAATATGAACCAAACATATGTGCCACACACCTCCCTTTCTGAGCTGGTGTATGATGGCTCATCTTCTGATTGCTTGTTAGTGAAATAATTAATTAAAAGAAAGCCATTTAAAAATAACATGCAATTTGAAAATATTGCAAAGTAACATATAATTTCTCAGATGTTCCAGACACTGGGTAAAAGATATATACAAAAAAAAATTCATGTTATAGACCCCCAAACACTCCAGCCATTGTCATCACAAACCGTCACTGATTCTCATATATATATATTTTTTTTTTGTATAGGAAAAACACAGAACAAGCAGAAAAATCTGTAACATTGTAGAGTGTACAAGCAGTTTTACTGATGTTTTGGGGATACTTTGCTGCCTCAGGCCCCAAACATTCTTCAAAAAAACACCCAGAATGGTTTGAGACTAGCCAATGGAGAGTTAGATTAGATTAGATTAGATTAGATTCAACTTTATTGTCATTACACATGTATGAATACAAGGTAACGAAACACAGTTTAGCATCCAATCAGAAGTGCAAAGGACAGCAGTGCAGTATATACGGTAATTAACAGTATGTGCAATTTAAGCAAATATATGCAGCAGTGCAGAAAGTTAAGAGTACTGTTATGTGCAAATAATGTGCAATAAGTTAGATGTAGTTATGTAGTTATGCAGTTATGTACAGGTGAGGATGGTAAAAGATGATTGTAAGAGAGTCAGCGGGGAACTAAGTTCAATAACGTGACAGCTGTTGGAAAGAAACTGTTCCTAAACCTGCTGGTTCTAGTCCGAAGGCTTCTGAAACGTCTTCTGGAGGGGAGAAGCTGGAACAGTCCATGAGCAGGATGGTTGGAGTCCCTAAGAATGCTGCATGCCCGGCGCAGACATCTTTTCCTGTAGACGTCCTCTACAGCTGGAAGTGGAGTCCCTGTGATGCGTTGGGCGGTTTTCACCACCCGCTGCAGCGCCTTGCGGTCAGCTACAGAGCAGCTCCCATACCAGAGTGTGATACAGTTGGTCAGGGTGCTCTCTATCACGCAGCGGTAGAAGTTGCCCAGGATGTCAGTTGACAGATGGTTCTTCTTCAATGTCCTCAAGAAGAAGAGGCGCTGATGGGCCTTCTTGATCAGGCTGGTGGTGTTAACTGACCAGGACAGGTCCTCCGAGATGTGGGTCCCCAGGAATTTGAAGCTGGAGACACGTTCAACAGCTATGCCATTGATATGGATGGGGTCATGTGTCTCTTCCCTCTCCTTCCTGTAGTCCACTATGAGCTCCTTGGTTTTGCTAGTGTTAAGGAGCAGGTTATTGTCAGCGCACCAAGTAGCCAAGTGCTCAACCTCTGCCCTGTAATCTGACTCGTCGTTGTCCCTGATGAGTCCAATCACCGTGGTGTCATCTGCGAACTTTATGATGGAATTGGATCCAAACATAGGCCTGCAGTCATGGGTGTAGAGGGAGTAGAGGAATGGGCTGAGCACACAGCCCTGTGGTACACCAGTGTTGAGTGTGATGACGGAAGAACGGTTGGGGCCTGACCTAACATGCTGGGGTCTGTTGGTCAGAAAATCCATGATCCAGTTGCAGGTGGAGGTACTGATTCCCAGGTCCCCAAGTTTGGTGAGCAACTTGGAGGGGATAACTGTGTTGAATGCTGAGCTGAAGTCAATAAACAGCATTCTTGCGTAGGTGTTCTTGTCATCCAGGTGTGAGAGTACATAGTGCAGCGCTGTAGAAACCGCATCCTCTGTACTCCTGTTGCTCCGGTAGGCGAACTGATGAGGGTCCAGTGTAGGGGGCAGGCCTTTTTTGAGCTGTGCCAAGACCAGTCGCTCAAAGCACTTCATGACTATGGGCGTCAGTGCCACAGGGCGATAGTCATTTAGGCACGATGGTGTTGAATGTTTCGGCACTGGTACTATTGAAGTGGTCTTGAAGCACGCTGGTACCACGGCCTGGGCCAGGGACAGATTGAAGATGTCTGTGAAGACCCCTGCCAGCTGCTCAGCGCATGCCCTCAGCACACGCCCAGGAATGCCATCAGGGCCAGCAGCCTTACGTACGTTGACATGACTCAGTGCATTACGGACGTCGGTGTGGGTGAGTGTGAGGTGGTGGAGGTCATCAGAGGGTGGGAAATTGATGTTCTTTTCGTTGTTGTCCTTGTCAAAACGAGCATAGAAGTTATTTAGCTTATTGAGAAAGGGCACAGTCATGGTTATAGGTATGGAGTTGCTGGGCTTATACTCAGAGATAGCTTGAATGCCCTGCCACATGCGTCGGGGGTCAGAGTCCCCAAAATGTTCCTCCACCTTCAGCTTGTAGCTGTGCTTGGCCTTCTTGATGCCCCTCTTCAGATCTGCCCTGGATGAACTGTAGGCCTGTGCATCACCAGATCTAAAGGCATTGTTACGTGCTTTTAGCAGAAGTCGCACTTCTCTGTTCATCCACGGCTTCTGATTTGGGTACGTGGTGATCTGTCTTTCCGTGGTGACACTGTCAATAGTGGTGTTGATATGGTCCAGGACTGAGTGGGTGTAAGAGTTGATGTTTATGTGGGAGCCACAGGTAGCCTGAGGTGAACATACTCCAGTCTGTGTTCCTAAACTTCTCCTGGAGTACAGAGTCAGCCCCCTCTGGCCACACTTTGATGGTCCTCACTGATGGCTTCACCCGGTTGATGAGCGGTACATACTTGGGGGTAAGGAACAAGGATAAATGATCAGACTGACCTAGGTGGGGGAGGGAAGTTGCTGTGTAGGCTCCCACAATATTGGTGTAAACATGGTCCAATGTTTTGTCCCCTCTTGTGTGACAGGAGACATGCTGGTAGAATTTAGGAAGCACTGTCTTGAGGTTAGAGTGGTTAAAATCACCCGCCACAATAAATGCTGCCTCTGGGTGTGCAGTTTGTTGTTTGCTAATAGCTGCATGCAGTTCTTTCATAGCAAGCTTAGCATTAGCATCCGGAGAAATGTAAGCGGCTGTTATGATGGTACAAGTGAACTTGCGTGGCAGATAGAAAGGTCTACATTTAACCATGAGAAACTCCAGGTTAGCTGAGCAGTGTCTCTCAACAGTGACAGAGTTTGTGCACCAAGCCTTGTTAATATAAATGCACAATCCCCCCCCCTCTTGTCTTACCGGAGTCAACTGCTGCTCTGTCTGCCCGGAGCGTGTGTAGGCCGGCTAGCTCGATAGCATTGTTGGGTATTCCACTGTGAAGCCATGTTTCCGTAAAAATCATGATATTGCAGTTCATAAGTTTCTTATTGTTGGTGATCCGAAGCCGTAGTTCACTCATTTTGCTCGCCAGAGACCGTACATTAGCAAGGAAAATACTGGGTAGCGATAGCCGGTGCGGTGTTAGCTTTAGCTTAGCTCTTAGCCCACCGCGCTTACCCCTCCTTTGTTTACGGTCCTTACGCCGCCTGCGAGCACTTCCGGTCGGCCGGGAAGCCTGCCGAGCGTCGGGAGTTCTCCAGAGCTCCGGGATGAGACGTAGATTCAGACGTAGGTTGCTGATAAAAAGGTCGTTATCGTTGTTTTGTAAACCAATATTCAAAAGCTCATCTCGGGTGTAAGATGTAAAAGCAGAGCTGTTCTGAACAAACATACCCGAAATGAGCAGAAATAACACTGCTAGTCCCCAGAATCTGGTAGGACGTTGAGCCTCGCGTTGTGCACGCGCCGCCATCTTGCGCTCCAAATTCTCCAAGTTCCAAGTTCTGAAGTGGTCAGCAATGACTCCAAATCTAAATTCCATAGAGCACCTGTGGAGAGATCTAAAAACAGCAGTTGGGAGAAGAAGCCCTACAAATCGATAGAGCAAGCACAGCTGGAACAAAGAGGAGTTGTCCAAAATTCCAGTATGTAAAGGCCCCGTCACACCTTGACGATTTATTTATTTGTTTGCTGACGTAGCAACATTTCTCTAAAATGCTGGCATACACCCAAAATTTTCAATTTTGGGCATATGTATCAGGTATCCATAACGAGTTAGACGTATACATAACATATTAGTAACTATATAAACCATTTCAATAACTTATAGATAATTTATACCAATGAATACTTAGCATGTTGCTGGCATTCACAACTTATGCCCAACGATAGTTTAACTTATGCATATCTTATCCTAACTTATGCATAGCACGGTCATGCCAAACTGCTGTCACCTCCCGATCCATGAATCCTAGGTGTGTGAGAGCATGAAGGTTCCATCATCTCTCTCACAGGCACATAAAAAAGTTAGTCAGTCTCGTTTCAACCGAAATGATGATTCCTTAATAAACCATTGCAGAGTGGGGGTGTGTGACCGAACTGGCAGAGCTGTCAAATTGGTCATGTCTACGGAAAGGATAAAACAGCTGATGTGACACGGCACAAACGTGAGATGACAGTCGAAACATGTCAAGGTATGAAACATCTCTTTGTCTGAATAGAAGAACGAGGGCAGTTTGACATGGACATCTGCTCACCATAGTCTTGACGGTTTCCGTGTGTGAACCAACGCTGCCAATACGCCATTATACGGTAGCTGTAGAAACAAGTACAGTAAGTTACACATACGTTCAAAACACATTACTCATAGGTTAAAAATAAGTTTTGGGTATGCTAGACATTGTCTTGACACATTTCGACTTATATTTTATTGTACGGTGCTTGAAACTTGGACTGTCTGCAGAGTGCAGGTGAAGAAACTCCACACGTACATGATGAGACACCTTCGAGCCATAATGAACATCTCATGGAAAGACAAGATAACCAACATAGAAGTGTTGAAACAAGCTGGTCTACCATCAGTGGAGGACATGCTAATACAGATGAACCTGAGATGGCTCGGACATGTTGAGAGGATGGACCACCAGCGTTTCCCTCGGCAGTTACTCTACTCACGGTTATGCAAGGGCAAATGTAATCAGGGTAGACCAAGGCTCAGATTTAAAGACACTGTAAAAAGAAACTTGTAGAAGTTGGATATAGACAGGAGTTCCTGGCAGCGGAAGGCTAAGGACAGAGCTGTGTGGAGGAATCTGATCAGACCTAAATGAAACAGTCATTGTCACCCACGACAGACTGCTATGATGATGATGATGATGAGTAACTTACAAGTAATATGTGTGAACCATTGCATAACTTACCTACAAGTTATGGCCCGCGTATGCAGGATGCATGAGCCTATGCTGGATATGTTGAAAAATTTTGAGCATGCACAAAATTTTTAGATGACCTCACCATACTACAACATAGACCAATGCACTTCAGCATGCTCTTATAGAAAACTTAATCCTAACTTAATTAGACGTACGCCAGTGTATTCTCCAATTTTTTTAAACGTCAGCATACACTGCCTAAATCGTCAAGGTGTGACAGGGGCTTAAGAAGCTTATTTCTTGATATAGGAAATGAATGATTTCAGTTATATCTTCCAAAGGGTGTGCTCATGAATATTAAGTTGAGGGTGCCAATAATTTTGTCCAGTCCATTTTCCCCCTTTCTCTCTTTTTTGTGTTGTTCCAGTACAATAAGAAAAGAAATAAACATAAGAATACCAAAGCATTTGTCTATCCATCCATCCATTCATCCATCTATCACCGCTTTTTCCAGGGGTCCAGGTCGTGGAGGCAGCTTTCCAAGTAGAGAAGCCCAGACTTCCCTCTCCCCAGCCACCTCTTTCAGCTCTTCAGAGACGACACCAAGGTGTTCCCAGGCCAGCTGGGAGACAGTCCCTCCACCATATCCTGGGTCTGCCCCAGGGTATCCTCCCAGTGGGACGTGCACCTCAACACCTCAAGTGGGAGGCGTTAAGGAGGCATCCTGCTCAGATGCCCAAACCACCTCAACTGGCTCCTTTCGATGTGGAGGAGCAGCAGCTCTACTCTGAGCCTCTTGTGGATAACTGAACTCCTCATCCTATCTCTAAGGGTGAGTCCAGCAACCCTATGGAAAAACCTATCTCAGCAGCTTGTATCTATGATCTCATTCTTTTGGTCATTACCCAAAGTTCGTGACAATAGGTGAGGCTAAATCGACAGTTTTGCTGAAGAGCTCAGCTCCCTCTTTACCACAACAGACTGGTACAACAACCACATCACTGCAGATGCTGCTCTGATATGTTTGTCAAGCTTCTGCTCCATTCTCCCTTCACTGGTAAGTAAGAGGGTGAGGGTTAATGTTAGCATTTGTAATTGCAGCCATTTTCTGGATGAAGTGGAGCATTATCTGACAGAAATACAGGGGTGCCAATATTTTTAATCATAACTATGATAATTATTCAACTTGAACTCACTCAACTTTTGTTGTTTCATTATACCTAAATTTAATAGTCGTAACTCCTCCAAACCAGTCATTTGGTTATTAAAGACTCACACTGTTCTGCTTAAGTACTGATATAGTACTAATATATGCAGTATATGTTATAGTTATGATGTACTATGTCTCCCGATTTCTTATATTGTTGCATATTTGTCACATTTAAATGCTTCAAATCGTCAAACAAATTTTAATATTAGACAAAAATAACCTGAGTAAATACAAAGTGCAGTTTTTAAATTATGATTTCATTTCTTAAGGGAAAAAAGCTATCCCAGCCTGTCCCTGTGTGAAAAAGTAATTGCCCCCTAAAATCTCATAATTGGTTGTGCCACCATCTTTTATATCGCTGTTGAGGAATTTTGGCCCACTGTTCTTTGCAGAATTGTTTTAGGCTGCGTGTCCACCAAACGTGTTTTTGTTGCCTGACCACCCTGAACGTCTTTTTTTCTGCGCTATGTTCTGGAAGAAAAACATCTGTGCCCTGTATCCTAACAACAGCTTGTCACTCACAGCTCAGCACTTCCGGTTTTCCTATGGTCAGACTTTCTACTTTTTTTTTAATAGCAGTCTCTAAACAACAATGGACAGAGGACACATTCTGGCATTGGTAACAGCTCTGGATGCAAAATGTGATGACACGGAAAAGAAAACAGGAGTCTTGGTACAGACTGTACCAGCGTCCTATGTCCCGCCCTTCCTTAATTCTGATTGGCTGCTTAGAAAGGTCTGACACTGACGAGCTCAGCTGTAGTCCAAAAAGTTGATCTTGCTTTAGTCCTGAGTGCCCTGAGAGCTGTGACGAAAAGCGGCCACCGCCGAGAGCGTTGCAGCACTAAGCGCTTAGTGCTGTAGGCACTGGACTACATAGAGAATGAATAGAAAGAAGTCACCCACAGTGGAAAAAAAGCGTGTTTGGTGGACACGCCGCCTTAATTCAGTCACAGTCGAGAGCTTGAGGTTACGAACTAATGGCCAGATATTCTCTTTTAGGATTTTATGGTACAGAGCGGAATTTATGGTTGCATCAATTATGACGAGTCGTCCAGGTCCTGAAGCAGCAAAGCAGCCCCAGACCATCACACTTCCACCACCATGTTTAACTGTTGGTATGATGTTCTTTTTATGAAATGATGTGTTAGTCTTAGGCCAAATGTAATGGCATGCAAACCTTCCAAAAACTTAAACTTTTGTCTCATAAGCCCACAGAATATTTTCCCAAAAGTCTTGAGGATC
Organism: Pholidichthys leucotaenia; assembly: GCA_020510985.1. Lineage (NCBI taxonomy): Eukaryota > Metazoa > Chordata > Actinopteri > Cichliformes > Pholidichthyidae > Pholidichthys > Pholidichthys leucotaenia. The sequence goes on along the minus strand of CM035836.1, from coordinate 405,007,889 downwards.
ATCAAGATTTTTTTTTTTTTCTTTTCAAATGTGAGATAAGCCTTTGTGTCCTTTTTGGTCAGCAGTGGCTTTCTCCTTGGAACTCCCCCATGGATGCCATTTTTGCCCAGTCTCTTTCTTATTGTGGAGTCATGGACCAGTGTCCAAAGTGAGGCAAGTGAGGCCTGCAGTTCTTTAGATGTTGTTCTGGGTTTTTGTTTCTCATCTGTTCTTGAATTTCTTTAGATCACGGCATAGTGTGTTGATTTTGAGAGATTTTAGCCTACTTCACTTTGTCAGACAAGTTCTGTTTAAATGATTTCTTGATTCAGTGGGTCTGGCGGTAATCAGGCCTGGGTGTGGCTAGTCAAACTGAACTCAGCCTTCCAAAAACTGTGATTAACCACAGTTAATTCATGATGGAAGAAGGGAGCAGTTACTTTTTCACATAGGGCCAGGTAGGTGTGGATAGCTTTTTCTACTTAATGAATGAAATCCTCATTTAAAAACTGCATTTTGTTTTTACTTGGTTTATCTTTGTATAATATTAAAATTTTTGTTGATCTGAAATTGTCCATTAGTAAAGAAAAAGCTTAAACAGAAATTTGGCGACAAACCATGGTTAACCAAAGGATTACAAAAAGCGTGTAAAAAGAAAAATTCAGTATATAAAGCTTTTCTAAAGAAAAGGACAAAAGAAGCAGAGCAGCGGTATAAAACATACAAAAATAAGTTAATATATAAGATAAGAGTCCCACAATGGGGAAATTCCAGGATTGCAACAGCACAGGGGTAGCAACACTCAGAGCAACAATCAGAAGGCAAGAAAAAACAAGAACAGCTAGTAAACATATGTACATATTACTATAAATATATATATATAGACACACAGTGCGGAGCATTGTGGTTGGTGAATGTGCAGCAGAAAGTCTAAGCTCTCTCTCCGCGGATGCGGCGGGCCAGCTGGAAGTCTTTGGGCATGATGGTGACCCTCTTAGCGAAGAAGAGACCCGCCAGGTAGGCTTCGCTGGCCTCCTGCAGAGCCATGACGGCGAAGCTCAGGAAGCGCAGGTCGGTCTTGAAGTCCTGAGCGATCTCCCTCACCAGGCGCTGGATGGGCAGCTTACGGATGAGCAGCTCCGTGGATTTCTGGTAGCGACGGATCTCTCTCAGAGCCACGGGCCTGTAACGGTGAGGCTTCTTCACTCCACCGGTGGCCGGAGCGCTTTTCCGAGTAGCCCCGGTGGCTAGCTGCTTCCTGGGGGGCTTTTTCCTCCAGTAGATTTTACGGGCGGTCTGCTTGGTTCTTGCCATCGCTCTCTATTATTCTGTCTTATATTTCTTGCACACCGCCTAAACTCCAGCCTGGCACCCGCGTCGTTTTCGCTACAGTTCCCGGTATGTCGAGTTCCTCCTTTAGCATCGGGCGGCGGTTGAGTGCTAGCTAGTACTAGCTCTTCCTGCTGTAACGTCTCCTGCTGTAAACAGTGGCTCCGTCCGCCGACTCGGGAGACCTTTGGGGCGATCTGTGTGATATATATAATCAGATGTAGTAAAAGAGACTATTACAGTAAAGAACTGGAGAAAAACAGAGATAATATTAAAAATACATGGACAATACTTAACAATATTCTTGGAAATAAAAACAGAAATACAAGCTACCCAACCAATCTTTCAAAATAAAAAAAAAAACAACTGAGTGTGAATACAGTCTCACCTGCAGATGAATTTAATACATTTTTTGTTAACATTGGTCCTAATTTGGCTCGAGAAATACCCATTACAGCATCTACAGGTGATACAATAAGCAAAAACATTGATATAAAAGACTCAATTTTCATAAAGGACACAGACGAGAGTGAGGTCATTGAAATCGTTAAATCGTTTAAAAGTAAAACATCTACGGATTGTGATGGTATTGACATGCTTTTAGTCAAAACTATCATTGAATGCTTAGTGATGCCACTGACGTATATTTGTAACCTGTCTCTCCGAAGAGGTATATTTCCCAGTGCAATGAAAATAGCTAAAGTAATTCCGATATATAAGACGGGTGACAGAGGGGAACTTTCAAACTATAGACCTATTTCACTATTGCTGCAATTTTCCAAGATTCTTGAAAAAAATATTCTGTGAGAGAGCTGACAACTTCATAATGAAGAATAATTTATTGTGTGAGCAGCAATATGGGTTCAGACACAAGAGGACAACTGCATTTGCTGTAATGGAATTTATAGAAAAAATATCAACTGCTGTTGAAAATAAAGAGTATTCAGTTGGGGTATTCCTGGATCTTAAAAAAAAAAACCATTTGATACATCCATCCATCCATCCATCTTCTACCGCTTTTCCGGAGGTCCGGGTCGCAGAGGCAGCAGTTCAAGCAGAGAAGCCCAGACTTCCCTCTCCCCCGCCACCTGCTCCAGCTCTTCAGAGAGGATACCAAGGCGTTCCCAGACCAGCTGAGAGACATAGTCTCTCCACCGAGTCCTGGGTCTGCCCCAGGGTCTGCTCCCAGTGGGACGTGCCCGAAACACCTCAAGTGGGAGGCATCCAGGAGGCATCCTGATCAGATGCCCATACCACCTCAACTGAATCCTTTCAATGTGAAGGAGCAGCGGTTCTACACTCAGCCTCTCCCAGATGACTGAGCTCCTCACCCTATCTCTGAGGGTGAGTCCAGCAATCCTACGGGGGAAGCTCATTTCAGCCGCTTGTAAACGCAATCTTGTTCTTTCGGTCATTACCCAAAGCTCGTGACCATAGGTGAGAGTAGGAACGTAGATTGACTGGTAAATCGACTCTTTGCCTTGGAACTCAGCTCCCTCTTCACCACAACAGACCGGTACAACGTCCGCATCACTGCAGATGCTGCTCCGATCCGTCTGTCAATCTCTCGCTCCATTTTCCCCTCACTCGTGAATAAGACCCCAAGATACTTAAACTCCTCCACTTGGGGCAGGAGCCTGTCCCCAACCCAGAGAGGACAATCCACCTTTTTCCGGCTGAGGACCATGGACTCGGACTTGGAGGTGCTGATTCTCATCCCAGCTGCTTCACACTCAGTGGCAAACCGTCCCAGCAAGAGCTGTAGATCATTGCTGGATGAAGCCAACAGGACAACATCATCTGCAAACAACAGAGATGAGATCCTGTGGTCACCAAGCATGACGCCCTCCATTCCCTGGCTGTGCCTAGAAATCCTGTCCATAAAAATTATGAACAGGATCAGTGACAAAGGGCAGCCGTGGCGGAGTCCAACTCTCACTGGGAATGAATCCGACCGAGTGTTGGCAATACGAACCAAACTCTCACAACGGTCGTACAGAGACTGAATAGCTCATAACAACAAGCCCGATACCCCATACTACTGAAGCACCCCCCACAAAAAACCACGAGAGACGCGGTCAAATGCCTTCTCCAAGTCCACAAAACACATGTAAACTGGTTGGGCAAACTCCCACGAACCCTTGAGAATTCTCGAGAAGGTAAAGAGCTGGTCCAATGTGCCACGGCCAGGACGAAAACCACATTGCTCCTCCTGAATCCGAGGTTCGACCAACGCCTGGACTCTCCTCTCCAGTACCTTGGCATAGACCTTCCCAGGGAGGCTGAGAAGTGTGATCCATCTAAAGTTGGAGCACCCCCTCCGGTCCCCTTTTTTGAAGAGAGGAACCACCACCCCGGTTTGTCATGCCAAAGGCACTGTCCCCGACCTCCACGCAATGTTGCAGAATGGATCATAAATTATTATTAACCACTTGCACTCCGGGCAATTTTCCTAAAAATGCCAAAAAATAACGTGCCCAAAGTAAATCGAAAGCTGTTATTCAACCCTTTGCAGCATCTTCATGGGGTTGGTCTCATTTAAAAGAAAACACTTTGAATTTTTTGGCAAAAAAAAACATAATCTCTCTACGTGCTCCGGCCACTGAGTTACAGTCATCTAAACATACTGAACTTGTCACGCCGCGCCGCTCATCAGCGGCGCCACCTGCTCGCACACCTGTCAACCATCAGTGGCGGGGAATATAAGCCGCCTCGCCCTGAGCTTCGGCCTGAAGCCGTTAGACTTCATCTCCCTTCCATGAGAAGCAATTACTCTTTCTTCAGCACCACGCTAAGCGGTAAGAAGATCACTTACCTCACCTTTTGCAGTCTGCTCCCCTGTGCACAGGTGGATTCCTCGGCGGTGGACAACTCCGTCCCTCGTCCCTCCTCGCTGCTGCACCGAGTCCTGCAGGTGGCTGTCTCCCGGGGTCCCGTCCTTGAAGTGCCAGTCATCGGCCCCATACAAGTAAGCTTCTCTCCCTCGCCTATTCTCCTCCTGTGTTGGTGTGTGCCCGTCACCCTGTGTCTGTTCTTTCCCATAGGGTTGCCGGCTGAACGGTCTCCTGCCTCTGTGCCCGAAGCAGACGCCACCACCAACACATTAACATTCCGCAGACACACACCCATACATCCCTGTTGTTAATAAACAGTTTGAACTACTCTGAGCCTGTGTGTGTGCGTCTCCTGAGCCGAACGTTATGTCAGTACGGCTTCAGCAGAGCGACTCGGCAGACGGCGGGCTCGCACACCGGTTTACCATCCTCGAGGCTCGAGTGGATCAGGTTGTTTATCAGCAACAGGTGATCCTAAATCAATTAGTAAATTTGACTAACCGATTGAACCGCCTGGACCCCCAACAGCCGTTCCCCCCGGCTCGCCAGGGTGGCGCGGCTCCTGCTGTTCCAGCGGCCGTCCAGCCGGCTCCAGTGGCACCGGTTCGGCTCACACCGATTCCGACCCCCGCCCGCTTTAGCGGTAAGCTCGGCGGAGCGCGGGGGTTCATTATGCAATGTGAGTCCGTGTTCCACCGTGTGCCCGGAGATTTTCCCTCGGATCACAGCCGAATTGGTTACATAGGGAATCTTCTGGAGGGGCGTGCATTAACTTGGACCTACGCCGTAATGGCGAGGCCCAGTTATGCCACCCTCACCTATGGCCAATTCGTGAGGCGCTTTCTGGAGGTCTTTGACCATTCTCAAACCGAGACGGTCCAGGTCGATCGGCTTCTCGCTCTCCAGCAGGGAGGCCGGTCGGCAGCGGACTACGCGGTCGACTTCCGGGTAGCGGCGGAGGAATTGGGCTGGGAGGAATGCTCCCTCTGTGGCCTGTTCCTCCGCAGCCTCAATGATGATCTGAGGGATGAACTGGCTGGACGGGATATCCCTGAAACGCTAGCGGAGCTAACTTCCCTAGCCATCAGCTTGGACAACAGGCTGCGCGAGCGCTCCTCAGGACGGAAGTCGTCTACTTCGCGCCCTCGGGGAGCCTCGCTGCGCCTGCCCCAAGCTCGCCCCCTGGCGGCGCCGCCACCATCGTGCCCCGAGGAGTCGGAGCCGATGGTGACGGGCTGGACAAAGCTCTCCCCGGCAGAGAGACAACGCCGCCGTGAGTTGAATCTCTGCATGTATTGCGGAGACAGTCAACACACGGTGGAGCTTTGTCCACAAAAAGCCAAACAGCGGGGTCCGCGAGTCACTGTAGGGGGCCTCGCGGACGTCAATCGGTTAGGTCCACTCACTCAATTGAAGCTGCCCATCCGTTTCTGCCATAACCCCACTGGGCATCTCACCCACGCACTGGTGGATTCGGGCGCAGAAGGCAGCTTCATTTCACAGAGCCTGGCAACCCGTTTGGGCATCCGCTGTCAGGCACTGAGGAATCCCATCTCCCTAGTCAACCTCTCCCGTGCCTCCCTTGGGAGAGTGTCACACCAAACCATCCCCGTTCCGGTCATCATCTCGGGAAACAACCGGGAGGAGATGACCTTTTATGTCCTTCCCAACTCTGTGTCGCCCGTCATCCTGGGGTATCCCTGGCTTCGTCTTCACAACCCGGTCCTGGATTGGAAATCAGCTGGGGTATCGGCATGGAGTACATTCTGCATGGGCACCTGCCTTCAGTCCGCTGCCTGCTCTCCGTCCGCTCCTCCCCCTGCGACGGACGTTGCACCCCCGGACCTGTCTCTGGTGCCTCCGGAATTTCACGACCTGGGTATGGTGTTCAGCAAGACGAAAGCTATGTCTCTCCCCCCTCATCGGCCCTATGACTGTGCCATCAACCTCCGCCAGGGGGCTCCCTTACCTTCTGGTCGGCTCTATAGCCTGTCAGCGCCGGAGAAGGAGATGATGAACGCCTACCTGAAAGAGTCATTAAGTGCTGGGATAATCCGCCCATCATCGTCACCCGTGGGGGCAGGGTTCTTCTTCGTGGGAAAAAAGGATGGGTCCCTCCGCCCTTGTATTGACTACCGGGCCCTCAACGATATCACGGAGAAGGACCGTTACACCCTGCCCCTCATGGACACTGCCTTCCACTCCCTCCAGGGGGCGACCTGGTTCACCAAGCTGGATCTACGCAGCGCTTACCACCTCGTCCGGATCCGGGAGGGAGATGAGTGGAAGACAGCCTTCCGTACCCCGAACGGCCACTTTGAATACCTGGCAATGCCGTTCGGGTTGACCAACGCTCCTGCCGTCTTTCAGCGCCTCATAAATGACGTCCTCCGGGACTTCATCGGCCTTTTCGTATTCGTCTACCTGGACGATATTCTCATCTTCTCCAAGTCCAGGGACGAGCACCAGGTCCACGTGAGGCGGGTCCTCCAAAGGCTGCTGGAGAATCGTCTGTACGTGAAGGCAGAAAAATGTGAATTTTACGCCAGGACTACGTCCTTCCTGGGGTTCATCATCGCCCACGACAAGGTGCTCCCAGACCCGGAGAAGGTGAAGGCGGTGGTGGAATGGCCTACACCTGCATCCCGGAAGCAGGTGCAACAGTTCGTTGGCTTCACCAATTTCTACCGCCGCTTTGTCCCCAACTTCAGCTCCATCGTTGGACCACTGACCCACCTCACGTCCCCGAAGGTCCCGTTCCGGTGGACCAAAGAGGTCGCTGCCGCCTTTAAGGCGCTGAAGGCGGAGTTCTCCTCCTCCCGGGTCCTTCGCCAGGTCGACCCCGCGCTGCAGTGCATCGTTGAGGTAGACGCCTCAGACACGGGAGTGGGGGCAGTGCTGTCCCAGCGGTCGCCGGACGATGGCGCCAAACGGCCCTGCGCCTTCTTCTCCCGGCGCTTGTCCCCGGCGGAGAGGAACTACGATGTGGGGGACAGAGAGCTCTTGGCCATCAAACTCGCCCTGCAGGAGTGGCGCCACTGGCTAGAGGGGGCGAACCTGCCGTTCGTGGTCCTCACGGACCACAAGAACTTAGAGTATCTACGATCTGCCAAGTGCCTGAACGCCCGCCAGGCGCGCTGGTCTTTGTTCTTCGCCAAGTTCCAATTTTCAATCACCTTCAGGCCTGGCTCTAACAACGGCCTGCCTGACGCCCTCTCTAGGCAGTTCACTCCCGTGGAGTCGGAGGAGACGCCCCACTCCATCCTGCCCAGGTCGTGCGTCGTGGGAGCCATCTCGTGGGACATCAAGAGCAAGATCCGGAAGGCACAGGAGGTGGAACCTGACCCTGGCGGCGGACCTGAGGGGAGGCTGTTCGTGCCATCCGCGGTCCGAGGAGAGGTCATCCACTGGCTACACACCTCCAAGCTCACCTGTCACCCTGGCACCTCCCGGATGATAGACTTCCTCCAGCGGTCCTTTTGGTGGCCAGGCCTGCGGAGGGATGCAGCCCGCTACGCCCGGGCCTGCCCAATCTGTGCCACCTGCAAGTCGGGAAATGCCCCTCCAGCGGGTCTGCTCCAGCCCCTGCCCGTCCCTGGCAGGCCCTGGTCGCACATCGCGTTGGATTTTATCACCGGACTCCCCGTCTCCAACTCCTATGACACCATCCTGACCATCGTGGACCGCTTCTCCAAGGCCGTGCACTTCGTCCCCCTGCGAGGCCTCCCTACTGCCCTGGAGACGGCGGACCTCCTCGTCCAACATGTGGTCAGGCTGCACGGGATTCCGGTGGACGTGGTCTCGGACTGGGGCCCCCAATTTTCATCTGAGGTTTGGAGGTCATTCTGCAACGCCATCGGAGCCAAGGTGAGCCTCTCCTCCGGCCATCACCCCCAATCCAACGGGCAGTGTGAGCGGACCAATCAGGAGCTGGAGGCTGCGCTCCGCTGTGTGACCAGATCCAAACCCACGTCCTGGAGCAACCATCTTGCCTGGGTTGAATATGCTCATAATACCGCTCGCTCTTCTGCTACAGGGATGTCTCCCTTCAAGGCGTCCCTGGGTTACGACCCCCCGCTGTTTCCGGAGCAGGAGAGTGAGGTGACTGTCCCCTCAGTTAAAGCACATCTCAGGCAGTTCCGCTCCACCTGGGCTGCCGCGCGCAGTGCGCTTTTACGCACAGCGGAGCGCAACAGGACTGTGGCGGACCGGCATAGAAGACCTGCCCCGGCGTACAGAGTTGGGCAACGTGTCTACGTTTCCACCCAGGACGTCACTCTAAAAGGCGAGAGGAGAAAGCTGGCACAGCGCTTCATGGGTCCCTACCCCATCACCCGGATCATCAACCCGGTGGCTGTGCGCGTGGCTATTCCCCCCTCCCTCCGCATCCATCCCACCTTCCACGTGTCAAAGGTGAAGCTGGCAGTCACCGACCCCCTTTGCCCTCCTCTTGCGGCGCAACCTGCGCCTCGGATGATTGGTGGCCATCCTGCCTGGTCCGTCTCCTCCATCCTAGACTCCCGGCGCCGGGGTCGCGGGTTGCAGTACTTGGTGGACTGGGAGGGCTATGGGCCCGAGCATCGACAGTGGGTGCCCCCGTCGTTCGTGTTGGACCCATCGCTCATCGCCGACTTCCACCAAGCGCACCCTGAGAAGCCATCGCCAGGAGGCGCTGCTAGAGGGGGGAGTACTGTCACGCCACGCCGCTCATCAGCGGCGCCACCTGCTCGCACACCTGTCAACCATCAGCGGCGGGGAATATAAGCCGCCTCGCCCTGAGCTTCGGCCTGAAGCCGTTAGACTTCATCTCCCTTCCATGAGAAGCAATTACTCTTTCTTCAGCACCACGCTAAGCGGTAAGAAGATCACTTACCTCACCTTTTGCAGTCTGCTCCCCTGTGCACAGGTGGATTCCTCGGCGGCGGACAACTCCGTCCCTCGTCCCTCCTCGCTGCTGCACCGAGTCCTGCAGGTGGCTGTCTCCCGGGGTCCCGTCCTTGAAGTGCCAGTCATCGGTCCCATACAAGTAAGCTTCTCTCCCTCGCCTATTCTCCTCCTGTGTTGGTGTGTGCCCATCACCCTGTGTCTGTTCTTTCCCATAGGGTTGCCGGCTGAACGGTCTTCTGCCTCTGTGCCCGAAGCAGACGCCACCACCAACACATTAACATTCCGCAGACACACACCCATACATCCCTGTTGTTAATAAACAGTTTGAACTACTCTGAGCCTGTGTGTGTGCGTCTCCTGAGCCGAACGTTATGTCAGAACTTGAAGAAAAAAAAATTGGACACAGTGTTTTTTTGGATACAAATGCTTGTAAATAACACACAGCTGTCCGATCCGGCTGGAAAATGCAACAGAAATGTGGAACCAAGTGTTATCCAGCTGAGATCCAAATTTGGTAACAATACCACAAAAATTGAATATTTTACACAGCTTTGTTCTCAGGCTGTTCCCAGGCGTTTTGGAACTGTGCCAAATTGTGCCAAATGGCACAGTTTGGAAAAACGTCTGTAACTTTTGAATAATTCAATGTAGAATCTCCATTTTAGGCTCTAATGAAAGGTCACACTCAGGGCTGTGTCTGTGTGTGTGTATGTGGGCAGGGGGTCGTTTCCCCCCCCCCCGCTACCAAGGACCAAATTCGGCCCTCGATACATGACGGATTACACTCCTTGCATGCTTTCACAGCGGCTCCCCCCCCCCTCGCTACTGTGTGTGTGTGTGTGTGTGTGTGTGGGGAACCGTGAACGGACCGTGAACGCCCCCCCCCTCGCTACAAAAGAGGGCCATCGCTACATGATGGAATAGACTGATATGCTTCCCCCCGCAGACCGGGGGGCGTTTGGACCGTGGCCCCCCCCCGCTCCTCTTCTGCAGCGGGGGGGGGGCGTTCACGGTCCGAACACGGCAAATGAACCGTTTATCGCGGCGCACGCACTTCGTGCGCAGTACAGTTGTAATTTACCGATCGGTCAAAAGTCATTTTTGGATTACAGTTTTCAGGGATAAATAATAATTTAGCTTATAACACCTTACCTCTTCAAAGCAGCAGAGTCGCGGCGAACATCTCTTCCCCCATTGTCAGACGAACGCGATGCTACTCCGCTCGTGGATCCCGATCAACATAATTCCATTATTGCCGTTTTGGCGAATGATTTACGACTTTTGTCGTCGGCCTCCGTCTATTCTGCTGGAATGAGTGCAGGTCCCACTTGTGGGTGTTCTCCATGCTGCTGGGTGAGCCTGGGTCTGTAGTAGATTCGTCCAGCGTCCTTTGTTTTCATCTGTTGCAACAGTAAATCTCTCTTCACCCAGCCAGAATTTCTGTGCTTCAATTGGCTCCTGCGTTTACAGTAGGCGGGTCCTCCTTCCTAGATTTTCATTCATTGGTTCTTCAAGGTTTCAGAAACCCAATTCAAGGCTCTTATTAGTCGAATCAGATGAACTAATCTGTTCGCGGCTGTGTTTGCAGATTTTTTTTTCAGTGGCGCTTGGAGGGCACACCACCTACACCACCACCATCAATATCCTTATCATGCGTCATGCGCACGAGGGCGCACGAGCGCGCTCTCGTGCGCCCTCGTGCGTCATAGGATGCAGAGACTTGCCCGCCCGCGGAACAACGGAGCGCAAGTGGTTAAAGAAACTACAAAATTATGGTATTGGGGGGTAGCACTATCCTGGTTATGTAGTTACTTAAAGAACATATATCAGTGTGTATGTGTAGGTAGCAAAAACTCACAGTTACTGAAGATTACTTGCGGAGTCCCACAGGGTTCAGTTTTGGGGCCATTGTTATTCAATATGTATATAAATGATATATGTAAAGTTTCAGAAAAAAATGGATTTAATATTGTTTGCAGATGACACTAATTTATTATGCAGTGGAAGCAATTTGGAACAACTTTTGGATACACTCGGAAAGGAATTAGGAAAGCTTAAACTGTGGTTTGATTCAAACAAATTAATGCTCAATTTAAGTAAGACAAAATTTATAGTTTTTAACAACCATCACAACAACTCAGTATCTAAACTCAGTGTAAATAGTGTAGAGATTGAAAGGGTATCCGAAATTAAATTTCTTGGGGTAATAATTGATAATAAACTGTGTTGGAAGTCACATACTAATTATATTAAAGGTAAAATATCCAAATCAATTGCAATACTACACAGAGTGAAATATTTGCTGAATCAACCTACACTATAGACTTTGTATCATTCATTAATACTCCCATACATGACATATCGTGCTGAAGTATGGGGAAATACATATAAAACAAACATATATCCAGTCTTTATGCTTCAGAAGAGAGCTATTAGAATAATAAACAAAGCTGCTTACAGGGAACCAACAAACCCACTTTTTCTTAAATTAAAAGCTCTCAAGTTGAAAGATCTGGTTGACTTTAAAACTGCAGTAATATTGTTTAAAGTGAAGAATCTATCACTGCCCGCAAATATCCAAAAGTTGTTCCAAATAAGGGAGAAACAATATCATTTCAGAGGAACATGTATATTTCAAAAACCATCAGTGAGAACTACCACCAAGCAACACTGTGTCTCAGTGCAAGGAGTCAGACTGTGGAACGCTTTTGGAGCTGAATTAAAATCATGTACAACGCTTGGACAATTTAAAGAAAAACTAAAGGAAGAAATACTCCAAACATATATACAAGATGACATGTAAAATCACATAAGAATTATCATATTCAGTCTGTGTTGTGCTGTTGCTTAGTTGTTTTTTTGTCACATTTTGTCTTAGCTCTGTTCTGAATTGTAATTGGTCCTGTTTTGTTTTTCTTTTGAATTCTTGGATGGAATATGGGCGGGCAATATAAGCTGCAGCTTCAGCCATCACGCATTTCGGATAACTTATGTTAAACTGTATGATCAGAGGAGTTATTGTTTAATTTGACCTTGTTAGATTTTTTTCCCCCTTTGTTATATTATTCTGTTCCTTTCTTTTAATCTTTACTTTTAATCTATCCAAAATAAAGATTCATTCATTCAAAAAACAAAAACAAAAACATTTAAGTGTGACAAATATACAAATAATATAAGAAATCAGGAATGGGGCAAATACTTTTTCACAGCACTGTATAGGAAATTCTAAATATCACATGAGCCTGTAAAAAAAAACCCATCTTTCTACTGTCAGTGTATTGCCGTCATATATTTACCCCACTCACTTTTCTTTTGAAACCACTGTTAATTAGCCTGGGACTCAAAATCTTTGGAAGAATCCTGACTGTTTGAATTGCCTGAAACAAGATCTAAATTAAGTTTTCTTGAATTCACATGGGACTACAAGTCATTATTTCTCAATACACATACGGTAAGACCATCGCTGGAGAAACTACATTAACATTCTCCCTTTTGACAGTTTTTGTTTCAATTTGTCTTTTAAGCTTTCTTCTTTACTTACTAGCCCACACTAGCCTGGGTTTTTCCTACTGTGACTGAATGAATCATCAAGGATGTTGCAAGATTAACCACAAACCAAGTACAGCTATCCTGAGAATTGATTGATATGTGATATGATATGTGCTACTTGGTACATCACTCGAGGATGCATGTATCAGTAGAACCTAATGATTCAAAAAACTGCCCCCACACACTGGGCATTACTTCTAAGATTAATTTCCCAGGAACCAAATTTTACCCATTTCCAAGCATGAGATGTAAGCTGTCAACCTCAGCAAAGCAGCACCATCCAACCAGCATAAATTAGCATGCTGTTTTGAATGTCTTAATTAGTTTTCTCCCATCCATATGTTCGGGCTTGGTAGTTAAGTAGGCGTGATGTTAGACTTTGTTTAAAAAAAAGAGTGTGATATGATTCCCAGTTGTGGGCTTTATGACCTGAGCGTCTTTAAAATAAGAAGCCCTTATGGAACCTTGTGAGTCTTTATAGTGACACTCAAATTTGATTCTGCACGCTAATAATGCTAGCATGTTGCTTAAAATCATGCATTTCTGTGCAGTGTGTGCTTGTTGTATCCACTATGGGATGCTCAATAATAGTGGGAATATTATAATGCTGGCGCCTTGATGTTTTTTCAGAGTAAAGTAACAAAATTATCTCAAACACTTCTGTGTTCTGCTGTGTCACATTGGGGAAGTCGTGCTGCCAGCAATGTGAGCAATTTGCAGTCTTTGTTTATTGATTGTAGCCCACAATGTCTGGACAGCATTGTAGCAAGCGAGAGCAGATGGACTATTGTTGTTAAGTATGGCTGCATCATAATTGACTGCTCCATTGATAAATTAACTCCATGATAGCAGCTACATTGTCGGACTAATCCCTCTACAGCCAAACACAACCCTAATGACAAAATAAAGCCTTCTCTTAAATCACACAGATAATTGTCTATTCTGGGATGCGGCAGTAAAATAGTTTGTCTAAGACATCAATATCAGAATTAAGTATAAAAAATAAATTAGTCGTCAAATAACTGTAATTGTAAAATGCCAGGTCGTTTCATTTTCTCAGAGTTGAAGAGGAAAATCTTATTGTATGTTACAATTTTACAGCATTTTTTCAAGAATCATCTGGCTGAAGCCCCTAGAATAGGAGTTGTAGCATCAACGTCTCCTCAAGCCAATCCAGGAGATCACTTTTCTTCATTTTACAGAAATTTCACTTTTCTTCATTTTAAAGCAACTCTCACTTAAGGTCTGGTCAAGAAGGGTGCCTTTCCCAGGACCCCAATGTAAACAACTCCCCTTTTGCAGAGATGGTAAGGATCAGAATTTGCTTTTAAAGGCTTAAGTGGACCATAAATTCTGGAGTCCAGATCCCAAGGTGGACAGTTCATGTTGATAGCATCCTCCCTACAGGAAACTAATGCTCTTTAAAAATTCATAAACTTTTATATGGCATCCCTCCTTCCCCTTGACAGATCCCAGAGACCTAAAGAAGTTACCTACAGCTCAACAGTACCTCCTAGTGGACATCTACGGAATGTTTCATTGTATAATCTGACTAAACATTAAGTTTTTCTAATTCCCAGCTATCATCTCCCCAGGACCTGAGGACACTGAAAATCATCCTTTTGATCATCGGCCAGGGTTTGCAGTAATTCGTTAATCCTTGATTTAAATGTGAAGTGCATGTATTAGGAACATGTATTAGGAATGTTTATTTTCATGAGTGTTATTCAAATGAATGTTAATATTATTAGTAACGGTATAAATGCATGATCACTGAATATTAGCCGAGTCACTTAATTTAGTTAGATTTTATATTGAGTACATAATTTCATAAGAACTGAATGAGTATCAAACCCCATAAGCTATCATTCCTGATAAACCATTCCCCTCTACCTTTCACGGGATAATGCCTTTTCATTTGATTGGCTGTTCCCAAACAAAGAGATGTTTCCGCATTGGACAAAGCCCATTCAAACTCCTCTTTATGAAAGCTGGTTGGCCTGTCTTGCGACTGGCCCCGGTTTTATGACCCAACAGCGCGCTTCAGTTAAATGCGCGAGAACCACCCTGCAGATCAGAAGCAGAATAGAAGAATAAACGAATAGAAGATGTTAGAAGATTAAAAGACAGAATAAGAGAGAAAGAAGAATAGAGATCTAGATCTAAAAGAAAAGTTTTTGTTTTCACTTCTTCAAAGTTCCTTGCAGTTTTCTTTGTCTAAATTGTTCTGTGAATTATTTGAAACCTTTTTGTGTGTGAAGTTTGTCAAATCCTGCATTAGTTTTCTCGTTTTTCGGCTTAACTGAGGAGAACCCATCCTTTTCTTACGAGCTCGCCTTAAAGAGAGTCAAACTCTCAAAATCTTTTTTTTTCTCTTCACCTCAGAAGCCATTCTTATCCTAGTTGAATGTTTTTCTTAGATTTTCTGACTTTTCATGCAGTTGAAGTGGACCTTTAATTTTCCTATTTTAAAGTGAACAGAGATTGTGTTTTTGGACATTTTTGGCCTCATCCACGCCTGACTGAGACGTCCTCCTTCAGTTTTTGGTCCGTTTTTGGTCAGCCAGAGACATCATAAATTTGGACTGGTTGCCAAAAGGACTCTCCACACCTGCTCCGAGACAGCCGTTACTGCTGCTGCCTGCTGTCCGTCTGCGAGCCCCCGGCCTAGTCTACACTTCTTACGGTTGGTTGTGAACATCAAGAAGCCTTGCAGTAGTCACTTCTCCCTCGGTCCCAACCTTAAAACCCAGCCGGCACTGACCCGCTGAACACGTGGACCTACAGCTGTTCGTAAGTGAGACTCCCATTTTCCTGTCTGCTGGGTTTAAACGTGATGTCCTAATATTTCAATTACAATTGGACATAACCAGTATTTCATGGTACAATTAGTCTCTCAGCTGTAGGACAAAGCTATAAACTGAAGGAAAATTCTTATTTATTTTTAAGTAACCACCTTTCATTTTTGTAGATTAATTCAGAAGTTCATTTTTAGCTAATCAGCTTATGGAATTTTTTCCCCATAAAATTGCATTCTGTTTTCTTAGACATTTCAGCCTTCCATTACCATTGAAACATAAAATCTAGTTTCTCCTTGGTTCCACAAACGTTTAACTCTAGATTTTATGTTCAGGAATCCACTAACAATTGATGTGATATTAAACACCTGTTTATCATTTGAATCTGTTTATCCATCATTTGAATGCCGTACCATGTAACCTGAATGAGTTTAATAAAAGGGTAAATGAGAGAAGTTGAAGCATTTTCCTTTCACATATATGTCTCCTAGATCACGGCAGGAAAAGAACTCCCTTAAATTTTGAGACTGATCCATTAAGTAATTGAAGGTACGGAAATTAATTGAAATTAAGTTAATAATACAAGTTGTTCTTTTAGAACTGGTGCCCCCTCTTTACGGGTGCTTTCCTATTTTATTTAGCGTGTAGAGGTGACGGTTTAACTCTGTCCCCTCGCACACCCACTATTAAATAAAATAAATAATTCCTGTACCTTATTACACTATATTTTATTAAATATCACTACATAGTACTCAACTTTTTCATGAAAGGTCCACATTTATTTTTCCCCATCCAGCCCCCCCTCTGGGGGTTGACAATAAATGGAACATTTTCTACAGAGGGGACACTATAAGCATTACTGTAGTTGGTCACAAATTTATGAGGAAAAAAGTACACTTGTGGGGGGGGGGGCTGCATATTTACAAGAAAAAAAAATCAAGTTTATGAGAACACATACTGCAAATTTATAAGAAAAAATGGCAAATTTGCAAAAAATTTTCAACAAAAATACTCACAAATTTCTTAGAAAAAGGTTGAAAATTTACCCCCCCCCAAAAAAAAACAAAACAAAAAAAAAACAGATTTAACAGTTCAAGTTAAACAGTTAAAGTTGTGGATTTATGAGAAAAAAATTGTAAATGTATAAAAAAATTTGCAATTTACAAAAACATTAAAAAAGTTTCAAATGAAAGATGCAAAAAGTAGTTAATTTACAAGAGAAAAGTTGTAAATTTAACTTACAAAATAAATGTAGTAATTTAATTAGAAAAAAGTTACAAATTTATGAGAAAGCTGCAAATTTGAAAGAAAAAAAAATGCATTTATGTTGACCATTGTGCTTCAAATGCATTTTATTCAGTTGTGTAGCATTTGAAGTGTTAGCAATTCTCTCTTTTTTCAGGTTGGCCAGAAACTGGCTAACCATCACTTTTTGGCACAACAGCGGTCATGTGGCTGTGTGTGACAGGTGGACTCACGCATGAGCAATGGTGTCACAACAGTACAACAAAGTTGGTGGGCATAGTGAGGCACACATACAGTAGCCTAATGTGGTGCACATTTGGGTTCGGATTGACTTGTGGTTGGGTCGTCATGCGGACCTTGGTCCAGCCTTTGAGCAGTCTGGCTCCATAAGGTGGGAGTGTGAACATGAGAACAAGACTGGTTGAGTTAATGATTGTCTATAATTGCATTATTTGTAGCGAGAACATTACTACAAGAATATTCCTAAAAGTTTGACAATGCGTTTGTGCACTTCCATCTAGTATACAGTATATTGTACTAAATATACTGAACTCTAATATAAACTATTCGGAGAATCAAGTTTTGGTCTGTTAATCACAGCATGTTGTCCACAGTGTTGGGCAAGTTACTAAAAAATAGTAATTAATTACAGTTACTAGTTACTTTTTTCAAAATTAACTGAGTTACTTACCAATTACTGCATGATTGAAGTAACTAGTTACTTGGAAAAGTAACTTTGACATTACTTTTAAATGCATACTTAAATCATCTTGCACACATCGCAAGATAATTTAATTAATGGATTATATTACTGACTTATTAATGTCAGGCTGAAAACAGACTGTTTCTGACAGAGCTTTTAGAACATGTTCATTCTGCTTTATCCTGCCTTGAGAGCTCTTATTGTGGGAAAAATCTGAAGAAAATCAACACAAAATTGCCAGTAATTTCCTCATTTTAGAGTGAGAAATAGGATTTGTGGCATGAGAGAGAGGGAAAAAGAGCAAGAATCATTCCAAAAGAGTGAATTGGCAACACTGCATAAAGCTCTTAGTGTTTCTTACCTTTAATATTCCTAGTGCATTGCCCATAGAACGCAAGTATTCCTGTCTGAAACAGGTATCCAAGTCAGGTTTTACAGGCCCAAATGTAGGCTGTGTTTGAAAGTGGAATACAAAGAGGTATAGCCTATATGTAGGCAGTCACATGTTAGACTTTGACAAATATAAAAGGGAGTAAATGGCACTAAGATTTATTTGATGGTGTGAATATTAATTACAGAGTACCTAAATATTGAAAATGAATGGGACATCCAATATTAGCGACAGTTTCAGATCCCTTATTTGTTTTGTCAGATCACTTATTTGTGTGATCTTTTATCACTTATATTCAAGATAATAGTGTATCTTGCACTTTGGGAATGGGAGTTGTTCAGTCATCATTGTAATTAGTTTATCACTGTTCAGTGATGGAGTTCAAGATTCAAGATTTCTTTATTGTCATTTAGTATGTGCATGCACATAAACGAAATTATGACCCTCAGCATAACACAGCACCACAATATACATAGAGAATAAGTTTTAAAACAACAGCATAAAAAATAAAATACCATAACATACCAGTTAAACACTATGGTCAGACCAACCTAACAGAATACATATACAAGTTTAGCAGAGGTGAGAGGTAGGAAAAGCAGTTGGCAGGGGAATAAGGCACAGTCCATTTATAATTCTGACTGCATGTGGAAAAAAAACTGTTCAACATTCTGGCTGTCCTGGCCTGAAGACACCTGTGCCTCTTCCCTGAGGGCAGAAGGGAAAACAAACTGTGGGAAGGATGGTAGCAGTCTTTAATGATGTTAACAGCCCTGTTAGCACAGCGTTTATTGTAAATCTCCAAGGCGAAGAGGGGAACACCCGATGATCTTACAGGCTGTTTTTACAACCCTATTCAGCTGGTGCTTCTCTAAAGCTGTGCAATTCCCAAACTAGGTAGTCAGGCCATGTGAAAGGACAGATTCCAGGGTGCCTCTGTAAAAAGTGGTGAGGAGCTGAGTGGGAAGACCTGCATTTTTTAGCTGCCGGAGAGGGTAGAGTCGCTGATGAGCCTTTTTAATAATGGCTGTGGTGCTGGTGTTAAAGGTCATGTCATCTGCCAGGTAAGTCCCCAGAAACTTAACATTGTTCACCCTCTCCACAAAAGTGCCCCCAATAGACAGCGGTATGTGATAGTACTTGCTCGCCTTCCTGCAGTCGATCACCATCTCCTTAGTCCTCTCCACATTAAGGGGAAGATTATGTAATCTGCACCATGTTGTTAGCTGGTCCACCAACCTTCTGTACGCAGACTCATTGTTTTCATTAATCAGACCAACTACCGTCATATCATCAGCAAACTTAATGATGTGATTGGTGCTGAATGTTGCAGTACAGTTGTGATTGAGCAGGCTAAACAGCAGGGGGCTAAAGACACAGCCCTGAGAAGATCCTGTACTCACAGTTCTGATGTTTGAGATAGAACTGTCCATCTTGACTCGCTGCTGCCTCTGCATCAGGAAGTTGAGAATCCAGCCACATGTACTAAGGTCCACCCCCAGCAACCGTAGTTTTCCACCAACTGCCCTGGAATGATGGTATTAAATGCAGAGGAGAAGTCAATGAAGAGGAGCCTAACATAGGTATTCTTCTCCTCCAGATGTGATAGAGTGAGGTGAAATACAGAGGAGATGGCGTCTTCGGTTAAGCAATTAGCTCTGTATGCAAACTGCGGGGGTCCAACTCTGGAGGGAGCTGGGCCTTAATTTGCTGCAAAACAAGCCGTTCAAAACATTTCATCACTACTGGTGTTAATGCCACAGGACGAAAATCATTAAGGCAGTCAGGGTTTGGTTTCTTTGGCATGGGGATTATGATGGCACTCTTCAGGCAAGTGGGCATAGCACCCTGAGAGATGGAGGTGTTAAAGATATCTGCAAAGACATCTTTCAGATGTTCAGCACACTCCCTCACCACACACCCAGGAATGTTGTCAGGTCCTGCTGCTTTGCGTGAATTAACCCTGGCAAAAACTCTTCTAACCTGGGCAGCTGTCACCTGAAATGCCTGCTCAGTGGATGATGATGATGATAGAGGTGTCTGTACTTCATCATTATTGCTGCCATTTCCAACTTCAAAACGTGCATAAAAGTCATTGAGCCTGTCTGGGAGTGTGACATCCTTGTGGCTGGCCTGTTGGGGAGGGGGGCTTATTTTTAGCAATTGCATTAAAACCTAGCAATAACCGCTGTGAATCTTTATTGTTCATAAAGTGGTTGTTTAGTTTCTGCTCATACAGAGTCTTGGCCTCCTGGATGCCCCGGGACAGATTTTGTCTTGCCAGCCTGTATGCAGCAGTGTCTCCTGACTTAAAAGCTGAATTCCGCACCCTAAGCAAGGAGTCCACTTCTCCATTCAGCCTGGGCTTCTGATTTGCTCTTTTCTTGATGCTTTTGATAACAGTTAAGTCATCTATGCATTTATTTATGTACCCCATGACAGACTCTGCATATTCCTGCAGATCAGTGACTCCGTCCTTTGTTGCAACTTCTCTAAAGATCTCCCACTGTGTGTTTTCAAAGCAGTCTTGTAATGTTGGAATAGCCTCCTGGGACCACAGTCTCACTTCTCTGAAAATAGGTTTAATTTGTTTCTCAATTGGCTTGTATGCAGGTACAAGCCTAACAGCTAGGTGATCAGAGTTTCCAGTGTGGAGGAGAGCGGCTGCTCTGTAGCAGTTCCTGATGTTTGTATACACATGAACTAGTGTATTACTGCCCCTAGTAGCACAGTTCACATGCTGATGGAATTTAGGTAAAACAGACTTGAGGCTCGCCTGATTAAAATCACCTGCAATGATGATAAAAGCATCTGGGTGAGCTGTCTGTAGCGAACTGATGTTGTGATACAAATCACTCATAGCCTCTCTCACATTAGCACTTGAAGCCACATAGACTGCTGCAATCAAGACAGCCGCCAACTCCCGCTGCAGATAAAACGGTCTGCATTTCATAGTCATGTACTCGATGTTAGGTGTACAATGAATGGTGATCACCTTTGCATCCTGGCACCTCAAGTTATTAATGTTAACAGCCAGCCCCCCACCTCTTCGCTTACCCAACGCAACTGTCCTGTCCGGTCTGTGGAGAGTTAACCCTTCCAGCTGAATCACAGCGTCCATAATGTTATGAGTCAGCCACGTCTCCGTAAAAACCAACACACAGCAGTTCCTCACGCTACGCTGGGAAGCTCTCCACAGTCTGATGTAATCCATTTTGCAATCCAGGGAGCGCACGTTGGCCAATATGATGGTAGGAACTGCCGGCCTGTATGGATTAGCCATTATCCTGGTGCGTAATCCTCCACGTTTACCCCGTTTCCTTGTTCTCTCACACTGCTTGCATTTCCTCCTCACCGGTGTATGGAGCGAGGCCACCGAACCTGCGAGTGACCTAGGCAATAATCCCAACTCGCTCAGCTTACCCAGCCAATGCTTCAAATTCTCACAACCAGAATGTTTGTATTGTGCATTCAAAAGAGTCTGATGATCATAGACATATTTCCCCTTCTTGTCGCTCGATGACATAGACAAAGATAGGGGCTCAAACAAAGATACTGTGTTAACACTGGGAGAGGCTGCTGCAGACAGCCGCTGTGCCGCTATCTTCCTTCTTCTTTAGTGTAATATTGACTTAAGTTAAATGTAATATTGACTTTCTTCTGTGTATTGTCAATAAACTCATGCAGTACCATAACAGGACATGTTTACAAATATTTGAGAGCCATTGTAGTGCATCATTTTATATTTTAGCAATATTTTGTTATTAAAAGGTTTTTTTTAAAAATGCAATCAACCAAATTAACTACAAAACTGCCAACATTATTATACACAGAAGGACCTGTTTGACTGCAATCATTGCACCAGTGTTGCCCATTTGTCAGCAAATATTTAACTAAAAATGATTTATTTCGTTATTTGGGCATTTTTGTGTCCTGCGTTTAGGCCCTGTCACACCTAGACAATTTAGGCAGCGTTTGCAAAACATGAAAAATTTGAAGAATACGCTGGTGTACGTTGAATCAGTTATGGCTAAGTTTTGTCTAAGTTAAGAGCATGCTGAAGAACGCTGAAGCACCCTGAAGCACGCTGGTACACGGCGTAGTTCGCCAAGCTCCTCTGAAAATTTTCAGCCTGCAGAAAATTTTCCAACGTATCCAGCATATGGCTGATATGTCCCACATTCATGGAACAAAGGTTGTAGGGAAGTTATGCGTTCGTTCACACACTTTATTTGTCAGTAACTCATAGGCTACAGTCACACTGCAGGTCTTAATGCTCAGTTCCGATTTTTTGCCGAGATCTGATTTTTTTGTGTGGGCATTTCCATTATAATTTAAATGCGACCCCCATCAGACTCCAGTGTGAACGGTCTACAGCTATGAAGTAACCTGCATGTAAAGAAAACGTAACGTCAGACAGAGCGTTGTGTTTGAGCCTGAACGATTGAGGGGGACAGAACTTCTTCACCTTGATGCAGAGCAGCAAAATAAAATATTAAAATCATTCAGAAATGATTATGCACAAAAATAAAGGAGACCAGCTTCATTCCTCTACACACCAGATGACCGCTGTGATCAGCTCTGCTTTAAAAGAACTGATTGATTAAACAGCTCTCTTGAAAATGAGACCCCGTGTTTCAATTAGCGACTTTCGCATCTTGGCTCGCACAAAGCATCATGGGAACATGGCTACCAAACTTGCTGTATCGATACATTTAATTTATGGAAAGTTCCTGATCTACGAGCACATTGTATGCATAGGGGTCTTCCCGGTTGTACCCGCAAACGCAAGGATAAACTAGTTGCGCTTGCATTCGCAGCCACGTTGCAGAAATTGGCCAAAATGGCACCCCTGTATGTACGCTGACATAGCAGATTTTTTGTTGTCAAAGGACCAAGCACCCTTACTTGCGAGACTCCGAAATGACTACAAAGAAGGTAAGCAAGTGGTTTGACAGCTCAACTTTGGCTTTGTCATTTTGAGTAAATTTCACTGCAAGGCATAGCCTACTTACTTAGATCTATAGGTTGATACTACTATAGTTTAAGTACCACACGTTTTCAATGATTTGCAATTTTATTTTATACCAGCCTACTTATCAGTGGCCTTAATTACATGTGTGTGTAGATCAAGCTTCATTACCAATATACAAAGAACTATATCCTAGATCCAGGCCTGCCTGTCCGTACCTACTACTTCAGGGTTTAGACTCGTGTCAATTAGGCTAGAATTTGAACAATACACAACATTAATTATGTTATAATATAGACTTACTGCTTTAATCCAACAATTACGTCCGTCCGGATCCTTCAGCTCCGTGGGGAATGTATATAACGTGAACGGCGGCGGACGTGTACACACACTGGTCCCGAAGTTACATGCATGTATGCTGCAAGTTTGCTTTTTCCACCGCTCTAGATGATACATGCCATTCCACACTTCACTACGGCACAGTGTGCACCTGGCATAACGGAGATTTAAAGCTTGAAGCAGACTTTAAACGGCAGTTGTTCAGGTGTGACAGTACTGTCTCTACAGAAAAGCAAGGCGGCTACCGGAATGTTTGGTAGTTGTGAACTTTGAACTCACATAGTCCGCACATGCGCACTCGTAATGCGAAAGTCGCTTATGGGATTACCTGTAAAAATAAGGATAATAATAAATAATCCTATCGATTACAATAGGGCTCTCGCCCACTGACATTGTCAGTGGCTTGCACCCTATAAACAGCGTGGCTAGCAGGGATGGGCGATACCAGCATTTTTCCTTTCCATACAATACCATTAATTTATGGGACTTTTTCTTCTATACCGATACTGTTTGCCCCTTAAAGGAAAATCACGTGATTGCAATTTCATCAACAACTTTATTGCAAGGGCAATATGAATAAAACTCATGAACATACAGTGGGGCAAAAAAGTATTTAGTCAGCCACCAATTGTGCAAGTTCTCCCACTTAAAAGATGAGAGAGGTCTCCAATTTTCATCATAGGTATACCTCAACTATGAGAGACAAAATGAGAAAAAAAAAAAATCCAGAAAATCACATTGAAGGATTTTTAATGAATTAATTGGTAAATTCCTCAGTAAAATAAGTATTTGGTCACCTACAAAAAAGCAAGATTTCTGGCTCTCACAGACCTGTAACTTCTTCTTTAAGAGGCTCCTCTGTCCTCCACTCATTACCTGTATTAATGGCACATGTTTGAACTCATTATCAGTATAAAAGCCACCTGTCCACAACCTCAAACAGTCAGACTCCAAACTCCACTATGGCCAAGACCAAAGAGTTGTCAAAGGACACCAGAAACAAAATTGTAGGCCTGCACCAGGCTGGGAAGACTGAATCTGCAATAGGTAAGCAGCTTGGTGTGAAGAAATCAACTGTGGGAGCAATTATTAGAACATGGAAGACACACAAGACCACTGATAATCTCCCTCAATCTGGGGCTTCACGCAAGATCTCACCCTGTGAGGTCAAAATTATCACGAGAACGGTGAGCAAAAATCCCAGAACCACATGGGGGGACCTAGTGAATGACCTGCAGAGAGCTGGGACCAAAGTAACAAAGGCTACATTAGAAACACACTACGCCGCCAGGGACTCAAATCCTGCAGTGCCAGACGTGTCCCCCTGCTTAAGCCCGTACATGTCCAGGCCCGTCTGAAGTTTGCTAGAGAGCATTTGGATGATCCAGAAGAGGATTGGGAGAATGTCAGATGAAACCAAAATAGAACTTTTTGGTAAAAACTCAACTTGTCGTGTTTGGAGGAGAAAGAACATCATACCTACTGTGAAGCATGGGGGTGGAAACA
The DNA here is from genome assembly GCA_020510985.1 of Pholidichthys leucotaenia. Lineage (NCBI taxonomy): Eukaryota > Metazoa > Chordata > Actinopteri > Cichliformes > Pholidichthyidae > Pholidichthys > Pholidichthys leucotaenia. The sequence continues at coordinate 404,983,357 of CM035836.1, read as the reverse complement.
TCATACTTTGGGTCTGTTTTTCTGCAAAGGGACCAGGGCGACTGATCCGTGTAAAGGAAAGAATGAATGGGGCCATTTATCATGAAATTTTGAGTGAAAACCTCCTTCCATCAGCAAGGGCATTGAAGATGAAACGTGGCTGGGTCTTTCAGCATGACAATGATCCCAAACACACTGCCCGGGCAACGAAGGAGTGGCTTTGTAAGAAGCATTTCAAGGTCCTGGAGTGGCCTAGCCAGTCTCCAGATCTCAACTCCATAGAAAATCTTTGGAGGGAGTTGAAAGTCCGTGTTGCCCAGCGACTGCCCCAAAACATCACTGCTCTAGAGGAGATCTGCATGGAGGAATGGGCCAAAATACCAGCAACAGTGTGTGAAAACCTTGTGAAAACTTACAGAAAACGTTTGACCTCTGTCATTGCCAGCAAAGGGTATATAACAAAGTATTGAGATGAACTTTTGTTATTGACCAAATACTTATTTTACCGAGGAATTTATCAATTAATTCATTAAAAATCCTTCAATGTGATTTTCTGGATTTTTTTTTTCTTATTTTGTCTCTCATAGTTGAGGTATACCTATAATGAAAATTGGAGACCTCTCTCATCTTCAGGTGGGTAAGTATGCTGTATGAAAGCTCAGTCAAGTCAACTGGATTCAAGTATTTTTTACTTCTGAAATATTTCACCATACATCCAAATTCTATGGTAATACCAAGCAGCATATATGTGTAATTTTTTTTTATACTTGAGTATCAATACGTCCATCCCTAGAGGCTAGTACCAGTAGCACTGGTACCACACAGGAAGGAGAAGCCGCCACAGACTCCCCTCTCCTGGACTGTGGGTTCTCTGGCCAGTCCGCTCCACAGTCATGTTGGTATTAACTTTACATTTTAGATATTACAGAGGCCAGGACTCACGGTGTGTTGTTTAAAGGGAATAAGGAATTTGCAGCATCTAGTAAATGTGCTGTTACTGTGTGCCTGCTTGTCTGACGGTTTTAGCCCCGAACCCCCCACCCCCACCCTGAAATTTTGAAGTTGTTGTGCAGTCGAGGCTGACAAAATTACAATCCAGCAGTGTTGGGAGTAACGTGTTACTGTATCGCCACTATTTTTGCAGTAACATCCTGTGTAATGAAATTACTGTATAAAAATTATGGAAATTTGATCAGATGCATTACTCATTTTATTAATATGGATAGATGTTTTTTAAATAAATACAATCTAACCCTATGTAGCTAAGGCAGCCATCAGTCAACGTGTTGCAAAGAGCCTCTTCACTGCTGCAGCCAGCAGCCACAAATGGAGCTTGCTCCTGCTGGGAAAGGATGAAGCTACTTTGTTTTTGTGGAAATACACAGATTATTTTTCCTTTGTTGTGGTTAAGGACAAACGCATACTGGTGGGCTGTGTGAGACTGACTGCAATCTTCAGAAGTGCCTGAATAGCAACAAGATCAAAACTAGTGCTATGCTATGCTAACACCGTGTTATTAGTGGATTTACGCTATGTGAACAGCCATGTTGGATTTCAAGCACAGGTATGCATCTGGACAGTTTGTGACCCAGCAAGAATTGAACCAACTGATTGCCAGATACGTCGTTACAGAATGAAGATCTGATTTTCCATCAGACAGCTGAGACTGTGATCGCCTGAAGTTAAAACACATTTACATGCTACCTGGATAAAGATTATTCAAAAATGGATTTTGATCTCCAGAAGGAATTTAAGGGATTGGATCATGTATCTGTCACAGCAGACATTTGGACTGTGGATAATGGCCATTTTTTGTGGATCACTGCACATTGGATTAAATCCATAATATTAAAGGTAAGAAACACTGACAGCTTTATATACAGTGTTGCCAATTCACTCTTTTGGAGTGATTCTCACTCTTTTTCCCTCTCTCTCACGCCACAAACCCTATTTCTCACTCCAAAATGAGGAAATTACTGGTAATTTTGTGCTGAATTTCTTTAGATTTTTTCCACAATAAGAACTTCCAAGGCAGGATAAAGCAGACTGAACATGTTCTAAAACTCTGTCTGTTTTCAGCCTGACATTAATAAGCCCATAATGTAATCCATTAATTAAATTATCTTGCTATGTGTGCAAGATGATTTAAGTATGCATTTAAAAGTAATGTGAAAGTTACTTTTCCAAGTAACTAGTTACTTTAATCATGTAGTAAATGGTAACACAGTTACTTTAGAAAAAAGTAACTCGTAACTGTAATTTGCCCAACACTGTAATCCAGTGATAAAGGGAATAATTGAATGAGTTTCTAACTTGGAGCTACCCTATAATGGCATATTTACAGCGTGTGTTCACAGGAAAAACCTGTACAGAACTCTGCCCAGCTGCTGCCTGCAGCACATACACACACACAGAGCTAAACCCCACCCACACTTCCTGAAGCCAGGGCATGAAGAGGGAGTGGTGACAGAGCGGTGGCTAAATTTTTATTGATAAAAATTACATATTTTCACTGAGCAGCTCATACTCAGGGATGAACTTCAGCAAAGCGCTTATCTGAGGTCAGTTTGACGAACGGTTTGAGAGATATGTGAGGAACACAGACACACACACACACACACACACACACACACACTTATAGGCACACACACAAACAGAGATATCTTGCATTTACAGATAGATGGATTTAATCCAATGTTAAGTGATCCAAAGAAAACATCCATTAACCACAGTCCCAATGTCTACTCTGACAGAGACATGACCCAGTCCCTTGAATTCCTTTTGGAGATCAAATCCATTTCTGAATAATCTTTGTTCAGGTAGCAAGTACCTCTGGGCGGTGCGGTGGCACAGTGGTTAGCACTGTGGCAGCACAGCAACTCACCCTTGGCCATGGGATCCCTGGTTCGATCCCAGCCCCTGACCAACAGTGATCTGTGTGGAGTTTGCATGTTCTCCCCGTGTCTGCGTGGGTTTACTCCAGGATTTCTCCGGTTTCCTCCCACAGGCCAAAAACATGCAGGTTAGGTTAATTGGAGACTCTAAAGTGGCCTTAGGTGTGAATGTATGCGTGAATGGTGAAGGGATAGTGCCGTACCGTGGCTGCTTCATCCATCCAGGTGGATGCCCTGAATTTCCCTCTGGGGATCAATAAGGTATACAAAATCCAAAAAAATAAATTAAAAAAAAGTAAATGTGTTTTAACTTCAGTGGATCACAGTCTCATCTGTCTGATGGAAAATAACTATTATCAGAGCTTCATTCTTTAATAACGTATTTCAGGTTCAGGTTCAGGTTACTTTATTTGTACCCGTAGGTAGATTTGTTTTGCAGTCAGGTGACATCCTTTTAGACACATATTTACAAACCACAATTACATTCAACATGAACACAAACACAGACACACATGAAGCTGACTATAAACACGATAAAAGTACTCAAGGCTCCACCAATCAGGACAAAAGACAAAGAGATACTGTAGAAAAAATCAAAGAGATAAGAGAGAAGGATCATATTAAAAAAGTTAAAAATTAAGTCAAAGAGATTAAAAACTCAATAAAAGTCTGAAGTCTAAAACCCAATAAAAGATTTAAAACCCAAGTAAAAAAACCTACAAAAATAAACAAATATAAAATAAAAATTAATAAATAAATAGATAACTAAATTATATGCAATATATTGCTACATCTTGTTCAACTCTTTGACAGCAGCAGGAACAAAGCTGTTTTTGTAGTGCTGGGTTTTACATTTTGGGACAACAAACCTCCGTCTGGAGGGAAGAAGCTGAAAGTGGCAGTGCAAAGGGTGGGAGTCATCATTTAAAATGGAGGCAGCAATCCTCTGTACCTGTCTGGTGTACAGGGATGTCATGCTCAGCTGTGACTCACCAAGCAAACGACTGGACCATCTAACTACCTGATCCAAGGATTTCCTCTGTTTCAGTTTTATCTGACCAAACCATGACACTAAAGAAAAGGATAAAACAGATTCAATAAAAGCCCGATAAAACATTGCCATTATGGTTTGGTCAATTTGGAAGTGTGCGAGTTTCCTTAAACAATGCAAATGTTGCTGACCCTTTTTGCACACCCTTTCACAGTTCTCTTCAAAGTTTAAATTACTATCAATAATCGTCCCAAGATATTTGTAAGATTGCACACATTCAATGGTCTGGCCTTTTAGTACAGTGACTTTGTGCCTGGGAGTTTTCCTCCTAAAGTCAATAATCATATCTTTAGTTTTTGTCATATTCAGCTGCAGGTAGGAATCCTCACACCAGTGAACAAAATCATCAACTACTGGGCCGTGGCCACTCTCACCATCCTGGAGGAGACTGACAATAACTGAATCATCAGCATACTTTATAATGTGTCTGTTGTCATGTCTGCTCTGACACATGCTTGTGTACAGGATGAAGAGTAGTGGTGACAACACACACCCCTGAGGAGAACCAGTAGAAGAACACTTTTGGTCAGACAATGTACCATTGACCCTTACTCTCCGTGTCCTGTTGGTTAAAAAATCCAGAATCCAACCCACCAGATTATTACTCAAATCAAATTGTTGCAGGAGCCTTTCAACTAAAATATGAGGTTGGATTGTATTAAAAGCAGAAGAAAAGTCCACAAATAAAAGCCTGGTATGTGTCCCATTAAAATCCAGATGTTTAAAAAGAATGTTTAACAGAGTGACAGTGGCATCCTCCACTCCTCTGTGGACTGCAAAGGATCCAATGCATGCTCAGTCTGCTTTAGGACCTCAAATCTGACCAGTTTTTCAAAAATTTTCATTAAAATTGAAGTCAAGGCAACTGGTCTAAAATCATTTATCGTTTTAGGACAGCTGGATTTTGGAACGGGTACAACCACAGCATCTTTCCAGACCTTAGGCATATGTTGTGTCTGTAAGGACTTACTAAAAAATGTAGTGAAACACAAGACTCAGTTTATATGCACAGGACTTTACCAAGTGTCCACATATATTATCAGGGCCCTGACTTTTGTTCACTTTTACAGCACAGAATGCCCTTTTAACATCCTGCACCTCAATATTAAAGTGCTGATTGTCTTTGAGTTTCTGTTTCAAATCTTTGGTTTCTGTGCTAAAATCTAGGGAATCAAAACGACCATAAAAACAATTAAGAGCATTAGCCAGCTCTGTGTCTGAATTAAAACCATCTAAAAACACACGATTACTGCGCTCTGTCCTCTGAAGGCCTGCAATAGTTTTCATACTGGCCCAGGTTGAACCAAGCTTCTTTGCTGTCATCTTGCTTTCCAATTCTGATTTATAATTCTGTTTTGCTCTTAAAATTTCGGCTTTCAGCTCCTGTTCATAAAAATTATGAACAGGATCGGTGACAAAGGGCAGCCCTGGCGGAGTCCATCTCTCACTGGGAATGAGTCCGACCGAGTGTTGGCAATACGAACCAAACTCTCACAACGGTCGTACAGAGACTGAATAGCTCGTAACAACAAGCCCGATACCGATACGTCTGGTGGCCGGGTTTCCACCCATGGGACCCGGCCAGGCTCAGCCCGAAGGAGTTACATGGGTCCGCCCTCCAGTGGGCTCACTACCTGCAGGAGGGATCATGGGGGTCCGGTGCTATGTGGATTAGGTGGCGGTCAAAGGCGGAGACCTTGGCGGACTGATCCCAAGCTTTCTAAACTGGCTAATCTGCAATAATTGCACTCTAATTTCACTGGATATGTATCACTCCGCTTCAAAGGTGTTCTAGTAACGTTAATTAGTAACAGTATTTTTCAATCAACTCTGACAATTGCAGTACTGTTTTGGATACCTTAATTTCCACAGTGAAGCGCTGTTTGACAAAAAAAAATAAATAAATAAATATCCATGACCTGGAAGTCCCACCGTTTTGCAAAGGTCTGCTTCCATCTAGCCGGTAAACGTCTGTTTAAAAAAAATATGCAGTGCTAGAGTTTGTTTATTGTCTCGATTAACAAACCACAATACCTTTGTGATGATGGATTCTAGGGCTGGAATGATTAGTTGACGTTGTCGATAACATTGACTATAAAAATTTGTCGACAAAGATTTTTGTTTTTGACAAATTGTTTAATTATAAAGTTTATATACATTCTGTGGAAATGTTAAGTTGCAACTGCAATGCACGACCGGAACTGTTGGGGGCAGTAGCACCTCTTTTGTCCGGCATGTGTGAACAATTTCCAGTGAAGAAGAAGAGGAGCACAGCATGGCAAAGAGAAAAGATAAACAAGTTGACAAACTTTCTGTAGTATGGGAACATTTAAAAAAACAAACAAACTGAAACAAGTAAAAAAGCAGATTTTGCAAGGCAGACCTTTCCCATCATGGCAGCACTACAGTGATGCATGAGCATCTGAAATGACAGCACCCGGGAGCCGCGACATTAACGGCTGCTTTTGCTTGGTAAGTTTTAGCAAGTAAAGAAAGTTAGTGCCACTAATTTTCAATAGCCAACTGTTTCAAGCTTTAGAAAAATGACAGTACTGTTAGTACATGCTATTTATGTTAGCTTACCTGTTTGACAGTAAGCTCTCTGGTTGCTGAGGGCTGAGGTGTCATGGCTAATGTGTTGAATGCAGTAAATGACTGAATTACAGGAGTCGCTGTCTCTTTTTCATCTTTGTTAATATTAGCCTTCATTCTGAATATTAGTGCATCTTGTCATGGGGTGGGCTGGATTTCCTAGCCCAGTTCCATGGCACGGTGGCTGCCTTATTCTCTTGTGTATTTTTGCTTCCTATTTTCCATCAGGCGCTCTCAGGGAGCCTCTGAGGTTTGCTCAGCTTCCTGACAGCTCAGCCATGCCTCCTTCTCCCGTCAGTATTATCAGCTGTTTGTCATTATTGTTTTTCACCCTTCTGTTTACGCACGCACACACACACTCATATACATTCCTCTCATGCACACGCTTACACACATACTCCCACTCAGTCTTACTCACATGCTCACAGACATTATGTCACACACCTGTTTCCACTTACACACATCCACACACATCTACACACTAACTCTCATCTCACACACCGGCAATCTCTCTCCTCATTAGGTTTGACATTATTTAAGCCCTGTATTTGCTGGAGGAGACTGCAGGATCATTGTTCTGCACAGTGTTGGTTTTGTTTGCCGTTCTGTTTGGATATTATGCATGACTAGATGCCCTGCCTGCCTTTCATGGTGCCGCATCGCTCTGCATTAATTACACTGGTCAACACCAAATTTATTGTCTAAGTTTTTTTTAGCTGATTTAGGACAATTTTGATGTGCTGAATCCAAAAATCACATTGGTTTTGCTCAATCAGGTCAACTTTTTGAACTATGGCCACATGCTTTTTTACATTTTTGTTTACATGTACAGGTATTTTCGCTTTATATGATGCAAAATTCTTTTTCATTTCTTGAAGTTCTCTGAATTTTGAACAATGATGACGTAACATTTAATTTACATCTACTTACCTTTATCAATGTCTACTATTCAATTTACAGTACACCTGTACAACTTCTGTACAACTGCTTATAACTTAACATAAAAACCTGACCTGATCGAGAGAAACAGATGTCATTTTCGGATTCAGTGGTGCAAAATTGTCTTAAATCAGTTGAAAAACACAGACAACTTACAAAAAAATTATTTTTGTTATGTTGTGTTATCTGTGTTTAGTTTTTCCCTGCACGTTGGACCAGGCACGGACGTACTTGGACTGCTCCAGCCTGGTGAGTACAGTCTCCTTTGCCCCGCCATCCAGTTCCGTCTGGAGGTTCTTCCTGGGGCTCTCTCATTCCATTCTCCCCACAGCAGTTCTTCCTGCCTGCGCCGTAGGAACATTTTTTCCCGTAGTACTCACCAGTGTCTGTAGAGCGTCCTTGAGACTCTCCCTGTTTATCCTGTGCAACTTATTTGTTATTTTGAACTGTTTAATCACCAACCTCAAAAAGGCAGGGAAATCATAACACATATGAGTTAATTAGAATACCCCAATTTGTAATTTAATAGATACAAACCTACAACCATAATCATCAAAATTAAATCAAACAGCTTGAAATATCACTTTTAAGTGTAGTGGATACTGAATATGAAGGTTTACCTTGTTAAAAAATGCAATTATGGAAAATTTCCACCTAATGTTAGTTTGTGGGTTGGAGCAGATCAATAATTCAGTTGTAAGATATTTAATCAATTGTTTAATTGACATTAGGCATTTTGTTGTCTGTGATAAACTGATATATTACTGTAAACTTGTGATAATTAATACAGCTTTCTTGTTTTTTGTGTTTAGCTCTGGAAACTGCTTATAAAATGTTATTTTAAAGCACGGACTGACAACAAGGTGATTTTCACAGATGTGCAGGCTTAAACAGTGAGTGAGGTAAAATATGCACTAGAGCCCCAACAGAAAACAGAGATGGCGGACATGAGAAATAATCACGATTAGTCAACTAACTGAAAAAATAGTCATTAGATTAGTCGACTACCAAAATAATTGTTTTGTTGCAGCCCTAATGGACTCTTTATTTCATCTGAAAATGCAAAGAAAAGCAAGAAAATGTGCTAAATTGCTAGCATGCTAACTACTAGCTTCTGGCGACCAATAGATATGTTTTGATCTGAGATTTTCTGAAGTATCGACATAACAGGTATGTTTCATAACACTTTTTACATTTGCACTTGATATTTAATTTGTTTACATGTGTGTGAAATAACAATAGACGTCTTCATGCTGATTGAGATGTTTAGCAAGTTGTTGGCTAGATTTAGGGACTATTTTTTTCTCAGCTGCACAAAATAACTAGTTAAACAAACAAATCATAATATTTTGTCCAGTATTGTCATTTAATAAATTTTGCTTGCCGGAACTGTTGTATATTTTTTTTTTTTTTTTTTTTTTTTTCCGGTTCCGCCGGACCGGCGGCGCCACACGAGTCGGCTGCCTGTTGCAACAGCCTTTTCTTTTTATCTTCCTTCTTCTTTCTACACCTTTCACTCTGTATATATATCACGGACGCACGGATCGCCCCGGGGGTCTCCCGGGTCGGCGGACGGAGCCACGGTTTGCAGCGGGAGACGTTACAGCGGGGAGGAGCTAGTGCTAGCTAGCACTTGGCCGCCGCCCGGTGCTAATGGGAAACTCGACATACCGGGAGCTGTAGCGAAAACGATGCGGGTGCCGGGCTGGAGTTTAGGCGGCGTGAAAGAAATATAAGACAGAATAATAAAGAGCGATGGCAAGAACCAAGCAGACCGCCCGTAAAATCTACTGGAGGAAGAAGCCCCCCTCCCCCCAGGAGACAGCTAGCCACCGGGGCTGCTCGGAGAGGCGCTCCGGCCACCGGCAGAGTGAAGAGGCCTCGCCGTCACAGGCCCGTGGCTCTGAGAGAGATCCGTCGCTGCCAGAAATCCACGGAGCTGCTCATCCGTAAGCTGCCCGTCCAGCGCCTGGTGAGGGAGATCGCTCAGGACTTCAAGACCGTCCTGCGTTTCCTGAGCTTCGCCGTCATGGCTCTGCAGGAGACCAGCGAGGCCCACCTGGTGGGTCTCTTCTTCGCTAAGGGGGTCACCATCATGCCCAAAGACTTCCAGCTGGCCCGCTGCATCCGCGGAGAGAGAGCTTAGACTTTCTGCTGCACATTCACCAGCCATAATGCTCTGCACTGTGTGTCTATATATATATACATTTATAGTAATATGGACATATGTTTACTAGATGTTGTTTTTGTTTTTTTGTTTTTTTTCCTTGCCTTCTGATTGTTGCTCTGAGTGTTGCTGTCCCTATGCTGTTGCAATCCTGGAATTTCCCCATTGTGGGACTAATAAAGGCTTATCTTATCTTATCTTATAAAAGCAATATTACACTCAACTATTGGGTTTGGCGAGCAAACCTGCTGATGGCGTTCAGGTGAGCTGGTAACATCTCCTTCTCTCATTACAGACTGGGGTACTCCAATCACTGACACCTGGGTAACTGCCTCCACCGGCTCCTGCCTGTGCCAGGAGTATAAGTAGGAGTGGTGGACAGTAGTTCAGCACTGGACCGTTTCAGTAAAACTGCCTATCAAATTAAGCCCTAGAGAATTTTTGGTCTTGTAAGAATCTCATGTCTTGTTTTGGATAACCCTTTCATTCTGTCTCAAGGTAAAGCTGCCTGCTCCTGTTTGTCAGTGTTGAAGCCCTGGTCTTGCATGTTCACCTGCCGTACAACACTCGCCACCTGCCCGGATTCCCCTTGCCTTTGCCTCCACCCTTCCCTCCACACCAGAAAACACTGCCTTGATCACAGGCACGGACACCAAGCATTGGATCTCCGGATGCACCCCGCCTGCCCCGGAGAAGAGTAGCCCTTCAATTCCCTCACTTGCCGGGTTTAGCCCCTCAACAGTAAGCAAACACCAACCAGCCCTAAAAACTCCCATTTCTGTATCTTACTTGCCGTCTCCTTCTCTCCTTTAGGCCGCTCCCGGTGGTGAGGGCGAACATTAGGGATTATTGTCTCTGTTTGTTTAATAAAGCTCTGTTAAAATATTCTTTGGTCTCTGGCTCCCTCTTGTGGTTGCTCTCGCACTTGGGTCTGACAGCTGGAAATCATGATAGAACGGTCCAGCCAAGAGCAGAATCCAGTGAATGCTGCTGCAGGAGGGCAGACACCTCATCTAGATGTAATTGAACAACACTTAACCTTCTTAACTGAACAATTAGTAGCCGTTACTGAGCAGTTAACCCGACTTTCTCCTCCCTCGGGTGCTAGTCACGCTGCAGTTGCTGCTCCTCCTCCACCCCCAGCCCAGCCAGGGCCTTGCGATCCTTACGCCTGTTCCATACACGAGGCAGACGGGGGGACGCAAGGGGTTTCTTCTCCAGTGTAAATTAGTTTTCCACCACTGTCCAGGGGATTTTCCGGATGATAACAACAAAATTGCCTACATGGCCATGCTCCTCAAAGACCGAGTGCTCACCTGGATTCAGGCTTCAATGGAGGGATCGGATTAGCGCATTTTCGATCATTCTGAAACAGAGGGGGATACGTTGACCCGGCTGATGAACCTCCGACAGGGGAACCGTACTGTAGCCGATTACTCAGTGGAATTTCGTGTGGTGGCGGTGGAGTCAGGATAGAATAATGTTGCGCTGCGTAGCTCTTTTAGGAATGGGCTGAATTCCAACCTCCAAGATGAACTTGCCGCCCATCAGGAGCCGTCATCGCTTGACGATCTCATCTCCCTCACTATCCACCTTGACAGTCGCATTAGAGAATGAGCTCAGGAGCGAGGGGCCACTTTGGCCACTCGCCCCCTGCCGCTGTCCCTGCTCACCTCGGCACCGGCATCCTTGTCTCAGCTGCCCGTTGAACCTATGGTCTTAGGGCAGATCCGCCTCACTCTGGAGGAGCGTCGCCACTGGAGTGAGGTGATAGAGTGCTTTTACTGTGGCACCGTCAGCCACTTCCGCTCCGCCTGTCCAAAACTGCCAAAAGAGAAAGCCCAACAGTAACACTGGGGGGGGGGGGGCTGTTCGGCGCAAATAAGATGAGCCTTTATAGGCCCACAATGGGGAAATTCCAAGATTACAGCAGCACAGGGATAGCAGCACTCAGAGCAATAGTTCATAAGATAATAAGAACTGGTTAGCCAAAAGCAGCAAATGAATATACATATGTACACAGATATATACACAGTGCAGGAGCATTGCAGCTAGATGGTATAAACAGCATTACGGTTTGTTAAGTTATAAGATAAGATAAGATAAGCCTTTATTAGTCCCACAATGAGGAAATTCCAGCATTGCAACAGCACAGGGATAGCAACACTCAGAGCAATAATTTAGAAGATAAGAAAATAAGAGCAGTGAACATACATATGTACACATAAATATATAAATATATATATACACAGTGCGGAGCATTGTAGCTAGATGGACTAAACAGCATAACCATCTATTTAGTTACCCTACATGGTATGAATATGTACCCATACATATTGTCACCCTCCATAGCGACTGATATTGTCCTAGTTGTATACTGGAGGGGACCATTTGTGTAAGTCTGTTGCGTCTTTTGCATTCAATACTAGTAGGTTGTCACGTTTTTTTGCTATCTCTGTGAGCAGCCCTGCTTAGGTTATACAGTCTGACAGCCGTAGGTAGGAAGGACCTGCGAAACCTCTCGATCGTGCATCTAGGATGATGTAGTCTACTGCTAAATGAGCTCCTCAGTGCGTCCAGTATGTCCTGCATAGGGTGGGACTCGGACTCCAGCAGATATGACAGTTTAGCCACCATCCTTCTCTCTCCTATCTCCTCCACTGGGTCAAGGCGCTGCCCCAGGACAGAGCTAGCTTTCTTGATCAGTTTGTTCAGTCTCATCCTATCGACTGCTGTAATGCCACTGCCCCAGCAGACCACTCCAAAAGTGATGGCTGATGCCACCACCGTGTCGTAGAATGTCTTCAAGAGCACTCCTTGTACACCAGAAGACCTGAGCCTCCTCAGTAGGAACAGCCTGCGCTGTCCCTTCTTGTAGAGTGCATCAGTATTGTGTGACCAGTCTAGTTTATTGTTCAGATGAACACCCAGGTACTTGTAGGATGTCACCATCTCAATGTCTGTTCCCTGGATGTTTACTGGTGCTGTGAGGGGTTGTCCTTGCCTGCGGCAGTCCACCACCAGCTCCTTAGTTTTCCTCGCGTTGATCTGGAGGCAGTTCCAATGGCACCAGTCCACGAAGTCCTGGATAAGTCCTCTGTACTCAGCTTCATCTCCGTTGGAGATGAGGCCAACAATCGCAGAGTCGTCAGACAACTTCTGTAGATGGCAGTGTGTTGTGTTGTGCGAGAAGCCCGCAGTATAAAGGGTGAGCAGGAAGGGAGCCAAAACTGTTCCCTGGAGGGCCCCCGTGCTGCCGATGATCGTGTCAGACACACAGTCCCAGGTTCTCACAAACTGTGGCCGGTTAGTGAGGTAGTCCAGGATCCATGATGACAGGTGCTGGTCCACCCCTGCGCACAGCAGCTTGTCCTTCAGGATCATTGATTGGATGGTGTTGAAAGCACTGGAGAAGTCAAAGAACATGATCCTCACCGCGTTCCCGGGCTTCTCCAGGTGGGACAGGGAATGGTGAAGGAGGAAGATCACTGCATCCTCCACCCCAATGCCATGCTGGTAGGCGAACTGGAGTGGATCCATCGCTGGTCCCACTAGGGGGCGGAGGTGAGCAAGGAGCAGTCTCTCCAGGGTCTTCATCATGTGAGACGTTAGGGCCACTGGTCTGTAGCTGTTCAGGTCTTTGGGGTGGGAAGTCTTTGGTACAGGTACCACACAAGATGTTTTCCACAATTGTGGTACCCTCCCCAGCTTCAGGCTCAGGTTGAAGATGTACTCCACAATCCCACACAGCTGGTCTGCGCAGGACTTAAGGAGCTTCACGCTGATGCCGTCCGGTCCCGAGGCCTTCCTCGCCTTGATCTTCCTCAGCTCCGTCCTCACCTGGGTCTTAGTGAGGGTCATGTTGGGGGGCTGTGTGCTGGGAGTGGGGGGGGGGGTGTTGGTGGAGTGGGGTGTGGACAGCAGGTCTCGATGACTTCAGAGGCAGCAGTGGTTGGTGTGCAGTCTGGGGGGAGGGCGGTTGGTTAAACCTATTAAAAAACAGGTTCAGATTGTTCGCCCACTCCCTGCCCCCCGTGGCCTGGGAGGAGGTATTCTGGAGCCCAGAGACGGTTTTAAGGTTTGTCCAGACCCCGCCGATGTTGCTCTGTTGCAGCTTGTCCTCCATCTTCTTCCTGAAGCTGTCCTTGCCTTCTCTGATCTTCCTCCTCAGCTCCCTCTGTACGGACTTCAGCATCTCTCTGTTATACTGCAGAATGAATCCAAACCCCACAGACATTTTATCTTTTCCTCTGTCATCCAGGTTCCTCATTCCGAACAAACAGTTTGCGCGCTGATTGATTCGGGCGCGAAACAGAATTTTCTTTCGCAGACCATTGTGACTAAGTTGGGCATCCCCACTCGGCCGTTCTCAACCCCGTTAAGACTCATAACCCTGTCAGGAGGTTCTTCGCCTCGGTTATGGTTCAAACCCTCCCCGTGTCCATCTTGCTATCGGGTAATCACTGAGAGGCGATTCCATTTTTTGTGCTCCCTGACTCCTCCTTCCCAGTTATCCCAGGGGACCCCTGGTTACGGCTACATAACCCCACCATTGACTGGGCTAATCACAACATTTCCACGTGTAGTAATCTCTGCTTAGCCACTTGTTTAAGCTCAGCTGCATGCACTCCATCTCACTCCCTCGTTCCCTCTCCGGTTGAGGCGCTCGACCTCAGTCGCGTGCCTGAGCAATTCCACGATTTAGCAGCGGTTTTCAGCAAGTCTAGAACTTTGGTGTTACCGCCTCACCAGCCCTACGATTGTGCTGTGAACCTCCTCCCAGGCATGCGGCTCCCATCGAGCCACCTCTATAGTTTGTCTGGGTTGGAAAGGGAAGCGATAGAGAAACATATTAATTAGTCGTTAATCTCAGGCATAATTCGGCTTTCATCCTTACCAACGGGAGCCAAGGTTTTTTTTGTTGGGAAGAAAGACGATATGAACTCTGCTTTTGAGCTCCTCCAAAAAGCCACCATCTTCACTAAATTAGACTTACGCAATGCTTACCATCTCATCAGAATCCAAGAAGGCCATAAAAGGAAAACTGCCTTTAAAACGCATATGGGACACTTTGAATATGTGGTCATGCCATTTGTTCTCACTAATGTGCCTGCCATATTTCAGCGTATGATCAATGATGTTCTCAGGGACATGATTGGTGTTTATGTTTTTGTTTATCTGGGCAATATTCTCGTTTTTTCCTGCATCCCGGAGGAGCACACAGCGCACGTTCAGGCTGTTCTCCAGCGCCTACTGGAGAATCAGCTATTTGTCAAAGCCGAGAAATGTGAATTTTTCTCGGACTCCACATCCTTTCTGGGCTTTATTGTGTCTGATGGACACCTGAAAGCGGATCCAGAGAAAATCAAAGCGGTGGTTGATTGGCCCATTCCTCAAAATCGCAAACAGCTACAACGCTTCCTAGGTTTTGCAAACTTTTATCGCCGCTTCATTAGGAATTACAGTAAAATCAACTTACCCCTCACTGACGTCCACTAAGATTCGCTTCTACTGGTCCAAATCAGCTCATGATGCATTCACGGCGCTAAAGAATCTATTCTTGGATGCCCCAGTATTAGCACAGGTTGATCCTGAGGCTCAATTTGTGATGGAGGGGGACGCTTCTGATTGTGGGGTGGGGGCGGTCCTTTCACAGCGTTCTGCCAGGGACAATAAACTTCATCCCTGCACGTTTTTCTCTCGGTGTCTGAGCCCCGCCAAGAGGAATTACAGCGTCGGAGATCTGGAGTTGCTGGCCGTCAAGTTAGCCTTGGAGGAGTGGAGACACTGGCTTGAGGGGGCTACATAAAAATCTGGAATATATCCAGTCCGCTAAAGCCCCTTTCCCACTAGTACCTACTTAGCCCTACTCGCCTCGACTCGGTGCACTTTGTAGGGTTTTCCATTAGGACCTGGTACCTGCTTCAAGGTACTGTTTTTGTACCCATCTGACTGAGGTTCCAAGCATGCTGAGTCAAGCTGAAAATGTGACATCAACAGACTGCAGGCCACTGATTGGTCAGGGTGTAACGTCATGAGAGTGACGTCTTCAACAGAATCTCCAGCCGTCATTTGCAAAAATGTGTCAGCGAGCGAGCAAGCAAGCATCAGTATAAACAACAACAATAGAAATGGCTTCACAGAAATCAACACTGTGGTCCAACAGACTTTTCTGTGAATTTTGGCTGATGAGAGAATACAGAGGGAACTAGACAAAGCCACCCGAAATGAATTTACGGCCACCGACCGGCAACTAATGGGAGGACCCGATCACAGCAGTTGAAAACCGTGATATAGAGTATATAGAGGAGGATGAGTGATGTGATATAATGTGATATTATGTATCTTTTACCTTATTTATCCCAGTGGTGGAAACCTCACTTCGAACAAACAACACTGTTGTCTCCTGTATGAAGACAGTGAGCTAACTAGTTAGCCATCAATGCTAACTCTGTGCTCTGCTTGTATTTTGCGCTTGTGTCGACAGCATCTTACGAAATAAGCTAATGGTAATCCTGGTTAAAAAGGTGGTTTTTTTAGATGTTGCACTTTTGTGCTGTGCATGTACTTAAGTTGTGTGTATTTTTGTTCTAGAGTCCGACCAGCGTCTGCTTTGACACTGGCAACGTTTAGTGCAATGTGTGATGACTGGTAAGAAACAAGTTGCACACAGCGTTGTTTTTAGCAGTGGTGGAAAAAGTACTCAAATCCTTTGCTTTTTAAGTTAAAGTACAGATAAAGTGCCAAAACCAAAGTAGCACAATTTCTACTTAAGTAAAAATATTACAGAACTCATTTTTGAATGTACTTGAAGTATAACTAGCGAATGCCTGTCGAAAGCAAGTATTCCTGTCTGAAACAGGTAGCCCTATCAGGCTTTACAGGGCCAAATGTAGGCTGTGTTTGAAAGTGGAATACAGAGGTGTAGCCTATATGTAGGCAAACACACATGCTAGACTTTGACAAATATGAAAGGGACTGAACTGAGATTTATTTGTGTGAATATTAATTACAGAATAAATGAAAATGAATGGGACATCCAAGATTAGCCACTGTTTAAGAACTGCTTGTTAATTTTTTTGTCATATCACTTATCTGTGTGCTCTTTTATGATATAACTTTATGATATTTATAACTTCCGGTTCCGGGTGAGGACGAGTGAGGACGCACAGGTAAGAGCTCCCTGTTCGTGACTGTTTAAAAGGCAGTTAAACGCAGTTAGAACACAGTTTGGAGCTGGCGTTTTGAGCTTTTTTTGTTGCTGCCGCTGGGGAGTGAACCTGCTCGTGAAGAGTAAAGAGGAATTTGCCAGTAGTAGCTGGTGAAGCTTGTGAAGCGGCCCCACGCCCCCCACCCCCCCGCACCTCGCGCTCAGGGATAACAAAGGGATTACTCCCACGTGCGTTTTTTTTTTTTCGAACTATCCAAATCAGCGATCATCGGCCGGAATAATGGGTCCAAAGAGAGCTCTGCCAAATGAAGATGAGATAAAAAAAGCGCTGGATTTCTTGGCAGAAGAAATGTCTATTCTAAAATCACAGCAAAGAGGTATACTGGATCTCGTGGAGGAGATTAAAGCGCTGCGCAGCCAGAACGCTGAGAAAGACAAGAGGCTGGCGTATCTGGAAAGCAGATTGGCTGAGATGGACCAGAACACTCGGGCAAACGACGTGATCATCACGGGGCTCCACATCAAACCCCGATCATACGCGAGAGCAGTTGCCGCAGACAGCAGTGGAAGTCAGCTGGATGAGGAATCCGCTGAGCAACAGGTGGCGGCCTTCATGCAGTCAAAAGGAATACAGCTGGACTGCTCCAACATCGAGTCCTGCCACCCTCTGCCCAGGAAAAACGGCGACAAACCTGCTGTGATCATGAGGTTTGTAAACAGAAAACACAAGACGGCACTAATGAAACAAGGTAAGAAGCTGAAAGGAACCAACATCTACATAAACGAGCACCTCACGAAAGAGAACGCAGAAATAGCCAGGAAAGCAAGATACATGAAAAAGCAGAAAAAAATTCAAAACACCTGGACATCAAACTGTAAAATATTCATCAAATTAAACGGATCGCCTGAAGAAGTCAAGGTCATTAACATCCGTAATATTATGGAACTGGACAAATATGAACTGGAGGCACAGCAACAATTCAGACAAATATAGGATACTGAAGGATTTCACTCATCTGCAACAAAACATTCTACAGCATGAATCAAAAAATCGACAAACAGGAACAACAGGAACTGAAAGTTTTTGAATACACAGAGCACAACCCACAGGACGTAGAATATGACATAGACCCTGATAATAATCTTTTTAACTCAATCAATAATGACTGTAATTATTACACAGATGAACAGTTCAACACGATGATCACAACTGATTTCAATATTTCTATGATCCATTTCAACAGTAGGAGTCTCTAATGCAAACTTTAATAACATTAAAGATTATTTAAATCAGTTAAAAGAGCCCTTCAATATTGTGGCAATATCAGAGACGTGGCTCAGTGAAGAGAAAGGGGTGGATTTTACCATGGATGGCTATGAATTAAATTATATAAATAGAAAAATGAAAAAAGGAGGAGGAGTTGCAATTTATGTTGACAAGAGCTTGAAATACAAGGCTGTTGAAAATCTGTCAGTAACTGTGGATGATTTATTTGAATGTATTACAATAGAAATCTGTCTGAACAATGTGAAGAATGTAGTAGTGAGCTGTGTATATAGAACACCTGGATCAAACATTGACTTATTTAAGGACTGGATGGAAAAAATGTACGCAAAACCAACTCATAAAGTTATGTTCATCTGTGGGGATTTCAATATAGATCTGATGAACTCAAAACAACATAGTTTGACAAAAGAATTTATCAACACAATGTACAGCATGGGCTTACATCCAACAATTACAGGACCTAGCAGAATCACGTCGCACAGTGCCACACTAATAGATAACATATTCACAAACATTATGGAAAATAATATCAGGAGTGGGCTTTTATTGAATGATATCAGCGACCACCTGCCGATTTTTGTTGTCTATCAATGTGATTATAGGAAGAAAAAAATATACCAAAAATATTAAATATAAAAGAATAAGAACCGAAGAATCAATGTATTTACTGACAAAGGAATTATTAATACAAGATTGGAAGATAGTTTATGATGAAAATGACATAAATAGAGCATATGATAAATTTTTACAAATATTTCAATCATTGTACAATAAATACTGTCCTATAAAACAATACAGTGACAGACAACAACAAAAAAATATTCCTTGGATCACCAAGGGGTTAATAAATGCATGTAAAAAGAAGAATACATTATATAAACAATTCATTAAATGCAGAATGGTGGAAGCTGAGATCAAATATAAAAGATATAAAAATAAGCTTACCACTATAATGAGGACCTGTAAGAAAGAATATTACAACAGAATACTTTATCGAAAACGACAGTTTGATTAATAATATGGAAGATGTGGTCAGTGGTTTCAATAAATTTTTTGTAAACGTTGGTCCTGAATTAGCAAAATCAATAGTGACTCCGGAAACAAACCACAGTGGGTCTGTGAATGAAATAGAAGATAGAAATCCAAACACAATCTTTTTGGGTGCAGTTACTGAAAAGGAAATTATCGAGACTGTGAGTAAATTTAAGAACAAAAAATCAATGGACTGGAATGAAATTGACATGACAATAGTGAAAAAAGTAATTGAGGGAATTGTTAAGCCACTCACCCACATCTGTAACCTGTCATTTCAAACTGATACATTTCCAGACAAAATGAAAATAGCAAAAGTAACACCTCTTTACAAAACAGGAGACAGTCATCGCTTCACAAATTACAGGCCAGTCTCTTTACTCTCACAATTCTCCAAAATACTTGAAAAAATATTCACTAAGAGACTGGATGATTTCATTGAAAAACACAACCTCCTTACAGATAGCCAGTATGGTTTTAGAGCAGATAAATGTACATCTTTGGCACTGATCGAACTTATAGAAGAAATTACTAGTTGTATAGACAAAAACAAGGTTGCTGCAGGAGTATTTATAGACTTAAAGAAAGCTTTTGACACCATTGACCACAGAATACTACTAAGGAAACTGGAAAGGTATGGGATAAGAGGGGTAGGACTGAGTTGGGTGGAAAGTTATTTAAGTAACAGATAACAATTTGTACAAATTGGAGAGCACAAATCACCCTGCATGGACATCACTTGTGGTGTGCCCCAGGGGTCAGTTTTGGGACCCAAACTCTTTATCTTGTATATAAATGACATATGCCAAGTATCAAAAATTCTGAAATTTATTTTGTTTGCGGATGACACAAATATTCTTTGCACTGGTGAGAATTTGCAGCAGGTTTTAGAGGTGGTCACAACTGAAATGGAAAAATTAACGCAGTGGTTCAACAAAAATAAATTATCTCTAAATCTAAAAAAAACAAAGATTATGGTGTTTGGAAATTATAAAATAAATCATGAAATAATGGTTATGATAGATGATACCAGAATACAAACAGTACAGGAAAATAAGTTTCTGGGGGTGACGCTAGACAATAAAATCTGCTGGAAACCTCACATCAGTCACATCCGGGCTAAATTAGCAAAATGTATAGGCATACTGGGGAAGACAAGACACATCTTGGACTATAAATCATTGGTCTTATTGTACAATTCACTGTTTTTACCTTATCTTAACTACTGTGTAGAAGTCTGGGGAAACACCTACAAGACCAACCTACAAGCAATATGCACATCACAAAAAAGAGCTATAAGGATAATTAACAATGCAGGATATAGAGACCATACCAATTCGTTGTTCTTGAAGTCACATGTCATGAAGTTCATCGATTTAGTTAAATTTAAGACAGCACAAGTAATGTACAGGGCGATTAACAATCAACTCCCAACTAATATACAAAAAATATTTTAAAAAAAGAGACAACGATCATAATTTGAGAGGAGACTTAAACTTTACAAAACCCAAGATACGTACAACCAAGAAAAGTATGTGCATATCTGTCTGTGGGGTGGATTTGTGGAACAGTCTGGAGCCAGAACTGAAACTATGTACAAACAGAAATCAATTTAAAAAGAGGTATAAGTGTAGAGGAGCTTGAAATAACGAGGCGATGTGATTCATAAACCAAAGTTTATTATCAGCTCCTCTAACAAGTCTCATCTAGGTGCAGCAGCAGAAGAAGTAAGAGAGCGAACACCTTCGGCTCTACGAACTTATACTCGCACATAACAAAAGACATGCATATCAAAAGCTGACATCCCTCACTATCTTAATCCCCTCTTTTGTCTTCGTACTCCTCCACCTGGCCCTGGGGGGTCAGGGCAACCCATCCGGTCTCCACAGCAGCGCCTGGGATGCTCTTTGATCTTCACTGGCGGTTAAGACCCTTTGTCCTGTTCTGAGGTGTGAAGTCGCTTTACATATGTAATCACTAAACACTCGCACATGCTTAAACATATGTAGGTTATGGGATCTATGATTAATATAGCCCACAGCCCCCCCCCAAACGACTAAGAAAAGGACAATAGAAAAATTCACAGTTTAAGATAATTATTATGACATACTAACTGCTACACCTCTTGACACAGAAGAAGCTTTCCAGCAGCCATGCTCCTAAGAGAGTTCAGTGGTAATCATAACAGCATAGTAATATCACAAGTCAGTCCTAAACTGTTACAGCACAATTAGTGAACAACTGTTGAGTAGTTTGCATCAGTCTCTGTGCCGTCTGGGTTTTAATCTTCTCCCGAATCTGCTGTGGGTCCGCTTGGGCGTCCTGGTGGGACCTTCCTGTAAGGAATCTGCAGCTTGGGGAGCAGAGTGATTATTTGTTCCCTGCAGGGGGGCTGAGTCTTTTCTCTTGGGGGGTCTACCCCGCCGAGGTGCTCTCGCCAACCGTGCAGGCTCGTCTCTCAACAAGAAGGCAGGTTTAAGTCTGTCAGTGCTGACTGTTTCTTTTCTATCCCCAAAATCAAGCACAAAATGCTTATCACCAGGTTCCAGCACTCTGAATGGTCCATCGTATGGTGGGCGGAAGGTTGGTTTTAAAGCTTCATGCCTAACAAAAACGAATTCAGCGTTTTTTAAAGCTTGGCGGACAAAAACCCGTGGAAAAGAGTGATGTGCCGGTCCGGGGAGAGAGTCCGGTCTGTTGCTGCCTAAAAACCTCGGGGCTGGAAAATGCCCTGGCTGTGGGTTCTCTGGTAAAAATTCACCTGGGAGCCTGAGAGGTTGTGCAAAAACTAATTCTGCTGGGGAGGCGTCTAGATCCTCTTTGGGCACAGCACGCAACCCCAATAAAACCCAGGGAAGTTTATTTACCCAATTTGTATCCGTTAGTGAGGCTCTGAGGGCGGCCTTTAAAGATCTGTGAAAACGCTCGCATAACCCATTAGTCTGAGGGTGATAAGCGGTGGTGCGGTGAATTGTTGCCCCTAAGCTGCTGGACATGGCTGACCAAAGCTCCGAGACAAATTGAGGCCCCCTATCGGACGTGATGTCCGATGGGACGCTGAAACGTGCCACCCAGTTTGTCAAAAAAACGCGAGCGACTTCCTCCGCTGTGGTTGACGCCAGAGGGACTGCCTCTGGCCAGCGCGTGGTGCGGTCTATCATTGTTAACAGGTGTGTGAAACCTTGGGAGGAAGGTAGCGGCCCCACGAGGTTGACATGAACGTGGTCGAACCTTCTAGCAGGGATTCGAAAAGGCTCCAGAGGGGCTTTTGTGTGTTTGTGTACTTTGGCGCGCTGACAAGAAATGCAAGTCTTTGCCCATTCTTTTACGTTTTTGCGCAGGCCAGGCCACACAAACTTTTCGGCGACCATTTTAACTGAAGCGCGCACACCTGGGTGCGCGAGGGAGTGAATCGAGTCGAAAATACGGCGGCGCCATGCAGCTGGAACTAACGGGCGAGGTCGGCCGGTTGAGATGTCGCATTTTAGGGGGGGCACACCGTCGCGTAAACCCCTTTTCTCCAGCCTTAACCCTGTTGGTCCAGACAGGAGTGCGCGCACGTCCGCGTCACTACTTTGCTCCTCTGCCATGGCTGCATAATCTATCCCTGCGTGGATTGGTGCTGCGTATGTGTCCGCGTTGGCGAAGAGTTCTGCGGCTGAGGTAGTATAATCTGTCTCCTCGCGCTCTGGCGATGTCACAGCGCGAGAGAGGCAGTCTGCTACCACGTTAAGTTTGCCTGCCACATGTCGAATGTCTGTGGTGAACTCTGAAATCGCAGCTAGCTGTCTTTGTTGCCTGCCTGACCACGGTTCGGAAATTTTAGCCATAGCAAAGGTGAGCGGTTTGTGGTCTACAAAAGCCGTAAAACACCGCCCCTCTAACCAGAACTGGAAGTGGCGGATGGATAAATGGAGTGCTAGTAGCTCTCTGTCAAAAGTGCTGTATTTACGCTCAGTTTGGTTTAGCGATTTGATGAAGAATGCCAAAGGTTGCCAGATTCCGCCGACGTGTTGTTCTACAACTGCCCCTATGGCCAGGTCTGAAGTGTCTGTGGTTAGCGCAATGCGGGCCGAGGGATCGGGGTGAACCAACAATGTGGCATTAGCTAGGGCGCTTTTTACTTCCGCGAAGGCGCGTTCGCGCTCCGGGGTCCATTCGACCACGTTGGAAGGTTTTTGTTTTCTGAGTGCGTCATATAGGGGCTGCATGAGCTGAGCTGCTTGGGGGAGGAAGCGGTTGTAAAAATTAACCATGCCCAAAAATTCCTGCAGCGATTTGACCGTTTGTGGCCGTGGGAAACTTTTTACTGCTTGAACTTTGTCTGGAAGTGGGACTGCCCCCTTCGGAGAAACTCTGTGTCCTAAAAAATCAATTTGTGACACGCCGAATTTGCATTTGGCTGGATTGATTATTAACCCGTGCTCTTCTAGTCTCTGAAAAACCATAGTGAGATGCCGCTCGTGTTCTTCCTCAGACGAGCTGGCTACCAGCATATCGTCGAGGTAGACGAACACGAAAGGGAGGTCGCGTAATACTGCGTCCATCATCCGCTGAAAGGTTTGAGCAGCGCTTTTGAGGCCAAAAGCCATCTGCAAAAATTCAAAAAGACCGAAGGGGGTTATTACAGCTGTTTTAGGAATGTCCTCTGCTCGAACTGGGACTTGATGATAACCGCGGACCAGGTCTATTTTTGAAAAAATGCGCGCACCCGCCAGATGTAGTGAAAAGTCTTGAATGTGAGGAATTGGGTAGCGGTCATGCGCTGTCGCATTGTTTAATCTGCGGTAATCGCCGCACGGTCTCCAAGAACCGTCGGATTTCGGGACCATGTGAAGTGGTGACGCCCAGGGGCTTTTTGAGCGTCTAATAATGCCTAATTTTTCGAGGGTGGTAAACTCGTCCCGAGCTATGGTGAGCTTGGCCGCGTCTAAGCGCCGAGCTTTGGCGAATACGGGTGGGCCCGTTGTGGGAATAAAGTGTTCGACCCCGTGTTTAGCCACTGTGGCTGAGAATTTGGGAATTGTGAGTGCTGGAAATTGGGTGAGGAGTTGATCAAACTTACCTCCTGCTGTGGTGACGCTAGCCTGCACGGGTGGTGGAGAAATTCGAGCTGAGCAGGGAATAGAAGCAAAGGACAGTGCATTAACCAAGCGTCTGTTCGCTAGATCAACTAATAACCCATGTGCACACAAAAAATCTGCGCCCAACAAGTTAAAACTCACCGCCGCTACAACAAATGTCCATCTGTAGTTGCGGCCGTGGATGCAGAGGGGCAGGCTCTTTTTGCCAAAAGTGTCGATGATGGAGCCGTTGGCTGCCACCGCTCCATTGCCCCGGGGGCCCATGGCCTGGTCTGCTTGGGAGGGCATGACAAAACTTAGTTGAGCTCCCGTGTCGATAAGGAACTGCTTGCCGGTGTGTCCGTCCGTCACATATAAAAGCTTGCTTTTTTCGCCGAGAACCGCCGCTGTTAACGGCTCTCGGCTTCGGCGTTTTCTGGAAATCGTGAATTTGCAGGGGGGAACGCATTTGTAAGCCTTCTCGGCGAAGTGGTGGTGGTAATAACAAACGTCGCTCCGTCTGTTGCGTCCTGGCCGTGTCGCTGTCACCGCGGGCTGATTCTGCTCCGTGATTTGTGGCTCCTCGTGGCTCCGGACATCAGTGTTGAGGTCTGCGGATGCTGCTGTGGGTGTCTGCTCCTTGCAGGCGTTGACGAGCCGTTGAGCTTCGTGAGCCAGCGTGCGGAAGTCTTGCTGGGTGCTGCATCGCATGTTGGCAAGTGTCCCTCTCATGTGTGGCGGCAGCGTACTGAGGAATATGAAATGGAAGAGGAAGTTGTCATTGTCCTCTTCTTTAAGTTGCAGCAAGTCCTCCATGAGGGCCTTGGGTCTGCCTCCTCTGTGGCCGTAGACTGCCAGGATCCTCTCGGCTCTCTCCTCGGCTGAGGGGACGTAATTTGCCACGATGGTTGCTTTCAGTTCTTTATATTTGTCCTGGGCCGGCGGCCGCTGGATTATGCTCCGCGCACATCTCGAAGTGGTGGCGTCGAGTTTGGCGACGATGTGATAGAATTTTGTATCGTCAGCCGTGATGCCCGCAAGTGCAAACTGGGCTTCAGCTTGCTGAAACCACGAGGCGGGGTCTTCCTGCCAGAAGTCCGGCAGCTTGACGGTGACGGCGTTTGTGTGGACCGTCACTGATGTGTCTGCAGGGTGAGAGTGCCTTGCTTCGGCTCTCTCCGCGGCGCTGGTGCTCGGTTGAGCCCTCTCTATCACTTCTGCCGTGGGGGAACGTCGTCCATCTGTTCCCCTGTCTGCATGGGCGCCGGCGTCTGCCTGGGTCGCCACCGATGAGTCGATCGCGGGGGAACGCCTCTGGTCCATTCTCGCGTCAGGGTCACCAGTGTAGAGGAGCTTGAAATAACGAGGCGATGTGATTCATAAACCAAAGTTTATTATCAGCTCCTCTAACGAGTCTCATCTAGGTGCAGCAGCAGAAGAAGTAAGAGAGCGAACACCTTCGGCTCTACGAACTTATACTCGCACATAACAAAAGACATGCATATCAAAAGCTGACATCCCTCACTATCTTAATCCCCTCTTTTGTCTTTGTACTCCTCCACCTGGCCCTGGGGGGTCAGGGCAACCCATCCGGTCTCCACCGCAGCGCCTGCGATGCTGTTTGATCTTCACTGGCGGTTGAGACCCTTTGTCCTGTTCTGAGGTGTGAAGTCGCTTTACATATGTAATCACTAAACACTCTCACATGCTTAAACATATGTAGGTTATGGGATCTATGATTAATATAGCCCACAATAAGCACCATTTGTTGAAAGGATATATGTTAGAAGGGTAGAATTTATATGTACGATTCATTATGTTCACTCTGGGACATTATGGGACACTATGGAATGGTGGGTGGGACAGCACTGTGTGTATCTGTGTCGTTTGAGACTGGTTTTGATATATGGACTTCATTGTATGTTAGAATGGACGGGTGTTAATGTTGATCTGTAAAAAAATACAGTAAATTGTTTACTTGGGGTCTTAAAGGTGGTAATTTGTATAAAATTCACATGGGTGTATCGATGGAAAAGAGGAGTTGGAATTAATAAGTGTTCACTTCTTCCTTCTCCCTTTCGAACAGTGTATACTGTAACTTTATTGCATTTGCTATTTGCTTGTTTTTTGTTATATTTTTTGTGTTCGAAATAAACTATCTATCTATCTATCTATCTATGAGTTATATTCATAATAGTGTATCTTGCACTTTGGGGAATGGGAGTTGTTCAGTCACCATTATAATTTAGTTTATATGTGAAGTTTATAGTTTATCGTCAATAAACTCGTGCAGTACTATAACAGGACACATTACAAATATTTGAGACCCATTGTAGTGCATCCTTTTATATTTTAGCAATACAAGTACAAAACACTGCCCACACTTCTTGAAGCCAGGGCAAGAAGAGACACAGCAGTGACAGAGCGATGGCTAAACTTTTATTGATAAAAATTACATTGTTTGACTGAGTGACTCCATACTCAGTGCTGCACATGCTCATAACCTCAGCAATGCATGTATAAAACCTTAGGTCAGTCTGATGAATGGTTCAGACAGGAATTGTTGCGTTCTACGGGCAATGCAGTAGTAGATAGTTAAAGTACTAGATGCCATTCAACTGAATGTATTATCTCATTCTGATTGCTGAGGCCACAGTAAAAAATTATTTTAAACATAACCCAGCCCTTGTAAAATCTACTTTACTGAAGCACAGCTACGTGAAAATTGTGGATGAATACCACAACGAAGTACTTTTTTGTCACATTCCACCACTGGCTTTTGGCAACCAGTGTATTTCCCAAATATGTTTTAAACTTGCTGTGATTAACCACCATCCATTTCTGTCTTTCATCTAGGCAAGAGGAAAATGATCCACTCCAAACCCGACCTTCCGTCACTATTTACAGACGTGCAGGCTGAAGATCTGCTAAACCGGGACCAGCGTGAGTGGCACATCCAGTTGCTTCTCAGTGGGGCAGTGTAGCTGGCGTGTGTGACCCATTCTAAGTTTTTTAGTTGTTTTTTTTTACAGTTTAGAGTTTTAATTTTGCACATTCTAAATAATCTGGATTTTGCTGCTGATTGTAATAAACAATTTAGTGACTTATGTGTTTGCATCATGATTTTCTATTTTGTCTGTTAAGACACTGGTGGGAAAAGAGTCAATAGTACAAACCATTTATCAGTGACGTTGAAAATAATGGCTCATTTTTAAGAAAAAGTAACCAAAAACAATTATTTTGTTTACTGACGACTGTATTGTTGGATGTGCCAGTGCACAAGACACTGCACACTTTAGTGATAGTACCAGTATATGGAGGAATTCTGTGCCATATTAGCATCTGTATTTCCCAATAATGGGTTAGGGCAGGGGTGTCCAATCATGTGCCATGGAGGGCCAAGACCCTGCAGGCTTTACCTCCAACCAGTGTCTTCAACAGCAGATTCCACTGAATTTTTTCCACTGATTGCTGATCAGTGAAAATACCTGCTGAAGAGACTGGGTAGAAGAGAGAACCTGCAGGGTCTTGGCCCTCCATGGCACATGATTGGACACCCCTGAGTTAGGGTTTAATGGGATTCAACATTTTAACACAAACTGCTTTATGGTTCATAATTCTGTTGACAGACTTACACCAAACCAAAAGTGATTTCTCAAACTACTGGATTGTTCTTAGACAGCTTTTCCAATCTTTTAATATTTAATTTATGTCACTTGGTGGTAACCTTCACAAATAAAACAATGGAGACAGATCTGCAAAAAGTACAAAGGTCTATTGTCAAAATTCCTAGTGCAATACTAAATGAATACATGTATAGTACATTGTTGATGCAGAGAATATATTTTTATACAGAATCTACATGTATATATCCAGTAAATCCATGTATTTCTCCATGTAACCTTGTGAGTGCATTACTTTAATTGCTTTTAATCCTAGATCAAGTTTGTTTTGGCTTAAAAATGCATCATAATTGTTAAATATATCTTATTATACCTAACTACAGTTTACCTGTTGAAATATATATTTTACGGCTAATAT
Organism: Pholidichthys leucotaenia; assembly: GCA_020510985.1. Lineage (NCBI taxonomy): Eukaryota > Metazoa > Chordata > Actinopteri > Cichliformes > Pholidichthyidae > Pholidichthys > Pholidichthys leucotaenia. The sequence continues at coordinate 404,955,140 of CM035836.1, read as the reverse complement.
AACCTAATAACTACAGTATGGCACCTGGTGATCAATTTTTAGCAGCTGATCACTTTTTGCCACGACACCACCACAGACTCAATGCTGCTGGAGCAGGTACATCCCATGATGTCTCAACAGTCTCTCTGTGATTTTCACACAGATCAGAGCAATTTGTTGCACATGAAGCTAAACGTTTCTCCAGACATTCTGAAGTTCTGCAACCACTGCGCATTTGTGAAGCTGAGGTGACGTCCGATCACTGGCAGGCTCGGTTGAACGCCCAGACCCACGGTTTGAAGCGATAATTTTGCCACAAGAGAACCATCTGAAACACACACACACAGCATACATATTTTAATACCTAATAGCGATAACTTGCCAACATTACAATGTAGTACAGCGAACTTACAGCAAACTAGAATTAGCAATCATTAGCTTACCCTCATATGCCATCTAGTTCGTATCCTCATGTCTTCAGCTTTATACTGCTCTATGGCTTGCTAAATGCTCCAGTACTTTTCCAGAGTGTTTCGTCTCACTGCCTGTAGCCTTCTCTGGCTCTCATTTTTTGCCTTTACTCTGACAAAAGCCAGAGACTGAGCAGTCACCTCATAATCCTCCGTCTTGTGTTTTGCTTGTGTCGCGTGTTTTAAGTCACTGGAGTGTTGGGCCACCTTGCTGTAAAAAAAAATCCCACCCACCTCAGGCGGTGCTCAGCTGTAATGGAAAACTGTAATGGAAAAAAGACTGAACGCACACCAGGCGCGATGGTCACTATTTTTAAGAGATTTTCTTTTGTCATTACATACAGGCCAGGCTCCTGCAACGTTAAACCCGACGCGTTGTCATGCCAGTTTTGTTCTGACTCAGACTCTCCACCAGAGGAGACTATTGTTCCTGCAGCATGCATGGTCGGGGCCCTCATTTGGGAGGTCGAGCAAAAGGTCAAACAAGTGCAATCCTCTGAGCCGGGGTGGTGGGGGAAAGACAAACACTTCTATGTTCCTACCAAACTCAGGTGGAGCGTCATCCAGTGGAGGCACACTTCAAAATTTTGCCTGTCATCAGAATCAGAATCAGAATCAGAATCAGGTTTATTGCCATTGTTCATGTAGTACACAAACTAGGAATTTGTCTCGGTACAATGCTGCAACATTAAACATGATAGGATAAGAGAAATAAACTACATGTAATAAAGTGTAGGATAAGATTAAGTGATACTGGTCAACAGTTAAAATATATATTAGCCAGCAGCAGATACTGTGGAGAACTATATAGTGCAGTCGGTAATGCAGGAAGAAAAACAGTGATGATTGACATGAGTCTGGTTGAGCTGCTGTACATAGTGCACGAGAGTCAATAAGTCACTTAGTGTTCAGCAGTCTAATGGCAGAGGGGAAGAAGCTGTTCATGTGACGGGAGGTTTTAGTCTGGATGGACCGAAGTCTTCTACCAGAGGGGAGGGGGGCAAACAGTACGTGACCAGGGTGTGAGGGATCGGCTATGATCCGGCCAGCACGCCTCCGGGTCCTGGAGATGTACAGATCCTGGAGAGATGGGAGCTTGCAGCCGATCACCTTCTCAGCAGTGCGCACGACGCGCTGCAGCCTTAGTCTGTCCCTGGCAGTGGCTCCTGCGTACCACACGGTTATGGAGGTGGTGAGGATGGATCCGGGGGGCACCAAAACCATCAAGCTAATCCGGCGCATCTTCTGGTGGCCCACCCTCAATCAAGATGTGAAGAATTACGTTAAATCTTGCAACATCTGCTCTGCTAACAAATCCTCATCCTCTCCCCCTGCAGACCTGCTCCACCCTCTTCCGATTCCTAGCTGCTCATGGTCCCATATTCCTATGGACTTCATCACTGGATTACCTCCGCCGGAGGGTAATAACACCATTCTGACCATTTTTGATTGTTTTTCTAAAGCTGTTCATTTTGTGCCTCTACCCAAGCCTTTGAGACTGCCGAGTTGTTGGGGCAACGTTACTTGGCTCCATGGGATTCCTGTTGACATTGTGTCTGATAGAGGTCTGCAGTTCTCATCGCAGGTGTGGCGTGTGTTTTGTAAGACCTTGGGAACCACTGTAAGCCTTTCTTCTGGTTACCACCCTGAGAGCAACGGGCAGTGTGAGCGTGCTAACCAGTCACTGGAACCCACATTGCGGTTTTTTGCATCTCACAACCCCCACTATCTAGAGCTCCCAGCTGGCCTGGATAGAATATGCACACAATATCACCGTCTCTTCGGCTACAGGCCAAACTCCATTTGAGGCCTTGCTGGGATACACGCCACCCCTCCTCCCGATGGTGGAACGTGAGATCTCAGTTCACTCAGTGGAGCGTCAGATGCGGTGGTGCAGACGCATCTGAAGGATGACACGAGCGGCCCTCATGAGGTCCTCCAAACTGATGGCCAGGTTTACCAAGGATCTCACCCTCAAAACTGAGTCCAAAAAGCTTTTGCCATGGTTCATTGGCCCTTTTTCCGTCTCCCACATTGTCAACCAAGTCTCTGTGCGCCTAAAGCTCCCATGCACGCTAAAGGTTCACCCCATTTTCTATGTGTTTCACGTAAAGCCGGCGTCTTCAAGCCCCCTCTGCCCCCCTCTAAACCCCCACTCCCCCCTAGGGTGATTGATGGACACACTACATACATGGTCAGCAGAATCCTGGATGTTCGTCGTGGGGGCTGAAGGCTGCAGTATTTGGTGGATTGGGAGGAGTACGGCCTGGAGGAGAAGTCGTGGATCCCACTCTCCCCCATCTTCAATCACACCTTGGTTTGGGACTTTCATCACCGCCACCCCAGGAAGATTAAAGGAATGCCAGGAGGCGCCCCTTGAGAGGGGGGCACTGTTGGGTTTGGCGAGCAAACCCCCTGGTGGCATTCAGGTGAGCTGCTAACATCTCCTTCTGTCATTGCAGACCAGGGTACTCCAGCCACTAACACATGGGTTATTGCCTCCACCTGCCCCCCCCCCCCATGCCAGGAGTATAAGTAGGAGTGCTGGAGAGTAGTTCAGCGCTGGACTGTTTCGATAAAGCAGCCAATTAAACTAAGCCCTAGAGAATTTTTGGTCTTGTAAGAATCTCTTGTCTTGTCTTGGATAACCCATCCATTCTGTCTCAAGGTAAAGCTGCTTGGTCCTGTTTGTCAGTGTTGAAGCCCCAGTCTTGCATGCTCACCTTCTGTACTACACTCGCCACCTGCCCGGACTCCCCTTGCCTTTGCCTCCACCTCCCCTCCATGCCAGAAAATGCTGCTTTGACCACAGGCACAGACACTAAGCCTTGGCTCCCCAGACGCACTCTGCCTGGCTCGGAAAAGGGTAGCCCATCAATTCCCTCACCTGCTGGATTTAGCTCCGCAACAGTAATCAAATATCAGTCAGCCCTAAAAATTCCCGTTGTTACTCTGTATCTTATTTATCGTCTCCTTCTCTCCTTTAGGCCGCTCCCAGTGGTGAGGGCAAATGTTAGATTATTGTCTATGTTTGTTTAATAAAGAACTGTTAAAATATTCTTTGGTCTCTGGCTCCCTCTTGTGATTGCTCTTGCGCTTGGGTCTGACAGCTGGGAATCGTGACATTGACGTTGTTATGGTATGATTATACTAACTACAGCTGTGCTACGCGGAGGGCATTAAGCCGCTTCACAGCTGCAGTTACTATAATTATGATACTGTAACTCCATCTTGTGTAGTATTGCTTAATTTAACAGAATCAAATGAAATTGCAAAATGACTCTCTTGTGTAAAACTTGACAAAACTTGACCTCATAATTCACTATGAGATTATTATTCAACAGAAAATGACCATATTTTTACCAGCAGGAATTAAGCCTCATTTATGTGTTTGAAAAACATGACCTCTAGTGGCTGTAAAAATAAGCACACGAAGTAAGATGGCAGTGAGTGAAAGGTGTAATATGTTTAAAATAGACCGTCACATCCCCTTAATATTAACCCTAATATTTTCAAGAACTTTAATCATGATGTTGTAAGGGCAAATCCTACCTGTAACTGTAATTTTAAGCACTTTGAAATGAGCATTTAATGAGTAAAGGAAGTGAACAGACATCTCGGAAGTGAATCGTGAATGCTGGAGTGAAGAACAAGGAACAGTGGGATTTGAACCTGGTTAGTGTGAATGGCAATGGTGTAATTATCGGAGATAATACATTTGGTTATATTCTGAGTAGGGAACTTGTGATCAGTTTCTACATATTGGTTGGAGGCACAGCCATTTCCTTCATAGGGCAATATATGCAAATGCTATGGGCCCCCAGCTGCTGAGGAGGCCCTCCCAAGCCAGAGGATGAAACACAGAGAGCACAGTATTAGCCATTACAAAACTCAGTTCACTGACTACCTAATGTTAAAAGTTAGAAATATCCCAACATGAACAGCTTTGACATATATACAGCACTAGCACACATTAAACTGACAGTCTAACTATGTAGAACACTTTTCTTTCTCAATATTTCCCATTTCCCTTCAGCCCTTGTGGCCGCATTCACCCAGAAGCCTACAATATGTTTGAGCGAATTAAAAGTAGCTGTCTTCATTTGTACCAGCTAAGCTCCTCATATGTTTAGTGAAACACTTAAAAACAAAATGTAAAATATAAGCAATACTGAACAGCAGTGACAATGTTTTATCAGGGTAATCAATTTGATAAATGCATACAGCTTGTACTTCTGGTGTAACAATGTCACTTCCTCCTGTTCCCCTGATGGTCTTTTGCTGTTACGTTTCTAAGTTGTCGGCATGTCACAGAACAAGAAGTTTGCATTTCAAAAACCCAGAGCAAAAACAGAGAAAAAACTGGAGAAATTAAGTCTCCTGTTGGTGCCTAGTCCTGTCATGTGGAAATCAAGGTCCCAGAGTCTGGAAGAAGAGTGGAGAGGCACAGAATCCAAATTGCTTGAGGTCCAGTGTGAAGTTTCCACAGTCAGTGATGACTTGGGGAGCCATATGATCTGCTGGTGATGGTCCACTGTGTTTTATCATTTCAGTCAGTGCAGCCATCTACCAGGAAATATTAGAGCACTTTTTGCTTCCCTCTGCTGATAAGCTTTATGGAGATGCCGATTTCATTTTCCAGCAGAACTTGGCACCTGCCCACACTGTCAAAAGTACCAATACCTGGTTTAATGACCATGGTATCACTGCTTGATTGGCCAGTAAACTCTCCTGACCTAAACCCCATAGAGAATACACTACTGTTCAAAAGTTTGGGGTCACTTAGAAATTTCTTTATTTTTGAAAGAAAAGCCCTTTTTTTCAATGAAGATAACTTTAAACTAATCAGAAATACACTCTATACATTGCTAATGTGGTAAATGACTATTCTAGCTGCAAATGTCTGGTTTTTGGTGCAATATCTACATAGGTGTATAGAGGCCCATTTCCAGCAACTATCACTCCAGTGTTCTAATGGTACAGTGTGTTTGCTCATTGCGTCAGAAGGCTAATGGATGATTAGAAAACCCTTGTGCAATCATGTTAGGTCTGCAATGCTGTAATTGCTGCAAATGGAGGATTCTTTGACGAAAGCAAAGTTTGAAGGAAAAAATTATTATTTCAAATACAAATCATTATTTCTAACCTTGTCAATGTCTTGACTATATTTTCTATTCATTTTACAACTCATGGTGGTAAATAAGTGTGACTTCTCATGGAAAACACAAAATAATTGTCTGGGTGACCCCAAACTTTTGAACAGTAGTGTATATGGAGTATTGTCAAGAGGAAGATGAAAGCCACCAGGCCTACCAATGCAGATGAGCTGAAGGCCACTATCAAAACAACCTGGGCTTCCATAACACCTCAGCAATGCCACAGGCTGCTTGCCTCTATGCCATGCCACATTGATGCAGTAATTCATGAAAAAGGAGCCCCGACCAAGTATTGAGTGCATACATCAACATAATTTTCAGTAGGCCAACATTTCTATTAAAAATCCATTTTTTAAATTGATCTTATGTAATGTAAAGATTGAATGCACCTTCGGCTCCTGTGTGTTTCCCCATCCTTCTACATTGGTGAGCCTGAGGAAAGCATGTTTGAAGCAGAAGAAAACTGTCTTGTCATCAGCCATGTCGCCCTGACCCTCACAGCCAGCCACTTACACTACAGCTGTGAAGCTTCCAGAGTTTTGGCAGAGCGACCCAACTTCGTGGTTCCAGCACATCGAAGTGCTTTCCACCTGCGAGGAATCACTGCAGATGACCTCAAATACTACGGTGCACGGTGAAGTTATGGTCTGAGGAGGCAATGGATGCTCTAAAGGACTGTTTTGAAACCACTGCCTGGGAGCAGCTCTGTGATCCACATGGTGAGGACATCGATGGCCTCACTCACACCATCACGGACTACATCAACTTCTGTGTGGACAACACCGTACCCACCAAGACCATAAGGTGTCGCTCGAACAACAAACCCTGGATCAACCCTGAGATTAAAACACTTCTGAGAGAGAAGAAGAGGATCTTCAGGTCGGGGAACAGGGAGATGCTGAAGTCCGTACAGAGGGAGCTGAGGAGGAAGATCAGAGAAGGCAAGGACAGCTTCAGGAAGAAGATGGAGGACAAGCTGCAACAGAGCGACATCGGCGGGGTCTGGACAAACCTTAAAACCACCTCTGGGCTCCAGAATACCTCCTCCCAGGCCACGGGGGGCAGGGAGTGGGCGAACAATCTGAACCTGTTTTTTAATAGGTTTGACCAACCGCCCCCCCCCCCCCGACTGCACACCAACCACTGCTGCCTCTAAAGTCATCAAGACCTGCTGTCCACACCCCACTCCACCAACACCCCCCACTCCCAGCACACAGCCCCCCAACCTGACCCTCACTAAGACCCAGGTGAGGACGGAGCTGAGGAAGATCAAGGCGAGGAAGGCCTCGGGACCGGACGGCATCAGCGCAAAGCTTCTCAAGTCCTGTGCAGACCAGCTGTGTGGGATTGTGGAGCACATCTTCAACCTGAGCCTGAAGCTGGGGAGAGTACCACAGTTGTGGAAAACATCTTGTGTGGTACCTGTACCAAAGACTTCCCACCCCAAAGACCTGAACAGCTACAGACCAGTGGCCCTAACGTCTCACATGATGAAAACCCTGGAGAGACTGCTCCTTGCTCACCTCCGCCCCCTGGTGGGACCAGCGATGGATCCACTTGTTTGCCTACCAGCATGGCATTGGGGTGGAGGATGCAGTGATCTTCCTCCTTCACCATTCCCTGTCCCACCTGGAGAAGCCCGGGAACGCGGTGAGGATCATGTTCTTTGACTTCTCCAGTGCTTTCAACACCATCCAATCAATGATCCTGAAGGACAAGCTGCTGTGCGCAGGGATGGACCAGCACCTGTCATCATGGATCCTGGACTACCTCACTAACCGGCCACAGTTTGTGAGAACCCGGGATTGTGTGTCCGACATGATCATCGGTAGCACGGGGGCCCCCCAGGGAACAGTTTTGGCTCCCTTCCTGTTCACCCTTTATACTGCGGACTTCTCACACAACACAACACACTGCCATCTACAGAAGTTGTCTGACGACTCTGCGATTGTTGGCCTCATCTCTAACGGAGATGAAGCTGAGTACAGAGGACTTATCCAGGACTTCGTGGACTGGTGCCATCGGAACTGCCTCCAGATCAACGCGAGAAAAACTAAGGAGCTGGTGGTGGACTGCCGCAGGCAAGGACAACCCCTCACAGCACCAGTAAACATCCAGGGAACAGACATTGAGAAGGTGACATCCTACAAGTACCTGGGTGTTCATCTGAACAATAAACTAGACCTGGTCACACAATACCGACGCACTCTACAAGAAGGGACAGCGCAGGCTGTTCCTACTGAGGAGGCTCAGGTCTTTTGGTGTACAAGGGGTGCTCTTGAAGACATTCTACAACACAGTGGTGGCATCAGCCATCACTTTTGGAGTGGTCTGCTGGGGCAACGGCATTACAGCAGCCGATAGGAAGAGACTGAACAAACTGATCAAGAAAACTAGCTCTGTCCTGGGGCAGCGCCTTAACCCAGTGGAGGAGATAGGAGAGAGAAGGATGGTGGCTAAACTGTCATCTCTGCTGGAGTCCGAGTCCCACCCCATGCAGGACATACTGAACGCACTGAGGAGCTCATTTAGCAGTAGACTACATCATCCTAAGTGCGCAACCGAGAGGTTTCGCAGGTCCTTCCTACCTACGGCTGTCAGACTTTATAACCTAAGCAGGGCTGCTCGCAGAGATAGCAAAAAATGTGACAACCTAATAGTATTGAATGCAAAAGACGCAACAGACTTACACAAATGGTCCCCTCCAGTATACAACTAGGACAATATCAGTCGCTATGGAGGGTGACAATATGTATGGGTACATATTCATACCATGTAGGGTAACTAAATAGACGGTTATGCTGTTTAGTCCATCTAGCTACAATGCTCCGCACTGTGTGTATATATATATATATCGTCGGCCTCCGTCGGTCTATGATGACCATGGAAGAGAATCCTAAACGTCTACTCTGCTGGAACAGCACCGCCTGTGGCTGAACAGGCCAATGCACGAATGGCAGTCCCTGTCACACAGGTCGCACTTGTGGGTGGTCTCCGTGCTGCTGGGTCTGTGGCGGTTCTTCCTGCGGGTCCTTTTTTCATCTGCAGCAGCAGTCAGTGTCTCTTCACCCGCCTTGAGCTGTCTGGTCAGGGTGCCTCTCCATTTGGAGCGGTCCGTTGCAAGGTCCTCCCAGCGCTCTGTGTTGATCTCCAGGGCCTTCATGTCTCTCTTGCAGACGTCTCTAAAACGCAGCTGTGGGCGGCCAACGTCTCTCTTGCCAGTTGCCAGTTCTCCATAGAGGACGTCTTTGGGGATTCTGCCATCCTCCATACGGTGAACGTGGCCTAACCAGCGGAGCCTGCGCTGTCTGAGTAGAGTGAACATGGAGGGAAGGCCGGCGCGGGACAGAACTTCTGTGTACATATATATATACTGTATATATATATATACACAGTATATATATATATATATATGTGTGTACATATGTATATTCACTGCTCTTATTTTCTTATCTTCTAAATTATTGCTCTGAGTGTTGCTATCCCTGTGCTGTTGCAATCCTGGAATTTCCCCATTGTTCAGGTTTAGGTTCAGGTTCAGGTTACTTTATTTGTACCCGTAGGTAGATTTGTTTTGCAGTCTGGTGACATCCATATTTACAAACCACAATTACATTCAACATAAACACAAACACAGGCACACATGAAGCTGACTATAAACATGATAAAAATACTCAAGGCTCCATCAATCAGGATATAAAGACAAAGAGATGAGAGAAAAACCAGAGATAAGAGAGAAGGGTCATATTAAAAAGTTAAAGACTAGTCAAAGAGGTTAAAAACTCAAAGGTCTAAAACCCAATAAAAGATTTAGAACCCAAATAAAAATCCTACAAAAATAAGTAAATATAAAATGGAGTTAATAAATAGGTAACTAAATTATGTGCAATATATTGTTACAACTTGTTCAACTCTTTGACAGCAGCAGGAACAAAGCTGTTTTTGTAGCGCTGGGTTTTACTTTTTGGGACAGCAAACCTCCGTCTTGAGGGAAGAAGCTGAAAGTGGCAGTGCAAAGGGTGGGAGTCATCATTTAAAATGGAGGTAGCAATCCTCTGTACCTGTCTGGTGTACAGGGATGTCAGGCTCAGCTGTGACTCACCAAGCAAATGACTGGACCATCTAACTACCTGATCCAAGGATTTCCTCTGTTTCAGTTTTATCTGACCAAACCATGACACTGAAGAAAAGGATAAATTCATTGTGGGACTAATAAAGGCTTATCTTATCTTATCTTATACTACTTGGTCGTTGTCGCTCTGGATTAGCAGTCCACATGTCGCGTCATGCAGTTGCTGTGCGCATCCACGCAGCATGGAAAATACGCTGCCATCCAGCAGTTTCTGTTCTGGAAATACAGTCTATTGGCCACAGAGAGTGTGGATAAAATCCTTTCTGTCAGGTTTGGGCGATGGCATGTCTGTGGATCTTATGGGCAATATACTATCGCTGCTGGGAGTGTATGAAGGTGGGTTCCTTTTCCCTCACATTTTCCTGCGCCAGCACCCATCGCCTGTGCACGTGGTGTTGGCTAACTGCCCGCATTTGGCCGCTGGTGACTACCGAGCTTTAGCTGAGGAGGCTGATCAGATCCTGCTGGCTACCAGGCGGTTTGCTGTGCAAAGTGTGGCATCGGATCCCCTGCAGCCCATGATAGAGGACGCGGACTTGTCAGTGATAGCGGGAGTGGCTGCCCGCAGACGGTGTGAGAAAGGCCTGTGTTTCTTCCACCTGTGGTTTGGCAGCAAGGCTAGGCACTTCATTCCTCCATGCACATTTGAGACGATGGGAAACTCCAAGGCCAGCGCTCAGTAGCAGCTGTGGGCACTGGCAAACAAGGTGAGCTGCTCTTCATTAAAGACTTGCTATCAGGAAAACGGTTCCTAGTGGACTCCATCTCGCAGAAAAGCCTACTCCTTCCAGCTAGCATGGACATGCCAGCTGCAGGCAGCGGCCCACATTTAAATGCAGCTAACGGTTCTTCCATTGGGGCATTTGGCACAAGGTCTGTAACTGTTTGTTACCAGGAATACAATTTCAAGTGGGACTTTGTAATCACCTCCTTTATGGTTCCTATTTTCTGAACAGATTTTCTGTGTGCTAATGGTTTGCTTGTTGATGTTGCTAACCACTGTTTAATTGATGGTGTGTTTTTCGCCACCTTTCCGTGTGAGACTGGGGGAGCTGGGCTGTTAACACACGCTAACTTTTTAGAGTTGGGTAATGCTTTTCAGCTGCTAATGCTTTTTATTTGCTGGTAAATTTTCCATCGTTGACAACACCTGCCTTTTCCAACGCAGCTACTAAGCATAGTGTGGAACATTTCATCCCCACTGTGGGACCGCTACTTTTTACACGTGCGTGATGCCTCAACACAGTAAAGTTGGTCATAGCGAAGGAGGCGTTCACCACTATGGAGTGTTGGGGTATAGTGAGGTGTTCCAACAGCCTGTTGGCCTCGCCACTTCACATGTTGCCTAAGACGGATGGATCATGGCGGCTATGTGGCAGTTTTCACCGCCTTAACAACATCACCGCAAATGACCGTTACCCTATCCCGTACATCCAGGACTTTTCCGTTCATTTGGTGGGCCCCACCATATTTTCCAAGGTGGATCTGGTACGTGGTCATCACCAAGTTCTTGTGTGCGCATAGGATGTCCCCAAGATTGCGGTGATTACCCCGTTCGGGCTTTTTGAGTTCCTGCGCACGCCCTTTGGCCTTAAAGGCATAGCCCAAATGTTCCAGTGGCTGATGGACTCGATGTTACATGACCTCGCTAATGACACACTAGTGGCCAGTCCGTCAGCTGAAGAGCATCTGTTGCACCTCAAGCAGGTTTTTTAGCACCTTGAAGAACACGGCTTGATTGTCAGTCCAGCCAAGTGTCAGTTTGGGCTGCTGGTGATTGACTTCTTAGGTTAATTTATTTCAGTAATTCCGTTACCTTGTAAGGTTCAAGTGGTAGCACAATTTCCCCATCCTGACTCCGTGAGGGCACTGCAGGAATTTTTGGGCATGGTAAATTTTTATAATCGCTACCTCCCTCATGCTGCCCACCTTCTGCAGCCACTTTACGAGGCTCTGAGGCTGAAGAAGGCCAACGATTCTGTCAACTGGACTCCCGAACAAATCTGTGTCTTTGACAGAGCGAAATCCACCTTTGATAACGGAGTACTCCTCACCCATCCCGTGCCCATGGTGCCCATAGCTTTAACAACTGATGCCTCCGGCATAGCCGTGGGGGCAGTGGTCAAGCAGCATGTGGCAGGTGTGTGGTAGCCCCTCGTGTTTTTCAGTCACAAGCTGCGAGATAGCAAGCGCAAGTATAGCGTTTTTGACCGGGGGTTGCTGGCTCTGTACCTGGCGACCTGTCATTTCCATTTCCTTTTGGAGGGCCATTCTTTCACGGCTTATGTGCATCATAAACTGCTAACTTTTGCCATGGCCAAGCTGACCGTGGTCTGCTCGTGAACAGCACCACCTGACTGCCATCTCCAAATTCACAACGGATGTTCAGCATGTGGCTGGTAAGTCCAACCCTGTTGCTGATTGTCTGTCACGTGTGCTTGTGTGTCCGGTGCACCTCGGGATGGATTTTTCTGCCATGGCTGCCAAGCAGCCCAGCAACTTGGACATCCTTGCCCTTCGGTCTGCATGTACAGCCCTCAAACTCGAGAAGGCAGTAATGTAGGTAGGCAGTCCTGCCCTCCTCTGCAATGTCTCCACTGGCCGCCCCTGCCCAGTTGTTCCAGTGGCCTGCCGCCGTTGGGTTTTCAACTCCATTCACTCCCTCTCACACACTGGAGTTCAAGCGTCTGTGAAACTGGTCAGATCCAAGTTTATCTGGCCCGGCCTCCGCAGGGATGTCAAGGGGTGGGTGGCTGCATTCATGATGTGTCAGTACGCTAAAGTTCACCAGCATATCAAAGTGCCTCTCAAATTGTTTCCGATTCTGGCCAGATGTTTCGACCATGTGCATGTGTACCTGGTGTGTCCTCTACCTCTTTCGCAGGATTTTACACACCTGCTCACAGTAGTGGATCAGACCACCAGGTGGCCAGAAGCGGTCCCTCTGTCCTCCACTACATCCACGGATGTGGCATGCTCATTTCTTTCTGCCTGGGTTGTGCGTTTCGGCGCTCCATCAGATATTACCTCCGACAGGGGCCCTGAGTTTGTGTCGGAGCTCTGGTCAGTACTGGCAAGGTCTTTGGGGGTGCAAGGACACCGTTCTACCACGTACCACCCTCAAACTAACGGTTTATGTTAACATTTTCACTGGTCACTTAAAGCGGCGCTGCGTGCTGCACTTTCCGATGGTAATTGGGTGGATCGTTTGCCTTGGGTGATGCTTGGATTGCGTTCTGCTCCTAAGGAAAACCTTGATGCTTCACCTGCTGACCTGGTGTTTGGTCACCCACTCCACGTCTCCGGAGAATTTTTGCCTGAAAGTTTGCTCCGCGGCCTGGTCCCACCATCTACCATTTTTTGTCCAACAGTACACTGGCTCTGAGCCCTGTTCATCACTATTTTCCACGATTGTTCATGCCTACTGAGCTCGGTTTGGCCCGTTTTGTTTTTGTATGGCATGATGCTCACTGCTCAACCCTCCAACCTCCATACAATGGCCCATTTCAGGTTCTCGATATGGGCCCTAAGAGTTTTGTGGTGGACATGGGTGGGTACAGGGAGCATGTCACATTAGATAGGTTAAAGCTGACGCACATTATCGCTGACAAAGTTATGTTTCCGGCCCAGGTTCCCCGCTGGGGTTGCCCTCACTCCAGGACCCCAGCTGTGTTTTCACAAGATGAGTGTTCTGGTTTCCAGCCTGCAGTGGACCGTGTTTTGCCTGCCCGTCATCCACGGGGACGCCCTGCACGACAGGTTTCTCCTGTGGTTCCTGCTGGAGGACAGTGCAGCTGTTATGGCAGGCTTATTAGGCCCCCAATGAGAGACTGACTTTGACTCCTGAGTCCCCTCTGGGTGTTGGGGGGGTGGGGGTGCGCTGTGTGGCAGATTGGGAGTGAGCTTCTCACTCAGCAGGACTTGGGGTTGGGGGCGTGGTTTGTTTTCCCAGGTTTTAAGTTCCTGTGTTGTAAGAGACCAGTTGCTTGGTGGCAGTTGAGGAGTAAAGATTGAACTCACCTTCGGCTCCTCTGTGTTTCCTCATCCCCCCTCAATATTCTAATTTATTGAGATGCATCTGTACATAACACTCGAGCTGTAAATATAATGGTCGTCAATCATGTGCTGTAAAATCAACACACAAAAGCAAATAGATAGGATATGTAAATATTATATATATTTAGTATTTAGGTCAAAACAATTCAATACTGGTGATCTGCCCAGGAAATAACTTACTCTTTAAATTTTGGTTGGAGGTAATTGTTGTATACCATTAATGGAAGCATCATCAAGTGTTCTGCAGAACTGAATAAAGAACAAAAATTATTGTAAAAGATGCAGATACTCAGGTTTAATGATTGAAGGGGCTGCTTTTATAATGTCAACAGGTGCCAAATCAGAGCAAACAAAGCATATTTCATTCCAGAGAAGAAACTGTTTCTAGCAACATGGCTGCTGGCAATGGTTGACATCACCTAAATGTCCCACGTTGAGGCGAGCTGGTGAGAGATATTAGCTGACATCCACACTGGTAGTGCTGCGTTACACATGCTGGCCTGCTGTCCTCATAATCTCTGTGCCATCTGGTGGAGAACTTCATAGTCCCCTTGCACCCCAGGCTCATTAGTATTCTTCTCACAGAGAGCATGCGAGACCGGTGTGCGTTCATGACATTCCTTGGAAACATAGAAAATTCAACACCTGGGAGGATTAATTGAACAGTTACAGCATGAGGGCCCCACCTTCAACAAACCCATCTCATTTCCAGGTAATGAGAACGCTTTCTTTTACACCCTCCTCATTTTTGTCTATACTCATGCACTGCAGCCCCCTTTTTTGAATGTCAACACCCCACTCCTGTTGCCTGCAAATGGACCCAACATTAGTGATTAAATGCTTTAGTTAAGTGTGAGCTAGAGTGTAAAATATTTTCTTCAGGTGGGTCTTGCCGGTTCAGATATTTTAGGAGAACCCAATCACTAAACGGTGAGAGTGAGACTCCTTTAATAGTACTTCAAACAGTGTTTCCAGCATTTGGCGTAAGCTGTGATCAAAGAGTGATCGCTGGTTTTTCAAATCCACATGGCCTTTCATTAGTGCCACATGGGAAGAGACTTTCCTGAAAGCAGTCTATTATAGAATTAGAGTTTCTACCTTTATACTCATCTACAATTCAGGGCTGAAAAATGCGCCATTTTTCATTGCTTTTACCTAGATAATTATAAAGTCTAAATTATGCTTCTTTTGTGGTGTTCACAGTGTACCCTTCGTGTGTGGCCTACGTCATTGTCAGCAATTTCTACTTGTTGCGTTGCCAAAACAGGGTTTTGCCGATGTGTAAAGTGTTTGTGTTTTTATTAAACAGTGATGGATAAGATCACATTGTGATGGAGTTGGAGCTAATAAATGTCAAAAACAGAAAAGAAGAGAAGGAAAATGGTATGTACGACCATCGCTACTGCCCTCATTTGACAATCTATGTAAGTAATGGGGTTAGGACGAGTCATACAAATGTTCTGTACCTGCTAACTTCCTCAGTATTCTTTTAAATACAGACCGTTGTTTGTTCAACTTCCTTTGGAAGTGGCGCTGCAGTAAATAAGAAGAGGCTAGAACCAGGAAATATCTAGGAGGAGACAAAGTGGACCAATCACAGCTCTTAATGTCTGCATCGCCGTGACATGTAGAGGTGCCTGTCAGGCAAAGTAGTGGGATATAATGTCGCTACTGTGTTGGGCTGTCGCAATAGCATTAATGTCGCTTTGATGCAGAGGCATTAACTGGGCTTTAGATTTCTCTGTTAAAAAAGTTTTTGACTCGAGTGGCTTGGCCCTACTCCATGTGAATAAATCCATGATTTATAGCCATGATAGTCACTGAAAGAATTATGGTATATTTTAATTTAAAGTGTTTTTATCAACTTGATTTTATTTGAATTACCATATTTCTTACTTACTTACTTACTACTCCTGCGGGGTGAGGGCTGGGTGGCCATCACCATGCGTAGAGCTGATCAGGTTAACCAGTGCGTGCCAACATTGCCAGTTTGGGGCCGGCTCCTCTGCCTCGTCAACAGTGACTCCAAGCTGTCGGAGGTCTGTCTCCACCACATCGAACCATCTGGTGTGTGGCTTGCCCCAAGGTCTTTTCCACCCTGAGGCCCTGAAGTCAAACACGAGGATGGCTTTTGTCAGGTATTCTGGTGGGAGGCGGAGGACATGGCCAAACCAGCGGATATGTCACTGTGTAATAAGGTGGGATGCTGCAGGCTGATGTGTGCGGGCTCGGAGCACATCATTAGAAGTGCACTGGGGCCACCTGATGCTCTCGATGGTTCTGAGGGCCTGACTATCGAACCCATCCACTCTCAAGGCCAGAGTCTTATTCAGCGGCCATGTCTCTGACCCATAGAGTAAGATGGAGAGGACTGACACATTGTATATGTGGAGCTTTGTCTTTCGAGAGGTTGAACAATGGTGCAAGACAGGTTTCCATAGTACCTACAGGGCTGATGCAGCGAGGCCACGTCTGCAGTTGATCTCTGGTTTCATGTCCCCGTTGCTGGTCACTGTGGAGCCCAGATACGCAAAGGAATTGACAAACCATATTTCTAACTCTCTTTATTTAGATTATTTTAAATGAGAACAAATGCATTAACCCTCATAATGCTCCGCACTTTGTATATATATTTATATATTTATGTGTATGTATGTATATCCACTGCTCTTATTTATATCTTCCGTATCTTCTTAATTATTGCTCTGAGTGTTGCTATCCCTGTGCCGTTGCAGTCCTGGAATTTCCCCATTGTGGGACTAATAAAGGCTTATCTTATCTTATCTTATCTTATCTTATCTTATAATGTCCTCCCAATTGCCTAACACCTTTTGTCCTCTGGTGTCAAAAATGACCCCACCTGGTTTGACTGTTGTAAACTATCATTCAGTTCTGTGTTACACCTTTAGTCTTATTTCATTTCAACCCATTTTGAGTTGACCGAACAACATGAGGGTTAACTGTTAAAGACGCACTCCAGTGAATATAAGTCCCGTGTTATAACAAATCTACATTGTCTAACATGGTATCTTATGTATGCCCTTTTGTCTACAAAAAAAAAAATAATTTCATTGTCTTAAAATTTCATGTCAAAATCTTTTCACTTTTCCTTCTCTTTCAAATGCCAAGTTCTGTGAATAGGTCCACCCACATCCCTCAAGGCTAATAATGGCAGTGCTACATTAAACAGAATAAATCCTGTGATAAACGACTTACCGGTTGAAGGACATAGTTGTATTCACAGTGGCCCAGGATAATGACTGAAACTGCACTGGTCCTTAAAAGAGTTTAATTTTAATTTAATTTTTTTTCTTCAACCTTTTTTTATACAGGGAAGGTCCATTGAGAGGGAACCTCTCTTTTTCAAGGATGCCCTGTCCACACTCACAGTTACACATTCCTATCTGGAAGCAGTCCAGTACAACCACAGACTGACCTGTGGCCACTGAGCAGCTCCACTGGAGCAGTTGGGGTTAAGGGCCTTGCTCAAGGACACCACAGTGGGGTGGTAAAACCCATCTTAATTTGGGTCAAGTTTTCAAAGCAGCTGTCCAAACATGCAAACTGGCCACAGTTAGGCCACAGAGTCATGGTTGGCTCAACATGGACCTGCAATAGTTATATTGTGGAGAGAGGAATAATCAGGCAGAGCGGTCCAGGGAAGAGCAGGCTTTATCAATTTCTCTCTCTCACATTCATCAAAATCCGAGCGCTTGAATTGGCACGGTGGCACGCATCGGCGTGCGTCCTCTCCAAAATGGCGGTGGTAGAAGCAGAGTGTGTCTCTCCGGTGCTTCTTGGCTTCCGCTGCAGCTACCGTCGTTGGCTTCTCGCCCCCGCTGGCTGTCTCGCTGGGTTCCGACGCCACTGCGTTCACTGCAAGGACTCTGGTAGTGAGGATAATCCAATCTGCCTCTTGCGCTAGCACCCGGTAGTTGCACGCGGCCAGCGAATTGGCAAGGACTGCCCTGGCCGCTGTCGGGAGGTTCTGGAGGAAAAGGTGGGCAAAGAGGAAATGCCCGTCATCTGTGCCCATCAACGCCAACATCTTCTCCATTAGCTCGACTGCCGACCCGTCTCCCAACTCGGAGCGTGTCAGGAGCCTTTCTGCTCTCTTGCAGTCTGAGAGCGTATAGCGCCGGGTCGGCACAGTTTTGAGAGCCTCGTATTTGTTGTGGGCTGGGGGCCGTTGGAGCAGGCTTGCCACCTGCTGAGTTGTGCATGCGTCCAGTGCTGCAACCACATAGTAGTATCTGGTGTCATCCACCGTTATTCCCCGGAGCGCGAACTGGGCCTCGGTGTGGAGGAACCATGACTTCGGGTCGTGTAGCCAAAAGTCTGGGAGTTTGACTGAAACGGCGCATGCGTTGCCGACACCTCCAGTCCAGGTCGTCTCCGGGGTGTTCGCCTCGAGTTCCATTGTACGTCAAGGGTCACCAGTGTGGAGAGAGAAATAACCAGGCAAAGCGGTCCAGGGCAGAGCAGACTTTATTAATTTCTCTGTCTCACATTCACCAAAATCACAAGCATCAAAAAGACTGACAGGTCACAGGCACCTCTCCTTTTATATCATACAACTCGGTCAGTCACCTGCAGTGCTGCATTAACATGAAAGCCTTTGCAATTCCCATTCTCTTTGTCACTGCTCTCATCAACACACCAACCCCCGCATCAACACACAACCCCCCCATGACGATTCCCCTTGTCCTTCCGTCTGAGTGGAAACATACTGAGTGGATTCCCCACAATATCACCAAAAACGTTCAGTCTAAACTTGCCTTTTTCTCAGGGGATGGGGCCTAACCAAAATTTCACAGCAAAAAACCGGAGTCATGACATTTTGAGTGATTTCACTTTTGATATATTTTACAAGTAATAATAAAACATGTAACAAACATTTTAACAAGAAGAAAACTCGATTTTTGGCAGAGTGTCACTTTAAAACAAATTTTTAAACCAGTTAAAAGAAGCAAATTTAAACATGATATGTTGTTAAGCAAACCTGATTATGTAACATGTGGTGCATTAATAAATAAATTGGACTGATGAATTTAAACTGCTTTAGCTTTATTTGTGAGATTGCATAGTTTCAATTTTAATGCAATTCATGTTTGCCTGAAAACTGGACGTCACATTATGGCGCATATTTAGGGCGCATATATGGTATTCATATTCCCCCACATATACCTAGTAGGCATGACGGTGCATATTCTGGAAGCTTCACGTCTTAATGGCCAAAGAGGACCTGACCCTGCAGAGACCTACGGGAGGTGTGAAGTTGGTCTTGTAGGAGACGGGAAGTTGGAGAGAATGTCCCAGCAGGAGCCCCGGAGGCTAGAAGGATGAGAGACAATGGAGACGCCAAGGAGCCTCGGGGGCTGTATGTTTACTAAAGGACTGTGGGTTGGGGGTGTGTTATTTGATGTTGGGGGTTTTGTGTCTTTGGAGAGTATAAGAACTGTGAAGGACGATTGTTCTGTCTCTTTTCGGAGATCCTGTGCTTATTGGGAGGATGTGACCTCTCAATAAACCAACCCTGAGAAATAAACTCAGTCTCGCTTGTGAAAGGCATCCTCTACACTGGTGACCTACGACAAACTATGGCCGGTGGCGACGATCTTCCCGCACCGGACTCTTCAGGAGCCAACCGGGTTAACGCAGCTACCACACTACAGCTGCCCGATTTCTGGCAACATAACCCGCGCTCCTGGTTTACCACTGTGGAGGCGCAGTTCCACCTTCGGGGAATCTCAGCGGACGCAACGAGGTTCTACCATGTCGTCGCGAAGCTGGACAGCCTCACAGTGCAGCGGGTGGAGAGCCTGACCAACCACCCGCCCCAGGACGACAAGTATGGCGCACTGAAAGCCGCCCTCATTCGAGCTTTCACTCCCTCGCTGGGAGAGCGAGCAGAGAGACTTCTGGCGCTAACAGAAGGGGAAGCAGACAGGCCGGCAGATCTGATGGCGAGGATGATGAACCTGAGAGGCGAAGATGACGACAGTTTTATCTTCGCCCACCTCTTTCTCAGAACACTACCGCCAGCAGTGAGAGTCACCCTGGCCAGCTCACAGCTGCTCAACGACCGCGACTACCATGGGCTGGGCCAGGAGGCACAGCGGCTCGTCGACGCCCATAGATGACATGCAACCACGACGGCGGCAACGGAGCTGAACGCACCCTCGCGAGACGAGGGAAGACCAGAGGCCGCAGCGCCGGACCCACTGACGTCAGCAGCGGTAGAGACCAGGAGAAGCGGAGCGGACGGCACCCTCTGCTTTTACCATTGACGTTTCACCGAGAGGGCGCGCAGATGCATCCCACCGTGCCGATACAAGCGCCAGGGAAACGCCAAGACCGAGAGTCGGTAGCAGCTGCTGCTCTCGGCGCGAAGAACAAGCTGCTTTTCGTGATGGACGGGAATTCAGGGAAGGATTTCCTGGTGGACACAGGCTCCCAGCTGAGTTTTGTCAAGCCTTCCTACGCGGACCTGCTGGCGCCTTCCAGCGGACCCCTGGTGCTAGCGGCAAATGGCTCGACGATCAAAACCTATGGGGAGAAGACGCTCCTTCTATCCTTCCACGGGCGCACCTTCGAGTGGACTTTCGTCATAGCTGCAGTTAGTAACAATATGCTAGGTGCTGATTTTTTATGCTCAAACAGTTTATTAGTTGATCTTACTAATAGACGTATGGTAAATGCACTGTCTTTCCACTCTATCTCCTGTACAGCTCGGGTGGCCCCGCCTTCTGCACATCCCAATGTCACAGCTGCGGGTGGTAAGTTTCATGCACTACTCAATCAGTTCCCAGCACTCACGGTCCCAACATTTTCAGCGTCAGTAGCTAAACACGGGGTCGAGCACTTCATAACTACCTCTGGCCCCCCTGTTTTTGCAAAAGCTCGGCGCTTGGACCCAGCTAAACTGGCCATCGCGCGCGAGGAATTCGCCAACTTGGAAAAACTGGGCATTGTTAGACGCTCTAACAGCCCTTGGTCGTCACCCCTGCATATGGTCCCCAAGGCTGACGGTTCGTGGCAGCCTTGCGGTGATTTCCGCAGGTTAAATAATGCTTCAGCACACGACCGCTACCCGATTCCGCACATCCAGGATTTTTCGGCACATTTGGCGGGGGCGCGCATCTTTTCCAAAATAGATTTGGTGCGTGGTTATCACCAAGTCCCAGTCCACACTCAAGACATACCCAAAACGGCAGTAATAACCCCCTTTGGGCTTTTCGAGTTTTTGCGCATGCCTTTTGGCCTCAAAGGCGCTGCACAGACGTTCCAACGCATGATGGATGTGGTGTTGCGCGGCCTCCCTTTCGTGTTCGCCTATTTGGATGATATTTTGGTAGCCAGTGCATCCGAAGTCGAACACGAACGCCACCTCACAGCGGTTTTTCAGAGGCCGACAGCATGGGCTGATAATTAACCCAGCGAAATGTCAATTCGGGGTAGCGCAAATCGATTTTTTTGGGCCACCGCGTTTCTCCAGAAGGAGCGGTCCCGCTGCCCGATAAAGTACGCGCGATAACGGAGTTTCCCCAGCCGCAGACAGTTAAAACATTGCAAGAATTTTTGGGGATGGTCAATTTTTATAACCGTTTCCTCCCCAGCGCGGCACAGCTCATGCACCCACTGTACGCGGCACTAAAGAAACAAAAACCTGCAAATAAGGTCGAGTGGTCCCCGGAACGGGAGCACGCTTTCTCCCAGGTCAAGTCGGCCCTTGAGAACGCTGTGTTGTTGGCACACCCGGTGCCAGCAGCTCACATGGCGCTAACCACGGACGCTTCCGACGTAGCAGTTGGGGCGGTTGTCGAGCAACTGGTAGCAGGGAATTGGCAGCCGCGTGCGTTTTTCAGCAAAACATTGCGCGATAACGAGCGGAAATACAGCGCGTTCCATAGGGAGCTTTTAGCCCTGCATTTGGCCATCCGCCACTTCCAGTTCTGGCTGGAAGGGCGCCGTTTCACCGCATTTGTAGACCACAAACCATTAACATTTGCAATGGCTAAGATTTCAGAGCCTTGGTCGGGCCGACAGCAGAGACAGCTGGCCGCGATTTCAGAGTTTACCACTGACATTCAACACGTGGCAGGCAAACACAATGTAGTGGCAGATTGTCTCTCACGCGCATTTGCAACGCCAGGCCCCCAGGGGGCAGACTTGGTGGCTGTGGACACGGGCCAGGCTTGCGGCGCGGAAGCGCTCGCAGCCCCGGTCTGCGTGGGCTTAGATTACGCAGCCATGGCCGCCGAGCAGGTTAACGATGCGGATGTGCACACACTCCAGTCTGGGCCAACAGGGCTAAGGCTGGAGCACAGGGTGCATCAAATAGGTATGCCCCCTCTAATCTGCGATGTCTCCACGGGGCGCCCCCGCCCCGTGGTCCCAGCTGCATGGCACCACCGTGTTTTTGACTTAATCCATTCGCTGGCACATCCGGGCGTTCGCGCATCGATCAAAATGGTGGGAGAAAAATTTGTTTGGCCGGGGCTGCGTAAACAGGTCAAAGAATGGGCCGCAGCCTGCGCAGCGTGTCAAAGAGCAAAGATACACAAGCACATGCGGGCCCCTCTGGAACCTTTTCACATCCCGGCCAAACGCTTCGACCACGTGCATATCGACTTGGTGGGACCCCTCCCGCTGTCGCAGGGGTTCACACACCTTCTAACCATGGTGGACCGCACAACGCGCTGGCCAGAAGCGGTCCCCCTGGCGTCAACTACAGCAGCAGACGTTGCGCGCGCGTTTTTAACAGCTTGGGTCGTGCGTTTGGGTCCCCAATTCGTTTCCGAGCTCTGGTCATCCATGGCACTCAGTCTGGGGGTGAAAATTCACCGCACTACCGCTTATAACCACCAGGCCAATGGTTTGTGCGAACGCTTTCACCGGTCATTGAAAGCAGCCCTCAGAGCGGCTCTCACGGACACAAATTGGGTTGATAAACTTCCATGGGTTTTATTAGGGTTGCGTTCAGCACCTAAGGAAGATTTGCAAGCCTCCCTGGCTGAGCTAGTTTTTGCCCAACCCCTCCGGTTACCGGGCGAATTCCTTCCAGAGAACCCCGCACCAAATCGCCCACCCGCTCAGCTGCTGCAGAGCGACATGGGATCAAACACCCTCCCCGGCCCAGTTCATCACAGTTTCCCACGCGTTTTTGTGCCTAAGACCTTAAAGAACGCAGAATTTGTCTTTGTCAGGCACGACGCTCAGAGGCCAGGTTTAAGACCGCCTTATGACGGACCGTTCAGAGTGTTGGAAACTGGGGAAAAACATTTTTTGCTCGATTTGGGTGACAGGAGGGAATTAGTCTGCATTAACAGACTCAAACCCGCTTTTGTGTTGGCTGATGAACAAGTGCAGTTAGCCAGGGCCCCCCATCGCGGCAGGCCATCGGGGAGACACTCTTCTAAGCTTTCACAAGGATGTGCTAACGACTCTAATCCACAGATGCAAGAGACAGCTACAGGCAGATCGAAACTTGCTTACAGCAGATATGGCAGGAGGTTGAAGCCCAAGCAGTTGAAAGTGTGATATGTTGTGCCATTTTGCTGCTCTGTGTGATATGACATGATTCTATGCATATTGGGGTGTACTTTGTCCTTATTTAGACGTTTGGGGGGGGGGTTATATGGCGCATATTTAGGGCGCATATATGGTATTCATATTCCCCCACATATACCTAGTAGGCATGACGGTGCATATTCTGGAAGCTTCACGTCTTAATGGCCAAAGAGGGCCTGACCCTGCAGAGACCTACGGGAGGTGTGAAGTTGGTCTTGTAGGAGACGGGAAGTTGGAGAGAATGTCCCAGCAGGAGCCCCGGAGGCTAGAAGGATGAGAGACAATGGAGACGCCAAGGAGCCTCGGGGGCTGTATGTTTACTAAAGGACTGTGGGTTGGGGGTGTGTTATTTGATGTTGAGGGTTTTGTGTCTTTGGAGAGTATAAGAACTGTGAAGGACGATTGTTCTGTCTCTTTTCGGAGATCCTGTGCTTGTTGGGAGGATGTGACCTCTCAATAAACCAACCCTGAGAAATAAACTCAGTCTCGTTTGTGAAAGGCATCCTCTACAACATCAATTTTATTAGTATGTCATAGGTGCAAAAATCTAAATCCAAATTGATGCAAATTGTTACACAAATGAAATGCAAAAAATTGGACAAAATATGTTTTTAATGGACAAGAAAGAACAAGACATTTCCAAAATATATTAATTTAACCACTGTGCAAAATTATTTTTCAGCATAAGAAACAAAGATTTTTTTTCCATTTCTTCTTCTTCTTCTTCTTCTTCTTCTTCTTGTTCTTCTTCTTCTTCTTTTTTAGGGAAGTCTAATCCCCAAGTAACAGTCGTAGGGTATTCATACAGAATTGCTATATTCCACAATAACATGTTCTCTGTATGGAAGTATTGTATTCATGAGTTTTTGCAGTTATGTATTCAGGTTTTATCTGTTTTGCCACAGTATTTGCACACCTGCTTTGTGTGACTGTAGGGCAAATACTGTATGTAAATCTGTAAAGATCAAAAAATTCTGTGAAAAGAGAGTATAATTTCACCCGCCTAGCTGCAACTGTGTGTATTTAGAATATAAAATATTCAGTATTCATTGTAACTGTGTCTTTCCTTTGCATCTGAATTGGCAACACCTCTCATCAAGGATCAACAAAGTTCATTTTAATCTTCACAATAACTTCCTTATCAACTTGAGGTAGTTGTGGTGGTGATGAAGAAATCTCAGTAATATCCATTTGTAACTCTATCTCGCCGGCAGTCGTTGCAAACTTAATAGGGAGGAAACTGAGATATAAGGAATTTGACATAAATGAGGCATAAATACAGAATTGCACTCAGGTTGTGTGCTGCTGTGCTGCTTTTTCATCCGCACACCCACCTCATGGCCATTGTTAAAATACATCAAAGTGAAAGATGCTTTTTTGTGTCTGTAGCCTATGGATACAGTATACGGTTTATCATGGGAAATAATGAACAAAAGGTATAACTCTGGGCTCAGTGAGGACACAGGGATTTTTTTGAAGAACTCTAATAACCTACATCATTTGAGGCATATTTTTCTTCACATCTTAACCACTACAGTCAGCCCATTCTGTGTTTATATTTGAGAACTTGCACGTGTTCACCCAGGCACATTTACATGGTCTAGCTATCACATGTGAAACATTCAAACCTTAAAATAATCAGCCATGTTGTAGCTGTAGGTGTAGGGAATGGCTAGTCAATGAATGATGTACAATGACAAAAAAAAAAAACCAACAACAGATATACGTTAGAGGGAACTTGAGACTTTATATAAAAATATGAAGCCTTGAATTCTGTGTTATGATTGTGATTAGGATTTTTTTTTGCCAACAGCTCAAAGCTGGCATTGCAATGGGTTGTTCCATCGCAACAGTGTTGTGTGTCATCACGTTTGAGGTCATCCTCATTGGAGCTAGGCAAGTAGCAAGAGGTCTGAAGTTACCAAATGGAGAACGACTCCCTATATAGATGATGTAACATCATCTTGCAGATTGCCCCTTGCACATCAAGACTGCTGAAGCAGCTTGATGAGTTGGTAGCATGGGCAAGGCTAAAGATCAAGCCCTCAAAGTCCCGGAGTCTGTCTTTCTGGAAAGGAGTGAGAAATAACAGTGCGGTGTTTGTGGTAGGAGAGCAGGAGATTCCACGTCTGGCAGATAAACCGATCCGGAGTCTGGGGAGAGCATACTGTATACGGCAGAGCTCTCAGACAAACAAATGGGGAGACTGGCACAGAAACAGCGGGTGGAAGGACTGACAAGGATAGATAGCAGCCAACTGCCAGGGTGGGACAAGATGTGTTGCTACTGATTCACACTACCAGCAGATAATGTGGCCACTCAGAGTGTGCAAAATACCATCAGCAGCAGCCAGTAGGATGGACTGCATTTCTAACTCCTTCATCAAGAAGTGGCTGGAGCTCCCTTGCTGCTTCTCAGACACTGGCCTCTTTAGCAGCAACATATTGCAGCTCCCACTAAAGTCAATCAGCCTTGGGTACAGACAGGAGAAGACACGCCTAGTACTGGAGTTGTGGGAGTCAAGGGATGGGCTGGTGAGAGGGGCAGGGGCAGAGGTACACACAGGATGAAGGTGGAGAGCAGAGACAGAGGTGGACCAAGCCACAAGCAGGTTGCATCAGAAGGAGATCCTCGGCACGTTACAAAGGAACCGGGCAAGCTTGGGGTGGGGAGGGACGACACTGTTCTGGTCAAAAGCTACAAGGGAGCAGAGAAAGCAAATGATGGTGGAGGAGGTCATACAGGCAGAGCAAAGGTGCCTTTACAAGGCTGTGGCCCAGGCCAGCAAGGGGCATGGACAAGGTGGGAGGCCATAGCAACAAGAGCCATCAGCTGGACAGGCATCTGGTGTACTCCTCTGGCACGGCTGAGCTTCATGATAAGAACGGCTTATGACACCTGACCATGCCCCCGCAACCTCTCCTGCTGGTATGGAAATGAGGACAAGTGTCCCTTGTACAGGGTCATCGATACAGGACTCCAGCACATCCTTTCAGGGTGTAAGATGGTGTTGACACAGGGGCGCTACAGGTGGAGACACAACAAGGTGTTGTTGAACCTAGCTGAGTTCCTGGAGAAGATCAGGGTCGCTGCAAACGCCACACTGGCCCAGCAAAAGCTTGTGCACTTTGTAAGAGCAGGGGAGGTCCACCAGAAGCCTGGAACAGGAAGAACGTCATTGCTCACCCCTGGAAAGGCATGGGAGATGAAGGTTGGCCTGGGCAAACAGCTGATTTTTCCATCAGAGATTATCGAGACTACGCTCAGACCAGGCTGCATCATGTGGTCCTCAGCTATACGCAAGGTCACCATCAGCAAACTCACTGTACCTTGGGAGGAGGGGATACTGGCAGCTAACATGGGGCGCATGCGCACGCAGCGACCAGCAGCTTGGTGATATAGTGCGTGTGTGCGTGTGTGTGTTTTTTGTACTTTTTTACGTTTTTAGAAAATCCTCTGTGTCGTTTCTGCCCTGGAGCGTTGGTGGAATATATGGCGAACAGCTCCCTGGTATCTGCAACATGGATTTCCTGTCATATCTCGCACTACTGCTTTCTGTGCTGTGGCTCTTTGTCTCTGAGGTAAACGCGTTCGGCTCCATGGCGAGCAGAATAGCGGGCAGAATACAATATTCCAGGGACATGTTGCTGCGCTTTAACACAGCTGGTGCAGAGTCTCTGATTGCGCCCAGATTTCAGCTGCCGGACTTTATTTTGAGAGACGGACACAGCGGTGAAAAGAGAAGCGGCAGGAGGAAGCGTGGAAGACGTGGAGGTGTGAAATTGCGCCTTAGGAGACGTCAGTTTGGTAACATTCCTCTTCCTTCGATCATTTTTGGGAATGCACAGTCTGTGAGAAACAAGGTGGAGGAAATTCAAGGCAACGTACGTTACCAGAAGGATTTTAAGAACTGCTGCGTCATGGCTTTCACTGAATCTTGGCTTACTGCGCATGATCGAGACGGAGACCTGTGGATTGACGGCTTTGGAGCTCCGCTGCGCTCGGATCGGCAGGAAGAGGTAACGGGGAAACGTCAGGGGGGCGGAGTATGTTTATACATTAATAAGCAGTACTGCACATCTGTCACGGTCAGAGAGCGCATCTGTACACCCCATGTGGAGCTGCTGTCTGTGTCGCTTCGCCCCTTTTATTTGCCTCGAGAGTTTCCCCAACTTTTCATCACAGTTGTGTACATTCATCCGAGGGCAGACGCTGACTCCGCCTCCAGCACCATCTCTGATGTGATCCAGCGGCTGCAGTCAATTTCTCCAGAGGCGCCAAACTTCATTCTTGGGGATTTTAACCATGTTTCTTTAAAGAAGACACTTAAAAACTTTCATCAGTATGTCTCCTGCCCAACCAGGCGAAAAAAGACATTGGACCTGTGCTATGGATCCATAGAGAGGGCCTATAAATCACTCCCCCTTCCTCCTTTAGGATCATCAGATCACAACTGTGTTCATTTGCTGCCCACATATAAAACTGCTCTCAGAAGAGGCAAGGTGGAGATGAGAGACATTGATGTGTGGACAGAAGATTCAGAGCACAGCCTCCAGGAATGCTTTGACTGTACAGACTGGAAGATGTTCATAATGGCCTGCGGGGATGATTTGGACTCTCTGGCTGAGCTCACATGCTCATACATGGCTCACTGTCAAAATAAGTTTGTTCCACGTAAACGTGTCAAAATATATCCCAACAACAAACCATGGGTTACTAAATCAGTTAAATCCTGCTTACAGAGGAAAGCACTTGCCTTTAAACAGGGGTCTGTTTCTGCGCTACAGGTTGCCACTAAGGAGCTAAAGGCCGAAATTTTAAGAGCAAAACAGAATTATAAATCAGAATTGGAAAGCAAGATGGCAGCAAATAAACTTGGTTCGGCCTGGGCCAGTATGAAAAAAATTGCAGGCCTTCAGAGCACAGAGCGCAGTAATCGTGTGTTTTTAGATGGTTTTAGTTCAGACACAGAGCTGGCTAATGCTCTTAATTGTTTTTATGGTCGTTTTGACTCCTTTGATTTTAGCACAGAAATCCAAGATTTGAAACAGAAACTCAAAGACAATCAGCACTTTAATATTGAGATGCAGGATGTTGAAAGGGAGTTCCGCGCTGTAAAAGTGAACAAAAGTCAGGGCCCTGATAATATATGTGGACGCCTGGTAAAGTCCTGTGCACATGAACTGAGTCCTATATTTCACTACATTTTCAATAAGTCCTTACAGACACAACATGTGCCTAAGATCTGGAAAGATGCCGTGGTTGTTCCCGTTCCAAAATCCAGCTGTCCTAAAACGGTAAATGACTTTAGACCAGTTGCTTTGACTTCAATTTTAATGAAAATTTTTGAAAAACTGGTCAGATGTGAGGTCCTAAAGCAGACTGAACATGCATTGGATCCTCTGCAGTTTGCCTATAGGCCTCACAGAGGAGTGGAGGATGCCACTGTCACTCTGTTTAACATGCTTTTTAAACATCTGGATTTTAATGGGACACACGCCAGGCTTTTATTTGTGGACTTTTCTTCTGCCTTTAATACAATCCAACCTCATATTTTAGTTGAAAGGCTCCTGCAACAATTTGATTTAAGCAATAATCTGGTGGGTTGGATTCTGGATTTCTTAACCAACAGGACGCAGAGAGTAAGGGTCAATGGTACATTGTCTGACCTAAAGTGCTCTTCTACTGGCTCTCCTCAGGGGTGTGTGTTGTCACCACTACTCTTCATCCTGTACACAAACATGTGTCGGAGCAGACATGACAACAGACACATTATAAAGTATGCTGATGACTCAGTCATTGTCAGTCTCCTCCAGGATGGTGAGAGTGGCCATGGCCCAGTAGTTGATGACTTTGTTCACTGGTGTGAGGATTCCTACCTGCAGCTGAATACAACAAAAACGAAAGATATGATTATTGACTTTAGGAGGAAAACTCCCAGGCACAAAGTCACCATACTAAAAGGCCAGACCACCGAATGTGTACAATCGTACAAATATCTTGGGACGATTATTGATAGTGGATTGAACTTTGAGGTGAACTGTGAAAGGGTGTGCAAAAAGGGTCAGCAAAATTTGCATTGTTTGAGGAAACTTGCACGCTTCCAAATTGACCGAACCATAATGACTATGTTCTATCGGGCTTTTATTGAATCTGTTTTATCCTTTTCTTTAATGTCATGGTTTGGTCAGATAAAACTGAAACAGAGGAAATCCTTGGATCAGGTAGTCAGATGGTCCAGTCGTTTGCTTGGTGAGTCACAGCTGAGCCTGACATCCCTGTACACCAGACAAGTACAGAGGATGGCCGACTCGATTTTAAATGATGACTCCCACCCTTTGCACTGCAACTTTCAGCTTCTTCCCTCCAGACGGAGGTTTGCTGTCCCAAAAAGTAGAACCCAGCGCTACAAAAACAGCTTTGTCCCTGCTGCTGTCAAAGAGTTGAACAAGCTATAAAAATTATATTGTACATATTTTATATTTACCTATTTTGTAAGATGTGTGCCTGTGTTTGTGTCTATGTTGAATGTAATTGTGGCTTGTAAATATGGATGTCACCAACTGCAAAACAAATCTACCTACGGGTACAAATAAAGTAACCTGAACCTGAACCTGAACC
The DNA here is from genome assembly GCA_020510985.1 of Pholidichthys leucotaenia. Lineage (NCBI taxonomy): Eukaryota > Metazoa > Chordata > Actinopteri > Cichliformes > Pholidichthyidae > Pholidichthys > Pholidichthys leucotaenia. The sequence goes on along the minus strand of CM035836.1, from coordinate 404,925,153 downwards.
TAACAAGTGTAAATGGCTCAAATACATGAAGCTAGCAGCAGAGTGTAGGGAAATAAGCTGGGCTGCAATTATCCACCCAGTGGAAGTTGGATGTAGGGGCTTTGTGGGAAGGTCAATGATTCGTCTCCTGTGAGAAGTTGGTCTCTCAGGGGAAAGGTTATGGAGGGCCTTAAAAGAGCTGGTGGAAGAGGCTGAGAAGGCAACCCACTGGCTGTGGCTTCGGAGGAGTGTTAGCATGTGGGGTAAGGCACCCCAGTAGGGTCAGTTGCAGGGGGTGGTGGGGAGACATCCCCATTCAGCTACGGCCCCCCCACTGGGAGATGTACTGGGCAGGGGGTGAAACATCAGTGATCGTTGGCTCCAGCTGACGACCCTGCAGCTGACCCGAAGGGCACCAGAGGAGGTGCGGCATGCTAAGAAGCCAAGCAGGAAAGTCATCACCTGTACATTTTGTTGGTGTTGAAGCCTTGAATTGTGTGTTATGATTATTCTTAGGTTTATTTTTTTAATTTAATCAGAAGTAACTATACTGTGTTTATTTAATAGAGCGTTTTGTTAGTGCACATTATAAAAAAATAAAAAGTGGGAAAACAACATTTTGAAGGAACCGGCTTGCACAGCTCTTTTGAGTTTTGTCAACTAAGGGCTGATGTGTCAGTGCTGATTCTTCTGTTAAGTCTTAAGTTAATGTTAAGTTTGCCAAGCATAATATTTTAATTCAGAGCTACCCATGTATGTCTGTTTACTCAATTTGAAATTTAAACTTTGTCCACCAAAACATTACTATTCTGAACTACTCATGTACTTTGGTTTACTCAATTTGTAATGTGAGGTTTGTCAAGACAGAGTAATTTAAGTACTTTACATGAGTAGTTTGGAATAGTACTGTTATATTTGACACATTTTGAACTGCAATTTGAGCAAACTGAAGGACATGAGTAGTTTGGAATAATAATGTCTGACAAAGTTAAGATCGCAAATTGAGCAAACAGAACTACATGGGTGGATCTGAATTATAATGTTTCACTTGACAAACTTCAAATCGAGTAAACTTCTAAACCTGCGCTGATACAACACATTAGCCCTTAGTTGAGAAAACTCAAAAAAGCTGTGCAGCTGCTTGTTTTTAAGTGCTGTCTTCTTAACTTTTTTACAGTGCATGTTTACCGAAGTGCATAAATAAACAAAAAAAGATGTATGCCAGAGACATTTATTATTCCTTCAGCACAGTTCTGAATCTTTCTAGAACTATTGGTAGATCAACTCTTTCAGGAGCTGTGTACTTTGAAATTGTTTTTCTGCTGAACTCCTACTGAGATAAAAGCTGATTAATTAAGTAAGCACATACAGTATGATGTTTACAGAAATGATGCAACTGGCAAAATTACCATAGCTGTTTGTTTGTTTATATATTTCCATACATTTTTTTTCAGAGAGCCACAGATGTTGAGGTGGTAATACTGATATTTACACTTATTTTTAGTTTTATATATATCACTAGTGACCTAAAAGCACTTCTTGACAAGAAGAAAAGAGCTTTTAGGTCTGGAGACAGGGAGGAACTGAGGAGAGTGCAGCGTGAACTGAGAACATGTAAAGACAATTACAGGAGGAAGTTAGAGGATAAACTCCAGCAGAACAATGTGAGGGATGTGTCGACTGGAATGAGACATATCACTGAGTATAAGGGGAGAGACAGACAGCCATCGTGGAGCCTTGAGAAAGCTGATGAGCTGAACCTGTTTTTTAATAGGTTCAACTCACCGTCTGCACCCTAACAACACAGCCAGACCCCCACACACCCCTCCCCCTCACTCTCCTTTGCAGCACTTCTCTCTTCCCCCCTCACCCCCTTCCACTCTTGAAGACATCAGCACCAATCCCCACAGCACCTGTACAACCTGAGCCTGAGTCTGGAGAGACTACCGGTGCTGTGGAAGACGTCCTGCCTGGTTCCTGTCCCCATGGAGTTGTCTCCATCGGACCTGAATGACTATCAACCAGTTGCCCTTACATCTCATAGGATGAAGTTGCTGGAGAAACTTGTCTTAGCCCACCTGAGGCCGCAGGTGAAGACGTGGCTGGACCCTCTGCAGTTTGGATATCAGCCCCATTTAGGAGTTAAAGACGCTGTCATCTACCTGTTGCAATGAGCGCATTTGCACCTGGATGGAGGAGGAGCCACTGTGAGAATCATGTTCTTTGATTTCTCCAGTGCCTTTAATACCATCCAACTACCACTGCTGGGTGAGAAGCTGTGGGTGATGGGGGTCGACAGCTCTGTGATCTCCTGGATTACTGACTACCTGACAGGCAGGCCACAGTTTGTCCGGCTGGGCAGTGTCTTGTCTGATGTGGTGGCTAGTGATATGGGAGCTCCATAGGGGACTGTGCTTTCTCCTTTTCTCTTCACATTATACACCACTGACTTTCAGTACAACTCTGAGTCATGCCACCTGCAGAAATTCTCTGATGATTTGGTTGTTGTGGGTGTATAAGAGGGGAGAGGAGGGAGAGTACAGGGCACTGGTAGACAGATTTGTGGACTGGACCCAGCAGAAGCACCTGAGGCTGAACGTCAGCAAGACCAGAGAAATGGCGATTGACTTCAGGAAGAAGAGGACGCCTACACAGCCATTGCGGATTGGGGGGAGAATGTAGAGGTAGTGGAGGACTACAAATACCTGGGTGTCATGATCAGCAATGGACTGGACTAGAAATCTAATACCGATGCTGTGTACAAGAAGGGAATGAGCAGACTCTACCTCCTGAGGAAGCTGAGATCCTTCAACGTGTGCAACAAGATGTTGGAGCTTTTCTACCAGGCTGTTGTTTCCAACGCCATCTTCTTTGCTGTTGTCTGTTGGGGTAGCAATATCAAAGCCAACAACACCAACAGTCTTGACAAGATTATCAAGAGGGCTGGCTCTGTATATTGGTCTCAGGCTGAAGACTTTTGTGGTGAAGAGGAGGACACTGAACAAATTGTTATCTATCAGAGATAACCCTGATCACCCCCTCCACCACACACTAGACAGACAGCAGAGCACTTTCTCCAGCAGACTGCTACAGCTCTGCTGCTGAACGGTCAGATACAGCAAATCTTTCCTGTCACATGCCATTTCTCTGTACAATAACTCACTCTAATGTTGAATCTTGGTCATAACTGTGCTGCCATACTACACCTTGCTGTCTAATTGGTACCTCACATTTCATTCTGCGCCTGATATTCCTGCATTGTACAGCTATTACGATCCATGTATCTATATGGGTTATCATCTATTCATCTACAATGTATATAAAGTTATCTAGGCAGTTTTGTTTTCCATGGGTAAGTCCTTTGTCTGTTTTGCTGTGTGTGTTTCTGTCGTTTTGGTTGTCTACTGTGTCATGCTGCTGTTACACTGTAATTTCCCAGTCTATATGTCTGTCTGTTATGGAGATCGAAAGTTTTCACACAACAGTGATGATTTTCAGGAGAGGAACTACCACATGTCATCCCTTCACACGCATACAGAATATTATGTAGGGGTGGGACAAAAGATCGATTCAGTGATGGACTGTGATACTTGACACTACTGATTATGCACTGATCCTTAAGCACATGGATCAATCTTTTATTAATTATATAGAGTATATATATATATATATATATATATATATATATATATATATATATATTGTGACGTTTGCAAGGGTTCACACACAAAAAGACAATGGAGCAGATGGCTGTGATCAACCAGATTTATTTTTCACACCCCGACCCCCCTTGCACTTAGTACGCAGAGCAGTGGAGGTCATTCCCACAGACCTCTGTTTACATTACGGTTACACACACATGATACATCTTGCCCTAATCCTGCTAAACACTGCTGGGTCATTATAATGCAGTTATAATGACACAGCAGTATAACCCAGAAATAACACATTTAACACACACAGTAACGTTTCAAACTGGCAAAGCATGCTGGGAAATCCCTGGCCCCCTTAAAATGGCCCCGACGTTACACTGCCCCCCCCTGGACTGGTTTCTGTCCCCAGAAAATTCAAAGTCCACTTTCAGAAATCCAACGCGAGTCAGCCCAGTGCCAGGGCAGCATGCACGGGCCATCTGAGTCTCGGTCAGAGCATCTGGTTGGGGTAGGGTTCCGGTTTGGCCATCAGCGGGCGGATGGACACATCTGACAGCCTCTGTAGGACCATGCACAGTCCCTTCTCTGGCAGTGGGAGTCCCAGGCCCGCTCCGGCCGACTCCCACCGCTGCCAGTTCTCCCAGGCGGCCGCTGGCCCGCATCCATGCGTCCAGCCCTTGCCGCGCCTGGAAAGTGGCCGCATCTTCGTCCTGCTCGCTCCGCTGCCTCGCTCCTGCGCCTCTGTGACGTCATCTGCCGGGGGAAGCATCTGCAGGAGGCGGCTTTTTCCCCGTCCATGCCACCTCGCTCTAATTTAGCGTCGGCGAGGGGCCAGTTTGTCGTGCGCTGTGTGCGGGGCAGTACCATGCCATGTACCCTGGCTCTGTGCAGCGGAAGCCGTCCTTCCTCGCGTCGCCACGGCTGTTTCCTTCGTGCACGCGCTGCTGTGATCTGCCGTAGCTCCTCCTCCACTCGCTCTCAGCACGGTGGTTTCCTCCGATGATCAGCGCGGCAGCCAACTCGACCTAGGCCAGGCGGTCATCCGACAGGTTCTCGCCGTTGTAGCGGGGAATCTTGGCTCGCTGCTGGATGGATGGGACCGTCATCTCCCGGTCGATTGCCGCTCCTAATTGCTCTGGAATCGCCAGCCCGTCCTGCCCTGAAAAGGGCGGGAAACGGGGCTGGTTTGCTCTGCTCCGTCCATCGCAGCGAAGCTCTCCGGGGGCCGGCGTCTCAGCTCTATACTCCGTTCCCGGCTGAGCGATGAACCGCTCCGGCTGCTGTACCTCCGCCTGGATCCTCATCTTGCTCCATATCCCACTTCTGACACCAGTGTGACGTTTGCAAGGGTTCACACACAAAAAGACAATGGAGCAGATGGCTGTGATCAACCAGATTTATTTTTCACACCCCGACCCCCCTTGCACTTAGTACGCAGAGCAGTGGAGGTCATTCCCACAGACCTCTGTTTACATTACGGTTACACACACATGATACATCTTGCCCTAATCCTGCTAAACACTGCTGGGTCATTATAATGCAGTTATAATGACACAGCAGTATAACCCAGAAATAACACATTTAACACACACAGTAACGTTTCAAACTGGCAAAGCATGCTGGGAAATCCCTGGCCCCCTTAAAATGGCCCCGACGTTACACTATATATATATATATATATATATATATATATATATATATATATATATATATATGTATATATATATATATATATATATATATATATATATATATATTCATGTAAACGTTACATACTTTCTTGGATATTTAACCAGTTGCGTTTTCAGTCCACTAGATGGCGCAAAGCAAGCACCCGGTCAAGTGAAGTCATAGCTTGTCTTGGGAGATTTGCAGCCAGCTTTGAAAGTTAGGAAGCAGTTAGCTCAAAGCTAGCTCAAATGATGGACCTTTTTTGGATTTTATAACAAAGATGGAAGGAAAGACCTTGACAGGACAAGTGCTGTATGGAAAAACAAACAAAAAAAAAGCACTCTGAATATGCGGGCCAGCACACATCTCAGAGCAGCATTAGCAACGGTTAAGCTAAAGAGACACCAGCATGGAGCTTGCTTTTTATCCGAGCGCCAAGTAAAGTTTATTTATAAAGCACTTTTCACAGACATATAGTCACAAAGCGCTGTACAATAAAATGGAATAAAAGGAAGTTAATAAAAATAATTTTAAAAATACAAAAAAGTTAAAACACAAAACCTTTTGAGTGTGAAATTTTGCATGCCCCTAGTGGCAGAGTGCAGTGCTGTGCCTGTCATCTCACTCTGACATGATCGGCTCCATTGAGGATTTGTACTGATTTGTACTGATCTGCCAGTTTCAGAAGGTGGCAGACATCCTTTGGAAGACTCAATGCATGGCATGTAATACACCAAAGAAGAAGAACTCCTCATTTCCTTTTCCTGTTTTTAGCATTTTAGCCCAGAAAGCTAATATGGCTGCCGTCCGTCATTGTGCGCTGTCACTTAGTCGGCTTTGTACGTGGAAAATAGCCGCAGGATACAAGCGAAATTTATGTGGGATAATCCTAAGACTTTGTAGATGTGGTAGAGAGTGTAAATTCAGGTTCAGGTTCAGGTTACTTTATTTGTACCCGTAGGTAGATTTGTTTTGCAGTCTGGTGACATCCATATTTACAAGCCACTAATTACATTCAACATAGACACAAACACAGGCACACATCTTACAAAATAGGTAAATATAAAATATGTACAATATAATTTTTATAGCTTGTTCAACTCTTTGACAGCAGCAGGGACAAAGCTGTTTTTGTAGTGCTGGGTTTTGCTTTTTGGGACAGCAAATCTCCGTCTGGAGGGAAGAAGCTGAAAGTTGCAGTGCAAAGGGTGGGAGTCATCATTTAAAATCGAGTCGGCCATCCTCTGTACTTGTCTGGTGTACAGGGATGTCAGGCTCAGCTGTGACTCACCAAGCAAACGACTGGACCATCTAACTACCTGATCCAAGGATTTCCTCTGTTTCAGTTTTATCTGACCAAACCATGACATTAAAGAAAAGGATAAAACAGATTCAATAAAAGCCCGATAAAACATAGTCATTATGGTTCGGTCAATTTGGAAGCGTGCAAGTTTCCTCAAACAATGCAAATTTTGCTGACCCTTTTTGCACACCCTTTCACAGTTCACTTCAAAGTTTAATTTACTATCAATAATCGTCCCAAGATATTTGTATGATTGTACACATTCGGTGGTCTGGCCTTTTAGTATGGTGACTTTGTGCCTGGGAGTTTTCCTCCTAAAGTCAATAATCATATCTTTCGTTTTTGTTGTATTCAGCTGCAGGTAGGAATCCTCACACCAGTGAACAAAGTCATCAACTACCGGGCCGTGGCCACTCTCACCATCCTGGAGGAGACTGACAATGACTGAGTCATCAGCATACTTTATAATGTGTCTGTTGTCATGTCTGCTCCGACACATGTTTGTGTACAGGATGAAGAGTAGTGGTGACAACACACACCCCTGAGGAGAGCCAGTAGAAGAGCACTTTAGGTCAGACAATGTGCCATTGACCCTTACTCTCTGCGTCCTGTTGGTTAAGAAATCCAGAATCCAACCCACCAGATTATTGCTCAAATCAAATTGTTGCAGGAGCCTTTCAACTAAAATATGAGGTTGGATTGTATTAAAGGCAGAAGAAAAGTCCACAAATAAAAGCCTGGCGTGTGTCCCATTAAAATCCAGATGTTTAAAAAGCATGTTAAACAGAGTGACAGTGGCATCCTCCACTCCTCTGTGAGGCCTATAGGCAAACTGCAGAGGATCCAATGCATGTTCAGTCTGCCTTAGGACCTCACATCTGACCAGTTTTTCAAAAATTTTCATTAAAATTGAAGTCAAAGCAACTGGTCTAAAGTCATTTACCGTTTTAGGACAGCTGGATTTTGGAACGAGAACAACCACGGCATCTTTCCAGATCTTAGGCACATGTTGTGTCTGTAAGGACTTATTGAAAATGTAATGAAATATAGGACTCAGTTCATGTGCACAGGACTTTACCAGGCGCCCACATATATTATCAGGGCCCTGACTTTTGTTCACTTTTACAGCGCAGAACTCCCTTTTAACATCCTGCATCTCAATATTAAAGTGCTGATTGTCTTTGAGTTTCTGTTTCAAATCTTGGATTTCTGTGCTAAAATCAAAGGAGTCAAAACGACCATAAAAACAATTAAGAGCATTAGCCAGCTCTGTGTCTGAACTAAAACCATCTAAAAACACACGATTACTGCGCTCTGTGCTCTGAAGGCCTGCAATAGTTTTCATACTGGCCCAGGCCGAACCAAGTTTATTTGCTGCCATCTTGCTTTCCAACTCTGATTTATAATTCTGTTTTGCTCTTAAAATTTCGGCCTTCAGCTCCTTAGTGGCAACCTGTAGCTCAGAAACAGACCCCTGTTTAAAGGCAAGTGCTTTCCTCTGTAAGCAGGATTTAACTGATTTAGTAACCCATGGTTTGTTGTTGGGATATATTTTGACACGTTTACGTGGAACAATCTTATTTTGACAGTAAGCCATGTATGAGCATGTGAGCTCAGCCAGAGAGTCCAAATCATCCCCGCAGGCCATTATGAACATCTCCCAGTCTGTACAGTCAAAGCATTCCTGGAGGCTGTGCTCTGAATCTTCTGTCCACACATCAATGTCTCTGGTCTCCACCTTGCCTCTTCTGAGAGCAGTTTTATATGTGGGCAGCAAATGAACACAGTTGTGATCTGAGGATCCTAAAGGAGGAAGGGGGAGTGATTTATAGGCCCTCTCTATGGATCCATAGCACAGGTCCAATGTCTTTTTTCGCCTGGTTGGGCAGGAGACATACTGATGAAAGTTTTTAAGTGTGTGGTAGACTGCAAGTCTAATTTAAAACATTACTGGCACATGCCTCTAGGGGGAACTACCTGTATTGTTCAGCACTACTATTAAGGGGACACATTAGAACAAGAGTGTGAAAACCCCGCGCAGAATCCATGTTCAGTCATTATATGTGTGTTGCAGAATAAACGGCAGAGTTAGCCAAAGAAATAACTCAAGTGTGATCATTGCTACACGGTAGGATATCACACAATTGGCGACGAGGATTAAAAGAAAAAAATCAGCGGCGAGAAACAGAGAACATTGCAAGTGTGGCGAACTCAAGTGACTCCAGTAGTTCGAGTGCAAGTTCAGAGGAGGAAAAACGAGGTTTCCCCACCACGACGAGCAATGGCGGCTGTAATCGGAACGGTAACCCCTTTTGATAACTCGACTCAGTCATGGGAAGAATATAGTGAAATGTTGGACTTTTTCTTCGAAGCTAATGACATTGAGGAGCCAGACAAAAGGAAGGCTGTACTGTTGAGTGGAGTTGGTGCAACTACTTACAGTTTGTTGAGAAATTTAATAAGCCCTGCATTACCGAAAGATAAAACGTACGACCAGCTTACTGCTGAGCTTCAGAAGCACTTCAGCCCCAAACCGAGTGAAATCGTGCAACGATTCAAATTTAATTCACGCATAAGGAGGAACACTGAGTCCATAGCAGAGTATGTGGCAGAATTGAGGAAATTAACACTGCACTGTGATTACAAAGACTCATTGGAAGAAATGTTAAGAGACAGACTTGTGTGTGGAGTGAATGATGACCGAATGCAACGGCGACTTTTATCTGAAACAAAACTCACTTTTGCGAAGGCTTTGGAATTATGCCAAGCGATGGAAACAGCATCTAAAGATGTGAGAGAGATGCAAGGGAAGCTAACAGAGGACACAGCAACGCATGTTCGTGTGCCTAAGACCCAAGTAGGTGTCCACAAAGTGTTGACTGACAAAACTCAGCACAAATTCCCCAGTTGTTATCGCTGCAAAGGCCAGCACAATGCCGCCGAGTGCAAATTTGCCACTGAGCTGTGTCATAATTGTGGCAAGCGAGGGCACATTAAGAAAGCATGTAGAATAAAGGTGGACAGCGCACAGGTGCTGAAAGCGACAGTTAATGGGCAAAAGTATGAAAACAAGGGCCCAGGAAAGGAACAGCAAGCGAATCAACTGAGAGGGGAGGGAGAAAGTGATACAGAAGACATGGGTTTTCACACAATTTACAACACGTCAGAGGAGCTGACCAAGGTAGCGCCCATCACGCGTACCATGAATGTTAATGGAATGAAAGTAACATTTGAAGTTGATACAGGCTGTGGAGTAACCATATTAAGTAAACAGCAATATACACAACTGTGGAAGAAAACAGACACAGCAGAATTAAATCCCTGTTCATTAAAATTAAAAACATACACAGGAGAGAAGCTAGACGTGCTAGGCATGGCACAAGTGAAGGTGCAGCACGAAAACAAAGAAAAGGACTTACCTGTAGTAGTAGTTGGGAGCGAAGGACCAAATCTACTAGGGCGAAGTTGGCTACAAGAACTGGCCATGATTGATCAGTTGGTGAATAAAGTGGAATCTCAGCCCAAATTGCAGCTGGAGGAGATCCTCGAAAGACACGCTGAGGTGTTCAAAGAAGGCTTAGGACAGCTAAAAGGTGTCACTGCAAAGATTAATGTGGACAAGGAGGCCCAACCACGATTCTGCAAACCCCGACCGGTACCCTATGCAGTCAAGCCACTGGTTGAAAGCGAGCTACAGAGGCTGCTGGATGACAAGATCATTGAGCCAGTGCAGGTTGCAGAATGGGCGGCGCCCATAGTCCCAGTGAGAAAGCCGGATGGCTCCATTAGAATATGTGGAGATTACAAACTCACTGTCAATCGAGCATCACGGGTGGATCAGTATCCAATTCCTAAAGTGGAGGACCTCTTCGCACAGCTGAATGGCGGCCGACACTTCACGAAATTAGACATGAGTCACGCCTACCAACAAGTAGTCCTGGAAGAAGAATCAAGAAAGTATGTAACCATCAATACACACAAAGGCTTATATACCTACACACGCTTACCATTTGGAGTAGCTTCCAGTCCTGCTATATTCCAGAGAACTATGGAGGGCATCCTAGGTGGAATTCCGAATGTTGCCATTTATTTGGATGACATCCTTTGTACAGGACCAAATGAACAAGAACATCTGAAAACGCTGGAGGAAGTGCTTCAACGGTTGGAGAAAAGCGGTCTGAGGTTGAAAAGAAGCAAGTGTGAGTTCATGGGAAAAGAGGTGGTGTTCCTAGGCCACAAGATCAACGCCAGTGGTCTACACCCTCTAACAGACAAAGTGGAAGCCATTGCGGAGGCGCCTGAGCCACAAAATGTTACTGAGTTAAAAGCCTACCTGGGCTTGTTGAACTATTACCATAGGTTCCTCCCAAAGCTCTCCACGCTGCTGGCACCACTACATACCTTACTTAAGAAGGAAGAAAAATGGTCATGGGGGGTCAAGCAGCAGAAGGCGTTTGAAGAGTCCAAAGCGCTACTTCAGTCCTGTAGTGTGTTAGTGCACTATGATTCAAACAAACCACTCATCCTGGCGTGTGACGCATCACCCTACGGTGTGGGAGCTGTACTCTCTCATCGTATGGAGGATGGCTCAGAGAGACCCATAGGGTTCGTCTCAAGAACTCTTAGTGCAGCTGAGAAAAACTACTCCCAGCTAGACAAGGAGGGCCTTGCAGTAGTATTTGGTGTAAAAAAGTTCCACAAATACCTGTACGGGAGACAGTTCGCTATAGTGACTGACCACAAGCCACTAATTTCACTGTTCAGTGAAATGAGAGCCATACCCCAGATGACATCTCAGAGAATTCAGAGATGGGCCGTTACATTAGCAGCGTATGAGTACACCATCGTTTACAAAGCCGGACGGGACCATACGAATGCTGACGCGATGAGTAGGCTACCCTTGGATGGAGGAAGAGACAGCACGCCTGAGGAGGAGGAGAGAGTGCTATTGTTTGAAGATATCGGCGTGCCCCTGGTGAATGCACAACAAATAAAGAAGTGGACAGACAAAGACCCTGTTCTAGCAAGAGTGCGAGAATACATCTTGCGAGGATGGCCGAAGATGAACAGTCCTGAGTTCATTCCCTATGCCCGACGACAGGATGAGCTCAGCACCCAGGAAGGTTGTATCCTGTGGGGAGGACGCGTGGTTGTTCCACCACCTGGTAGGAATGCCTTACTGCAACAACTACACCAAGCACACCCTGGCATCACTCGCATGAAAGCGTTGGCGAGGAGTTACATGTGGTGGCCCAACATGGATGCAGAGGTGGAGGCGCTTGTGAAGTCATGTGCGGCATGCCAGGAGAACAGGAACAGTCCTCCAGCAGCCCCACTACATCCCTGGGAAGTTCCAGATAAACCATGGAGAAGAATTCACATTGACTACGCAGGTCCATGGATGGGAAGGAAGTTGAGGTCAACATTTGACTTAATACATCCAGACTTCAGAAACAAAGTGCATGATAAACAAGAGAAACAAAAAGGTTATCATGACATGCATGCTAGAGAGAGAATACTGAGAGAAGGAGACGTGGTCTACACCCGCAACTTTGGCTCAGGACCAGCCTGGGTACCAGGAGAAATAACAGAAAAGACAGGCCCTGTGTCATTCAAGGTGACATTAGGTCATGGACAAGTGGTGAGGCGACACATCGACCAAGTTCGTGGTAGGAGCTCCATTCCCCGGCCGATGGCACCAGAGGTGTTGTCTGACACCCATCCTGAGGAGAGCATCAACGAACCACCACTTCAGGTGAAACCTGAGGTAACCGTCTCTGCAGATTCTACGGGCAGCACTGCAGCAGCCGAAACAGTGGAGCAGTCTGAGTCTTCACCTGCAGTTGGCTCACCCGCCGTGAGAAGATCTCAGCGAGCTAGGAAAGCTCCAGACTACTTGAAGGACTATACTTAGTCAGTAGTGAGTTCCCCAGCCACAGGACAAGAATGCGTCCTGGAACCTCACTGGGATGCGGTAGTCAAACCAAATCCCCAGTTAGACTGTTATGTGTGTTATACATGTAAAAAAAAAAAAAAAAAAAAAAAAAAAAAAAAGAGAAAGAAATTATGTGTATGGCACATGTGTTTAAGAAGTTAAAAGTAACTGTGATTGTTTAGGGTTAAATGGGAGTTCCAGGATGTCTAGCATAATTGGCTAGTGTAATTAAAAGTAGTTTAATCTAGAGGGGAGGGATGTGGTAGACTGCAAGTCTAATTTAAAACATTACTGGCACATGCCTCTAGGGGGAACTACCTGTATTGTTCAGCACTACTATTAAGGGGACACATTAGAACAAGAGTGTGAAAACCCCGCGCAGAATCCATGTTCAGTCATTATATGTGTGTTGCAGAATAAACGGCAGAGTTAGCCAAAGAAATAACTCAAGTGTGATCATTGCTACACGGTAGGATATCACAAAGTGTCTTCTTTAAAGAAACATGGTTAAAATCCCCAAGAATGAAGTTTGGCGCCTCTGGAGAAATTGACTGCAGCCGCTGCACCACATCAAAGATGGTTCTGGAGGCGGAGTCAGCGTCTGCCCTCGGATGAATGTACACAGTTGTGATGAAAAGTTGGGGAAACTCACGAGGCAAATAAAAGGGACGTAGTGACACAGACAGCAGCTCTACATCGGGTGTACAGATGCGCTCTTTGACCGTGACAGATGTGCAGTACTGCTTATTAATGTATAAACATACTCCGCCCCCCTGACGCTTCCCCGTTACCTCTTCCTGCCGATCCGAGCGCAGCGGGGCTCCAAAGCCGTCAATCCACAGGTCTGCATCTCGATCATGCGCAGTAAGCCAAGATTCAGTGAAAGCCATGACGCAGCAGTTCTTAAAATCCTTCTGATAACGTACATTGCCTTGAATTTCATCCACCTTGTTTCACACAGACTGTGCATTCCCAAAAATTATCAAAGGAAGAGGAATGTTACCAAACTGACGTCTCCTAAGGCGCAATTTCACACCTCCACGTCTTCCACGCTTCCTTCTGCCGCCTCTCTTTTCACCCCTGTGTCCGTCTCTCAAAATAAAGTCCGGCAGTTGCAGTTTGGGCTCAATCACAGACGCTGCATCAGCTGTGTTTAAGCGTAGCAACACGTCCCTGGAATATTGTATTCTGCCCGCTATTCTGCTCGCCATGGAGCCGAACGCGTTTACCTCAGAGACAAAGAGCCACAGCACAGATAGCAGCAGTGCGAGAGAGGAGAGGAAATCCATGTTGTAGATACCAGGGAGCTCTTCGCCATATATTCCACAAACGCTCCAGGGCAGAAACGACACAGAGGATTTTCTAAAAACGTAAAAAAGTACAAAAAACACACACACGCACTATATCACCAGCTGCCGGTCGCTGCGTGCGCATGCGCCCAACATGAAATGACTGACAAAATGCAAAATAGTGACCACGATGGGTGAAAATGCAGCAACCATGGCAGCGAGTGAGTCCCCTTAGCTGCCGGTAAGTGAGGAATTTCTGTTTTTTTAAATATTGTACTGATTTCTTGTTCATGTACTTTGAAGATAAGATGCTGAGGTACCTCTGTACAAAAAACGGTGTCAAAAGACTGAACCATTCTTTGTGTAAATATGTCCAAAGTCCAGTTTTGACTGAGTTATGAAATTTAAAGAGGTGCCGTGACATTATGCAAATTAGATGCGTACATTTATTCCTGTCTGGAACTTTGGATCATATTTTACATCTTTCTAATTGATGGTAAGATATTATCTCTTACCACTTTCAAGCTATAGCCTTGAAAATCTGAACTATTTTATTGACAAAAAATATTTACCATTCTTGACCACTAGGGGTTATGTCGCAATTCGGCGACAGACACACTCATAGTTTAAACATATCAGACTTACCATTAAAAAGCAGTTGAATTGAAACTCAGTAGAAAGCCTCTTTAAAAAAGTTTTCAGCTGCTTTTTTAAGAGAGTCCACAGAGTCAGCTAAACATATCTGGAGTGGGAGTCTATTCCAAACAACAGTCCACCGCTCTCTGTGTGCAGAGACCCGTTTCCATGGAAAATGAAGCCCCGAGAATACTTTATTATATGAAAAATATGTCAACAGTTTTACTTTGGGACATGATTTGAGGTTGAATAAGGTGAAAAAGTTTGAAAGGGGATTGTGATACTTGATATTGCGATATTGTGATTATTGTTGAATTGTGATCAGAATCAGAATCAGCTTTATTGGCCAAGTATGCACAACACATACAAGGAATTTGACTTTGGCTAAAAACTTGCTCTCGTTGTTCAGGTGGAAGATTTAAATAAGGATTCAATGACAACAGAGTATGTACAGTAAATTACAGTCTGTCCACGTTTCTATAAAAGGATGCAAATATATACAGGAAAATATGCAGTTATTTACTCAGACTACCCACACTTTGCAGAAATATATGAAAAAATATACAGTCACACAGTATTTCAATGTGAACTTAGATTCAGTGATATAATGTGAATGAAGTAAAAAGCAGTGTGAGAGTTATGTGCAATGTAATAATGGATGAAAAGTCATGAGTACAGCAACAGGTAGGACTAGGTGAATGTTAGGAGTTCATCAGAGTGATGGCTTGAGGAAAGAAACTGTTCCTGTGTCGGGTGGTTTTGACCTTCAGTGATCTGTAACGACGACCAGAAGATAGAAGTTCAAACAGTTTGTGGCCGGGGTGTGATGGGTCAGCACAGATGTTTCCCGCCCGTTTCCAGGTTATGGACCGATATAAGTTCTCAATGGAGGGTAGGTTGGTACCAATGATCCTCTCCGCAGACTTAACGATCCGCTGCAGTCTGGTCTTGTCCTGTTTAGTGGCAGATCCAAACCAGACAGTGATGGAAAAGCAGAGGACAGATTGGATGATGGCGGTGTAGAAGACAACCAGCAGCTCCTGAGGCAAATCAAACTTCTTGAGCTGACGCAGAAAAAACAACCTCTGCTGGGCCTTTTTCCAGACAGTGTCTATATGGGAGGACCACTTAAGGTTCCGGGAGATTGTGGTACCCAGAAACTTGAAGGAGTCCACAGTGGACACTGTGCTGTTGAGGATGGTGAGTGGGGGGAATGAAGGGGGGTGTCGCATGAAATCCACAGTCATCTCCACCGTTTTGGCTGGGTTAAGTTCAAGATGGTTCTGGCTGCACCAGAGGATCAGCTGCTCCACCTCCCGCCTGTATGCAGACTCATCATCATCCCGGATCAAACCAATGACTGTGGTGTCGTCCGCAAACTTCAGGAGCTTCACCGAAGGGTCCTCTGAGGTGCAGTCGTTGGAGTAGAGGGAGAAGAGCAGTGGGGAAAGGACACATCCTTGGGGGGCGCCAGTACTAATTTTTCGGGAGCTGGATGTAAATCTCCCTAGCTTCACCTGTTGCCACCTGTCAGTCAGAAAGCTGGAGATCCACTGGCAGGTGGAGGGGAGCACCTTGAGCTGGAGGAGTTTCTGATGAAGAATGCCTGGGATGATAGTGTTGAACGCTGAGCTGAAGTCAACAAACAGGATCCTGGCGTACGTCCCTGGGGAGTCGAGGTGTTGCAGGATGTAGGGTAGTCCCATATTCACTGCATCATCCACTGACCTATTTGACCGGTAGGCAAACTGCAGTGGGTCCATCAGGGGGCCTGTGATGACCTTCAGGTGGTTCAGCACCAATCTCTCCAAGGATTTCATGACCACAGAGGTCAGGGCAACAGGTCTGTAGTTGTTTAATCCTGTAACAGAGGGTTTCTTGGGAACTGGAATGATGATGGAGCGTTTGAAGCAGGAAGGCACTTCACGCAGCTCCAGTGATCTGTTAAAGATCCGGGTGAAGATGGGGGCCAACTCGTTGGAGCAGACTCTCAGGCAGGACGGAGACACACCATCAGGTCCTGCAGCCTTCTTGATCTTTTGTCTCTGAAAGACCCGGCGCACCTCCTCTTCACAGATCGTTAGTGCTGGTGGGAGGTCAGAGTGGAGGAGGGATGGAGTTCCTGGGGCTGCAGATAATCCTTTTGTGTGGGTGGGAGGTGAGAACTGTAGGTTCTTTTCAAACCTGCAGTAAAAGCTGTTTAGGTCGTTAGCCAGCTGGAGGTTTTCCACAGGGTGGGGGGATGGTCTCCTGTAGTTGGTGATATTCCGTAGGCCTCTCCAGACAGAAGCAGAGTTGTTGGCTGAGAAGTTTTTTTGTAACTTCTCACTGTAGCTCCTCTTAGCAAGCCTGATCTCCTTCGTCAGCATGTTTCTGGCCCGCTTGTATAGAGTCCAGTCACCAGTCCTGTAGGCCTCCTCCTTGGTCTGACGTAGCTGCTTTAGTTTAGGAATGAACCAGGGTTTATTGTTGTTGTATGTGCAGAAGGTCTTGGTCTGCACACACATGTCCTCGCAGAAACAGATGTATGACGTCACAGTGTCAGTGAGTTCATTTAGGTTAATGGCTGCAGCTTCAAAAACACTCCAATCTGTACAGTCAAAGCAGGCTTGTAACTCCAGCTTTGATTCCTCAGTCCATTTCTTCACAGTCCTTACAACAGACTTGGAAGTTTTTAGTTTCTGTCTGTATGTTGGAATAAGATGGAGCAGACAGTGGTCAGAAAAACCCAGAGCTGCACGGGGGACGGCATGATAGGCGTTTCTTAAAA
The DNA here is from genome assembly GCA_020510985.1 of Pholidichthys leucotaenia. NCBI lineage: Eukaryota > Metazoa > Chordata > Actinopteri > Cichliformes > Pholidichthyidae > Pholidichthys > Pholidichthys leucotaenia. The sequence goes on along the minus strand of CM035836.1, from coordinate 404,907,917 downwards.
CTGTGTAACAGTGGTCAAGTGTATTTGTGTCCCTGGTGGGACATTTAATATGCTGTCTGTATTTAGGAAGCTCATTTGTGAGATTAGCTCTATTGAAATCACCCAGAATGATAAGCAGAGTCTGGATGTTTTTCCTCCACGTCTGCTATCTGGTCAGTGAGGTGCTGCAGTGCCTCTGTTGTACAAGCAGCAGGCGGGATATAAATTCCGACCAGAATAAACGAGGAGAACTCTCGCGGTGAATAAAAGGGTTTACAGTTTATGAACAGTGACTCTAGGTTAGGGCTACAAAACTTCTTCAACACTGTGACATCAGTACACCAACCTTCGTTTATGTAGAAGCAGATTCCACCACCCTTAGTCTTTCCAGAGAATCCTCGGCTGCGATAAGCGCGAAACAGCTGGAATCCGTCCAGGCACACCGCGCTGTCCGGGATGTTCGGGACGATAGGATCGTATTGCGATCCGAATCGAATGGCGAGGTCCTTTGCAATTCCCACTCTAATACTATGATGGGAACATGCCTATCAAAGTTTACACTTTATTCCAGGATTTCACATATACCCCCTTTACACAGGGGTGGAGATTGTTGACAGATCCTTGAGTGATGGGAAAAAATGGCTAGATCTTTCAACAATCTTTCAATGATCTCTCAGCAATCCCCAAGATCTCTGTGACCTTTCAATGATTTCCATGGTCCTCAAAGTTTTGACTCAGTCCAAAATAATCTCTCAATCATCACCAAAGGGAAGTGATCTCTCAATGAACTTTCATCAAACTCTCAAGGAGTGCTCAAGTAGCACTCAACAGTCTCACTGATCTCCCAGTGATCTCTCAATTATCTCTGCCGTGGGCTTTCACTGAACTCTTTTGGTCTTTAATCAAACGATCAGTGATCCCTTACTGATCTTTCAGCCATCTCTACCTTGGGGGGGAGGGGGCATTTGGTGTTCACTGAAAGATTTCTGAGAGATCATAGGTAGATCGATGAGATTTATGAGTGGTCATGGAGTGCTCAAAGAGTGCTCAGTGATAGTTCAATGAACTCCAAAAATTTCCCCTCCGAAAGCAGAGATGGCTGAGAGATCAGTGAGGGAACGCTGAGTGCGCAATGAAAGATCAATAGAGTTCATTGCAAGACCACAGTGGAGATCGCTGAGAGATCGCGGGAGATCGATGCACTTGTTGAGTGCTTCGTGAGAGTTTGCTGAGAGATTGCTTTCCTTTGATGATCACTGAGAGGTTGTTTTGAACTGAGTCAAAACTTTGAGCAGACTGTGGTGACCATAGAGATCACTGGAAAATTATTGAGAGATCTTGACTATTACTGAGACATCACTGAAAGACCATTGAGAGATCTGGTGATTTTTGTAATCACTTACCCATCTGTCAATGATCTCCACCCCTATTTAAAGGGGGTAGAAGAGCACTGGAAACCTCTCAAATGCTCAGCGAACTCTCAATGATCTCGCAGTGATCTCTCCTCTCTCTCAGTGACCTCTCAAGGATCTTCCAAAGATCTCTATAGATCACCATGAAAGCTGCCCCCAGATTTTTTTTTGTCAAATACATTTTATTAAGCAGATACTGTACAATGCATTGTGTAATTAAATATCTCTTGTTTTATCCTTTTTTTCAAAAGTGAAAAATAACTTAAACTAAACAAACAAACAAAAAAAAACACAACAAGGCTCCCAATCTTTGGCTCCCAACAAGGCTCCCCCTCTTCCCTCCCCCCCACCCTCATTCTGCAGGTATAAAAATAGAAATCAATATTTATGACAGCTGTTGTTCTGTACAATTATGCCACAAACAGGACAATCAGTACATCGGTTACATTGCATAGACAGTAGAATAAATAAGTTCAGGGTTACTTTTTAGGTAACAGATGAGGGGTAGCCAGATCTCGTCAAACTTCGTCACTTTATTTTTTAAAAGGAATCTTAGTTTTTCAAGTTGCAGTGTATCCACTAATGCCTTAAGCCAAAATTTAAAAGTAGGAGCTTCCTTCTTTTTCCAGAACATCAGAGTGAATTTTTTTAGCTGCAGTCAAACTGTAAGAAAGGAGTTTGTGCTGTGCTTTCTGTACCGTAGGCATATTATCAGATACTCCAAGTATAGTTAAGACTAGATCTGATTCAATGCTAATATGGAGAATTTTAGATAAAGCATCAAAAACTTTTGTCCAGTAACTTGTTAACTTGGGGCAGAGAACAAAAGAGTGGCGAAGATTCACCTCTACTGCAGAGTATTTATCACACTAAGAAGAGACGTATGGGAAAATTTTGTGAAGCTTAGATTTAGAATAGTGTAATCTATGAGGGACCCAAAATTGAATCAAATGCTGCCTAGTGTTTATAGAGCAAGTACCAATGTCTTCAAGACCCTTATCCCAGGTTAGTTCAGCAATTTGCATCCCCAACTCACTTTCCCAGTCATTTTTGATACCGGACATTGAGGGAGGATTGATAGATTGTAGGGAGTCATAAAGTTGTGACACCTTTCAATCGGAGCCTGGATTTTGGAGCAGCACTTATCTAGAACTGAAGGTTGAAGCACTTTCAGAAGAAGGTATGTGGGTGTGCTCATAGTTTCTGATTTGTAGAAACCTGAAAAAATTACTCTTAAATAATTTATATACATTTCTTGTAGCTGCTCAAATGAGGCTAAAGTACCATTCAGATAAAGATCACCAATAGTGTAAATACCCAGATCTCTCCATTATAAAAATCCATTATCAAACTAAGAAGGTGGGAATGACGGATTTCCAGCAATAGGGAGCAAAAAGGAAAGTGAATTAATCCTCAAATGCATCTTAATTTGTTTCCATATCCTGATCATACTACAGTGCATCCAGAAAGTATTCACAGTGCTTCACTTTTTCCACATTTTATGTTACAGCCTTATTCCAAAAGGGATTAAATTCACTTTTTCATCAAAATTCTACACGCAATACCCCATAATGACAATGTGAAAAAGTTTTTTTTGAGATTTTTGCAACTCTATTAAAAATAAAAAACTAAGAAATCACATGTACATGAGTATTCACAGCCTTTGCTCAATACTTTGTTGATGCACCTTTGGCAGCAATTACAGCCTCAAGTCTTTTTGAATATGATGCCACAAACTTGGCACACCTGTCTTTGGGCAGTTTGGCCCATTCCTCTTTGGCGCACCTCTCAAGCTCCATCAGGTTGGATGGAAAGCGTTGGTGCACAGCCATTTTCAGATCTCTCCAGAGATGTTCAATTGGATTCAAGTCTCGGCTCTGGCTGGACCACTCAAGGACATTCACAGAGTTGTCCTGAAGCCACTCCTTTGATATCTTGGCTGTGTGCTTAGGGTCGTTGTCCTGCTGAAAGATGAACTATTGCCCCAGTCTGAGGTCAAGAGCACTCCGGAGCAGGTTTTCATCCAGGATGTCTCTGTACATTGCTGCATTCATCTTTCCCTCTATCCTGACTAGTCTCCCAGTTCATGCCACAGAAAAACATCCCCACAGCATGATTGCTGCCACCACCATTGGCATAATTATGAGCGGTGCCTGGTTTCCTCCAAACATGACGCCTGGCATTCACACCAAAGAGTTCAATCTTTGTCTAATCAGACCAGAGAATTTTGTTTCTCATGGTCTGACAGTCCTTCAGGTGCCTTTTGGCAAACTCCAGACGGGCTGCTATGTGCCTTTTACTAAGGAGTGGCTTCCGTCTGGCCACTCTACCATACAGGCCTGATTGGTGGATTGCTGCAGAGATGGTTGTCCTTCTGGAAGGTTCTCCTCTCTTCACAGAGGAACACTGGAGCTCTGACAGAGTGACCATCAGGTTCTTGGTCACCTCCCTGACTAAGTCCCTTCTCCCCCAATCACTCACACTTTAGATGGCTGGCCAACTCTAGGAAGAGTTCTGGTGGTTCCAGACTTCTTCCATTTATGGATGATGGAGGCCACTGTGCTCACTGGGACCTTCAAAGCAGCAGAAATTTTTCTGTACCCTTCCTCAGATTTGTGCCTTGAGACAATCCTGTCTCGGAGGTCTACAGACATTTCATTTGACTTCATACTTGGTTTGTGCTCTGACATGCACTGTCAGCTATGGGATCTTAAATAGACAGGTGTGTGCCTTTCCAAATTATGTCCAATCAACTGAATTTACCACAGGTGGACTCCAATTAAGCTGTAGAAACATCTCCAGAATGCTCAGTGGAAACAGGATGCACCTGAACTCAGTTATGAGCTTCATGGCAAAGGCTGTGAATACTTAAGTACATGTGATTTCTTAGTTTTTTATTTTTAATAAATTTGCAAAAATCTGAAGAAAAAAAATTATTTCACATTGTCATTATGGGGTATTGTGCGTAAAATTTTAAGGGAAAAAATGAATTTAATCTTTTTTTAGGGGGCGGCTGTGGCACAGGTGTAGTGAGGCCGACTACTGATCGGAGGGTCAGGGGTTTGATTCCCGCTCTGTCTGCATGTTGAAGTGTCCTTGAGCAAGACACTGAACCCCCAGTTGCTCCTGGTGGGTCAGGCCAGCACCGGTGCATGGCAGCTCTGCCGCCATCAGTGTGTGAATGGGTGGAGAGCAGGATCTGTAAAGCGCTTTGGTCATCTAGAGATGAGAAAAAGTGCTATATAAGTGAACGCCATTTACCATTTTATCCCTTTTGGAATAAGGCTGTAACATGACAAAATGTGGAAAAAGTGAAGCGCTGTGAATACTTTCCGGATACAGTGTATGTACAGTGGGGAAAAAAAGTATTTAGTCAGCCACCAATTGTGCAAGTTCTCCCACTTAAAAGATGAGAGAGGTCTCCAATTTCCATCATAGGTATACCTCAACTATGAGAGACAAAATGAGAAAAAAAAAATCCAGAAAATCACATTGAAGGATTTTTAACGAATTAATTGGTAAATCCCTCGGTAAAATAAGTATTTGGTCAATAACAAAAGTTCATCTCAATACTTTGTTATATACCCTTTGTTGGCAATGACAGAGGTCAAACGTTTTCTGTAAGTCTTCACAAGGTTTTCACACACTGTTGCTGGTATTTTGGCCCATTCCTTCATGCAGATCTCCTCTAGAGCAGTGATGTTTTGGGGCTGTCACTGGGCAACATGGACTTTCAGCTCCCTCCAAAGATTTTCTATGGGGTTGAGATCTGGAGACTGGCTAGGTCACTCCAGGACCTTGAAATGCTTCTTACAAAGCCACTCCTTCGTTGCCCGGGCGGTGAGTTTGGGATCATTGTCATGCTGAAAGACCCAGCCACGTTTCATCTTCAATGCCCTTGCTGATGGAAGGAGGTTTTCACTCAAAATCTCACCATACATGGCCCCATTCATTCTTTCCTTTACACGGATCAGTCGTCCTGGTCCCTTTGCAGAAAAACAGCCCCAAAGTATAATGTTTTCACCCCCATGCTTCACAGTAGGTATGGTGTTCTTTCTCCTCTAAACATGACAAGTTGAGTTTTTACCAAAAAGTTCTATTTTGGTTTCATCTGAGCATATGACATTCTCCCAATCCTCTTCTGGATCATCCAAATGCTCTCTAGCAAACTTCAGACGGGCCTGGGCATGTAGTGGCTTAAGCAGGGGGACACGTCTGGCACTGCAGGATTTGAGTTCCTGGCGGCGTAGTGTGTTACTGATGTAGCCTTTGTTACTTTGGTCCCAGCTCTCTGCAGGTCATTCACTAGGTCCCCCCATGTGGTTCTGGGATTTTTGCTCATCGTTGTCGTGATCATTTTGACCCCACGGGGTGAGATCTTGCATGGAGCCCCAGATCGAGGGAGATTATCAGTGGTCTTGTATGTCTTCCATTTTCTAATAATTGCTCCCACAGTTGATTTCTTCACACCAAGCTGCTTACCTATTGCAGATTCAGTCTTCCCAGCTTGGTGCAGGTCTACAATTTTGTTTCTGGTGTCCTTTGACAGCTCTTTGGTCTTGGCCATAGTGGAGTTTGGAGTCTGACTGTTTGAGGTTGTGGACAGGTGTCTTTTATACTGATGATGAGTTCAAACATGTGCCATTAATACAGGTAACGAGTGGAGGACAGAGGAGCCTCTTAAAGAAGAAGTTACAGGTCTGTGAGAGCCAGAAATCTTGCTTGTTTGTAGGTGACCAAATACTTATTTTACCAAGGAATTTACCAATTAATTCATTAAAAATCCTTCAATGTGATTTTCTGGATTTTTTTTTTCTCATTTTGTCTCTCATAGTTGAGGTATAACTATGATGAAAATTGGAGACCGCTCTCATTTTTAAGTGGGAGAACTTGCACAATTGGTGGCTGACTAAATACTTTTTTGCCCCACTGTATATGTGGTGATCAGGTGAGCATGCTCCCCCTCCCGTCTGTGTTTCTCCTTCTGCTTTCCTCTTGGCTCCTGGAATTGATTGCATTCACCTGGGTAATTGCGCACACCTGCTGCTGCCTCATCTGCCAGCTTTAAAAACACCAGTCTGTAAATGCTTCTTCGCTGGACTGTTGGGTATTGCTGCCATCTTCGTGAGCTATTAAATTGTATTTTTTTTTATCTTACCTGTTTGTTCACCTTCTCCTTTTCATCCTCTCCAGGTTGCTGCCATCTCAGCGGTGTAAATCACTCCAGAGCTGCATACGCTCACCTGAACCTTTGACCAACCTGTCTGGACTATTCCTTCTTTACCTGCTCGTTCAGCTGGATCAATCCCCTTCTGCTCATCGGTCTCTCCACCTGTTTATCTCACCGGATCATCTCCCCTTCAGCTCACCACTCACTGCATTCTGGGTTCCACAGCCGGGCCCTCTGCTCATCATAATACGCCTCTCTCCTTCTCCCTACGCTATCCTTCTCGCTCCAATATCCCCTCAGTAACTGTTTCTCCCTTTCCTCTCTCTGCAGGCTGTGTGCTCCTCTCAGCATGTTTATTTATTTTTTGTTTTGTTTGCTTAACAATAAATCGTTAAAAATGTTTCACCTGTGTCTTTTGTTCCTCTGGTGAAATCTGCTCTGTGCCTCAGCCTCTGGCACTAGTAAATCATGACAGAACGGTCCAGCCAGGATCAAGGCTCAGCGAGCGCTTCACCGAGGGAACAATTGACCCTCTCCCGTTTAGATGCTGTGGAGTGTCAAGCCGCTGTTTTCGCAGAGCAATTCCAAACAGTTCACCAGCAATTAGCAACCATTACCCATCACCTTTGCCGTCTTTCTTGTTTGGCGTCTCCTCCTCCTCCGGCTGCTCCGGTTGTTTCATCTATACGCTGGACCATTTCCATTCCCTCTCCTGCCCCATACGCTGGGGAGGTGGGGGGCGTAAGGGGTTTCTGCTTCACTGCTGGCTTTATTTGCAGCAGGTGGCGGAGTACCCGGATGACCCCTCCAAAATCTATTTTATGACTCTGCTGCTCAGGGGCTGGGCACTTAGTTGGGCCCAGTCCATACTGAGCAGCCCCGAGGCCATCCATTACTCTTATGATCGGTTCTTTCAGGATTTCACTCGAGCATATCGATCATACAGAGAGTGAGGGGAATCTTGCGAATCAGTTGTTGGTGCTTCGACAGGGAAATCGGTCGGTCGCCAATTTCTTGGTCGGGTTCCGGGTTGTCGCGGCCGAGTCCGGATGGAATGATGTTGCTGTATGCAGCACCTTTCTCTGGAGCCTCAATTCCAGTCTCCACGATAAATCTGGCCATCCGCGCCAACCCCTCCTCTCTGGATGAGTTAATCGAGCAGGCCATTGGCCTGGATAATCGGTACCTCAAGCACTAAAGAGCAGAGTTCTGCCACCTCTTTACCTGCATCACGGCCATCCTCTTGCTCTGCTGGGTTGGCCTCCTCTCCGGAGACAGTGGTCCTTGGCCGGGCCCATCTGACTCGGGAGGAGCGCTGGCAGCGGATCGAAACGGGGGCCTGTCTTTATTGCGGTTTCATGGAACACGCGTTGCTGAATTGCCCTGTTTGGCCAAAAGATTCAGCCCGCCAGTAGCTGTGGGTGGTCTGGCGGGCAGGCCTTCAACAAACCCCCCTGGTTGTTTAATTTTACCAGCCCTCTGTCATGCTGTGGTCCTCGCGGACCGCAAATAAAACGCTATAGGCCACCGATGAGTTTGCATAATTTATTAAAGGAAAAACAAATGACAAAATAATGAGCCACAGGGGGCAAAAACATAACTAAGGTTATGACTCAGACACAGAAATACAGAGTCTCAGGATATACACTTACTGTGACGAAATGATTGAAGAAGGGATTTTAGATGAGAGGATGTTCGACGAGGTCGCAGCCCCGAGCAAACAGAGCTGCTCCCTTAAATAGGGCTTGACAGATTGACCAGCTGATGAAAAGCCATCAGCTGATTGGAATCCAGCCATCCCGCGGAGCTTGGCTTCTGACAGCCGGAAGCGCCGCCAAGACGCTGTCATAATAAAGGCCTGGAGGCCAAGAGGTGCGCCAGAGGAGAGAACGGGGAACTACTGCACAACCCGAGTGCAGACAGAGTCAGCACACAGACCATGACAGTTGCCCCCGTTCACGAGGCAGATTCCAGACGCCGTGTAACATCAAGCCCCCCCCACCTGGAAGGTCAACAGGACCGCCCCAGGGAGGGAGGAGGGAGGGAAAGGCTAAAGAGGGCCAGAACCAGGTGACAAGGGCGAATACAGAAAAATAAAACATGGAGCAACTACAGAGCATGGGGAAACAAACACAAAAATACTCCATAATGCACAGGTGGAAAACAGACAGGACAATAAAACGCAAATAATGGAGTACTAAGGCTACAGGCCACAAACAGAAATACCAGGTCTATGGACCAAGATACACAGGCCCAGAAGAGATAAATGGCCACCACATATCATCCTTCAAACAGAGGAAGGGAGAGAAAAAAAAACAAAAACACGCTAAATAGCGGCGAATACCTACAGTTTAAATCCATTCAAATAAACCGTTAAAGGTAACAAAAGGACATCTCCCAGACTACTGAGGGATCAATCAAAGAGAGGGGGAAAAAAAATACACGCTAAGGAGCAGCGATAAACACAGTACAAAATAGTCCAAGACCCCAAACACAAAAGCATCCCGAATCATACAGAGGAGGGAGGGGGGGAAAAGGGATGACAACTGGCAGAGCGCAATGGAGTAAAAAAAACACAAGTTCAGGTGGTCTAGCGTCCAGATCGCTAACAGGGGAAAAAGGATCAGTTCGGGCAGCCTACCCCAGTCCCAGGCCCGGAAGAACAGTACTTCTGGCGGCTGGACCAGGCGCCCAAATTGAACGGCCAATCTGTCGGGCGGCCAACCCAGACCACCAAACGGGCAAAGCAATGGCCCAGGCGGCCGACCCACGTCATTCCGCCACCAGAACCGCAGGAGAGCACTCAGAGACGGCCTCCCTATGGAGAGGGATAGCAAGGGAGAGCCGAGCCAAAAACGGGAAGTCCCAGCGGCCCCCGATGGATGGAAACAAGGAATGGGGAAGACACGAGGGACCAGTCCAGCTATGATCAACGGAGGATCTGCAGCTCCACCTCCGAACTTCACTAGATTAGGCACTGTCCTCCTGTCGGATCCCACGTGAGCCCGAGCTGCACCCATGATGGACCCCGATCGGGTCGCGGCTGCACCCTCAATGGACCCTGATTGGGTCGCGGCTGCACCCACGATGGACCCTGATTGGGTCACGGCTGTATCCACGATGGACCCCGACCGGGTCGGAACAGCATGACCTCCGATGACCAATGACCTCTGATGACCTCCAATGACCTCCGACCCCGAGCCCAGATCCTCCAGAACAGAGACCAGGACCGACTCATCACCGGCGACCCTGGGAGAAGGCTCAGGAGAGGGAAAAGGACCAGAATCAGGATCACCGGCAGCGACAGAACCCGGCGAGACAGGCTCGGATGCAGCGGACGGCTGCACCCGGCTCGTCTCCCCGAGAGACAGGCAAAAATGCTCCAGAGTAGAAAGTAGGAAGACAAAGTAGAGCACTTGCCTGATCTCAAGTTCTGTCGCCGTCCAGGACTTTGGCGATCCTGGTTCGGGACGTAGAAGGACGTCCTCTTGCTCCCACTCGGCTACGGTGGGTTCCGCAGCCAGCATGATGGTCTCCACAGTCTGAAGACCCTCCAACGCTGATGTCCATGCCGACGACCCGCACGGCGTGGTGGCAGGAGATCCTCGACCTGCTGGGTCAAACCGCTCCTCCATGGAGACCCGGGGGCTCTTCGTCGTCGGCACAGGCTCCAATTTGCAGTCCACCCTCCTCCTCTGCCCGTGACGTGGCTGCGGGGCTGGATCCAAATTCTCCAGGGCCGCAGGCTCCTTCCTCGTCCGGCGGTGTAGTCCTGACTGCAGGGAACGCTCAGGGGAAGGAACTCAGAACTCAGAACTCAGAAAAGATTTATTGCCAAGTACATTAACAGATACTGATAACAGATCACTGATAACATACGAGGGATTTGACTTGACACAGAAAACGACCTGCATTTCCGGTGACACAGCTGCATCTGAAACGCGCCTGCCAACAGGAGGGTACAGGAAGCATAAGAAATAATACAATAGGAAGGAGCAAAAAAAATCATTGATTTCAGAATAGTGGTCATATATGATCAATATTATGATTACAAAGAAAAAAAAGCCCTCAATGCACAATCAGCAGACCAAAAAAGTTCACAGGACACAAAGAGAGCAGTGAGTGAATCATCTTTATCATCAGTTTGTGGATCAGTATGAGTGTAATGTTGAAAGTAGGTGTTGTATCAGTTAAGAACAACAAGGACTCTTTGGCAGGAGATGTTTTGTCTGGCTGCTGGCATTGTCCTTGGCCATGCAGCTGCCTGTCCGAAGGCCATGAGCTCAATGTTTTGAAAACAAAGACTGCAGATGATCAGGAGGATTTTTGTGAGGGAGTCAGATTTAGTCGAATAGTACTGATCACAGAGAGGAAAAACTTTATATTCTCTTACAGATTCAGTACTTAATCCTTCATTGCTGGGCGTTGAATCCATCGTGGATGGCCCTAAGCGTAATCATGATGTAATCCACCTTCTGAGACAGTTCTCCATTTGTCGCTATCAGGGTCCTCTCCATTTTTTCAATTTGATGGATGCACCTCGCCTGGCCAGCATTTTGATAGGTTGTATCCATCTTCAACAATTTGCGGTACACCAGGACAATCCCAGATCCAATCAGAACGATCCCAATCACCATTACTATGAAGACGTACAAATCTTCTACATCTTCGATAAAAAGATCAGTCAGGCACAAGAGTTTTCAATTACTTGTCTCCCGTAAATAGCCCGCAGCAGCCGTTCCTGCGGGGCAAACAACCTCCCCCGGGGCACTTTTCCTCGTTGAAAAGATAGTGTCAATTGCGTTCAAAGCCCAGCTTATTAATTCCATAATTTCTTTATGGAATTATGGACGTGGCTGCGGGGCTGGATCCAAATTCTCCAGGGCCGCAGGCTCCTTCCTCGTCCGGCGGTGTAGTCCTGACTGCAGGGAACGCTCAGGGGAAGGAGACACAGAAGCAGTAGGTTCACTATTAATTACTGCAGCAGGTGGAGGGAGCTCAGGGGACTGTAAACCCTGAGCTCCACCCCCAGGGATCAGACAAGGCAATTCACCCAGTGAGGGAAAAGAATGAACGTGCACTTGCCTGCTTCGCTGAGGGCCGATGGGACCCGCTGCAGTGGACTTAGTTCCTCTCTTCCCCCGCTGGATGGTGACGGAGGGCCCCCCGGGAAGACGAGAAGGAGCCGCTTGCAAAGGATCGATGACGGGCCTCGCCGAAGCAGGACTCGTGGCACTCACAGCAGCTGGGGAAGGCGTCGAGGAGGAGGGGGTGACAGCCGAGGCGATCCGGGCCCGAGGAGCTGATGGGACAGCAGGAACAGATGACCCGGAGGGGGAGGCTGTGGGGTTTCCCTTTTGACGTGACGCAGGAGAAACAGCTGACTGGGAGGCAGAGTTCCTTCGACGACCCGGAACTGGATACGGACGGGGTTCTCGCAGAGGTTTACTGGTGGCTGTGTGATGACATTTACCAGCAGAGGGCGAGGTGAAGCCATGGAAATGCTGCACCTGGGCTGAACGGGTGACAGAAGCTGACTCCCGAGGCGAGGAATGGAGTTGCCCCAGCATTGGCCTCCTGCCGGGATTTCCCTCCAGTCCACGGATCTCCCTCCTCGTCGGGGATTTTGTTTTCGGGGAAGGAGGTGAGGGTTCCTTGGCTCGTGAGTGCAGCCAAGGAACCCTCTCCGTGCACATTGTGACACAATCCACGTCACTCGCTCTTTTCCCTCCGGAAAGGAGGTTAGGTGGTATTTTAATAAAGTCCTCTGAGCGAGACCCAGGGGCTCATACACTGCGTAGGTGGGCATGAGGAGACGGGCTTCTGCCAGGTAGCCATCTACCTCCTGAAGCCACTCAGGGCAATACCCACGCTCAAGAGCGGACATACTGAGCGATACGAGCTCCCCGAAGAAGGGAAAAAAACACAAGTCCAAAGCAAACTCACGGTGACCGGCGTCTCAGTCTGGCTGCAACCTACTGTCATGCTGCGGTCCTCGCAGACCGCAAATAAGACACTATAGGTCACCGTTGAGTTTGCATAATTTATTAAAGGAAAAACAAATGACAAAATAATGAGCCACGGGGGGCAAAAGCACAACTAAGGTTATGACTCAGACACAGAAATACAGAGTCTCAGGATATACACTTACTGTGACGAAATGATTGAAGAAGGGATGTTAGACGAGAGGATGTTCGACGAGGTCGCAGCCTCGAGCAAACAGAGCTGCTCCCTTAAATAGGGCTTGGCAGATTGACCAGCTGATGAAAAGCCATCAGCTGATTGGAATCCAGCCGTCCCATGGAGCTTGGCTTCTGACAGCCGGAAGCGCAGCCGAGACGCTGTCATAATAAAGGCCTGGAGGCCAAGAGGTGCGCCAGAGGAGAGAACGGGGAACTACCACACAACCTGAGTGCAGACAGAGTCAGCACACAGACCATGACACCCTCATTCAACAACCCAGGGCTGAACTCAAGGTCTCCGCTCTAATTGATTCCAGAGCGAAGCACAATTTTATTTCTCAGGGGTTAATTCATAAGCTGAAGATTTCGACTAGGGTCCTACCATCCCTTCTAAAGGTCATTGCCCTTCCTGGCAGTAATTTGGCCTCAGTCACCCTTCAAACTGAGCCAGTTTCCATTCTCCCGTCCGGTAACCATTGTGAGTCCCTTCAATTTTTTGTACTACCCAGTTCACGTACACCTGTCATCCTGGATTATCCGTGGCTCTGCAAACATACTGTATAATCCCATAATAAATTTGAGTCAAAATTCCATTTCATTCTGGGGCCCTTTTTGTCTTTCGTCATGCCTCCGTTCAGCTGCATGCTTGCCCACGCTCCCTATCTACTCCTCTCTGGCCGAGCCACCGGACCTCAGTCTCGTGCCCAAGGTCTGTCATAACCTTGGGGAGATCTTTAGCAAGTCTAGGGCCCTCTCTTTACCACCTCATCGGTCCTACGACTGTGCCATAGACCTCCTCCCAGGTGCGCGGCTGCTGTCCAGTCGCCTCTACAGTTTGTCTGGGCCGGAGAAGGAGGCAATGGAGAGCTATATCAAAGACTGTCTTAACGCCGGTCTCGTTCGTCCATCTTCCACTCTTGGTGCCGTGTTCTTTTTTGTGGGCAAAAAGGACTGTTCCCTGTGGCCCTGCATTTATTATCACGAGCTGAACGCCATTACTGTCAAAGACAGATATCCTCTTCCGCTTATCAATTCTACCTTTGTGCTTCTCCAGTGCGCGCGTGCAATCACCAAGTTAGATCTCCGGAATGCGTACCATTTGGTTCGTGTTTGTGAAGTCGACAATTGGAAGATGCCCTTTAAAACACATTTGGAGCAATTTGAATATCTAGTGATGCCCTTCGGAATGACTAACACCCCCTCCGTCTTCCAGCATTTGATCAGTGACGTTTTCCAGGACATGGTGAATCAGTTCATCTTTGTCTACCTCGACGATATCCTCATTTTTTCCCGCATGCTGGAGGAGCACACAGTCCATGTCCAAGCAGTGTTACAACAGTTGCCCGAGAATCAGCTTTTTGTTAAGGCCGAGAAGTGTGAGTTTTCCTCTCGCTCCACTTCCTTTTTGGGGTTTATCGTAACTGAGGGTAAATTGAAGGCAGACCCGGCTAAAATCAAAGCAATTCTTGATTGGCCAACCCCACAGTCCAGGAAGCATCTTCAGTGCTTCCTGGGCTTTGCAAATTTTTACCACCACTTCATCCACAATTACAGTAAAATGGCTCTGCCCTTAACCCAATTAACTTCCACTAAGGTCCCATTTAAATGGTCTGAAGCGGCAGAGCAGGGCTTCTCCGAGCTAAAAGCTCTTTTTTTCTGAGGCGCCCATCCTGTCTCAGGTCGATCCTCAATTAGTTTGTGGTTGAGGTAGACGCGTCTGATTCGGGGGTGGACGCCGTCCTCTCTCAGTGCTCCGTCTCCGATCAAAAATTACATCCGTGCGCATATTTCTTTCGGTGGCTGTCCCAACCAAGAGAAATTACGATGTAGGAGATCATGAGTTGCTGGCCATTAAGGTGGCATTACAGGAGTGGAGACACTGGCTAGAGGGAGCTACCCAACCTTTTGTCATCTGGATAGATCACAAAAATGTAGAATATTTAAGATCTGCCAGAAGGTTAAACTCCAGACAAGCCCTTTGGGCTCTGTTTTTCCTTAGGTTCAACTTCTCCATTACTTACCGCCCTGGCTCCCACAATACTAAACCTGATGCTCTCTCTCACCAGTTCTCCTCCGATCATTCTCCATCCTCTCTCCTTGCTACTTCTCCTTCCTCTGAATCTATCATGACTTCTACCTGCATTGTTAGAGCCCTCTCTTGGGAAATCGAGCAGAGGGTCTAGCAGGCCCAGTCCTCCGAACCCATCCCTGAGGGAGGCCCGCCTAACTGATTGTATGTCCCCTCTAACCTTTGCAGTAAAGTAATCCAGTGGGGACACACCACTTTCTTTGCCTGTCATCCTGGAATCACTAGAACTGTCGAACTGCTGCAGCGGGCTTTTTGGTGGCCAACTCTTCGTGCAGATGTTCAGGACTTTGTTAAGGCCTGTCAGGTCTGTGCCACCAATAAGTCCAAGTCCTCACCTCCAGCAGGTCTCCTTCATCCCTTACCTGTCCCGAGTCGACCCTGGTCGCATGTGGCCATAGACTTTGTTACGAACCTCTCTCCTTTGCAAGGTAACACAGTCATCCTCACCATCATTGATCGTTTCTCCAAGGCAATCCATCTAGTGCCCTTAAAGAAGTTGCTCACAGCTGCAGAGACGGCCAGTCTCCTCACCCTCAACGTCATTTGTCTTCATGGTATTCCTGTTGATATCGTTTTGGACTGGGGTCCACAGTTCACCTCATAAGTGTGGAAGACCTTTTGTCGCTCCATTGGCGCCACTGTCAGCCTCACCTCTGGTTACCACCTTCAAAGCAATGGTCAGGTCTAGCGTGCCAACCAGTCCCTGGAGGCCACCCTGAAGTGTGTGGCTTCCTGCAACACCACAACCTGGAGCTCCCATCTCTCATGGGTGGAGTATGCACACAACACCGCCATCTCTTTGGCTACTGGCCTGACGCCCTTTGAGGCCTCCTTGGGGTACAGTCCTCCTCTCCCTACCCATGGTGGAGAGGGAGTTATCCATTCCATCTGTGGAGGCCCACACCCACCGCTGCCTGTGGAGGTCCGCTCGGGCTGCCCTTCTCTACGCCAACCGCAGATGTGTGCCGGCACCCAGGTACACTGTTGGCCAGATGGTGTAGCTTTTCACTGAACAGGTTCTGTTGAAGACAGAGCCTAGGAAGTTATCACCACGTTTTCTGGGTCCATTCCCCATCTCTCATATCATCAATAACATCACGGTTCGACTCAAGCTGCCTCAGTTGCTCCGCATCAACCCAACCTTCCATGTATCCCAGATTAAGCCCCTCTCCTCCAGTCCTCTGTGTCTTCCCCCGAAGCCTCCTCCTCCCCCCAGGGTCCTTGATGGCCACACCACTTACACCGTCCAGAAGATCTTGGACGTTCATTGACAGGGCCGTGGGCTACAATACCTGGTCCACTGGAATGGTTATAGACCTGAGGAGAGGCCGTGGATTCCCAGATCATACTTCTACGATAAGGGTGTGGTTCGGGCTTTCCACCGGGCTCATCCCAACAAGCCTGGATGGGTACCCCTGGGGGGGGGGGGGGTTGTGATGATCAGTTGAGCGTGTGCCCCCTCCCTTCCGTGTTTCTTCTCCTGCCTTCCTCTTGGCTCCCGGAGTTGATTGCGCTCACCTGGGTGATTGCGCACACCTGCTGCTGCCTCATCTGCCAGCTTTAAAAATGCTGACTCAACAGCTGCAAACCATTACACAGCAGCTGGGCATGGTCGCCGAGCATTTGGGCCATTTGTCTCAGCCGGTGCTTATCCCTTCGCCTGTTGCCCCAGTTTCTTCCATCGTGCACCGAACCATGTCCGTTCCCTCGCCTGCCCCATACGCGGGGGTGATGGGGAAATGCAGGGGGGTTTTGTGCCATGTTCGGCTGTATTTGGGCCAGGTTGGGGGATAGTACCCGGATGACACAGCCAAAATTCATTTTATGACCCTCCTACTGCAGGACAGGGCCCTCAGCTGGGCCCAAGTCATTCTCGACAGTCCGGAGGGCCCCACTTATTCATTTGAAAGATTTGTGGCCGAATTCACTCGCGTGTTTGACCATACAGAAAACGAGGGAAACATCATGAGCTGCTTAATGTCACTCCGTCAGGGTAGCCAATCAGCTGCCGACTACTCTGTGAAGTTTCGGGTCGTCGTGGTAGACTCAGGATGGAATGACGTTTTGTTACGAAGCGTCTTCCTCCAGGGTTTAAATGAACACCTCTGGGACGACCTAGCGGTTCATGCAATTCCCGCCTCCTTGGACGGTTTAATTGATCAGGCTGTCACTCTTGACAACCAATACCATGAGCGCGCGAAGGAGCACAAAGCCTCCTCCTACCCATCCAGTGCGCGCACATCCCCTTCGGCTTCTGACACAGCTGGAGCTGATTCTTTCTCTGAGCCTATGGAGTTCGGCCAGGTCTGTTTGACTCCGGAGTAACGCCAGAGGCGAAGAAGAATCGGCGCCTGCATGTATTGTGGCTCCCTCAAGCACACACTGCAGGGGTGTCAGCTGAAGCCAAAAGGTGTTGCCCGTCAGTAGCCGTGGGGAATCTGACGGGTGGGAAATCCAGTCATCCTCACAGTAACTTTTCCATTTCGTCCCTCATTTAGTTTCCGGGGGTCAAGAGGAGGGCTAAGGCCTTGATTGACTCAGGGGCGGAGCAGAATTTCATCTCTGCGCGCTTCATGCGGGATGTAGGCATCCCCACGATTAAATTGCCCATGTCCCTAAATGTTATTACATTTTCGGGCGATGAGATGGCCACCATCACCGAGAAAACTGAGCCAGTGTCCGTCCTTCTTTCCAGCAACCACCGGGAGACCATTTCGTTTTATATTCTCCCTAAATCTGGTTACCCAGTGGTTCTCAGATACCCGTGGCTCCAGAAGCATAACCCTATTATTAATTGGGCAAATAATTCCATCTCTTCCTGGAGCCCGTATTGTTTGGCATCTTGTCTCAGTTCAGCTGAGTGTTCACCTATGCTGTCCATCGCTTCCCCTCCGCTGGAGCCGCTGGACTTCAGCCTTGTGCCCGAGGTCTGTCATGACCTCGGCGAGATCTTTAGCAAATCTAGAGTGCTTTCTTTACCTCCCCATCGCTGTTATGATTGTGCTTATAGACCTTCTTCCGGGTACGCGGCTGCCGTCCAGCCGGCTCTACAGTATTTCTGGGCCGGAGAGGGAGGCGATGGAAAGCTACATTAAAGATTCCCTGAACGCCGGCCTCATTCGGCCTTCATCACCTCCTCTTGGGGCAGGATTCGTTTTTGTCGGGAAGAAGGACGGTTCCCTACACCCATGCATTGACTATCGTGAGCTCAATGAAGCATTAGCTCAATGAGCTCAATGCCATTACTGTTGAGGACAAATATCCTCTGCCCCTGATAAACTCCGCGTTTGAGCTCCTTCAGCGCGCGAGATTATTTACTAAATTGCACTTGCGGAACACATATCATGTGGATTGCATTCGCAAAGGGGACGAGTGGAAGACGGCCTTTAAAACACAACTGGGGCAATTTGAATATCTGGTGATGCCATTTGGGCTCACCAATGCCACTGCCGTCTTCCAACGTATGATCAGTGACGTCCTCCACGATATGGTCAATGAATTTGTGTTTGTTTATCTCGATGACATTTTGATTTTTTCACGCATGCCAGAGGAACACGCAGTCCATGTCTGGGCCGTTTTGCAATGGTTCCTGGAGAATCAGCTTTACGTTAAGGCCAAGAAGTGTGAGTTTTCCACCTGCTCTACTTCTTTCCTGGGTTTTATCGTGGCTGAAGGAGAGCTTTGGGCCGACCTGGCCAAGGTGGAGGCTGTGCTAAATTGGCCTACACCCCACTCCCGCAAGGAGCTTCAATGCTTCTTGGGGTTTGTGAATTTTTATCGCTGTTTCATTAGAAACTATAGTGGGGTAGCACAGCCTCTGACCCAGCTGACCTCGATAAAAGTGTCCTTTAGCTGGTCTGAGGCAGCTGAACAGGCCTTTCACAAATTGAAGGGTTTGTTCTCCAACGCCCCTATCTTAGCCCTGGTTAACCCCCAGCTCCAGTTCATTTTAGAGGTGGATGCTTCTGACTCAGGGGTAGGCGCTGTCCTATTGCAGCGTTCAGCCTCAGATCAGAAGCTCCACCCATGTGCGTATTTCTCTCGGCAGCTCACGCCTGCAGAGAGGAACTACGACGTAGGAGATTGGGAGCTGTTGACCATTAAATTGGCCCTTGAGAAGTGGAGACACTGGTTGGAGGGAGCGCCCTAGTCCGTAATTGTGTGAACCGACCATCAAAATTTAGAATATCTTTGGTCGGCCCACAGGCTGAATGCCAGGCAGGCCCGCTGGGCCCTATTCTTTGCTAGATTCAATCTTAACATTACTTATAGGCCTGGCTCCCGCAATATTAAACCGGACGTTCTCTCCCACCAGTTCTGTCCCGACCCCCCTACCCCTCCCTCCCTTCCCCAATCCATTGTTCCACCCTCATGTTTCCTTGGAGCACTCTTGTGGGACATTGAACAGAGGGTCCGGCAGGCTCTATCCACAGAGCCCATACCAGAAGGGGGCCCTGATGATCGACTGTTTGTCCCGGACGCTCTCCACAGCGACATCATCAAGTGGGACCACACCAGCTTTTTGGCCTGTCATTCTGGCATTACCCGGACTAGCAACCTTGTTCGTCGGGTGTTTTGGTGGCCCACCCTGCGAATTGACGTCCAGGAGTACATCAATGCTTACCAGACCTGCTGCCACAACAAGATGGACTCCTTGCCCCCTTCTGGCCTTCTTCATCCACTCCCCATCCCTCACCGACCATGTTTCCACATTGCCCTGGATTTTGTCATTGGACTTCCTCCGTCTCAGGGTAACACTGTTATCCTCACCTGTGTAGATCGCTTCTCCAAGGCGATCCACCTGGTGCCCCTTCCCAAACTACCCTCTGCTTTTGAAACGGCGAACCTCCTCACCAGCCACGTAATCCGGTTACATGGCATTCCCATGGACATTGTGTCTGACTGGGGCCCACAGTTCACGTCTCAAATCTGGAAGGCCTTCTGCCACTCCTTAGGCGCCTCTGTCAGCCTCACATCTGGGTACCATTTGCTGAGTAACGGGCAGGCTGAGCGTGTCAACCAATCCTTGGAGGCCACCCTGAGGTGCGTGGCAACCTCCAACCCAAGTTCATGGAGTACCCACCTGACCTGGGTGGAGTACTCCCACAACACTGCTGTCTCAACGGCCACTGGGTTGACCCCATTTGAGGCATCCATGGAGTACATCCCTCCTTTGCTACCCATGGTGGGGAGGGACGTGGCAGTTCCATTGGTGGGGGCCCACGCACGCTGATGTCGCCGGCTATGGAAAACCACTTGTGCTGCCCTCGCCCGGTCAGCTGAACTTAATCGCCAGTACGGTGATTGCAGGTGAGCTCCGGCTCCAAAGTATTCCATCGGGCAGCAGGTGTGGTTATCAGCGGACCAGGTACCATTGAAGACGAAGTACAGGAAGCTCTCTACTCATTTCATGGGCCCATTTCCCATCTCCAAGATAGGCAACGACGTCACGGTCAGCTTAAAGCTCCCGTCGGTGATGCGGATACACCCCACCGTCTACGTCTCCAAGATTAAACCCCTCTCCGCCAGCCCTCTCTGTCCTCCCCCTAAGCTGCCTCCTCCCCCTTGGATCATTGACGGCCAGACCACCTACACGGTCCAGAGGATTCTGGATGTTCGCCATCAGGGCCGGGGGCTCCAATATCTCGTCTACTGGAAGGGCTACGAACCAGAAGAAAGGTCGTGGATTTCTGGTTCCAACTTCCATGACAAGGGGATGGTCTGGGCCTTTCACAAAGCACATCCCACCAAACCCAGTGGACCCCCAGGAGGTGTTCCTTGGGGGGGGGGCACTGTCATGGTCTGGTGAGCACACTCCTCCCCCGCCTGTCCGGTTCAACCTTCACCTACTCTGTGGTTAATCATCTCCACCTGTGTGATGAGACGCACCTGTTCCTCTGACTTGCCAGCGCTTAAATAGACCTTCTCTTCAACGCCTCGGTGCTGACTAATTGTGTATACTACCTGCTTCAGCAGTAAATGTTACTGATCCTTTAACTTGAAAAACCCTTTAAACGTCTGCTTACCTCTTCACAGGTTGCTACCTCCTTTGTGGTGCGTCTCCAGGGTTGTTGTTTGCTCACCTGCTCCATCTCCACCACCACATCAGCGACCATCACCACCTGGTCAGACACCTCACCCAGCTCTACTCCTGCCATCCTGCGTCACTGGGAGGTTTGCTGTAAGTGCTGGGTTCTTCTGCCGGGCTCTCTGATACTCCCACGTGAGTGTAGCCCTATTTTCCCTTGTTCGAGTCTCCCTCCTAATTCACCGGCTCTCGTTTCTCTCCTCAGGCTGTGTGTTCCCCTGGTGAGTGGCATTTTTCTCTTGCTGAAGTGTTCCTGTGCATTAATAAATTCAAACCAAACTTGCTACTCTGTCATTGTGTGTTTCCTCTGTTGTCATTCCCTGCACGTGAGCTGTCAATTTATTGCCAATCATGACAGTAAATGTCTGAGAAGAAATCTTGAAAGCCAGATGTTGAATTAAGGATAGATCCTCCAATCCAACAGGCATCAACTCACTCTTTGTCCAGTTACAGTAGATATAAAAAGTCTACACACCCCTGTTCAAATGCCAGGTTTTTGTGATGTAAAAAAACGAGACCAAGATAAATCATTTCAAAACTTTTTCCACCATTAATGTGACCTATAACCTGTACAACCCAATTGAAAAACGAACTGAAGTCTTTTAAAATTAAATTAAATCTTTATTTAATTTTACCCTTTATTGTCACTCAATCCATACATCCAATCATGTACAGTAGAATGAAATTGTGTTTCTCTTATCTACAGTGTTAATCACACACACACACCCATATATAGAATCAGAGGGGTCGCTGCCATGCAAGGCGCCACCACAGATTTCCTTCCTCCATTCCATTATTGCTGAGCACCAAGCTGGACGGCAGGAAGTTCCGCTTTTATGTGGTCTTCAGCATGACCCGGCCGGGATTTGAACCCCTGCCTCCCGGATGTGGGGCGGATGCTGTACCAACTGAGCCACCACTCTGGTGATTTTATTTTAAGGGGAAAAAAAACAAAACAAAAAAAAAACAAACTTAAAATAACCTGGCTGCATAAATATGCACACCCTTAAACTAATACTTTGTTGCAGCACCTTTGCCTTTTATTACAGCACTCAGTCTTTTTGGTTAGGAGTCTATCAGCATTGCACATCTTGATGTGACAATATTTGCCCACTCTTCTTTGCAAAAACACTCCAAATCTGTCAGATTGTGAGGGCATCTCCTGTGCACAGCCCTCTTCAGATCACCCCACAGATGTTCGATTGGATTCAAGTCTGGACTCTGGCTGGGCCATTCCAAAACCTTAATCTTTTTCTGGTGAAGCCATTCTTTTGTTGATTTGGATGTGTGCTTTGGGCCGTTGTGCTGAAAGATGAAGTTCCTCTTCATCTTCAGCTTTCTAGCAGAAGCCTGAAGGTTTTATGACAACACTAACTGGTATTTGGAACTGTTCATAATTCCCTCCACCTTGACTAAGGCCCCAGTTACAGCTGAAGAAAAGCATCCCCAAAGCATGATAGTGCCACCACCATGCTTCACTGAAGGCATGGTGTTCTTTTGGTGATGAGCAGTGTTATGTTTGTGCCAAATATACCTTTTGGAATTATGGCCAAAAAGTTTAACCTTGGTTTCACTGGACCATAACACATTTTTCCACATGCGTTTGGGAGATTTCAAATGTGTTTTTGGAAAATGTAGCAGGGCTTGGTGGTTTTTCTTCGTAAAATTAAGGCTTCCGTCTTGCCATCCTAGACGGGAGATTGTTGTACCCCATAGCCCATAGATGATTGTTGTACCCCCATGATTGTTGTACCCCATAGCCTAGACATATGAAGAAGACGGGAGATTGTTGTCACATGTACTAAACAGCCAGTACTTGCCAGAAATTCCTACAACTCCTTCAGCGTTGCTGTCATCCTCTTGGCAGCCTCCCTCACCAGTTTTCTTCTCATCTTTTTATCAATTTGGAGGGACGTCCAGTTCTTGGTAATGTCACTGTTGTGCCATATTTTCTCCACTTGATGATGACTATCTTCACTGTGTTCCATGGTATATTTTATGCCTTGGAAATTCTTTTGTACCCTTCTCCTGACTGATACCTTTGAACAATGAGATCCCTCTTGTCACGGGCAGCGAGAGCGCGCCCCTCCCATCCTGCTTCATCTTCACCAACTCATCACGGCACCTGAGGCAGAAGACGCACCTGCACCTGCACATCAGCCAGCGTACTTAAGGAGGCTCTCTCCATGCATTCAACGCTGGCTCGTCTGGGTATACTGCCCACGTATTGACAAGCAAGTATAAGTTACAGGTTTCGACACGTCATCTTACCTTGTTTCTCCTCTTTCCTCAGGTTGCTGCCACCGTGCAGGTGTGTCTCCAGGACTGCACACGCTCTCCTGCCACATGTCACTATCCTTCAGCTTCCTACTCCACCCGGTCAGGCACCATCAGCTCATCTTCCCCACACTCTACTGGTTCGTCTATTCCCTGCTGGGTTCTTGCCAGTTCTCTGGATTCCCAAGTAAGTGGCATTTTGGCTCGCACATTTCCCCTTACTCCATTCCTCCGCTCACAGCTGTCGTCTTCTCTCCACAGGGTGATTCCTCTGGTAAGTGACTGTTTCTTCAGCTGTGTGCTTGTGTTTTTGCAATTTAATAAACTTTCAGACGTGTCCCTTTGTGTGGTTGCTTCCTGTGCTGTGGCATCGTGCATGTGAGCTGTCAAGCTTAATTAACTATGACACCTCTGATGCTTTGGAAGCTCTCTGTGGACCATGACTTATGCTGTATAATGTGACTACAAAAATGTCAGGAAAAGCCTACTACAACAGCTGAACTTTATTTGGGATTAATCAGAGGCACTTTAAATGGTGGCAGGTGTGTGGTGACTCCCATTTAACTTGAGTTTGAATATGATTGGTTAATTCTGAACACAGCCACATCCCCAGTTATAACAGGGTGTGCATATTTATGCAATCAGGTTATTGTAAGTTTTTTTTATTTTTCCCCTTAAAAGATTTCCGTTTGTTTTTCAATTGGGTTGTACAGGTTATAGTCCTCATTAATGGTTGAAAAGTTTTGAAATGTTTTATCTTGGTCTCATTTTTTTACATCACAAAAACCTGGCATTTGAACAGAGGTGTGTAGACTTTTTATATCCACTGTAATTCTGTAACCAGAGAATGTTCCAGACATATTTACCTTGTCAAGAATAGCAGGAATGTTTCTGCATGCATTTGGTAAATCATTTATGTATAAGGAGAATAATATTGGTCCAAGTATGGAGCCTTGTGGGGCACCCATTTGACATTTCAAATATGGTGATCTGATACTGTAGACCATTACATATTGCTGTCTGTCAGTTAAGTAGGATTTCATCCATTTGATAGTATATTCTAAAAAATTAAACTGAGCAAGCTTGGTTAAAAGGATGTTGTGGTCATCTGTGTCAAATGCCTTCTTCAGATCTAAAAACACAGCACCTACACAATTGCACTTATGTAAGAAAGATTTAGTTTGCTCTAAAAACAAGCTTATTGCAGACTCTGTTGAATGGTGGGCACGGAACCCAAACTGTGTGATGCAGGGGGGGGTGTTTCCATAATTCAGATGTTCACATAATAGTGTGGCCACCCATTTTTCAACTATTTTGGAGATGACAGGTAAGATGCTGATTGGTCTGTAGTTGTTTATATCAGTTTTTATCCTTGTTTTGAAAATTGGTCTAACTACTCCTATCTTCCAAGCAGTTAGGACAACAGCATGTTTGACAGGTTGATTAAATGAATAATTGGACAAATGAGAGGTTCTTTATGTTCTTTAAAAATGGTGTTAAGTCCATGTTCATCTGTTGCTTTTGAGCTATTCTGTGAGCTGATGATATTTGCGACTGCATTTTCAATTATTTCTAATATATTAAAAACTGGTTGTGAGGGGTTAATAGGACTAGAATTATGATCAGGTGGATTAAATGAATTGGATAATTCTAGCATAAAGTTTATGAAAAAGTTGTTCAACTCTGTAGCAATGACCGTGGGATTCTGTATCAATGTGTTATTAATATTAAGTTCCATGTCTCCGTCATCTCTTTTGTTCTGTTTATTTATCAGTTTGTTAATATTATTCCAAATTTTTTGCCATCTCCTTTTGCATTTTCGATAAAGGTTATAAAAAAGTTTGCCTTCGCCTTCCTCATGGTTTGTGTTACCTTATTTCTAGCAGACATAAATTTTTGTATGTCTGTAGTTAAACCTGTTTTTAGAACTATTTTAAGAAGTTGATCTCTGGTCTTCATTAGTTGGAGGCATTCGGAATTGAGCCATGGTAAGTTGATTCTTCTTCTCTTGTTTCCTTTTTTTGAAAATTCCGCCATAACTTCTTTGATTTTTGCTATAAAAAATTCATTGCTGTGATTTATGTCATTTGAAGAGGTGATTTCCATAACTGTACCCATAACTAGTGGTTGCTTTGTGGCATGCGCATATACGTATATATATGTGCTCATGCGTCACACACATACTGTATGCCCCGCCTCTTGTTTGTTGCTGTTGCTTGTTGTTGCTGTGAGGTGCTTGGGTGCATGTGTGTGTGTGTGTACGCATACACAGCACTTCACTTGTGCAACATTTGAATGTTTTGTTTTGTAGCACCTTAACTCTTGCACTTTAGCATAGCCACTTTGTACAGTTTCATTTGCAGATGTTCTTCTCGTTTATGATTGTTTGTGTGTTTTTGTGACCTGCCGGGGGACTACAGATGCAAATTAGCAGTATTGCTAAATCTGGCATACTTACATTTGTATTAATGTTCATTAGTATGTAATGTCCCTTTCAAATAAACGTTAAACTAAGATAAATAATAGAAGGAAGACTGGGCAGAATATTGAAACCATGCACATTTGGACCTGTGCGAACAGACTCAGTGAGAGGCTCAATGGCCAATGCGGGGTGAGAGGGGGCGGCCCTGCCTTGTACCCCTAAACAGATTGAAGTGGTGGGATAGCATTTCATTTGTTAGTATCTGAGCTCTGGGGCGTTCATACTAGAGTTTTATCTAGGCAATAACTTTATTGCACAGATTAAACTTATCGGGAACAGCAAATAAGTAGGACCATTCTACTTGATCAAATGCCTTTTCAGCATCAAGAGAGACTATAACAAGGTCACTCGGGCTGAACTTGCAATGGTACATTATATTAAAGAGGCGTCTAAGATTGGAGGCAGAGTGTCTGTCAGAGAT
This sequence comes from Pholidichthys leucotaenia, assembly GCA_020510985.1. NCBI lineage: Eukaryota > Metazoa > Chordata > Actinopteri > Cichliformes > Pholidichthyidae > Pholidichthys > Pholidichthys leucotaenia. Next base: position 404,881,817 of record CM035836.1, on the reverse strand, counting down.
AAAGCCAGTTTGAACTGGATGGACAAGTCTGTCCATATATTTGCTGAACCTGTTTGCAAAAACTTTGGCTAGTATTTTCTGATCCACATTAAGGAGGGAAATGGGCCTATAACCTCCAACCTCCTCTAGGTCCCTGTCCTTTTTTGGAATAAGAGTTATAACAGCCTCATTGAGCGTTTGTGGTAGTGAATTATTTTGGAAGGCACAAGTGAACATATTAAGCATGTAGGGTGTAAGCAAGTCAGCAAAAGACTTGTACAGCTTGGCAGGAAGCCTGTCTGACCAGAGGTTTTGAAACTATTTAAAGTGTTTATAGTATCCTTTAGCTTCTTCAGGGTAATGTCTTTATTTAGAAAGATGCAATCCTCAGGTTTCAAAGTAGGAAGATTGATATTTCTCAAAAGGTTTTCCATATCATAGTGTCCTGCATTTGTTTTTGGAAGAGTAAAAAAAATTCATATTCTTTATAACAATTATTAATATCCTTGGCCAAAGTGAAGCAGGTTCCCTGTTTGGACTTAATTTTATGTATGGTACGATCATTTTTCAGTTTGCGTAGTTGTCTTGCAAGCAACATCTATGACCTGTCACCAAATTCAAAGTGCTTCTGTTTAAAAAAAAAAAAAAAAGATTTAGAGATCTTGGCTGAAACAATCCTATTATACCGAATTCTTAACTCTGTAATTTTCTTGTACATCTCTATAGAGGGGTGGCATGAGTTCTCTTTATCTAATTTATTAATCTGTTCCTCCAACCTTAAAAGCTGTGCCCCATTTAGTTTGTTTCTATGCCCCAAGTAGGAGATTATGCAACCCCTTAGATTATGCCCCTTAGATATTTACCCCCACAGTAAATATGAGGAGGATCTTTTAAAGATCTCTATAGATCACCATGAAAGCTGCCAAAAATTAAATTTTTATTCTCCCAAACATTTACATAGGTTTTTTTCGGGCTTTAGGAGATATTTGAGAGACTGGGCCAATTTTTGACCTCTCAATGATCACCCAACAATCTCTGTGCTGTGTAAAGGGACCCTAACTGAATACTGAAGCACAGACTTCACTGAGGACGATTAACTAACCACTATAAAAAGTCCACCAGTTCAGTCATTCAAATGAACTCGTGATATGTTGCTGAAAGGTAACTATGTTTACTGCATATTTGCACCCAAATGTAACTAAAAGTTGTCATATTTTTAATGCTTAATTTTAAAAAGTAAGAATTTCTGATAATTTGAGTCATATAAAAAATCATTGATTATACAGTTGTACCAGCCTTTAAAGATGCTGACGTTTGCTAAAAGGACCAAATACGTTAAAAGTTGAGTCAGGGGGGATTAATTCACTTTTGCTGCCAAGTGTCTGAGGCTTTTGACAATTGTCAAACTTTGCTGCAATCCTCTTATAGCTGGTAATCTCAACACCCGCCTCCATCAGCTGATGGCGCAGCTGATGCTCTTCTATGCATCCAGTTGGCAAATTTAGCAGAGCATGCTAATTAAGCTGCTTACAGTGTTGGTGTCCCAGCTGTTTTTTTCATCTTGTGTCTAACTTATGGTCCATGTCCACATTCCCCTCAAAGGGATATTATTGTATTCCTGTATTGAAAGCATGGTGAGTGAGATGCTAGAAAGTGATGACAGATCTTCTCCCACAGCCTTCTACAACTGTGTGAACATTTCAGTCACCCTAGTAAACATGTTTCCACTTGGTTCACTAATCCACAGTTGATAATACAGTATGTCTCATGTCATTCTGGCTTATTTTGTGATAATTTTGCTACGTCAATCTGTCTGCATCAGCTTGGCTAAGTGCTCAGTTTAGCCACTCATTTATGAATGTTTCTGTGGTAATTGTACTCCAGGGACTGGTCATATCCTATTGACCACTGAAACAAAAAAAAAGCCCCACCTACCAGTGATGCATTATTTCATTTGCAACTGGTACGTGATCTGTGGAAGTGCACCAATCAAATGGAGGTTAGAAAGCTACAGAAATCCATCAAGCTTTGATGTAGGCAGTTCGAAAATGACTACTATAAGGAACTGGCTGCGAACATAAATTCTGCTGCTGAAGCGAGGGCAGTTGAAAAGGAATTTGCATTGGCGAAGAAGTTCAAGATATTGAAATCCAAATCAAAGCATGCAATCTCGAAGTCCAAACTCAAGCAACACTTTGAAAAACACTTTGAGCAGAGGGAGCTCACTGCTCCACCTGAGCTTGCAAACCCATGTGACTTCTTACATCTCAGTGATGAGGCCATATATCTAAATGAAGAGGTACCGGATGAGGAGGAGGTTTGTGACATTTTGAAAAGCTTTAAGAACAACAAAAGCACAGCAATGGATAAGCTAAAAACCAAGTATCTAAAGTACAATGAGAGTAAATATCTAATTAGTGCAATCCTATCTCTGATGATATTGCCATGGACATTTGTTAAGGTCCCTGTCTAGTGGCTTCACTCCAATATTATCTGTTTATATAAGAAGGGTAAACTGAGTGTCGCTGAGAACTATCGTGGTCTGTCCACTGGAGCAAATATGAGTCATATTCTCGCAAAAATCATCATAAACCGATTTAAGGACGTGTACGAAATGCACATTAGTGAAGCCCAATATGGTTTACCGCCAGTATCGATCAACAACAGATGCAATATTTATTTTGAAGTCGGTAATTGACAAGGTTGGTGGTCCTCTCATCATCACTTATATTGACCTGAGTTCTGTGTATGACCATGTTCCTCGTGATTTCCTCTTTCAAGTGCTGAGTATATGAACGGGCGCAGCGCGGCTCACATCGACATTGCAAACTCTTTACATGAACACATCAGCATCCATCAGTGGGATGAAGTCCAAGTTAGGCTACCACTGCTGGGCAAATGGAAACCCTGCTTTCTCAGAACAGCTGGTTTCATTGCATGTCTCTTTAAATCCCTACGATTGCATTTAACTCCACCCTCTCTCTTACGTCACTATTGCTAATCTTAAGCTGGGTTCACACTATAGTGTTTGTACCAACTTTTACAAACATTTTGAAAAATCAGAGAAATCAGTCCAAACGTCTGTGAAATTACATTCATGGGCAGTTTTTTTAAAATCCAGCACACACCAACTTTTACGAACTTTTGCTAGCATTTGCCAGTGTTGCCTTCAGCGTTGTCAAACGTTTGCCAACTTAGGCTAGCGTACGTTTAGCTGCTTCCAACTTAGGTTAACTTAAATGAATACTTAGCGCAGGTCAGCTGACATCAGCGTCAGGGGACGCTCATATAAAGATCAGCGTTTGTGAAGGCTTCATGCCATTGTGGACCTGCTTTTGGAGTGAACACAACTCCCTTGGGCATACGTTTCAGTATTTATTTTCATTTTATATTCCTACGTAGCTACTTCTGCATGCCCTTTTTCCCTGTTCATTCATTCATTCCTCTAAAGAAATAATACAATGAAAGCACCAAGGTGCTGTGCCTTGGTACCTGTGGCATGGTAGCATGAGCAGCTGTAAAAAAGTGGCACCCCGACCTCTAATGGCCCAGGATAGTTATTACAATATACGTATATACAGTATATATATATATATATATATTTTTTTTTTTGCTGCTGCATTGACAGAAATGGTGAGTTAAATTTGTGTTTATTTCAAAAATAAGTGTTATTTCAAAATTCTGGCAAATTAAAAGTCGAGAAAATATGGTCATACAATGACACAAGCCTTTAGTTGCATTTAATTTTGACTGGGCGAGCTGAAAAGCTGGTAGCAGACAGACAGCTGCAACCACACACACACAGACGCATTAACTGATTACCATATGCCTCTCCATTTCACCAAAGCATAATAATGCTCATCTATAGACTCCAACAGTAAGTCCACAATTAAAATGTGAATGTGGATGGAATAAAAAAAACAACTATTTAGTGTATCATCATATAAATGAAATGACAAGTGATTATATTTTAACTGTTACAACTCTCTCCATTAAAATAATGTAAAATCCCATTAAATGTCATTTACTTTTTAACACCACATCAGTGCTGTATGTGCAATGATTCCCCACAATGGAAGCCAAACCAATAAATCCTGGAGAATTACACATAGAGCAGAAAATAAAGAACAGTAAATTTCTCAATGAGGAGATTTTTTTTCTTTTGGGCTGTCACATTTTTGGGAGATTATATATATATATATTCTTTTTTTTAAATTCCCCTTTCTCTCCATTTCTCTTTCATCCGTACATGTCTGAAGTGACTTTCGGTCTAAAAACATCTGCTTTCACCAGCATTTCAGTCAGTGTTTGCCAATGGAGCTTAACTTAGGCCAACTTAGGTGAACTCTGCATAACTTAGCCCAGCGCTCAGGAACTTCTTAAAACTGAGCACAACTTTCACCGTTTATTTCCAAATATTGGCAAATTTTCAGCATACTGAAAATTTTTGAAGAACACAACTTTTGCCAGTGTTTACCAGCAAACACCAACTACCATTAACTTCTATCATCTTTTGCCAGCAGAGCCAGATGTTTGCCAATATGTCAGTAAAGTTGGTCCAAACATTGTAATGTGAATCCACCCTAAACGCAATAACTTCTGAAAGAAATGATGTAGGCTTTTCAAATCGATACCATAGTTGTATCTAAGATGGCTTTTTAGATGGCTTACATCCTGTCCTGACTATGGGTTTGGGGTCAAAGGTCAATGTTAACATTACTTTTGCACTGTTTCTGTAGAACAAGTAAATCCAGGGTCACCAAACTTGGTACACAGGTTCACCCTGAGACCCTGACCTCTGACTCTGGGTTTGGGGTTAAAAGGGTAAAGGTCAAGGTTAGCATTCCCTATGCCTTATTACTATCCACCTTATTCCTAGCCCTCATGATGCCTTGCGTGAATTATGGGTGCAACTTCCAGTACTAGTTTAGAATGTGTGGTTGTCATTGAAACAGGACACATTTCCTTCTTAAAAAGCAATGACTTCGGCATCAAAAATGTGGGAACATGGTCTTTTGCACCTCAAAAACAGTAATATAATCATACCACTTCCCACAACTATGGAGGGATGAGAAAATGACCTTAAAAAGTGGCCTCACAGACAGTAGCTCCGTTTGTTAGCGCCACTGCTAAAATGCTAAAGCTGTAAACAAATAAAAGCTCTGAGATATATCAGTGTCTCCATTGCAATAAAGTCAGGTGCATTTTGTTAAAAGATGTTGGACATCTATGGAACAATAGATGCTCTAGATTACGCCTATCCCACCTGTATCTGCCTTATGATAGAGGGGAGCTTAATTGTCCAAATCCACTGTGGTATTATTGGGCAGCTCAGCTGAGAATGCTGATGTTCTGTTACACTAAAGAAAATGCCCCACAGTGGAGAGAGATGGAAAACATATTACTCTATATTCCTCTACCCATGTATATGTACTCTACTGATATCAAAAATCTCAAAAAGAACACAAGAAGCCCCATGGTCAGAAACATGATTGGTGTTTGGCACCAAGGTAGAAAATACTTTGGAGAAGCGGGCTTTCTCTCACTCTTCAGCCCAATATGGGGAAATGATCATTTTTCTCCTGGTAGAGAGAATGAAGAGTTTAAAATATGGGCGGGCAAAGGTTTGGAAAAAATCTGAAATATTTATGATATGGACCATAAACACGTGATGTCCTTTGAAGAAATTGTTTCCAAATACAATATAGCCCATAGCCACTTCTATAAATTTTTACAAGTGAGAAATTTTGTCAGAATACAACAAAAATCCTTGTCTATTCCACCCTTGAGTAAATTAGAGGAGATGATGATGAAGAACAGTAAGGGAAAGGCCTAATCTCTAAAATATATAAACGTCTGGTTGATGAGTCCTCTGAATCATCAGTTGAGCAGCTTCAGGCCTGGAGATACAATCTGCAGGACATCACCACTGAGGAGTGGGAGACAGCTTGTGCCAAGGCCCAATCTCAGACAGTTAACACACGCCTTAAACTTCTACAGTATAACTTGTTAATGTGCACGTACCTGACTCCAGAAAAACTGCATAAATTCAACAGTGCCATTCCAGATGTCTGTATTAAATGTGGAAATGACAAAGGTACTCTTTTTCATTGTCCGTGGCAGTGTTTTCAAATCCAGATGCTCTGGGTGGAAGTGAACCAACACATACAATAAATATTAAATATCCAAATACCTTTGGATCCCAAACTTTTTATATTGAATATATGCCCCATAACTTTCAAGATAAGGAGGACACAAAAGACATTCCTAGAATTGAGCTTGCTGTTGGCTAAAAGGATTATTGCCTTAACATGGAAGGAAGTGAACAGGCCAACTATAGGCAGGTGGCTTTATGGGATGACTATAACTTTGCCCGTGAAAAAGATTACCTACTCTATTAAGAACAGACAGTCAACATTTGACAGTATATGGGGCCCCTTTATTCAGTATTTAGAAAGAGCTGACCTGACCCATGTCATTCAATCACCTGATGTTGATTAATAGAGTGGCCATCTGCAGTTCACCTGGAGAACAGTTATTGTAGTTTCTTGACTTTGGTTTTATTTAATATTACTTTAATCCAAATGTCCCAAGTAACTGTATACACTCTTTGAATGTTTTAATGTGCGCTTTTTTTTGGGTTAAATATCGTTTATTAATTTATTTGTGTATTCATGTATGTTAAGGGGGGGTTGTTGAAATGTTGTGTGCTTGGCATGTTGTTCAACATGTGTAATGTTCAATATGTTGGAAAATAAATAAAGACACTGTTGGAAAAAAAATATGTTGGACATAATCAAATTTACCTTAGAGCAGATGTAGAGTCTAGTCAGAGCCACAAAGAACAACAACACTGTGTTTGGGTGTTTTAATGTCGGGGTAAATACAGACAGCTGCAGCTGTTCATTTTACCCCAAAATTAAAATGCTCATGCTGCTGTCATGCCGTGAATGTTTGTTATTTAACTTAACATGTACAGACATTTTCTGACAGTTGCTCAAAATTTTATTGATCTATATTTTGTGATCATTTCAAAATTAATGCACGCTGAAGCTGCTAATGACAAGCCCATATCGTTCCAAGGCAGTGCAACGAATGCAACCCCCCCCCCCCCCCCCCAAAAAAACCTATTTGATATCTTTCTTAAATCATTAAGCGTTAGGAAGCAAACTGTTACTATTTTTTATTTATTATTTTACTTCATGCAGCCTTGCATCTGGTGACATATATGACGCATAAATGTCAGATCTGTGACATTCATACAAGTGAAAACATACGTGGTGCTCTTGCATCTGTACCATCGATCACAACAGCAGTCCTTGTTAGTTTTCAGTGCATGATCTACGCATTGCCGGTGAGAAGCCTCCATTTATAGTTTATGGCACAACCACGAACGCCAGCAACAAGTATCAAAACTATGCCAAAACATTCAAAAATACAAAAACTACAAATGCTGAAATTAGCTGTCACTTGAGTGCAAAACACGTATGTGGACGATACATTAAAATGAATTTGAAAAACTTTTAAAAACACTATTTTAAATGCCCCACTACTCCACTCTTGCTGACTGATTTAACACTACTTCAGCCAAAACCGGAAGTTGCACCCATAACCGTTTCTACAGCAGCGCCTGTTATGGCGGCACTTATTGTGAAGTGCAGTGTGGTGAAGCCGACTTCCTGTCACGTCACCCTACTGCCCTATATAGCGGGGTAGCCGCCATAGGTACTTCCTCTTGTACTGGATGACTCTGCTAGGTGCTTGCCATGTACTATTCGTTACCATCTATAATAAAGCTGTGTTCAACGCTACATCTCTGTCAACCTCATTCATCACCAGGTTTGTGGACATAACATTTGGTGACTGAGGATTAACGTATGGAGGCTTGCATTACACTACTCCTTCCCTTCCTTGAGCTCCCCGGCGAGCCACCGGTGCCATGGCCGCATTGGTTCAAGCCTTTTCAAACTTACATCATGGCGCTGGACCTCAGAAAGCTCGATAAGGTGAGGGCGCATGTGCTTCTCGTCCACAACCTGGGTATCAAAGGCCAGTGAGTCCTATGGACGCTCGGCACATCAGACTCGTTCAAGGATGTCGTGGAACTGCTAGCTAACCATTTCAACACTCCAGACAGCGTGATTGTACGGAGAATTCGCTTTCGCCAGAGACATCAACGTGTAGGTGAGCCTATCCACCAGTATGTCGCTGACTTACGGCAGCTAGCTAGCAAGTGTCGTTTTAGGCCGCTTGAAGATGAGCTGGTACGCAACCAGCTAGCAGAGCACATTTGCAACACTGGACTGCGAACTAGGCTACTAATGGCACCAAATGACTTGACATTAGCTAGAGCTATTGAGCTAGCTCTCCAATTGGAGGTTGCAGATAAGCTAGCTTTGGAGCTAAACTGGCGCCTAGCGGCTGCCCCGGCCTTGGATGCGCTCTGCAGAGCGTGCCCAAATGCCAAGTCACGTTTCGTTACCTTCTATTCATACATGTGTAATGACAATAAAATTGAATCTCATCTCATCTCATCATCAGTCTCAGAAGCCGCTGGAGCCGCCTGCCTCAGTTAATGTTGCGGACCCGGATGAAGACTGTTCGGAAACCAATGCTGCCAGCCGATGGTCTGCCCCGGGAAGACCCCCCTGCAGGGGTTGTGGGTCCACGACACACTGCCATAAAGCGAGAGAGTGCCCGGCAAAAGGAAAATGTTGTAGCAGATGTGGACGCTTGAATCACTATGCCAGGGTGTGCTGCTTATCTGAACTGGAGAGTCCACCGAAGAAATCACTCCACCCGCCCCCGACAACCATCCAATCGGTGAGCCCCAGTACCAACGGGTATACATTTTGTGCAGTGGAGTTCGACGGCGTGGAGGTGCCACTGTTACTCGACACGGTGGTGGTGCAGTCGAGGCCACGGTGAAGAAGTTTTTCCCCCCACCACAGGATAAGAAGTAACCCAGCACCATTGTATGGCTATGGAGGTAGCAGGCTGTGCACTGTTGGGACTGTGGAGCTAACCTTTTGTTACAAGTCTGAAACGATGATTGACTTCACTTTCAAAGTTTGGGTTTGGGTTCGGGGTGATGAACGACCATGGCGAAGATGGGCCAGACGACAGCCGACAAAACATCAGGCATGCCTGTGGATTGTGGTTAAGTTGGGTGCAACGTGCTTCCAGTTGTCCGATGGCTCGATGAGGCATGGCAACCAGCTGCGGCATGTCCAGGAGGACACTCCAGGAGGCGAGGCTGGATGGGAGTCGGTGAAGGTGGTTTGGGATGCGGGCTCCAGTGTCCAGAAGATCAGCCTTCGCTCCGCAGGCCTGTTGCCTCTAGGGGCATGCTTGCTGCGGGACTGCCCAGCCTCCCCCCCCCCCATGCCGGTTCCAACTCTTTTGCCCAAGTGACTGTGCTGTGACAGCTTTGTTTATAGTTCTTGTGCATTTTATTGTGTTTAGCATAGGAGTATGGCAGGTTTTTAGTTCAAATAAAGACTTCTAGTTAATCTCAGCGGCACAATAATCCACTGCGCCGTGCAGGCCGTGTGGTAGTCCACCCACCGGCCCTATTTTAAGTTGTTTTGTGTGAATGTGTTAGGCCTTTTAGTACCTCAGTTTACGTTATTTAAAGTGTGTTTTGGGTTCCAAATCGGGGTAGGTTTGAATTGTATGAATGTTTTTATGGACTTTGTGAAGGTGGGGGAGGTTGTTATGGCGGCACTTATTGTGAAGTGCAATGTGGTGATGCCGACTTCCTGTCACATCACCGCACTGCCCTACAGTATACGTATAGCGGGGTAGCCACCATAGGCACTTCCTCTTGTGCTGGATGACTCCGCTAGGTGCTTGCCGTGTACTGTTCATTACCATCTATAATAAAGCTGTGTTCAACGCTACATCTCTGTCGACCTCCTCATTCATCACCAGGTTTGTGGACATAACGGCACCCTCAGTCATGAAGTCCTTTGAGCGCCTGGTCCTGCCCCACCTCAAGTCCATCACCACCCCTCTCCTGGACCCGCTGCAGTTTGCCTACCAAGCCAACAGGTCTGTAGACAACGCAGTCAACCTGGCCCTCCACTCCATCCTGCAGCACCTGGACTCCCCGGGAACCTACGCCAGGATCCTGTTTGTGGACTTCAGCTCCGCATTCAACACCATCCGCCCCGCTCTGCTCCGGGACAAGCTGTCCCTGCTCAACGTGCCTGACTCCCTCTGCAGGTGGATCACCGACTTCCTGACGGACCGGAGGCAGCATGTGCGGCTGGGAAAGACTGTCTCAGACTCTGCTAGCATCAGCACCGGATCACCCCAGGGCTGTGTACTTTCCCCCCTACTCTTCTCCCTTTATACCAACTCCTGCACCTCCAGCCACCAGTCTGTCAAGTTGATCAAGTTTGCGGACGACACCATCCTCATCGGGCTCATCTCCAACGGCGACGAGTCCGCCTACAGGAGAGAGGTGGCCCAGCTGGCGTCCTGGTGCAACAACAACAACCTGCAGCTGAACGCTCTGAAGACAGTGGAGATGATTGTGGACTTCAGGAAAGTCACAACCCCTCTGCCCCCCCTCACCCTCACAGGCTCTCCCATCACCACTGCTGATTCCTTCCGCTTCCTAGGCACCACCATCACCAGGGACCTCAAATGGGAGCCGACCATCAGCTCCCTCATCAAAAAGGCCCAGCAGAGGATGTTCTTCCTGCGGCAGCTGAGGAAGCTCAAGCTACCCACCAAGATGTTAGTGCAGTTCTACACAGCCATCATCGAGTCCATCCTCACCTCCTCCATAACCGTGTGGTACGCAGGAGCCACTGCCAGGGACAGACTAAGGCTGCAGCGCGTCGTGCGCACTGCTGAGAAGGTGATCGGCTGCAAGCTTCCATCTCTCCAGGATCTGTACATCTCCAGGACTCCAGGATCATAGCCGATCCCTCACACCCTGGTCACGTACTGTTTGCCCCCCTCCCCTCAGGTAGAAGACTTCGGTCCATCCAGACTAAAACCTCCTGTCACATAAACAGCTTCTTCCCCTCTGCCATCAGACTGCTGAACACTAAGTGACTTATTGACTCTCGTGCACTATGTACAGCAGCTCAACCAGACTCATGTCAATCATCACTGTTTTCTTCCTGCACTACCGACTGCACTATATGGTTCTCCACATTATCTGCTGCTTGCTAATATATTTTAACTGCTGACCAGTATTACTCACTCTTATTCTACACTTTATTGCATGTATAGTTTATTTCTTTTATTTTATCATGTTTAATGTTGCAGCATTGCACCGAGACAAATTCCTAGTTTGTGTACTACATGAACAATGGCAATAAATCTGATTCTGATTCTGATTCTGATTCGGATAGAATGAGTAAAGGCAGGATCACCAAACTTGCTGGGCAGATTCGCTTTGGGATCCTGACCTACAACTATGGGTTGTATACAACTATCTTTGTTATATATTCATGGATAATAGTCGTATCATAATTTGGTTCTGCCCCAATAATTATATGGAAATGTTATAAACTGCTCTCCTTCAGTGACATATTTGGATCTTCAAAGAAAACAGAGGTGGGGGATAATGCATTCACCTCAGTGTGCCCTTGTTATATAGTGTTTTCAGGTGCATGCACATTTTTTTCATTATATTTCAAAAATTTTTAATCACTGTTTCTTCTTGCTGTTCTAATGTGTAAATTTTCTGTGCAGTGAATTTTTTTAGGTGTTTAAAAGCTTTAAATTGTTTTTACCTAGAAAATATCACACTAGCTAGCACCTGTGTATGGCTGTTCCGCCGCCATCAGTGTGTGAATGTGTGTGAGAATGCGTGGATAGCAGGATCTGTAAAGCACTTTGGTCTTCCAGAGATGAGTAAAATGCGCTCTATACGTGAACGCCATTTAAGATGAGGGCTCACATATGTATAATAGATTATGGCAAACTTGCTGTCATAATCATAATTATATTCATATACATATACAATATGATTATAACAGCCCCTGGTGCTCTCTACCAAACAGTTAAAGGAGACACATTTTCATATTTAAACCCTTACATATTTATTCCAGAGCATTTTTACAATAGTAAAATCTCACCTATGAAATGTTATGCTTTGTTCTTTAGTTTTCTTTGTCCGTTCATTACAAGAACTGTATGCAGCACAAAAGCCCGGTATCTTTGTTGATCTGAATGACCAATTTAAGCTTGGAACCCCATACCAATATGGTAGCAGTGTTGATGCATGTTGGGAAGCTGAACGCCAGATTTAGTCTTTGTATCGACATATGCTCCGCATCTAGCCAGCGCAGCGCCCCATGTGATGCTACTAGCCAATCAAATTTGCATGTCCAGGGAGATACTGGAGTCTAAAATTAGTCAAGAAGAAGTTGGGCAAGCCATTGATAATATGAAATCAGGAAAAAGAGCAGGACCAGATGGTCTTCCAGTTGACCTCTATAAAAAATTTAAGAATAAATTAATAAAACCACTGTTGGAAATGGTTTTAGAAGCATTTCAAAATGGTAATTTACCACCATACATGAATAATGCCTTAATTATACTGTTGCCAAAACCAGGTAAACCCCCTAATAAATGTGAAAACATGAGACCAGTAAGCCTATTAAATGCTGATCTTAAGATAATCTGTAAAATTTTAGCAAAATGACTACAAGAAATATTACCAAATATTATTAACCGAGATCATAATGGCTTTATAATGGGAAGACAAGGCTTCCATAATGTAAGAAGACTATTTAATATTATTTAGTCCAATAAAGAAGCACCGGATACAGCTCTCTTATCATTGGACGCCGAAAAGGCCTTTGATAGGGTCGAGTGGCCCTATCTTTTTGAAGTCCTACAAAGGTTTGGACTTGGAAATAATTTCATAAAATGGGTCCAGATAATATACAATAATGCTACAGCAGAAATCCTAACAAACAGCAATATCTCAAAATCAATAAAAATAAACAGAGGATGTCGACAAGGCTGTTCACTTTCACCTTTACTGTTTACTATGGCAATTGAACCTTTAGCGATGGCAGTACGTTTACATCCACAAATATATGGAATTAAAGTAGGACCAACAGAACATAAAATCTCCCTGTATGCCGATGACATAATTTTGTTTATGTCGAATTTTAAAAAATCAATTCCGACCTTGTTAAATTTAATAAAGAACTTTGGGGAAATATCAGGATATAAAATTAATAAAACTAAATCTTCAATATTATTGCTAAATGAGACCCAGAGAAATCAACCAGCTCCTGAGGTAAATCAATTCAATGTTGTAAATCAGTTTAAATATTTAGGAATTCAAATTTTGCCTAAACTAGAATCAGTCGCCAGTGCCAACTATGAAGCCTTAATGACAGATATTAATGAGTTACTTCAGAGATGGATGTCACTACCAATGTCGATGATAGGGAGAATCAATATACTTAAAAGTAATATCTTACCAAAAATACTTTATTTATTTCAATACATTCCTTTACCACCACCTTCAGATCTATTCTCAAGAATTAAAAAAAAGTTAGTGGAATTTATATGGAACAATAGGAAGGCTAGATTACGTTTGTCCTTACTATATTTACCATTTGATCGTGGAGGTCTGAAATGTCCAAACTTTATGTTGTATTATTGGTCGGCACAACTGAGGTCTATGACATATTATTTTTCATCAAATGATCCTCCTCACTGGACTGAAATGGAATCATACAATTTACCTTTACCTCTTCCCTTATTCATATACTCAGACTAAGTTAAAAAATTACAGAAACAAGTTAAAAATCCAATTGTAAAGCACATGATCAAAATATGGTGTGAAACCAAAAAATATTTAAAAGAACCACACTCACTGTCACAGTTTAGCCCAATATGGGGTAATCAGTATTTTACACCAGGGAGAGCGGATGCTGTATTTAAAGTATTGAATTTAAAAGGGATTCAAAAGATTCAAGATTTACATTTGTCACGCTCAGATAACATAATGTCTTTTGAAGAACTGAGAATTAAATTCAGTCTTAATAGAACACATTTTTTTAAAATATCTTCAGCTTAGAAATTTTATTCGATCAAATCAAAATAATGCTCTCACCCGACCTATTTATTCATCCTTGGAAAAAATTTTGACTAACGATAGTAAGAGAAAGGGTATTATTTCAGAGTTTTATAACTCATTGACACTATTCTCAAGTGAAAACTCACAGAAAAGACTGAATTATTGGAAAGAAGACCTGCAAATTGAAATTTCAGAGGAACAATGGGAAATGGCTTGTGCAGGAGCTCAAACCAAATCAATAAATGTACGTCTTAAACTGATACATTTTAAATGGTTAATGCAGATGTATGTTACACCAGTGGAGTTAAATAGATATAACAAAAACATACCAGATACATGCACAAAATGTATGGAAAGTAAAGGAACCCTATTTCATTGTTTATGGGAATGTAGAAAAATCAGAATGTTTTGGGAAGAGGTGAGGGTAACAATTGAAAAAATAATTTCAAAACAATTCACATTGAACCCTAAACTGTTTTTGTTGGGTCTGTATCCAGAAAAACATAACTTTAATAAGAGTGAAAGAGCATTCATAGACCTCAGTTTGCTTAATGCCAAAAAATGTATTGCACTACTGTGGAAAAAGACTCATAGACCAGATGTGACTCAGTGGTTAAGACAGATGTTAACAAACCTTCCACTAGAAAGAATAACATACATACTGAAATCAAAGGAAAATGTGTTTGAGAATATATGGAGACCTTTCATTGATTATGTAAAGAAATTAAACGTAACTTCTGAAGAAGAAGGTGAATGATATGTGTGGACCTTGTAAATTCCAAACTGGTGAATGTATATTATGTATACTTATGTAATAGATTACCTAGACTAAACAGAGGAGCATTGTTGTTGATTTGCTTTTGTTAATGGTTGTTGTTGTTTTTAGTATATTTTTGTTTTGTTGTTGTTAGTGTTTTTTTTTAAATTTTTAAATTATTTTAGTGTTAGTGTTTGACTGTCTGTGCCATGTGTGTAAAAAAAAGGTTCAGTAAAAAATATTGTGGAAAAAAAAATTGCATGTGCCCTCAGGATCGATTATTTCAGAGATAAGTTATAGCCATAGACTGCACATCTTTTAAATCAGACCTCTGGGGGCGGAAGAGGAATAAACATCAAAGCAATCTAAATGTAGAAAATGCAAGGTACAACTCTAGAGAAGAATACCTCTGTAGTGTATGGTGGGGTGAGGGAGTGCATTAGTGTATGACGTGATAAGTTGTCTGTCACTGTCAGCAGCTGAAAATGTCCCGGGAAATAATTTCAAGAAAAAAGTGGAAACTCTGGAAAGACTGCAAAAGATGATTCACAATGATGCTGAAATTATTAAATAATTAAAGAAAATTTGATCTAAATTTGTCAAAAACATTTCATATAGACCTGTAGGAGCTGTCAAAATGTGGAAAAAGTGGTGGTGGTGCTATCACGTTAATCGCCCGTTAATGCTTTGCCCCCATTAACGGCGACAAATTTTATGATCACGGTTAACCCCAGTTAATGGCAGAAAGCATGAACAGTACTTTTTTGGCCTAGCTGCACTCTATACTGAAGCTGCTCCGGTCATACAGACACTGTGCACGCCATGCAGAAATTGTGAAGTCAAACAAGCTGGATCACAGCCATGGAAATCCCACAACGTTGTCATGTTTAAGTTTACAACGTTATCAGAGCTCTTACCTGGATAATTGTCACAGCATCCTCCAAAACTTCGCCTGGATGTTGGTTGTTGCTCTCCTCTGGAATCTGGCTAGCCAGCTAGTATAAACAGCTACGTGCTAGGTTGTAGCTGACTGCCAGCAGCTGACACAGACACACATTTGTCTGTTTCATCCTCATAGCTTTGGGTCCAACTGTTGGTAGGTGAGTACCAGTCTAAAATTCTCAAGCTGTGTTCATAATATCCATTCACTCCCATGCCCTGTTTTTGCTGCGCAATGGGTGACATCACTGGGGAGATAGTTGTTTATTTATGGAACAGAGGAGGGAAATGTGGGTGGCAGTGGCTCAGGAGGTAGAACAAGTTGTTCAATAACCAACGGGGTGGCGGTTTGAATCCCGCTCTCCCCAGCCATCCTGCTGTTGTGTCCCTGGGCAAGACACTTTACCCACCTTGCCTCCACTGTCCATGACACTAGGCATGAATGTGTATAAATGTTCAGTAGTGGTCGGAGAGGCCATTGGTGCAGATTGGCAGCCATGTTTCCATCAGTCTGCCCCAGAGCAGCTGTGGCTACAGTAGTAGCTTACCACTATCAATGTCTGTCTGGAGTGACTGAATAATGGACTCACTATAAGTGCTTTGAGAGTCACTTAACATGTAAAGCGCCATGTAAATCTAATACATTATTATTATTATTTATGTTTACAATTTTTCTGCTAAAAGGAAAGTTGTGTCTGTTGTGACACACGAGGTCCATTGTTTTGTGTCGAGCTGCTTAAAAGCGGGGGGTGTTTGCTATGGGAGTGTAGATGCTGAGTGGTGTTCCAGTGACGTTACTAAGCCCTGGCATTCTATTGTTTTTTGCACATGCAGTAGTACTTTTGAGAATTTTCTGGAGAATACTCTGGATAGTTTTATCATTTTGGATATGTAGAGAGCTTTAATAAACCTGTAGGTAAAGAAAGCAAGCATATTTGTCCACTCCCATGTTTATAACAGTATGAGAAACTTGAAAAATTACCAACTTAAGGTGCACTGTATCTGTATGGAAAAACACATGATTAACACGTAATTAATCGTGATTAACACAACATTCCAAAAGATTAATCACAATTAAAATTTTTAATTGTCCGACACCACTAAAGTTTTAGTTTTCAATTAATTCCAACTAGCAAAACTGGGTGGCAGCACTGTGCCAACTCCCCCTGCAGGTGAAAGAGTGGTAATGCAGGACATCCGACGAGACACGGGATTAAATTCAGTACAGATCTCAGTACTTTGGCATGATTGGTACTGCGTCATAACTGCTGTTTATAAACACTCTAATTATAATTCTAGTATTTTTTAATATTTTAAAGTAGAAAAACAAATATCTCCTTCAAGCAAATCCGATTCGGGCGACATTGTCTTGAAACTTACACCACACAGCTAGAAAGCGTTGCATTGCAGGCTACACAGATAATGAATGGGACGAGTTGAAACGATGGATCCTGTGGGCACCATTAGCCATTAGTGCCATTAATCACTGCTATATATCCATTAAGTGCTGTGCTGGGACTCCTGCCATTTCTCTTTGGTTTTCAATGCATGTGCACAGAAGGGCAGGCACAATCTTATTTTGGCCAATAGTCGATTGTACAAGCAAATATTTAGAGCACTGACAATGGATTAGGATGAATAAAACACATCATTAACACTCTTATCTTAGTCTTTATTTTGTCACAATTGTATGTCAAATATATATACGTCTATATGACATATATTAATTGACATATATAATTTCATTTCTTTACAATAGAGAAACAACATAGAGATGACACACTATTTTGGTTTCTAAGTAGAAGCTCCTTGTAAATAGTGGTATTTTTTTCCTCAATACACTGTTTAAGTCAAGCTCCCACTCAAGTCATGGTTTTGTTTTCCTTATTGAGTCACATTTATTCACAATGTGTGTTTGCTTGTCTGTTTTTCTTTGTAATTAGATGTCTTTTGTGTCAATATTCTCCTCCCCCTCCCTCCCTTGGCAGTTCAATCTGTTCATGTTCCTTCAAAACGGATGGCCATTTATTATTGGTCCATGTGGCCACACAGATGGTCCCACCTGCTTACCATCCTGAGCCACCAGCAAAGGTATGCATTTAATTGAAACGGTGTCTTCGAAGTGGTACAGAGTTAATCCAATCAGCTCGTGGGGGGCTTGGCATAAGTATTTTCCGTGCCCCGGCAGCTGGGTCCTTTAGTGGCCAAGTTAGCACTCCTGCACACGGGCGACGCCTGACCTTGGCACCGTCCCTGGGCTTCTCTTTGGAAAGCTGCCTTCTGACCTCTGGCCCCGCTGCCTGTGTGTAGAACTCCAGCCGAATATTGGACGCTCGTCCCGTCTGACTCCTGCACAGTTCCGTCCTCCGCAGCGCTGGTGCCACTGTGGTGGATCTCCCTGTGAGACTCAGACATTTTTGCGGGGTTGGAAAGGCTTTTCTGTTTAAATTCCTGCGAGAGTTCAACTGTGATTTCAATGGCGCAGGGTGTTTGTGCAGAGCCAAGGTTCTTCTCTGACCCCAGCAGGGTGGTGGTGTTGATGGCGGGGGAGGTGACACCGCTGGGCGTGACAGTGGCCGACAACGCAGCAGTGTCAGGAGGTGAGGGAGGATTGCTGATGGGCAGCCCTGTCTTTCCAGCCAGCACGGGGTGCCACTTGAGGAGCCCTGTTTGGTTCCGGTCACTTGTTAACGTGTGGCCGGCCTCAAGGTCGCATGCTTGGAGCGAGGGTATGATGGGCACAGAGCAGGTGCGCAAGGAAGGGGGGAGGAAGGTCGTTCCCTTGTCTAGGCGGGTGCAGGGGACCTCGGTCCATCTTTTTCTGGCTGTGAAGTTTGAGAGTGAGGTCCTGCTGAGCAGGGTGCTGACCTTTCCACCAGCAGAATCACACCTTTGGGCAGGGAAAGAAGAGAAAGGGTGAGAATGAGATACAAAGTCATTTACATGTGACCTTTTTGTCCTTGACACTTCCCTAGTTGGCAGAAAAAGACACAATGAATGGTGTAGAATATCAAGGAAATGAATATGTATAGTTCACAAATGCAGTTCAACTGAATAAAAACACCCTTCTGTTGGGCTTTCACCATCCCAGTTCAGCTGCACAGAAAATGTCTTGCACCAACAGTACGGCCATCATTTAGGTATTGTTCTTTCATAATCTTTGTGTAATTATTTATAATCCCTGCTATGAGCAGCCGGTACTGTTGTAGCATTAATGTTTAACAGAGAAATCCCTTCTCTCATCACTGCCTTATCGGAGATTTAAGGCTTTAGCAGCACAGCAGCTGGATTCCTGACCCTAGCCCATGTGTAGAAACATTATACAATGGTGTGAAAAAGTGTTTGCCCCCTTCCTGAGTTCTCATTTTTTTTTGTATGTTTGTCACACTTAAATGTTTCAGATCATCAAACAAATTTAAATATTAGACAAAGATAACACAAGTAAACACAAACTGCAGTTTTTAAATGAAGGTGTTTATGATTAAGGGAAAAAAAAAATCCAAACCTACATGGCTCTGTGTGAAAAAGTGATTGCCCCCTAAACCTAATAACTGGTTGGGCCACCCTTAGCAGCAACAACTGCAATCAGGCATTTGCGATAACTGGCAATGAGTCTTTTACAGCGCTGTGGAGGAATTTTGGCCCACTCATCTTTGCGGAATTGTTGTAATTCAGCCACATTGGAGGGTTTTTGAGCATGAACCATCTTTTTAAGGTCATGCCACAGCATCTCAATCGGATTTAGGTCAGGACTTTGACTAGGCCACTCCAAAGTCTTCATTTTGTTTTTCTTAAGCCATTCAGAGGTGGACTTGCTGGTTTGTTTTCGATCATTGTCCTGCTGCAGAACCAAAGTGTGCTTCAGCTTCAGGTCACGAACAGATGGCCGGACTTTCTCCTTCAGGATTTTTTGGTAGACAGCAGAATTCATGGTTCCATTTACCACAGCAAATCTTCCAGGTCCTGAAGCAGCAAAACAACCACAGACCATCACACTACCACCACCATATTTTACTGTTGGTATGATGTTCCTTTTCTGAAATGCTGTGTTACTTTTACGCCGGATGTAATGGGACACACACCTTCCAAAAAGTTCAACTTTTGTCTCGTCAGTCCACAGAGCATTTTCCCAAAAGTCTTGGGGATCATCAAAGATGTTTTCTGGCAAAACTGAGATGAGCCTCTATGTTCTTTTTGCTCAGCACTGGTTTTCGTCTTGGGACTCTGCCATGCAGGCCATTTTTGCCAAGTCTCTTTCTTATGGTGGAGTCATGAATACTGACCTTAACTGAGGCAAGTGAGGCCTGCAGTTCTTTGGATGTTGTTGTGGGGTCTTTTGTGACCTCTTGAATGAGTCGTCACTGCACTCTTGGGGTAATTTTGGTCGGCCGGCCACTCCTGGGAAGGTTCACCACTGTTTAATGTTTTTGCCATTTGTGGATAACGGCTCTCACTGTGGTTCGCTGGAGTCCCAAAGCTTTAAGAAATCGCTAGAAAATTGAACTCAGCTTTCCAAAGATGTGATAAACCACAGTTAATTTATGTTTTAACAATGGGGCAATCACTTTTTCACACAGGGCCATGTAGGTTTGGATTTTTTTTATCCTCAATAATAAACACCTTCAATTAAAAACTGCATTTTGTGTTTACTTGTGTTATCTTTGTCTAATATTTAAATTTGTTTGATGATCTGAAACACTGAAGTGTGACATACAAAAAAAAAGAGAAATCAGAAAGGGGGCAAACACTTTTTCACACCATTGTATAGACCACTCCTTTACGCTGCTTCACATGCCTTCTAATTTTACTTTTCACAGAACACTCTTCATCTGACAGGCCTATGATGTAACAGTAAGGCTGAATCTATGCTAAGTGTATATATATATATATATATATATATATATATATACAGTATATGTGTGTGTGTATGTGTGTGTAAGAGACTCCCAGGACGTGCATTTCAGGGTGTTGCATCTTTTCAATGTACAGTGAAGGCAGCATTCCAAACAGCAGTAAAGGTTTGAAAGGAATAAGTACAATAATCCACCCGGACTGAAAATGCATCTGGAGTCAAGAGGGTATCTTATTATATATTTCTAAAATGAGTACAAGAGATAATATTGTTACTGCATACTCCATTCACATTTAGAATCTCTCCAGTATATCCTTAGGAGACAGCCGGTGTTGTTGTCAGCCTTCTGAGACTTTTTGTAGCATAACCAAGTTTGAATAATTGAATTACTTTCCCACTCCCCCTTTGGCATTAGAAGGGCAAATGCAAGGAGGAGGTAAATCCAACAGATCAAAACATACCTAAAAATAACTCCCACAGCACATCTACCATCAATTCTTCCCCTATCCGAGATGGGCAAATATGTTTTGACACTGGATAATGAAACTGACAATGCTCTGCAGGGATTTGCTGGCTCAAAAATGGAAAACACAAAAGGGTATTCTCATGTTTGTTTGCAGTTCTCGCCTCTTTATTAACACTTTCCACCACACCACGCCACACTCTGTCGCTCCATCCTTACGTCTTCTTTCCTTACTTTCCCCTCTCTTGTTCTCTCACTCTCCCTCCACCAAGGGAGAGTGAGAGAGAGAGAGAGACAGACTGTATCCATGGCAACACGGGAGATGTGGGGGCTGGAGAAGGAGGGGGCTGTAAGCTTGGTGTTGTGTGGCTTGTAAGTTGAGAAATAGGTCACTTCAACCTCCTGAAGGCCAGCAAAAAGCCATATTTGAGTGATGGATGTGCAGGGGAATTATCACTGACTAATGAGATCTAAATTGTTTAACTGTGCAAGTGCAATCCTTTCCCCAAGAGGGCAAGAAGGCTTCTTATTTCACCCCCACCTCCTAAACACTTGACAAAGTGCGTTAGATTTAATTGCCTCTAGCTTACAGATTTTGACTTTGTGAGAAAGAAATCTCATCAGTTTCTTTATTAGTTTGTTTGTTATTCTATAAGTCGGCGTGTGTGCATGCAAAGAGGGTGAAACTGCTCCTGGAGGATCTCTCGCTACAGCCAAGAACTGCTGAGCTCTGTGGAGCTTTGTTTTAAAAATATAAATTATGGAAATAGGTCATATAAGGAGTTCACCAGCTTGCTGTGCATCTTACAAGTCACTGTAACATTCAATCAGGGTGGCATGATAACAGGAACAAAAAGTGTGAGACACTTTTAAGCATGTGAAATGCACAGGGGACACTATTGCTTTAATGACAGACGATTCTGTTAGCAGTGCCAGTGCTCAGGCTCCACACACTGACAGCAAATTAGGCTGCTTCTGAGTCATATGCTAAATGGGACCTTATATAGACAGGTGTGTGCCTTTCCAAATCATGTCCAATCAACTGAATTTACCACAGGTGGACTCCAATTAAGCTGTAGAAACATCTCAAGGATGATCAGTGGAAACAGGATGCACCTGAGCTCAATTTTGAGATTCATGGCAAAGGCTGTGAATACTTATGTACATGTGATTTCTTATTTTTTTATTTTTAATAAATTTGCAAAAATCTCAAAAACTTTTTTCATGTTGTCATTATGGGGTATTGTGTGTAGAATTTTGAGGAAAAAAATGAATTTAATCCATTTTTGAATCAGGCTGTAATATAACAAAATGTGGAAGAAGTGAAGCGCTCTTTTATGAGGGGGGTTTCAAACCCTCCCTCAAGTTTAAACATATATTTTACAAAAACAAGAATTGAAAAGCAAACTAAAAAGTAAGTTAAAGAGAAACAAAAACAGGCTAAAATAGTCATGTGAAAAAGTTAGGACATCCCATTAAATATTCAGTTCTTTATTAACAAATGTTCACATATCTATTTCTAACCTTGTTTTTGTTTTTATTTGCATTTGTAACATTTATTTTAGCCATTTTTAAGTGGGAATGAATGTGGAGGTGTCCTAAAAAAGATGGGGGTGTCTTAATTTATTGTTCACTATTTATTTAGAATTACATTTCACAGAAAATTTGAAAAAGCCTTTAATTCATTTTTAATTGTTTAGTTGTTTTACTTGAATCTCCCAGTATTTTTTAACATGGATATTAAATATCCATATGTCCAAATATATGGGCAGCATGGTGGAGCAGTGGTTAGCCCAGTGGCTGCACAGCAAGAAGGTCGTGGGTTCGATCCCACCCCCAGACAATCGGTGACCCTTCTGTGTGGAGTTTGCATGTTCTCCTCGTGTCTGCATGGGTTTATTCTGGGTACTTCGGTTTCCTCCCACATGCCAAAGACATGCAGGTTAGGTTAACTGGCATCAACTGGGGATTCTAAATTGTCCTTAGGTATGGATGTGAGAGTGAATGGTTGTCTGTCTCTCTGTGTTGGCCCTGCGATGGACTGGCGATCTGTCTAGGGTGGACCCTGCCTCTCACCCAAAGATGCTGGGATAGGCTCCAGCCTCCCCGCAACCCGAAAAGGATTAAGTGGTAGAAAATGGATGGATGGATGTCCAAATATGTTAAAAAAAACACACAGGCTTATACAGGGTGTCCTAATTTTTTTCACATGACTGTAGAATATTAATAATTAATAAATTACAGTACATTGTAGGCTACAGAAAGGCTGCGGTAAATAGCAAGAGTTTTTAACCTCGATTTAAAGCAGCTGAGAGTTTCAGCAGCCCTGATGCTTTCTGGGAGTTTGTTCCATATGTGAGGGGCATAAAAACTACATATGTATGTTCTTGAACATTTTAAAACTCGAAAGTAATCTCTGGGAAAGCACAATATTGGACTTCCTCTTCAAGATCAGGATGAGCATGATGGAATTTAAGATGCTTGGATTCAATCGATTTTAACGTGCTTTCTTGTTCTAAAAAGCTCCAGCCATCCATGGCTCTGTGCTTAGCGCACAAATTACAGAAAATTAATAACTGCGTCGATATCTGAAGCATGACTCATGATAACTGAGCATTAGCTGAAATCAAACCCTTTTTGGACAGATTGAGATTCATGTGAACCAGTGCATCATTTGGTAATTAGCTTTGGTACAGTTGTTGTATTTTTCCAGCCTGTTAAAATATCCAGATAAAACCCACTTTTCTTCACAGCAGCAGCAGCAGCAGCAGCCCAGTAGCAGGAAGGCTTACACACATTTTCCCCGGCACCATGATACTGTTGAGCTTTTGGGATCAAGTGTGCTCTCCAAATTAATTGTGACAGTCCCAGCTGAAGGAGGGCACTGCAGATCTCATTTATTTCCCTGGATCAGATTTCATTGGCCAGTTCACGGATTTGAACTGAGAGTCTTCCAGTCATAAACTAATTTCTCCTAAAATTATTCCTCTGCCACTCCAAGTTAACCTCAGTTAGTCCAGGGGTGTGTATCACTGAACTGGCTATTTGACCCCAGAGTGAGGAGAGGCAAAGAGAATTTCCTCTTTGAGGCTCAGACATAATGACAAAACTAATGACAAGACAGAAATAGTTTCACCTTCTTATGGACTCTATGTCAGATGACTCATCCTCCTGCAAGTGTTTGTAGACATGGCCGGCCGCTCTGGAACCATCAATGAGATTTGTGGCTATTTTGTGCTTCCCTCTGGCAATGGGCGGGGTTCTGAAGTAATTAGTCTCTCGTCGTTGGAGGGCAGGACTGAGTGAGAGGGAACTACTCCTGTAAACAAAAAAAACCCATTAGGTAACCAGAGTGTCTGACGGAGTAGTTCATTCCTGCCTGATGAAATCATCCCGAGAGTGCTCAGATCTGACAGCTGACCTGACCTCAAGCACAGCCTAGATGCAGACCCATCTAGGATGTGCTTAAGGCCAAGGTGAATGGCCTAGGAGAAGTAACATTAATAAATGCCCAGATCTCCTGACCTTTGACACTGATCTTGACCTCAACCTGGATGCAAACCCCTCTGAGGATCACTATGAGTGAATTCAGTGAGTACTGAGGCAATTGCCTAGGAGGACTAGCAGTTTTCATGAACTCACCTAAATGCCCAGATCTCTCGACTATTGACCTTGAGCACAAGCTGGGTGCAGACCCACCTGAGGATCATTGTGAGTGAGTTTGGTGAGGACTGGGGCAAATGCCTAGGAATAGCAGTGATTCCCGTGAAATGTGGACAGAGGGACAGATGGACGCTGCACCATTCCAGTCACTCCTTTTGACTTTGCTGTGAAATGAGTTAAAAATCAAAGACTAACACACTATTTTACAAAAGTGACATGAATTCAAACGGCAAGAACTCATTCAACCACCGAATTACTGAATCAAATCTGTCTAACATGGCGTGTTTATTAATGTAAAACTGAGTGGGAGGTATTGACCTTTGTGTTTGAAGTTTGTGTGGGCATAACATATTCTGCTTGAATTGAGTTGGAGCACAGATTAGTTTGCTACTGAATTCTGAGAGACATGTTTATCAGATATATATGAAAAGAATAATTTGTTAATAAATGCAGGCTATATACTTTACATAAGAATTTAATATTTATATGCCAATGAGTTGGCATGAGTAACGGCCACCAAACTTGGCACACTTGGTAAACTTGTTATATATAGGTTGACCTTGGGACCAGCATCCATGGCTATACTTTTGGGGTCAAAAGGTCAAAAGTCAAGGTCAAAATGCCATATAAGCTATATCTCAAGAACAACAAAAGCTAGGGTCACCAAACCTGGTACGCAGGTTCACCCTGACACCCTGACCTCTGACTATGAGTTTGGGGTCAAAAGGTCAAGGGTTTAAATCTATAGGGCTGCAGAAGGCATGGGTCTGCATCTCAGTTGAGTGCATTCTAGTTTAGCATGGTAAGTAAAGAAAATGAGCCAAAGTATAAACAACTCACACAGTGTATGTGAGACCATAAAATACAGACCTACATACATACAGACCTAAATAATTTTAATAATTTTACCTGCTACTGTTTACTCTGTGATCAATGATTCATTGAAAGACTTGAGACAAAGTATCAGTGTTGTGTGAGTAACTTATTTGTGTCGAAGCACCGAACCCAAATCAGTGACAGACACTCTCTCAGCTTGATTTTGGGCACTTGAATAAATTGGCACAGTACAAATAATGGCTCGGTATGAAGTGGTTGATTGTTTGATTTTTCATGTTGTTCAAACAGCAATCAAGATGTCCAAACTCTAAAGATTTTCCTACTTCACACGGCTTAGTTGTTTAAATTTCATTTGATAAATTAACTATACTTTTCTTTCTAACTATTAACTGATAGCTAACCTAAGCGCTGTGCAGAAAAAAAAAAAAAGGTGTCCTGGAATAATTTGCTGCCGTCCGTGGCTGTGAAACAATAAGCATTGATAATGCTGGCTCTAGTCTTTGCTGGCTCTTCTGATGTTGTAAAAAGTTGACATGACAAAAGCTTAATAATTTAAATTTTATGGCATTTTAGCATGGCTGTGATTTTAATTAGGATTAACTAAGACCTGAAAAAAAAAGAAATATGTTTTTGTAGGAAAAAGAGCAGACTGTTTTAATTATTGAACATTAAATGCAAAATGGAACGGCAGCTGCTTATCTCTACAATTCACCAAAACTCTGCAGGCTCATGATGATAAATGGGTAAGCCTGGCTGGCAATCCAGCACATAATTTAACCACTTTATCTCCCTGTTAATGGATTTACTGGACATATAAGAGATAAACAGAAGCGACACGGACACTGACGGGGATGCCATGTGACAAAGGACCTGAGCAGAGTTAAAAACAGCACGCCACATGTTCAGAGTAAACACCCGTCTGTACAGAACCAGCAGGATACACCCACATAGATCTTTTGATATTCACTATGGATACAGAGCGAGTCTCCTACTCAGTATGTAAGAAATCAATCTCGCTGGCAGGATGGGATTGCATTGATTAGCCTTCTTACTACAATTTTTCATAATGCAACAAAGGAATCTTGGTGATTGATTAAATTCTTCAAAAGCAGAAACAGAAACAACGATTACAATGTGGTGATTCTTTTCTCCATCAGGATATTTCTGGCAGAGAAATGCTGCTGCATAAGATTTAATGTAGGTAACGCTGATAATCAAAATTGTATCATTTTTTAAACCCCTGCAGTGGTAATGGTGATTTTCTTTCTTCAATAATAATGCATCAGATTTATATAGTGCTTTATCATAAACACTCAAAGATTATTTACAAATAGATACATTATTCATTCACTCCAGACAGACAATGGTAGTGGCAAGCTACTACTGTAGCCACAGCTGCCCTTGGGCTGTCATGACCCGAGCACCGATCTCGTCCGCGCTCGGGCTATGCATCATCTCTACCGGCCTTGACAACTGTGGATTACATTCTGGCTCCACCGGGCCCTTATTGTGACAGCGCTCGGTGGGGTTTCCGGCTGTCAAGGTCGATCAGCTGTTCGGCATCACAGCTCGTTAGCTGCCGGCTTTATTAGCGGGAGCCGACAGCTGGTTGATGCTGGAGTATCGTCAAAACATCCTGAGAGATTCCTGGTGTGTCAGCATGCTCATGTCAGGTTCGTGTTCTTGTTCATGTCATAGTTTAGGTTGTAGTGGCTGGGGTTGGCCCTACGAGCCCTTGTATTCTGCAGTGTGTGTTTTGCCCTCAGTGGCTCATAGCTTTATGTTCTCGTCTTGTCTTGTTTAATAAACATCAAATGCAAAGCTCACTGGCGACTTTTAGCGTCTTATGGTGGCCCGCGAGGGTCACCGCATGACAGTATACTCCAGCCAGGTCGTCTAAACGGAGACGCCACACCGAGATGCCTTTTCACTGTGAGTTTTTGCTTAATTGGACGTTTGTTCTTCCCTGTCTGGGTAACTGCATGCTGGGAGAATGCCGTCACAGAGGGGCCACGCTCGGAGTTGGGACTACGAGCTGGCGGAGGCTTTGGAATACGTGGACTAAACGCTTATCGCTGCCTTCCTCCTCGACTACCACAGCGACGTATGCTGGTACCTGGACTGTGCTGAGGATGTCCTAAATCATCTCCCCCGCTACGCCGACCACCCTGAAGTTGGTGCGAGGAGGGATGACATCACTGCACAGCGCGAGATACTCCGTGGGCTGGAGGTGGACTACGGAAGGAAGCAGAGGAGGAGGCATCCTCGCTCCCCGCGTTGGGAGACTGTTCCTGCCCCTGATCCGGTCCAGGAGTTCTCGCCATCTGGGGGCCGTTGAAGACGTCAGCGCCATGGCCAAGGTGAACCTCAGCAGAATCCCCGGCTGGACCCGCTACCGGTGAAGCCCATCAGCAGACCTCCGAGAGCGGCTCCACCTCGTCCTTCCAAGGGGCCCTCTGTCGCCATCCAGCGGGGAGCGGGAGGAACTACGTCCCCTACAGCAGGCACCATCCTCCCTCCGGGAGAAAGGCAAGTGCAAGTTCATTCATTACACCATAACTGTAACCTGCCTTGTCTGACTCCTGGGGTCGGAGTTCGGGGTTCGCAGCCCCCCGAGCTCCCGCCACCTGCTGTGGTTATAATAACCAAACCTGCTGCCTCTGTGTCTCCCTCTGCTGAGCGGTCCACGACGCCAGGGCATCTTCTCTTCCTGCCCTTCAGAGAGAGCAGTCGCTTCTCTTTTCTCTCCTGCTCCCTCCTCCTTCCTCCCCAACTGACTGAATCCCAGCTTGCTATTGTCTGTGTCTGTGTCGCTCTCGCTCTACTTCTGCTGAATTGACCCGAATGGAAACTATGGGAACTGGATTGTGGCTTAATGCTATTGTCACCACTTCTCAACAAGAACCGGGCCAGGGGGGAGCCCAAGAATTGGAACTTGCGTGATTCGACTGAGGATTGGCATGAGCACAGGATTCTGTTTGGCCTTAGAGTTCCTGGTGTATCAAAATTATTTGGGAGAGCTAATCAATGCGGACCCCGGCGTAGCTCCCCCAACAACAATTTACAGCTGGGGGGAGCATGGATAGCGGCAAATGGGATTAACATGGAATTTACCATCTGGCATGCATTGAAGAGAGAATGGACTCTCTTGGACATGTTACCTATGTTTCGGTAGGTGGATAACATCTGGAGTCGCTGAGTGCTTTCCAGAGAATGACTTAAAGCCTGTAAATTGTGATGCACAATCGCTGAGAGATGAAATTTTTTACTCTAAGTGAACTGTGCCTTTCGACCTTGATTCGGCGCCCTTGAAGACTTCACTCATTCCTCCTGGGAAGATAAGGCTGAAGGGAGTTAACCCAAACATTCGACAATTGTTGTTTCAGCAGACCGAGCTCCCGGACAGCGTTACCATGTGTCTGGACTAAAGAACACATGACTGAATAACATCTATCCGTTGCCAGAGGGTGCCCTCTGCTGTTCACCAGCAATGACACACCTACACTACACTTTGCATACAACATTACATGACTGATACATGTAAACTGACACAAATATACATACACTGACTCTCTCAACCCTCCTGTTTTGTTAATGTGTGATCTATTGTCTGCTAACTGTGCATAGAGGGTTTTTTTCTGTGTAATCAAAATTTGGCTCATTGAGCTTTATATGAGCTTATACGAGCGTTATTCTGATAACTATGTTTTTTCTCTCTGCCTATTGTGTTTTCCTCCCCCCCATTCCCCTCTTTACCCTCACTGCATGACAGGCGCCTTCATGGCTGCCGCGTCATTGGATGCGCCTAACGTGCGCGCCCAATGTCAAGTCAAATTCCTCGTATGTTTACTTGTAAATATACTTGGCATTAAAGCTGATTCTGATTCTGATTCTGATTCAGGTCTACGTCGCGGGGTGAGGAGGGGGCCTGCGGTGCTGGAAAGCCTGGATCCGGCCCTGCAGCCACGTCGTGGACAGAGGAGAAGAGCGGACTGCGGCCCGTAACCTGTGCCGACAATGAAGCGTCCCCAGGTCTCCTTGCCGGAGCGGTCCAACCCAGTGGGTCGAGGGTCCCCTGCCTCCACGCCATACGGGTCATCGGCGTGGGCATCAGCGCGAGAGGAACCTCAGGCTGCGAAACCCATCTTGCCAGCTGCGGAGCCCGATGCAGCTGAGTTGGAGCCTGCGCACGAACTTCTTCGCCCTGAGCCTGGATCGACGGAGTCCTGGACGGCAACAGAACCCGAGTGCAGGCAAGTGCTCCCTCTTGTGTCTCTGTCCCCTGTGGTGGAGCACTTTTGCCTGCCTCTCGGGGAGGCGAGTGAGGGGCAGCTGCCTGCTGCGCCCGAACTCGTCTCGCTGGGTTCTGTTGCTGCCGGTGACACTGATCCCGGTTTTTCTCTGTGTCCTGAGCTTCCTTGCAGTGTCATCGGCACGGAGCCAGTCGGGGTCGTCGAGTTGGAGGTTCCAGGTTCGGGGGTGGAGGTCGTCAGCGGAGCTGCACCGACCCAGTCGGGGTCCGTTGTGGAGGCTGCTTTGGCCCAATCGGGGTCCGACATGGGTGCGCCCGAGGCCCAATTGGGGTCCACCGCAGGTACTGTTCTGGCCCAATCGGGGTCCGACGTGGGTGCAGCCGGGACCCAATCGGGGTCCAGCGGAGGTGCAGTGCCGGTGTGGTCCACGGACGGTGGAGGATCCGCAGACCCTTCGCCGCCTGACCCAGTTCGGGCTCATCCTTGCTTTCTGTCCCCTCTACGGAGTCATCTCCCAGCTCATTATCGCCGGGGGCCATGGGGGTCCCTCTTTGCTCGCCCCTGCTCTCCTGTGTTTTGTCCTTGCCAGGGAGGCCGCCGCGGGCTGTTTTCCCCCGGTACCGGTGGCTGAGGGACGCGGGTCGGCCGCCTGAGGAACTGTTTCGCCGGTTCGGCACCTTGGGTCGGCCACCCGTCATCCTGTGTGTTTCACTGGGCGATCTGGTTCGACCACTGGAGGAGTGGACTTTCCGGGCCTAGGACTGTGGTAAGCCGCCCGGTCACATTCCACCTCCCATGACCACCCGCCGGCTGTTGGATGCGGGGAGACCGCCTGAACTGTTCCTGTGGCGCTTGGTCTCCGCCACTCGGCATGAACTGTCGGGGGGGTAGAGGTCATTCCTTTGTGGTAGTCTAGCCCTGAAATTGTTCTGTGTTCTTTTTTTTTTCTCTGTCCTGTGTCGTATTTGCTTTTTGACCTGAGAATTTGGTATCTTTGTTTTCGTGCATGCATAATTGTGTTTCATGTATTTTGGAGTATAGTCTGGCCCTGTAATTCTGTTTGGGTTTTTTTTTTCTCTGTCCTGTGTCGTATTTGCTTTTTGACCTGAGAGTGTGGTACTTTTGTTTTCGTGCCTGGGTATTGTGTTTCATGTATTTTGGAAAGTAGTCTGGTCCTGTAATTGTTCTGTGGTTTGTTTGTTTTTTCGCTGTTCCTGTGTTTTGTTTTTTGTAGTTGCCATTTGTGCTTTTTGGGAGTTTGTTTTGTGTTCTGCTGTTGCTTCAATTGTCCTGTCATCACGTTTTGTACTGTAGGTGTCTGTGCTCTGGTTCTCGACCTGTGGTGTGATCCTCTCCTGTCCCATCCGCCCACCCTGGAGGGGGTGGGGGGGGATTGGATGTCTATGGGCGTTCAGGAGCCCGCCCTCAGAGGGAAGGTACTGTCATGACCCGAGCACCGATCTCGTCTGTGCTCGGGCTATGCATCATCTATGTCGGCCTTGACAGCTGTGGATTACATCCTGGCTCCACCGGGCTCTTATTGTGACAGCGCTCGGTGGGGTTTCCGGCTGTCAAGGTCGATCAGCTGTTCGGCATCACAGCTCGTTAGCTGCCGGCTTTATTAGCGGGCGCTGACAGCTGGTTGATGCTGGAGTATTGTCAAAACATCCTGAGAGATTCCTGGTGTGTCAGCACGCTCATGTCAGGTTTGTGTTCTTGTTCATGTCATAGTAAAGGTCGTAGTGGCTGGGGTTAGCCCTACGATCCCTCGTATTCTGTAGTGTATGTTCATGTCATAGTTTAGGTCGTAGTGGCTGGGGTTAGCCCTACGATCCCTTGTATTCTGTAGTGTATGTTTTGCCCTCAGTGGCTCATAGCTTTATGTTCTTGTCTTGTCTTGTTTAATAAGATAAGATAAGATAAGCCTTTATTAGTCCCACAACGGGGAAATTCCAGGATTGCAACAGCACAGGGATAGCAACACTCAGAGCAACAATCAGAAGGCAAGAAAAAAAACAAGCAAGCAAGAGCAGCTAATAAACATATGTACGTATTACTATAAAATATATATATATACACACACACACAGACACACAGTGCAGAGCATTGTAGCTGGATGGAATAAATATATGAATATATGAACACACAGTGCAGAGCATTGTAGCTAGATGGAATAAATATGTAAATATATAAACACCCACAGTACGGAGCATTGCAGCTAGGTGGAATAAATATGCAAGTATAATAAACATCAAATGCAAAGCTCACTGGCGAGTTTTGGCATCTTATGGTGGCCTGCGAGGGTCACTGCATGACAGGGGCAGGCTGATGGAAAAGTGGCTGCTTCTCCGCGCCAACGGCCTCTCCAGCCACCACCGAATGTTGATACACATTCATACCCAGTGTTATGGACACTGGAGGCAAGG
This sequence comes from Pholidichthys leucotaenia, assembly GCA_020510985.1. Classification (NCBI taxonomy): domain Eukaryota; kingdom Metazoa; phylum Chordata; class Actinopteri; order Cichliformes; family Pholidichthyidae; genus Pholidichthys; species Pholidichthys leucotaenia. Next base: position 404,849,583 of record CM035836.1, on the reverse strand, counting down.
TGGGTAAAGTGTCTTGCCCAGGGACACAATGTCAGGATATCTGGGGAGAGCGGGATTCAAACTGCCAACCATCCGGTTATTGGACGACCCGCTCTACCTCCTGAGCCACTGCCGCCCCCTCAACAATTCAACAGGCCAACAACTGGATTCCATCTGGGAATTAAAGCAAAACTATTAAGATTTTCACCCTGAAATAATGTTTCCAAAATTATTTAGCTGGTACATCAACCTTTAACTGGGTGAATGACACTTCCTCCATAGGCTGAGTGGGTCCATATTGCATGCAACAGCTCTGTTCTTGGTAGGAACACTGAAAGGACTGTGATGACTATGACTTAAGCCCCAACAGCCAATCCCAGGGCACAACTTTAGTCACCACTGTTGCCTCACAGCTAGAGGGGTCCAGGTTCGAATCCCCAGGCTGGCAGGGGTGGGAACCCACACAGCACAAGGAGAACTTGTGCTGTGTGGGTTTACTCCGAGTGCTCTGGTTTCCTTCTGCAGTCCAAACACATGCATCTTAGGTTAACTGGAGGCCCTAAATTGTCCCTAGGTATCTGTCTTTGATAGGCCCTTATAAGAGGGTTAGTGTACCTATGAGTGAAGTGCTTTAAGCGGTCTTTGTGACTCGAAAAAGTGCTACATAACTACAGGTTTTTACCCCTTAACAACAAAGCACCCTGTGATTGGCTGTTCGGCCTGAGGTCATAGTTGCCATAGTGTTCCTACCCGGAACAAGCAAGTTACATAGTGCTGCTTTTAAAAAAAAAATCTGTAGTGAGGGCAAATCTATGAAAAAATGCAAATTTATGAGAAAAAACTCATTTATTTGACACGAGACAGATTCACAAGAGAAATGTGGCACATTAGTGGGGAAAAAACCCTTGTAAACTTACAAGAAAATAAACTGACAGATTTAAGAGTCAAAAGATTTTTATTTGTCAATACTTCTATACGTACAAGACATACAGGAGAATTGAAATGCTGTTTCTTTCTGTCTTAGTGGCGTGTGCAATATACAAGAAAAGAAGGAATAAGGATGAAAAACAACAACAGCACTCTATGTAAAACTGGTGAATTATTTAGAATAAAAACATGGGAAATTTAGATTTTTGGTCTGCCTTTGCAAGGTTAGACTGAATATTAGGGCTGAAACGATTACTCAATGAATCAAGTAACTTGATTACAAAAAATGATCCATTCAAATTCTATGAATTGAGGCTTCATTTAATGCAGCACTTCCGGTCTGTAGTGGATATAAAAAGTCTACACACCCCTGTTCAAATGCCAGGTTTTTGTGATGTAAAAAAATGAGACCAAGATAAATCATTTCAAAACTTTTCCACCATTAATGTGACCTATAACCTGTACAACCCAATTGAAAAACAAATTGAAATCTTTTAAGGGGAAAAATAAAAAAACTTAACAATAACCTGTTTGCATAAATATTCACACCCTCTTATAACTGGGGATGTGGCTGTGTTCAGAATTAACCAATCACATTCAAACTCATATTAAATGGGAGTCAGCACACACCTGCCACCATTTAAAGTGCCTCTGATTAACCCCAAAGTTCAGCTGTTCTAGTAGGCTTTTCCTGACATTTTTGTAGTCACATCTTACAGCACAAGTCATGGTCTGCAGAGAGCTTCCTAAGCATCAGAGGGATCTCATTGTTCAAAGGTATCACTCAGGAGAAGGGTACAAAAGAATTTTGAAAGCATTAAATATGCCATGGAACACAGTGAAGACAGTCATCAAGTGGAGAAAATATGGTACAACAGTGACATTACCAAGGACTGGATGCCCCTCCAAAACTGATGAAAAGACGAGAAGAAAACTGGTCAGGGAGGCTGCCAAGAGGCCGACAGCAACATTGAAGGAGCTGCAGGAATTTCTGGCAAGTACTGGCAGTTTAGTACATGTGACAACAGTCTCCCATCTAAGGTGGCAAGACGGAAGCCTTATCTTACGAAGAAAAACATCCAAGCCCGGCTACATTTTGCAAAAACACATTTGAAATCTCCCAAATGCATGTGGGAAAATGTGTTATGGTTCAATGAATCCAAGATTTAACTTTTTGCCCATAATTCCAAAAGGTATATCTGGCACAAACACAACACTGCTCATCACCAAAAGAACACCATACCTACAGTGAAGCATGGTGGTGGCAGCATAACACTTTGGGGCTGTTTTTCTTCAGTTGTAACTGGGGCCTTAGTCTAGGTGGAGGGAATTATGAATAGTTCCAAATACCAGTCAGTGTTGGCACAAAACCATCAGGCTTCTGCTAGAAAGCTGAAGATGAAGAGGAACTTCATCTTTCAGCACGACAATGACCCAAAGCACACATCCAAATCAACAAAAGAATGGCTTCACCAGAAGAAGATTAAGGTTTTGGGATGGCCCAGCCACAGTCCAGACCTGAATCTGATCGAACATCTGTGGGGTGATCTGAAGAGGGCTGTGCATAGGAGATGACCTCGCAATCAACATTTGGAGTGTTTTTACAAACAAGAGTGGGCAAATATTGCCAAATCAAGATGTGCCACGCTGATAGACTCCTACCCAAAAAGACTGAGTACTGTAATAAAAGCCACAGGTGCTGCAACAAAGTATTAGTTTAAGGGTGTGCATATTTATGCAAAGTTTATTTTAAGTTTTTTTATTTTTCCATTTAAAAGATTTCAGTTTGTTTTTCAGTTGGGCTGTACAGGTTATAGGTCACATTAATGGTGGAAAAAGTTTTGAAATGATCTGTCTTGGTCTCATTTTTTCACACTGCAAAAACCTGGCATTTGAACAGGGGTGTGTAGACTTTTTATATCCACTGTATATGATCTTGTTTCAGTCACATGCTGTATTGTAAACAAGAGCTTGTTTAGTGGCAAGATATCATCAGGGGGGCAAGGAGAAAAGCAACAGAGTAATGGGAAAGCTAGAGAAAACAGGAAAAAGTATTTCAAGTTTGGTATCATTTTGTGTTAAAATGTAAGGACAACACTGCACAGTGTGTGCATTGTAAGGCTGAGCTAGCATAGCCCAACATCAGTGTCACAGCATCTTGGCAGAATGCACCCGGTCACATCATACATACCCAGCAGACCCGAGACAAGGTACGTACATGACTGAGAGTTTAAATGAAGATGAATAGAATGTAGACAGCTATACTAATTATGCTTATATGGCTGAAGAACATATGACAGTTACTGCTAATACTCAGCCAGTGTTTTTATTCTATGTTACTTTATGGTGTAGCGTAATGTATGACGTAATGTGAGAATACCGTTTTGTCATTTTACACTTGTAAAACTAAATTTAAAGTGCAGCTCTTTTTTGTGGTAAAAAAAGGACTAAAAGTGCAAGAGAGCAGAATGTTATGTCGGTACAAGGGGAGCCAAGGACGAGACTTAATGTTGAACTGAAAATGACTATTATAGACTCACTGGTATAATACAAGGCGTTGCCATCATGCTGAGAGGAGGTCAAGAGACTGCCCCTCTTCCTCACAGTCCTCTTATACCCCAGATGGTGGCAGAACCGGAAAGGTGGAGCCACCACCTGTGTCACACAATAATACGTCCCATGAACAACATCACCCCCCTCCCCAAAATGTTCCAAAACAAACATACAATCAAGACCCTCCCCAATTTAGAACCCGAATCAAGCACTAAATTAAACAGAAATATATCAGGGCCTATACCAGTCACACAAAACAACTAAGGCTAGGGGGAAACAGGTGGACTACTGTTCCACCCCCACACGGCTAGACGGATTATTCTGTCGTCTCGACTAAACACAGTTCATTAAACTAAAACTGCCGTGTTCCTACATAAATAACAAAACACAAAACAATCCCATTATTAAAAAGAACATATATACAAACAGGTCATTTCCCATTAATAAACCCAATAAACAACGTAATTATTACTCACACCAACAGCATGCAATAAACACATCACCCCAAACATTAGTCTGCCCCAGTAGAGGAACCACCCCCCGGAGAGGAACCCCCCCCCCGGTTCCTCTCCGGTGCACCTTCTTCTCTTCACGCCCAGGGATGGCTCACACCACAGCCTGAACACCTCCTTCTCCTGCTTGGCACGCCACAGCTCATTGAGATGCCACCATAAGCCGTCAGATAGCTGACAGCAGCCATCCTCCTGAACAGCCACCACCTGCAGCCGCCCCTGGTGGTCTTGTTGTTTGCCTTAAAATCCTCTTGACCTGGTCTCCTCTCTGGGTCGGATCACATCAGCGACCCCCAGAGAAGCCCAACTCGGCTTCCAGTGTCCCTGTGTGGCATGTCGTTTTACCGTGCCAGCTGGTCCTGCCCTGCTCGCTTTCATTTTCGCTGCCGGCAATGCTGTTGTGACCCCCTGCTCTCCAATCCCTTCCAGCTGAAATCCGGAAGCAGAGTGGGCCCTCCGCTTGGCGCCACCCACCATCACAGGCATCCCACCGCGTCGCCCAGTTCCCTCAACTAGGGTTACTTGGGCGCTGTCACTGGGACCCTCCCATGATGACCCTGGATGGAATTGGTCCTGCACATTGTCCAGATTACTAGGCAAAGGTTCGTCCCACACAGCTCCATCCATAGTTCGTGGAACCGGCCAGTCCCACAGACCACAGCCCGATCGCTCTTCTCCAACCCGAGACTGTGAGAAGGAACTCTACGCGGTTTCCCAGTCCAAGACCGATCTCACCACTCCCATATCAACCAGCAATGGCACTGTCACCCTGTCCAGTTCCACCATACAGAATGAACAGCCGTTGTCACTTGGGGATACACTGCAAACAACCGTGGGAGGCAAAATGGGGAGATCCTCTATGTGTCTCAGATCCCCTCGCTTGAACCTGTAACATGCTCTGGCGAAATGATGCAAGAATCTGCACGTGCCACAGCGTCGTCCTCTTGCCAGACACTCTCTAGCCTTATAACGGTGCCTGGTGGACCCACAACCCAAACACCTGGGCGATCCCGGGGTGGGCCTTAACTTTACAGCATTAGCGCGTTCTTCACCTTTTGCGCCATCGTTGCTGTCCAGGTCCACTGCTTGCGCTGTCGACTGTGGTTCAAAATGGTGATGTGCCGCTCTATCACCGAGCTCCCGTGATAGCTTATCTGCTGATTCACACTGCTGAGCTATCTCGACAGCCATGGCTAATGTCAGTTCACTGGAGTGCGTGAGGAGCCTCAACCGTGCTGTTGAGCAAAGCATGTGCTCCACCAGCTGGTCACGGACCATCTCCTCCTCCAATGCTCCAAACTGGCAGTCCCTGGCCAGCTGATGCAGGTCCGCAACATACCGTTGCACTGACTCGCTCGTACGCTGGTGGTGCTGCTGAAACTGAATCCTCCGGACGATGACATTCTCAGGAGCACAAAAATGTTGCGCCATCAGCTCAACCGCTTCTTCAAAACTATCACCCTCGCCTAAGGTACTAAGGCTACATTGTCCTTCCATTCCCAAGTTGTGAACCAACAGTGCTTGTGCCTGCAACTTCTCCAGTCTTCCAAGGTCCAATGCCACTACATAAATTAGGAAAGTAGCGAACCACCTCTCCCAAGGGATGGGCGGCTCACCAGGAAACTCCAGAAACAGCTGAATTGCAAGAACTCCCGCATCCATACTTTTTATCCTCGTTGTCAAATGTTATGTCGGTAAAATGGGAGCTAGGGATGAGACTGAATGTTGAACTGAACACGACTTTATTATAGATTCATTAGTATAATACAAGGTGCTGCTGTCAGGCTGAGAGGAGGTCAAGAGACTGCCCCTCTTCCTCACAGCCCTCTTATACTCCAGGTGGCAGCGGAACCGGAAAGGTGGAGCCACCACCCGTGTCACACAATAATACGTCCCATGAACAACATCACGGAGAATAAAATAAATGAAAGACAATGGTCAATGTAAGTTTCTTCACTACAAAAATATTGTGGTGACACAAAGGAGATGACATTCCACCCAGTACTTAGGGGTGTTGGGGGTGCTAGCCAAGGGCACCAGAGCACCGGGGGGGTATGTCATAAATAAAGATGTGCCTTTCGCCCCCGCTGTGCCAGGCTCACACCTGAGGATGCAGGGGTGCGAATGTGTTAAAGTGTATGATGATGTGTGTTCACACTTGGTAACTGGTATGTTAATGTGTTTACCCTAAGTGCCAGAGGCGGGAAGAAAATGTATAAAGCGGTTCGCTTTGGCACTCAGAGTTTATCTGTTCTGTGCTGGAGGTGAAATAAACTTCTGTGTCGTCAGCTCGTGTCTTGTCTGCTTTCATCCTCCACACTAGTGACCTAGAGACGTGAAATGGAAAACGGACTGAGCACCACCATGGAGACACTCCCGATGGAGTCTCCCACTGCTGCATACGCCGTTGCAGTCAGACTCCCAGACTTTTGGCTTCACGACCCGGCCGCTTGGTTTATTCATGTGGAAGCCCAATTTACCCTCCACAGAGTCGTGGCAGACAACACAAAGTACCATCATGTGGTGGCATCACTGGACGTGCGTGCCACGCAGCGCACCATGAGTCTACTCTGAGCCCCGCCAGCCCAAGGAAAATACAGCACTCTCAAGTGACTGCTGCTGCGCCGTTATACCCTTTCAGATGCAGAGAGGGCAGAAAAACTCCTCACCTGCTCGGAGCTAGGAGACAGATCGGCTGTGGACCTGATGGAGAGCATGCTTGCGTTGATGGGCACGGACAACGGATCTTACCTTTTCGCCCACCTCTTCCTCAGAAACCTACCAGCTTCTGTGAGTGCGATTCTTGCTAACTCACCACTGTTTTCGGCCAGGGACCACCGCATGCTGGCAGACGAGGCAGACTGTATCATCCTGGCAGACAAGGCTTTCAGTGTTCAGGTGGTGAGACCGGGATCTCTGGCAGAGCCCAGCGAGGTCAAGAAGCCGATGGTGGTGGCCCAGATGGCCACCCGGAGGAACAAGACCTGGACGCTATGTTTTTATCACTGCCACTTTGGCAAGGAAGCGCAGCGTTGTCTGCTGCTGTGCCATTTCAAGAAGCCAGGAAACGGGACAGCCAGCGGTCAGTAGCAGCTGCGACCGCTGGTGACAGGGAGAAGCTGCTTTTCATCACGGACACACGATCGGGGAGACGTTTTTTTGGTACACTCTGGCTGCCAGAAGAGCCTCATTTTGCCAGTCAGCACAGACAGGCTGGCAGAAGGCTGTGGCTCGTCTTTAACGGCTGCCAACGGATCCCGCATTAGGACGTTTGGAGAAAGGACGGTGACTGTATGTTTACATGGATGCAATTACCAGTGGGACTTTATGGTAGCTGCATGTTCGGTCCCCATCTTAGGTGCTGATTTTCTGTGTGCTCATGGACTACTTGGTGATGTTGCCAACAGGCGTTTAGTGGACCCTGTATCTTTTTCCTCCTTGCCCTGCACAGCTCGGGGAGTTGGGCCACCAACACTCGCAAATATTCTAGCTCCAGGGGGTAAGTACCAGCGTTTGCTTTCTGAGTTCCCAGCAGTCACGGTGCACACTTTTTCTGCTGCGGTAACCAAGCACGGGGTTGAACATTTTATCACTACGAAAGGTCCGCCCATGTTTGCACGTCCTCGCAGCCTGGATGCGGCTAAACTAGCCATCGTGCGCGAGGAGTTTGCTAACTTAGAACGCTTAGGCATCGTTAGGCATTCCAACAGCCCTTGCGCATCCCCGCTACACATGGTGTCCAAGTCTGATGGGTCATAGCGGCCGTGCGGCGATTTCCAACGCTTAAACAACGCCATGGAACACGATCGTTACCCCATCCCGCACATTCAGGATTTTTCCATGCACCTGGTCCACGCATTTTTTCAAATGTGGATCTGGTCCGCGGTTACCGCCAGGTCCCAGTATGCGCAGAGGACGTCCCCAAAATGGCAGTAATAATGCCCTTTGGTCTTTTTGAGTTTTTGCTCATGCCGTTAGGGTTAAAGGGTGCAGAACAAACTTTCCAAAGGATAATGGATGCAGTGCTCTGTGACTTGCCATTTGTTTTCATCTACTTGGATGACATTTTGGTGGCTAGCACGTCAGAGGAGGAGCACCTCGCCCATCTCAAACAAGTGTTCCAACGGTTGGAAGCACACGGGCTGATTGTTAACCCAGCGAAGTGTCAGTTCGGGCTGCCGGTAATCAACTTCCTGGGCCATTGCATCTTGCCAGAGAGCGCGATCCTGCTGCTGGACAAGGTACGCGCAGTGTCAGATTTTCCGTGTCCGCAGACCATGAGGGCGCTGCAGGAATTTTGGGGGATGGTCAATTTTTATAACTGCTTCCTCTCCCGCTCAGCCCAGCTGCTGCCGCTCTACAGCATGCTCAAAAAGAAGAAGCCCACGGAGAGCATCGACTGGACCCCCGAGCGGATCCAGGCGTTCACAAATGCCAAAACGACGCTCACTAATGCAGCTTTGCTGGCCCACCCAGCCCCGTCAGCGTGGAGAGCACTCACCACAGACCCGTCTGACGTCACGGTAGGGGCCAGAGTGGAGCAGTATGTCTCCGGTTCATGGCAGCCCTTCACCTTTTTCAGCCATACTTTGCACGACAATGAGTTTAAGTATAGCAATTTGACAGAGAGCTGGTGGCTCTCCACCTCGCTACACGTCATTTTCAGTTCTGGCTCAAGGGTCGCGAGTTTACCGTGTTTGTCGATCATAAACCACTGACCTATGCGATGTCCAAAGTCTCAGATCCCTGGTCAGCTCGGCAACAACAGCACTTTGCCACAATTTCACAATTCACAACCGACACCCAACATGTAGCTGGTAAATTGAACATTGTGGCAGACTGCTTGCCATGCACACTGGTCTCTCCGGTATACATGGACATCGATTTTTCCGCAATGGCTGCCGACCAAACCGAGGATGCAGACATTTGCGCGTTCCAGTCCGCAGCTACCGGATTAAAACTTGAGAGCAGGGTGGTACAAGAAGGGTGCCCCCCCCCCGCTCTGCAACATCTCCGCCAGCTACACCCGCCCCATGGTTCCGAGCTCCTGGCGCCACCGCATTTTTGAGTCCGTCCACTCCCTTTCACATCCCGGTGTGCGAGCCTCAGTTAAACTAGTGGGGTCCAAATTCGTTTGGCCTCACTCACGCAGGGATGTGAAAGAATGGGTTGCAGTGTGCGTTGCGTGCCAACGGACTAAGGTGCACAAGCACACCCAAGCCCCCCTCGAGCCTTTTCAAATTTCAGCCAGGAGGTTTGACCATGTACACGTGGACTTAGTGGGTCCCCTTCCACTGTGGCAGGGGTTCACACACCTTTTCACAATCGTGGACCGCACTACGCATTGGCCAGAGGTGGTTCCGCTGAGTTCCACCAGTAGCCCATCCACTGAGGTACCCTGCATGTTTTTGTAATCTTGGGTCGCACGGTTTGGATTCCCGTCGGACATCACTTCCGACATGGGTCCACAATTTGTTTTGGAACTTTGGTTCACGATGGCCGACAGCCTAGGGGTCAAAATCCACCGCGACACCGCATACAACCCACAGGCTAACGGTTTGTGCAAGCGTTTTCACAGGTCACTTCAAGCAGCGTTCAGAACCTCGCTAATGGATGCAAATTGGGTCGACTGACTGCCTTGGATCCTATTGGGGTTGTGCTCCGCACCTCAGGAAGATTTGGCAGCTTCCCCGGCAGAACTCATTTTTTTTCAGCCTTTGCGGATCCCAGGGTAGTTTTCGCCAGAGAGCCCCGCGCCCGGTATCGATCCGCCCGCACACCTTTTTTCCGGTACAAGGGCTGCCAGTGTTCCGGACCTGGCATACCATTGTTTTCCCTGCACTTTTGTTCCAAAGCGCTTAGAGAATGCCAAATTTGCTTTAGTCAGGCACGACGCCGACAGAACCCCACTGCGTCCACCTTACGAGGGCCCGTTCAGAGTGCTGGAAACTGAGGAGAAACATTTTGTGTTAGACTTGGGGGAACATAAGGAAACTGTATGCATAGACGGGCTGAAGCCCGCTTATGTGTTGGCAGACGAGCAGGTGGTGTTGGCTCAAGCTCCCTGGCATGGGTGCCCTCCTACAGTGGATCCGCAGGTTAGTGTTCCTCCAACAGAGGACTGTTTTCAGGAAACTAACTTTTTCCCCTCCCCACCCTTTCCCCCTCGAGAGACCAAGCCTTTCTCCTACTTGCCTCAACAGGAAGGTGCTTCAACCCGCCCATGTTACAGCCGCTACCGGCGCTTGCTCAAACCTAAAGGTCTGGAGGGTTAGGACCCCTTCTGGGTGTTCGGGGGGGGGGGGGGGTTGCTCTTTTGCCCCCGCTGTGCCAGGCTCACACCTGAGGACACAGGGGCGCGAATGTGTTAATGTGTATGTTGATGTGTGTTCACACTTGGTAACTGGTATGTTAATATGTTTATCCTGAGTGCCAGAGGTGGGAAGAAAATGTATAAAGCAGATCGCTTTGGCGTCAGCTTGTGTCTCGTCTGCTTTCATCCTCCACAATATCAACATTTTAGTCACAAGGTCTTCAAGCAAAAAATAAATAAATAAGTCTTAGAAATATCTGATTACTCAATTGATTACAGTGGCAAATTACTCGATCAGTAAAATAATACAGGGTTACAAAAATAATTTTTTTGTAAGTTGTCTGTGTTTTTTCAACTGATTTAAGACAATTTTACACCACTGAATCCGAAAATGACATCCGTTTCGCTCGATCAGGTGCTAAGTAAAAACCTGTACTTACTTAGTACTGTGCATGTACTTACCTTTATATAAAGGTAAGTACATGTAAATTGAATGTTATGTCATCATTGTTCAAAATTCAGAGACTTTCGAGACATAAAAAAGAATTTTGTATCATATAAAGCAAAAATACCCGTACATGTAAACAAAAATGTATAAAACAACATGTGGCCATAATTCAAAAAGTTGACCTGATTGAGCAAAACCAATGTGATTTTTGGATTCAGCACATCAAAATTGTCCCAAATCAGCTAAAAAAAACTTAGACAATAAATTTGGTGTTGACCAGTGTAATCAATAGCTGCACACCTGCTGAATATAGCTCAGTTCTGTCTGCAGTGGATGATCTAATTCAGTTGCACTCTTCAGCTGGATTTAATTACAAGAAAATATTTATTTTATTTATTATTACTTTGATAAAGGGGGGCTATAAAAGAAGAAAATGTATAAATTGTTGCGTTTTACTCTACATATGACAGTATTTTGAAACTGGAATCTGCTGATTTTTGCCCCCCCCTTCTCCTTTTTCCCTCTCAGATAGCCTTAACATATATAAACTCAGAGTTTTAAAGGTACTCACACACAACATGAGTTGCACAATTTTTGTAATTTTAAGGCAATCAGGACACTAACTTTTTAAAAGTTGAAACAACTAGTAATTTTTTTTTTACAGTGCAGGTCAAAACAGTCTTTTCTACAGTCGCACCTTTAATAATGTCAGCGAGGATAAATCATTATGGCCATTATCATCATCATCATCATCATCATAGCAGTCTGTCGGGGGTGACAATGATTGTTTCATTTAGGTCTGATCAGATTCCTCCACGCAGCTCTGTAATTCGCCTTCCGCTGCCAGGAACTCCTGACCTTGTTAACCCGGGTGACGTCCGAGCCGGTATGAGTTGCTCTCTGACTGACCATTTCATGAAACTGCTTGCAAAGTATTTGAGTACCGCTAGCTTTTGCTGGACTAGCGACACATTCTTGGCAGATAGAGGTATTATCAGTGGCAAGGACAGGCCAAGACAAACTGACTCCAGTATCTGTTGCAGTGACTGACCAGATGATAGGTTTCTTTATCTCTGCTCTTTGTGAATGAGCTAAAAAACTCACCCATCTCCATCAGCAGATACATCCACTTCAATGAACCCGTCTACTTCAACACCAGGACTTCCCAGGCCTCCCTTGAGCATCTTCAGAGCAGCCTCTGCTGCTTTATGCTTGGCTGCCTTCTTGCTGGGCCCTTGGCCAGTGCAGCTGATCTCTCCAACGGAAACACGGAACATGAAGTTGGGCTGGTGGGCCTGTCCCTCGGCCTTCAGCAGGTCATAAACTGGGGTCTTGCCTATCCGCGTTCCATACTCCTGCAGCAGACTGATGGGTGTCTTTCCGGGATTCACACCCAGCATTTGTTCAATAACCAAACGTTATAGAAATTCAAGGTTTTTCATAGGCTCCATCTATCAAACAGCAGACTTGCTAAAATATTTCCAGGGACCAACGAAAACTGTCCAAGGTGTAAGTGTGATCCAGGCACCCTTACCCATTGTTCTGGGATTGCCAAATGTTTAAGGATTTCTGGGAGGGGGGTTCTGATACCGTCACAACAGTCTGGGGAACACGAATCCCAAAAAAACTATCACAGCTTTATTTGGGGTGGTGCCACAAGACTGTTAGATCTCAGCTACTCATGCCACAGTTGTGGCCTTCACCACACTTCTTGCAAGACAGCTTATTTTGTTTAGATGGAAAAAGGCTTTACCCCCTCCCCCCCCCCCCCCACACACACACAAACGTTGGGCACTGAATCTGGTAGCACATCTTAAGTTGGAACATTTCAGATACATAACTCCAGGACCGGAAAGGAAGTTCAAAGAGCTTTGGCAGCCACTCTTACTATACTTTGAGAGACTTTTGTAAAATGAACAAATGTAAATGACCCCCCCCCCCCCCCTTTTTGCTTGTTTTCTTGTCCTGTTTTGTGTCAGTGGTTTTTATAGTCATGTGCAATGTGTTAAGAGTTGTGTGGTGTTATGCTCTGTATAAATATGTGAAAATTCAATAAAAACATTCACAAAAAAATCATCTGCTTTGGCTAAAATTTCAGTCAACGTTTGCCATTGGAGCTTAACTTAGGCCGACTTAGGCGAGCTCTGCAAAACTTACCCCAGCACTGAGGAACTTTTATAAACTGAGTTTCACCGATGTGTATTTCCAAACAACGTCAACAAATTTTCAGCATGCTGAAAATTTTCTAAGAACACAACTTTTGCCAGCGTTTGCCAACGAACACCAACTATCATCAACTTTTACCTACTTTTGCCAGCACAGCCAGATGTTTGCCAAAACATCAGTAAAAGTTGGTGCAAACATTGTAGTGTGAATCTGTCCTAAGAACTGTATTTTTCAAAATATTTTTAGGATCCAGTTTATTGTTAATTGAGTACATTTATGAAGATGTTTATGTTACATTTATGAAAATGTACTTTTACTGAAGTACATTTGGTTTTAGTTACTTCTGATTTCACTGATCTGAAAACTGCCAGAAATATTCTTGTTTTTATACTCCAATAACATGTGCTTGCCAGAATGATGGAATCCTTTGTCATTTAGTGAATTTATAATTTTATGTCATTGAAATCAGTGATGAAATAACTGTTCTTCTATGCTGAATGAGAAAATATTTAATTTATCTCTGACTTATGCAACTTTGTGGTTTAGATTATATTAGAGGGTACACACAGAAAGTTTGTATTTTATTTTTCTCAGACTAGCAGATTTAAGTTAAAGCAACACTATGTAAGACTTTCACATTAACATAATGATTCCAAAATTATTTTGATGGTAAATCAACCTTTGACCGAGTGACTGTCACTTCCCCCACAGCCTGAGTGGGCCCAGCCTACACCGTCTTGCAAAAGCTCTGTTTTTGATAGGATCACTGAAAAGAATGCAATTATGGTGACTATGATGCAAGTCCTGACAGCCAATCACAGGGCACAACTTTTGCCACCAAGAACAAAGCGCGCTGTGATTGACTGTTGGGATTGTAGTCTTTTTAGTGTTCCTACCTGTAATAAGAAAGTTATATCATACTGCTTTAAAAAATAGTGACAGTAAAATCACAAAGGAGCAAAAAAAAAAACATTGCAAATTTACTGAAAAGGTCACAAGTTTACCACAAAATATATGTGTTCACTATTGTAATTTGGTTTTCAGATTTAATGTTCAAGTATTTGATTTTTCCCCTGTCAATTTTTAAGAGATAAATTAAAAATTCCAAAATTTGTGAAAAAAAAAAATTACAAGAAAGCAAATAGCCAATACACAAAAAAGAATCAAATCAATTAAATAAAGAGCCGCAAATTTGTACACATACATTTACAAATATACAAGAAAAAAATCTAAATTATGTGAAGCAATTGATGATTAGTGAGGAAAAAACATTTTAAATTAATGAGAATTTGACAATTTACAAGCAGATTTAAAAAATGTGAGAAGTCACTTTTTGAGGAAAAACATTTCTTGCAAATTAACAAGAAAATAAAACTGACACAAAAAGTAAAATGTCGGGTTTTTTTTGTTTGTTTGTTTTCGCAGTGTACTAGCATACTGTTAGCAAAGGAAGCCATGGTTAGCTCGGATGCTCAGCTCAGCTGTTAAATGCTGCACTCTTCATGCTGTTAGCTGTTGTTAGACCTACCTTGACTTGAATCTGTGGTCATCTTTCTTATTTTTAAAGCAGGGAAAGAACAATGACTCATATCAGAAGCATCAAGGACATGCTGAGCATCACCGCAGGAAACAGGTGGTTAGCTAAAGTGTAATGTACAATAGGCTTTTGCCTGAGTAGAATAAACTGAAAATGTACTCAAAAGTAGTGCCACCCTATGATATTTTTTCAAGAATAAGAGTAATCAGAAAAAAAATAGAGTAACAGTATAACAAAGTTACTTGAAACTTACTTTATTGTCGCCAATTTGTGAGTTTTTGCAGCAGTTGACACACTTAAGTCCCAATTCTCATAAATTAGTGAGTTTGTTTCCCCATATAAATTAAAGATATTTTTCATGGAAATGGGTGCCTTTTTAAAAAAAAAATAAATTGGCACCTTTTTTGTAGGGCAGTTGTAATCCGTTTATGAAGCTCCAATGTTCAGGAGTAATCTCGAGCAAATATCTGATATCTGAAATATTTTGTACTGTCTTTCTTCCCTCTCAGCGGACTGCAGCATAGTTAATGTTTTATGTCAGAAACTTGGGGCTTTAAAAAAATAAATAAATAAAAAAAAATAATATATATATACAGTATATACGTATACTGTATATATATATATATATATATATATATATATATACAGTATATATATATATATATATATACAGTGGGGTAAAAAAGTATTTAGTCAGCCACCAACTGTGCAAGTTCTCCCACTTAAAAGATAAGAGAGGTCTCCAATTTTCATCATAGGTATACCTCAACTATGAGAGACAAAATAAGAAAAAAAAAAATCCAGAAAATCACATTGAAGGATTTTTAATGAATTAATTGGTAAATTCCTCGGTAAAATAAGTATTTGGTCATTAACAAAAGTTCATCTCAATACTTTGCTATATACCCTTTGTTGGCAATGACAGAGGTCAAACGTTTTCTGTAAGTTTTCACAAGGTTTTCACACACTGTTGCTGGTATTTTGGCCCATTCCTCCATGCAGATCTCCTCTAGAGCAGTGATGTTTTGGGGCTGTCGCTGGGCAACACAGACTTTCAACTCCCTCCAAAGACTTTCTATGGGGTTGAGATCTGGAGACTGGCTAGGCCACTCCAGGACCTTGAAATGCTTCTTACGAAGCCACTCTTTCGTTGCCCGGGCGGTGTGTTTGGGATCATTGTCATGCTGAAAGACCCAGCCACGTTTCATCTTCAATGCCCTTGCTGATGGAAGGAGGTTTTCACTCAAAATCTCACGATAAATGGCCCCATTCATTCTTTCCTTTACACAGATCAGTCGTCCTGGTCCCTTTGCAGAAAAACAGCCCCAAAGTATGATGTTTCCACCCCCATGCTTCACAGTAGGTATGGTGTTCTTTCTCCTCCAAACACGACAAGTTGAATTTTTACCAAAAAGTTCTATTTTGGTTTCATCTGACCATATGACATTCTCCCAATCCTCTTCTGGATCATCCAAATGCTCTCTAGCAAACTTCAGACGGGCCTGGACATGTACTGGCTTAAGCAGGGGGACACGTCTGGCACTGCAGGATTTGAGTCCCTGGCGGCGTAGCGTGTGTCTGATGTAGCCTTTGTTACTTTGGTCCCAGCTCTCTGCAGGTCATTCACTAGGTCCCCCCATGTGGTTCTGGGATTTTTGCTCACCGTTCTCGTGATCATTTTGACCCCACGGGGTGAGATCTTGCGTGGAGCCCCAGATCGAGGGAGATTATCAGTGGTCTTGTATGTCTTCCATTTTCTAATAATTGCTCCCACAGTTGATTTCTTCACACCAAGCTGCTTACCTATTGCAGATTCAGTCTTCCCAGCCTGGTGCAGGTCTACAATTTTGTTTCTGGTGTCCTTTGACAGCTCTTTGGTCTTGGCCATAGTGGAGTTTGGAGTCTGACTGTTTGAGGTTGCGGACAGGTGTCTTTTATACTGATAACGAGTTCAAACAGGTGCCATTAATACAGGTAACGAGTGGAGGACAGAGGATCCTCTTAAAAAAGAAGTTACAGGTCTGTGAGAGCCAGAAATTTTGCTTGTTTGTAGGTGACCAAATACTTATTTTACTGAGGAATTTACCAATTAATTCATTAAAAATCCTTCAATGTGATTTTCTGGGTTTTTTTTTTCTCATTTTGTCTCTCATAGTTGAGGTATACCTATGATGAAAATTGGAGACCTCTCTCATCTTTTAAGTGGGAGAACTTGTACAATTGGTGGCTGACTAAATACTTTTTTGCCCCACTGTATATATATATATATATATATATATATATATATATATATATATATATATATATATATACATATATTTTTTTTGGGGGGGGGTTTGACATTATAAATTTGGTAAAATCTGGTGTATTGCTCTATGGCTCAGTGGGTCCAATTACCAGATATTTAAAACTTCTGTTTTTGATGCAAAAATTGGCTTAAAAAGTTGGCCTTAATGGAGAGAAATAACAACAGCTTGTTTTAGAAAGTGGGTGAACTGAGCTTGAAATAACAAAAATGAGGATCATTCTGAGCTGTTAATCATGCTAACAGTAGGGTTTCAATAAACACGCCTTTATTGTGAGGGAAAAGAAAAAACATTTTTCCTTTAATAGGCTGGAAGATAGTTCTTAGTCATTCTTGTGGCATTTTGTACAAACACTTCAGTCCCTCCAGACAATTAAACTACTGATTTTCACTTTGCCTCCTTAGCTAGTTTTTGCAGTGTCTTACAAAATGTGCATGATCATTAATCAGTGTCCTGTTGGCAACTAATTACATCACAGCTACCTGTGTGTTTTAAGTGTCACAACAGTCATATGGGTCGCCCTTATAAAACACACTACTGTTTACAAGTGCCTGCACAGATTTACTAAACAATGGGCTTCATGCAAAAATATGCTAATCTTAGTATGTGTAAAGTCTGCATAGTTTGTTTGTAAGCTGCGTTCATATGAATAAAGCACTCCAGATTCAACAAATGCTCATATATCCTCCAAACATGTAAGCAGTCTGTGAAAAAATAGTGAATTCCACCCATATTTAAGTGAGTACGTGTTCACGAGTATTGAACATTTGCATAACTGATACGCTAAAACTACCATTTAAGGTCACTCTGACTAAAAGTTTCATTGAAAAAGAGGCTTCAGAGTCTAAGAAAAAAAAATGAAGTTCTCCTGTCTGAGAACCCCCCCCCCCAAAAAAAAAGTAGCATCTGTGGCAGAATCAAAGGACCAGCAAAATGAAACAATCCATCCAGAAATTTTAGTGTGTGTTTGCTGCAGAAGATGTTCTTCCTGATGCACTACACTTTAGTAATCTGTGCCACCCATGTGCACTGGAGGCTACTGAAACTTTGCTGAGCAGTATGACACATTTCAGCAATTTGGCCTTAAAATGTGTGTACACAAAAATGTATGCTCCTAAATTTCAAAGTGCAATGTTAGTTTATACTGCGTTCCAAATTATTATGCAAATAGGATTTTAGTGTCATAAACATCCAATTTTTTGTTTTTCAATTAAACTCATGTATGCTGTTGTGTCTCAGGGCTCTTTGGATCACTGATATCAATCTCAGACACTGGTCATAATTAGTTTGCCAGGTGAGCCCAATTAAAGGAAAACTACTTAAGAAGGATGTTCCACATTATTAAGCATACCACAGGTTTCAAGCCATATGGGAAAGAAAAAAAGGATCTCTCTGCTGCCGAAAAGCATCAAATAGTGCAATGCCTTGGGCAAGGTATGAAAACATTAGATATTACACAAAAACTTAAGCATGATCATTGTACTGTGAAAAAATTTGTGGCTGATTCAGAGCACAGATGGGTTCATACAGATAAAGGCATAATGAGGAAGGTTTCTGCTAGACAAATTCATCGGATTAAGACAGCAGCATCTAAAATGCCATTACAAAACAGCAAACAGGTATTTGAAGCTGCTGGTGCCTCTGGAGTCCCACGAACCTCAAGGTGTAGGATCCTCCAGAGGCTTGCAGTTGTGCATAAACCTACTATTCAGCAACCCCTAACCAATGCTCACAGGCAGAAACTATTGCAGTGGGTTCAGAAATACATGAAGACTAATTTTCAAACAGTCTTGTTTACTGATGAGTGCTGTGCAACCCTAGATGATCCAGATGGGTGGAGTAGTAGATGGTTGGTGGATGGCCACCATGTCCCAATAAGGCCGTGACATCAGCAAGGAGGTGGTGGAGTCATGTTTTGGGGAGGAATCATGGGGAGAGAGCTGGTAGGCCCCTTTAGGGTCCCTGAAGGTGTAAAAATGACCTTGGCAAAGTATATAGCGTTTGTCACTGACCACTTTCTTCCATGGTACAAAAACAAGAACCGTGCATTCCATGGCAAAATTATCTTTATGCATGACAATGCATACTGCAAAGAATACCTCTGTGCCATTGGCTGCTATGGGCATAAAAGAAGAGAAACTCATGGTATGGCCCCCATCCTTCCCTGACCTCAACCCAATTGAGAACCTTTGGAGCATCCTCAAGAAAAAGATCTATGAGGGTGGGAGGCAGATCATATCAAAACACCAGCTGTGGGAGGCTATTCTGACATCTTAAAAAGAAATTCAAGCAGAAACTCTCCAAAAACTCACAAGTTCAATGGATGCAAGAATTGTGAAGGTTATATCAAAGATGGGGCACTGTGTTAACATATAACTTGGCTTGTTAAGATGTTTTTGATTGAAATAGCTTTTGATTTCAGTAAATATGACCTCCTAATGCTGCAAATTCAACAAATGACAATTTTCAGTTCGAAAAAAAGTGGTTGTAAAAAGTGGTGCCAGAAAACAAAGTGTGTGATGTGCTTGGATCTAATGGAAAGATTACTCCCTTCTTTATGCATTTTATAGGTTAAAATAATAATTGCATCCTTTTTTTAAGACAATGGGTGCATAATACAAATAACTGCTTTTTGAAGGGAATTAGACCCGTTGAGCTTTATTGGTTGGTCGGCGTCTGTTTGTAAACTGTCAAAGCGTTATCTTGTCTGTTTTTGTTTGTTGTACTAGCTCCGTTTTAAATTTTTTATCTCTTTATCTCTTTTACTGAAATTAACTTTTTACTTAGTGTTAGCTTAGGAAATACGAAAGCCCAATCAGGCACACAGGTGAATCAGATCCTGGGCAGGGTTGTTCACCAGGTTAGGCTAACCTGTTTTAGCTAGCTAGCTAGCCACTTCTGGCCTGGAAAGCCATGGCTCCATCCCCTACTTTTGTCAGCTGTGTCTCCCTCTCTAAGAAGGTTTCTGAGTTGGAATTGAGACTCTCTAACCTTTATAAGATTCGGGACACCTGGACACTATTATTTTTGGACGGACATCAGCCCCAGCGACGGACTCGCAGCTAGCAGAGACGGCTACTTACATGGGTGAAATTAGCACACTGCCATCCACTTCCACCCTTGCTCCAGTCACCTCAGCTGTCCAGGACTCCAGCATCAAACACTGGCTTCAGCTCGGAGCTAAACCCAAAGCCCCGGGTGGTTCGTCACAGCCTCAATGAGCGCCCTGGACCTTGGTTGAGCCAAATAGTAAATGTCGGGGATTGACCAGACATGGCCATGCCTCCTCCCTTCCCCTTTTGCTGGAAAACAGATTCAACATCCTTTCCCTGGAAGATTTCCCCCACAGGGACGTCGATCATTCTCCCATGGCCGCCCCTACTCCTTCAGCAGCAGCCCAAACCCACAAGCCCCAGATCAAAACTACCTTAGGTGTGCCAAACTATACACCAGCTCCAAAAAGAAGAGAGCGTATCCCCCCACATCACCCCCGCATCGGCACCCCGCTGCCACAGCAGCAACTATGGAAAAATTATCCACCATTTCAGAAGCCGCCGACAAAGACCCCCCATATGATGCTGGTAATTGGTGATTCAATAATGAGGAACGTCAGAAGCAGGTACTGTGTTACAAAATTTTTTCCTGGGGCTAAAGTGTCAGACATTGAGGCTCTTACCCCTGACCTATTAAATGAATACCCCCACGCTAAAACTGTTATTGTGCATGTTGGATGCAACAACATCCCAGATGAAACGTCGGTGATCTTAAAGAGTGACTTCAGGAGCCTTCTGTTCACTCTTATGAACTGTGGAGACGTGTGTTTATTTCAGGGCCACTTGCACCTTTTAGAAGAGGTTGCAATTATTTTAGCAGAACTCTCAGCCTTAATACCTGGTTGTGTTCAACATGTCCTACTTTTAACATTTCAACCTGTTTTGGAACCACCCATCATTTATGAAGCCAGATGGCATACATCCAAATAGACTTGATGCACGTGTTCTAAGGGACAATCTGTTTTATTCCATTCAGCGTTTTTTAGTACAGTGACTGAAAGCTGGTATGTTAACTCTCCCCGAAGTACCTGGGTCTGCCAACCAGCCATTTTTTGCTTCTACTTCTCGTATTAATCCTATTAATCCAAATAATTCTCGCTGTTTAGATCAGTCTTCAGTTCATAACCCCACAGAGATTGTGTCTGTCTCCCATTACCCAAAACATTTTAACCCAAGACAAATACAACATAACTTGATAAATACATGCCTCTCTGCAGCTCCTCTTCATCCACCACCCCTTAACTTAGCCCCTGTCTTCCCCATCAAAGAATCATTGTCTGCTCCCTACAAAGTTAATAAAAATATAATGTATAAGCATCCCAAAATGATTAAACAAACAGTTGGTAAAATTCAAATTAAACATCAAGTCTCTTAATTTAATGATTTGGCATCCCTTCCTCCTCATAATTTAAAAATTAAATGCGGTTTGTTAAATATTAGGTCTCTAACTCCCAAGTCTCTGCTAGTCCATGATCTGTTAATTGATCATAAAATTGATTTAATATCCCTTGCAGAGACTTGGTTAGGGCAAGAGGATTATCTTGGTTTAAATGAATCAACTCCCTCTGGTTATTTAAACTATCAAAATCCCAAAAGTTCTGGTCGTGGAGGAGGAGTAGCGACAATTTACCATTCTAAATTACTAGTTAATGTAAAGCAAAAAACATGTTATAGTTCCTTTGAGGGCCTGGTCCTCAGTATTGGGCATGTTAACAATCTTAGGTTAAACCCAATTTTCCTTGCCATAGTTTATCATCTTCCCTCAGTCTACTCAGAGTTTTTATTATTACCTCCGCCAAGGAGGTTATGTTTTCATTGGCGCTGGTTTGTCTGTCTGTTTGTTTGTCTGTCTGTCTGTCTGTTTGTTTGTTTGTTAGCAAGATAACTCAAAAAGTTATGGACAGATTTTCATGAACTTTTCATAGATTGTCAGAAATGGGGTATCCTACAGATGATTAGATTTTGGTGGTGATCCGGATCACCGTCCAGAAGAAAACCGCCATTATAGAAAATGCCATTTTCGTCAATAACTACTGAATCACTAATCCTATCATTGTGAATCCAATTGCTAGTCATATGTTTTCATGGTCAAGGAATCTGAAAACGTACACACAAACACTGTATGGGGGGAACTGTGGCGCTTGGCGGAGGTCTGCGCTCTCTGAGTGCTTTTCTAGTCTAAATTTGCCAAATTCTTAGCTGATTTAGTGCTGAAATCAGATAGAATAATTATAATAGGGGATTTTAATATACGGTACATGTAGATGTAGATAGTGACTGTCTTAATAAGGCATTTAATTCAATATTAGACTCCATGGGGTTTTCTCAGAAAGTAGAAGATTCTACCCATTATCTCCACCACACATTGGACCTTGTTCTGACATATGGCATAGAAATAGAAAATCTTGTAGTGTCTCCTCATAATCCTGTACCGCCAGACCACTGTCTGTTAACTTTTGATTTCACTATTCCTGACTATTTGATTCCTAAAGAAAAAATATTACTACAGCAGATGTCTTTCAGATGTTGTTACCTCCACCAGGCCGAAAAGGCCAGGAGGAGGTAATGTTTTTGCCGGGGTTTGTCTGTGTGTTTGTCTGTTTGTCTGTCTGTCTGTTTGTCTGTTGGTTAGCAAGATAACTCAAAAAGTCTTGGACGGATTTCCATGAAACTTTCAGGCGTTGTTGGAAATGGTACAAGGAAGAACTGATTAAATTTTGGGGATGATCCGGATCACCGTCTGGATACAGGAATTTTTTAAAGCATTCTTTAACACTGTGACATACGGCTATTTTCAACATGTGCGCAGGCGCAATGGAGGGCGCTGGTCATCGTGTCTGACCAACATAAACTCCGCGTTCTTCAACGTTTTAGGCACAAAAGCACGCGGTAAACACTGGTGGGCTGGGCCCGCCACCGTGCCTGTGTTTGCGCGACGCTGCAAAAGCTGAGACGGGCAGCTGTCCGCCGCCGGATTATTTGGCAGAAATTCCCCGGGCAGCCATAGGCGCTGCGCAAAAACGAGCTGCTCAGCAGCGTGCTGTGTGCCTGTGTTTGCGCAACACTGCAAAAGCTCAGACGGCCAGCTGTCTGCCGCTGGATTATTTGGCAGAAATTCCCCGGTCAGCCATAGTAGCTCCGCAAAAAGAAGCTCTCTGCCGGGGAGGTTTCCAAATCATCTTTGGCCGCGGAGCGCAACCCCAATAAAGATAAAGATTAGATGTACCACGAAGGTCGAGTGCAAGCAAGATGTTTGTGTCTGTGAACATTCCGTCTTTTGGCGAGTTGATACGTAACAATGTTTACAGTTTGATGAGAAGGTTGCTGCCATGTAACAATCATCTTATATCAGCAATTGTCAACTCGTCACTCACACTTCAGCATTTGGAAGTGGTGGCGTTCCATTTTATACTGAGTCCAATATTGTATGTTATTGTTGTTACAAGACCGCCGACTGTCTGTCTGCTGATCTGTATATACTTTTATTTATTTATTTATTTATTTTCTACTCCTTTTAGTTCTGCATTTAATATGAACCCTGAGTTTGAAATAAACGTTTGAATTTTGAATAAAACCCACGCCAACCCGTCTACCTAATTGGCATCCGTCAGTGATGCCCTCAGTGCTGCTTTCAGTGATCTAAAACGCTCACATAACCCATTGGCCTGTGGGTTGTACGCAGTTGTGTCATGACTTCATTTGTTTTTTCTTTTGAATTCTTGGATGGAACATGGGTGGGCAATATAAGCTGCGGATTCAGCCATCACATATTTCGGATAACTTATGTTGAACTGTATAATCAGAGGAGCTATTGTCTAATTTGACCTTGTTGGATTTTATTACCCCCTTTGTTATATTATTCACTTTCTTTTAACCTGTACTCTTAATCTATTCGAAATAAAGATTAATTAATTCATTCATTCAATTGCAACGCCCCCAGCCTGGGAGTTTGCAGATGCAGGACATGGACACAACACCAACACTTCAGTTTATTACCTCCGCCAAGGAGGTAATGCTTTTACTACTGAACCACTAATCCTATCATTGTGAATCCAATTGCTACTCAGATGTTTTCATGGTCAAGGAATCTGACAACGTACACACAAACACTGTATGGGGGGAACTGTGGCGCTTGGCGGAGGTCTGCGCTCTCCGAGTGCTTTTCTAGTTACCAAATTTATTCAATTCAATTCAATTCAACTTTATTTATATAGCGCCATTTCACAACAACAGTCATCTCACAGCACTATCAACTGTAGGGGGAACCCCCACAGTTGCAGAAAGACCCCAGCAATCAGGCGATCCCCTGTGAGCAAGCACTTGGCGACGGTGGAGAGGAAAAACTCCCTTTTAACAGGAAGAAACCTCCAGCAGAACCAGGCTCAGGGAGGGGCAGTCATCTGCTGCGACTGGCTGGGGGGTGAGGGGATAGAGAAGATGAAAAGAACAGACATGTAGAGAGCAAACAGCACGATGGGGACTCAATCTATGGGAGAGAACAAACAAATGTTAATGACCAGCAAAAAAAATATTTCATTGAGAGTGAGGAAAGGAGTAAGGCCCAGTGCATTACTGGAGGTCCCCCGGCTGACTAAACCCATTAGCAGCATAACTAAGGGAGGGTTCAGAAACACATGATCCCTCCCTAATTGTAGGCTATATCAAAAAGGTAGGTTTTAGCCCTATTCTTAAAAACAGAGATCGAGTCTGACTCCCGAATCCAGATTGGCAGCTGGTTCCACAGGAGAGGAGCTTGATAACTGAAGGCTCTGCCTCCCATTGTACTTTTGGAGATTCTAGGTATTACAAGTAATCCTGCATTTTGGGAGCGTAGTGCTCTGTTAGGATAATACGGTAGTATCAGATCTTTTAAATAAAAAGGAGCCTGATTGTTTAGAGCTTTGTAAGTAAGAAGAAGCATTTTAAACTTAATTCTAAACTCTATGGGAAGCCAATGAAGGGAGGCCAGAACCGGAGAGATATGATCTCTCTTTCTAGTACCTGTTAAAACTCTTGCTGCAGCATTTTGGATCAGCTGAAGACTTTTTAAAGATGTTTTAGGACAGCCTGATAATAAAGAATTACAATAATCTAATCTCGAGCTAACAAAAGCGTGGATCAGCTTCTCAGCATCACTCTGAGACAAGATGCTCCTAATCTTGGCAATATTACGCAAATGATAGAAGGCAGTCTTAGAAACAAATTTAATATGTGAATTGAAGGACAGATCTTGATCAAAAATAATTCCAAGGTTCCTCACAGAGCTATTAAGAGAAAGAGTAACCGCATCCAAACTGAAAGTTTGATTTGGAAAGGAATTTCTAAGGTTTTTTGGACCAACAAGAATGACTTCAGTCTTATCTGAATTTAATAGCAGGAAATTACAAGTCATCCAAGCTTTGATTTCCTTAAGACAGGCTTCTAACTTGGCTAATTGATTACTATCATCTGGCTTCATTGACAGGTATAATTGTGTGTCATCTGCATAACAATGAAAATGTATACAGTGCTTTCTAATAATGTTGCCTAACGGAAGCATATATAAACTAAAAAGAGTAGGGCCTAGCACAGATCCCTGAATTTATGCAGATTGTCTCCTCTATGCCATGTGTCAACACAACGGAAATAAGCTATGAAGAGCTTGCGCCTTCTGTAATTGATAGAATGGTAGATAGTGTTACAGCTTCTCTGCATCAGACTCTAGACTTGATGGCCCCTTTAAAAAAGAAAAAGTCAAATCAAAGATTTCTGACCCCTTGGTTTAACACAGAAACTCATTAATTAGAAAGAAAGTGGTGTTCCACTAATTTAGATGAAAACTATTCAGCTTGGAGAAATTATCTTTTAATTTATAAAAAAAAAAAATCTCTTACAAAAGCTAGAACAAGTTACTACTCTGCATTAATAGAAGAAAACAAGAACAATCATAGGTTTCTTTTCAGCACTGTAGCCAGGCTGACAAAGAGCCAGGACTCTGTCAATCCTTGCATTCCCTTAGAGCTTACTAGTCAGGACTTTATGAACTTTTTCAATCATAAAATTTCATTTATTAGAGATAAAATCAGTCAGATTCTTCCCACCGTTAACTTAAATACAGTAACTACTACAACTACTTCAATTGATATTTGTTTGGATAAGTTTACTCCAATTGACCTTTTAGAGTTAGATAAAATATTTTCCTCATCCAAGCCTTCAACTTGTCTTTTAGACCCTATTCCTACCAGGTTATTTAAAAAAGGCTTCCCATCTATTGGCAGCCGTATTCTTCAAATAATCAATTCTTCTTTAACATTAGGCCATGTACCGCAGGCTTTTAAAACTGCTGTAATTAAACCCTTACTCAAAAAGCCAACGCTGGATCCAGAAGTTTTAGCTAACTATCGACCAATCTCTAATCTTCCTTTCATTTCAAAAATCTTAGGAAGAGTTGTTGCTACACAATTATTTGATCACTTGCAGGGAAATGGTTTATTTGAAGAGTTTCAAACTGGGTTTAGAATCCATCATAGTACTGAAACAGCCTTAGTGAAGGTCACTAATGACCTCCTTATCGTATTTGATAATGGACTTGTTTCTGTACTTGTCCTTTTAGACCTTAGTGTAGCCTTTGATACTATCAACCATAATATTCTACTCGATAGATTAGAACACTATGTTGGACTTAATGGAACTTCGCTGCAGTGATTTAGATCTTATTTGTCTGATAGGCTCCAGTTTGTTCATGTCAATAATGAGTTTTCTTCCAACTCAAAGCTCAGTCATGGAGTTCCACAGGGATCTATGCTAGGCCCTACTCTTTTTGGTTTATATTGTAGGGGACCTAGATAATGCAATTCGCCACTCAGACTGAATAGCACAGGAGGAGACGCTTTAAAGCTGTTAATTGGATATGCAAGACAGCCTGTGGTTTTCTCCATAAGAATACATGATAATATGCGTTCTCCTCCGGGTTGCATAATAATGTGCCGACAGGCTGGGTGACAAAGGGAATTGTTATTGTAAGTCTATGTGTTGTAATGTGAACCCTCCCAGGTCGTGAGGCGAGTGTATGGTATAAAAGAGAGATGCCGGCGACCTGGGTTTATTCTTCTCATTAACTGATGTTAGAGAGAGACATTAATAAAGTCTGCTCTGCCCAGTGCCTCACCTGCTCATTCCTCGCTCTACACTGGTGACCTTTGATGCATAATGGAACTCGATGCAAACACCCTGGACACGACCCGGTCTTCAGGCGCCAGCACCGCGTACACCATTTCGGTCAAGATCCCAAACTTTTGGCTACATGACCCGAAGTCTTGGTTCCTCCACACCGAGGCCCAGTTTGCGCTCCGTGGAGTGACGGCGGATGACACCAAAGACTACTACGTGGTTGCAGCGCTGGACGCATGCACAACACAGCAAGTGGCGAGCCTGCTCCAACAGCCCCCAGCCCATGACAAATATGACACTTTCAAGACCGTGCTGACCCGGCGCTACACGCTCTTGGACGGAGAGAGAGCGGAAAGGCTCCTGACGCACTCCGAGTTGGGAGATGGGTCGGCGGTCAAATTAATGGAGAAGATGTTGGCATTAATGGGCACAGATGATGGGCATTTCCTCTTTGCCCACCTTTTCCTCCGGAACCTCCCGACAGCGGCCAAAGCGGTCCTTGCCAATTCTCCGCTGCTGGCCACGCGCAACTACCGGGTGCTCACACAAGAGGCAGATCGGATAATCCTGGCAACCAGAACCTTCGCTGTGAACGCAGCGGCGTCGGAACCCAGCGAGACGGCCAGCGGGGGCGAGGAGCCAGCGACGGTGGCCGCAGCGGAGGCTAAGAAGCACCGGAGGGACACGCTCTGCTTCTGTCACCACCGCTATGGAGAAGACGCATGCCGATGTGTGCCACCGTGCCAGTTCAAGCACTCGGGAAACGCCAGGACTGGCAGTTGGTAGCAGCTGCGACCGCCGATGACACAACCAAGTTGCTCTATGTGACGGACTCACGCTCAGGGAGACGGTTCCTCGTGGACTCCGGCTCCCAAAAGAGCCTCATCCTGCCATCCTACGCAGACCAGCTGGCAGGAAGTAGCGGCCCGGATCTGGCGGCCGTAAACGGCTCAGACACTATATCCTCGCATGGCCGTACATACCAATGGACAGCTAAAGAAGCCGGGTCCACAACACTAGCCAACGTCACAGCTCCAGGGGGTAAGTTCCATACACTACTCACTCAGTTCCCAGCACTCACGGTTCCGACGGTTTCGGCGGCCGTCACTAAACACGGGGTGGAGCACTTCATTACCTCCACGGGGCTGCCCGTTTTTGCACGACCTTGGTGCCTGGACGCAGCTAAACTGGCCAGTGCACGCGAGGAGTTCACCAACTTGGAAAGGTTGGGCATCATAAGGCACTCAAACAGCCCATGGGCATCCCCGCTTCATATGGCGCCTAAAGCCAAGGGATCATGGCGACCATGCGGAGATTTCTGCAGATTAAACAACGCTACAGTGCATGATCGCTACCCAATCCCCCATATTCAGGATTTTTCCGTCCACCTCACCGGGGCATGCATTTTTTCCAAGGTGGACCTGGTCCGCGGCTACCACCAGGTCCCGGTGCACACAGAAGACATACCCAAAATGGCAGTAATAACCCCGTTTGGTCTTTTTGAATTCCTACGCATGCCTTTCGGGTTAAAAGGCGCGGCACAGACATTCCAACGCATGATGGATGCAGTGCTGCGCGATCTGCCATTTGTGTTTGTCTACCTGGACGACAATCTGGTGGCCAGCGCGTCCAAGGACGAACACGTAGCCCACCTCACAATGGTTTTTCAGAGGTTGGAAGAGCACGGGTTAATAATCAACCTGGCGAAGTGCCAGTTCGGGGTGACGAGAATCTATTTTTTGGG
The DNA here is from genome assembly GCA_020510985.1 of Pholidichthys leucotaenia. Taxonomy (NCBI): domain Eukaryota; kingdom Metazoa; phylum Chordata; class Actinopteri; order Cichliformes; family Pholidichthyidae; genus Pholidichthys; species Pholidichthys leucotaenia. Next base: position 404,820,896 of record CM035836.1, on the reverse strand, counting down.
CCACCGCATCTCACCGGAGGGCGTGATACCCTTACCGGACAAAGTGTGCGCAGTGGCAGATTTTCCCCGGCCTCATACGGTCAGGGCGCTGCAGGAGTTTTTGGGGATGGTTAATTTTTACAACCATTTTCTCCCCCGCACAGCCCAGCTCATGCAGCCGTTGTACGCCGCGCTTAAGAAACGGAAACCGGTGGACAGAGTCGACTGGACTCCTGAGCGAGAGCAGGTGTTTTCTGAAGCCAAAACAGCTCTAGCAAATGCCACACTACTGGCGCATCTGGACTCGGCGGCTCGGATAGCACTCACTACCGACGCATTGGACGTGGCCATAGGGGCTGTCGTGAAGCAGCGCGTCACTGTTTCTTGGCAGCCGCTCGCCTTTTTTAGCAAGTTTTTGCGCGACAATGAGCGTAAATACAGCGCATTCAACAGGGAGTTACTGGCTCTCCACCTGGCCATACGCCACTTCCATTTCTGGCTGGAAGGGCGCAGCTTCACTGCGTTTGTGGACCACAAGCCGCTAACGTATGCTATGGCCAAGGTTTTGGAACCATGGTCGGCCCAGCAGCAGAGACAGGGCTGCGATCTCGGAGTTTACGACCAACATTCAGCATGTGGCTGGTAAACTCAATGTGTGGCAGATTGCCTCTTGTGCACATTAGTGGCCCCAGTCTACGTAGGGATAGATTACACGGCCATGGCCGCTGAGCAGATTGGCGATGCAGACGTTTGCGTGCTCCAGTCTGGACCAACAGGGTTAAGGCTGGAGAGCAAAGTACTGCAAGACGGGGGGCCCTCCCCAATCTGTGACGTCTCCACAGGCCGCCCGCGCATGGTGGTCCCACGTTCTTGGCGCCGCCACGTTTTCGAGTCGGTTCACTCCCTGGCGCACCCAGGAGTGCGCGCATCAGTCAAAATGGTGGGAGCAAAGTTTGTCTGGCCGAGCCTGTGCAAACAAGTGAAAGAGTGGGCGGCAGCCCACTCTTAGTGTGCCATCGAGCCAAGGTGCACAGGCACACAAAGGCCCCCTTGGAGCCGTTCCATATCCCGGCTAAGAGGTTCGACCACGTTCATGTGGACCTCGTGGGCCCCCTCCCACCATCACAGGGGTTCACGTACCTCCTGACAGTGGTGGACCGCACCATGTGCTGGCCTGAGGCAGTGCCGCTAGCTTCCACCACGTCCGCAGAAATTGCACGTGCTTTTTTGACGACATGGGTGGCACGCTTCAGCGCCCCTTCGGATATCACGTCCGGCTGGGGCCCGCAGTTCGTTTCCGACCTCTGGTCCACGATGGCCCGGAGCCTGGGCATCACAATTCATTGCACGACCACGTACAACCCCCGGGCCAATGGGTTATGCGAGCGTTTCCATAGGTCGCTTAAAGCAGCGCTCAGGGCTTCGCTTACGGATGCAAATTGGGTGGACCGGTTGCTGTGGGTTCTATTAGGGCTATGTTCAGCACAGAAGGAGGATTTGGCTGCCTCGCCAGCAGAGGTTGTTTTTCCCAGCCGCTGGGACTCCCTGGAGAATTTTTGCCTGTCAACCCTGCGCCGAACACCGATCCATCACCACCTTCACTACATAGCGCAGAGGCAGGAACGATACCTGGCCTGGCCCACAGCTGTTTTCCCCGCGCTTTCGTGCCAAGGACCTTGAAGGATGCGTCAGTTCGTGTTTGTCAGGCACAATGCCCACCGGACCTCGTTGCACCCGCCCTACGACGGTCCGTTCAGAGTGTTGGAACCTGGGGATAAACATTTTGTGTTAGACTTGGGAAGACACAGAGAAACAATCTGTATAGACAGGCTTAAGCCCGCCTTCGTATTAGCAGACGAGCAGGTGTGTTGGCCCGAGCTTCTCGGCGCGGACGACCCCCACTGAGAACTCCCAAGGTAAATGACTTGTCAGCTCAGTCACAATGCCATGGTGAAGATGTGTCCCCCCTCCCCCCACACAATGTCCCCCCACAGATGGATGCGCCTCCAGAAGTGCCCCACCGGCACAGCAGCGCCTCGGAGCCGGCGACCCCCTGTTACAGCCGCCATGGATGTAGGCTGAAGCCCAAAGGACATGAGGGTTAAGGCTCGGTCTGAGTTTTCTGGGGGAGCGGTGTAGGGGACCTAGATAATGCAATTCTCCACTCAGACTGAATAGCACTGGAGGAGACGCTTTAAAGCTGTTAACTGGATATGCAAGACAGCCTGTGGTTTTCTCCATAAGATTGCATGATAATATGCATTCTCCTCCGGGTTGCATAACAATGCACCGACAGGCTGGATGACAAAGGGAATTGTTATTGTAAGTCTATGTGTTGTAATGTGAACCCCCCAGGTGGTGAGGCAAGTGTATGGTATAAAAGAGAGATGCCGGCGACCTGGGTTTATTCTTCTTGTTAACTGATGTTAGAGAGAGAGATTAATAAAGTCTGCTCTGCCCACTGCCTCGCCTGCTCATTCCTCTCTCTATAATATATGCTTCCATTAGGCAACATCATTAGAAAGCACTGTATACATTTTCATTGTTATGCAGATGACACACAATTATACCTGTCAGTGAAGCCAGATGATAGTAATCAATTAGACAAGTCTTAAGGAAATCAAAGTTTGGATGACTTGTAATTTCCTGCTATTAAATTCAGATAAGACTGAAGTCATTCTTGTTGGTCCAAAAAACCTTAGAAATACCTTTCCAAATCAAACTCTTAGCTTGGATGCGGTTACTCTTTCTCTTAATAGTTCTGTGAGGAACCTTGGAGTTATTTTTGATCAAGATCTGTTTTTCAATTCACATATTAAATTTGTTTCTAAGGCTGCCTTCTATCATTTGCGTAATATTGCCAAGATTAGGAGTATCTTGTCTCAGAGTGATGCTGAGAAACTGATCCACGCTTTTGTTAGCTCTAGATTAGATTATTGTAACTCTTTATTATCAGGTTGTCCTAAAACATCTCTAAAAAGTCTTCAGTTGATCCAAAATGCTGCAGCAAGAGTTTTAACAGGTACTAGAAAGAGAGATCATATGTCTCTGGTTCTGGCCTCCCTTCACTGGCTTCCCATAGAGTTCAGAATTAAGTTTAAAACCCTTCTTCTCACTTACAAAGCTCTTAACAATCAGGCCTCTTTTTATTTATAAGATCTGATACTATCCTATCATCCTAATAGAGCATTATGCTCCCAAAATGCTGGATAACTTGTAATACCTAGAATCTCCAAAAGTACAATGGGAGGCAGAGCCTTCAGTTATCAAGCTCCTTTCCTGTGGAACCAGCTGCCAGTCTGGATTCGGGAGTCAGACTGGATCTCTGTTTTTAAGAATAGGGTAAAAACCTTCCTTTTCTATATAGCTTACAAATAGGAGGGATCATGTGTCTCTGAACCCTCCCTTAGTTATGCTGCTAATAGATTTAGACAGCTGGGGGACCTCCAATAATGTACTGGGCTTCTCCCCTTTAATGTTTGCTTTCTACATGTCTGTTCTTCTCATCTTCTCTATCCCCTCACCCCGCAGCAGATGACTGCCCCTCCCAGAGCCTGGTTCTGCTGGAGGTTTCTTCCTGTTAAAAGGGAGTTTTTCCTCTCCACCGTCACCATGCGCTTGCTGACAGGGGATCACCTGATTGCTGGGGTCTTTCTGCAATTGTGTGGGTTTCCCTACATTTGAAAGTGCTATGAGATGACTGTTGTTGTGAAATGGCGCTATATAAATAAAATTGAATTGAACTGAATTAAAATGTTTTGAAACTCTGTTGTGCATAATAATTTGGAACAGTGCATTTTGAGTTTTGTTTCTTTTTTTAATTTTTGTAAAAATGGTTATCATTGGGAGGTTTGTTCAATAAAATTTGAATTATGCTTTAAGGGTTGATGACTTGAAAATTATACTGACTGTCATTTGCATCGACTATTTAGGAAAATCAGACGTATCATTTATCATTTGCATAATAATTTGGAATACGGTGTATATGAAAATTCAACCACTTTTCCTTCTTCCCTTTCTCCTGCTCTGCATTCTAACCCAGAGGCAAGGCCCACACTTCATGTGAAAGCAGAAAAAATTGTAATTCTATCCATTGGATCCTATGTGCTTTACATTGTGATAATTAACAAGTCATTTACAGATTAGCCAGCCATCAGCACCACCTAGTGCAAGACGCTTACCCAGTGTGCTGTTGCAGGCCACTGGGAAACATTGTTTAGAATCTTATATTTTGCATCTGACATGATTTGGACGTTGATGGAGTGATACTATTTTTTTTAATTTTTATTATAATTATAATGAATAAAAGTATTAAATCTTATCAACTAAACATTAATTTTATAGGGTTTATACTCTCATACTTGATTCAGACATTTATTGAAAACTAAGGTTTTCAATAAACATCAAACTATTTACACAAAACTCTTACAATTGGTCTGGACCACTCGTAAACCTGTACTAAATAAATTTCAAGATACTAACACACTGGTGAATCCCACAAGTTGATGTACGAGGTAAATTGATCACAAGTCACATTTATGAACAAATCTGTTAGTACTAACAGTTCTTGCATGAGGCCCATTGAGAAGAATTATCAAAGTAATATACAAATAACCAGTGTTGGGCAAGTTACTAAAAAAATAATAGTTAGTTACTAGTTTTTTCACAATATCTTTATTGAACTTTTTTTTTTTTTAACAAACATGATACAAACAATCAAACACTAACACTAAAGTACTACAAAAAAAAAAAAAAAATGCACTAAAAACACCAACAACCACCAACAAAATCAAGTCTTCAACAATGCTCCTCTGTTTAGTCCAGACAATCCAACACATAAGCATACACACTATGTTCACCAGTTTGGAATTTACAAGGTCCACACACATCATTCACCTTCTTCTTCAAGAGTTATGTTTAAATTTTTTACATAATCAATAAAAGGTCTCCATATATTCTCAAACACAATTTCCTTTGATTTCAGTATATATGTTATTCTTTCTAATGGAAGGTTTGTTAACATCTGTCTTAACCACTGAGTCACATCTGGTCTATGAGTCTTTTTCCATAATAGTGCAATACATTTTTTGGCATTAAGCAAACTGAGGTCTATGAATGTTCTTTCACTTTTATTAAAATTATGCTTTTCTGGGTACAGACCCAACAAAAACAGTTTAGGATTCAATATGATTTGTTTTGAGATTATTTTTTCAATTGTTACCCTCACCTCTTCCCAAAACATTCTTATTAATCTACATTCCCATAAACAATGAAATAGGGTTCCTTTACTTTCCATGCATTTTGTGCATGTATCTGGTATATTTTTGTTATATCTATTTAACTCCTCCGGTGTAACATACATCCGCATTAACCATTTGAAATGTATCAATTTAAGGCGTGCATTTATTGATTTGGTTTGAGCTTCTGTACAAGCCAATTCCCATTGTTCCTCTGAGATTTCAATTTGCAGATCTTCTTTCCAGTAGTTTAATCTTTTCAGTGAATTTTCACTTGAAGATAGTGTCAATGAGTTATAAAACTCTGAAATAATACCCTTTCTTTTACTATCTTTCATCATCATTTTTTCCAATTTGAATAAATAGGTCGAGTGAGAGCTTTATTTTGATTTGATCGAATAAAGTTTCTAAGTTGAAGATATTTAAAAAAATGTGTTCTATTGAGATTAAATTTGATCCTCAGCTCTTCAAAAGACATTATGTTATCTGCACATGGCAAATATAAATCCTGAATCTTTTGTATCCCTTTTAAATTCCATACTTTAAATACAGCGTCCGCTCTCCCTGGTTTAAAATATTGATTACCCCATATTGGACTAAATTGTGACAATAACTGTGGTTCTTTTAAATAGTTTTTAGCTTCACACCATATTTTGATCATATGCTTTACAAATGGATTTTTAACTTGTTTTTGTAATTTTTTTGCCGAATCTGAGTATATGAATATGGGAAGAGGTAAAGGTAAATTGTATGATTCCATTTCAGTCCAGTGAGGGAGATCATTTGATGAAAAATAATATGTCATAGACCTCAGTTGTGCCGACCAATAATACAACATAAAATTTGGACATTTCAGACCTCCACGATCAAATGGTAAATATAATAAAGACAAACGTAATCTAGCCCTCCTGTTGTTCCATATAAATTCCACTAACTTTTTTTTTATTCTTGAGAATAGATCTAAAGGTGGTGATAAGGGAATGTATTGAAATAAATAAAGTATTTTAGGTAAAATATTACTTTTAAGTATATTGATTCTCCCGATCATCGACATTGGTAGTGACATCCATCTCTGAGTTAACTCATTGATATCTGACATTAAGGCTTCATAGTTGACACTGGCGACTGATTCTAGCTTAGGCACAATTTGGATTCCTAAATATTTAAACTGATTTACAACATTGAATTGATTTACCTCAGGGGCTGGGTAATTTCTCTGGGTCTCATTTAGCATTAATATTGAAGATTTAGTTTTATTTATTTTATATCCTGATATTTCCCCAAAATTCTTTATTAAATTCAGCAAGGTTGGAATTGATTTTTTTAGATTCGACATAAACAAAATTATATCATCGGCGTACAGGGAGATTTTATGTTCTGTTGGTCCAACTTTAATTCCATATATTTGTGAATGTAAACGTATCGCTATCGCTAAAGGTTCAATTGCCATAGTAAACAGTAAAGGTGAAAGTGGACAGCCTTGTCGACATCCTCTATTGATTTTTATTGGTTTTGAAATATTGTTATTTGTTAGGATTTCTGCTGTAGCATTATTGTATATTATTTGAACCCATTTTATGAAATTATTTCCAAGTCCAAACCTTTGTAGGACTTCAAAAAGAAAGGGCCATTCAACTCTATCAAAGGCCTTTTCGGCGTCCAATGATAGGAGAGCTGTATCCGGTGCTTCTTTATTAAAATAGATAATATTAAATAGTCTTCTTACATTATGGAAGCCTTGTCTACCCTTTATAAAGCCATTCTGACCTCGATTAATAATATTTGGTAAAATTTCTTGTATTCGTCTTGCTAAAATTTTACAGATTATCTTAAGGTCGGCGTTTAATAGGCTTATTGGTCTCATATTTTCACATTTATTAGAGGGCTTACCTGGTTTTGGCAGCAGTATAATTAAGGCATTATTTATGTATGATGGTAAATTATTATTTTGAAATGCTTCTAAAACCATTTCCAAAAAAGGTTTTATTAATTTATTCTTAAATTTTTTATAAAGGTCAACTGGGAGACCATCTGGTCCTGCACTTTTTCCTGATTTCATATTATCAATGGCTAGCCCAACTTCTTCTTGACTAATTTTAGACTCCAATATCTCCCTGTTTTCATTTGGAATACACGGTATAGATAGTTCGTTCAAAAACCCATTTAGTTTTGTTAAATCAGGTTCATTTTTGGTATCATATAATTTTTCATAGTAATCTCTAAAGGCTCTATTAATTTCTAAAGGATCTATAACTACCTGTCCGTTACTTATAATACTGGTAATTGGTGTTTTAATTTCTAATTGTTTAATCTGCCATGCTAATAATTTTCCTGATTTTTCACCTTGTTCATAAAAAGATTGTTTCAATCTTAGAAGACTCGAGGCAGCTCTATTCGCTGATTTTTTGTCGTATTCAGCTCTCAAAATCAGTAATTCATTCTCCAACCTTGGGTCACATCCTGCATACACTTTTTCCTGAAGACTTTTTATTTTATGTTCCAATTGGGCTCTCTCCTCTCGAGTCTTCTTAGATTTTGATCCTGTATAACTAATAATATGTCCCCTAATAAAAGCTTTGAAAGCCTCCCACTTTACACATGCTGATGTTTGTGTAGTATTGATGTCAAAGAACTCGTCTATCTGTTTTTCTATATACTTGACAAATTCCTCATCCTGAAGCCATTTATGCTGAAATTGCCATCTACCTGATTCCTTTGTCAATTTTTTATCTACATATATTAGACAACAGGGTGCATGATCAGAGATCACGATGTTATCATAAAAGCAGTTTTGAATCTTGGACCTTAATTCTGTGGAAATCAAAAAATAATCAATACGTGAGAATGTCTTGTAGGTACTGGAATAACAAGAATAGGCTTTAACTTGTGGTTTCATTTCTCTCCATATATCTAACAATCGCAATTCTTTCATAAAATGATTAATAGTCATCCTACATCCAATGTGCGTACAATCCAGTCCTGTTGATCTATCTATACCTGGATTCAATGTACAATTAAAATCCCCTGCTATTATATGTTGCCCTGTAAGTGATGATAAGATGAGAAATAAATTAGCAAAGAACTTCTGATCATCTATATTGGGACCATATAAGTTCACAAGATTTATATTTTCTAATAGCAAAGAACCTTGAATGATTACATATCTTCCAAATTTGTCTCCAATTACATTTTTCACTTGAAAAGGAACTGATTTATGTATGAGAGTCATAACTCCCCTGGCTCGGGATGAAAATGAAGAGGTGAATACACTTCCTTGCCATCTACTCCTAATTCTTTTAACATCCTCCTCTATTAGATGAGTTTCTTGTAAAAACACAATTTTTGAACCCATGTCTTTTATTTTATTCATAACTTGTTTAAGTTTTTTTAAATTTTGTAGACCTCTGCAATTCCATGAAGTTAAATTAAGATTAACACTTTGTTTTATGATCAATAGAGAGTTTGGGATTACCTTGCAGTGTAAACATGCTCATACAGAGAAGCAAAAACATGAGTGGTTGAACATTCATCCTACAAACTACACACAAACAAATTTCCCCTTCCCACACTTGTGGCAAACCCCCCAAAATCAAAAAAAAAATTCTGTCTCCCGATATAGCCATCGACCGTTCCACACCCACGGGGAACAGCCTAAGCCACTCCTTCTTCATCCTCCCAATCACCCTAACTCTACTGCTTTTAATGATGTAACATTAACTCTCCTCTGTAGTTTTCCAACTTAACTCCAAAATTTTTAACAACTTTGTACATCATAGTTTTTTTTTTGTTTGTTTTGTTTTTGTTTTGTTTTTTTAATATATAATACAATCTATATTTTGTAAACTTACTATTTACTTCAAGTCAGTCAGATGCCTGTGCAAATGCTTAATTATTCTACCTTATATTTTGTTCATGCTTAGCTCCCACCAGTCTCTTCTTCTTCTTTGATCTTCTTGATGAACTCCTGCGCCTCCTCTGGGGTCTTGAAGATGTGGGTTCTGCCCTCATACGTGGTCAGCAGTCTCGCAGGATAGATTACACCATGACGAATCCCAAGGTTGCGCAGCTCCTTACGTACGGGATCAAACTGCTTCCTCAATTGCTGGATTCCTGTGGCCAAATCTGGGTAGAACCGCACCTGCTGGTCCTGGTGTTTAATCTCTCCTTTAGCTCGTGCAGCGTTGAAGATCTTCATCCTGTCTCTGTTGCTAAGAAACTTCATAATTAAGGTCCTCGGCGGTCCCTTATCTCTCCGTGGGCCAATACGATGTGCTTTTTCCAGAACCACTGCTGATTGCAACTCCTCGCTGCCCAGCACCTCCGGAATCCACTTTTCCAGAAAGGAACATACGTCCCGACCTTCTGATTCCTCTGGAAGACCCACCAGCCTCAAGTTATTCTGTCTCGACCGAGATTCCAAATCCAAAATATTATCTTGCAGAGATTTATTTTTTTTTTCCAAAGTGCGCACCTTTAATTGAAGACGGGTGACGTCATCTTCAGCACTAGCGAGACGGAGCTCCATCTGCGCCGTTCGTTCTACACAGTCACCCAATTCCTTTCTTATTCCTTCCAACGCTGTCATAATCCCATCAAATCTAGAGGAAAAGTCCGCTCTCATTGAACTCATGGCAGCCATCAGCGCATCTGCGCCTCCCCCCGCAGACATCGCACCGTTGCCAGCCTCCTCCGCCATATATGGAGTTTTATTTGCTGCGTCACAGACCTGAAAGTCCGTTAATTTGGACTGTTTCGGCGGCTCGCTTTTTCCTTTTCCTGGTTTTCCAGCCTTAGGCTTCGCCGACATATCCTCACCCAAACGCTGGGATACGTTCTGTCCCAAATGAGAGAGTTATTTGCCGATTTTTTTTCTCCAGGAGCAGAGCAGAGCGAGACACGTCCGTCCTACGTGGCAGCCATAACCGGAAGTCGTTAGTTACTAGTTACTTTTTTTTCAAAAGTAACTGAGTTGCTTTTGAGTTACTGCATGATTAAAGTAACTAGTTACTTGGAAAAGTAACTTTCACGTTACTTTTAAATGCATACTTAAATCATCTTGCACACATAGCAAGATCAAGGGTCCCTTGTTCTCATCAGAAAAAAGAAGAAAAAGAAAACTGATGAGAAAAAAAAGTCTCATCTTACAGAGAAAAAATGTCTCAGATTTACACAAACTATTGTAATCAGTAGAAAGTCAGAAATTTACTAGAAATAAAGCTGTGAATTCACAGAGAAAATTTTGGACCCCCTGGTGGGCCGTTTTTTGGCCCACGAGCCATATTCTTGACACCCCTGGACCAGCCCATTAAAAATGCACATTTAGAGGATTTACTTCCATGAAATAGTTGCATATCACAACAGCATGTAAATTAATAAGATAAAATAAAACAGAAAGCACAGATAAATGAAAGGACACTGCTTAGAAGAAGCTGGTCTTTACTGCAACAAATCACAGTCACTTTTTCTCTGTGCATAAGAAAACTTTAAATGCATTTAATGTGGACATTAAATGTGAGCTTCTTGCTCAAAAAATACTCATGTTTAACCACAGAGGTAGGAGCTGTTAGGGGCTACTTACCGCTTGGACAACAGGTGATCAGGGCTCAATATGAGAAGTCACCACCACCACGGCATTTCTTCCTACCGGGCTGTGGCATGAACTGGGGCAGGACAGGAAATGGACCCGTGGAGGAGACTGTGTCACGGCTGTCAGTTACGGTAGGGTCAGTTTATATTTATTTGCTTATTTATTTGCTTGCCTTTGTCATGACAACCTCCAGTGGCTTGAGGCCGCTGGGGATGGCAGTTGTCCCGCCAATAGCCACCGAAACTGTACATTCATCCCCAGTTGGCAGCTGATGAGGAGGGTGTCTAGCAACTGCAAGTTGCATGATCGTCTGTTTGTGCTTAAATATCTATCCATATTAATAAAACAAGTAACGCATCTGATCAAATTTCAGTAACTGTAACGCGTTACTGAATTTTTAAACAGTAATTTCATTACACAGCACGTTACTGCAAAAGTAGTGGTGTTACAGTACGCATTACTCCCAACCCTGCAAATAACATAGCTGGACTATTTTGTTTTGTTTATAAAGTTTGTTGATTGGGTGTTAAGATAAGGGGGCGATAATTATTTCCACCAACTGGCCCTTTTTCTAAACGATTTCTGTGTAAATATGTTTTCGCTGTGTATTGTATGTTTGGTCTCAGCCTCACAGACTGCATCTGTGGATATGTGTGGGATGCATGTGCAACTACATTTATGTGTAAGGGTAGACTAAAGTGGTGGGCAAGTGGAAAAGTTTTAAAATAAAAGGTCCCACCTGCAAATCACTTGTTTGTTATACTTTATTAATCCTAGAGGGAAATTCAAGAGCATCTGGATAAGGCAGCGCCACAATCCCTTCAATCACATCTAGGGCCACTTTAGAGTCTCCAGTTAACCTAAGCTGGAATGTGGGAGGAAACAAGAGCACCTGGGTAAACCCACGCAAGCATGCGGAGAACTTGCAAACTCTACACAGATAGACCCTGCTGGCAGGTGGATTTGAACCCACGCCCTTCTGAGGTGGTAGTGCTAACCACTAAACCACCATGCTGCCCACTTGAGCCTGTGTGTGTGCTTAATTTCCATTTATTTTTATGCATTCACGCATCCCCACCTACACACCTGCAAGCAGGATTTAGGCTTAGCGGGGTAACTTCGGGGTTAACCCTGGGTTGTCTGTACTATGAAGCTGGCTCACTTCTTACCAGGGGAGATCGCCATGGCAACTTATGCTGTGACGCTAACCTGGTCCGAAGTAGGTTAAGATCCAGATAAGAGCTCAGTGGGTGTATCAGTGCTGCTCTTCAGCCAATTTAATCATTTGGAAAATTACATCCACCTCCTCTGGGGTTTGAGGAGACACCGACATTATTGTTTAAAGTACGCTCCTCCACTGGGGTCAGATCCTGGGATGGGAGTCCCCTGTTTTTTAGGCCTTTTTTCTGTGCCGCAGACAATATAAAACAAATTTTACTGCACAATTTTCTGAATGTCTGTATTATCTCAGCACAGACTACAGTCCCTACTTAAAACTTCAAGTTTTAAGTAGGGACTGTAAAAAAAAAAAAAAAAAGATTCATTTATTTATATGTTCTACAATTAAAAAAAAAAATCCTCTTTCATATCTACCAGTCAGTATTTCGGTATAGGAGAAAAGACTATAACATGATGACCAATTAAATAAGTGTGTTAATAAACTGAAATTACACTAAGGTAGAATAAAATAAACAGTTTAACTTAAAAAGCAGTTCATATTCTCCTGTAAAGTCTGATTGCTGTGGGGAAAAAGAAGATAAAAGAAAACAGCTGATTTGTCCTTGAGCTGATGATTCTCTTCCTTTTCCCCAGCTGATCTGCTTTTATTGGAAAAGGAAATATTTAGAAGATTTATGCCCTGAATTAAAGGCTATTATTTATAGACTAATATAATTTGGGGCTGCAGTATAAAAGGTACTATAGTACTATAGCACTACTTATTAATGAAATAGGAGAAAAATTACAGCATTTTAAAATATGTGACCAGCCATGGAAAAACCAGGAACAAGTCTCCCGAAAGGTATTTTGAGCTATTTACAGATTCTAAAAATGTGGAATCTAAGCTTTCAAATAATGTCTAACACATGGAAATCTGAAAAGATTTGAAGAAGACATGGCCATTTCAATGTTAGCACCTCTCAAACTACTTCTCTGAGAAAATCAGGTTCAAAGTTTTCAAGGATTGTCACCTTCCAGGGAAGCTACACTACCGTTCAAAAGTTTGGGGTCATCCAGACAATTATTTTGTGTTTTCCATGAAAAGTCACACTTATTTACCACCATGAGTTGTAAAATGAATAGAAAATATAGTCAAGACATTGACAAGGTTAGAAAGAATGATTTGTATTTGAAATAATTTTTTCCTTCAAACTTTGCTTTCATCAAAGAATCCTCCATTTGGAGCAATTACAGCATTGCAGACCTAACATGATTGCACAAGGGTTTTCTAATCATCCATTAGCCTTCTGACGCAATGAGCAAACACATTGTACCATTAGAACACTGGAGTGATAGTTGCTGGAAATGGGCCTCTATACACCTATGTAGATATTGCACCAAAAAACAGACATTTGCAGCTAGAATAGTCATTTACCACATTAGCAATGTATAGAGTGTATTTCTGATTAGTTTAAAGTTATCTTCATTGAAAAAAAGTGCTTTTCTTTCAAAAATAAGGAAATTTGTAAGTGACCCCAAACGTTTGAACAGTAGTGTAGGTAGGGGGGCGGTAACTTCTCTGAGAAAATCAGGTTCAAAGTTTCCAAGGATTGTCACCTTCCAGGGACGCTAGGTAGGGGGGCGGTAACAAAAGCTGGTCAGTTGCATGAATTAGCATAAACCCAACCTCCTCACAGTGCTTATCAAAAGAGGTGTTGGTAAATGCAGGAAGACAAGCTGCTTAAGTAGCTATGTGCTTCTACCTGAATGTGCTGCTGATTGGCCGAAATGAATAGCAAAGATGTGTGAATAGCCAAACAAACTGGATATGTAAATCAGCTGTGGTATCCACGCCCCAAAACTAGGAAGTGCACTCGCTGATATTTCCCTCTGAAACTGCTCTATTTCAAATACAAAGTTTATGGTTTTAAAATTTCCCAAACTGTTATTTGAAGCATAGAGTAGCTTCTTCATGATTTCAACTAGCATATTTTGCAAAAAAACAAAAATCACAAATTTAACAAAAAAAAGTATTTCAGTGTTTTTTAGGAATCACGTCAGGCTGACTTGTTACTGGTTTACTCGTGGTGGGTCACATGAGTGATCATTAACCACTGCAGCGATGGACCATAATATTTAAAACAACCCCTTAATTTAAGCATTCACAATGTCGGCTTTTTTCATGCTTCTTTCCTACTTTGACTGTTACTGCTGTTTCGTTTTTTCCCTTTACTATTTCATGGCGGTACTCTTAAGAGTAATAAATATGAATTCATATTTATTTAATTTGACACTGTTCTTCATCAGTGACGTATTCCACTCTGTTCTGTTCATTCTCCTATTGGTCATCTGCAGTGTTGGGAGTAACTACTGTAACACCACTATTTTTGCAGTAATGTGCTGTGTAATGAAATTACTGTTTAAAAATTCAGTAATGCATTACAGCTACTGAAATTTGATCAGATGCGTTACTTGTTATTCATTTTATTAATATGGATAGATATTTTTAGTGCAAATAAATGAATATACAAACTGACCCTACCATAGCTGACGCGGCCGTCAGTCGACGTGACCTGTTGCAAAGAGTCTGTCTTTACTACTGAGTGGAAGAAAAGATGAAGCTACTTTGTTTTTGTGGAAATAGACAGATTATTTTTCCTTTGTCGTGATTAAGGACAAAAGCATATTGGTGGGTTGCAAACTAAATGCTGGTTGAGAACTACTGCAATCATGACAAGCGCTTGAAAACAGCAACAAAGCTCCGACAAAGCTAGTGCTAAGTAACGGCTAGCTATGCTAACAACAACGTGTTAGTGAATCTATGCTATCTGAACAGCTGGATGTGAAGTGGAAACACTCACACTGTCAACAGCCACGGATGGATTTCAAGCACAGGTATGCATCTGGACAGTTTGTGACCCAGACTGTGGGCTGTGATCCACATAAATTAAAATGCATTTACTTGCTATCTGGATAAAGATTCAAAAATTGATTTTGCTCTCCAAAAGGAATTTGAGGGACTAGATAATGTCTCTGTCACAGCAGACATTTGGACTGTGGATAATGAACATTTTCTTTAGATCATTAAATATTGGTGATGATCAGAGAGTGCATACCTCCACCAACGACCTTGTTTGTGTTTGTGCAGCATGATCACACAAAAACTACTGCATGGATTTGGATGAAATTTTCACCAGAGGTGGTCCTTGGCTTAGAGAGGACCCCGTAACATTTTGGTGATGATCTGAGAACGCACACCTCCACCAAGACTCTTATCTTCTCACACTGTGTTAGCAAGAATGCTCCAAAACAAACCCATTACATTTTGGAGGTGATCCATGAGGGACGGAAGGAGGCTTGGTGGAGGAATGTGCTCTCTGAGTGCTTTTCTAGTTGTTTATAGACTTTTTCATTTGTGCCAAAAGATTTTTATGATTTCTAATTTAGAGTCACCGTCACTGAATCATATTAACTTTATCTGTAGTCTTTGTTGGTTTTGGAATAATAATTAGAAAACGCTATGGACAAAATTGTTGGTACCCCTCTGTTAATGAAAGAAAAACCCACAGTGGTCACAGAAATAACTTGAATCTGACAAAAGTGGTAATAAATAAAAATTCTATAAAAATTAACCAATGAAAATCACACAATGCTTTTGAATTGTGGTTCAACAGAATTATTTTAAAAAACAAACTCATGAAACAGGCCTGGACAAAAATGATGGTACCCTTAACTTAATATTTTGTTGCACAACCTTTTGAGGCAATCACTGCAATCAAACGATTTCTGTAACTGTCAGTGAGACTTCTGCACCTCTCAGCAGGTATTTTGGCCCACTCCTCATGAGCAAACTGCTCCAGTTGTCTCAGGTTTGAAGAGTGCCTTTTCCAGACGGCATGTTTCAGCTCCTTCCACAGATGTTCAATAGGATTTAGATCAGGGCTCATAGAAGGCCACTTTAGAATAGTCCAATATTTCGCTCTTAGCTATTCTTGGGTGTTTTTAGCTGTGTGTTTTGGGTCATTATCCTGTTGCAAGACCCATGACCTGTGACTGAGACCAAGCTGTTTGACACTGGGCAGCACATTTCTCTCTAGAATACCTTGATAGTCTTGAGATTTCATTGTACCCTGCACAGATTCAAGACACCCTGTGCCAGATGCAGCAAAGCAGCCCCAGAACATAACAGAACCTCCTCCATGTTTCACAGTAGGGACAGTATTCTTTTCTTGGTATGCTTCATTTTTGCGTCTGTGAACATAGAGCTGATGTGCCTTGCCAAAAAGTTCCAGTTTTGTCTCGTCTGTCCATAGGACATTCTCCCAGAAGCTTTGTGGCTTGTCAACAAGCAGTTTGGCAAATTCCAGTCTGGCTTTTTTATGATTTGTTTTCAACAGTGGTGTCCTCCTTGGTTGTTTCCCATGAAGTCCACTTTGGCTCAAACAATGACGGATGGTGCGATCTGACACTGATGTACCTTGACCTTGGAGTTCACCATGAATGTGTTTAGAGGTTGTTCTGGGCTCTTTTGTTACCATTCGTATTATCCGTCTCTTCCATTTTTCATCAAGTTTCCTCCTGCGGCCATGTCCAGGGAGGTTGGCTACATAGTCCCGTGGATCTTAAATTTCTGAATAATATGTGCAACTGTAGTCACAGGAACATCAAGCTGCTTGGAGATGGTCTTATAGCCTTTATCTTTAACATGCTTATCTGTAATTTTCTTTCTAATCTCCTGAGACAACTCTCTCCTTTGCTTCCTCTGGTCCATGTTTAATGTGGCACACACCATGTCACCAAACAGCACAGTGACTACTTGTCACCCTTTAAATAGGCCGACTGACTGATTACAAGTTTGTAGACACCTGTGATGTTAATTAGAGGACACATCTTGGTTGAACATGTCCCTATGGTCACATTATTTTCAATCTTTTCTAGGAGTACCATCATTTTTGTCCAGGCCTGTTTCATGAGTTTGTTTTTTAAAGTAATTCTGTTGAACCACAATTCAAAAGCATTGTCTGATTTTCATTGGTTAATTTTCATAGAATTTTTATTTATTACCACTTTTGTCAGATTCGCTATTTCTGTGACCATTGTGGGTTTTTCTTTCATTAACAGAGGGGTACCAACAATTTTGTCCACGGCTGTATAAAGCTATGTAGATTGTATATAAAACATGGAAATACCTTACATATCTAAAAAGTAAAAAAAAGAAATGTAAACTATTCTGTGAAATAAACTACCTGTAACAGCAAAAGAAGTCTAGCCCTAAAGAAGTCTACGTGTATGGTAAGAAACAAATTAGAATATACAAATTATCACATACGCTGTGATCCTTTCCTAATGAGTTTAGGACCATAATCTTTTGCTTTACATCATCATAATAACAGTTTGTGACCAAGGGGATGGGCTGTTAAGCCCAACTGGTGGTGTCCAGCTGGGGGTCTGAACTCACAACCTCGCGCTCCAGAGTCCGGCACTCTACCTGTGCCACCAAGAGGGTTGACCCACTTGGCAAGCCAAGTAGGAGTGCTTTTACTGACTCTGTTACAAGTTGAAACAAATGAGATATGCAATGGTCCCTGCAGTGTTCCACAGGGTAAAAAATTCTGATTCTGCAACTCCATTGATTGAGGCATGAGCATAAATTCTCGCTCAGCTTTCCCTCTGCTAAAATAAAGGTTTAATTTAAAAAAAAATCTTCCCATGGAGGTACAGTATTTGCATTGTTTCACCACAATCCCCGTTCAAACCGCTGAATCTATCTCTATATTCTTATACCCGCTGATGAAGCTGCCGACACACATGTTAACATATTAGTGATACTGATGGGCCATATTGGCATGAGTTTATGACACATTTCTCCTGATAGTTCAAAGCGTGGTCTGGCTTTCAGGTCAATTGCCAAGAGCATCTCAACACCATCCATCACCGTCTACTTCTCCCCTGCCTCCTCATACTTTGAGAGCATAGCTGAGCAGATGATTGACTGTCAGCTGCTCTTCGCGGGGCACCTGGAGAGGCCAAAACACCACAGGGAGATAGCACTGGACACCAACGACAACCTTTTGGAAAAATGCTCCTGTCTGACACAGCAGTAGTCCATTAAACAAGGAATAAAGGCAGCCAGGGTGAGGTGTTCACAAAAGGTGTCACCACACACAAGCAGGCAAAAAAGAAAGAAAATCTCTCTGTGTATACATACATCCTCTGAATTCACTTTTATCTCTCCAAACATAGCTTCCTGTTATGAATCCTCATGCGCCATTACACGGTGCACAGAGGACAGAATAAGAAGCCCACGAGCAGAGATTGATTTGCGCACTTTATTAACAAAACCCCCCAAACCTTGTCCAGTAAACAGTCCCACAATGAACGGAGAGTGAAAATGATGAGCTTAGACCACCAGACATACAGGGACGCCACCTGGATGCTCTACAGCCCGAGGAGAGGAATGCCTAGTGCCGCAGGGCTGCTGTCGACACGGGGTGAAAGGCAAACATAGACTTACAGAGCTGGAGCGATCCAGGGCGGTCCGTGCAGTCCGGTGAATGAGGGAACGAGGCAGGAACAGCCGCTTACACTAACAAACTAAAACAGTCGTGTAGTGCGAGAGAAGACAACTTAGTCTGGCTGAAAATAAACGTAGGTAATGACAACTTACATTCACAGAGGTACACACTGCCGTGAATGAAGCACATATAATGCTCCGACAATCTCTCTCAACTCTCACAGCGTTAAAGTAATCGTAATACTAATGAGGAAAGAGACTGCCGGTGTGAGGATGTGTGGGCAAGATGTAATTGACAACATGTGTGCATGAATGAGAATGAATGAAGTGTGTGCGTGTACGTGTACGTGTGTGAAACACCCATAATGTGGATCAGCTGGCGATACTGACAGGAGGAGGGGGCGTGCCCAAGCTGTCAGGGAGCAAGGACCCAAAGGACTCCCTGAAGCTCCTGATGGAAAATAAATAGGAAAGCGGCCCCAAAACCACTGGTCAGAACTGGGTTTGGGACCACCAAACCCAGGTTCATGACAGCTTCCTTTAATCACTGTACATCCAGTGCTCTGTGTTTTCACCTAACAGTGATGGAAACCTGTGAATTCACACAGCAGCAGCACAATGAAGCTGCTCTCTGCTGTGGGGCCTTATACAGTAGATGTGGCAATATTCTAATGCCGGTCTGCTCCATCAGATCAAAAAAAATGGAGACATGCATGCATTTCTGATCCATTACCAATGACTGTAATAGATGCTACTGTAAAAATACCTTTTGTGACAAAAGCTCCTCCATTTGTTGCCACTGAGCGTAGATCCCTATCATCAAAGCCACTGAAACTTTTCTGTAAACATCGCCAATGGGGCCGGTAAAGCGCGCTCTCTACATACGTCCCTGTGTTCTTCTGAGGATTTGAAATTGGCAGCATTTGATGCCACATGCTGTGATCACAAAGCGTGGCAGCTTCTGAGATCTCCGAGCATCAAAAGGTTCCTAATATTGTCGAATCTGAAAAAAGATTCATGGAGCCAGTGCTTCACTGTGGACATTAAAATTCAGTTTTCCTTGTAGGACATTGGCGCTTTGTTATGTTTCTTCTGATCTGTAAAATAATTTCAGAATCTGCCTTGAGGACATATTTTAATCACTTTGGACTGTTAGACAAATACATCATATTTCCAACTACTTTGACAGCATCTACTGTATTTTTCCTATATCAAGCTACCTAAACATACAATCCTCCAGTAAATTCCCCGATTATAGCTTAACCTTTTGAATGTGTCTGTCGCCGAATTGTGACATAGCCCCTAGTGGTCAAGAGTGGTAAATATTTTTGTCAATAAAATAGTTCAGCTTTCCAAGGCTATAACTTGAAAGTGGTAAGAGATAATGGCTTACTGTCAATTAGAAAGACTTAAAACATGATCCAAAGTTTCAGACAGGAATAGATTTACGCATCTAATTTGCATAATGTTGTGGCACCTCTTTAAATTCCATAACTCAGTCAAAACTGAACTTTGGACGTATTTACACAAAGAATGGTTCAGTCTTTTGACACAGTTTTTTGTACAGAGGTACCTCATTATCTTATCTTCCAAGTATATGAACAAGAAATCAGTACATTAAAAAAAAACAAACAGAAATTCCTCACTTACTTTTGACAAAGGGGGGCTGGCTGGCTGATGTGGTCGCTGCTTTTTCACCCATCGTGGTCGTTACTTTGCATTCTGTCGGTCATTTACGGTCTCTATCACATCTACAAAGTCTTATGATTATCCCACATATATTTCGCTTGTATCCCGTGGCTATTTTCCGCGTACAAAGCTGACAAAGTGACGGTGACGATGACCGATTGTGGCCATATTAGCTTTCTGAGCTAAAATGCTAAAAACAGGAAAAAGAAATGAGGAATTCTTCTACTTTGGTGTATTACGGGTCATCCATTGAGTCCTCCAACAGATGTCTGCCACCTTCTGAAACTGGCAGATTAGTACAAATCCTGAATGGAGCCAATCATGTCAGAATGAGATGACAGGCGCAGCGCCGCACTCTGCCACTAGGGGCACGCAAATTCACACACTCAGAGGGTTAAGATATGACAGGTATAAGTCCTATGGTGGTACTAGTGTGTCCACACTAGGTATAACATCTAATTCATAAACATCATAAATCTCTCGATACAGTTTTAACAAATTATGTGCTTATCGATTTGCGGCCCATATACATTTCACCCAGTCAAATTATTAGATTTCTCACTTGGTTGCTTCTTACATCTCAATACAAGCCGACTCAGCAAATTACACGAGACAGTGCTCGGAGTGAGAGCGTGTCATATTTTCACCTGAAGCGTTTCCCTTTTGACAGTGCTTTGCTGAGGATTGGTGCTGCTGCAGTCGATGCTCCCGGTGCTGCTCTCCCACCCTTAACAGATGATCCTTGAGGACTGCAACTCTGGAAAAAAAACAGACAAATAAAAATTAGGGAATATGGTGAAAGAAAAAAAACAACATGTTGATAATGGCTCTGGAATGCAATTTTATTACAATCCTCATCAGGGGCGTGCACAGACATTTTGAAGGGCTGTTGCTCTAGCCTGAAACAAGGGCCAAATTACACAAAACAAAACAAAAAAAGGTGTGAATTTATAAGATGAAAGTCACACATTCATGACAAAAGTTGCAAATTTATGAGGAAGCGTCACATATGCACAATTACAGTCACTGAAAATATGAGAAAACAAGAAATGTATTAAAAAGATACACTAGAGTCATCAGAAAAAAATGTACCTTTTTGAGGAAACGTCTCAAAATTGCAAGAGAAAAGTAACACATTTACTAAAAAAGTTTTTTACTAAAAAATGTCAACTGAAAGACATAAGGGGAAAATGTCACAAAGCTGGAAAAAAAGATGTGAATTCATGACACAAAAGTCTCAAATTTAAGGAAAAAAGTAGATCCATCAGCAAAAAAGGCTCCATTTTTTTTACAAACTTTCAAAATTTTGTTTAAAGACTATATACAGTAAAAATCAAGAAAGAAGAAAAATGATCTCAAACATGACAAAGAAGTTGCAAATTTATTAAAGTGTTCCAAAATCATATACACAAAATCCCAGATTTACAAGGACAAAACTCATATTTACCAAAAACATGAACATTTCAGAGGAAAAAAGCCACTTCATGATTATTTTTTAATTTAATCATTATTTATACAGGGGAGTTCCATTGAGAGAGAACCTCTCTTTTTCAAGGACACCCTGTTCACATATACACTGTTAAGCCTTATTCATGCTGCATTTCCCCTCTGGTCTGCTTTGGTCCTCGTGTGCTCTGGACGAGCCCGGCACACACACGGCATTGTACATGCTCACTTTTTTCGTCTACCAGGCCAAGTGGTTGATGCATGCGCACAACTGTTAGCTGTAGTTTCGCCCCAGCCCTATAGGTAGCGCAAATGCACTAACACGCCAGTTTGTTCACCGGCTATAAACATGAGAGCAAAGCACATTTTTTTGTAGCAGCAACAATAGCGTCATTTCAAGGAAAATGAGGAATCACTGTTTTCCCTGTGCTCTTCTCTACTCAAGCTGTTGCTGCGGCAAAAGGATTCATGTATGTCTATTCTTGTCTTCCGCGTCCTCATTGTCTTCCTAGTTTACTTTGTCTCTGTACGCTGTGTTGGTAGTGCCACCTTGTGAATGGGACGTTCAGTCTTGTGCATGTGCTGTCAACGTGTTCAGGTCTCAGGCAGGCCGCGCGGTCATAAAATTTGGGCTGCACGCGGTCGTCTGAAGAAGAGTCCTGCGGATAATAGTGGCCTGGAGACAATGACGTAAATTTTGTCACACAAGGTTTCCAGTTGCACGTACGCCGACAGCGGAGGTGCAGCATAAATCCAGCTTTACACATTCACACCTGGAAACAGCCCAGCACAACCACAGAATAACCTGAGCTGCTCCACTGGAGCAGTTGGGGTGAAGGGCCTTGCTCAAGGGCACCACTGTGGGGTTAAGGAGGGTGGGGCAAACACTGCTTTGTCATCTGTCCCACCCAGATCTGATACTGCCAGTCCAGGGATTGAACCAGTGACCCTCCAGTCACCAGTCCACATCCTTAACTTTGACCACTGCCCCAGATGATTAAAAATGTTTATGCTTATGATTTATTATAATAAAGTAAAAATACAAGAAGAAAGTCTTAAAGTTACGTGAAAAAAATTATGAGAGAAATAAGAAAAAAAACGCAAATTTATTAGTATAAAGTGACACATTTGCAAAACAAAAGTCACAAGTTATCTGGAGGGACGGCTTAGCTAAAGACGACAAATGCCCCAAACAACAACAGCCTGTACCTGTGCACGTCCCTGATCTTCATACTATGCAAAAGACTGAAATCTAATAGAGTGATTTGTTGTAATGATTATAAAAAAAAGCAAGATGTTCAAGTGCAATGTAAGCCAACACAGGATGTTAACTCTGGGTGCAATACATAATGCAGATACTATGTGGCTTAGTTGCAATCCACAGTCAGGTTGAGGATGTTCTCCCACTGATGCAGCCTCCCTCAGTCAGCCAGAGTGCCTTTAATTACATTTTTAAACTGCAGATTAGAAGGGGACACTTTGTGAATAAACTTCACTCTGGCCCTCACAGCACTCCTGCTTCACTCAGGAATTAATCCGGCGCAAGATTACATTAATGGTTTCCTAAAGAAATTGCCCTCTCAATTCTTCCCCTTTATTCTTATCAAAATTAACACCATTATCTTACTACAGGGCCCATTCAGAGCTCTGCCACAGCCACCACAGACGCCCCAAGAAACCCACCGTAAAGCACTAAGTTACGAGATAATTCTGTCATTCCAGTTCCAGCGCTGCTCCTGTGCCGCCCTTGCTCCCTGTCTGATTGTACATCATTAAAACAATTGCATGTGACTTACAGCTGGCTCAGGGTTCTCATGCCTGATAAGCCTCTTTTTCTCCCTAACACCTCTGACTCCCAGAGGGAGCTGTTACTGCTGCTCACAAGTGGTGCAAGAAAATGGCATCATTTTGGCTACCCTCTCATATACCCTGCAGGGGGAGAATACCTCACTTTCTAAAACAATTGCCGTGGCGAACTTTCCTGGAGGATGATATCTATGTTAGAGGATAAAATAAATAGCTCTTGGCAGTGTGCCATGCCAGTGGCAGACAGTGGCATAGCCCATTGGCGTAACCTACTTCAATTGTTTCTGCCTATCTCAATTTTGTCTTGTTTCATGCCGCTTGTGAAAGCCTAGGATAAACACAGAACAATGTGGATTTATTTCAAGGACAGTCAAAAGGAAATTTGAAGACTGGAGGAAAAGCCGCAGAACCAAAATAATCAGTATGTCGACTATCACTTACATAATAAATCAAACCTATGCATTCAGAGCAGCTATAATCCTCCTCGGATTATTTTCAAACCACAGGTCCTGAACTGTGCATAAGTAGGATATTCAACCATCTTTAAACAAGGAAATTCCTAGGGACTGCAGCACAATCCTACTACTACATGCCGCCACTCCTTTGAAAAACAGACGACTACAGTTTTACATTCTAACATAGATCAACCTCTTCATTAGTTCTTCCATGCCGTTCCACACAGGCACAGAACTTGCAAATAATGGCTATAAAATGTTCCTTTTTCTTTCATTTGTGAGGCAACTTTTATTTATTTGAAACTTCTCAAAAGAAGTTCAGCCTTCCAGTTCACCGTTAGCTTTTTAATCAAGCCTTTCTTTCATGGCCAAACATTCAATTCTAACTAAAACCTGCATGATTAAAGGTTGAAATAAAAAGACACTGACCCAGCGTGCATTAACAACAATTAACACAAGCCTTGCTTTTTAGACATGACTTTCTTGTTTCTTCTTTCGGAGAACAGTATGGTTCAATTAGAGAACCTAGTGGTACACCAGAGATTTCAGTGAAGTATTCTTATGTGATGAAGTATTCATACAGTATGCTCATTCCTGACAGTCTCTTAGAATAAAGGTAGATTAGTTCGTTAGCGCCACTCTGGTTTTCAGCAGATGGGAATAGAGTTTGTGTCAGGTCTTCCCAGCCTATGTGACCCTATTCCTTCATGTCGGTACATGTCTATTTCAGTGCAGCGTGTCTCATGGGTGTACACCATCCATTTTTGTTTGAGACATATTTTATTACTACATAGGTGTTCAAATCTCAGTGGACACAGGAGGTGATTAACTATGAAATTGTATTTCCATTTCACTGTTGATCCCCTTTCCACTGGTGGAAGTATTTTGAAAGAACCAATGCTGCTACATGTGGCCTTACTGTTTATATGAGTGCATTTATGGTGATGTGCAAGTCTGCATCCTATTCACATGACAGCTGGCCAACTTGGGGGCCTCTTGTGAAAGTGAGACATGTGAAGCATAGGTTCATATTAAAGTTTAACCTATATTGCTATTTTTCTCCAGGTCCTCCAACACTGAAAAAATAACTAAAAATAGGTTGTATATTCCCTGCCTCTGAATATGACCAAATACACTGTGAAGAAGACAGCAATGTCACTACTTTTCACAGGGTTTTCCATTTCAAAACAACTTATATCCAGGTGGTGGGAGAGGGATATTGAATGAGACTAAAAGTAGCATTACCATGCTGGAAACCCATGTTTGTGACCCATCTTGCATTTTTGTTAATGCCGTCTGGACTTACTTTCATTTGGTCTTTTAATATTCATTTCCCGTTTCACACTTAATGTCTTTTATGCATTGAATAGGGTGCCAAGAGAAGAAGTGTGATACCATATGAGGAAATTAAAAACGGCAGAGAAGTATGTGAGGGTGGTGAAGGGCATGTATGAGGACAACGAGATGGTGGTGATATGTTCTATAGGAGTGACAGATGGATTCAAGGTGGGGGTGGGATTATATCAGGGATCAGATCTGAGCCCCTTCTTGTTTGCTATGTTGATGGACAGGCTGACAGATGAGGTCAGGCAAGATTCTCCGTGGACTATGATGTATGTAGAAGACATTGTGATCTGAAGTGAGAGTAGGGAGCAGGTGGAAAAGAATCTAGAGAGGTGGAGATATGCACTGGAGAGAAGAAGAATGAAAGTCAGTAGAAGCAAGACAGAATACATGTGTGTGAATGAGAGGGAGGCAGGTGTAACAGTGAAGACGCAAGGAGTAGAGGTAGTGAAGATAGATGAGTTTAAATTCCTGGGATCGGCTGTCCAAAGCAATGGACAGTGCACAAGAGAGGTGAAGAAGAGAGTGCTGGCAGGGTGGAGTGAGTGGAGATGATTTGTGACAGAAGGATAGCAGCTAGAGTTTTACAGGATGATAGTGAGACCTACTTTGATGTATGGTTTGGAGATGGTGGCACTGACAAAAAGACAGAAGGCGGAGCTGGAGGTAGCAGAGTTAAATATGCTAAGGGCCCCTTTACACAGCATGGAGATCATTCAGAGATTGGGGCAATTTTTGATCTTTGGGATTGTTTGGGAGATCCCTGTGTGTTTTGGACGGAGTCAAAACTTTGAGGAGACCGCGACGACTGTGGAGATCACTGAAGATCCTTGATAGATCAAAAATTGGCCAGATCTTGGGACAATCTCTCAATGATTTCCACCCCTGTGCAAAGGGGGTATAAGATTCTCATTGGAAATGACTAGGAGGGACAGAATTAGTAATTCATGTATTACAGGGACAACTCAGATTGAGTGGTTTGGAGACAAAGTAAGATAAGCAAGGCTGAGATAGTTTGGACATGTGCAGAGGAGGGGTAGTGGACATATTGTACAAAGGATGTTGAAGATGGGGCTGCCAGGCAGGAGGAAAAGAGGAAGGGGTGATTTGCTCCTGCTAGGGTCTCCCAAATTGGTCCTGGGTGAAGGGTTAGACAAAAAGTGGTCCTGTCAATCCCCAGTATGTATATTTCTTAGGAATACGCCTTTAGCACCTAATTTGAAGGAATTAAAATATTTTGGCAGGTTACATACAGGTGAACACTGCAGATTATGAGTATCGAAGCCAATGACTAAAATGGATTTTAGTTTTATCCTCCCGCCTGCACACGCCTTGAGTTGGTTCTATCTTGTTGCACTTACCCTACAACCTACTGCCCAAAATGTAAACCTCCCCCCCACACACACACACACACACAAAAGATGCTTTGATACACCAAATGTTCTGAGCCTCTTTAGGAACTTATTTTTTATTTTGTGAGGTTAACTTTAAAGAAAAGAGAGATATTGTAGGACCGCACCACCCACAGCACACGTCCTCTCCCCCAGATGGTTGCATGCCGAGGGAGTGGGAGGAGAGAAGCAGTGGTCTGGGGTTGCTGTGTCAAATCTGTGGAAAAATAGGTTTCACTTGTTAATCTTTCCTTGGTCTGTTCAGATCATGCCCCCTCCTGGGTGCTTATAGCCAGTGATCTTTCACATCCCACCTTAAGCTTCCCTCACA
Source organism: Pholidichthys leucotaenia (assembly GCA_020510985.1). Taxonomy (NCBI): domain Eukaryota; kingdom Metazoa; phylum Chordata; class Actinopteri; order Cichliformes; family Pholidichthyidae; genus Pholidichthys; species Pholidichthys leucotaenia. The sequence continues at coordinate 404,793,959 of CM035836.1, read as the reverse complement.
CTGTTCTATTATAGCTCCTGGTTTTGTGTTGTAGTGTTATTATCGTCTTTGATTTTTGTCTTTGCCTTCCTCCATGCTTCCTTCCTGTGTCCAGCACCGAAAGCATTTTGCAGTTGCAGACAGATCTTCACTGCATGCTGAGTCTTAATAAATTCCTGCAGCTATAATCTCAATGTCCAAGAGTTTAAATAGCGACTATGCTATGACCCTGCATCTTAGCAAAGTACTGTATTATACATTAAACTGGCCTCTGATGTGCCTGAGTGTGAACGGCCATCAGAGTAACTTTATGCACTGAAGTGATGAGTTCAGGATTGTTTAAAAATCTGTTTTTAATTTACTTAATGACAGCTACTTAACAGCTTTTTTAACATTCGCATCAAACGCTGGATCACTCCTTAGCCGCCGACTGCTCAAAGCCAAGATTTGAAATGACACCCTGGAAAAGCTTTCAGATCGTGCCAACTGCCGTTCCGTGGGTGCGGCTAGCTTAAGGGGTGTTTATTTCAGAGGGTGACACCAGACACTGTTGAATTATTAAACAGCCTCCATACAGCCTAAACACAGAAATGATTGAGCCTGAATGAGGAACAACAAATGCAAGTGTTTACAGAAAAAAAAGCTTGTTGATTAAACAGGCATGCCTGCCTCCAAGATAAATTTTCATGTCATTTTGTTTGTAATCAGTAGAGTATACCCACTACCTGCCTTTACGCATACATTTTTAAAGATATGCCGTGCAAATTACAGAAGCTGTGAAAGATTAATTTAGGTTTTTGAAAATTGTGTGTAAAAACCCAGAGCATGTGCATTGGTGGAACTTCCTTTAATAAGGAATGAAAGACTGCGCACAGCAAAAGTAAACTATACCAGTGTCAAATGCTGAAAGTGCTGATGCAATATGGAGAGTAACTGCACTATTTGGATGAAACCTTTAAAGTAGTGCAATTAACTTTCTTAGGAGACATCAGCCTTATCAGTGCCATCTACATCGTCCACAGGCTTTGCTTAGAACATCTTCATTCTATGGCAGTGTCAGCTACTACAGCCTTTAGGGACGTGAAAATAATTTAGAGCCCCGTTTTCTTTTACACTTATAGAGTATCTTGCCATTTCATTTACTAAACCAAGATTTTGTATTTTGATTTTTTTTTAATGGAAAAATGACTACCAAGGAAATATTACTCAGCCCAAATTGCTTCTTCTTTTAATGACTGATAAATAGATTGCATGGCATAATTTTCTTTCAGTTCTGACCTTTTTAAATTTTATAGGCTCTGGATGTTCAAAATCAAAGGTTTCAGTACAGCATAATATTAGCTAGAGGTGGGCAGAACTGCCATAAATTGTACTCAAGTAAAAGGGGAATAACCCTATCATAGTAATTAGTCAAGTCTGAAGATAGATAGATAGACAGATAGATAGACAGATAGCTAGATAGATAGATAGATAGATAGATAGATAGATAGATAGATAGATAGATAGGAAAAATCGGTTCACAGAAGAATCTACATTCTCATTTTACATGATCCAGAATTTACAAATTCACAAAAACTAAGACTCGATTTATTAATACTACTATTTTATTTATTTATTTATTTATTTTTTGCGGTGGTACCAGGGTCCCGCCACGTGACACGTATTTCCGCTTCGTGATACGCAATTACACATTGACGCTGCCGACGCAGGAAAACCACACAGAGTAGCTTACTAAACTAGCAGCCAGATGAAACAGTCGGAATAAAGAAAAAATGGAGTAGCAAGAAATTCGAGACAGGTCCCTCTGCAGCTTGTAGACTCCGTCAAGTTACACCCCCACGTTATGTCACTCCACAAAATGGCTAGCCATAGCTGACCATGCAGATATGGCTGAGCCAGCACCGGGCTGATCATACACAAATTCAGGTGATGTATCCTTGTAGACTGGCCGATGGTGGCCACACATTTCGAAGGACGAATGCAAAAGAATCTAAAAATGAGAAAGTTTAGTCCATAGACTGTAAAAAAAAGTTTATGGTCTAGTCTTTGAATGACATTTGTTTGCATGACCACGCGCTACCCTGTTGCCCAGCAACCCTGACAGCTGCAGTTCAGGGTTTTTTTTTCCTAACATTTTTTGACAGCAATGGAAGCAGTGTTCTTTTCATTGAATAAAAACCAAATCTTGTTATTGACAAAAACTAGACAAAAACTACTGATAATGAACAGACTAAAATTTTTAGTTTAGTTAGTTAAGTTATTCCCATGCCAATGACGTTTGGCATAGGGCAGTGCCTATCTCCGTTTCGAGACCCTAGGCCACACAGCTACTGTAGGTAGTGAAGGCTACAGTGGGAGGCTCAGTCCTCTGGTAGCTCTGCATGTTAACTTTCCTTTCTCCGTTCTATTACACTCAGCACCAAGCTAGAAGGTGAAAAGTACCATTTTTACCGGGTCTTTGGTATGACCTGGCCGGGATTTGAACCCTGGCCTCTCAGTTGTGGAGCGGATGCTCTGGTGAACAGACTAAAATAAAACTTTAAAAATCATCCTAATAAATCTGGACTTAAAATAGGTGTCAAAAGTAAAATGCATAAATGTTAATTTTAGTTTAATTTCTAGCTTTAATGGATAAAAAATATAGTTTTAGTTGACGAAATTAACACTGGATGGAAGTTTATTTTTGTTTGTTTTAAATTATTGCATTTACTTCACCTTTTACTGGAGAAGCTTCACCAGGCAAAGGACCATGACCAGATAATCACCCAGAGTTGAAAGAAGTGGAAAAAGTTGTAAGTCCTGCTGAACAACGCACACCGCACCACTTTAGCAAACTCCCAGCAAATTCTGAACGGGCAAAAAAAATCACGAAAACTTGCAACAGCACTTTATTTTTTTTTTAATTTTAATTTTTTTTTTTTTGTTACTTATTTGTACCCGTAGGTAGATTTGGTTTGCAGTCTGGTGACAAGCCACCGGCTGCTGGTCGCTGCGTGCGCGAGCGCCCTAAACCTACATGTTTTTGGTATGCGGGAGGAAACCGGAGAAATCCCGGAGTAAACCCACGCAACATGGGGAGAACATGCAAACTCCACTCAGCTCACTGTTGGTCAGGGGCTGGAATCGAACACACAATCTCATGATCCCCGCGATCCCCCGGCCAAGGGTAAACTGTGCTGCTGCAGTGCTAAACCACTGCGCCACCGTGCAGCCAATTTTGTTTTATAACTTTAATTTGTTTTTAAAGGATTATCTTATCTTATCTATTTAACCTAGTAGTAGCCTATGTAGCATGTAAAGTTAAGCATTTGTCCCTGGGTAACTCCTTTTCTATTATGCTGTGTGTATTTCTATTGGGTTTGGGTTGTCTGCTGTGTCATACTGCTGTTACACTAATTTCCCAGTGTGGGATCAATAATGTACATCTATCTATCTAAAGGTCTGTGAATATCAGATTGTCACATCACAAAGAACTCATGATGGGTAGAAGCAAAGGGCTCTCTCTAGACCTTGGCAACCTGATTGTTGCAAAACATAAGGATGGCATTGGTTACAGACGCATTTCTAAACTGCTGAATATTCCAGTGAGCACTGTTGGAGCCATCATTCAGAAGTGGAAAGAACAACATTTTGCCATAAACTGGTCACGACCAGGAGCTCCTCACAAGGTTTCTGACAGAGGAGTCAAAAGACTTACAGTGGGGAAAAAAAGTATTTAGTCAGCCACCAATTGTGCAGGTTCTCCCACTTAAAAGATGAGAGAGCTCTCCAATTTTCACCATAGGTATACCTCAACTATGAGAGACAAAATGAGAAAAAAAAAATCCAGAAAATCACATTGAAGGATTTTTAATGAATTAATTGGTAAATTCCTTGGTAAAATAAGTATTTGGTCAATAACAAAAGTTCATCTCAATACTTTGTTATATACCCTTTGTTGGCAATGACAGAGGTCAAACGTTTTCTGTAAGTCTTCACAAGGTTTTCACACACTGTTGCTGGTATTTTGGCCCATTCCTCCATGCAGATCTCCTCTAGAGCAGTGATGTTTTGGGGCTGTCGCTGGGCAACACGGACTTTCAACTCCCTCCAAAGATTTTCTATGGGGTTGAGATCTGGAGACTGGCTAGGCCACTCCAGGACCTTGAAATGCTCCTTACGAAGCCACTCCTTCGTTGCCCGGGCAGTGTGTTTGGGATCATTGTCATGCTGAAAGACCCAGCCACGTTCCATCTTCAATGCCCTTGCTGATGGAAGGAGGTTTTCACTCAAAATCTCACGATACATGGCCCCATTCATTCTTTCCTTTACACGGATCAGTCGTCCTGGTCCCTTTGCAGAAAAACAGCCCCGAAGTATGATGTTTTCAACCCCATGGTTCACAGTAGGTATGGTGCTCTTTCTCCTCCAAACATGACAAGTTGAGTTTTTACCAAAAAGTTCTATTTTGGTTTCATCTGACCATATGACATTCTCCCAATCCTCTTCTGGATCATCCAAATGCTCTCTAGCAAACTTCAGACGGGCCTGGACATGTACTGGCTTAAGCAGGGAGACACGTCTGGCACTGCAGGATTTGAGTCCCTGGCGGCGTAGTGTGTTACTGATGGTAGCCTTTGTTACTTTTGTCCCAGCTCTCTGTAGGTCATTCACTAGGTCCCCCCGTGTGGTTCTGGGATTTTTGCTCACCGTTCTGGTGATCATTTTGACCTCACGGGGTGAGATCTTGTGTGGAGCCCCAGATTGAAGGAGATTATCAGTGGTCTTGTATGTCTTCCATTTTCTAATAATTGCTCCCACAGTTGATTTCTTCACACCAAGCTGCTTACCTATTGCAGATTCAGTCTTCCCAGCCTGGTGCAGGTCTACAATTTTGTTTCTGGTGTCTTTTGACAGCTCTTTGGTCTTGGTCATAGTGGAGTTTGGAGTCTGACTGTTTGAGGTTGTGGACAGGTGTCTTATATACTGATAATGAGTTCAAACAGGTGCAATTAATACAGGTAACGAGTGGAGGACAGAGGAGCCTCTTAAAGAAGAAGTTACAGGTCAGAGCCAGAAATCTTGCTTGTTTGTAGGTGACCAAATACTTATTTTACCAAGGAATTTACCAATTAATTCATTAAAAATCCTTCAATGTGATTTTCTGGATTTTTTTTCTCATTTTGTCTCTCATAGTTGAGGTATACCTATGATGAAAATTGGAGACCTCTCTCATCTTTTAAGTGGGAGAACTTGCACAATTGGTGGCTGACTAAATACTTTTTTGCCCCACTGTATCAGAAGAGTTATCCAAAAGCCAAAGACCACTCGTGGAGAGCTCCAGAAAGACCTGGCGTTAGCAGGTACCCGCTGTTTCAAAGAAAACAATAAGTAATGCACTCAACTGATATGGGCTCTATGCCCGCTCACATCGCAAGACTCCATTGCTGAAGAAAAAGCATGTTGAAGCTCATTTAAAGTTTGCTGCACAGCATTTGGCCAAGCCAGTAAAATACTGGGAGAATATAATCTGGTCAGATGAGACCAAAACTGAACTTTTTGGATGCCCCAACACACAGCATGTTTGAAGGAGAAATGGCACTGCACATCCCATCATGGTGTGGGGGTGTTTGTCAGCACGTTACAGGCAGATTTCATATAATTGAGGGAAAGATGAATGGACAAGTGTACAGAGACATCCTTGTTAAGAACCTGTTGTCATCTGCCAAGATGCTGAAGAAGAAACAAGGGTGAGCATTTCAGCAAGACAATGATCCCAAACACACAGCCAAGGAAACTCTCAACTGGCTCCAGAGAAGGAAAATAAAGCTGCTAGAATCGCCCTGTCAGTCACCTGACCTGAATCAAATTGAAAATCTATAGAGCGAACTGAAGATCAGAGTTCATAGAAGACATCCACAGAACCTTCAAGATTTGAAGACAGTGTGTGTGGAAGAATGGGCTAAAGTCACTCTTGAGCAATGCCTGCCTGCACCTAGTTTCTCCATACAGGAGGCGTCTGGAAGCTGTTATTACCAACAAAGGCTTTTCTACTAAATATTAAATGAATTTCACCAAGCCTGTTCAATACTTATTTCCTGTGTCATTCCACTTTATTAAATATAACTTGTTTTGTGACTACAGTTGCTTTGATTTCTTTGTATGTATAGATTACTTGGGTTGTTACTGTTATCTGGTGAAAATCTCAGGTCAATGGCTCCATCAGAAATATGTTTAATGAGAAAATTTTGATGTGTTCAAAACTTATTTTCTCTGCTGTATATGCAACTTTAATGCTACATGTCTACTGGTCCATTTTTTTCCGGAAGGAATTGGTCTCTGGAACCAGTGAAATGCGGGCAGGGGGCGTGGGCATGGGGCCGGTAGAGTTCTCGGATAGGTGGAGGCAGAGCAATGCGAGAGGAAATACTGGAATAGTCATTATTAACCGTAAGCAGATTGATTGTTTTTAATAGTGCTGGTATATTTGTGCTACAAAAGGTGATTACTTTGTCATCGTCACCGCCGGTTTTGTGTTCACCCAATCCTACAGACCCGCACACTGCATGGCGAATTTGACTGCCTGGTTCATGAGCTTCAGCTGAATGAGCCCATGTTCTACTGCTCTCCACGCCTCGTTCCTTTGTATGTTGTTTCTATATGACAGCAAGGACTAGTCATATAGTATCGGGTAGCCTGAAACAGCTGTTATTAATTTCTCCTCCATGTCTTCACAACAACAGGTAACATACAGATCTGCTTCTCTCTCCACCCCCCCTTCCTTCTCCAGTTGGTTGGTTCACTGGATTGGTCAACAGATCCGTCCGTGGGCGGTCTTCAGCTACCAGCTGCTACTGGACAATATGGCATCCTTGGTCTCCATATATTTAAAGCAAACCAGGAAAAAGTGTTTCTAACATCACTTTGTGCGAGAAATAGTAGGTTCAGTTAATGAGTCTGTCGTTATTTGACATCAAAAACCACTGGTTTAAAAGTTCAGGATGAGAGCGCTGCCTCCGGTGCATGACCGTATGGAAAAAATCATGACCGACTGTAATGTTTATGTAAATGAGCTGTAGGGGAACCCACAGGTGACTTGGCACACCACAGTCCGGTTTTCACCGGTCCGGACCAAAATGCTTTCTATTGCGTTTCCAATACACAATGAATGGGAAGTGGAAAAACAACGGAGCCACTGGACACGTAGGATAAGTCCAACATGAGTATTAGGACATTTTCACACCTGAAAGTTCGCACCAAGGTCTGGGCCAAGGTTCATATTTTTGTTACATTATGTATACGTACATATTTGGTCCAGTTAGGTTTGGTTTTACACTGCTTCTTATACAAGTGAATTAAACAACTTTATGTTACGCACCTCTGTCTTGATGTCATGATGACATTTGTGTTCATAGTGCAGACCAGTAGTTAGCAAACATGCTACTCACCCTCCATGGTGTTTTCTGCAGCTCTGGGCACATTGGTCACGGCACTTTAAGTTGAAACTGGGGAAGACTCCATCATGTTAAGAGGTGAACTAGTTTTGTGAGGCTACAATACTGTATTATCCAGGTCTTCATTAAAAGGATGTTTGTCCTTTTCATCAGCCGTGATGATTTTTAGGTGGCATTCCTTGTCTGGGTTTTTTTTTCATAAATTCTGTTACGTCCTCTCTGCAAATATCTGGCAAGTTTCTGCATTTTTATGATTTTTGTTTTTCAAGCAACTATTTATGCCACTAATGGTCCTATTTCTTCTCTCCAAGAGTTACCAAGGATGGTTTTCCCTTTTATCCACTGCCCTAACTTATTGTGTTTGATCTGAAAGTCCAAATCTTTCTGAAAATTGCTTTCTCACGCTAAACAAAGTGGAACAAGGTTTAGGTTGAGCCAAATAGAGACCACCTCTTTTTGGCAGACCAAGTTTCAGCTCTGTGGTTCGGGGGAGGTTTCACTCTTAAAATTTTGGTCCGAACCAAACAGAAAAGTCGGAAAGTCCAGACCAAGCGGGTTAGGTGTGAACGCACCCTAAGCTGCAGACAGGTGGGTGGGGCTGCACTGTGCTATTAAACCCATTCATGCCTGTGTGCCATGTGCAATTGGAAAGGCATGCTGCGCTGAAGTTAAAATAATTGAAAGAACACCCGACATGTGCAACTGTCATCTCTTTCCATCCTATCTGAAAGCAGGTCCGTGACACTAAGATGCTTTCTAATACCCAGCAAGTTTTGTGGTGAAAAAAGTCAGTCTGACTGTGCAGGTATGTAAAGAAAATACTTTGGAGTTTTATGAATTAAGAAGTTATAGTTTCTTGTTTTACTGAATATAGCAGGATGCTTATTTTGTAAATTTTGCATATTCACTTCTTGACAAAGAAATTTTAAAAAATCACACATATCCTTTATCAAGCAATATCACCACCAGCAGTTACACACGTGGACAAAATTGTTGGTACCCCTCTGTTAATGAAAGAAAAACCCACAATGGTCACAGAAATAACTTGAATCTGACAAAAGTGGTAATAAATAAAAATTCTATGAAAATTAGCCAATGAAAATCACGCAATGCTTTTGAATTTTGGTTCAACAGAATTATTTTAAAAAACAAACTCATGAAACAGGCCTGGACAAAAATGATGGTACCCTTAACTTAATATTTTGTTGCACAACTTTTTGAGGCAATCACTGCAATCAAACGATTTCTGTAACTGTCAATGAGACTTCTGCACCTCTCAACAGGTATTTTGGCCCACTCCTCATGAGCAAACTGCTCCAGTTGTCTCAGGTTTGAAGGGTGCCTTCTCCAGACGGCATATTTCAGCTCCTTCCACAGATGTTCAATAGGATTTAGATCTAGGCTCGTAGAAGGCCACTTTAGAATAGTCCAATGTTTTGCTCTTAGCTATTCTTGGGTGTTTTTAGCTGTGTGTTTTGGGTCATTATCCTGTTGCAAGACCCATGACCTGCGACTGAGACCAAGCTGTCTGACACTGGGCAGCACATTTCTCTCTAGAATACCTTGATAGTCTTGAGATTTCATTGTACCCTGCACAGATTCAAGACACCCTGTGCCACATGCAGCAAAGCAGCCCCAGAACATACTGTAACAGAACCTCCTCCATGTTTCACAGTAGGGACAGTGTTCTTGGTATGCTTCATTTTTGCGTCTGTGAACATAGAGCTGATGTGCCTTGCCAAAAAGTTCCAGTTTTGTCTCGTCTGTCCATAGGACATTCTCCCAGAAGCTTTGTGGCTTGTCAACATGCAGTTTGGCAAATTCCAGTCTGGCTTTTTACCTCCGCCAAGGAGGTTATGTTTTCATCGGCGTTGGTTTGTCTGTTTGTTTGTTTGTCTGTCTGTTTGTCTGTCTGTTTGTTTGTTAGCAAGATAACTCAAAAAGTTATGGACGGATTTTCATGAGATTTTCACAGATTGTCAGAAATGGGGTATCCTACAGATGATTAGATTTTGGTGGTGATCCGGATCACCGTCCAGAAGAAAACCACCATTATGGAAAATGACATTTTCGTCAATAACTACTGAACCACTAATCCTATCATTGTGAATCCAATTGCTAGTCATATGTTTTCATGGTCAAGGAATCTGAAAACGTACACACAAACACTGTATGGGGGGAACTGTGGCGCTTGGCGGAGGTCTGCGCTCTCCGAGTGCTTTTCTAGTTTATGATTTGTTTTCAACAGTGGTGTCCTCCTTGGTCATCTCCCATGAAGTCCACTTTAGCTCAAACAACGACGGATGGTGCAATCTGACACTGATGTACCTTGACCTTAGAGTTCACCATGAATGTGTTTAGAGGTTGTTCTGGGCTCTGTTGTTACCATTCGTATTATCCGTCTCCTCCTGCGGCCACATCCAGGGAGGTTGGCTACAGTCCCGTGGATCTTAAATTTCTGAATAATATGTGCAACTGTAGTCACAGGAACATCAAGCTGCTTGGAGATGGTCTTATAGCCTTTACCTTTAACATGCTTGTCTATAATTTTCTTTCTAATCTGAGACAACTCTCTCCTTTGCTTCCTCTGGTCCATGTTTAGTGTGGTAAACACCATGTCACCAAACAGCACAGTGACTACTTGTCACCCTTTAAATAGGCCAACTGACTGATTAGAAGTTTGTAAACACCTGTGATGTTAATTAGAGGACACATCTTGGTTGAACATGTCCCTATGGTCACATTATTTTCAATCTTTTCTAGGGGTACCATCATTTTTGTCCAGGCCTGTTTCATGAGTTTATTTTTTAAAGTAATTCTGTTGAACCACAATTCAAAAGCATTGTCTGATTTTCATTGGTTAATTTTCATAGAATTTTTATTTATTACCACTTTTGTCAGATTCAAGTTATTTCTGTGACCATTGTGGGTTTTCCACGGCTGTAATTGGCTTAATTGTCGATATACATTAAATCATGCTATAAAAATAATTTTGCTTCATAATGCTCATTACATTTTTTGCTTTATATTGACCTCTTTAAGATTCACCCTCTTTGACACCATGACAGATTATAAATTGTAATCTGCAGTTTGTCACTGGAAACTGTCATTGTGAACATGACAGGCAGTTTTTTTTTTTTTTGTGAAATGCATAACGCATTTATTTCAAACCATATTTCCCCCACTGCCTCGACATCCAAGTCAGATATCAGTGAGAACAAATGACCACAGCCAACAGAGAGATTATTGAGACACGTTGGCCATCATACATCATCCTGTCAGACATTCAAAACTATGTGATGTACTGTATATTTGAAGTGCTGTGTATGTATAGAGATGAAAATGGAGGATAATGAGGATCATTATTATATGAATAGAAATGAATAAATAATAGGTTAAGACTCACTTTTTGAAGATGAATGCTGTACTGAAGCCTAGGTTTAGATTTGGACATGAGGGCAGAGGCGTTGACACTGCAGTCTCTCAGGCTGCGGCTGTCGGAGAAATGAGCTTGGAGTTTTTCCCGGTGTCTCCTGTTGAGGAAAACATGGGCAGAAGGAAGAGAGGCTGCAAAATTACAAACAATATAAATAAATAATACAGAACAAAAGATAGCCTGTTGACAATAGAGCCTGTAATTAGGAAAGCAAAAACCCCAAAATACAATGGCTGCATGTTGCTGTGGTGAAGATTTCTCATTTTACTCTTAGGGGCACACTACTTGATAATTGTTTTAACCCAGACATTAATTTCTATGCCTCTTTTGTTAAGATATTTAGACATACTTTAACAAATTTAGTTTTTTTTTTAAACTAAACTCTTAATTTAGACACACTTTACATTCACACTGAGATAAACCCTCTCGGTTAACTGTCAGATGCTTATTAAGGAATGGATTTTACCCTAAAACTAGTCATCAGATGTGGATACAGTACACAAAAATATTCAAATAAAAGGTATATGTCTTAGAAAGCACTGTAATTAACAATAACTGTATAACAGCCAGAGCCACAACGTGACACAGCACTGACTTTCCCCCATCCCTTACCTCCTGAACATACATACTTCACACCCTCACTGACAGTCATTGGCCTGAGTGGCTGGACTTCTTTAGGTCTTTTGATTCAGTCATCACTGCTAGCATGCATTTCCTTGATGTCATTAATATGGATGGAGGTGTTGGTAGTGATGGAAATGTTAATGCACCTTGCGTCTGCGCCTTGAATAATAAATTCTGCGAGCATGTTGCATGAGTATGCCGTTTGTTACCTTATATAACTTGCTGTATTGGCTTGCTCACTTGCCAAGGTGACTTGCTTTTTCATTATCATACACTGTAAGTGCTGTATTAACAAGTGTTAAGTGTCCAGCATTGACACCTTGCACCATCATAACATTGATACAACTGTATCTGTAGTCTTGTTTGTTGATCTTATCTTCATCTCTCATACGTATATTTAACATGTTAATAGTTTTTCTGCTATATTCTGTTACGTTCCTGCTTCCCGCTGCTGTAACACCTGAATTTCCCTCATGGGGATCAATAAAGGCTTATCTTATCTTATCTTATATTAAAATTAGTAGCAGTCAATATGCAAATTATTATTTTTTCTTTTTTTTTACCCAGAGCTGTACCTTATATTATTCTGTATTTGAGCTAGCCACAAAAAAGCTACAAAAAACATCAAAGTAATGACACGCAAAGTGAAAACTTAATTAAAGTCAAATACTGTGAAGTGCTGATTAAATGTGTTGTGATAATTCTCAAGTAAAAAAAAAGGAAAAATAAGTTTCTTAGATTGATGCTAGAGAAGCCATGGTTTTAATATTTGTATTAATTAGAAAGAATTATAAGGAAGATTGTTTGATTGTTCCAGTAACATGTTTTAATGTGTGAAAATGTAAACATACACACACTGGCCACTTTAATCGGTACACCTGTTCAACTGTGCGTTAATACAAATGTGAAGCATCTCAATGCATTTAGGCACATAGACATGGTCAAGACGAGCTGCAGAAGTTCAAACCGACCATCAGAACGGGTAAGAAAGGCGATTTAAGTGAATTTGAATGTGGCATGGCTGCTGATGTCAGACATGCTGGTCTGAGTATTTCAGAAACTGCTGATTTACTGGTCTAAGAGAATTGTCTAAAAAGAGAAAATATCCAGTGAGAAGCAGTTCTTTGGGCTCAAACGCCATGTTGATGCCAGAGACCAGAGGAGAATGGCCAGACTGACTCGAGCTGACAGAAAGGCAACAGTATCTCAAATAAACATTCAATATAACTAAAGCATACAGAAAAAAACATCTCTGAAGGTACATTACATTGACCCTTGAAGCAGATGGGTTACCGCATCAGAAGACCTCAACTGGCACTACTCCTGTCAGCTAAGAACAGGAACCTGAGGATATGATTCACACAGGTTCACCAAAACCGGACAACAGAAGACTGGAAAAATGTTGCCTGGTCTGAGTCTCAATTTTTTCTGCAACATTCAGATAGTAGCATCAGAATTTGGCTTAAACAACATGAGAATAGATGCATGAATGGAGCCAACAAATCTGCAAATGTGTGATGTTAGCATGTACAGACGTGGACAAAATTGTTGGTACCCCTCTGCTAATGAAAGAAAAACCCTCAATGGTCACAGAAATAACTTGAATCTGACAAAAGTGGTAATAAATAAAAAAATCTATGAAAATTAACCAATGAAAATCACACAATGCTTTTGAATTGTGGTTCAACAGAATTATTTAAAAAAAACACTCATGAAACAGGTCTGGACAAAAATGATGGTACCCTTAACTTAATATTTTGTTGCACAACCTTTTGAGGCAATCACTGCAATCAAACGATTTCTGTAACTGTCAATGAGTCTTCTGCACCTCTCAACAGGTATTTTGGCCCACTCCTCATGAGCAAACTGCTCCAGTTGTCTCAGGTTTGAAGGGTGTCTTCTCCAGACGGCATGTTTCAGCTCCTTCCACAGATGTTCAATAGGATTTAGATCAGGGCTCATAGAAGGCCACTTTAGAATAGTCCAATGTTTCACTCTTAGCCATTCTTGGGTGTTTATAGCTGTGTGTTTTGGGTCATTATCCTGTTGCAAGACCCATGACCTGCGACTGAGACCAAACTGTCTGACACTGGGCAGCACATTTCTCTCGAGAATACCTTGATAGTCTTGAGATTTCATTGTACCCTGCACAGATTCAAGACACCCTGTGCCACATGCAGCAAAGCAGCCCCATAACATAACAGAACCTCCTCCATGTTTCACAGTAGGGACCGTGTTCTTTTCTTGGTAGGCTTCATTTTTGCGTCTGTGAACATAGAGCTGATGTGCCTTGCCAAAAAGTTCCAGTTTTGTCTCGTCTGTCCATAGGTCATTCTCCCAGAAGCTTTGGGCTTGTCAACATGCAGTTTGGCAAATTCCAGTCTGGCTTTTTTATGATTTGTTTTCAACAGTGGTGTCCTCCTTGGTCGTCTCCCATGAAGTCCACTTTGGCTCAAACAATGACGGATGGTGCAATCTGACACTGATGTACCTTGACCTTGGAGTTCACCATGAATGTGTTTAGAGGTTGCTCTGGGCTCTTTTGTTACCATTTGTATTATCCGTCTCCTCCTGCAGCCACATCAAGGGAGGTTGGCTACAGTCCTGTGGATCTTAAATTTCTGAATAATATGTGCAACTGTAGTCACAGGAACATCAAGCTGCTTGGAGACGGTCTTATAGCCTTTACCTTTAACATGCTTGTCAATAATTTTCTTTCTAATCTCCTGAGACAACTCTCTCCTTTGCTTCCTCTGGTCCATGTTTAGTGTGACACACACCATGTCAACAAACAGCACAGTGACTACTTGTCACCCTTTAAATAGGCCGACTGACTGATTACAAGTTTGTAGACACCTGTGATGTTAATTAGAGGACACATCTTGGTTGAACATGTCCCTATGGTCACATTATTTTCAATCTTTTCTAAGGGTACCATCATTTTTGTCCAGGCCTATTTCATGAGTTTGCTTTTTTAAAATAATTCTGTTGAACTAACTAACTAACTAACTAACCTGCACTTATATAGCGCTTTTCTAGTCACAAAGACCACTCAAAGCGCTTTCACTAATACTAACCCTCTATTCTAAGGGCCTATAGGAAACAGATATCTAGGGACAATTTAGAACAGCCAATTAACCTAACATGCATGTCTTTGGATTGTGGGAGGAAACCGGAGCCCCCGGAGTAAACCCACGCAGCACAGGGAGAACATGCAAACTCCACACAGAACCACAATTCAAAAGCATTGTCTGATTTTCATTGGTTAATTTTCATAGAATTTTTATTTATTACCACTTTTGTCAGATTCAAGTTATTTCTGTGACCATTGTGGGTTTTTCTTTCATTAACAGAGGGGTACCAACAATTTTGTCCATAGACCAATATATCTGCAGAATGTTTCCAGCACCTTGTTGAATCGACGCCATAAAGGCAGTTCTGAAACCAATAGGTATCCAGCTCAGTAATAGCAATGTGTAACTCTTATTCAGGATTTAAACCTTTTGCAAACAAACAAAATGTGAGAAAGAAAAGAAAAAAGTGACCCTTCATCTGATGTCGAAAACAAAAATCATGATGGCATTATTTTGTCATCAAATAACTTTTTTGAATGAATGAATGAATCTTTATTAGATAGATTAAATGTAAAGATTAAAAGAAAGGAACAAGACTTCCGGTTATGGCTGCCACGTAAGACGGACGTGTTTCACTCTGCTCTGCTCCTGGAGAAAACAATCGGCAAATAACTCTCTCATTTGGGACAGAACGTATCCCAGCGTTTGGGCGAGGATATGTCGGCGAAACCTAAGGCTGGAAAACTAGGTAAAGGAAAAAGCGAGCCGCCGAAACAGTCCAAATTAACGGACTTTCAGGTCTGTGACGCAGCAAACAAAACTCCATATATGGCGGAGGAGGCTGGCAATGGTGCGATATCTGTGGGGAGCGGCGCAGATGCGCTGATGGCTGCCATGAGTTCAATGAGAGCGGACTTTTCCTCTAGATTTGATGGGATTATGACAGCGTTGGAAGGAATAAGAAAGGAATTGGGTGACTGTGTAGAACGAACGGCGCAGATGGAGCTCCGTCTCGCTAGTGCTGAAGATGACGTCACCCGTCTTCAATTAAAGGTGCGCACTTTGGAAAAAAAAAAAAAAATGTCTAGAAGATAATATTTTGGATTTGGAATCTCGGTCGAGACAGAATAACTTGAGGCTGGTGGGTCTTCCAGAGGAATCAGAAGGTCGGGACGTATGTTCCTTTCTGGAAAAGTGGATTCCGGAGGTGCTGGGCAGCGCGGAGCTGCAATCAGCAGTGGTTCTGGAAAAAGCACATCGTATTGGCCCACGGAGAGATAAGGGACCGCCGAGGACCTTAATTATGAAGTTTCTTAGCAACAGAGACAGGATGAAGATCTTCAACGCTGCACGAGCTAAAGGAGAGATTAAACACCAGGATCAGCAGGTGCGGTTCTACCCAGATCTGGCCACAGGAATCCAACAATTGAGGAAGCAGTTTGATCCCATACGTAAGGAGCTGCGCAACCTTGGGATTCGTCATGGTGTAATCTATCCTGCGAGACTGCTGACCACGTATGAGGGCAGAACCCACATCTTCAAGACCCCAGAGGAGGCGCAGGAGTTCATCAAGAAGATCAAAGAAGAAGAAGAGACTGGTGGGAGCTAAGCATGAACAAAATATAAGGTAGAATAATTAAGCATTTGCACAGGCATCTGACTGACTTGAAGTAAACAGCAAGTTTACAAAATATAGATTGTACTATATATTAAAAAAAAACAAAAACAAAACAAACAAAAAAAACTATGATGTACAAAGTTGTTAAAAATTTTGGAGTTAAGTTGGAAAACTACAGAGGAGAGTTAATGTTACGTCATTAAAAGCAGTAGAGTTAGGGTGATTGGGAGGATGAAGAAGGAGTGGCTTAGGCTGTTCCCCGTGGGTGTGGAGCGGTCGATGGCTATATCGGGAGACTGAATTTTTCTTTTGATTTTGGGGGGTTCGCCACAAGTGTGGGAAGGGGGAATTTGTTTGTGTGTAGTTTGTAGGATGAATGTTCAACCACTCATGTTTTTGTTTCTCTGTATGAGCATGTTTACACTGCAAGGTAATCCCAAAATCTCTATTGATCATAAACCAAAGTGTTAATCTTAATTTAACTTCATGGAATTGCAGAGGTCTACAAAATTTAAAAAAACTTAAACAAGTTATGAATAAAATAAAAGACATGGGTTCAAAAATTGTGTTTTTACAAGAAACTCATCTAATAGAGGAGGATATAAAAAGAATTAGGAGTAGATGGCAAGGAAGTGTATTCACCTCATCATTTTCATCCCGGGCCAGGGGAGTTATGACTCTCATACATAAATCAGTCCCTTTTCAAGTGAAAAATGTAATTGGAGACAAACTTGGAAGATATGTAATCATTCAAGGTTCTTTGCTATTAGAAAATATAAATCTTGTGAACTTATATGGTCCCAATATAGATGATCAAAAGTTCTTTGCTAATTTATTTCTTATTTTATCATCACTTACAGGGCAACATATAATAGCAGGGGATTTTAATTGTACATTGAATCCAGGTATAGATAGATCAACAGGGCTGGATTGTACGCACAATGGATGTAGGATGACTATTAATCATTTTATGAAAGAATTGAGATTGTTAGATATATGGAGAGAAATGAAACCACAAGTTAAAGCCTATTCTTGTTATTCCAGTACCTACAAGACATTCTCACGTATTGATTATTTTTTGATTTCCACAGAATTAAGATCCAAGATTCAAAACTGCTTTTATGATAACATCGTGATCTCTGATCATGCACCCTGTTGTCTAATATATGTAGATAAAAAATTGACAAAGGAATCAGGTAGATGGCAATTTCAGCATAAATGGCTTCAGGATGAGGAATTTGTCAAGTATATAGAAAAACAGATAGACGAGTACTTTGACATCAATACTACACAAACATCAGCATGTGTAAAGTGGGAAGCTTTCAAAGCTTTTATTAGGGGACATATTATTAGTTATACAGGATCAAAATCTAAGAAGACTCGAGAGGAGAGAGCTAAATTGGAACATAAAATGAAAAGTCTTCAGGAAAAAGTGTATGCAGGAAGTGATCCAAGGTTGGAGAATGAATTACTGATTTTGAGAGCTGAATACGACAAAAAATCAGCGAATAGAGCTGCCTCGAGTCTTCTAAGATTGAAACAATCTTTTTATGAACAAGGTGAAAAATCAGGAAAATTATTGGCATGGCAGATTAAACAATTAGAAATTAAAACACCAATTACTAGTATTATAAGTAACGGACAGGTAGTTATAGATCCTTTAGAAATTAACAGAGCCTTTAGAGATTACTATGAAAAATTATATGATACTAAAAATGAATTTGATTTAACAAAACTAAATGGGTTTTTGAACGAACTATCTATACCGTGTATTCCAAATGAAAACAGGGAGATATTGGAGTCTAAAATTAGTCAAGAAGAAGTTGGGCTAGCCATTGATAATATGAAATCAGGAAAAAGTGCAGGACCAGATGGTCTTCCAGTTGACCTTTATAAGAAATTTAAGAATAAATTAATAAAACCTTTTTTGGAAATGGTTTTAGAAGCATTTCAAAATAATAATTTACCATCATACATAAATAATGCCTTAATTATACTGCTGCCAAAACCAGGTAAGCCCTCTAATAAATGTGAAAATATGAGACCAATAAGCCTATTAAACGCCGACCTTAAGATAATCTGTAAAATTTTAGCAAGACGAATACAAGAAATTTTACCAAATATTATTAATCGAGATCAGAATGGCTTTATAAAGGGAAGACAAGGCTTCCATAATGTAAGAAGACTATTTAATATTATTTATTTTAATAAAGAAGCACCGGATACAGCTCTCCTATCACTGGACGCCGAAAAGGCCTTTGATAGAGTTGAATGGCCCTTTCTTTTTGAAGTCCTACAAAGGTTTGGACTTGGAAATAATTTCATAAAATGGGTTCAAATAATATACAATAATGCTACAGCAGAAATCCTAACAAATAACAATATTTCAAAACCAATAAAAATCAATAGAGGATGTCGACAAGGCTGTCCACTTTCACCTTTACTGTTTACTATGGCAATTGAACCTTTAGCGATAGCGATACGTTTACATTCACAAATATATGGAATTAAAGTTGGACCAACAGAACATAAAATCTCCCTGTACGCCGATGACATAATTTTGTTTATGTCGAATCTAAAAAAATCAATTCCAACCTTGTTGAATTTAATAAAGAATTTTGGGGAAATATCAGGATATAAAATAAATAAAACTAAATCTCCCCCACAGCCCCCGGCGATGATGCGCAGGGGCGGTGACTCAGTAGAGGGGAAAGAAGGCAAGGATGAGCCCGTAATCCGTCTGACGGCGAAAGGTCTGCAGCTCCTCCCCCGTCTGCGGACCACACCGGCGCTGCACCTCCGCTGGACCCCGATTGGGTCCCAGCTGCACCCACGTCGGGCCCCGATTGGGCCAGAACCGCACCTGCGGTGGACCCCGATTGGGCCTCTGGTGCACCCACGTCGGACCCCGATTGGGCCAGAATCGCACCTGCGGTGGACCCCGATTAGGCCTCTGGTGCACCCACGTCGGACCCCGATTGGGTCGGTGCAGCTCCACTGACGATCTCCACCCCCGAACCTGGGACCTCCAACCCAGTGACTCCGACTGGTTCCATGCCGGCGACACTGCAACGAGGCTCACAAACAACAAGAAAACCGGGATCAGAATCACCAGTAGCAACAGAACCCAGCGAGACGAGCTCGGGCACAGGAGGCGGCTGCTCCTCACTTGCCTCACTGAGAGGCAGGCAAAAATGCTCCAAAACAGGGGACAGAGACACAAGAGGGAGCACTTGCCTGCACTCGGGTTCTGTTGCCACCCAGGACTTCGACGATCCAGGTTCAGGGCGGCGACTCTCGTCAGCAGACTCCAACTCAGCTGCGTCGGGCTCCGCAGCTGGCAAGATGTCGTCTGCAGCCTGAGGTTCCTCCCGCGCTGCTGTCCACGCCGATGACCCGTATGGCGTGGGGGCAGGGGACACTCGACCCACTGACTCGGACCGCTCCGGCGAGGAGACCCGGGGACGCTTCATCGTCGGCTCAGGCTCCGGGCCGCAGTCCGCTCTTCTCCTCCGTCCACGACGTGGCTGCAGGGCCGGATCCAGGCTTTCCAGCACTGCAGGCCCCCTCTTCATCCGACGACGTTGGCCTGGCGTCGCGGACCACTCAACGGGGGGGACACAGAGGCAGCAGGTTTAATCATTATCTCTACAGCAGGTGGAGGGAGCTCGGGGGGCTGCGAACCCCGAACTCCACCCCCAGGAGTCAGACAAGGCAGGTTACAATCATGATGTAATAAATTAACATGCACTTGCCTTTCTCCCAGAGAAGAGATGGTTCCTGCTGTAGAGGACGTTGTTCCTCCTTCTCCCCGCTGGATGGCATTTCACATTTCCCAAACATTTCACTGGATATACATCACTCCGCTTCAAAGGTGTTCATGTAAAAATTAATTGCTAACAGTAACTTACTGTCAACTCTCAGTGAGAATTGCAATATTGTGCTGGAAACCTTAATTTCCACAGTGAGGTGCTATTTGAAAAGATTTCTTACCTGACCCAGAAGTCCCACCCTTTTGCAAAAAACTTTACTCAGTTTACAACATCTGCCCTTGTATAAACATTGTTAAGCTATTCCACATCTGTTTAAAAAAGGCAGTGCTAGAGTTGGATTTATTGTTTCAATTAACAAACCACAACACCTTTGTGGTGATGGACTCTATGTTTCAAATGAAAATGCTGAGAAAAAGTGAGCGAAGTGTGCTGAAGCCAAATCACTAGCAAGCTAGCTATCGCCATTGGTCACGTTTTGCTCTCAGCCCCTCTATGGTACCGACTCAACAGGTGACCGGTTTGTTTTATAAACACTTACTTTTGCACTTGACAATATTTAATTTGTTTACATGTGTGTGAAATGACAATAAACATCTTCGTGCTGATTGAGATGTTTAGCAACAGTTACTGGCTACATTTAGAAGGGACTATTTTTTTTTCTCAGCTGTGCAAAATAACTGGTTAAACAAACAAATCATATTTTATTTAGTATTGCTGTAATTTAATAAATTGTGCTTGCAGAACTGTTGTATAAAAGCAATATTGCACTCGAGGTCATACAGTATCACTGAATATAGTAACTATGGGTGTGATACGTCTAATGCCCGACACGTAGTTACTATATTCATTGATGCCGTACTCCCTCTTGTGTAATATTGCTTAAATATACAAATACACTCTTGAACAAAATCGTAAGACCGGGGAAAAAATTAAAAGTATTCACATTTTGTGCTGGTGGATTGTAACCAGGTAAGTAGAGCTTCAAAGTGCAAAAAGAAGAAACAGGAGCAAGAGACAAAAAAATTAGAGTAGGCAATTTATTAAAAACTGCATTTAAACTCAAGCAGGCCATTCATCAACTGATCAAAAGTTTAAGACCATAGCTCCCAAAAATCCAAAAAGAGAACTAAAAGTGTAAAAAAAAGACTCACTACCTCCCTTGGATGTCGTGGTAGTGAGTAGCCCCATAATTCTTGTTGAACACTTCAAAAATTTGTTTAGGCATGATTGAGGCAAGCTTTTCTAGGAGACTGGTGGGAACGTTACTCCATGTGGTAAAGATGGCACAGGCAGATCCGCGACCTAAATTAAAGCCCTTACTGATGGGGATTGCAGCCCAGTAACCATAAGACAGCATCTACAAAAGAAGGGCTTGAACAAAAAATGTCTTCTAAGGCCACATCTCCTCCCATGCCTCAAAGTTGCCCATTTGGACTTCGCAAGGGAGCACCAAACATGGGACACTGAAAGGTGGAAGAAAGTTTTCTTCTCTGACAAATCACAATATTTTATTTAGTATTGCTGTAATTTAATAAATTGTGCTTGCAGAACTGCTGTATAAAAGCAATATTGCACTTGAGGTCGTACAGTATCACTGAATATAGTAACTATGGGTGTGATACATCTAATGCCCGACACGTAGTTACTATATTCATTGATGCCGTACTCCCTCTTGTGTAATATTGCTTAAATATAGAAATACACTCCTGAACAAAATCTTAAGACTGGGGAAAAAAATTAAAAGTATTCACATTTTGTGCTGGTGGATTGTAACCAGGTAAGTAGAGCTTCAAAATGCAAAAAGAAGAAACAGGAGCAAGAGACAAAAAAATCAGAGTAGGCAATTTATTAAAAACTGCATTTAAACTCAAGCAGGCCATTCATCAACTGATCAAAAGTTTAAGACCATAGCTCCCAAAAATCCAAAAAGAGAACTAAAAGTGTAAAAAAAAGACTCACTACCTCCCTTGGATGTCGTGGTAGTGAGTAGCCCCATAATTCTTGTTGAACACTTCAAAAATTTGTTTAGGCATGATTGAGGCAAGCTTTTCTAGAAGACTGGTGGAACGTTACTCCATGTGGTAAAGATGGCACAGGCAGATCTGCGACCTAAATTAAAGCCCTTACTGATGGGGATTGCAACCCAGTAACCATAAGACAGCATCTACAAAAGAAGGGCTTGAACAAAATGTCTTGTAAGGCCACATCTCCTTCCATGCCTCAAAGTTGCCTGTTTGGACTTTGCAAGGGAGCACCAAACATGGGACGCTGAAAGGTGGAAGAAAGTTTTCTTCTGACAAGAAAAAATTTAACCTGGATGGTCCTGATGGTTTTCAGCATTACTGATACGACAAGGAGATCCCACTGGATCTGAAAAGGGACCATGTACAATAATAAACATCAGTATTAACATTTAATGCATTGTACCAGTTAGCTTTAAGCTAATATACAACTGCAGTCCGTTGGCAGGTCACAATTAAAACATCATAATGAAAAACAATAATAAAATATTAAAATACTATAATAAAACAATAAGACAAGACAAAAATAAAGGATAGTTAGAATGCTAAACTATAAAATCCATGACACAGTAAAACAAAAAAACTCTCTGGTCTCTCTGGTAGTCCATCGAATTCGATGATGACCATCTTCTTTATTTGTGAGTCTGCTGGTGTTTGAATAGTCCGATCCTGGATCTGCAGATTCGGTTACAGACCAGGCATGTGAAGGAGGTGCTGGGGGGAGCAGGGGGGACTTGCCTTTTTGCACGCTTTGCTGTCCAGTGTTGTATGCGATGTTCCTCCATATAATCCACTCCCTGTGAGGAGTGGGAGCGCCAGATGTCTTGGCAGGAAGTGAGTTCCTCCAGCAAAGAGGGGTTGATCCGACATCTCTTCAGGATGGACTTCATTTGGTCTTTGAAATGCTTCTTCTGCCCACCAGCGCTACGTTGGCCTCGGTGTAACTGACCATACAGGATTCTCCGTGGGAGTCTGTGACTGGGCATCCGGATGACATGCCCCAACCACCTGAGTTGATGCTGGGCCATGATGGACTCCCCGCTGCAGCTGCCAGCTCTCTCCAGCACTTCTGTGTGCAGTACTCTGTCCTTCCAAGTGATGCCAAGGATCTTCTGAAGACATCTTACATGGAAGGTCTCCAGGCTTCTCAGATGGCGGCTGTAAATAGTCCATGCCTCACATCCATACAGGTAAGGTGGTGATACATACAGCTCTGTAGACCAGCACTTTGGTGTGGAGTTTGAGGTTACTGTTCTGAAAAACCCTTCTCCTTAGTCGATCAAAAAATGCTGATGCTTGCTTGAGGCGGTTCTGGATCTCGTCATCCATTAAGCAGGTGTCAAACATTATGCTCCCCAGGTATTTGAATGTGGGCACTGTGAGCAACTGTTGCCCTGCTGCTGTGAGGGTTATTGGGTTTTGTGGGGGGTCAGTACTGGACTGACAGAGTACCTCTGTCTTCTGGGTGTTGATTGTCAGTCCCATTCTGGTGTATGCAGTTACAGCTGCCGAGAGGATGATTTGTAGAGCGTCTGGTGTATGGGCAACTAGGGCACAGTCATCGGCGTATTGTAGCTCAATGACGGTCTCTGATGTCAGCTTGGAAGTTGCCTGTAGCCTCCTGATGTTGAACAGGTTACCATCAAGCCTGAAGTCAATGGTAACTCCAGCTTGCTTCTCCACCATCCTACGAAGCAGAGTTGTTACACAGACAAGGAAGATGTTGAAGAGAACTGGGGCCAGCACACAGCCTTGCCCCACTCCGGTTTGCACTCCAAAAGGTTCTGAGCTGTGCCTTCCCACTACCACTCGGGCCATCATCCCAGAATGGAACTGTGCAAGGATGGTGAGAAACTTGGGTGGACACCCAAATCTCTTCAGGACTTGCCACAGTAGTTCCCTGTTCACTGTGTCAAATGCCTTTGACAAGTCGACAAAGGCAATGAACAGGTCCTTATGCTGCTCCCGACATTTCTCTTGGAGCTGACGTGTCACAAAGATCATCTCCGTCACAAAGATCATCAACTGTCCCCCTGTCCTTCCGAAAACCACACTGTGACTCTGGGGTGACCCGCTCTGATATTGCAGAGATGAGTCTGCGAAGCATGACCTTGGCAAGGACCTTTCCAGCAATGGCCAACAGAGAGATACCTCTACTATTGGAGCAGATGGATTTGTCTCCTTTATTCTTGTAAATGGTCACAATGTTGCCATCTTTCCACTGTTGTGGGACACACTCTTGTCTCCACACCTCTAAGATATAGAGATACAGAGTCCGAGTGCAGAGGTAGCCTCCTTCCTTGAGAAGTTCAGCTGGGATGCCGTCAGGTCCAGGAGATTTATTGTTTTTCAGGGTTTTTACTGCATTCAGGATTTCTTTGAAGGTTGGGGGGAGGTCGAGATCTGGCAAGGTAGGATGTTCAGGGAGCTCTGCAAGAACAGTTGGGTCCACTGAGGTGGGCTGGTTAAGCACGGTGTTAAAATGCTCAGCCCACCGCTCCACTATCATGCCTGATACTTGATTAAAGAAGATCCATCAGCAGATCTAACAGGTGCCAGGGAGCAGTTTCTGGGACCGTAGATGGTTTTGACTGCATCATAGAAACTGTGTATTTCGTTTCTATCAGCATGAGTCTGGATTTCATTGGCCTTTGAGATCCACCACTCATCTTGCAGTTTCCTGAAAGTTGTTTGGACCTCAGAACGAAGGGCTTGCCATTGCTTCTTATGGAATTGGGATTGTGGGTTGTTCAAGGTGGCTCTGTGTGCCCTGTGCATTCTGTCCAGGAGGGTGGAAATCTCTCCAGCATTCTGGTCAAACCAGTCCTGATGTTTCTTGGTTTTGAAACCGATGGCTTGGGCTGCAGTGTCAAAGAGGATGGTGGATAGAGTGGTCCACTTCTCATCCATCCCAGACTCTGAAATGAACAGTTGTTCAATACCTGCCAGCCTCTCAGCTAGGGAGCGACGGAAGTTGTCACAGATGACGCTGCTAGAGATTCTGGCACAGTGGAGTGTTTTCCTCTTTGGGCCACCGTGGCGAGCTAGGGGCCGAACATGCATTCTGACCTTTGTCAGAATCATGCGGTGATCGGTCCAGCAGTCTGCCCCTCGCATAGCTCTTGTGATGAGCACGTCCTTGAGGTCAGCCCTCCTCACGATCACATAGTCGATCAGGTGCCAATGTTTGGACCTGGGATGCATCCAGGATGCCTTATATTTGTTCTTTTGCTGGAAGATTGTATTAGTGATGGTAAGATCATGTTCCGCACAGAGACTGAGAAGTCTCATGCCATTGGGGTTGACTTTTCCAATGCCATGGGCACCGATCACACCAGTCCAGTTTTGCAAGTTCTTTCCGACTCTTGCATTGAAATCACCAAGCAGCATGATTTTGTCACCCTTCGGGATGTGACTGTGAATGTCATCGAGTGCCTGGTAGAAGTGGTCCTTCTCTTCAGCGTTCAATGGCAGAGTTGGTGCATAGGCACTTACCAAAGTGACATACCTACATTTTGCAAGGGGGATGCGAAGAGTCATGAGCCTTTCACTGACACCCACTGGTGATTCTGTGAGCTTGTGCAGGAGGCTATTCTTGATTGCAAAACCAACTCCATGAAGGAGCTGTCCACCAATGGGGTATCCTTTCCAAAAGAATGTATAACCCTCTCCTACTTCATTGAGTGAGCCTTCCTCGAGGAGTCGGGTCTCACTGAGCGCTGCCACATCCACACTGTAGCACTTCAGCTCGCTGGCAACAAGTGCTGTTCTGTGCTGTGGTCTGTCCGGACTGGCATCCAGGAGTGTCCTTATGTTCCATGCTGCAATTCTAAATGGTATTGTTTTTGTTTTTCGACCGCATAGTGGAATGTCCCGACAGGTGTGGTTTCCTATCCAGGTGCTATGCTGAGTGGGCAATGTTTAGGCCACCTTTTCTAAGCTTTTCCCCAGCAGTGCGGTCCCTAAATAGGGCTGCTCAGACGCACAGGGGTCTGCCGGAAGCAGCTGCCACTCAATCCCAACTGGTAACAACCGTTTCCCTGTGCTGCTGACGTGCAGAGTTCCAGCTAGGAGCTTCCAGCTCATTCAAACCTGCCCCCATTACTGGATGCTCCATCGCCACCAGACTTTAGAGGTCGGAGACTCAGGTAAAGAAGATACCTGCACAGTGATGGTTTTTAGAGTGGCACGGGGGGGGGGGGGGCGCTTTTTCCTATGCCACTACCTTGATTTTACAGAAGATGGTTCCAGTGGCAAGGGAGACCCTAGACGACCGGCATCTTCTCACAGCTGCAGGAGGCTGCCGGAATCCAGGATTTTGGGAAACCGCCTCAAAGCGTGCCACCACCAGCTTGCTTTTTTTGTCAGGGTGTGCTCCCTTAGCCTTTGTCCGCTTTTACAGTCATTATGGTGTTTATCATTACTACCAGCTTCTGCCTGCTCTACCGTTGAGGTCTTCATCTTCGTCTTCGGGATCACTCTTAGTCTGGCCTCTACCCTTCGACCTGTTCGGCTTGGGTGACCCTGCCTGGAGTACGAGACTCCGGCTGACATGCCAGTCCCTTGGCAGGTCACAATTAAAACATCATAATGAAAAACAATAATAAAATATTAAAATAATATAATAAAACAATAAGACAAGACAAAAATAAAGGATAGTTAGAATGCTAAACTATAAAATCCATGACACGGTAAAACAAAAAAACTACACATATCCAACACACACACACTCAAAAGTGCACACATGCACACACACTCACACAGCTATACAAATTAAAAATAGCCATTAATGGTTACAGTTGTGATTTCTTTCAATAGTTTTTCTGTTTACTTTTAAAACTACCTATGAAGTTACAGTTCTTTATGCCATCTGGGAGGGCATTCCACTCAGCCATAGCTTTTACAGAAAAAGCTGACTGTCCAAAGGCGCTGCAGTGAAAAGGTATCAAACAGTCACTGGCACAGTGTACGAGGCTCCATCATGAAATGGAACAATGGTGCTGCAGGTTGTGCAGGGATGTCAAACCATAGCTGGCTACGTGGAGATGGTGTGGCAGGCATCCATCTTGACTGAGGGCCCTTGTCGGTTGTGTGGTAATGACTGGATCTTTCAACGGGACAACGCTGCAGCTCACAATGCCTGCCTCACCAAGAACTTCCTCCAGGAGAATAACGTCACTCTTTTGGACTATCCTGTGTGTTCCCCTGATGGAAATCCCATTGAGAACGTTTGTGGATGGATAGCAAATGAAGTTTATAGAAATGGATGTCATTTCCAGACCGTGGATGCCCTTCGTAGAGCCATCTTCACAAAATGGAGCAACGTTCCCACCAGCCTCAAGCATCCCTAAACGAATGTTTGAAGTGATCAATGAGAATGGTGGGGCTACTCACTACTGAGCCCTTTTGGAGACTTTTAGTTGTGTTTTGGGGTTTTTTGGGCTATGGCTGTAAACTTTTGATGAGCTGTGAATAGCCTGTTTGAGTGTCACGTCCGCTGCGTGATCTTGCAGCGAACATATGAAATAAGAGCGAGCCCAACCTGCAGTAATGTAACATGTTTATTAGCAAAAAGAAAAATGTACACAATATCCATATAACTGTCACAAATAGAAGAACAGACAACTGGCTTCTAGCTTCGTTGGCTGGGGAAGAAAAGCCAAGTGCGGTCCAGACAGAACAGGAGCGGAGGGAAAGGCAATAATAACAGAACATGCATACACGTAGGAGCGGAAAGGCTCTGGAGTAAGTACACAGTTCAAACCAGGGGAAAACCAACAGTCTGCGAGCCAGGATGTCCAATGTTGACTGAAGCTGCCACACTGACTGCGTACCTGCCTCCCTATAAGTATGCAATATGCTAACGAAGGCAAGTGGACACAGCTGTGTGGCAAGCAGGTGCATAGTTAATTGGACAAATGCGTGTGTATGCGTATGCGTATGAGTGTGTGTGTGTGTGTGTGTGTGTGTGTGTGTGTGTGTTGATGCCATACATACCGGTGAATATCTGGTGAGGAGGAGGCGTGGCCGTAGGACTGGCAGAGAGCAAGGCTCAATCTGCCAGCTGGAATTAATAAGCAATCATCAAAACCCTACAGCCACAGGTCATGGACGGGGTAGACAATCCCGAACATGACACTGAGTTTAAATGAAGTTTTCAATAAATTGCCTACTCTCTATTTTTTGTCTCTTGCTTCTGTTTCTTCTTGTTGCATTTTGAAGCTTTACTTACAACCTGGTTATGACCCACCAATACTTATCATTTTTTTCAGGTTTTAAGATTTTGTTCAAGGGTGTATAGTTAAGAAAGGAGATTGCACTTCCTGGGTTTTATGATGTTATGAGCTAACAAGCCTCACCTTCATTCCCTAAGTCAACAAAACAAATGTAAATGGCCCAATCAAACAAACAAACAAACAACAAAAAAAAACTTTGACCAATTTGTTTTGGTGCTCATGAATAGGCTGGAAATCTACTGTTTCAACAGGGTCTTGCAGACAGTTTTTTGATTGTATGTAAAACAAAAATGATTTTTGGTCTTAAAGCCTGCATATACTGTATTTGTCCCTTAAGGTGTCAAAACTTAAAACTAATCCCTGGAAAATGTACAACATGAAACCTTTTAATTTTATAACCACACATAATGAAGTATTTTTGATTCATATTTCTTTATACTTTGAAAAACAGCAGTAATAGGCTAGCCCTTTTATCTGTAATTTCTTTGTACAGTCTTCAAACAAGTTAAGAATTTTACTAATCTTCTCTGTGAAGTACTCTTAATGTTCTACTAAAGACCAGAAAAGCAAGTTATGTATGAGCAAGGCCAGCTATTTATCTCAGCTACACTGCCAGACTGCATTTGGGGAGAAAGAGATTCAATTTAAGAAGATCTGTGGGTTTGGATAATTTCTGCTACATTAATTCTATCTGTGAGTCTGGGCTTCTCATGTCATGTTGACCAATAGGTGCTTCAGTGCTCAGAGCACCACAGTACTGAAAAATAAAAACCCATTTTTGTCCATCAACACCAATTCCATCAATACGACCTCCATTAACTCACCTCTGTACATTCTGCCATCACTTTTTTTTGGTTTTTTCCATCTTCCCAGTGATACATAATTAACTTTAGTTGTCTGGTTTTTGAATTGAAACATAAACCTCTCATCCTGTTACACATATGTACACATGCACTTAGGATCTGAGGTTTTTCGGACGTGGCTTAGCTCGTGTCACATCGGCGGCACTTTGTTTCGTGTGAAGCATTCGGTGACATACCTGCTCGCTAGAGCCACTTTTCGAATAAATCTTACATGAGTATCTGTCCCAAATGCATCCTACACTATTTAGATTTGATGTGTTGCTAAAACATCCTCTACCCGACTCACACTTAGAATTTCATTTGGCTCCATGCCATGATAGTAAAGTGCTCTTTCTGCACAGCCAGGGGCATACTCTACTAATGTGGTTCTCGCTGGCATCACTCACTTGTTGTGGCGGTAGAGAGCCATACATGCCACTCCAAGAAGACAGATCCCCGAGGCGATGCTGAAGATGGACAGCACCTGCCTCTGGTAGGTGTCACCGCTCTCTGTGGAGGAGAAGATACAGTTTAGGCCAATGAATTTCACACAAAAAACATGGGCCACGGCTGAGAGTGAGCACAGAAGGGAAGCGATGTATCATGAATTAACATACCAAGCGCACAAGAGACGGTGGATTGACATACCCAACACAACCACATGCAGACATCCACCCACAATTGGCATTTGCATAACACAACCAATGCTGCTGTCAGTAAATGTCAGTGTTTGAGCCTGCGATGGGGACATGGCAGACACAGGCAGGGCTCAGTGACATGTGCTAACTGAAGTGTGATGATGATTTCGTTCAGACAAACCCAACAGGGAACACGGATGGACCGTCTTCACAGTGGGAGCCGCACTTAACTGTGTGCATGCATGCAGGGCTTGTGCATGTGTTACCATTCGGGGACGGTTGGTGACAGGGAATAGGCAGCAAATGAATGGTCCCGGAGCCTCTTGTCAGACCCCTGCACATCAGCTGCAGAGGCTTAAGGTCACAAGCAGCCGGGGCAAGTAGCAGCTGATCTCAGGAGATATCCCTCTGGTTGTGTTGGTGGGCTGTGCACTGTGTGGAGTTAAAGACTTTGCATACACTGGCTTATCAAAAAGCCTTTTGATGAGCTCATGTTTTGCGACCACAATAAGGACAATCTAGAACCTGCTGCTAATCCGCAGACATAACCCAGTGTTGCCAAGGCTTTTCTGTTCCACCGTCATTCATGACCTTACACATAGCCTCCTTTGGCATTGCTCAATCACTCAAAAACAATAAATCCCCCCGTGTCCTGTCTCAACACCTTGACAACTGCAGGGGAAAGTGCAGAGAACATCACCACAGCCTGTTCATGACCTTTAAGGACTCATCTGTGGCTTCTGATGCTGTCAACAGAGAACAGTCCTGGGAGGACTTCTTCATCCATGCTTGTCTGCCCAGGTTAATCAACTTTTGTCAACTCTTACTTTAAGGGGAAGATGCTCTTGGAAAGCTTTCTTTGTCCAAAGGTAACATTGGAGTGCAACCATGCATTCAGTTTTTCCTTTTTATTTTCATGTTTTTTTCTCTGCATTACATCATGGCTGCATTACACATTTAAGAGACAGGATGGTGCAACTGAGTTCAAACTTTAGCCTGTTCTTTTTTAATATTGGAATGATCCTGGCAAAAGATAAGGATAACATAAAAACACATCCTGAAGTGACAGTTCCTGGATAAATATATACATCACAAGACCAAAGTGCCCACTCAGCTCCTGGGAAAGGCAGGTGGGATGCACGGCGAATTAAAATAGAGCCAGTCCACATAAATACTGCACAATGGGTCAGCTGTGGCAAAATACTGCATATTTAACAAGGGGAAAGACGCACATTCTGAGTCTGTAATAATGATTTGAAATTATTATAGGAACATGTTATGCCCTTTTCCCACATGTTGACATAGTTCTCAGAGGTGTTAATGAAATATCTGTGACGTGCTTTGGTCAAAAACATCTCATGGATTAAATACTGCAGCACGGTTTTCCACCCAGCTTAAGCACCCTTTTACAAAACGACCTGTTTCAGTTAATTTTTCCATAAATGCTAATGGGCCAAAGCTCACCCCACCTTTCCTCTTGTATCACTGCTGGGATGTGGGGATGGCACCATATTGAGGCATTAGCTGGCTAGCCAACAGTTCCATAGAGAACTAACTTACATAAAATTGGCTGAATGTGATAATATACAAGTCCAAATAAACAAGAGATGGGCCGATCCAATATTTTATATTGTATGGGTATAAACACCCTTTAAAACTACTGACATTCTGTAAACATCTCTCCCTGCACAGCACTGGCTGCAGCTCTGCAGTGTGTGTGAGGAGTCCGCATGCAGAGATGTAATGTTAGAGGCAGGATGGTTGTTAACGGACTTTTTAAGGATTAAAAAAGGAGATGAAAACTAAATAAAGTCTATCATTGCAAGCAAAAATGTAATTAAAAATAAATAAAGGAAATGGAAGACTTATAGACAACAATAACTGATCTTATCTGCACTGAATATTTAACTCTTCATAAAATCTTTCTAAAACTTTAGACTGACAGAGTGAATGCTCTTGCTATAGAGAAGATTTTTGTTGGTTGTCCTGGTAGTGCTAAATGTGGTTTTCAGGAGGATAAAAACGCTCCAAAATAATTTTAAACAAAAGTAGGATTCAAGAGAAGTTTCAGTTTCTCTGATGTCTGTGATGATGAGGTGAGCTAATAATTATTTAGGACGTTATTATTCTAAAAACAGTGGGTTTTTTGTCAGTGTTCAGGGATAATGTTATCTTACACACAGCAGACATTTTCCTGTTTCATCAAACATAATTAGATGTTACAGAAATGGACTAAAATATAATTTAATTGTATTAGAGCTCTGATGGAGGGCAGATATCTGTGACTATATGGGCTTCATCTCAGACTCATCAAAAATCATACTGGACATAAACTCACATTTTTTTTTAATATAAATTTATTTTTCCTGTGATGTTTTCACAGAGTTCAGACTGTTCTTTGTAATTTACTGACTGATTTAAAAAAATGATCAATTTTATTAGGTGTTATTTGTTATTAGTGTCCATACTCCATATATTCTATTGATCAATCTAAATTTGAATCAGTTGCAGCTTAACATCCTCTATTATCATTTTTGTTAATATAGAGATAAATGTGAATTTATAGGCTTAATAAATGACAGAACGTATTGATTAAAGAATACCCTTAAGAGTTCAGCTGTAGGAGTGTATTTTTACAACTTTAACATCTTCACCCTTAAACACTTGCAGAAATATCATAGAAATGAGTAAGATGAATTTATTCAGGCTACAAGCTAAGGTACTATAATTTAAAATACCGGATTGGAGTGAGCATTAAAAAGCTGTATTGTTACATTCCTAATGTATTATATATTTCCATTAGAAATATATGATCAAGGGTTGACAGATGAGCTGGCTTGGATCACAGATGTCTAGTGGGGTAAACAGATTACTAAGTAGACATCTTCCAAAGACCTATTGGTTTCAGATGATAATTCATTTTTTTAAGATTATTAATAAAGCAGAAAACAATCATGCAATTGCCCCTTTAAATTTGGCATTAATGAATAATTTGCCACAAACTGATTGTATTTAATCTTTCTTTACATACAGTGGGCATTATATTCTGACTGGATTTATGGTTTAGAAAACAATGCTGATAGCTATTTAACAGTCATAAATGAAATCTATATATGTTTGCTATTTCAAGAGGGGGGTGTATTAATAAATATATAGGTAGTCAACATAGAGTATCTAAATATATAGAAAATGCACAGTATGTGTATTAAGTAAATGTATAGTATATACTGTATAGTAGACCCTCAACTGAACTTTCTGGACCAGATTCTGTCTCAGGAAGACAGCAGTGAATGGCTGCCAGCTGCACAATGGAAGTTGCCTCAGTTTTGTTTCTAAGCAATGCATCACTTGAATATCTGTGCTCCTACAGCCTCTGGTCTTCACCGTAAGTGAAATAACCTCTTGATGGTTGCATATGTGAAAGACAGAAAATATCTTTCCCTGCTGCTGCTGCATCATTGGCGCTCATGCGGAGCACCACCTGAGACAAGCCTTTGCCTTTTTTTGATAGATGAAATAGGCTTTTTCAAAATCTGAACATAAAAACAGCTGTCTACAAAGCTCTGTTGAATGGCTGCAAGGGAAACCGACATGCAGTCTGTACATAAAGCCATTACAGGCTTTTCATGCCTGATCCCTACAAGGCACTCTTGAAATTAGATGCAAGAGCATGCAAGGAAACAAAACAAAAGTGAACAGGCACACTGGCTGAGCCATCTTGTTTTGACACAAGGACAAGATAACCCCATATGGGCTGCTGTACTATTAAAAAAAAACCTCTTTATGCTCCTCTTGTGCTTTAATGAAGACTGTGCTAAAGCGTTAATGAGAAAATTTACTTTCCAGCATGAAAAAACATCAGAGTAAACCAGTAAGTCACACACAGCTTCAAATGTCGGGCTAAAGAATGTAAGAAAACCAAGAGCACTCAATCCCACTTCAAACAGAGCTTTTGCTGTAGTCCGACTAGCCGCCTCAGACTGGCACATATCAGACTTGGATAACAACCACCAAAAGACTTGTTTATAAAGCGGAAGAGGAACTTGTGATGGAACACAAAGCATGAGAAGCTCAGCAAGCGTAGTGTTTACCTCAGAGCCGAAAAAACTATCTGTGCTTCTGTCTGTCATCTGTCTAGCTATCAATCGATCACTCCTGTTCTCATTTTCTCTAATGCATCCGCCCAACCTGCAGGAGCATTCCGAACTAATTTGGTCGCCAGATTAAAGTCAGTGAACTGAGGAATGCTGTGTGCCGGGCATGGATCCTCTCCTTCCTTCTGTCTCCTAGAGCAAGTATGTGACGCGACAGCAGTGAATGAGGCCATGTTAATGGAAAACTTCACAGCATGCAATGTTGGGTTTTTTTTTATGTATGCACAAAAGGAAGGCAGGCAGCGAGAAAGAAGGGGAAAGAGAGAAAATGAAAAACAGCATGGTAGAGAGGGTGTCTGTGTGTGTACGGGGGTGAGATTGTGTATTCCCTCTGGACAAAGAACAGTGTGTCATTATTAAGGAGGGAGGGCCAGATAATTCGTTTCTTAAAGATTTGTCGACCACCTAGAAAGTGGAAAAGTACTTTAAGTAACATCAATGGAAATCCAAAGAGGTTTAAATTGTATATTCATTGGCTCTCAATCCACCAGCAGACTGTTTTTTTCTGCATTATAACAAGACTAGATTCCTTTGTTTAGCTTGATGAAAAACACAGCCCACAATGGAGTTCAGTAATGAATATTTACATTCCAACATGTGTCTGTCATCATTGGGGTTATTTCTGCTGGTCTGTTCACTCATCGGTTTGGGTTTCTCACGCTGTCAAACTCAATTCTGATGTCATCACACTGATCCAATAATCTTTTTGCCCACCTGCTGCAAGCCAATCCAGCTCCTTTCCTTATATCACCATTCTACCTTTCAGACTCTCTGTTGTGCAAACTGCCTCTTCCCTGTTCCACTCACATCCTGACCGTCCAAATAACCCCATTCAGTTCCATTTGCTCCATACAAGGACTTTTGTTTGATTTCACTGAACCTAAAATGGCCTTTTTTTCTTTTCTTTTTTCCCCATGCATAAGTTGGAATGTGGGAAACAAAATGATCTTGAGTTGATAAGATGTAGTAATTTGTTTTAACACAAGGGTCTGGTATTTACTATTTTCTAAAATTACTGCAATTCACAGTTCCAGCTTTTAAAAGTAACACTCAGTAAATGTATGGAGTATTACTGAGTTATTGCTGAGCACACTGTGGACAGAGATGATTGACTGGTTCGAGAGGGGAGTTAAAGGTGCCATTTATGTTCATGAAGAGAAACCTGCAATCAACAGAAAACGGCTGGGAGACGTAGTCTCTCCAGCGTGTCCTGGCTCTGCCCCGGGCTCTCCTCCCAGTGGGACATGCTGAAACACCTCAAGTGAGAGGCATCCTGATCAGATGCCCAAACCACCTCAACTGGCTCCTCTGGATGTGGAGGAGCAGCAGTTCTACTCTGAGCCTCTCCCAGATGACTGAGGTCCTCACCCTATCTCTAAAGGTGAGTCCAGCAATCCTGTGGAGAAAGCTCATTTCAGCTGCTTGTATCCGCGATCTCATTCTTTCGGTCATTACCCAAAGCTCATGACCATAGCTGAGGGTAGGAACGCCTGGTAAATCGACAGCTTTGTTTTAGAGCTCAACTCCCTCTTCACCACAACAGACCAGTACAATGTCGGCATCACTGCAGATGCTGCTCTGATCTGTCTACACACCCTTGTTCAAATGCCAGGTTTTTGTGATGTAAAAAAATGAGACCAAGATAAATCATTTCAAAACTTTTTACTATTAATGTGACCTACAACCTGCACCACCCAACTGAAAAACACAAACTGAAATCTTTTAAAAGGAAAAATAAAAAATGAAAAACTTACAATAACCTGGTTGCATAAATATGCACACTCTGTTATAACTGGGGATGTGGCCGTGTTCAGAATTATCCAGTCACATTCAAAGTCATGTTAAATGGGAGTCAGCTCACACTTGCCACCATTTAAAGTGCCTCTGATTAACCCCAAATAAAGTTCAGCTGTTCTAGTAGGCTTTTCCTGACATTTGTGACCCATGCTGGCAGAATGAGTCACTTTGAGGAAATTGTCAAAACTGAGGTAACTTTTTTCCATATTCTGTATTGAAAGACCTTCAAAATGATATTTAATTTGTAGGAAGTGCGCAAAAACGGACCAGGAAAAAGACGATTTGTTTTTATTTTGGCTAGGTTGAAAACTCGCGTTCGATCAGTCAGAAGTTACGTCTTCCGCAAAAACATATGAAGAGTTCTTTTGCAAACACAGATAAGTCCAGTTGTGTTCAAAATGAGAAAACCACTTTTTCATCTGTAGGTTTATAGGTGTTAGTATTTCCAAATCAGCTTCTAAGACATGGTCACTTGAAATATGAGTATCTCAGACATAATAAAGAAAAAAAATCAAACATCAACTCATTGTTACTTTTTGGCAATTTATTAGTCCTTTTTTTTGCAAAAACATATAAGTCCACAAGCCATTCTTTTGCAATAACAGACAAGTCCCAAAAACCATGCTATTTTGTCTGGAACATACTTGAATGTCTATAAGCATCAGTGTAGTATAATTGACACACTGATTTAGGCATACCCCCTCAGTAAAATGGTATAATATAGCTATAATAAAGCTATAATTCAAGATTCAAAGATTTTATTTTCAATACTACTATATGTACAGGACATACAGGAGAATTGAAATGGCATTTCTCTCTCTCTTCATTGGTGTGCACAGTATAAAAAGAAAAGGAATTAGACTGGAAAAAAGAAAACAACAACAGCCGTCTTATATACAATATGTACAGTAATGCAACCCGTGGTGTAAATGGCGACAAGAAAGACCCAGACCTCCCATAGTGCAAAACTGAGATAAGTGATTAACAATGATAAAACCCAGCAATCCTATATACAGACAACTAGAGATGTAATACCTGTAGTTGCAGTTCAATGTGGTACTGTAGGTGCAGATAGTAACAGATAGGACTGCACCTGATAAGTATTGCAGTGACAGACAGGCGACAGCAGATATGGCATTTGTGCATATGGTTGCGGTTAATGCTAATGTGCAGAGACATACAGCAGCAAAGTAGCAAGAATTCTGATAACAGAAGATAATAGTAGCAAGAATTCTGAATACTGTTCGCTGTTCTGACCTCGTTTGCACCCTACTGGTGAACGCATCACTGGTTCATCTGCTTCATCAAAATTATCCATATTTGACATAAAATGCAACAAAATTGTAAAAAAACAAAAAAAAAAAAAAAAACCTGGCAGAGAAATCATTCAAAGCAAGCAGGTGCTGTGTTTGAAATGCTCACTCCTTCCCCATATAGTGTACTATATAGTAAATGCACAGCCAACGGAGCAGTGAGAGAAGAGCTTCACATCACAACATAAACTACCTTAACTTATTTATGTTTAATAATTCAGCAAAAAAGATTTGATTTAATACATATTGACTACAAATTACATGCAGATAGTCATTTCTTTTTTTTTTACCACCATTACGTTTTACTGTCTCACATGATGATGTCATTAACCGTGCCATGAAAACAAGCCCAGTAGTGTCCGAAAGCGGTTAATTTTATTGTTATATTGAGTTTACTGTATAGTCCACTATATCTAAATTCACTATATAGCGAGGAGGGAGGGAGTGAGAGAGTGAACATTCCGAACACAGCCAGGGAAATCAGTCAGCGCGAGCAGACCAGGAAGGCAGCCAAGATGAGTCACGTGACCCAAATACTAAGTGCTGATCTGCCGTGTGGAGTTATCTGCTTTTGTTAAAAAAAAAAAA
Organism: Pholidichthys leucotaenia; assembly: GCA_020510985.1. NCBI lineage: Eukaryota > Metazoa > Chordata > Actinopteri > Cichliformes > Pholidichthyidae > Pholidichthys > Pholidichthys leucotaenia. The sequence goes on along the minus strand of CM035836.1, from coordinate 404,756,433 downwards.
AAAAAATGCTCCTGGCGTTTATCGGCTTTTGAAAAAAAACAAAAAAACTCATGAATTTGTAGTGTTTATAACATAGGACATATTGGATTTTGAAAAAAAAACAACCTATTTGAACTTCTATAAGTAGGTAATTTTAACAACTGTTTGATGTAAAGAGGGAAATTTTCATGGAAGTGGTGTTTATCAGTTTTTGCAAACAAACTCTTCATATGTATTTTTATAAAGTACGATTTCTAAGCTTTCCAATGATACCAGGCACTCATGGGGGTTTTCCCGGGACTTGCCACTAGCAGACAAAGAAAGAGTCATGATTTATGACTTCTCGTGTCTGTAGCTCATAATGACGCGGTGTGCATTCCGACTCATTTTGCCAGCATTGCCACATTTTTGTAGTCACATCTTACAGCACAAGTCATGGTCTGCAGAGAGCTTCCAAAGCATCAGAGGGATCTCATTGTTCAAAGATATCAATCAGGAGAAGGGTACAAAAGAATTTCCAAGGCATTAAATCTACCGTGGAACACAGTGAAGACAGTCATCATCAAGTGGAGAAAATATGGCACAACAGTGACATTACCAAGAACTGGACGTCCCTCCAAAACTGATGAAAAAATGAGAAGAAAACTGGTCAGGGAGGCTGCCAAGAGGCCGACAGCAACACTGAAGGAGCTGCAGGAATTTCTGGCAAGTACTGGCTGTTTAGTACATATGACAACAATCTCCCGTTTTCTTCATATGCCTGGGCTATGGGGTATGGTGGCAAGATGGAAGCCTTAGGCTGTGTGTCCACTATATGTGTTTTTTCAGCTGTGGGTGATTATTTTCTATTCATTCTCTACGTAGTCCAGCATTTGCAGCGCCGAGCGCTCTTGGCGCTAAAACACTCTTGGCAGTGGCCGCTTTTTGTCATGGTGCTCAGGGCGCCCAGAGTTGAAAAAATTTCAACTTTTCAGACTGCAGCTGAGCTCGTCAATGTCAAACGTTTCTAAGCAGCCAATCAGAATAAGGAAGGGCGGGACATAGGACACTGGTACAGTCTGTAATCAGACTCCGGTTTTCTGTGTCATCATATTTTCCATCCAGAACTGCTACCAATGCTAGAATATGCTTCCTGTCCATTGTTATTTAGAGACTGCTATTAAAAAATAAGTAGAAAGTCTGACCATAGGAAAAGCGGAAGTGCTGAGCTGTGAGTGACAAGCTGTTGCTGCGATACAGGGCACAGACTTTTTTTTTTCCAGAGCGCAGCACACAAGATTGAACTTTTTGGCCATAATTCCAAAAGGTATATTTGGCGCAAACACAACACTGCTCATCGCCAAAACAACGCCATACCTACAGTGAAGCATGGTGGTGGCAGCATCATGCTTTGGGGCTGTTTTTCTTCAGCTGGAACTGGAGCTTTAGTCAAGGCGGAGGGAATTATGAACAGTTCCAAATACCAGTCAGTGTTGGCACAAAACCTTCAGGCTTCTGCTAGAAAGCTGAAGATGAAGCGGAACTTCATCTTTCAGCACGACAATGACCCAAAGCATACATCCAAATCAACAAAAGAATGACTTAACCAAAAGAAAATTAAGGTTTTGGAATGGCCCAGCCAGAGTCCAGACCTAAATCTGATCAAACATCTGTTCGGTGATCTGAAGAGAGCTGTGCACAGGAGATGCCCTCGCAATCTGACAGAATTTGGAGCGTTTTTGCAAAGAAGAGTGGTCAAATATTGCCACATCAAGATGTGCCTTGCTGATAGACTCCTACCCAAAAAGACTGAGTGCTGTAATAAAAACCAAAGGTGCTGCAACAAAGTATTAGCTTAAGGGTGTGCATATTTATGCAAACAGGCTGGGATAGGCTCCAGCCGCCCCGTGACCCGAAAAGGATTAAGCGGAAGAAGATGGATGGATGGATGGTTATTGTAAGCTTTTTATTTTTTCCCCTTAAAAGATTTCAGTTTGTTTTTCAATTGGGTTGTACAGGTTATAGGCCACATTAATGGTGGAAAAAGTTTTGAAATGATTTATTTTGGTCCAATTTTTTTACATCACAAAAACCTGGCATTTGAACAGGGGTGTGTAGACTTTTTATATCCACTGTACACACACACACACACAAACACACACAATTCTTTCTTTCCTTTTTTAGCCTTGTCTGTGTTATTGCTTGCAAAATCGCATATCTGCAGAACTGCTAAATTTTTTCCTGATCTCACCTTGTGTTTTATGGAAAATAATAATTCTGATAATGGCTAAAAATAAAGATTGTATACTGCAAAGGTGAATAACTAAGAAAAGCTTTCCTCAATGCTATGAATTTTAACAAACTGCACTTTAATTAACAGATGTTTAAAAATAACAGCTTTATGCAATCCAGGAATGGAGTCTTAAGTTTTAGATTTGCTCCTTAAATATTCATCCATATAAATTGTTGTAATATTTTAAATCAGGAAACGCACTGTTAATTAGATTTTTATTAACATGTTTATACAGCACTTATTAAAAACTTATTCTGCAAGGCCATGTCTGTACAAGCAATAGGCTGTTAATGACATTTTTTTCCTTAATAAACTGCTTAATTAAATGTATTATGATAATAATTCACCTTGCTCATAAAGGGACTTATTAGGTGGTATAAGACAATAAAACACCAAATTAAAGTGTTGATGATCTCCAAATAATTCAAAATTAAACCTTTCTTATCCCCTTCTTTCTCCCTATTCTAAAGCATGGGCTGGTTCATAATCAGTTCAGTTAAAAACTTAATGTTCACGCAACTGGTCGCAGAATAGTATCGAGGCAAACTGGTCCTGGCTGAAGGGCCAGACTAAGAGTGGTCCAGTGGATCTCCATGAAAAAGTTACAACAAGGACCCAGTGTACATGAGCCACAAGAGTCCGCCCTCCAGTGGGCTCACCCCCTGCAGGTGGAATCATGGGGATCATGGTGCTACGTGAACTGGGCAACAGTCTGGGCTACTCTGCTTACACTGCTGCCCCCATGACCCAGCCCCCCAGATAAGCGGTAGAAGACGGATGGATGGAAGAATTCAAATCTAACTGCTTGCCTATCTACAATCAATTAGCAGAAATTAAGAGGTTACAAAGGACAAAATTGTAGCCCAGTCATAGTAGAATATGGTCATAGAGACTTAGGGTGCTTTCGCACCTAAATTTGTTTAATTTGGTCCGAATCTGCATCATTTTCTTCTGAGTTAGGTCCCCTTTCACACAGGCAAAAATTGAGGCAGCCCATAAGCAGACCAAACTGCGTCACGTTAAATCCCGCAAGACTTACGTCAGAACATTCTCTGTTCTTATTGGTCAGATTTTTTTTGCCGCGAGAACAGGAAAGGTAAATACAGGAAGTAGGATGACTACCGTGTATTTATGCATTTCTGGGAGAAAATAATACAAATCATACTGTAACCTACGGGGGGGGGGGGGGGTCATTGCCCTGGTTATCGTTTATTACATACATGCATATACCACTTTTGGCAAATTGTACAGTTTGAAAATGAAGCGCTGCTATGGATGGGAAATAACATGTTAACGTTCATTAATCCTCCAGAACCGTGACGTGGTCAGCCACAGATATTTTCAAAGATCTATCAGGTATGTACAGTGACAAAATGTTTTACCATTTGCCACTGGTCCCGTTTCAGTGCGGTCGCTTTCTCACCTGCAGGACCACACCAGAGTTCACCATTTAACTCGAACCGAGACCACCTGAAAGAGGTTATTTTGGTACGCACTTGAGTGTGATTACTGTGTTCTCACCAGACAAAACAAACCGCACTAATGGAGAAAACAAACTTGAGTTCGATTGAAACGGACTAAAGCCTGCAGGTGTGAAAGCACCCTTAGTTGTTCATTAGTGTATAATGAAGAGATAATTGGCCAATCCATCCATCTTCTACTGCTTATCTGGGGGTGCAGATCACGGCGGCAGCAGTCCAGGCAGAGTAGCCCAGACTGCCGCCCGGTTCACACAGCACCACGATCCCCATGATCCCTCCTGCAGGTGGTGAGCCCATTGGACGGCGGACCCATGTGCCTCCTTTGGGTGCACTGGGTCCTTGATGTAACTTTTCTTTCATGGAGATCCACTGGACCACTCTCGGTCTGGCCCTTCACCCTACCAGACCCTACTAGGGGCAAGCTGCCACCGACAACATAGCTCCTGGGCTCATTCGGGCACTCAAGCCCCTCCAGCATGATAAGGTGGCGATCCACGGAGGGGTAATGGGCTAACAATAAACACACAAATGAGATGAGATTGAGATGAGATTCAACTTTATTGTCATTACACATGTATGAATACAAGGTAACAAAACGTGACTTGGCATTTGGGCACGCTCTGTAGAGCGCATCCAAGGCCGGGGCAGCCGCTAGGCGCCAGTCATTAAATAAGCACCAAATTAACTGTTGCGTGTTCTCTTAACTAAGGTATACAGAAATCCATGGAATACATGGATTTCATGGATTTACAATTGCAAATGTTATCATAGCCAGTAATACCAAAGTAAATATATTAAAATGTATCTATAGAAAATGTAAAAAGATCAATTCCATCTTTAACTCTGTTTATGGTGCAAGAAGAATTGTTATTCTTCAGGAACTACAACTGACACATGATATATGTGCATTATCAGTGCCTTTTTAAAAAATCGTTGGTCATAGTCAATATCATGACACTGCGACACCCCTAACAGATTGCTGTCTTTACTCCATCACAGTGCTTCACACTCATTACATCACTCCTCTCTAACAGTACTGTTCTTCATGCAGACAGAATACACCTAATTCACCGCCACGGTGTTTCCATGGCGACTGGCCCACATTAATTTTCCAAGGTGAGCGGCCTTGTTGTTCTGGTTTGTGTGTTTTCTATGCGGCATTCCATGGATGTAAAGGCACATGAAAGATTGAGCACCCTGCGCGGTCAATGAAAAGTTGTCTTACCCATGAACTCGATTCCAAGTTCGTCCGCTGTACCATTCAAGGCCAGGAAGCACAAGGAGGGGGCGAGATGGACAGAGAGAGAGGGAGAGAGAAAACAGTTACAACATGATATGCATCAGTTTTCTTCAGAATTTACCTTGGGGGGAGACACATGCTGCCACTCAACTGTAAAACTGGTTTGACGGTGTTCTCGGACATGGCTCCCCCATTTTTTTAAAATTTTTTTTTGCACCAGGTAATGAGCACACCAGCTAGCCACAAATGCTTGAAATACTTTTTCCATGATACACCGAATTCACACAGCCTGCAGAGGCTTTGATGGAAGAAAGAAAACAACACAGATATGGGGGCTGAAAGGATTACACTAAGGCGTGTGAAAATGACGTTGAAAATGACACATAATGTAGCTTTATGTCAGTGACGTTGCTTTGCACAGTCTTTTTTCCATTGATTTGAGCCCTGAGGCATTGCAGTAATTGTCCTTTTCTGTCTCCGAGCACAGGTTTTCAATATTCACAAGCCGTTCGCTGGAAAATGCACGTTCACACGCATGTGCACCCATACGGAATGGCATGCCTGTATTTTGTGATCTTTTATACACACGCACGCACATGCCGTTTCTCTTAATGCAGTTATGTTCTTTCCCACAATCCCGGTGCTGGGGAAGCAGATAAAAAGAAGCACTCGTGTTCCTTCCATCCTAGCAGTGCCCCCTTTTTCATGTCACTGTAATGTAATCTTATTGAAATTAAAATGAAACCCTCACTAGTAATTGCTTTCCTGACGGAGGTGGTCTTGAGTTTTAAGCAGCGTATGGCCTGGCAAGGCTTGACAGATTATGTGGTAGAACATAAAAAAATAGCAGAAAAAAAGATGACTTTTGATTGTTGTATGGGACTCTCTTAGTGCTGTGGATTTTGTTTGGAAAAAAAAAATAATAATAACAGCCCGAGGGAAAAGCAAGAGACAAATGAGCATTTGGATGATTTTATTATTATAATTGTGCACTGCTATCTTACTCTGTCACTGTTTGGGTTTTTAAAGAAATAGGTCTCTTTAATGTCAACGATTACAATTTGAAACGTTGTCAGAAAGCTTTCCCTAAATGTCATTTATGTTTAACAGGAAATACAGTGTTGTGAAAAAGTATTTGCCCTTTTCCTAATTTCTTATATTTTTGCACATTTGTCACACTTAAATGTTTCAGATCATCAAACAAATTTTAATATTTGACAAAAATCACCCAAGTAAATAAAAAATGCAGTTCTTAAATGATGATTTCATTTGTTAAGAGAAAAAAAGCTATCCAAACCTACCTGCCTCCCTTGCATTTAAGGTTCTTTTTTTACTTTATAAAACTCTTAATGGTCTTGGCCCTTCTTATTTACTTGATTTGCTTTTACCATATCGACCCTTGTGGACCCTGAGGTCCTCTGGTACTGGCCTTTTAGTGATACCTAAAGTCAGGACAAAAACTCACGGTGAGGCATCGCTTGAGTTTTTCAGCCCACGTCTGTGGAAAGGCCTGCCAGAGGACCTCAGGGCTGCAGACAGCATTGATATTTTTAAAAGGTGTCATGGTCTGCTCTGTGCTTATTGCCATCAGCTGCATGCACACGTGCTCTCCATCTAGACCTGGCCTATTTATACCGCGCTGCCCTGGCTTCAGTGTGGAGTTGTCTCACTGTGCTCCAGACGAGCTTCATCTGCCATCCTCGACATCTACCACAGCCTATCGTTGTCCTTGTTCCAAGCCTGCTGCCCCCAAAGTCTGAAGGACCTCACCTGCAGCCCACGTAAGCCCATTCATTCCTCTCACCTTGTCTACTAGTCCCCTGTGCACAGGCGGAGCTCCGTGGCGGCGGATTCTCCTCTCCTCTGTGGCGGCGGACTCCTCTCCTTCTCCTCCACTCAACACCTTCATCTCCAAGCCACGCACCAGCAGGAGCTGTATCTCATCTGCAGACACTGTCCTCCTGGCCGTAGCCGCCGCGCTGAACCTGAGCTGTCTACCATCCCTGCATACAGTAAGCCACAGACTAAACTGTTCCTCTCCTGCAGTTTCCACCACTAACTGTTCCGCTTCTGTGTGTTCCTAGGGTTGCCAGGCTGTACGGTGTCCTGCTCTGTTCCCTGCAGTTCCTGCTCACACTTACACACATGCATTCACACATTTACATGCTAATAAACCTAACTGAATCTGTTCTGGAGTCTGTGTCTGGTCACTGGGTCATAAAACCACGTCAGTACAACTCCGCCAGAACGACCCAGCTGACAGCACTTTAGTGCGCGGGATAAATAACACAGAGATCCGAATAGCTCAATTGGCTAATCAGCAGCAATCTATACTGACCCAATTAGCTCGTGTTACCGACCAGATGGACCGGCTAACTAGTCCCCAGGCATTTCCCCTGGCTTCTCCTGCCTCAAGTAGTTCCTCAGCTCCCGCTAGCTCCCCAGCTAACCAGTTCAGACGGGGGCCCCCTGCCCAGCTGACTCCTGTCCCAACTCCCAACCGCTTTCACGGTAAACTAGGGGAGGCTAGGGGTTTTGTCATGCAGTGCGAAGTAGTTTTCCAGCGGGTACCCGAGGATTTCACCACAGACCATAGCAAGATTGGTTATATGATTAATTTACTGGAGGAGCGAGCATTAGCCTGGTCTTATGCAGTTATGGCTAGAGCTAACTATGCCAGCTTGACTTATAGCCAGTTTATTGGGGAATTTAATGAAGTGTTTGATCATTTCGACCAGGACAGTGTGCTTACCTCTCGGTTGCTAAATCTGATACAGGGTACCAATGCTGTGGCCAACTATGCCGTCGACTTCCGGGTGGTGGCTACTGAGGTGGGGTGGGAGGATGCTTCCCTGTGTAGTATCTTCATCAGGAGCCTCAGCCTTAGCCTTCGGGATGAGCTAGCACCCTTGGAGAAACCAACTAGGCTATCCAAGCTAATTTCCTTAGCCATCAGCTTAGATAACAGGTTGAGGGAACGGGCAGCGGAACGTAAATCTTACGGTCACTTGGGTGCCCAGTACCACCGCGCCCCTCAACCCTCCCTATTGGCCCTTCCTTCCTCCGACTCCCCTGAGGCCCCAGAACCAATGGTAGTGGGTCAGTCCAGGTTGTCTCCGGCGGAGAAACAGCGCCGTCGTGAGTTGGGGTTGTGTCTCTACTGCGGGAGCGAGGAGCATGAGGTAGCGTTATGTCATCTTCGGCCAAAAAGGGGGAGTCTGTGCATTGCAGTAGGGGGACTCACAGACTCACCTCAGCCAAATCCCCTGTCCAGACTTCTTCTCCCCATTCGTTTCATGCACAAACATAAAGAAATTCTCACGCAGCCTTTGATCGACTCAGGGGCAGAGCAGAGTTTTATTTCTAGGGACCTGGCAACCCAGCTGGGCCTTCCTTGTCTCCCACTTAAGTCTCCATTACGTCTCATTGCCCTATCCAAAGCTCCTATGGCCGTAGTTTCTCAGCAGACTGCCCCAGTATCTGTCATCATCTCTGGAAATCATCGGGAGGAGTTGCAGTTCTTTGTGCTACTGGTTTCTTCATCCCCAGTCATTCTTTTTTTTCCACAATATCTTTATTGAACCTTTTTTTTTTTTTTAACAAACATGATACAAACAATCAAACACTAACGCTAAAGTACTACAAAAAAAAAAAAAAAAAGCACTAAAAACACCAACAACCACCAACAAAATCAAGTCTTCAACAATGCTCCTCTGTTTAGTCTAGACAATCCAATACATAAGTATACATATTATGTTCACCAGTTTGGAATTTACAAGGTCCACACACATCATTCACCTTCTTCTTCAAGAGTTATGTTTAAATTTTTTACATATTCAATAAAAGGTCTCCATATATTCTCAAACACAATTTCCTTTGATTTCAGTATATAGGTTATTCTTTCTAATGGAAGGTTTGTTAACATCTGTCTTAACCACTGAGTCACATCTGGTCTATGAGTCTTTTTCCATAATAGTGCAATACATTTTTTGGCATTAAGCAAACTGAGGTCTATGAATGTTCTTTCACTTTTATTAAAATTATGCTTTTCTGGGTACAGACCCAACAAAAACAGTTTAGGATTCAGTATGATTTGTTTTGAGATTATTTTTTCAATTGTTACCCTCACCTCTTCCCAAAACATTCTTATTAATCTACATTCCCATAAACAATGAAATAGGGTTCCTTTACTTTCCATGCATTTTGTGCATGTATCTGGTATATTTTTGTTATATCTATTTAACTCCTCCGGTGTAACATACATCCGCATTAACCATTTGAAATGTATCAATTTAAGGCGTGCATTTATTGATTTGGTTTGAGCTTCTGTACAAGCCAATTCCCATTGTTCCTCCGAAATTTCAATTTGCAGATCTTCTTTCCAGTAGTTTAATCTTTTCAGTGAATTTTCACTTGAAGATAGTGTCAATGAGTTATAAAACTCTGAAATAATACCCTTTCTTTTACTATCTTTCATCATCATTTTTTCCAAGGATGAATAAATAGGTCGAGTGAGAGCTTTATTTTGATTTGATCGAATAAAGTTTCTAAGTTGAAGATATTTAAAAAAATGTGTTCTATTGAGATTAAATTTGATCCTCAGCTCTTCAAAAGACATTATGTTATCTGCACATGGCAAATATAAATCCTGAATCTTTTGTATCCCTTTTAAATTCCATACTTTAAATACAGCGTCCGCTCTCCCTGGTTTAAAATATTGATTACCCCATATTGGACTAAATTGTGACAATAACTGTGGTTCTTTTAAATAGTTTTTAGCTTCACACCATATTTTGATCATATGCTTTACAAATGGATTTTTAACTTGTTTTTGTAATTTTTTTGCCGAATCTGAGTATATGAATATGGGAAGAGGTAAAGGTAAATTGTATGATTCCATTTCAGTCCAGTGAGGGAGATCATTTGATGAAAAATAATATGTCATAGACCTCAGTTGTGCCGACCAATAATACAACATAAAATTTGGACATTTCAGACCTCCACGATCAAATGGTAAATATAATAAAGACAGACGTAATCTAGCCCTCCTGTTGTTCCATATAAATTCCACTAACTTTTTTTTTATTCTTGAGAATAGATCTAAAGGTGGTGATAAGGGAATGTATTGAAATAAATAAAGTATTTTAGGTAGAATATTACTTTTAAGTATATTGATTCTCCCGATCATCGACATTGGTAGTGACATCCATCTCTGAGTTAACTCATTGATATCTGACATTAAGGCTTCATAGTTGACGCTGGCGACTGATTCTAGCTTAGGCATAATTTGGATTCCTAAATATTTAAACTGATTTACAACATTGAATTGATTTGCCTCAGGGGCTGGGTAATTTCTCTGGGTCTCATTTAGCATTAATATTGAAGATTTAGTTTTATTTATTTTATATCCTGATATTTCCCCAAAATTCTTTATTAAATTCAACAAGGTTGGAATTGATTTTTTTAGATTCGACATAAACAAAATTATATCATCGGCGTACAGGGAGATTTTATGTTCTGTTGGTCCAACTTTAATTCCATATATTTGTGAATGTAAACGTATCGCTATCGCTAAAGGTTCAATTGCCATAGTAAACAGTAAAGGTGAAAGTGGACAGCCTTGTCGACATCCTCTATTGATTTTTATTGGTTTTGAAATATTGTTATTTGTTAGGATTTCTGCTGTAGCATTATTGTATATTATTTGAACCCATTTTATGAAATTATTTCCAAGTCCAAACCTTTGTAGGACTTCAAAAAGAAAGGGCCATTCAACTCTATCAAAGGCCTTTTCGGCGTCCAATGATAGGAGAGCTGTATCCGGTGCTTCTTTATTAAAATAAATAATATTAAATAGTCTTCTTACATTATGGAAGCCTTGTCTACCCTTTATAAAGCCATTCTGATCTCGATTAATAATATTTGGTAAAATTTCTTGTATTCGTCTTGCTAAAATTTTACAGATTATCTTAAGGTCGGCGTTTAATAGGCTTATTGGTCTCATATTTTCACATTTATTAGAGGGCTTACCTGGTTTTGGCAGCAGTATAATTAAGGCATTATTTATGTATGATGGTAAATTATTATTCTGAAATGCTTCTAAAACCATTTCCAAAAAAGGTTTTATTAATTTATTCTTAAATTTTTTTATAAAGGTCAACTGGAAGACCATCTGGTCCTGCACTTTTTCCTGATTTCATATTATCAATGGCTAGCCCAACTTCCTCTTGACTAATTTTAGACTCCAATATCTCCCTGTTTTCATTTGGTATACACGGTATAGATAGTTCGTTCAAAAACCCATTTAGTTTTGTTAAATCAGGTTCATTTTTGGTATCATATAATTTTTCATAGTAATCTCTAAAGGCTCTATTAATTTCTAAAGGATCTATAACTACCTGTCCGTTACTTATAATACTGGTAATTGGTGTTTTAATTTCCAATTGTTTAATCTGCCATGCTAATAATTTTCCTGATTTTTCACCTTGTTCATAAAAAGATTGTTTCAATCTTAGAAGACTCGAGGCAGCTCTATTCGCTGATTTTTTGTCGTATTCAGCTCTCAAAATCAGTAATTCATTCTCCAACCTTGGGTCACTTCCTGCATACACTTTTTCCTGAAGACTTTTTATTTTATGTTCCAATTTAGCTCTCTCCTCTCGAGTCTTCTTAGATTTTGATCCTGTATAACTAATAATATGTCCCCTAATAAAAGCTTTGAAAGCCTCCCACTTTACACATGCTGATGTTTGTGTAGTATTGATGTCAAAGAACTCGTCTATCTGTTTTTCTATATACTTGACAAATTCCTCATCCTGAAGCCATTTATGCTGAAATTGCCATCTACCTGATTCCTTTGTCAATTTTTTATCTACATATATTAGACAACAGGGTGCATGATCAGAGATCACGATGTTATCATAAAAGCAGTTTTGAATCTTGGACCTTAATTCTGTGGAAATCAAAAAATAATCAATACGTGAGAATGTCTTGTAGGTACTGGAATAACAAGAATAGGCTTTAACTTGTGGTTTCATTTCTCTCCATATATCTAACAATTGCAATTCTTTCATAAAATGATTAATAGTCATCCTACATCCAATATGCGTACAATCCAGTCCTGTTGATCTATCCACACCTGGATTCAATGTACAATTAAAATCCCCTGCTATTATATGTTGCCCTGTAAGTGATGATAAGATGAGAAATAAATTAGCAAAGAACTTCTGATCATCTATATTGGGACCATATAAGTTCACAAGATTTATATTTTCTAATAGCAAAGAACCTTGAATGATTACATATCTTCCAAATTTGTCTCCAATTACATTTTTCACTTGAAAAGGAACTGATTTATGTATGAGAGTCATAACTCCCCTGGCTCGGGATGAAAATGAAGAGGTGAATACACTTCCCTGCCATCTACTCCTAATTCTTTTAACATCCTCCTCTATCAGATGAGTTTCTTGTAAAAACACAATTCTTGAACCCATGTCCTTTATTTTATTCATAACTTGTTTAAGTTTTTTTAAATTTTGTAGACCTCTGCAATTCCATGAAGTTAAATTAAGATTAACACTTTGGTCCATGATCAATAGAGAGTTTGGGATTACCTTGCAGTGTAAACATGCTCATACAGAGAAGCAAAAACATGAGTGGTTGAACATTCATCCTACAAACTACACACAAACAAATTTCCCCTTCCCACACTTGTGGCAAACCCCCCAAAATCAAAAGAAAAATTCTGTCTCCCGATATAGCCATCGACCGTTCCACACCCACGGGGAACAGCCTAAGCCACTCCTTCTTCATCCTCCCAATCACCCTAACTCTACTGCTTTTAATGACGTAACATTAACTCTCCTCTGTAGTTTTCCAACTTAACTCCAAAATTTTTAACAACTTTGTACATCATAGTTTTTTTTTTGTTTGTTTTGTTTTTGTTTTGTTTTTTTAATATATAATACAATCTATATTTTGTAAACTTACTATTTACTTCAAGTCAGTCAGATGCCTGTGCAAATGCTTAATTATTCTACCTTATATTTTGTTCATGCTTAGCTCCCACCAGTCTCTTCTTCTTCTTTGATCTTCTTGATGAACTCCTGCGCCTCCTCTGGGGTCTTGAAGATGTGGGTTCTGCCCTCATACGTGGTCAACAGTCTCGCAGGATAGATTACACCATGACGAATCCCAAGGTTGCGCAGCTCCTTACGTATGGGATCAAACTGCTTCCTCAATTGCTGGATTCCTGTGGCCAAATCTGGGTAGAACCGCACCTGCTGGTCCTGGTGTTTAATCTCTCCTTTTTTAGCTCGTGCAGCGTTGAAGATCTTCATCCTGTCTCTGTTGCTAAGAAACTTTATAATTAAGGTCCTCGGCGGTCCCTTATCTCTCCGTGGGCCAATACGATGTGCTTTTTCCAGAACCACTGCTGATTGCAACTCCTCGCTGCCCAGCACCTCCGGAATCCACTTTTCCAGAAAGGAACATACGTCCCGACCTTCTGATTCCTCTGGAAGACCCACCAGCCTCAAATTATTCTGTCTCGACCGAGATTCCAAATCCAAAATATTATCTTCCAGAGATTTATTTTTTTTTTCCAAAGTGCGCACCTTTAATTGAAGACGGGTGACGTCATCTTCAGCACTAGCGAGACGGAGCTCCATCTGCGCCGTTCGTTCTACACAGTCACCCAATTCCTTTCTTATTCCTTCCAACGCTGTCATAATCCCATCAAATCTAGAGGAAAAGTCCGCTCTCACTGAACTCATGGCAGCCATCAGCGCATCTGCGCCATTCCCCGCAGATATCGCAGCGTTGCCAGCCTCCTCCGCCATATATGGAGTTTTGTTTACTGCATCACAGACCTGAAAGTCCGTTAATTTGGACTGTTTCGGCGGCTCGCTTTTTCCTTTTCCTGGTTTTCCAGCCTTAGGCTTCGCCGACATATCTTCGCCCAAATGCTGGGATACGTTCTGTCCCAAATGAGAGAGTTATTTGCCGATTTTTTTTTTTTCCAGGAGCAGAGCAGAGCGAGACACGTCCGTCCTACGTGGCAGCCATAACCGGAAGCGCATCCCCAGTCATTCTTGGTTTTTCCTGGTTGCGCTTCCATAACCCGGCTATTGACTGGCGCACTGAGGGTGTTGGGTCGTGTCAGTTTGTCTCGGTGCCTGCCTCCAATCAGCCACTTGTTCGCCGTCCGTGCCCTTGAGGGCTTCCATCGCCTCGCCTCCCAACCTGGCTAGAGTTCCCCCAGAGTATCATGACCTTGGAGCCGCTTTTAGCAAGACCCAGGTCCTGTCCCTTCCCCCCACCGGCCGTATGATTGTGCCATAAATCTCCGTCCCGGAGCCCTGCTTCCGTTGAGCCGTTTGTACAGCCTGTCATTTCCGGAGTGGAAAGCCATGGATGCTTATATTAAGGAATTGTTAAGCTCTGGCATAATCCGGCTGTCTTCTTTGGCGGTGGGGGCAGGATTTTTTTTTTGCCAGCAAGAAGGACGGTTCCTTGAGGCCATGTATCAACTTTAGGGAACTGAATAATATCACAGTCAAGGCCAAATACACCCTCCCCTTGCCCAGGGGGCGTCATGGTTCACCAAGCTGGACCTCTGCAATGCCTATCATCTGGTGCGGATCCGGGAGGGTGACGAGTGGAAGACGGTTTCGGACCCCTAGCGGTCACTTTGAATATCTGGTGATGCCCTTCGGTCTAACCAATGCTCCAGCGGTGTTTCAGCGCCTTCTTAATGATGTGTTGAGGGATTTCCTAGGTGTATTTGTATTTGTGTACCTGGATGACATCTTGATCTTTTCTCAGTCCTTAGAAGAACATCGAGTGCATGTGAGGCGAGTGCTTCAGCGGCTGTTGGAGAATAAACTGTATGTCAAAGCTGAAAAATGTGACTTCCATGTCTCCAAAATATCCTTTCTGGGATTCATCATCTCTCACAAGGACATACTCCCAGATCCCGGCAAGATTAAGGCGGTGGTGGAATGGCCGACCCCCAGCATCAGTGACAGAGAGCTCCTGGCAGTCAAGCTCGCGCTGGAGGAGTGGCGTCATTGGCTGGAGGGGGCCTCTCAGCCGTTCGTGATCTGGACGGACCACAGGAATCTGGAGTACCTTCGGACGGCCAAGCGCCTGAATGTTCGCCAGGCCCGCTGGTCCTTGTTTTTTGGGCGCTTTGATTTTACCATCACATACTGTCCTGGGTCCAAGAACACCAAGCCGGACGCCCTCTCCAGGCAGTTCGCCACTGATGTCACAGACCCTGAAGTGGATCCCATCCTTCCTCCCTCCTGTGTCATGGGCGCCCTCTCGTGGGGCATCAAGGAGAAGGTCCGGAGGGTGCAAGAGACTGAAATGGACCCGGGTGGGGGGCCTGTGGGTAAGCTGTTTGTTCCTTCGGCCGTCCGGGGTGAAGTCATTCATTGGGCCCATACCTCCAAGTTCGCTTGTCATCCAGGGAGAAGGCACACGGAGGAAATTCTACGACGAACGTTTTGGTGGCCCTCACACCAGAAGGATGTCGAGGAGTATGTTCGTGCTTGTCCCCAGTGTGCTGCCAGCAAGTCCTCATCATCCTCTCCAGCTGGGCTGGAGGTCATTTTGCAACGCCCTTGGGGCTACGATAAGCCTGTCATCCGGTTACCATCCCCAGTCCAATGGCCAGTGCGAACGGACCAATCAGGAGTTGGAGGCTGCGCTGCGGTGTGTGGCCACTGCCAACCCAGCATCTTGTAGCCTTCATCTGCCGTGGATTGAGTATGCCCACAACTCGACGATCTCTTCGGCCATCGGGATGTCCCCCTTCCAGGCCTCGCTTGGTTACACCCCTCCATTATTCCCTGAGGAGGAGGGTGACATCACCGTACCATCTGTTCAGGTGCACCTGAGTCGCTGTCGCCGACTGTGAAGGGCGACCTGGACCGCACTACGACGCACAGCGGAACACAATTCCTCGGTTGCCGACCACCACAGCACTCCAGCCCCTTCTTATCAGGTGGGTCAGCAGGTTTGGTTGTCTACCAGAAACATTAATCTGAAAGCTGAGCCCAGGAAGATGGCCCAGCACTTTATTGGACCCTTTGCCATCTCTCGCATTGTTAATCCAGTATCTGTGCGCCTAGCTCTCCCCCCTTCCCTCCGCATATGTCCGACCTTCCACATCTCACAGATTAAACCTTTCTGTTCCAGCCCTCTGTGTCCCCTCCCGCTTGGGGAGTGACCGCCATCCTGGATGTCCGTCGCCGGGGTCGCAGCCTGCAATACCTGATGGACTGGGAGGGCTACGGGCCAGAGTGGAGGTCCTGGGTGTGTCCTTCCTTTGTGTTGGATAAGGACCTCAACAGGGATTTCCACCGGACGCATCCAGGTAGGTTGGAACGACCGCCGAGAGGCGTTCCGTGGGGGGAGGGGAGTACTGTCATGGTGTACCGCACTGCCCTGGCTTCAGTGTGGAGTTGTCTCACTGTGCTGCAGACGAGCTTCATCTGCCATCCTCGATGTCTACCACAGCCTATCGTTGTCCTTGTTCACGCCTGCTGCCACCAAAGTCTGAAGGACCTCACCTGCAGCCCATGTAAGCCCATTCATTCCTCTCACTTTGTCTACTAGTCCCCTGTGCACAGGTGGAGCTCCGTGGCGGCGGATTCTCCTCTTCTCTGTGGTGGCGGACTCCTCTCCTTCCCTTCCACTCAACACCTTCATCTCCAAGCCACACACCAGCAGGAGCTGTATCTCATCTGCAGACACTGTCCTCCTGGCCGTAACCGCTGCACTGAACCTGAGCTGTCTACCATCCCTGCATACAGTAAGCCACAGACTAAACTGTTCCTCTCCTGCAGTTTCCACCACTAACTGTTCCGCTTCTGTGTGTTCCTAGGGTTGCCAGGCCGTACGGTGTCCTGCTCTGTTCCCTGCAGTTCCTGCTCACATTCACGCACTCACACATTTACATGCTAATAAACCTAATTGAATCTGTTCTGGAGTCTGTGTCCGGTCACTGGGTCATAAAACCATGTCAAAAAGAGGCTCAAGACCCACCTTTTTAGTTAAGCTTTTAACTAATTTTATCATTCATGTTCATTTACTTATTTAGCTATTCCACTTATTTATATATCTTTATATTTTTAGATTATTTTAATTCAATTTTGCATTACATTTTACATGTGTATGTTTATCATTCCTTTAACCATTTTATTCTCTATTTAGTTTTATTCATGATCTTACTCTGTTTCTTATTGTATTCTATTGTATTTTATTTTATCTTGTTATTTTTAGCTATAGTGCTTCCTCACTGGGGGGCTGTCAGCACTGGGAGCTGTAATTGGCTCTGGCGGAGGGGGTGCTGCTGTGGCGGTGGCCCTGGCTTGGTGGGATGGGGGAGTTCAGTCACAGCCTCTTGGTCGTGGTATGGACTCCTCTGTCTACCTGTGCCAGGGTGGCCCCTGTGGCGGTGTCTCTGCAGCTGTGGGCTGAGACCGGCTCCTGGTGCTGACGGTCCTCCTATGATGGCGTTTCCTCACGCTGGTCCTCTGTGCTCAGCCATGTTTTAACCCCATTTTTTTAACAACGATTTTCAATTATGAAAAAAAAAAAATGTTCACAGTTGGAAATAAATTCAGGCGTCAAGGGGTTAACTACTGTATGCTCATTATTACTTGTGGATGGGGTGGGAGGAGGTGGGGTCTGGGGTGAATTGAGGGGTCGAGTGGATGGATGGGTGTAGGGGTGAGGTGGGAGGGCTCTCTTTGTCTTTTTTGTTTTGTTTTTGTTTTATCTGGAATTGTTTGTTTTTAACTGTAAAGCACTTTGGGTTGCACTTTGTTGCAGGAAAGGTGCTATATAAAAAAAGTTTGAAGTTTTGTTACATCATGAATTAACCGATTAGTCACATTTTTTTTTTGAAAGCTGAGTTGAATACCACTAGCCACACCCAGGCCTGATTACTGCCAGACCTGTTGATTCAAGAAATCACTTAAATAGAACCTGTCTGACAAAGTGAAGTAAACTAAAGGATCTGAAAAAGCAACGCATCATGCTGCAATCAATCTAAAGAAATTCAAGAACAGATGAGAAACAAAAAACCAGAACAACATCTAAAGAACTGCAGGACTCACTTGCCTCAGTTTGGACACTGGTCCATGATTCAACAATAAGGGTGCTTTCACACCTAAATGTGTTTAATTTGGTCTGAATCAGCTGATAATTTGTTACTTTGTATCATGTTCTCCTTGGTTTGGTTCTCTTTCACACAGGCAAAAATTCAAGTGGACCAAATTGTGTCACATTAAATGCTACAAGACTTAAGTCAGAATGTTCTCTGTTCTTACTGGTCATATTTTTTTTTGCCATGATAACAGAAAAGGTAAATACAGGGAGTGGGATGACGATTGTGCATTTATGCATTTCTGGGGAGAAAATAATACAAATCGTAGCATAATCTACGGGGAGTTTTCATCGCCCTGGTTATCGTTTATTACAATACGTGCATATACCACTTTCGGCAAATCATACAGTTTGAAAATGAAGCACGGCTACGGATGGAAAATAACATGTTAACCATCCTTCAGAACCGTGCCAGATATTTTTGAAGCTCCATCAGGTACCTTGCGTACGGAAAGTATTCACAGTGCTTCACTTTTTCCACATTTTGTTGTGTTACACCCTTATTCCAAAATGGATTACATTCATTTTTTTTCCTTAAAATTTTACACACAATATCCCATAATGATAACATGAAATTTTTTTTTTTTGCAGATTTTTGAAAATTTAATATAAATAAAAAAACAAAGAAATCACATGCACATACACAGCCTTTGCCATGAAGCTCAAGATTGAGCTCAGGTGCATCCTATTTCCACTGATCATCCCTGAGATGTTTCTACAGCTTAACTGGAGTCCACCTGTGGTAAATTCAGTTGATTAGGCATGATTTGGAAAGGCACACACCTGTCTATATAAGGTCCCACAATTGACAGTGCATGTCAGAGCAAAAACCAAGCATGAAGTCAAAGGAATTGTCTGTAGACTTCCGAGACAGGATTGTCTTGAGGCACAAATCTGGAGAAGGGTACAGAAAAATTTCTGCTGCTTTGAAGGTCCCAATGAGCACAGTGGCCTCTGTCATCCATAAATGGAAGAAGTTCGGCACCACCAGGACTCTTCCTAGAGCTGGCCGGCTGTCTAAACTGAGCGATCAGGGAAGAACGGCCTAAGGCTGCATTCACACCAGGATAGTCCGAGGGTTTCGGTTTGACTGGGCGGGGAATGCAGAGAATTTTCACACCTTCGTTTGGTTTGGTTTGCATTCACACTGCAGTGGACCAAACTGCCTGGACAACATCACGCAGCTACAACAACTGCTCGTTTGGGGCACTGTAGCTGAAACCACCACTGACCGGGAAGAAAAAATCTAAGCGAAAAAGAAAAATGGAAGCCACTCCTTGGTAAAAGGCACATGGCAGCCCGCCTGAAGTTTGCCAAAAGGCACCTGAAGGACTCTCAGACCATGAGAAACAAAATTCCCTGGTCTGATGATGCAAAGATTGAACTCTTTGGTGAATGCCAGGCACCATGTTTGGAGGAAACCAGGCACTGCTAATCACCAGGCCAATACCACCCCTAGAGTGAAGCATAGTGGTGGCATCATCATGCTGTGAGGATGTTTTTCAGCAGCAGGAACTGGGAGACTAGTCAGGATAGAAAGAAAGATAAATGCAGCAATGTACAGAGACATCCTGGATGAAAACCTGCTCCAGAACGCTCTTGACCTCAGACTGGGGTGACAGTTCATCTTTCAGCAGGAAAACGACCCTAAGCACACAGCCAAGATATCAAAGGAGTGGCTTCAGGACAACTGTGTGAATGTCCTTGAGTGGCCCAGCTAGAGCCCAGACTTGAATCCAATTGAACATCTCTGGAGAGATCTGAAAATGGCTGTGCACCGACACTTCCCATCCAACCTGATGGAGCTTGAGAAGTGCTGCAAAGAGGAATGGGCAAAACTGCCCAAAGATAGGTGTGCCAAGCTTGTAGCATCATATTCAAAAAGATTGTTTTCCCCCTTGTCCTGTCAAGCAGCTAGGTGAGCAGAACAGAAATCTGCTTCCCTTATTGTGCCAAACAGATTTAAATTGCCATAAGGAACTTTATACAGTACATATACGTATATGTACTGTATATTGTTTATAAACTCCTCTTTTAATACTTTATTTAAATTGTTTTACCCATGAAGGACCTGACAGAGGGGAAATGGGGAAAGGGGGAGAATGGGGACAGGAGGGTGGGAAGGGGGAAAGAAAAGGGAGAGGAACAGACAAAGAAGACAGCCTAACACAACTGAAACAAACAGAAGACAGACTGTTTCTTCGACTGAAGAGGTCTCGACATGAATCTGGTATCTGCACCTGTTAAAGGAGAGACATACACTACCGTTCAAAAGTTTGGGGTCACTTAGAAATTTCCTTATTTTTGAAAGAAAAGCACTTTTTTTCAATGGAGATAACTTTAAACTAATCAGAAATACACTCTATACATTGCTAATGTGGTAAATGACTACTCTAGCTGCAAATGTCTGGTTTTTGGTGCAATATCTAGACAGGTGTATAGAGGCCCATTTCCGGCAACTATCACTCCAGTGTTCTAATGGTACAATGTGTTTGCTCATTGCGTCAGAAGGCTAATGGATGATTAGAAAACCCTTGTGCAATCATGTTAGGTCTGCAATGCTGTAATTGCTGCAAATGGAGGATTCTTTGACGAAAGCAAAGTTTGAAGGAAAAAATTATTATTTCAAATACAAATCATTATTTCTAACCTTGTCAATGTCTTGACTATATTTTCTATTCATTTTACAACTCATGGTGGTAAATAAGTGTGACTTTTCATGGAAAACACAAAATAATTGTCTGAGTGACCCCAAACTTTTGAACGGTAGTGTATGTGTCTGTGCATATGTTTGCCTGTGTATGAGAGCGTGCGCAAAATAAGTGTGTGCATGTGAGTGGTTTGCCAGGAAACATACGAAGAGGGTGGCCAGTCAGAGCAACCCCCCCTTCCCCCGGAAACCCCGAGCAAGCAAGACAATGCCACGAACCCCCACGGAGCACAAATGTCCAGAGGCCAACAAGCCACAGGTCAGCCAGGCATCCGCTCCAGGAGGGACGGCCGAGGGAGGCCAGGCCGCCAAGCAGCCAGCATGGTGGACCCACGCCCCTGGACTGGCCAACCCCCGCTCCACAGCAGGGCCAACCCCCGCTCCCCAGCAGGGCCAACGCCAGCCCCAGTGCCTTGGGAGGCCAGCACCCCCATCCCCCTGGCCGGAGATTGGCCCGCGCCGCTGGCGTGAGCCCCCTCAGACACCCCCACAGCAGGCCTGCCCCCACCCCAGCGCCACCGCCGCACACCCCAGGGGCCCCCACGCCCCACACCCAAAGAAGGCGGCAGCAAAGCACAGGGGCCACCCCCCCATCCAGCGGAGCCCATGCAGCCAGGAGGCGCTACCTACCCAATCCAGCACCTCCAGAAGAGCACACACACACTCATTCCCACATACTCACATCCTCATGCTCTCATACACACCCACTTGCAAACACACGCACTCACTCACTCTTACTCACCGTCTCCCCCGCACAATCCTTCACTCGCACTCCCGGACCTACCCACTCTTTCCCACTCCTGTACCCACTCAATCTCACTCCCACTCCCACTCACCCTCAGAGTCACCTGCACCCACTCACGCTGACCCATACACACACTCTCACTTGCGCTCCGACCCACTCACATCAACTCGTGCTCTCCCCCACACTCATTCACTCTTATTACTTGGGGTGGCCGCGGTGCAGATGCAGCAAGCATGAATGCTCACCAGTGCCAGCACCGGCCGGGGAGACCGCCGGCGTGGGCCAGCAGCCACACCCCTGCTGACCCGCCCCAGGGCGGCCGCGGCCACAGAAGCAGACCACCACCCCCAATGCCCACATGAAGCGACTGATCAGCGGACCACCACAAGCACTCCGAGATGCCACCCGACATGCAAAGCGCCACGCAAAACCGACCCACCATCAACTTCTCCACTCATCACTCCCTCACTCTCACTTACTCTCTTGTTCAATCACTCTCTCACTCCCTTGCTCGCACCTGTTCAATCGGCAGCACCCAATGATTTTGACAACAAGATTCAAAAAGACTCAAGGCTGTAACTGCTGTCAAATTTGCAAAAATGTCAAAAAACTTTTTTCATGTTGTCATTATGGAGTATCGTGTGTAGAATTTTGAGGGGGAAAAAAGAATTTATTCCATTTTGTAATAAGGCTGCAACAAAACAAAATGTGGAAAAAGCGAAGCACTGTGATTACTTTCTGGATGCACTGTATGTATGTACAGTGGCAGAAAATATTTTACCCTTTGACGCTGATCTTGTTTTACTGTGGTCCCTTTCTCACCTGCAGGACCACACCAGAGTTCGCTGTCTATCCATCCATTCATCTTCTTCTGCTTAATCTTTTTTTCGGGTTGCGGGGAGAGCCTATCCCAGCATCTTCGGGCGAGAGGCAGGGTACACCCTGGACAGATCGCTAGTCCATTGCAGGGCCAACACAGAGAGAAAGACAACCATTCATTCTCACAGTCATACCAAAGGATAACTTAGAATCCCCAGTTTGATGCCAATTAACCTAACTTGCATGTTTTTGACATGTGGGAGGAAACCGGAGAAATCCTGGAGTAAGTTGATTAGAACTGAGACCACTTTTTTCAGGTGGTCTGAGCATGGTTGCGTTGATGTACACATGAGTGTGATTCCCGTGTTCTCACCAGACAAAATGAACCGCACTAACAGAGAAAACAAACTCGAGTTCAACTGAAATGAACTAAAGCCTGTAGGTGTGAAAGCATCCTTAGGAAGAAACTGGGCAAAAATGGCATCCATGGGAGAGTTCCAACGTGAAAACCACTGCTGATCAAAAAGAACACAGACTCATCTCACATTTGCCAAAAAACATCTTGATGATCCCCAAGACTTTTGGTAAAATATTCTGTGGTCTGATGAGACAAAAGTTAAACTATTTGGAAGGTGTGCATCCCGTTACATCTGGTGTAAAACTAACAGCATTTCGTAAAAAGAACAGTGTACCAACAGTCAAACATGGTGGTGGTAGTATGATGGTCTGGGGCTGCTTTGCTGCTTCGGGACCTAGACAACTTGCTGTAATTGATGGAACCATAAATTCTTCTCTCTAACAGAAAATTCTGAAGGAGAATGTCTGACCATCAGTTCAAGCCCTCCAATGTGGCCAAATCAAAACAATTCTGCAAAAAAAGTGGGCAAAAATTCTCAAACAGTGATGTAAAAGACTCATTGCCAAAAGTTTGACTGCAGTCATCACTGTGAAGGGTGGCACAACCAGCTATTAGATTTAGGGGGCAATTCCTTTTTCACATAGGGCCAGGTAGGTTTGGATAGCTTTTTTTCCCTTAATAAATGAAATCATAATTCAAAAATTGCATTTTGCATTTATTTAGGTTATATTGTCTAATATTAAAATTTGTTTGATGATCTGAAACATTTAAGTGTGACAAATATGCAAGAATATAAGAGATCAGGAAGGGGACAAATACTCTTTCACAGGACCGTATATAAAATGTTAAAAATGTGTTACTACCTAACAGTTTGTATGAACAAAAGGAATTTTAGAGTGCTAAAAACAGAAAAGTCGATGTGATATTCATAAATTAACCCCATAGCAAATGATTTTGTGTTTGCATTGAGACAGGCAGCAGGTGTCATTCTGGCTTTATTGAGCTGAATGTAGAGTTCACATTTTCCTCCTGCAGCCTTGAGGATTATTTGACATGCCAGCATTTATTATACACACCTCCTGAATCATAGCTGGTCTCATAGCAACTCACAAACTAATGATTAAACAGTTAAGATACAATCAATTCTGATCATGGGGCATTGTATTTTCTCAATAAGATATTTTTGCGAGATAAAAGTATGATTAAAAAAAATACTGCCACTTTTTTTAACTGCTTATCGACTCCATACCATAATCCCTCGGCAAAAACAAACAAGTAAATGCAGCATCTTACTAATGTTGCCTGATCTGTATTATAAATTCAAGGCTTTCCCCGTGATTGCCCATGGCAACAGCCAGCCCTTCTCTCTAAATCGCCCAACTGCTACAGCCTGTGCAGATGATGTCATTACAACTCTGATACACATCCCTTCCTCTGGCACTGCCTTGTCTGGAGACATTCACCAATCATAATATGTGCAGGCACCCAATCCTTCGCACTGGCAACTCAGAGCACTCTGGGGAATCGTTTACGGCGTCTTATGGGAGCCTCGCGTTAGCTTGGAGAATACCTGTGCATCACGTCAGATGCTTTTGGCCCGATTAAGAAGCAGGATTCCGGCGGGTGGGAGAGACAATGGCAGGAGTGAATCAAATCTCAGTAATCCCCTCCTTCACTTGTGTGAGGAGGGGACTGAGAAGCCAGTGTTGCAGGCATGTGAGAGTGTGTGTATGTACGTGTTATTGAATTCAATATCCTGTGTAGCTACTTACTCCAGGCGTAATATCTACAGAAGATCAATAGTTCAAATTAGAGGATTGTCTCCTTCCTTTTTCTGAATAAGCTGGATAAAACCTAAAAAAACTGCCTCATCTCCTTCCTCCGCCTCTTGTCTTCCACCAAACATCCGATCTGTAGTCTCAAAGGTGCAACTCGCCCAACTCAACACCATTAGTGGTGTGCCCTAAAACACCTCACACTTAAAAAACAAACCCATTCTGGTTCTTCCCAGATATAAACTAAATTGCAGTCTTCCTACAGTACTTCGCCTCCAGTTAAAGACCTCACAACTTCCGTCTGTGTTATCATTTTCTCTCCCTCTCATTTCCAAAAGTGTTTTCACAGCAATATTGGTGAAGTATGTGATGGGGAAACTTCTACTGTCTCGGAACTTTTGTAACATGCAGGGCAGCCACTCCTACAGGCCTGACTTGGTACTGCTAAAATCATTATCGGGATTATTTTTGATCAATATTACAATGATTATTCAATATGATTACTTGTTAATTCTAGAAATATTGACGCTAAGCAATGATTCAATGGGGAAAAATTTTAATAAACTGAAATTGGGTCTAAAGATGAGGGAACAGTGAATTACTTCTGACATGAATAACGTGTGAGTGGCACAAAATACCTTTATCCTGCTTGTATAAACAGACAGACGCACACACGCACACAATGACTTGATTTTCATTCGAGCTTAACTTGTAGTTGTTGCGAGTGCGTACATGTATGTTTGTATGTTATTACATGATTTGGATTTTGAAAGCAGGATAATCCTAAAACCCCTTGGTAATCTGGGTAAATTTTAGATCTCTCTGTATAAACAGAGATCAAAGTAGGCTCCTCTCCTTTCAAATCTTTGGGGTTATGGCTATAAAATGGCTGTTGTCACGGCTGCTTCCCTTGGAAAACAGGTGACATAAGATCCCTTATTGGTATATGTTTAATATCTCTTTTTTTTTTTAGAAGAACTTTATTTGTATAGCACTTTTCACAGCTAAAGACCATAAAAAGCTTTAACAATAAAAATGCAGAGTAATATAAAACAGGGAAATTAAAATAACACAACAATTAAAATACATAAAAAGAACCAAAGAAATAAAAACATACTATTAAAATAATAAAGTAATAGAATAAAATAATAAAACCAGGCCACTAGTCAACTAAAGCTCATATCTCTGAGCTCCACACTTTTTTTGTCTATATAAGGACTATACTGTATGTGTTCAATAAAAAACAAACAGCATCTGTTGAATGATACTTCAATGTGTAGCAATAATTGTATTGTAAGTAATTAAAAAAAATAATCTAAGGTGAAAAATATTTCATTACAGAGTGAATAAGTATTACACAGGGAATAAGTATTGAACACATTTTGTGAAATTCATTTAATATTTAGTAGAAAAGCCTTTGTTGGAAATAACAGCTTCCAGATGCCTCCTGTATGGAAAAACTAGGTGCAGGCATTGCTCAGGAGTAATTTTAGCCCATTCTTCCATACAAACTGTTTTCAAATCTTGAAGGTTCCATGAGTGTTTTCTATGAACTCTGATCCTCAGTTCGTTCCACAGATTTTCAATTGGATTCAGGTCAGGTTACTGACTGGGCCATTCTAGCAGCTTTATTTTCCTTCTCTGGAGCCAGTTAAGAGTTTCCTTGGTTGTGTGTTTGGGATCACTGTCTTGCTGAAATGTCCATGCTCGTTTCATCTTCAGCATCTTGGCAGATGGCAACAGGTTCTTATCAAGGATGTCTCTGTATATCTGTCCATTCATCTTTCCTTCAATTATTTGAAATCTGCCTGTACCATGTGCTGACAAACACCCCCACACCATGATGGGATGTGCAGTGCCATTTCTCCTCCAAACATACTGTGTGCTGTGGAATCCAAAAAGTTCAATTTTGGTTTCATCTGACCAGACTATATTCTCCCAGTATTTTACTGACTTGCCCAATTGTTGTGCAGCAAACTTTAAACAAGCTTCAACATGCTTTTGCTTCAGCAGTGGAGTCTTGCGAGGTGAGTGGGCATTGAGCCCATGTCGGTTGAGTACATTACTTATTGTTTTCTTTGAAACAGCAGTACCTGCTAACTTCCAGGTCTTTCTGGAGCTCTCCACGAGTGGTCTTTGGCTCTTGGATAACTCTTCTGATAATTCTTTTGACTCTGTCAGAAATCTTGTGAGGAGCTCCTGGTCATGGCTGGTTTATGGTAAAATGGTGTTCTTTCAACTTCCAAATGATGGCTCCAACAGTGCTCACTGGAATATTCAGCAGTTTAGAAATGTGCCTGTAACCAATGCCATCATTATGTTTTGCAACAATAAGGTTGGCAAGGTCTAGAGAGAGCTCTTTGCTTCTACCCATCATGAGTTCTTTGTGATGTGACACCTTTTTAAAGGCTGTTAGTCAGGACTTAACCAGCTGAAATTAATTTGCACTTATTGTGGATGGGATGGCTTCCTAAATTCTGATAGATTTCAGCTGGTTTCTTGGCTTTCTATGCCTTTTTGTACCTCTTTTTCTTCATGTGTCCAATACTTATTCCCTATGTCATTCCACTTTACTAAATATGACTTGTTTTGTGAACACAAAACACTTTGTTTATACCCCCTTTTACACAGGGATGGAGATTATTGACAGATCGTCGAGTGATGAAAAATGGTCAGCTCTCTCAATGATCTTTCAATGATCTCTCAGCAATCACCAATGTCATTGGTTCCAAGGTTGTCATAGCCAGAAGCGGCACTGGGGTTAAGCTCCCAGTGCTTATAAAATGCTCCTTATGGCGTGCGTCTCAAAAAGCCTCTGACAACTAAGTCCAACTCCTAGCCTGCCCATGTGGTTTAGTCTCTAAGCCCGGCGGAACTGCTTTTACTAATAGGAGAAGGGGCGAGGGCAGATCTCTGGCGCCTTAAAACCAGATGCTTCGGGTAGATGGTGGCTTGTCAACCTGGGAAGGTAGCCCATCTAGGGGAAGGTAAACCCTGATTTCAAACCTCCGCTGCCTTGCGGCACACCCAGTCACGGGAAAGGCTTTGGGAGTCAACCCTGAGGAAAAATCCGGAGTCGGAGTCCCTAACGCAGTTCTCTGTTGTGCTCAACATCGTTCTGGCAGCTCCTGCGACGGCGCTGGTGCCAAACTGTAGCAGCCCTGCTGTTCCTTTGGATTCATCAGTGACGTGGAGAGGGGGGGACATGCTGCATGGGAAACATCTTGTCCTCCATATCTTCCTGCCCAGGCTTGAATCCTACCAACGCCCAACGCTGGAAGGTAGAACACCGGATCACTGGAGAGGACACTCCAGCTTTGCATTTGGCGTAGACAAAACACGGGGAATGACAGTTACCGGTTATAAGCCACCGCTCAATTGGCGTAGAGCGCGGCGCCAGGGGTTGTTCCCGACGGTGGGAGGGATCAGCGGATCTCACTGGACAGCTACCGCCCGCCTCAAGCTGGGCAGCCCCCAGCCAATAAGGTGTTGTCCCGCCACAGCCTGCTTTCCTCATTGGGTGCATGGGGATGAGGAGAAGTCCGAACGGCAGGCTGAGAACCTTCGCACCAGGCAAGACAACAAAACAAAAGAGACCAACTCTAAAACTGGGAACTTGGAACATCCGCACTATGATGACAGGACTCGCTGCTAACTTCAAGGACATCAGTGACACCAGGAAGACTGCCGTCATCAATAATGAGCTGAAGAGACTGGAAGTGGATATCGCCACTCTCCAGGAAACACGGTTGGCTGACGCAGGCACACTGAGAGAGAAGGACTACACGTTCTACTGGCAGGGAAAGGGCAGTGACGAACACAGGGAACACAGAGTGGGCTTTGCAGTGAAGAACACCTTGCTGAAGATGGTGGAACTGGGCAGCAATGGCTCTGCACGACTCCTCACCCTCCGCCTCAACACCACTCAAGGCCCAGTCACCCTCGTCAGTGTGTATGCCCCAACACTGACAGCCACACCAGAGGCAAAAGACAAGTTCTACGAGAATCTCGCAACAACTGTCAGGATCATCCCCAACTCTGAACAACTCATTCTCCTTGGAGACTTCAATGCCAGAGTGGGTGCTGACCATGACTCCTGGCCCTCCTGTCTTGGACCATTTGGCGTGGGCAGAATGAACGACAACGGACAGCGGCTGCTCGAGTTCTGCACATATCATGATCTGTGCATCACAAACTCGTTCTTCAAGACCAAGCCCCAACACAAGGTTTCCTGGCGACATCCGCGCTCAAAGCACTGGCACCAGCTGGACTTGATCCTGACCAGGCGCACCTCACTGAAGAACGTGCTAATCACCCGTTCGTTCCAGAGTGCAGATTGCGACACAGACCATTAATTGGTGTGTTGCAAGGTCAAGCTGCAACTGAAGAAATTCCATCGTGCCAGACAGCCTGGAAAGGCACAGATTGACACCAGCAAGATGGCCCAACCAGAACCTGTTGAGCAGTTTGCCTCCACCTTTGAGAAGGAACTTGGTGTACCACAAGAAGGAGAATCTGCAAAGCAGAAGTGGGAAGAGCTGCGAAACACCATCCACCGCACAGCCTTGGCTACCTTTGGGAGAAAGACCTCGAAGTCACAGGACTGGTTTGATGCCAAGTTGACCGAGATGACCCCCGTCATTGAAGCCAAGCGCTCAGCACTTGCTGAGTACAAGAAGTACCCAAACGAGAAGAATCTCCAGATTCTCAGGGCTGCGAGAAGCAAAGTTCAGCAGACTGCTCGGCGCTGCGCCAACAAGTACTGGACTCAGCTCAGCCAAGACATTCAAACTGCTGCCATAACAGGGAACATCCGAGGTATGTACCATGGCATCAAGAAAGCACTTGGTCCGGCTCAGAGCAAGATGGCCCCCCTCAAATCCTCCACTGGGGACATGATCACAGAAAAGAACAAGCAGATGGAGAGATGGGTGGAACACTACTCCGACCTCTACTCCAGACAGAACACCGTGACACCGTCAGCCCTTGATGCCATCGACTGCCTGCCATCCATGGATGAACTTGACGCCTAGCCAACCATCGATGAACTCAGCAAGGCCATTGATAGCTTGGCCGCTGGCAAGGCACCCGGCAACGACGGCATACCCCCCGACCTGATCAAGCACTGCAAGACCGCCCTACTGCTGCTATTGCATGACGTCCTCTGCCAGTGCTGGAAGGAAGGTGCCGTACCACAGGACATGAGGGACGCCAAGATCATCACCCTCTGCAAAAATAAAGGGAAGAGAAGCGACTGCAACAACTACAGGGGCATCTCCCTCCTCAGCGTTGTTGGCAAAGTCTACGCACGAGTTGTTCTCGTTTGTCTACAGAAGCTTGCCGAACGTGTCTACCTCGAGTCTCAGTGTGGCTTCCGTGCTGAGCGATCGACGGTAGACATGATATTCTCCATCCGCCAACTCCAGGAGAAGTGCAGAGAACAGAACATGTCCCTGTACGTCGCCTTCATTGACCTCACCAAAGCATTCGATCTGGTCAGCAGAGAGGGCCTTTTCAAGATCCTGCCAAAGATAGGATGCCCACCAAAGTTGCAAAGCCTCATCGAATCGTTTCACACCAACATGCGGGGGATAGTGCAGCACGACGGCAACGTCTCAGAGCCATTCAACATATGCAGTGGAGTGAAACAGGGCTGTGTACTTGCGCCAACCCTCTTTGGGATTTTCTTTGCTATGCTCCCGAGGCATGCCTTCAGCACAGCAACAGAGGGAATCTGCCTACACACAAGATCTGACAGCAGGCTTTTCAACCTCGCCCGCTTGAAAGCCAGAACCAAAGCACGTGAGGTTCTAATCAGAGACATGCTGTTCGCAGACGACGCTGCAGTCGCAACCCACACACAGCAGGAGCTTCAGACCCTGATGGACCGCTTCTCCCAGGCATGCAAGGACTTCAGGCTTACTATCAGCCTGAAGAAGACTAATGTCTTGGCGCAAGGCATGGAAGCACCACCAACCATCACCATTGACGACTATGAGCTGGAGGTTGTGAATCAGTTCACGTACCTGGGGTCCATGATCAGCAGCAACCTCTCCCTTGATACAGAGATCGACAAGAGGATTGGAAAATTAGCCTTCACACTCGCTTGCCTCACCACGCGAGTGTGGGAGAATCGCAAACTCTCTGTCAAGACGAAGATGGCGGTGTACAACGCCTGCGTCATCAGCACACTGCTCTATGGGAGTGAGACGTGGACAACATACGCCCGGCAGGTAAAGAGACTGAACTCCTTCCACTTGCGCTGCAATCGCCGCATCCTGGACATATCCTGGCAGGACAAAGTGCCCAACACAGAAGTTCTGTCTCGCGCCGGCCTTCCCTCCATGTTCACCCTACTCAGGCAGCGCAGGCTCCGCTGGTTAGGCCACGTTCACCGTATGGAGGATGGCAGAATTCCCAAAGACGTCCTCTACGGAGAACTGGCGACTGGCAGGAGAGACGTTGGTCGCCCACAGCTGCGCTTTAGAGACGTCTGCAAGAGAGACATGAAGGCCCTGGAGATCAACACAGAGCGCTGGGAGGACCTTGCAACGGACCGCTCCAAATGGAGAGGCACCCTGACCAGACAGCTCACGGCGGGTGAAGAGAGACTGACTGCTGCAGCAGATGAAAAAAGGACCCGCAGGAAGAACCGCCATAGCTCCAGCAGCACGGAGACCACCCACAAGTGCGACCTGTGTGACAGGGACTGTCATTCGCGCATGGGCCTGTTCAGCCACAGGCGGTGCTGTTCCAGCAGAGTAGACGTTTAGGATTCTCTTCCATGGTCATCATAGACCGACGGAGGCCGACAATGCTTCAATGATTTCCACGGTCCTCAAAGTTTTGATTCAGTCCATAGCAATCTCTCATTGATCACCAAAGCAAAGCAATCTCTCAATGAACTCTCAAGGAGTACTCAAAGATCTCCCAATCATCTCCACCAGCATCTTTCAATGAACTCTCATGGTCTTTCATTGAATGCTCAATGATCTCTCACTGATCTCTTGGCCATCTCTATATGCGGAGTGAAAAAATTTGGAGTTCATTAAAAGATTGCTAAGAGATCATTGAAAGATCACTGAGGGATTGATGAGATCGCGGCGTGCTCCTTGAGAGTCCGTTGAGAGATCGCTTTCCATTGGTGATCACTGAGCGATTGTTTCCCTGACACAATGATAAATAAATCAAATGATCTTTCAGCTCGTGTTATTAGAGTACACATTTGTATGCATGCAGTATTATTTGGAAGACTTTAGACTGATTCTGATTAATATGTTAAATATGTTTAACATTACCAATATTTTTTGGTGGGTAAATCACATTGATAATAATTTACTGTCGACAAATCATTTAATTTTAAAGTTTATATGCATGTTGCGGGAATGTTCAGTTTAACTGTTCCAGTGAAGAAGAAGAGGAATGCATCATGGCAACACGGAGAGAAAATCATGGAGAAGGCCAAAAGTTTCCATAGTATGGGAGGATTTATCAAAAATTAATAAATGAAACAAGTCAAATGTAGACTGTAAAGCAGTTTGTCATATCACAGCTGCACTACAGCGATGCATCCATTCCCTCCTCCTCTCTGTTCCTCAGTGTAAACCAGTGTTAAAAACGTGGATGGAATTATGAATGTCGATACCGCTTTAAGAAGAAGGGGGGGACACTCATTTCACAATGGGAACAGATATTTTGAAGATGAGTATATAAATACAATATAAGTTCATAAAATATGTTCATAAATAGTTAGGAACATTTTCTGGAAAGTTTTGATAACGTTCCCGATATTTTCATTTGGTATACTGAGCAACAAATGGCTGCGTCGTTTGTTTGGCAGCAACAGCCAATGGGGTCACGCCAGCCAATGGGGTCACGCGTTCCCTCGCTCGGTCTGTGTGTAATATGCAGAACGCTGTCAGACACTGCCAAGACACGACCGAGAGAACCTGATTCCTAACGGAGATGATGAGCTAACGTGCTAATAGCAGCCTTTGCTTGGACAAAACTTGAGATTGGTAAGCCTGAATAAACACCTGCAATGAGACATTGCTGTATTAGCAAATTCTAATGCCCCGTTTATTAAATTTTAAGATTGGGATCCAAAGGCTGTTAACGCCATTGAGCGCAGGAACCCCATGACGCACGGGTCACTTAGCATGGTGAGTGTCATTCATTATGTATGGGAATGCTAATTACTAGCT
Organism: Pholidichthys leucotaenia; assembly: GCA_020510985.1. NCBI lineage: Eukaryota > Metazoa > Chordata > Actinopteri > Cichliformes > Pholidichthyidae > Pholidichthys > Pholidichthys leucotaenia. Next base: position 404,723,671 of record CM035836.1, on the reverse strand, counting down.
TGAAATGCTAACCGCCGATGCCAATTTCAACTAGTTTTTTCATCAGAAAAAGTCAGTTTTCAAAGCTGTAACGGTTAGCAAAGGACCCAGTTCCCTGGACATTGATTGCTGCTTGGTGATGAATGTTGAACCTGTGATTGATGTGTGTTTTAAAGTGCAAAATTAGTGATAAATTGTTGCGCTAGCTTGAAATGCTAAACCTCCGATGCTAAATCTGGCTAGGTTTTACATAGGAGGAGGTTGTTTTTAGAGCTGTAATGATTAGCAAAGGTTTTATTTCATTTACTATGGACTGTATTTAGGAATAAATATTACATCTATGGTTTAAAGGTGTTTAAAAATATTGTTTGTTATATAACCTGGAATTATTTTGTGATAAGCTGAGAGCAATAGCTTATTTGTTGTGTTCTGACCGATTTTATAGGTCAGTTTTTTTTTTCTTTGGACTGGTTTGACCACAACATGGATTCCCCAGATCTGGATAGCGAGCCGAAACCCGAACCCTATTAACGGCTAGAGGTGATTCAACAGGTCACCTGGAACGGACACTAGAGAACTGTGAATCTTGTAAATATATTTTGGGGTATGATTGTGACAAGTGTGTGTTTTTTTTATTAAATGTACATATTTGTAAATAATACACATTTGTAAAAAGAAATATATATATAGTTGCAAGTTCTATATATTGGTGTGGTGTTTTCTGTTGTTACGCCCTCCAGGCTCCTACAAACCTGTAATTGGTCTGATCTGGCCCAATTACCCCTTTTGCCTAGGTAGAACCAAAAAGTGTACTACATCAGTCTCTGGCCACCTGTCAGCGGACTACACCAGTAGGGTTAGCAGGTAATGTTAGCGCTTTTTATTTTCAATGAGCGACTCTCTCAGCTTTAGAAAACTGACCACACTATTAGTACGTACTGTTTAAATAGTTTACCTGCTGTCGGATAATAATCTCTCTTAGACGATGATTGTTGACAGCTGAGCTGCTTCCGTTATGTTAGCTATATGTTAACTGCAGTAAATGGGTGAATCACATGAGCAACTTACTCTATTGTCACTGTAATATTTTGGGGGGCAATGGATCAGCGTTCTCGTCGCGCCCTCCGCCAGTACCCGGGCTCGCCTGGGGAAGCTAATGATCCTACCAGCAGACTAAATTCGAAGAGACGACACCTCTGTGCCAAGTCAAAGAAGAATCCTAGTCACAGTCCTAAAGCCGAAAGCAAACAGCCCCAAGAGCACTTTGTGGTAGGATCGGCCCTTCGCATATTACAACTAAACGTTGAAGGCCTATCTGCAGCCAAGCGAAGCCTTATCGAAGTCCTCGCCTTCCAACATTTGATTGATGTAATCTGCCTCCAAGAGACTCATATTGGCACAGAGGAAGCTGGCCGCTTCACCATCAAAGGCTTTGACCTCCTGTGCTATGTTCTACATGCTAAACATGGACGTGCCACCTATGTGCGTTCTGACATAGTTGAAGCAAATCACCTGATAACAACACATTTCTCAGACACCATAATCATTGGTGGCTTCCATATTGTCAATGTGTACAAGCCCCCTAATGCCAACTGGGATCTGCAGGTCTTACCCACCCTACCCCACCCTGCCATCTATGTGGGGGACTTTAACAGCCATCACCCTGACTGGGGGTACCCAGCAGTGGACAGTGATGGGAAGGCACTTTCAGACTGGGCATCCAGAAATGACCTCGCTTTGATATATGACCCCAAACAAAGAGGAACCTTCCACTCTGCTAGGTGGAAGAAGGACTATTCTCCTGACCTGTGTTGGGTCAGCTCTTTGAATGGGGAGCCATATCCTACACAGATCCTCATTCTTGATGATTTTCCACACAGCCAACACCGGCCCCTGCTTGTACACATTGGCCTACAACTTCCAGTCATATACAGCCCAAGGAAGATGCGCTGGAACTTCCGCAAAGCCAACTGGAAGAAATTCAGTGAAACTCTGGACCGGAGCGTTGTTACCATCCCACTCCACACCATCACTGTAGATGAAGCATACAACCGCTTCTGCAGCGCAATCTTCAAGGCTGCCCATACTGCAATCCCACGAGGCTACCGACCCCTCTATGTCCCATGTTTGGACGGAGAAAGTGCTGCCCTCCTACAATCCTATCAAACATCAGGGGACCCAGAGATAGCAGACCATCTCATTGAATCGCTAAATACAGCTCGGCGAAAGAAATGGGAGGAGACAGTTGCTGACCGGAGCTTTACCCACTCTAGCAGGAAATGTTGGAGCCTCATCCGTCGCCTAGGAGCTGCACAGAAGCCCCCTAGCCAAAGCCGAGCATCCGTCACACCCAACCAAGTTGCATCTCACCTACTGACTATCGCCAAAGCACCCCAAGACAAAGACACCAAAACAGCAGTTACAACTGAGCTAAAAAAACACCAAAAAATGCCTGTAGAGGAAACGAACCCTGAACCCTTCGAGGCTGCTGAACTGGAGAAAGTCCTACAGAGCCTGAAATGTGGAAAGGCAGCAGGATACGATAACATCTTCCCAGAATTCATGAAAAATCTTGGCCCCCGAGCCCTAACCTGGTTGACACAATTCTACACAAGGATCACACAAACAAACTCGATCCCAAAGAAATGGCGGACAGCAAAGGTCATTGCCATCCCAAAACCTGGCAAAGACCACAAATTACCAGCAAGCTACCGCCCAATCTCCCTACTCAGCGTTCCTTACAAAATCATGGAGCGCCTAATTCTGCAACGCATTTCCCCAGAGGTAGAGGATATTCTAAGTGTGGATCAAGCAGGTTTCCGCAAGGACCGCAGTACAGGAGAACAAGTACTGGCCCTAACCACCTTCATCGAAAATGGCTTCGAGAGCAGACTGAAGACAGGGGCTGTGTTTCTCGACCTTACAGCCGCCTATGATACGGTCTGGCACAAAGGCCTCCTCCTGAAACTTATAAAGGCGATCCCTGCTTGGGCAACAGCAATTATAAAAACCCTGCTGACCAACCGAAGGTTCAGAGTCCACCTCAGTCAGAAGACAAGTGCATGGAGAATGCAGAAAAACGGACTCCCACAAGGCTCAGTTCTAGCTCCAACTCTGTTCAACCTCTACATAAACGACCTGCCTACTACAAAATCCCGCAAATTCACCTATGCAGACGACATCTGTTTGGCATTCCAAGCACCAGACTTTGAACCACTGGAACGGGTGCTCACGGAAGATCTTGCCAAACTGGACCAGTTCTGCAAAATCTGGCGCCTAAAACCAAGCCCAGCAAAAACCGTCTCCAGTGTATTCCATCTCCACAATGCAAAAGCTGCCAGAGAACTAAACATCCACCTGAGCGGACTCAAGCTTAAGCATGCCCCAAATCCAACTTATCTTGGAGTGACCCTTGATAGGACCTTATCCTTCAAGGAACATCTAAAGGGGACGGCTGCTAAGGTGAAGGTACGAAACAACCTGCTCTGCAAGCTCGCTGGTGCAAAATGGGGGGCGGCAGTCTCCACCCTGCGCACCTCAGCACTGGCCCTTTCATACTCTGTAGCAGAATATTGTGCCCCTGTCTGGTCCAGGTCATCTTACACACACCATATAGACACCCAGCTCAACACAACCATGAGAACTATAACTGGAACAATCCGCTCAACACCACTCCCCTGGCTCTCTGTACTGTCAAACATAGCCCCTCCACACATCCGGCGAGCAGCATTAACTCAAAGGATGCTCCAAAAAATTAAAGATTCTCCTCACTTACCAATCCATGCAGATATCTACACTCCACCCACTGCCCGACTTTCATCCAGACGGCCGATTTGGAAAAACCCTCCCCCAGCTGACTTTACCATCCAGACAGCTTGGCAAGAGGAATGGGAGACCAAGGAGGTCCCAAACAAACAGCTGGTGATAAACCCCAACCAACAGGTCCCGGGCACCAACCTCCCAAGGAGACAGTGGTCTACACTCAATCGCTTCAGGACTGGACATGGCCCCTGCTTGGCCAGCCTTTACAGATGGGGCAGTAGCCCTAGCCCACTGTGCGCATGTGGAGAGGAGCAAACAATGGAACACATCATAGAGGCTTGCCCGCTCCAAAGACTGGAAGGAGGATTACACACCCTCCATACAGCAAACCAGGAGGCAACTGCTTGGCTTAAGGACTTTGCATTCGCTAAATAAATAAACTGTAATATTAGCCTTCATTCTGAATATTAGTGCATCTCAGTAAATTAGAATATCATGATTTGTAATGTAATTAAAAAAGATCACCATAATCATCACAAATACATTTAAAACGGTTTAAATATTTCACTGTATGTGAAGTGAAGGCTCACATTCCTGCAGCGATATTTAAAGTGGGTTTTTTTTTTAATTTTAGGCTGGAAAAAGTTATTTTAATTTTCATCTGAAGCCTAATTGAACTTTTCAACTTCTAGACCCAGCAAGGTTTCAAACAGGATGAACTAGCTTGTTAGTTTCTTTCTTTACATTAATGGAGTTGAATATTACTCTAGTTTGTTTTTAACAGGCAGTGACAACAGCTGCCATTTGAGTTGAGTTTTGAGTGTTGCGACAAACACTTCTCTTTAAGCTGCCAAGTTCCAAGTTGGCAATTCACAGCGCTTCACCTTTTCCACATTTTATGTTGCAGCCTTACTCCAAAATGGATCAAATTCATTTTTTTCTTCAAAATTCTACATACAATACCCCATAATGACAATGTGAAAAAGTTTTGAGATTTTTGCAAATTTTTAAAAATGAAAAACAAAGAAATCATATGTACATAAGTATTCACAGCCTTTGCCATGAAGCTCAAAATTGAGCTCAGGTGCATCCTGTTTCCACTGATCATCCTTGAGCTGTTTCTACAGCTTAATTGGAGTCCACTTGCAGTAAATTCAGTTGATTGGACATGATTTGGAAAGACACAGACCTGTCTATATAAGGTCCCACAGTTGACAGTGTACAGTATGTCAGAGCACAAACCAAGCATGAAGTCAACGGAATTGTCTGTAGATCTCAGGGACAGGATTGTCTCGAGGCACAAATCTGGGGAAGGATACAGAAAAATTTCTGCTGCTTTTAACCTCCTGCGCTCCGTTGTACCGCGGACGGGCAAGTCTCTGCATCCTAGAGCGCACGAGAGCGCATGAGGGCGCTCTCGTGCGCTCTCGTGCGCTCTAGGATGCATCATGGAGATTTTGATGTAGGTGGTGTATGGCGTCCAAGCGCGCACTGAAAATAAAAGCTGCAGACACAGCCACGAACAAATTAGTTCATCTGATTGACCTCTCATTCGACTAATAAGAGCTTTGAATTGGGTTTTTGAAACCTTGAAGAACCAATGAATGAAAATCTAGCCAGAAGGACCCGCCTCCCAACGGCTGCGAGCCAATTGAAGCACAGAAGTTCGCCGAGCTGTTTTGTCTAAAGCTGGGTGAAGAGAGACTGCTTCAGCAGCCACAGGCAGTGGTTTATTTATTTATTTTTTTAATTCCAGCAGAGTGTTTAGGATTCTTTTATATGGTCATCATAGACCGACGGAGGCCAACGACGAAGGTCGTAAATCATTCGCCAAAACCGCAATCATGGAATTATGTTTTGACCAGGTCGCGAGACCAGAACCAGAGCGGACCAGCGTCGGTTCGTCTGACAATGAGGAAGAGAAGTTGGCCAGGACAATGTGGCTGTGAAGAGGTAAGGTGTTATAAGCCAAATTATTTTTTATCCCTGAAAATTGTAATCCAAAATGACTTTTGACCGATCGGTAAATTACAACTGTGCTTCGCAGCGCAGTTCGTGCGCTGCTGTACAAGGGGTTGTTCGCCGCGTACAGACTGTGAACGCCCCCCCCCGCTATTCTTCTGCAGCGAAGGGGGGGGGATAAACCTCCCCCCCCCACACACACACACAGACAGCCCTGAGTGTGACCTTTCATTAGAGCCCAAAATGAAGATTCTACATTGAATTATTCAAAAGTTACAGACGTTTTTCCAAACTGTGCCATTTGGCACAATTTGGCACAGTTCCAAAACGCCTGGGAACAGCCTGAGAACAAAGCTGTGTAAAATATTCATTTTTTGTGGTATTGTTACAAAATTTGGACCTCAGCTGGATAACACTTGGTTCTACATTTCTGTAGCATTTTCCAGCCCGGATCTGAAGCTGTGTGTTATTTGCAAGCATTTGTATCCAAAAAAACACCCAGGCCAAATTTATTTTCTTCAAGTTCACTATGTTTAGATGACTGTAACTCAATGGCCGGAGCACTTAGAGAGATCATGTTTTTTTTGCCAAAAAATTCAAAGTGTTTTCTTTTAAATGAGACCAACCCCATGAAGATGCTGCAAAGAGTTGAAGAACAGCTTTCGATTTACTTTGGGCACATTTTTTTTTGGCGTTTTTAGGAAAATTGACCGGAGTGCAAGGGGTTAAGGTCCCAATGAGCACAGTGGCCTCCGTCATCCGTAAAGGGAAGAAGTCTCTGCAGCAATCCACCAATCGGGCCTGTGTAGTAGAATGGCAAGACAGAAGCCACTTCTTACTGAAAGGCACTTGACAGCCTGCCTGGAGTTTGCCAAAAGGCACCTGAAAGACTCTGACCATGAGAAACAAAATTCTCTAGTCTGATGAGACAAAGATTGAACTCTTTGGCGTGAATGCCAGCCGTCATGTTTAGAGGAAACCAGACACCGCTAATCACCAAGCCAATACCATCCCTACAGTGAAACGTGGTGGTGGCAGCATCATGCTGTGAGGATGTTTTTCAGTGGCAGCAACTGGGAGACTAGTCAGGATAGAGGGAAAGATGAATGCAGCAATGTACAGAGACATCCTGGATGAAAACCTGCTCCAGAACGCCAGACTGGGGCGACAGTTCGTCTTTCAGCAGGAAAACGACCCTAGGCACACAGCCAAGGTATCAAAGAAGCGGCTTCAGGACAACTGTGTGAATGTCCTTGAGTGGCCCAGCCAGAGCCCAGACTTGAATCCAATTGAACATCTCTGGAGAGATCTGAAAATGGCTGTGCACCGACACTTCCCATCCAACCTGAGGAGCTTGAGAGGGGCAGCAAAGAGGAATGGGCAAAGATGCCCAAAGGTGCCAAGCTTGTGGCATCATGTTCAATAAGACTTGAGGCTGTAATTGCTGCCAAAGGTGCATCAACAAAGCGTTAAGCAAAGGCTGTGAATACTTTCAATCAACTAAACTTTAGTTGTATAGCACTTTTCAAACATTAGATGCTGCGCAAAGTACTTTACATAGATAAAAAGAGTAGGTAAATTTAGTTACATACAGTGGTGTGAAAAAGTGTTTGCCCCCTTCTTGATTTCTCATTTTTTTGTATGTCACACTTAAATGTTTCATATCAAACAAATTTAAATATTAGACAAAGATAACACAAGTAAACACAAAATGCAGTTTTTAAATGGTGTTTATTATTAAGCGGAAAAAAATCCAAACCTACATGACTCTTTGTGAAAAAGTGATTGCCCCCTAAAACTAATAACTGGTTGGGCCAGCCTTAGCAGCAATTACTGCAATCAAGCCTTTGCAATAACTGGCAATGAGTCTTTTACAACACTGGAAGAATTTTGTCCCTCTCATTTTTGCAGAATTGTTGTAATTCAGCCACAATGGAGGGTTTTCGAGCACAAACTGCCTTTTTAAGGTCATCCCACAGCATCTCAATCGGATTCAGGTCAGGACTTTGACTAGGCCACTCCAAAGTCTTCCTTTTGTTTTTCTTAATCCATTCAGAGGTGGACTTGCTGATGTGCTCTGGATTATTGTCCTGCTGCAGAACCCAAGGGCACTTCATCTTGAGGTCACAAACGGATGGCCGGACATTCTCCTTCAGGATTTTTTGGTAGACAGCAGAATTCATGGTTCCATTTACCACAGCAAGTCTTCCAGGCCTTGAAGCAGCAAAACAGCCCCAGACCAACACTCTACCAACACCATATTTTACTATTGGTATGATGTTCCTTTCTGAAATGCTGTTACTTTTACACCGGATGTAATGGTACACACACCTTCCAAAAACTTCAACTTTTGTCTCGTCAGTCTACAGAGTATTTTCCCAAAAGTCTTATTGATCATCAAGATGTTTTTTGGCAAAACTGAGACGAGCCTTTATGTTCTTTTTGCTCAGCAATGGTTTTCATCTTGGAACTCTGCCATGCAGGCCATTTTTGCTCAGTCTCTTTCTTATGGTGGAGTCATGACCACTGACCTTAACTGAGGCAAGTGAGGCCTGCAGTTCTTTGGATGTTGTTGTGGGGTCTTTTGTGACCTCTTGGATGAGTCGTCACTGCTCTCTTGGGGTAATTTTGGTCGGCTGGCCGCTCCTGGGAAGGTTCACCACTGTTCCATGTTTTCGCCATTTGTGGATAATGGCTCTCACTGTGGTTCGCTGGAGTTCTAAAGCTTTAGAAATGGCTTTATAATCTTTTCCAGACTGATAGATCTCAGTTACTTTCTCATTTGTTTCTGAATTTCTTTGGATCGCAGCAAGAGGACTAGCTTTTGAGGAGCTTTTAGTGTACTTCACTTTGTCAGGCAGATCCTATTTAAGTGATTTCTTGATTGAGAACAGGTATGGCAGTAATCAGGCCTGGGTGTGGCTAGAGAAATTGAACTCAGCTTTCCAAAAATGTGATAAACCACAGTTAATTTATGTTTTAACGGGGGGGGGGGGGATCACTTTTCACACAGGGCCATGTAGGTTTGGATTTTTTTTACCCTTAATAATAAACACTTTCATTAAAAAACTGCATTTTGTGTTTACTTGTCTTATCTTTGTCTAATATTTAAATTTGTTTGATGATCTGAAACATTTAAGTGTGACAAACATAAAAAAATGAGAAATCAGGAAGGGGGCAGACACTTTTTCACACCACTGTATATTTACATATGTCCCACCCCTTCCAACCCTCCCATAAACATACCCACAAAACACACACACACACACACACACACACACACACTAGCCCCTGTTTCTCTTACACACATAAAATAAAAGAGATATTGCTCAGCACTGAAGCACCATGTGAAGGAGCAACCATCCTGTGGAGCAGCCCATGCCAGGAGACCACACAGCCCATAACTATAGGGCGTGCCACAGAGGTCACCCCAGCCAGGACAGGCCAGGGCCCACACCACAGCTGTAGGCACTGGCATAAAGCCCCCACCCACCCAAGCTAGAGCGACCCACGAGACCAACACCCCAGCAGATGGGACAAGCAGCATCTGCCATGAGGGGCTCCACTGAGGAAACACGGGAGCTAAAACACATAAAATGCAAGATAAAACTGTGAACACATAAAACAAAGGGCACTAAAAACCCATACTTATAATGCATCAAGACCTCCGTGCTGGCAAGAGAGAGAAAAGGGTGGACTCTGGCTATATTCCTATGATGGTAAAATCCAATTTTTGTTGTATTTTTAATGTGTGAAATAAAATTAAAGTTAGAGTCTAAAAGAACGCCCAGGTTCTTGACACAATGTGTAGGTTTGAGACCTAGCAATTTTGGTAGAAGTTTCTCTCTCTTGTCTTCAGGACCAATGATTAAAACTTCTGTTTTGCCCTGGTTTAGCTGTAGGAAGTCCTCTGCCATCCATGACTTTATATCTAAAACACAGTTCAACCACTTACAGTATGTACATGTGATTTCTTAGTTTTTATTAGTATTTTTAATGCAAAAATCTCAAAAGAACTTTTTTCATGCTGTCATTATGGGGTATTGTGTGTAGAATTTTGAGTAAAAAAAAATAAATTTAATCCATTTTGGAATAAGGCTGTAACATAAAATGTGGAAAAAGTGTAGTGTGATATAAAGATGTTGCTCTCACTCACTGCTCCATATTTACCATTTCAAATAAAAAAGAATCTGTCTCAGAAGGAAAATAATTAACTACCCACATCTAAATGTAATTGTGTACCTGCTAATGGCTGAAGCTTTTGTTTTGGGTGGCCACAAGATGAACGTCTTTACCTCATTAACAGCCCTCAGGATGTTAGTACAAAGCATGTGTAGCCAGAAAAAAGCAGGATGGGGTTATAATAGGATCACATAATGATATGGACAGTGACAGAATGCAATTTTCTTCTTAGTGCACTCATCTATTTTCCTCCCCTCAATGTAGTCTATAAGAGAGACTGTACATGATAGCCATCTGATAAAATGTACTTAGGCTACAATGTGAGAACTGTAGTGTTTGATTCCCTTGTCAAAGTTAATTAAAATTAAGAAATATGTTAATAAAAATTGGAATTTCCATACATGTTTTTTTTTTCTTAGCATAACAAATTAGAACAGGCTTAATGACTGTGAGTGTGATTGTGTGAGTTACTTACTGTGAGTTTGAATCTGTTACACTGAATTGGTGCAGAGTTTCACCACTGAATCAAACTAATCTGGCTACAACACACTAGTATTAATAGGCACAACTTCACAAATACAGCGGGGAAAAAAACAGATTGAACACGTCAACATTTTTCTCATTAAACATATTTCTGATGAGCCATTGACCTGAGATTTTCACCAGATAACAGTAACAACCCAAGCAATCAAAACATACAAAGAAATCAAGGCAACTGTGTTCACAAAACAAGTTGTATTTAATAAAATTGAATGACACAGGGAATAAGTATTGAACACACTTGGTGAAATTCATTTAATATTTAGTAGAAAAGCCTTTGTTGGTAATAGCAGCTTCCAGATGCCTCCTGTATGGAGAAACCAGGTGCAGGCATTGCTCAGGAGTGACTTTAGCCCATTCTTCCACACAAACTGTCTTCAAATCTTGAAGGTTCTGTGGGTGTCTATGAACTCTGATCTTCAGTTCCATAGATTTTCAATTGGATTCAGGTCAGATCACTGGCTGGGCCATTCTAGCAGCTTTATTTTCCTACTTGGGAGAGTTTCCTTCTGTGTGTTTGGGATCATTGTCTTGCTGAAATGTCCACCCTTGTTTCATCTTAGCAGATGGCAACAGGTTCTTATCAAGGATGTCTTTGTACATTTGTCCATTCATCTTTCCTTCAATTATATGGACTCTGCCTATACTATGTGCTGAAAAACACCCCCACACCATGATGGGATGTGCAGCGCCATTTCTCCTTCAAACATGCTGTGTGTTGTGGCATCCAAAAAGTTCAATTTTGGTCTCATGTGACCAGACTATTTTTTCCCAGTATTTTACTGGCTTGGCCAAATGCTGTGCAGCAAACTTTAAATGAGCTTCAACATGCTTTTTCTTCAGCAATGGAGGCTTGTGAGGGGAGTGGGCATACAGCCCATCTCAGCTGAGTGCATTGCTTATTGATTTCTTTGAAACAGCAGTACCTGCTAACTCCAAGTCGTTCTGGAGCTCTCCATGAGTGGTCTTTGGCTCTTGGATAACTCTGATAATTCTTTTGACTTCTCTGTCAAAAATCTTGCGAGAAGCGTCTGTCGTGGCCGGTTTATGGTAAAATGATGTTCTTTCTACTTCGGAATGATGGCTCCAACAGTGCTCACTGGAACATTCAGCAGTGTAGAAATGTGCCTGTAACCAATGCCATCATTATGTTTTACAACAATAAGGTTGCCAAGGTCTAGAGAGAGCTCTTTGCTTCTACCCTTCATGAGTTCTTTGTGATGTGACAATCTGATATTCACAGACCTTTTTAAAAGCTATCAGTCAGGACTTAACCAGCTGAAATTAATTTGCACTGATGGAGGGTGGGATGGCTTCCTAAATTCTGATGGATTTCAGCTGGTTTCTTGGCTTTCTATGCCTTTTTTCACCTCTTTTTCTTCATGTGTTCAATATTTATTCTCTGTCATTCCACTTTATTAACTATAACTTGTTTTGTGAACACAGTTGCCTTGATTTCTTTATATGCATGGATTACTTGGGTTGTTGCTGACATTTGGTGAAAATCTGAGGTCAATGGCTCCATCAGAAATACGTTTAATGAGAAAAATGTTGACGTGTTCAATATTTTTTTCCCCGCTGTATACATTAACAACAGCTTAGTGGTTGTGTCTGTAGACCAGGAGATCCCTGCTCTGATTTACTGCGTTTGCCACATGCAGATTTAGAGGATCAGCAAGTGTACAGCTACTAAAAGTATCATTTGATTTTATATTCCAGTGGTGTAAGAAAAAAAAAAGTGTATTTGTTTCTTTGACAACCCCTTTTCATACTTAATAGAATTTTACTTTTTTTTTTTTAAGGGCATCATAAAAATCTCTGGTGCTGGTCCCAGAAAACAGATGTATGCCTGTAGAAGATAAAACAAATCCCTCTGTGAAAAAGCAAGTGCCATGTGTGAGAATGAAACATGCTTGTTGACACTGGCTTGTGACTCCATAAACAAAAGTTTTCTTTTTGACTCGTTGCAGAGGAGTCGAGTCACTCCATACAACAGTGTGAATGTGTAAAGCTATAGTCTCATGGGAAAGGCTTGGGGCCTCCAATTTCTCTTCCTTGTACCTTTGAGTTTTGGTTTATTTTTTCTAACTACACCAGACAGCTGTCACACCATCGGGCAGACAGTTTTCAGTGAACAAAGTGTCAACATTTTGTGTGGCCACCATTATTTTCCAGCACTGCCTTAACGCTCTTGGGCATGGAGTTCACTAGAGCTTCACAGGTTGCCACTGGAATCCTCTTCCACTCCTCCATGACGACATCACGGATCTGGTGGATGCTAGAGATCTTGTGCTCCTCCACCTTCCGTTTGAGGATGCCCCACAGATGCTCAATAGTGTACAGGTCTGGAGACATGCTTGGCCAGTCCATCACCTTTACCCTCAGTTACTTTAGCAAGGCAGTGGTCATCCTGGAGGTGTGTTTGGGGTCGTTATCATGTTGGAATACTGCCCTGCGGCCCAGTTTCCAAAGGGAGGGGATCACGCTCTGCTTCAGTATATCACAGTACATGTTGGCATTCATTGTTCCCTCAGTGAACTGTAACCCCCCAGTGCCGGCAGCACTCATGCAGCCCCAAATCATGGCACTCCAACCACCACGCTTGACTGTAGGCAAGACACACTTGTCTTTGTACTCCTCACTTGGTTGCTGCCACTCACGCTTGACACCATCTGAGCCAAATAAGTTGATGTTGGTCTCATCAGACCACAGGACATGGTTCCAGTAATCCATGTCCTTAGTCTGCTTGTCCTCAGCAAACTGTTTGTGGGCTTTCTTGTGCATCATCTTTAAAAGGGGCTTCCTTCTGGGACGACAGCCATGCAGACCAATTTAATGCAGTGTGCGGCGTATGGTCTGAGCACTGACAGGCTGACCCCCCACCCCTTCAACATCTGCAGCAATGCTGGCAGCAGTCATAGTATTTCTAGTTACAAAAGACAACCTCTGGATATGACGCTGAGCACGTGCACTCAACTTCTTTGGTCGACCATGGCAAGGCCTGTTCTGAGTGGAACCTGTCCTGTTAAACCATTGTATGGTCTTTGCCACCGTGCTGGAGCTCAGTTTCAGGGTGTTGGCAATCTTCTTACACCCTAGGCCATCTTTATGTAGAGCAACAATTCTTTTTTTCACATCCTGAGATAGTTTTTTTTTTCCCATGAGGTGCCATGTTGAATTTCCAGTGACCAGTATGAGAGAGTGTGAGAGCGATAACAAAACATTTAATACACCTGCTCCCCATTCACACCTGAGACCTTGTAACACTAACGAGTCACATGACACCGGGGAGGGAAAATGGCTAATTGGGCGCAATGTGGACATTTTCACTTTGGGGTGTACTCACTTTTGTTGCCAGCAGTTTAGACATTAATGGCTATGTATTGAGTTATTTTGAGGGGACAGCAAATTTACACTGTTATACAAGCTGTACCCTGACTACTTTACATTGTATCAAAGTGTCAAATCTCCAATGTTGTCCCAAGAAAAGATATAATAAAATATTTACAAAAATGTGAGTGGTGTACTCACTTTTGAGAGATACTGTAATGTAAAAACTAGAAAAGCACTCAGAAAGTGCATACCTCCTTCCATCTGTTATGGATCACCTCCAAAATGTAATGGGTTTGTGTGTAAGCCTAGAGCCACTTCTGGTGAAAATTGCTTCAAAGTCTGTTCATTAGTTTTGGAGTATTGTTGCTAACACTCTGTGAGAAGATAAGAGCCTTGGCTGAGGTATGCATTCTCAGATCATCATTGAAATGTAATGGATTCATCTGTAGGCCAAGAACCACCTCTGTTGAAAATTTCATCCAAATCCATTCAGTAGTTTTGGACCATTGTTGCTAAAACTGTGTGAGAAGATAAGAGCCTTGGCACAGGTATGCATTCTTGGATCATCACCAAAATGTAATGGGTTCCTCTCTACCCCAAGAAGCACCTCTGGTGAAAATTTCATCCAAATGCATCCAGTATATTTTGAAGTAATGTTGGTAACACTCTGTTGCCTCATTTCCACCAAAATAACAGACAGTGCTAGTTGGGTTCTGGGGCTGGTGTCAGTGCTTAACCAGTTCAACTGTAGTGCCTCATAAGAACCAGGTGGTTTTCCACCGATATGGAGCTAGTCAGGGATTACATCAGGGCTACATCATTACGCAGTGTGAAGCGCCTTTATGCAACCCCGCAGAACACCACCGAAGAAGAAGTAGCAGCACTAGCTTGTCAACAGCTTGTGAGAAGTTAAGAGCCTTGGTAGAGGTATGATCAGATATTGATTCACAAAATCCTAAAATTGATCTTTATAATATAATGCCTTTTCATGTGTGAAACATTGAATCTCTAAGAAATTCTTTTATATGCATTATAATAGCAAAATCCCTGACTGAATCAATATTAAATCCAATCGGATCAAAAACAAATCAGTATTTTCTGAATTGAATTGATTCTGGAAAATATTGATGATTCCCAGATCTAGTTGTGGATATTATTTGGCATGGAGAAACATGGCAGAGGATTAGAGTTGCAATGTATGTAAAGCAGACCCTCACCTTTTCCTACCACTAACCGTTTCCCTTATCTTAATCACCTGTCCTATTTTTAGTTATGGTTACTCAAGTACATATACTCAAGTAACGTTTGACAACATTGTACTTTGTGAGCAGTTTTATTGCAGTACACTTCTTACTTGAGTACATTTCTAAGGAATAAATTGTAGTTATACTCAATTTGGTCGTACTCTGAGTTACTTATTCTACTGATTTAAAAACTGGTTAGAAAAGTCCTTGTTTAGATGGTAGTGACTTAATTTTACCAGAAATGACTCTTTGGTAATTTTACTAAATTTCTAAGTCTATTTTTTTTTTTTTAATTTGTGTTAACATTATTTCTTTTCTATTCAGGCTCAGCTGCAGAGGAACAAGAAAAAAAGTCTTTTTTTTTTTTTTTTTTACCAAAAAACCTTGTAAATTTATGAGAAAAAAGTTACAAATTGAAATGAAAAAGTCATGATGTTATACAAAGCAATCACAAATTACTAATTAAAAAAGATAAATTTAACAGAAAAAATATCTGAAATGCATAAGCAAAACTAAAAATAAAGTGTGAAATGTACAAGATAAAAATTTTATTAAAATTTTAAGAAAGAATAACACATGGGAAAAAAATTGTGTTGGGCACATTAGCATGTTAATCACAGATTAATGCAAGTTCCCGTTGATATTAATCACAATTAATCATAGCTGAATAAAAAATTTTGAACTTTCAAAATGCAGGTACTGTTTCCATTGAAAAATCTATGGAGAAACTCAAAACAGATGCATGACAGCCATATTCATAGCACAAACTCCTCTTTTTATTTGATTCTGGGTGTTCAAATGAATCTGCTGGAATATTGCTGTCATACTACGTGGACATATGCACCATATCAATGCACAATCCCAACCTGAATGCCAGAGAGAGGAGACGAGGCCAACAGCTAAGCTAATCATTAGGCTTTACTGGATTTATACTCCTTTGATAATATGGGCTCTGTAGACATGACTACATTAGAGAGTCTACAAAGCCTTGGACTCATACACCGGCAAGATCCAGCAATTCACGGAGGAGCGGGACTGTTTACCAACACTGACAGCTCTAGGAAGAGAGGGAAGCGGTGCGACAGGAGGTGGCTGCCGAGGAGGGCTAACAGCCAAGCTAAAGGCTAATCCTAGGTGGACACCATTTTCATCTACATCTTCATCAATTCTGCTTGTGAATGCCCACTCCCTATTAAACAAACTTGACTATTTACTATTGGAACTCAAATTTAAAAGGTGAGAGGCTCTGTGGCTGGGTGCTGTGTGTGATTGCTGTGTTTTGCTGCGTGCAGGCTGGAGCTGACACGTTTTGCTCAGTGCTGTGTGACTACAGTAACTGCTCTGTAACTGCCAAGAGTTCTCTTCCAGTTTTTCTGAGGGGGAGAATATTCTGGATAGTTGTCATTTTTGACATGTTGAAAGCTTTAAATAAACCTGCAGTTACAGAAAGCACGCACATCTGTCCACTCCCGTGTATGAAAAATTTGAAAAATGTCAAGTTTATGGTACATTACACAGAAAAAAGTATTTAATTGTGATTAATTGCAAATAAACATGGGTGTTGGTGATTAATCGTGATTAAAATTTTTAATTGGTACCAACCATTAGAAAAAAAACAGCTATAATTTTGAGCAAAAA
This sequence comes from Pholidichthys leucotaenia, assembly GCA_020510985.1. Classification (NCBI taxonomy): domain Eukaryota; kingdom Metazoa; phylum Chordata; class Actinopteri; order Cichliformes; family Pholidichthyidae; genus Pholidichthys; species Pholidichthys leucotaenia. Next base: position 404,707,031 of record CM035836.1, on the reverse strand, counting down.
GTTGCAAATTTTGGTGGTTAAAAAAGTAACAAGAAACAGGTCCTATGTACAGTACGAGAAGAAAATTGCCAATTTATGAGAAGAGTCACAAATTTAAGCAAAAACACCTAAAAAATAACAATTTAAAAACATTCTGTTGACAACTCACTTTTACTTGAGTAATTAGCATCACAAAGTAACACTACTTTTACTTGGATGATCTATCCCCCTCTGGATACAGCTGCCTTCAAGCAGTGAGTTTCCTGTTTGTTCTGACAGCACATGTTATCTTCCTTCCTTTCGCTTGTTTCCCGTCTCGGTTCCCATGTTGGATTGATGACATACCGTATATTTACTCATCATATCGTTTTATTTTCATGCTACCAAAGCAAAACTAGCAAGAAAGCAATCACAGTACATGAATGTTCACCTTTTATCCCTGTCAATGTTGCAACCTTAAGAAGCACCCTGAGGTGAGAAAACAAAATCTCTTCAAAAGAGAGAGATTTTACCATTTAAGTTTTTGATGATGAAAATCCCCAATTACTATTCCCATGAAAAAAAATATTTTTTTACACAGTACAGCGTTAATTCAAGACTGACGTCACTTTTATATTTATCTACTTGATACTTGTGGCACAGTCAGGGATTTGCTCAAGGGCATGTAACATATACAGTATATTGTATGTGTGACCATTTTTAAAAAATGTTTCAGACCAGTACATCAACACTGTAGAATGAAGAATAGAACAGAGCGCATACTTGGGTCGGACAAGATAGCATCTGTCTTGGGATGAAACTGGTCACAGCGTAGTCCATGGTAGCCCTCTTTACACCTGTGAAAGAGAGAGAGAAAAAGAGAAAAGCCAGATTTGAGATGAGAAGTAAGACAAACCAAGCAAAAAGTAGCAGCATGTACTCTCAGCTGAAGAGCATTTCAGATAAGGAAAGTTGAGAACAGGAAGAACTTTGACAAAAAAAAGAAACGGACAGCGTAAAGTGGGAGAGCTCATGAGGACTGAGGTGGGGGAGAGACAGATACACAGAAAGTGTTGAGAAAGGTGGGGTGAGAAGAAGGAAAAGACTGGGACGATAGCTGGGCCGGCCCAAGTGGCGCCTGCAGCCTCACTGATAGCACATGACTGGCAGGAATGCCATGTCCCCTGAGGAAGAAATGGGGTACTGGAATGGAGAGTATTTGGCATGGCGCAGACGACACAAGATTTGCAGTGGATGGGAAGCTGCCATAGATGGAGCATTCATATAAACAGTCCTGGCATGGTCCAAATATTTACCTCCAGCATCAAGTAAATATGGCTGCACAGTTGATGCTGCAGATCCCTCAGCAACTGTCACAGCGAGGAAATTATGGGAATTTATGTTTGATGCCGTGTGTTGCAACATTTTGAGTCGCTTTCCGTATGACCACAGTGAAACATTCCTGTTATTCACATTTTTCATTAAGTCCTGACATTCATAATAAATATCTTAATTGACAGTGACACCATACAGCTGCGCAGAAGCACAGGGCTTGCTTCCTCAAAACAAACTTTGTCACAACCCTCAAAAGATTTACCTCCCAGGGATCAGGGCATTTTTCATTTCCATCTTCAATAGTGGCCATAATGTGAGGACATTCAGTGGGCTGATCCATCCCTCAGCTCTCTCACAGCTTAGGCCAAACAATTGGGGGATTTGCTTTGATGTGGCCGTTTGTACATCAACTTGTACATGAGCGAGCAGTGTGTCAGAAGTTGCCTTTGTTCTCTCTATTCCATCGATGGATGATGTATTGTTGACAAACTGCTGGGGATTAACACTCACATATGATCCATCAATATCTGCCCTCCGCATTCCCACCAGTGTCACAGATACCCCATTCAGTGGAATGCATGGGGATGAGTGACAGGCAGCAGTGGACCATTCAGTCTTACTCGGTTTGGCTTGACCTGATAGCTTGAAGAAAAACACAGATGGCCTTTCAGCTATGTAAATAATAATAATAGTAATAATAATAATAATAATAAAGTGAGCAGCAGCAGAGAAAGATCACAAGTTGTTGGCAAAGGGAGTCAGAGTGAAAACTGTGATAAGGCTGTCATAATTCTCTGCTTTTACATCTCAAGCTGCAGCTTCTGCTCCATTAGCTGAGGGTCTCGGCTCAATATGTGCAGTTTCCCATATTCCTCTATAAAGCAGAATTGCACAATCTATGGGGAAAAAAAAGATTTTCTAATTCTACAGCGGCTTCATGCCTATGACTGTGTAAGTGCCATGGCATGGCTATGTTCAATAGAAGCGCCATTGTATAAAACTAACCTGCACTTGAGGTCTTAAAAATCCTTACACCAACCATGTCTATGTTTATAGAGTGACAAAGTGGGATCAGTTATCTTAAAAACTGGTAATAGAGTGCAATTTCTGCACACTGCCAGTGTGTCTTTAGAATCCAAACGCAAACATAGCATCATTCCTTGAGAAAGCTTTTGCCTTTGCTATGCTCTGATATTGCAAAAAAGTGTTTATCCACTTGGGAGGCAGAGAGGACAATTAGCAACACTTGCTTTCGTGTTTTAGCTAAGGTCTCATAGTTGCTCTATTTTTTTTGTGGAACTACACTGCTATGAGGTGGAGAATCATTTCAAACATAACAATTTTTACAGTAAGCATTTTATTCTTACTTAAAATTTGGCTCAATGTGAAAGAAAATCCGCCAACATGATGGGCCTGTTTACCACTGTGTTACATCATCTCTAATGACAGCTGATATATTTGTGAAAGCAAAGTATTTTCACATCCATGTTTGATGAAGAATTTGAGCAGATCAACTGCTGTGACTAGTCTCAACTATAAACAGATCACCCATGGAGTAATGCTGATATAATGGCATAATGTGGATTGATATTTTCAGAGTGACATATGCAGAAGTGAAAGTTACTCTCACTGCGTATGCAAACATGCACATACAGTACATGTATATTAACTACAGGATATTGAAAATACTGGCAGCTGCCAGTGCTACCCCTCAGTCTGCTGGGATGGTATCAGTATGAAATATTTCTGTCATTTCGCTTTCTGAGTTCTCATGTTTGCAATGTTTTTTGAAAAACTGACCTCTGATCTTAACCTTGAGTCCAAGGTCATCCAAAGTCAAACTTGTCTGAGATTTCTCATAGATAGAGTGCAACTATGGTATGACTAACACCTTCCTCATTTCCTTCTTATCGCGTTTACAAGAGTTATGGAAAAACCAACCTCTAACCTTGAACTCAAGGTCACCCAAATTTAAACTAGTCTGAGATTTTTCTTAAATACAACTATGGTATTGATTTGAAAAGCCTGCATCATTTCTTTCTGTAGTTATTGCATTTACAAGGTAGGTGTTGACACCACAGCTGCCGCCCATCCACCCATCCGCCTGGCAGCGTGACAACAATATCCAATCAACCTTTTAGAGGCTGAGTGGTAAAGAAAACTGGATGTCCATGGTTTTGTTTTTAAATGGGCAGTGGTTAGCACTGCTACATGACAGCAGAAGGTTACTGGGCTGGAATTTCCTGGTTATCTGGAGCATTTCTGTTTCTGTCTGCATGATCTCCCTGTCACTGTGCTGGATTTCCTCTGGGTACTCTAGTTTCCTTGTACAGTCCACACACGTCTATTAATTGGTAGCTCTTGAGATGGAATGTCATCCTGTCCAGGTAGTGTCCGCCTCTCAGATAGGATTCAGCCCCCTAGTGTCCTGACAACACGAAATGGTGAAATGTATTTGTAAATGAGACCACAGGACAGCTGCCTTCTGCAGCAGAATCTCTCAGAACAGCATACTTTGAAGCCTAGAGAGGGCAGCTGTTTCTGGATTTTGTTTACATGTATGTGTTTTTTCTTCGAGATGAAGTTTGTTTATGAAGAGAACTCCTAGTGCCAGAAGAGGTTATTGAGTCCATGCAGTGATTTCCATAATCACTGCTGTTTTTAATAAGCTGATGTCTGTGGGCCTCAGGAAAGTGGACAGTTGATATGTTTTTTTTTTTGTTTTTTTTTTAGCATTGTCCCTTGCCTACAGGAATTATACAGATTCTTTAAATCTTTTAATTGCAGTATGCATGGTAGATGATTGGATTAAAGTATCATGAACAAGCTATTGATGTTTATGTGGCAACACTACATTTGACTATTCTGTATGGTTTGTTTTTAGGTTTTCTTCAGCCATGATACTGTTATGATTGAGTTACAACATCTCATTTAAACCTTGTCAACTGTCATCACTACAATCCATCACATTATAAATCATCATCAACAGTATTATCATTATCATTAAATGGTTAAAGTAAAACTTTTTGAATGGCTGTCATGCTTGAATAGGCTCCAAAGCCTTTTGGGATCGGAGGGTATTTCATAGCAAATAAGAGCCCTGTCAAGCTGCAAGGTATAATCATTGAAACAGCCATTTTGTGTTATGTGGCAGTAAAAATCCCTTCCTAACCGTGCCTTTAAATATCAGCCCTCGTTACAGTTCAAATGATGTGTGAAAAATACCCTTGAATTAAACCTTCTATATCCCAGAACTCAAACTCTTTGTGTCATTTCATTTCCAAACTAATAAGCAAAACAAGCAAAGCCTTTATAGTCCTCGGCTCAGGCATGCAAAAGGGGATAAAGAAATCCTCCTGTCATTGTCTCATCTGCAGCCAGATTCCTAACTCTTAATCAGCATGAAAAAGGACTAATGCAAAATACATATTGCTCAGTTCTCTTACAGGTATTTATTTTTTTTTACATGCACGTATGCACAAGATTTTGTTGTATGTCTTACATAGGTACACAGTCAATACATTATGATTCGGGTGGGAAAAAAATCTTGTATTTTGGAAAGAATTGTATGAGTCTTTGAATGAATTCACAGATATATAACAGAAGCAATATAAAAAAAAAAACATGGCCAGACAAAAGTAGGCCTCATTATTCACAAAGTTTTGAGATAGGACTGGTTTACCCATTATTACACGACACAGTATCAGTAATAAATGTATGAGAACCATTAATGTCCTGAAGAGCATGAAGTGGATTCCTGTGATTGCTGTTCAGATTCCATCTAATGTGAATTTTAAGGGCGATAGACAAAAGCCTGTTCTGTCTTAGTGGTCTGAAATAGAGTCTTAAAGAAATAATGTTAAATAGAATATCAATCCAAAAATTATCATTAATCACCATAGAGATAACCCATTAAATCAGATTGAACACTTCGCAGTGAAATGGAATATGCAAAAGAACATGCCATACGATGCGTAAAGCAATGGTCCAAATGAATGAGGCAAAAATATCAGAATAGTTACTAAATTAAAACTGGATTGTACTGGAGAGAACAACTTAGTTTGCAGAGTGCAAATCTTATGTCTGAAATTGAAAGAGGAAAAAGTAATGTTTATCTGACCCTACCCTGTCCCCACTAGTCAATATTTATCTTTTACTTCCCTTTAAAAGTTGACATATACAGTACATTCTCTAATTTATACATAAATATAAAATTAAATATTGTATATTAAATTTATACCACATAAATACCTTAACTATCTTTGTACCACAGTATGGAGAAATCATTTTGATGTATAGTCATATTTGCACTGAATTCATATCTGCAATAAAAAAATGTTGAAAACTAAAAGTCAAGCATACAGTACTGCAACTTCCCCTTCCCCCCCATTCTATTATATTGAGCACCAAGCTAGAAGTACCATTTTTACATGGTCTTTGGTATGACCAGGCTGGGGCTTGAACCCATGGCCTCTTGGCTGTGGTGAGGATGGTCCACCACTACGCTGCTACTCCAGTACTGAGCAAATGTTTCTCAAGGGAAATGTGTATTTACTGTTAGACTGTTGTGATCCTGAAACAGTGAAATACTGCTGTTTGTCAAATTCGCTGACATGTAATAAGGAACTTTTCCTTTGATGTTAGATTCCTCAGTTGTGGCAATAGTGATGCTCATCTTGTCACATGGATACTTATTGTGAAGCCAATTACGAAAAAAGTGATTCTACAAGAGAGACAAAAAGCAGGCATGATGTGTGTGTGTGTGTGTGTGTGTGTAAAGTAGTATATATACTATAAAAGATATTTGGCTTTCGGGTGAAATTTATGGAAAATCTAAAGAGTTCAAGTTACAGTGATATATCATGAAAGTAGGGCATTTAAGTAGACACATGCAATGGTGATTTCCTCATCTCAAACAATTTATTGAAACAAAAGCCAACAACAGTGGTGGGTATGCCACAACAAAAAATGTCAATGTCTCAATAACTTGTCATGTGCCCTTGAGCATCAATTACAGCTTGACAACGACGTCTCATGCTGTTCACAAGTCGACTTATTGTCTGCTGAGGCATGGTATTCCACTTTTCTTGTAGGTCGGCCCTCAGGTCATCGAGGTTGTGGGGTGCAGGGTTACAAGCCTCTACACGGCGACTCAGCTGATCCCGTAGTTTTTCTATGGGATTCAGGTCTGAAGAAAGTACAGGCCACTCCATTTGAGGTACCTCAGCCTCCAGCAGCCGTTCCCTAATGATATGACCTCGATGAACTGAAGCATTGTCATCCATGAAGATGAAATTAGGCCTGTGTTGCTCATGCAGGGACACAATGACTGGATTAATGATGTTATTCAGGTAGTATTGGCTTGTCACTGTACCATTCACAAGGTGTAGGGCAATTCTGTATTGACTAGACACACCTGCCCAAACTGTAACACCACCACCAAAGGTTCATCTGGTGACAGAGGCTGATGCGTAGCACTCTCCTTGATGTCTCCAACCTTGTTGGCGGCCATCATTTCTGCTCAGTGTGAATCGACTTTTATCAGGAAACAACACTGAGGCCCACTTGTCCTTTGTCCATCATCTTGCATGCTCCCATGCAAGATGATGACACCTGTGCCTGGTGGTGTGGTCAGGTACCCTTGCAGCTCATCTAGCATGCAGACCACACTGATGTAAATGGTTTTGAATGGCCTGACGTGACACTTGGGTATCTCTCGCCTCCCTTAAATGTGCCTAGAGTTGAGTGGCATTCATTATCCAGTTCCTCAGGGCACTATTCTCAATGAAGTGGTCATCAGCGTGGGATGTGGCCAAAGGACATCCACTTCTATGCCTTTCTGTGACTCCTCCAGTCTCTCTGTATCTCTGTTGCAACCTGCTGATGACACTGTGTGGCTCTCTAAGCTCTAGTGGCCACTTACCTCTGAGAACATCCTGTTTGAAGCCTCGCAATAGCAAGGCACTGTTGATCAACTGTATAGTGTCGTCTTGGTCTCATGATGTCAAAATGTGACCAGCATGATGAAGAGGACTGTTTAAATACCAATTCTAATTGAACCAAAAAGTTTATTGGACAATTCATGGATCAAACACCTGTTGTGAATTTTACAGTTAAGCACCTTGTTAAAGAACAGCAAGTTATGCAAAAAGTACTAAAACATTGAACAGTTGGAAATGTGCATTCAAAAGGTTAGAGAAGGTCAAATTAAGTTCACCTGTAAAGGTTATAGTGGATTTTAGGTGCATCCTGAAATTTCACCCAAAAGCCAAATATCCCTAACATTTTGTGAGTTGTGTGTGCGCGCGCACATGCATGCATGTACGCATGTGCGCACGCACGCACACACACACACACACACACACACTACCAATTGAATGTATGGACACATCTACCCATTCACTTTCTATGGGGAAACATGTCCAAACTTTTTAGTGGTGTAATTGCTGTCGGGCACAAACCCTGTATCTCCAAAACAGATATTTTTCAAGAAAAGAGAAAAACTCTGCATTTTCTGACTGATTTAGCAGCTACAAAATTTATTCACATGGCTGTTCTAACTCGTTTACACAAAACAACAACAAATATGGAGATACAAGGTTTTCACCCGACAGCAACAATATATATTTTTAATGCTAATTAAATAATATGTTAATTCAAGCATTACCTTCTTTTGTGGAGTTAGATGTGCTACAAAATAATTCAGGGTGCATGCTGCATCTAACATAACTGTTGCAAGTGTGGCAAAGCCTGAATGCTATCAAATTGGAGTGGTGCCCTAGTGGTAGTGCATCTGCCTCACAGCTGGGAGGTTGTGGGTTTAAGCCCCAGCTGGGCCATACTCAAGACCCTGTTGAAAAAAATGGTACTTCCTGCTGTCTAGCTTTGTGCTCAGCATAACAGAATGGGGTAAGGAAGTTGCCTGGTGGCACCTTGCATGGTAAATATAGTTTACTGTATGGACTGAATGACAATACACTTGGCTTCCTTTCTAACAAACACCCTTTTTCGATCTCAATGACAGAAGTAGCTCATTGTTACTGTATTATGATACCACTTGCAGATACATAACATTATGATCACCTGCTTAATCTTGTGTTGGTCCTCCTTTTGCTGCCAAAACAACCCTGACCCATCGAAGCATGGACTCTACTTTACCCCTGAAGGTGTGCTGTGGTATCTGGCATCAAGATGTTAGCAGGGGTGTACTGTACACCCTTTCATGGAAAAGGTATTTCCTGGTGGCTGTGACCTCTTTCAGCAGGATAATGTGTTGTGCCACAAAGCAATAAGAGCACTCTGAAGCGAGTGCAATATCCCCTACCTCTGTTTTCTTTGAAGATCCCAAAATGTTACTGAAGGAAGAAAATTTGTTTATTAGGATAAGCCCCTTGAGATGTGACGTCTCATTTTCAAGGGGGTCCCAACATACAACATATAAGAAAAATTAAAAATAAAATTTGAAAGGAGAACAGTTTTCAACTTTTTCCATATAATTATTGAGGAAGAACCAAATTATGATAAGCCTGTCATCCTTGAACATCTATCTATAAATGCACCAAATCTGTGTGTGTGTGTGTGTCTGTCTGTGTGTTCCTCAGATATCTCCCAAACCATTCGTCAGACTGGCCTCAGTTTTTATAAGTGCTTTGCTGAGGTTATGAGGGTGTGCATCCCTGAGTATGGAGTTGCTCAGTCAAAATATATAATTTTTATCAATTAAAGTTTAGCCACCACTCCATTTCCTCATGCTCTGGCTTCTAGAAGTGTGGGTGGGGTTTCGGACTGACTCCGTACTGATTGGATAATACGTGACATCACGACCAGTCACCAGAGCGCTCCGAAAACAAAACAAGGATGTGAAAAGCCACAAATTTGACCAGAAAAAGAGAATACTGAAGATTTAATGCTTAAAAAAAATTATACTATAATGTTGCTGTGATTGCGTAGCTCTAAAGGATAATTCGGTATATGTGGAGAACACGAGGTGCGCGCGTGCACTGGGGATGGGGAGGGGGGAAGCAGCAACCGGACCATCTTACCGCAGTCCTTAGCATGGGAGCCAGGTCCAGCCTGCTTGGTTAACGGGAGTCTCGGCTGCTGTTTCACCTGTGCTTCACCTGTGTGCCACCGCTGACCTTTGGAGAATACTGAACATTTAATGCTTAAAAAATTATATTATAATGTTGCTGTGATTGCGTAGCTCTAAAGGATAATTCAGCATACTGTATGTGGAGAACACGAGGTGTGTAGGTGCACTGGGGGAAGCAGCAGCCAGTGGACTGGCTTACCACAGTCCTTATATGTTAAATGTAAAAAACCTGACAGGTCCTGTTATACAAATAAGTATGTGTGTTTAGCTTTTTGTGTGTGTGTGTGTGTGTGTGTGTGTGTGTGTGTGTGTACACATGTGCTGCAGGAAAAGAGCTCTGTATGGGTTTTTCCTGTGAACCAACACTGCAAATATGCCATTTGCTTTGCGAATGCAGGACATATCAGCCATACGGTGGATACGCTGGAACATTTTCAGCATGCTGAAAATTAATTTTCAGAGGAGCTCGGCGAACTACGCTGTAGTGTGCTTCAGCATTCTTCAGCGTGCTTTTGTCATAAATGCCCCTCTGGGGCAGAGAGGAGATCCACAGGCTGGACTGTGAGCTTTTGAAGGTTTATTGTAAACAAAAAGCACAACGTGCACAAAATAACTAAAAGCCACAGAGAGATAAATACGATAAGAGAGAAAGAAGAGGGGATGACAAACTTACGTCTGGTAGAATAATCAAGACCGCAGCGAGGGAAACACGGAGCAGCGGTACTTAAATAAGGCATAACACAAATGAAAACAGGTGTGGGAACCAGAGCGGGCAGGAGGAAACGATGATTAAAACTTGGATCAGCTGGGAGCAATGAGAGGGGAGAGAATGGGGCTGACAGGGACACCGCCCACCATGGAGCAAAAACCCAGAAGTGCTACTGACAGCTGTCAACCCAGAGGGAGAACACAACAGTAAGATATAAAGAATTCAATGTCAACAAATACAAACTAATACCACATACAAAAGTAACAAAACTGACATAAATAAGAAACTATGAGATTTACAGAAACCAAAAGCACAAAATACAACAAACAAATATCAAGAAAAGCCATGAGACGGAGCATGGGGAAATCTCGTGCTCAGCTCATGACAGCTTTTAACTTAGACAAAACTTAGCCATAACTGATTCAAAGTACCCCAGCATATTCTCCAAATTTTTCATATATTTTGGCTGCCTAAATCGTCTAGGTGTGACAGGGCCTTAACCAAGGCAGCAGAAGACACCAAAGCATAGCCGCTAGCTTGGCAAGCAGCAGTACTTTTAAACCTTTGGGGAAACAAGAGTGGATCTGCAGCTCAGCGGACAAATGTGCAGGGAAATGAAGCTTTACAATGAAAAGGTAAATATTTTTAAAACTATAATTTTATAATTAAAAGTATCTTTAACATGCTTTGTGTGGATAACCCTATAGGCTATTTCTATGGTGCTTGGTATGAATGGCACTTAAATTGGGTAGATCACCACTGAAGGCCTAGTTGTAAAATACACGGTCCGCCACTGACGATTTGACTAAACGACAACCGTGACCAAACACACAAAAATGCCCAAATAATGAAATAAATCATTTTTTATTTACTGATAAATGGGCAACACTGATGTAACAGTTGCAGCCAAACGGGTCATTCTGCCGTCTATAATAATGTTTAGTGTTTTGTACTTATAATATTGCTAAATATAAAAGGAAGCACTACAATTGGTCTCAAATATTTGTAAACGTGTCCTGTTATAGTACTGCATGAGTTTATTGACAATAGACTATAAACTACACATATAAACTAAAATAATTATAATGACTGAACAACTCCCATTCCCTAAAGTGCAAGATACAACACTTATGACTATAACTCCTGAAAGATCACACAAATAAGTCTGACAAACAAATAAACAAGGGTTCTTAAACAGTCGCTAATATTGGATGTCCCATTCATTTTCAGTAATTCAGTAATTAATATTCACACAAATAAATCTTAGTGTTCAGTCCCTTTTATATTTGTCAAAGTCTAACGTGTGATTGCCTACACATAGGCTACATCTCTTTATGTTCCATTTTCAAACACAGCCTACATTTGGGCCTGTAAAGCCTAACTGGGCTACCTGTTTTCAGACAAGAATACTTGCTTTCTATGGGCATGCACTAGTACAACAAAAACAATTTTATACATACCTGTAGGTCAGGATTCCAAGGTGAACCTGTGTAGCAAGTTTGGTGATGCTAGAGAGCTTTACATGTTCTATTGTAAGACTGCATAGGGAATACTAACCTTGATCTTTAATCTTTTGACCCCAACCCCAAAGTCAGAGGTCATGATTTCAGGGTGAACCTGTGTACCAAGTTTGGTGACCGTAACTTTACTCATTCTATAGTAATAGTGCAAAGGGAATGCGAACATTGACCTTTGACCTGTTCACCCCAAACCCATAATCACAGTTCAGGGTCACAGCGTGAACCTGTGCACCAGGTTTGGTGACTCTAGCTTTACTTGTTCTATAGTAACAAGAAAATGGAATATTAACTTTGACCTTTTGACCTCAAACCCATAGTCAGGTTGGGGTGTAAGCTGTCCAAGACTTGTCTTAGATGCAACTATGGTATAGATTTGAAAACCCGACATGATTTCTTTCAGTAACTAGTGTGTTTACAAGAATTGGGGAAAAACTGACCTCTGAGCTTGACATCAAGGTCTATTATTCCTGCAAAAATCATCTGATCAGAGTCAAATAGCAATATGCACATCATTGGTGTATATCAAACCCTGGGACCACGTTTCAAAACATTTGGAACAAAATTGTAGGAGGAGTTGATTTCACAAGACAGTTACTGTCTATTAACTGAGGTGAAATAGGACATCATAAGTCAGGGCCTACAACTCCTGCAAAAATCATCTGATCAGAGCCAAACTGCAATATGGACCTCATCAGTATATATCAAACTCTGGTACCAAGTTTCAAAAACATAATCGGAACAAAACTGTCAGAGGAGTTGACTACACAAAAGTGGGACAAATGGATGGATGGACAGATGGACGGCTCGCCCCATACCATAATTCCTACTTCAGTCTTCGCCCGCAGGGGATAAAAATGGTTCAGGAATGGTTTGAGGAGCTCAACAACGAGTTTGAGGTGTTGACTTGGCCTTCAAATTCTCTAGTTCTTAATCCAGTCGAGCATCTGTGGAATGTACCGGACAAACAAATCTGATAGAAAAATTCCATATTATCCACATTATTATTATTATTTTGTACCATGCCTTTCCTATTTCATGTCTGATGTTTATATGTGCATTCCATGTAGAATAAGTTCATATATTCCTTTATATTATTCTTTCATGTCTGTGAGCAATTGTTGTCCAACTGTGGCCTTCAGAGGATGTGCGTGCGAGTGCTGAGATTGTAGGTTAGTACAAGCATAAAAGATGACCTAAGCTGCATTGATAACACAGAGGGAAGTCTGGGCTTCTCTGCTTGAACTGCTGCCTCCGTGACCCGGACCTCCGGAAAAGCGGTAGAAGATGGTTACAAAAAATAATTTTTTTGTAAGTTGTCTGTGTTTTTTCAGTTGATTTAAGACAATTTTGCACCGCTGAATCCGAAAATGACATCCGTTTCTCTCGATCAAGTGCTAAGTAAAAACCTGTACTTACTTAGTACTTACTTAGTACTGTGCATGTACTTACCTTTATATAAAGGTAAGTACATGTAAATTGAATGTTACATCATCATTGTTCAAAATTCAGAGAATTTCAAGACATAAAAAAGAATTTTGCATCATATAAAGCGAAAATACCCGTACACGTAAACAAAAATGTATAAAACAACATGTGGCCATAATTCAAAAAGTTGACCTGATTGAGCAAAACCAATGTGATTTTTGGATTCAGCACATCAAAATTGTCCCAAATCAGCTAAAAAAAACTTAGACAATAAATTTGGTGTTAACCAGTGTGATCTCTTTGAGATGCCCTGCTAAGTTTCTGTGTCCGAGGAATGTGCAAAACTTTTAGTTTGTATAGATTAGAGACACTCTGTCTCCAAGATGTCTCTGGCATCTCCCCCTCTGTTTATCTATCCTGAAGAGCAGCTATAAATACCAGGCTTAGAAAATGTATGTTCAGAGATTCGGTGTGTGTGTGTGCTGAAGGACACGCTCTGCAATCTCTTCCCCAAATGGCCATGGGGTTTTCTTTCCTTTTCTACTAAATAAACTGAAATCCAATACTCCGCCTGATCTTTGACTTAGAATAATTATGCTAAAAAAATCCATGGAGGCCCCACCTAGAGGACATAAAGGAGTTCCAATACTGGTGCCAGATACCACAGCACACCTTCAGGGGTCTAGTGGAGTCCAAGCCTCGATGGGTCAGGGCTGTTTTGGCAGCAAAAGGGGGACTGACACAATATTAGGCAGGTCTTCATCATGTTACGCCTGATCAATGTACTCATACACATTCTGAATCGTATTCTCAGTATCCATATAAAAACTTAGGAGCATTTCCACTCAACTAAGAAATCACCACTCTTAATTTACAGCGGACACTTTGAGAAGTCCATAACGCTTGCACTGCCCCACCATTTGTCAGTATGACAGTCTTTTTCAAACAGCTAATCACGCACTGCAAAATTCAGGGAGGAAATCTGGCTTGAGATGGCGAGCCAGATTTCAAGGGTAAACTGTCCCTCCCCTTCCATCACTTAACTCTGCCCTACATCACACCTTCCTCCCCGGGTGTGAGCTGAGACGGCTTGTTAGTATTCTGAATCACAAACCCAAAGGCAGAATGGCTGTCTGGCTATCTGTTTACATCTGGCCTTGCTCTCTGTCTCCATCTCGCTCTCCTCCTGCCATCTTTGTTGCCCTGTGAAATAAGCTCAGCCATTCCTCAATGAGATGCGAACAATGCTTTGTAAATGTGTTTGCACGACCATGGAGTTGAAACCCTGAATGGGGGATAAACGTTGTGAGATAATGACATGCTCTGAATGTGTGTTTGGGCTTGTGCTTCTAAAAAGGGAAATGATGGGTTGGGGTCTTTGTATTGCATTAATGTATGTGTATGTTCAGAAAAGGGTAAAGTATCTCAGTGGGGACCCACATGCGTGTCACATGACAGCATATCTCCAGCATGCGTGTGCGTTTGTATCCTGTCGTTGCAGTGTTTATGAGCAGCAGCTATAGACTCTGAGCATGTTTCCCCTTACTGCTCCAGAGCTGTCTGTGACTACCCAGCTGCTTTTAACACATGTTCCAGTCACAGAGAAAACACACCTCCGAGTCTGGAGGATGACAGAGGGGGTGGGGAGCTCAGCCTCATAACTAATCACCATTCTGCCTGTTAATTAGTGTGAAGAAAATGGAGGATAGTTTGAGTGTGAAGGGAGGGAATAGAGGTTGAAGGAGGAAGCGGGAGGGTGGAGACTGTAATTGTGTCACCCAAACTTTGGTGTACCTTCTGGCATAGATGCCTATTAGCTTCCACATATCGTATAATAGAACTCTATATACTGATACTGATGAGGCATATAGCAGCTGCCATAGATGGATCATTGTGGCACCAATTTAGCACTTCTTTGTATTCATATTATCTGTCATTGTTAATCACAACAGCATAAATTGTATACACCAGAATTTGAAAGTCTATTATCCAAAGATTGGAGGGTTATAAAAAAAAAAACCACCCCACCAAACTGCAAACCCTTCATGTTTTGAAGAAACTGAAAAAGAAACAGTCTAACTGTCAATAATGACAATTCACCTTTTCTAGCATCTTTGGATAAGCTGCAGTCATATAGCAATAATTTGTTTTGGTCTGTAAATGATGCAAAAAGTAGATGGGAATATTTTAAACTGAGGGAGATTAGTCTTCCACTGCAGTATAACTGTAATGCACAAAAAAGAAACAAGTGTTTTCTGCCTTATTTTGTTGAGGTAAGCTAAGTGACTTGTGGCTGTAACATAATATTTACAGCACAAAGATGAGAGTGGCATTGAACTTCTCACTGAACACCAGCAAGGAAGCAAAGAATGATTGGGTTTCTTTAAGAGCTTCCGTTGCTGCTAACTTAAAAATGGACCAATCCATTCTTCGATTTTTAAATTGTGCTTAAAAATGGAAAGACTGAGCAAAATCCAGCTTAACACGCAACTGTGTTTTCTCATTTATATATTAGGGCTTGTAAGTAATTGCTTGCACACATTTCTATAATTGTGACTAATTGCTAAAATTAAAATGAAGAAACAATGAAAAAGAAATATTTTTAAGCACCTTTTAATTGCATTCTTTTTTCATAAAATATACCTGTGACCTTCATATTCAACTAAACTACTGCTAGTGTATTTGAATTTGAGACAAAGGGCAAAATTAAGTGCCACTGTCTAAGTTTGTTTGCTGAATGATCCACCTTGAGTACTGCACTGAAATAAGGTAGTCTGTCGGAGAGACCTGGATGTCTTGGTAATGGCGCCTGGGTGTTTTTGTCTCAAGTGATACAATAGAGATGAGTTGCTTCGATGATGATATTCAGCATTGCAGAATGCTCATACAACAAAAGTTGTATGAGCATTCTGTTGTAACAGCCATCTGGTAACCTTCTGAAAGACAACTTTGCCTCTTCTCCATCATGCATGTAGCCCAGGAAGCTGTTCTTGTGACCACAAGCCAACTTTGAGGGGCAATAGCGCCACCAACTGGGCTGGACTGCAGAAAAATAACAGGAAGTGATGTGCGGGTGTTAATGCATTTTTTAAAAAATTCATTAACTTGACTACATTGACTTCCGGTTATGGCTGCCACGTAGGACGGACGTGTCTCGCTCTGCTCTGCTCCTGGAAAAAAAAAATCGGCAAATAACTCTCTCATTTGGGACAGAACGTATCCCAGCATTTGGGCGAGGATATGTCGGCGAAGCCTAAGGCTGGAAAACCAGGAAAAGGAAAAAGCGAGCCGCCGAAACAGTCCAAATTAACGGACTTTCAGGTCTGTGACGCAGCAAACAAAACTCCATATATGGCGGAGGAGGCTGGCGGCGGTGCGATTTCTGCGGGGAATGGCGCAGATGCGCTGATGGCTGCCATGAGTTCAATGAGAGCGGACTTTTCCTCTAGATTTGATGGGATTATGACAGCGTTGGAAGGAATAAGAAAGGAATTGGGTGACTGTGTAGAACGAACGGCGCAGATGGAGCTCCGTCTCGCTAGTGCTGAAGATGACGTCACCCGTCTTCAATTAAAGGTGCGCACTTTGGAAAAAAAAAATAAATCTCTGGAAGATAATATTTTGGATTTGGAATCTCGGTCGAGACAGAATAATTTGAGGCTGGTGGGTCTTCCAGAGGAATCAGAAGGTCGGGACGTATGTTCCTTTCTGGAAAAGTGGATTCCGGAGGTGCTGGGCAGCGAGGAGTTGCAATCAGCAGTGGTTCTGGAAAAAGCACATCGTATTGGCCCACGGAGAGACAAGGGACCGCCGAGGACCTTAATTATGAAGTTTCTTAGCAACAGAGACAGGATGAAGATCTTCAACGCTGCACGTGCTAAAGGAGAGATTAAACACCAGGACCAGCAGGTGCGGTTCTACCCAGATTTGGCCACAGGAATCCAGCAACTGAGGAAGCAGTTTGATCCCGTACGTAAGGAGCTGCGCAACCTTGGGATTCGTCATGGTGTAATCTATCCTGCGAGACTGCTGACCACGTATGAGGGCAGAACCCACATCTTCAAGACCCCAGAGGAGGCGCAGGAGTTCATCAAGAAGATCAAAGAAGAAGAAGAGACTGGTGGGAGCTAAGCATGAACAAAATATAAGGTAGAATAATTAAGCATTTGCACAGGCATCTGACTGACTTGAAGTAAATAGTAAGTTTACAAAATATAGATTGTATTATATATTAAAAAAACAAAACAAAAACAAAAAAAAACAAAAAAAAAAAAACTACGATGTACAAAGTTGTTAAAAATTTTGGAGTTAAGTTGGAAAACTACAGAGGAGAGTTAATGTTACGTCATTAAAAGCAGTAGAGTTAGGGTGATTGGGAGGATGAAGAAGGAGTGGCTTAGGCTGTTCCCCGTGGGTGTGGAACGGTCGATGGCTATATCGGGAGACAGAATTTTTCTTTTGATTTTGGGGGGTTTGCCACAAGTGTGGGAAGGGGAAATTTGTTTGTGTGTAGTTTGTAGGATGAATGTTCAACCACTCATGTTTTTGCTTCTCTGTATGAGCATGTTTACACTGCAAGGTAATCCCAAACTCTCTATTGATCATGGACCAAAGTGTTAATCTTAATTTAACTTCATGGAATTGCAGAGGTCTACAAAATTTAAAAAAACTTAAACAAGTTATGAATAAAATAAAGGACATGGGTTCAAGAATTGTGTTTTTACAAGAAACTCATCTGATAGAGGAGGATGTTAAAAGAATTAGGAGTAGATGGCAGGGAAGTGTATTCACCTCTTCATTTTCATCCCGAGCCAGGGGAGTTATGACTCTCATACATAAATCAGTTCCTTTTCAAGTGAAAAATGTAATTGGAGACAAATTTGGAAGATATGTAATCATTCAAGGTTCTTTGCTATTAGAAAATATAAATCTTGTGAACTTATATGGTCCCAATATAGATGATCAGAAGTTCTTTGCTAATTTATTTCTCATCTTATCATCACTTACAGGGCAACATATAATAGCAGGGGATTTTAATTGTACATTGAATCCAGGTGTGGATAGATCAACAGGACTGGATTGTACGCACATTGGATGTAGGATGACTATTAATCATTTTATGAAAGAATTGAGATTGTTAGATATATGGAGAGAAATGAAACCACAAGTTAAAGCCTATTCTTGTTATTCCAGTACCTACAAGACATTCTCACGTATTGATTATTTTTTGATTTCCACAGAATTAAGGTCCAAGATTCAAAACTGCTTTTATGATAATATCGTGATCTCTGATCATGCACCCTGTTGTCTAATATATGTAGATAAAAAATTGACAAAGGAATCAGGTAGATGGCAATTTCAGCATAAATGGCTTCAGGATGAGGAATTTGTCAAGTATATAGAAAAACAGATAGACGAGTTCTTTGACATCAATACTACACAAACATCAGCATGTGTAAAGTGGGAGGCTTTCAAAGCTTTTATTAGGGGACATATTATTAGTTATACAGGATCAAAATCTAAGAAGACTCGAGAGGAGAGAGCTAAATTGGAACATAAAATAAAAAATCTTCAGGAAAAAGTGTATGCAGGAAGTGACCCAAGGTTGGAGAATGAATTACTGATTTTGAGAGCTGAATACGACAAAAAATCAGCGAATAGAGCTGCCTCGAGTCTTCTAAGATTGAAACAATCTTTTTATGAACAAGGTGAAAAATCAGGAAAATTATTAGCATGGCAGATTAAACAATTGGAAATTAAAACACCAATTACCAGTATTATAAGTAAGGGACAGGTAGTTATAGATCCTTTAGAAATTAATAGAGCCTTTAGAGATTACTATGAAAAATTATATGATACCAAAAATGAACCTGATTTAACAAAACTAAATGGGTTTTTGAACGAACTATCTATACCGTGTATTCCAAATGAAAACAGGGAGATATTGGAGTCTAAAATTAGTCAAGAAGAAGTTGGGCTAGCCATTGATAATATGAAATCAGGAAAAAGTGCAGGACCAGATGGTCTTCCAGTTGACCTTTATAAAAAATTTAAGAATAAATTAATAAAACCTTTTTTGGAAATGGTTTTAGAAGCATTTCAAAATAATAATTTACCATCATACATAAATAATGCCTTAATTATACTGCTGCCAAAACCAGGTAAGCCCTCTAATAAATGTGAAAATATGAGACCAATAAGCCTATTAAACGCCGACCTTAAGATAATCTGTAAAATTTTAGCAAGACGAATACAAGAAATTTTACCAAATATTATTAATCGAGATCAGAATGGCTTTATAAAGGGTAGACAAGGCTTCCATAATGTAAGAAGACTATTTAATATTATTTATTTTAATAAAGAAGCACCGGATACAGCTCTCCTATCATTGGACGCCGAAAAGGCCTTTGATAGAGTTGAATGGCCCTTTCTTTTTGAAGTCCTACAAAGGTTTGGACTTGGAAATAATTTCATAAAATGGGTTCAAATAATATACAATAATGCTACAGCAGAAATCCTAACAAATAACAATATTTCAAAACCAATAAAAATCAATAGAGGATGTCGACAAGGCTGTCCACTTTCACCTTTACTGTTTACTATGGCAATTGAACCTTTAGCGATAGCGATACGTTTACATTCACAAATATATGGAATTAAAGTTGGACCAACAGAACATAAAATCTCCCTGTACGCCGATGATATAATTTTGTTTATGTCGAATTTAAAAAAATCAATTCCAACCTTGTTGAATTTAATAAAGAATTTTGGGGAAATATCAGGATATAAAATAAATAAAACTAAATCTTCAATATTAATGCTAAATGAGACCCAGAGAAATTACCCAGCCCCTGAGGTAAATCAATTCAATGTTGTAAATCAGTTTAAATATTTAGGAATCCAAATTATGCCTAAGCTAGAATCAGTCGCCAGTGTCAACTATGAAGCCTTAATGTCAGATATCAGTGAGTTAACTCAGAGATGGATGTCACTACCAATGTCGATGATCGGGAGAATCAATATACTTAAAAGTAATATTTTACCTAAAATACTTTATTTATTTCAATACATTCCCTTATCACCACCTTTAGATCTATTCTCAAGAATAAAAAAAAAGTTAGTGGAATTTATATGGAACAACAGGAGGGCTAGATTACGTTTGTCTTTATTATATTTACCATTTGATCGTGGAGGTCTGAAATGTCCAAATTTTATGTTGTATTATTGGTCGGCACAACTGAGGTCTATGACATATTATTTTTCATCAAATGATCTCCCTCACTGGACTGAAATGGAATCATACAATTTACCTTTACCTCTTCCCATATTCATATACTCAGATTCGGCAAAAAAATTACAAAAACAAGTTAAAAATCCATTTGTAAAGCATATGATCAAAATATGGTTTGAAGCTAAAAACTATTTAAAAGAACCACAGTTATTGTCACAATTTAGTCCAATATGGGGTAATCAATATTTTAAACCAGGGAGAGCGGACGCTGTATTTAAAGTATGGAATTTAAAAGGGATACAAAAGATTCAGGATTTATATTTGCCATGTGCAGACAACATAATGTCTTTTGAAGAGCTGAGGATCAAATTTAATCTCAATAGAACACATTTTTTTAAATATCTTCAACTTAGAAACTTTATTCGATCAAATCAAAATAAAGCTCTCACTCGACCTATTTATTCATCCTTGGAAAAAATGATGATGAAAGATAGTAAAAGAAAGGGTATTATTTCAGAGTTTTATAACTCATTGACACTATCTTCAAGTGAAAATTCACTGAAAAGATTAAACTACTGGAAAGAAGATCTGCAAATTGAAATTTCAGAGGAACAATGGGAATTGGCTTGTACAGAAGCTCAAACCAAATCAATAAATGCACGCCTTAAATTGATACATTTCAAATGGTTAATGCGGATGTATGTTACACCGGAGGAGTTAAATAGATATAACAAAAATATACCAGATACATGCACAAAATGCATGGAAAGTAAAGGAACCCTATTTCATTGTTTATGGGAATGTAGATTAATAAGAATGTTTTGGGAAGAGGTGAGGGTAACAATTGAAAAAATAATCTCAAAACAAATCATATTGAATCCTAAACTGTTTTTGTTGGGTCTGTACCCAGAAAAGCATAATTTTAATAAAAGTGAAAGAACATTCATAGACCTCAGTTTGCTTAATGCCAAAAAATGTATTGCACTATTATGGAAAAAGACTCATAGACCAGATGTGACTCAGTGGTTAAGACAGATGTTAACAAACCTTCCATTAGAAAGAATAACATATATACTAAAATCAAAGGAAATTGTGTTTGAGAATATATGGAGACCTTTTATTGATTATGTAAAAAATTTAAACATAACTCTTGAAGAAGAAGGTGAATGATGTGTGTGGACCTTGTAAATTCCAAACTGGTGAACATAATATGTATACTTATGTATTGGATTGTCTAGACTAAACAGAGGAGCATTGTTGAAGACTTGATTTTGTTGGTGGTTGTTGGTGTTTTTAGTGCATTTTTTTTTTTTGTAGTACTTTAGTGTTAGTGTTTGATTGTTTGTATCATGTTTGTTAAAAAAAAAAAAGGTTCAATAAAGATATTGTGGAAAAAAAAAAACTTGACTACATTAATCGAACAAGTTAACACGTTAATATTCCCAGCCCTAATGTATATACGTATACAGTTAGGACCACACAGTATATTTTGACACTGACACAAGCTTTGTTATTTTTGCTGTTTAACAAAACATATTCAAGATACAGTTATATGCATGCTTGATTGGGTTGAGATCTAGTGACTGACTTGGAGATTTCAGAATATTCCACTTCTTTGCCTTAAAAAAAACCCAACCCTCATATAACATTAATAATGCATTCTAATTGGGGTAAAATTATAAAATACTACGTTTGTCTCTATGCAATCAAAAGTGCTGTGTTCTGCAAGGGTATAATACTTTTTTTTTGCTCAAGTCTCCTTGGGAATTTCTTCAGCTTGTACAGGACACGGGTCACTATGCTTCTCTGCCCGCCAACAGTATGTTGGGTTTTCCCCTCCTCCGTTTCTTTATCGCTGAGCACCAAGCAGGACGGCAGGAAGTTCCACTTTTACCTGGTCTTTAGCATGATCCGGCTGGGATTTGAACCCTGGCCTCCCGGTTGTGGGGCAGATGCTGTACCCCTAGGCCACCACTCTGGTATAATGCTGGAAATAATAACAAGCTGCTGTTTTCAGAAGAATCTCTGGAAGTCGTATTCTAACTACATGCAACTTGTGGTTAATATCTGACCAATTGTAAAAATACTAAACATTCAAGTTGAGCCCTACCATAGGGTTGCTATATTCAGAAACTTTTAATAGCCCTACAAAAGGTTCCACATAGTGTTAACTAAACATCTAAATTGTCAGTCTGATTCTGGGGGAATGAATCCATATAGTGGAACTCCATCAAAATGACTGTTTCTCATTGCATTACACATGTGCCTCCAGCTGGCTTGGGTAATAAGCTGTTATTGTCATGACTCTGGGTTTGGAGGGCAAACCCAGTTCTGACTCATTGTTATGTTTTGCCCTAGTTTTCCTCTGACAGCTCAGGCACGCCCCCTCCTCCTGTCTAGCGCAATCAGCTGCACTGTCACGGGTGTTCACACACATACACACACCCACACGCTCCATTCACTCTCATTCACACGCCCTCTCACACACCGGATGCCCATCAGTCCTGTCCATGCATTCTCACACCGGCAATCTCTTTCCTCGTTAGCTTCAGGAGTATTTGTTTGCCGCTTCGGAGGAAAGAGATTGTCGGGGCATTCACCCTCGTTCATGGCAGCTAGTTCTCCATGAATGACATTCCACTCCCTTCACGCATTCAGCCCAACATCTTCAGACGATCTATCCCTGGGTGTTTGCGGCTGCCTCAGCCTCCTATCTTTATCCACCAGACTGCATGGTTCGCCCCGGATCAGCTCCAGTCCTGTAAGAGTCTTTAGCCTTTCCTCTTGTGCTAGCAGCCCTGCAGCACTAGGCTCTGTTTTCACCAGGCTGTAGAGCATTCGGCTGGCGCCCTGTATGTTTGATGGCCTAACCCTGTCATTGCACCTCTCCATATATTGTGTGGTTATACTGAACTGAACGTGGTGATTATTGGACTTATTTTCTTTGTGTTTGTTAATAAAAGTGCACCATCAACTCTCGCTTTTGAATTTCATTCTCTCTCTCGTGCGCCGAGCCATGGCACACGGAGGTTTGTGACAGTTATAGCACATAAGAAAAAAATGGTAATGGTGACCTATTTTTTGCCAAATAGTGAGACTGCACTTATCTATTCTCTCAAATGTCAGATATCAGTTTGTTGTATGAAATGTCTTGTAAGTGAGTTCTAATTACTTATTTAGGATTTATAAAGTATTTAATAACCTACTTATAAAGTTATAAATTCTTTATTAGGGTAGCATTATTATAAAGTAATACCCAATTTTCTATGTGATTGTACCAGTTAATCTTTATGCACATTTTGACACAATCATGTTTATTGTACATTCAGTTCTGCAATTCTAGTTTCTTCAGTTAACTTGTTGCTGCACTGGAAAGCTCAGCACTTCTTTTGCCTCCTCTGGTGTTGATTGGTCTCTTATAAAAGAACTGCTTCATAGCATGTCCTAATGTGTTTTGCCTACATGAGATGCTGACGGGACCCAGAATAGCAGAATTAGACAATTTCAACTTCAGTGATTCTGACAAATAAGAGCAACTTTCTGTTCTTGCAGAAATAGATGTTACAATATACAGGTGCATCTCAATAAATTAGAATATCATCGAAAAGTTGATTTATTTCAGTAATTCACTGCAAAAAAAATTAAACTCCTATATTATACACCTAGATTAATTATACACAGAGTCATATCTCAAGTGTTTATTTCTTTTCATTTTGATGATTATGGCTTACAGCTAATGAAAACCCCAAATTCACTTTCTGAAAAAAATTGAATATTACTTAAAATTAATTTTGAAAAATTGACTTTTAATAGAAATGTTGGCTGACTGAAAAGTATGCCCATGTACACACTCAATACTTGGTTGGGGCTCCTTTTGCATCAGTTACTACATTAATGCGGCGTAGCATGGAGGTGATCAGTCTGTGGCACTGCTGAGGCGTTATGGAGGCCCAGGTTGCTTTGATAGAGGCCTTCAGCTCGTCTGCATTGTTGGGTCTGGTGTCACTCATCTTCCTCTTGACAATACTCCATAGATTCTCTATGAGGTTTAGGTCAGGAAAGTTTGCTGGCCAATAGCACAGTGATACCATGGTCATTAAACCAGGTTTTTGTACTTTTGGCAGTGTGGGAAGGTACCAAGCCCTACTGGAAAATGAAATCAGCATCTCCATACAGCTTGTCAGCAGAGGGAAGCATAAAGCATTCTAAAATTTCCTGGTAGACGACTGCGCTGAGAGGCCGCTATCAAAGCAACCTGGGCCTCCATAACACCTCAGCAGTACCACAGACTGATCACCTCCATACCACGCCGCATTAATGTAGTAACTGATGCAAAAGGAGCCCCGACCAAGTATTGAGTGTGTACATGGGCATACTTTTCAGTTGGCCAACATTTCTATCAAAAATCTATTTTAAAAATTAATTTTATGTAATATTGAATAAACTGAATGAACTGTTAAACTGAATTTGGGATTTTCATGAGCTGTAAGTCATAACCATCAAATTTAAAAGAAATAAACAGCTGAAATATATCACTCTGTGTGTCTATATAATATATGAGTCTCATTTTTTAAATTGAATTAAAATAAAAACTTAGACTTATTTGTCAGTGCGGGGGTAATTTCTATGAGAAATCAGTGTTTTTCACTATCATTAAATGGTCTACTGTAAATATGCTGCAGCATTTTAATTATCCTGGTTTGAATGGAAGTCAGATGAAGAAAAAATAATCTTGCATTAAAACAACACAGCTACACTGTCATTCAAGTATGTGCAGTGTTCTTTTAATTGTACCAACCATTTTCCTAATCATCCATGTAGTAGTGATTATTACTGTCCAGGCCCAGCGTTACACTTTTAATATTTCCATACATTTATATTACTATCTGAGGTGTGATGACACACAGCTTATATTACTGCAGTCACTGACATCATGAATGTCAGGTGACAGTCCTGTGTAAGTGCATTTTATATGGCATTACTGTCACAGCACATTGTTTTCTTTCCAGATTACAGGTTAGTTTCACTTAAACTGGCTCTCTAAAACAGTGTACTGGATAGTGCACTTGTCACCTTGAAGCTGAAGAGGAAAAATAGGATGAATATATAATTTTACAGCCATGGTTACATTGTGTAATGAGATATTCAGTTACATTTCCAGTTTCTGGATCTTCAGGTCCAGTTTTCTCAGTATCTTGCATTTTATTTCCATTTGTAAACCCAGATCTAAAAACTTTCTCTTTCAGTCTTATTCTGGCTTCTGCCATATTTATGTCTTTAAGTACATTGGGTAGAGACGTCTTATGATATCTCAAGACTTCTTGAGTCGATCAGCAGTCTTCACGTGCAGATGTGCACTCGACTCTTGCAGATATGCCTTCCCCCACCATATTCAATAGAACTCGTATTAACAGTTCTGACAGGACATCCTATGATTATGATTTTAATTAGACAACTCACAGCATCATCCTCATCTAGCGGCTCATGAAGGTTAACTGTTATCAGACACTGCAGGTCAGCAAAAGTTAGTCAGCACATATGCCACATCCTTTGTTGGACACGTTTGTTTGTTATAAAGGACAAATAAATAAATTACAACGTTAATACTAAAATATTAAAACAGCATCCATCTTTTCAGTAGTACAACAAAGGGAAGGGGAGGGGGTGTTCTCCCCACAATAGCGCTCACACTGATAGTGCCGACATAAAAACTGCAACAAAAAAATATCTCAACCAAGAAACTTTAGCACAGTAACTGACCATGAAACTTGTTTTCACAATTTGCTTAAAAAGAACATGCTCACTTTTAGACATTAAACATTTCCCATCAGCCTTTGCGGTTGCATTCCCCCAGAATGCTACAATATTTCTCTCTTTTTCTTTTTTTACAGCAGCCATTTTTCCTTTTAGATATTATATGCTTCACCTCCTCTTAGGTTGCAATGAGAAGTTGCTGTTCCCGCCAGTGAGAAATGTGCTGCTCGTGTTTATCCACTGTCTTATCTGCAGTAGGATCAGTGATTCTGTGATCAGTCCTGTGGTCTGTTTAAGTTTGTCGTGAACATGCACTTATCGCAACTATCTACACCTGGCTTGGCATAGCTTCTTCTTCTCATCCTGGCTTGACAATGGTGCAAGTGCAACTGAATAAGCAGGTCCAACTATGTCAAGCCACAATTTTTCACTTACCCTGGCTTTCCTAATTCTACTTTGATGCAATACCCCTCAGGTTTTGGAAATGTCTTTCCTCTGTCTCACTATCAAAAGCTATCATTATTTGGCAGCAGGGGTTCTCGCCACATTCAATAGACGCATTTATCACAACGCACAAACTCTTGACTCATTGCCACATTTCATATGGCACACCAACTGGCCCAGTTTATGTTATACTGAATTGGGCGTTACCCCTAATTTCCATAACTTGACCTACAAGGCATGCATAATAAAATCAAGATTTGCATATGCACTGAAGCACAGATGCAATATGGCTTTATGTTAATTAATAAATGTTGAAATAAATTATTTAAATCAATTCACTGTGTGCAGTTGGTGAAGATGGTTTTACTTTAATTTGGTCATACCTGAAATACAGCCCCTGCTGCAATCCAGGATACAGTCCTATAAAGGGTATAATGCAGGATAGGGTCTATGCAGCATAGAATAGGTTGGGGGCATGAAGCTGATTTAAGCTGCGTTTGCGTTCCAACACAGCATAATTTCTACCTCTGGGAAGGTCAGGATGAGTGACTTAAATCCTTTTTTTTTTAATTTATTTTTTATGAGCAGAAAGAAATAGTGATCTAATTTCTTTTATAATAAAAAAGTACACACACAAACATCAGCACCACAGCACAGATATAAACACACAGAAAGACCCACTGCCATCACTGCTTCAATCTCAATATCAAAGCCTAATCAGTGCCTGACACTTTTCTCATTGTTATTGATTGGGGTATGAGGGGAGAACAGGTCTGAGTTGGCTGCTGTCTGAGAAAATTGTTCTAATGTTTTAAAAAAGTAGCACATCATCATCACAAAGCCAAAATGTATTCAATAAAAACAGTCCTTTGACTTTCACTCATAAGCTGCATATATTCTGATGTGGTTTTTGCTGCAGTGCAGGTGGTATGGACATGGTTGATGACTGTTTCAACTAAAGAGTGAGTGCAGGTTTACAAAAGGGCCTTAAGCTTGCAGTCAATCCAACAGCTAGCATGAGAAGAAGTCAGGTTGTAAATTTGATGATGAAAAGACACAATGGCTTCCATTTACCATCATGGCAGTAAAAACCTTAATGATATCTATAGTCTTACTTGTCTTACTAAATCTTATTTCACACTATCTCTCATGATCCCAATTAGTGACTCTTAGGATAAAAAAGCAGAATATTTCTGAGCAGCTTTATCCATTACAAAGCAAATATGCAGCAAGTTCTGACAAAGCAAAGTGACTGAACAACAGGGATTCTAAGGAGTTACTATATTTCTCGATAATAGCGCTAGAACATTTCACAGAATACGTACACAGAATACACTCCAGCAGTGTTCTGGTAATTTTTTATTTAATTTTATAGTTAATATCAGTGGCATCTCATAATGTGTGAGAATTGTAATACTGTGTTGGCTACTTTAATATCCATAGTGAGGTGCTGTTTGAAAATCCAGACCTTAGCAACCTGGAAGTCCAGCCCTTGTGAACATCTGGCTAGATATTTCATGTTTGTTTACAACAAAATAGACAAGCTACAGTTGGATTTATTTTCTGGACTAGCCAACCATAATAATTCTGTGGTGATGGACTCTTTATTTCAGCTGAAAATTCCAAGAAAAAGAAAGCAAAATAACATACATAACAAATAACGTGCAAAAGCTAAATTGCTAACTAGCTGCCCAAACGAGTAACATGGCCCACAAACCTTTCTCAGCAGGTGACCAGTATTGTCATGATTTGCCCCTCGGGGCAGAGAGGAAAGACCCAGGCGCTGAACTGCAGTTTGTGATGTTTTTTCAAGGAAAACACAAAGTCCGAAAGTCCACAAAAGATAAACTTACAGCAAGGTGAACATGTAGACGGCGAGATGAAAAGGCAGGACAGCGCACCAGAACAGGGTGAGGGTTCTGGTGGGGATGAGTAGATGCTAGAAGAGGCTCTGACAAGGAGTGACAGCAAAGCCAGACTATAAATAGGGCAAGCAAGTGATCAAGACAAATGGCAGCAGGCGTGGAACACATGAGCAGGTAGGTTGACCTAATTACTAGGCATAAAAAAACTGAGCAACACATAAAGATGATAACAAGGTGAGAGTGACTGGAGAACAAGGTGGGGAGCTCGTGTCAAATGGAGACAAAACACAGCAAAATAATGACACGAGACTGAGAAAATACAAGAAATAACCAGGAATGAAGTGAGAACATGAGCCCGGTGGAACACCACGCTCAGCCTCATTATAAGTATGTACATAAACTGCCTGGACAATATTTAATTTGGTTACATGTGTTTGAAATTACAATAGTCCTTATCTTTTCTATATTGTGCTCATTGAGGTACTTAGCAACAGTTAACTGGGTACATTTGGAAGGGACTAGTTTTCTCGGTGGCACAAAGTAACTGGTGAAATAAACAAAAATCATAATAACTTGTCCTGTATTGCTGACGTTTAGCAAGCTGTGCTTGTGGAACTGTTGTATAAAAGCAATATTACACTCGAGGCCATGCGGTGTTATGACTTATCACTGAGGTGATGTCTACAACCGAATTGCTGCAGTGATATATTCAGTAACACCGTAGTCTGTCTCATGTAACATTGCACAAATAAATTTGAAAATGAAAAATTTAAATTTAAATTTAAAACCCATCTTAAAACCACCACCGGAGTGGTGGCTCAGTTGGTAGAGCATCCGCCCCACACCCGGGAGGCAGGGGTTCAAATCCCAGCCGGGTCATGCCGAAGACCATATAAAAGTGGAACTTCCTGCCGTCCAGCTTGGTGCTCAGCAATAAGGGAATGGAGGAGGGAAATTTGTGGTGGTGCCTTGCATGGCAGCGGCCCTCTGATTCTGTACTTGGGGTGTGTGTGATTAGCACAGTAGATAGGTAAAGCACAATCTCGTTCTACTGTACATGATTGGTTGTACAGTTGAATGACAATAAGGGTGATTTATTTATTTAAAAAAAAACAAACAAACACACTTTTACTCCCTGGCCTTCGACCCAATGTGAGACTTTGATTTTATTGAATGAAATGGATTTTTATTTATTTATTTTACCTTTTATTTTATTTTGACTGCAGTTCTATATTGTTTTTGTGTTAGTGCCCTGCTTCCTGCTTTTATGTTTTCTTACTGTACAGCACTTAATGTAGCGAGTGTTAGTTTTAAAGTGCTTTATAAATAAAGTTGATTGATTGATTGAAATATAGTAAAGTATTTTAAACTTCTATCTAAAAAAGCTAAAAAAGTAATGGACATAGGGGATGCCTACCAAGTACCATGTTGTTTGTTAACATGGTGTTGTTGGGTAGAGCATGCATGAAATAGATTTCTATAATGTGCTATCTTTTTTTTATAGCATTTGAAGCCATACATGCCCAACCATGCAACTAATATGTAAAAATAGATCATAAGTTCCTCACCAGAATATGACCATACTCTCCATATTATCTTAAACACAATGATATCACTGCAACATGTAAAAACCTGTCCCATGTAACTTTATGCCCCAGTTTACCTTTCCTGTTTGAAAAATGGTTTAATCTGAGTATAGTGGTAGGAGGGGGGATGGTGAATGGTTCTAAAAATAGTGCTCCCCTGAGTTCATGTCCCCATCTTGACTCTGAGACTGCTGTATTTCCCTTCCCTGCCAGTTTTGCAGTTAAGGTTCTTTATGCATTAAATGCACATTTTTAAGTGGTAAAATGGTGAGGGTTCAAAAACGGTGAGGGTCTACTTTACACAGATTACAAAATAACCCTCTGCCATGTTTCATCATGCCATTATTTTCACAACTAAACCACTAGAGGTTGCTTAATGCCAAATTGTACATACACAGTCGGTCATAAGATTCATTGGCAAAAATAATCATAAAACATTTTTTTGTTGGAGGACAAACTCTCCACGAAATAGAATTCAACTGATGTTGAAAATGCTTATTTGTAAAGCAAAAAAGATGGCTGCCAATGAAGAACTTTTCTTTCCGTTTAAAATCATGCAAATATGTGCTTTTAAAAATAAAGCAGCCATAGTTGTTGAATAATTGGCATAATAAATCTAGGTAGACTTAATTACACTGATGACAAAGCGGGTCATTATTAAACCATTTCATTTGCTGGAGACATGAGTCTGATGATATAAAGCACCACGGGGTTGTGATAGGAATGTAGTGTCAGTCAAAGAATTATAGTGTCATGTATTGTGCATGCAAACACAGTTACTGTTAATAAAAGCTTCATTGGGGTTCTGACTAACGAGCCACTTTGCCACTGTAGTAAATACAAGGTGAATAAAGTTGAGAAAGGTTATAGTCTCCTCATTTGCTCTTAAACTCTTTCATGGATCTTACCCTGAATACATTTTGTGCTCCTGGTAAATAGTGTTTACAGTATATTGCATTTTCTTTAGCTGCAGCCTGGTGTAATTGCTGCTGTGATACCCCCATTTTGCTGCAGGGATCATTACATTTTCATCAGCTAAGACAGCAAACAAGGCTACTACAGCCATCTCATTCATCAAGAAAAAAAACCCCACAATCCCCTATCAAATGTCATCTGAACTATAACAAGCTAAATAACATATTTCACATAGCACAAAAAGAAACACGGCACATGGTGTTCTGGCCCACTGTGCTCTATCCTCGGTGCTCCAAAAGTCATTAAGCTGTTGGAGGATGAAGACGTCCCAGTTTGTTTGCCGTGCACATCAGCAGGGTTGAATTTGAAACTAGGAGCTGGCACTGTATCATGCAAGAGAGCGTGCTACAATATGATGGCGCTCCCAGGATACAAGTCTGTAACAGGTGCTGTTTCAAAGGAGCGGAGATAACAGAGAGGAAGAAGAGGGTGAGGGGAGACGGACACAGTGAGCGAGGGGCGAGGCTGCTGAAGGGGATGTATTCCTCTTCATCTTCAGAGAATTCTTTTTGTGTTTTTTTTTTCTTTCTAGATGTGTGTATGTGCATTGCAAAAATATAACGACTGCCTCGAAATTCAATTCTGTTTTGAAGAGAGTAATACTTTAAACTGTGCTTTGGATTTGAGTGACTTTTTACCAGTTGTCCTTATGGGTTAAATATTTGTACTTTTAACTTAGTACAATACTAGACATATACATTATGTACTTTTAAACTCTGTGTAAAAAAAGGGAAAAAATAATTTTGCCATTGTGGTGATTTATTATTTAGAAATTTACTGAGAACATTCATAGTGAACTCAGAGGAAACAAAAAGAAGTTCATTGTTTAGTTTCTTCTCCATTTTTGGGTCAATTTTGCAAGATTTTTTTCATCTTTTATTTGTTTAGCACAAATGCATTTTAGAAATTTTGACACTTTCACCAACAATGTTTTTTTATTATTATTATTTATGTATAATTTACATAGGTCCTGCAGACAAAATGTTAATTTTAAAGATAGAGGAAGGAAAGCTGGAATGAAAGAAACAAACTTCTTTGGGGAACCTTAGCACTTCTAGTAATGAGACCATGCTATTGGGAGGTCTGATTTCCCACTTTAAGCATTTAGCCCTGACAGCCTTTTTATCATTTGTCCCCTGCTCCACATATTGAGAAAATGCCCTATGTTTTGTCTGGCCCTTTATTGGCTTGAAGCATGAGGTGATACACTGAAGTTTGTCATTTATGAAAGAGCTTTAAAGAAATTGTCCTCCCAGGTCATAGACTGGGTGTATCAAAGGGTCTTCTCACAGTGCCCAATCTGCATCATACGCAAGCATGTCTGACAACCCAAGTCCAAGTCATTAGTCTAGTGTGATCTCTCCATACAGGCACGGAGCTCTGTCTCTTTTCTGACACGGCTGGGAGAGATGTTCTTGAGCATGGAACAGATGGTAAATAGCAAATGGGTCATGATGGTCAGTGCTCAATGTTGTGCAGATACAAATTCACAGAAGAAAATGGATAAAATCCACAAGAATTCACAAGAATTCTTGACCACCTCAGCTGTGGTGAGTAGCAGACAGACAGTTGTACTACGACATTGTAGGGAGCAACTGTGGACAGTAAGAGTGTGACCTCATTGAAGCCAGCAGAAGGATGGATTAATCCAAATCATTTTCCCCCACTGGTGCTTTTTGAAATATTTAAAAATACTGCAAATGTGCATACAACACTGATTTGTAGTGAGAGTAGGGAGCAGGTGGAGGAGAACCTGGAGAGGTGGGGGTATGCACTGGAGAGAAGGGGAATGAAAGTTAGTAGAAGCAAGACAGAATATATGTGTGTGAATGAGAGGGAGGCAGCTGTAATGGTAAAGATGCAAGGAATAGAGGTAGTGAAGGTAGATGGGTTTAAATACCTGGGATCAACCATCCAATGCAATAGACAGTGTACAAGAGAGGTGAAGAGGAGAGTACAGGCAGGGTGGAGTGGGTGGAGACGAGTGTCAGGGGTGACTTGTGACAGAAGGAGAGCAGCTGGAATGAAAGGGAAGATTTACAAGATGGTAGTGAGACTTGCTATGACTTCTTGTTTTGAGATAGTGGTACTGACAAAAAGACAGGAGGCAGCGCTGGAGGTGGCAGTGTTGAAAATGCTGATTCTCATTGGGAGTGACTAGGAGGGAGAGGGTTAGAAATGAGTATATCAGAGGGACAGCTCACACTGAGCAGTTTGGAGACAAAGTAAGAGATGCAAGGCTGAGATTGTTTGGACATGTGCAGAGGAGGGATAGTGGATATATTGGACATAGGATGTTGAAGATGGAGCAGCCGGGCAGAAGGAAAAGAGGAAGACAACAGAGGAGATTCATGGATGTAGTGAAGGAGGACAGTGAGAAAAGAGGACGCAAGGGATAGGGTGAGATGGAGGCAGATGATCTGCTGTGGTGACCTCTAAAGAAGAAAACTGCAAATGTGATATTGAGAAGATGTGAAGTGGCATGGTAGGACCCATCTAAGCTTCACAAGAATCATATGTCTCAAAATTAAATGTGCCAATCCATCTACGTATCCCTACTGAAACCCATGATGATTTCCTAGAAAACAAAGAGTTTACTATAGTTTAAACAGTAACTGGGAGAGAGTAGAAAGAGGTTTGTGTTATAAATCTATGAGAAAAACCTTGATCTTGCTTTTACTGTTACTGAGCATACCTAGCAACAGAGAGTAGGAATTGTCATGAACCCTCCCGTGCGCTTTTCCAATGCGCACGGCGAGGGGTAAAACAATGAGGATTTACGTGCTGGGTTCCACCACACACATTTATTAACATAAAGACTTACAAAAGGGTTTGACAAAACACTTACAGTGGACATTCGGGGGCCAGCATCGCCCCGCGAACGCATACGATGAGGCGTGTATCCACGCTGGCGTCCCACAGCTGGAATCGCTAGAGGGACACAGAAGAACCACGGGCTGGGCGGAGTGGATACACGATGTAGGAGCTGACAGGTCACTGATGCGCACAAGCAGGCAGACGATCAGTTAGACAAAGACCCAGCAGTGCGTGACTGGCAAAAGGCACTTAAGTACATACACTGCTGGTTATGGTAAACGAGGACCACCTGGGCGAGGACCGGGAAAAGATAATTAATGGGCTGGGAACAGTTGATGGTAAAGAGAGAGAGAGGGGGCGTGGCCGAACCGGCAGACTGTCAGCAGTGTTCACAGAGGCTGTCTAACAGCTGTCAGTCCGACAGTGGCTAAGGACACGGAATACAGACAGCAATACATAACATACACATAAGCTGCAGCACCTAGACCCACAGAGAGGGCAGGACCGAGCCGGGGGAACCGAGCTGGCTCGGTTCCTGACAGGAATTTGTCTTTTACATGCTAAACCTGTAATCTGTAGAGTACGTGTGAGTGAGCGTGTCCTTGGAATTTTAAGCAAATATTACAAAACAGTTTCACTTTCACTGAGATTAATATATTACACACATGTCAGGGTTAGTTTTTTGTTGTTCATAAAGTCTCATCCATTATTTTGAATCATTGTAAGAGAGATTTGACAGTGCTGCACTGGTCAAAGATGGATGTTTTCACCTGAGTTCCGAGGACTTCAAAATTAATGCTTGACAAAATACTGGATTGTTGTGCTCTTTTATATTCTTCCCATCTTCGGTGAATAGAAAAATTGATCGTCTGACACAGCTTGAAGCCAGATTTGAATAAATCTTCTTTTGGCTGCTTCCTTATTATCAGGGGTTGCCACAGCAGATCACCTGCCTCCACCCCATGGTATGGTAGCCTCATTCATGATGATCCACATATTTGATTTGGCAATGATTTTACCCTGGATGCTCTGACACAACCCTCCCCATTTACCTGGGCTTGGGAATGGCACTAGTTTGTGCTCTCTACGTGGCTGGGTATTGTAACTTTCCTTTTCCCATTCTATTATGCTGAGCACCAAGCTAGAAGACAGGAAGCACCATTTTTATATGGTCTTTGGTATGACCCAGATGGGGCTTGAACCACAACCTCACGGCCGCTCTACCGCTAGTCCATCACTCCGGTTCTAGATTTGAATAAATGCTGACCTTATTTTTTTTAAAATTTAATATGACAATCTACAATTCTAACAGTATAAACGATAATAAAGAGAACTTTAAGTCCAGTTCAAAGACAGAAAGAAACTTATGAGAGTCATCAAAACAACACCTCCCTGAACCATCGCAGACATGACTATGACTTATTATTCATTAGACTCCTTCTCCCTGCAAGCGTCTGCCAGTGCCAGACAGCCACAACACATTCTGTTGACTGCCTTCTCTTTGATACGGTGCAATACAAATTTAGCAGAGGGAGGCTGAACTGTACCTTGAGAGGACATAATACGATTATTAAACAATAATGCAGAAAGAACACTAGAGACAGGGGGTAAGACACTATAGTCCTTCATATAAATGAAGTGAGTAAAAGAATATCATCTTTAATAATATATATCGTCATTATTTCCATGCCTGTTTTATTTAGTAATTGTGTCAGTGAAGATTTTAAAATCCAGCCTTCACATCACATATGGCTTTTCCTAAGTGAACAGCATGTTTGAATAAAGATACAAAGTATTGCAGCATCACCACAGCAGCAGCGGAAATGAACTAAATAATTCACCCTCCTCTAGTAATGGGTAGCTGAAGATGTAGTTCTGTATGGAACATCACAATTCTGTCTAGACACATCATATGAAATGGAAGCCTTTGTCAAGAAGGCAATCCTTTCATAGTAATGTACAATAGAACCCTGACATGTCATCAAGAAAATAGGGCATGAATTTATTTATGTAGTCTACGTAATAAACTGTGATGCTTTCGAGACCCAAAAGAGAACTTTTACACTATATGAGTGTTCGGTATACAAGCTTTTTCAATGGTAATATATGTATTTTCATGAAAACAAATATATATAAAAAATAATGCATCAGTAAAGTGTTTATAAAGCTGCAGAAATAATATATATACCGTGTAATAATAATAAATAAAGAAATAAAGAAATAAATATATATATATATATATACAGCATCTCACAAAAGTGAGTAAACCCCTCACATTTTTGTAAATATTTTATTATATCTTTTCATGGGACAACAATGAAGATATGACACTTTGATACAATGTAAAGTAGTCAGTGTACAGCTTGTATAACAGTGTAAATTTGCTGTCCCCTCAAAGTAACTCAACACACAGCCATTAATGTCTAAACCGCTGGCAACAAAAGTGAGTACACCCCTAAGTGTAAATGTCCAAATTGTGCCCAAAGTGTCAATATTTTGTGTGGCCACCATTATTTTCCAGCACTGCCTTAACTCTCTTGGGCATGGAGTTCACTGGAGCTTCACAGGTTGCCACTGGAATCCTCTTCTACTCCTCCATGACGACATCATGGTGTCATGATGCCGAGCGCGGGTCTGTGCCACGTTCGGCTCTTTTGGTTATTGCTCCTTTTTGCATATGTATTTGTTCTTTATTTTCATCTGTCATGGTTGAGCTTTTATTTTGACAGCGCAGCTGGTGACTTCCAGCTGTCAAGCCATTTCAGGTTGTCACAGCTGTTTGTGTTTTGATTAATTACTTTCACTCCTCACCTGTTTGGTTTTTGAGTTTCTGTGTTACCATTTAAGTTTGCTGGTGAGGTTTATTTCTCGTCATTTATTTCTCTTTATTTCCTCGTCGTGTGTAGACAGGAGTCCCCACACTTGATTCCTGTTTTAGTCTAAGCATTATTCTCTGCTTCGCCAGTTGAATTGTAAGTAACCTTTCATGGTTTATCTTGATTTGTAATCACCCTTTGTGGTTTTATGTATAGCGTTTTGCATTTCGCCCTTTGTGGCAGGTGTTTGTATTTATTATTATTATTCATTAAATAAGCAAACTCACTGCAGGCGAATAGTGCCTTGTTTCTGCCTCACAAGGGCCCATTATGACACATGGAGCTGATGGATGTTGGAGACCTTGCTCTCCTCCACCTTCTGTTTGAGAATGCCCCACAGACGCTCAATAGGGTATAGGTCTGGAGACATGCTTGGCCAGTCCCACCTTTATCCTCAGTTTCTTTAGCAAGGCAGTGGTCGTCTTGGAGGTGTGGCTGGGGTCATTATCATGTTGGAATACTGCACTGCTGAAGGGAGGAGCTCATGCTCTGCTTCAGTTTGTCACAGTACATTTTGGCATTCATGGTTCCCTCAATGAACTGTAGCTCCCCAGTGCCGGCAGCACTCATGCAGCCCCAAACCATGACACTCCCACCACCGTGCTTGACTGTAGGCAAGACACACTTCTCTTTGTACTCCTCACCTAGTTGCCGCCACACATGCTTGACACCATCTGAACCTAATAAGTTTATCTTGGTTTCATCAGACCACAGGACATGGTTCCAGTAATCCATGTCCTTAGTCTGCTTGTCTTTAGCAAATTGTTTGTGGGCTTTCTTGTGCATCATCTTTAAGAGGGGCTTCTTTCTGGGACGACAGCCATGCAGACCAATTTGATGCAGCGTTCGGCGTATGGTCTGAGCACTGACAGGCTGACCCCCCCACCCCTTCAACCTCTGTAGCAATGCTGGCAGCACTCATATGTCTGTCTTCAAAAGACAACCTCTGGATATGATGCTGAACACGTGCTCTCATCTTTTTTGGTCGACCATGGCGAGGCCTGTTCTGAGTGGAACCTGTCCTGTTAAACCACTGTATGGTCTTGGCCACCATGCTGCAGCTCAATTTTAGGATGTTGGCAATCTTCTTACACCCTAGGCCATCTTTATGTAGAGCAACAATTCTTTTTTCACATCCACAGAGAGTTCTTTGCCATGAGGTGGCATGTTTAACTTCCAGTGATCAGTATGAGAGACTGTGAAAGCGATAACACTAAATTTAATACACCTGCTCCCCATTCACACCTGAGACCTTGTAACACTAATGAGTCACATGACACCGGGGAGGGAAAATGGCTAATTGGACACAATTTGGACATTTTCACTTAGGGGTGTACTCACTTTAGTTGCCAGCGGTTTAGACATTAATGGCTCTGTGTTGAGTTATTTTGAGGGGACAGCAGATTTACACTGTTATACAAGCTGTACACTGACTACTTTACATTGTATCAAAGTGCATATCTTCAGTGTTGTCCCATGAAAAGACAGAATATTTACAAAAATATGAGTGGTGTACTCACTTTTGTGAGTTACTGTATATATATACACATACATACAGTGGTGTGAAAAAATGTTTACCCCCTTCCTGATTTCTCATTTTTTTGTATGTTTGTCACACTTAAATGTTTCAGATCATCAAACAAATTTAAATATGAGACAACGATAACACAAGTAAACACAAAATGCAGTTTTTAAATGAAGGTGTTTATTATTAAGGGGGAAAAAAATCCAAACCTACATGGCCCTGTGTGAAAAAGTGCCCCTCCCCCCACGTTAAAACATAAATTAACACAAAATTGGTTTATCACATCTTTGGAAAGCTGAGTTCAATTTCTCTAGCCACACCCAGGCCCGATTACCGCCACACCGGTTCTCAATTGAGAAATCACTTAAATAGGACCTGCCTGACAAAATGAAGTAGACTAAAAGATCCTCAAAAGCTAGACATCATGCTGCAATCCAAAGAAATTCAGGAACAAATAAGAAACAAAGTAACTGAGATCGATCAGTCTGGGTAAGGCTATAAAGCCATGTCTAAAGCTTTGTGACTCCAGCGACCACAGTGAGAGCCATTATTAACACATGGCGAAAACATGGAACAGTGGTGAACCTGCCCAGGAGTGGCTGGCCAACCAAAATTACCCCAAGAGCACAGCGATGACTCATCCAAGAGGTCACAAAGACCCCACAACAACATCCAAAGAACTGCAGGCCTCACTTGCCTCAGTTAAGGTCAGTATTCATGTCTCCACCATTAGAAAGAGACTGGGCAAAAATGGCCTGCATGGCAGAGTTCCAAGATGAAAACCACTGCTGGGCAAAAAGAACATAAAAGCTCATCTCATTTTTGCCAGAAAACATCTTGATGATCCCCAAGACTTTTGGGAAAATAGACTGTGGACTGATGAGACAAAAGCTGAACTTTCTGGAACGTGTGTGTCCCATTACATCCAGCATAAAAGTAACACAGCATTTCAGAAAAGGAACATCATACCAACAGCAAAATATGATGGTGGTAGTGTGATGGTCTGGGGCTGTTTTACTGCTTCAGGACCTGGAAGACTTGGTGTGGTAAATGGAACCATGATTTCTGCTGTCTACCAAAAAATCCTGAAGTGTCCGGCCATCTGTTCGTGACCTCATCCAAAGAACTGCAAGCCTATCTGCAGTCTGTGGACTGACGAGACAAAAGTTGAACTTTTTGGAAGGTGTATGTCCCATTACATCTGGCATAAAAGTAACACAGCATTTCAGAAAAGGAACATCATACAAACAGTAAAATATGGTGGTGGTAGTGTGATGATCTGGGGCTGTTTTGCTGCTTCGGGACATGGAAGACTTGCTGTGGTAAATGGAACCATGAATTATGCTGTCTACCGAAAAATCCTGAAGGACAATGTCCGGCCATCTGTTCGTGACCTCAAGCTGGAGCGTACTTTGGTTCTGCAGCAGGACAATGATCCAAAACACACCAGCAAGTCCACCTCTGAATGGCTTAAGAAAAGCAAAATGAAGACTTTGGAGCGGCCTAGTCAAAGTCCTGACCTGAATCTGATTGAGATGCTGTGGCATAACCTTAAATAGTTGGTTCATGCTTGAAAACCCTCCACTGTGGCTGAATTACAACAATTCTGCAAAGATGACTGGGCCAGAATTCCTCCACAGTGCTGTAAAAGACTCATTGCCAGCTATCACAAATGCTTGATTGCAGTTGTTGCTGTTAAGGGTAGCCCAACCAGTTAATGGGTTTAGGGGGCAATCACTTTTTCACACAGGGCCATGTAGGTTTGGATTTTTTCCCCTTAATAATAAACACCTTCATTTAAAAACTGCATTTTGTGTTTACTTGTGTTATCTTTGTCTAATATTTGAATCTGTTTGATGATCTGAAACATTTAGGTGTGGCAAACATACAAAAAAATGAGAAATAAGGAAGGGGGCAAATACTTTTTCACACCACTGAATGTATATATATATAAATAAATATTCAAGGTACTGCTGTCTGTGTGTGTGTCTGTTTCTTGCATATCTCTCCAACAGTTCGTCAGACTGACCAAAGATAAGTGTTTTGCTGAGGTTATGAGGGTGTGCACCTCCAAGTATGGAGTTGTTCCGACAAAATATGTAATTTTTATCAATAAAAGTTTAGCCATCACTCTGTTTCCTCATGCCCAGGCTTCTACAAGTGTGGGTGGGGTCTTGGCTTGACTCCGTGCTGACTGGATAATACACGGCATCATGTCCAATCACCACAGTGCTTTGTGAACAAAACAAGGAAGTGAAAAATGGCAAATTGAACCAAAAAAACATAATACTGAAGATTTAATGTCTAAAAATTATAATATAATGTTGTCGTGATTGCATAGGGTCTAAACGATAATTCGGCAGATGTGTAGAACATGAGGCATGCAAGTACACTGGGAGGAGCACCAGTGGGGACCTCGGGGTCTGGCAAAGAACACCGGTGCATCCAACACAGAACAGACCGGGAGAAGCAGCAGCCAGAATGGTGGCCCACAATCCTTCGCAGGAAGGCAAGCCCACACACCCCAGTCAGCTGTAGACACGAGTCCTGGCTGCTGCTTCACCCGTGTGCTACCACTGTCCTTTGCAGGACAGTGAGTCCCTGCTCGCACTCCTACCGGTGTGCTTGCGTGGCTATCTAAAAATTAAAAAGTTAATAATAATACCGCCATGATTGTGGAGCAGAATGGCAGATCAATTACATAACATAGGCGGTCACATACGCACGGTTTGATTAAACAACGACCGGGACCAAACTAGACACAAAAACTCCCAAATAACGAATTAAATAATTTTTAATTAAATATTTACAGCTATTTTGGCTATTTTGTCATTAATTCAATGCCATTATCAGTTTATTCCCAGTAATCGATTTATTGTGATCATGTAACTGAGGTCATTGTCTCTATCACCTCTGGAAAAAGTTTCTGAGTATTTCAAAAACAGTATCAGGAAAACAATTGTGCTTTTTCACTTAATCACAAAATCACTGCCACTGTCTCTGTTTTCCTGCATTTTCTTTTAATAAGATAGTCTGGTTGTCATAAAAGTGGGCAGAAACTGCCATTATCTCAGCAACTGCTTCAGTTTGTAAATAAACAAAGCATTAAATGGAGATGTCTCTTGGATATCACAGCATGAAAGGGATGTTGTGCTATAAGAGTAGCAATTTAGTCTTGAAGGAGAGGGCATCACCATTAAAAATGATTATACAAT
Organism: Pholidichthys leucotaenia; assembly: GCA_020510985.1. NCBI lineage: Eukaryota > Metazoa > Chordata > Actinopteri > Cichliformes > Pholidichthyidae > Pholidichthys > Pholidichthys leucotaenia. The sequence goes on along the minus strand of CM035836.1, from coordinate 404,665,704 downwards.
ACTACAGGATTATAGGATGAGACAGTTTAGAGAAGGGACACTGCTTTATTCTTTTACAGTATACTTGACACAAAGTATCAAAATTTCTTGAACCACTGCCATCTGAGGAAGCAAAAGCATTAACCTCTTGCAATCCACCTTATTCTGGAGGTGAACTATATCAGATGCACTTAATTACTTAACTTAATCCTTGCCTGGCCACCTAAGTGACCATTGCGGCCAATCGTCTGAAGGCAGGGCGATCTTGGGCTAGGGCAATGAGGTTGTCCAGAGGTGTTATCATTGCAACCTGGGTCATCCAGGACAGTCTGTGCAGACCTTGGGGGCAATGACAGCCCTGAGGTGGCGAACGAGCGCTGGCGGAGAGGGCCTGCTTGGCCGGTGTCCCGTCTTTCAACCTGGCCATGTGGCTGAGGAGCCACAGCCTCCCTCTTCTGATGACGATGGAGATGGGGATAGGACGGCCAGCCCTCTGTAGACCTCATCATTTGTGGTGTGGTGGAACCATCGGATGCCGAGGATGTTACGGAGGCTAGTCCAATGGAATGTATCCAGATGGCGGGTGGTTGTGGTGGAGAGAGTCCAGGTCTCGGACCCGTAAAGGAGGACCGGGATGCTAAAGATCTGCAACTTTGTGGACGTGCGGATCTTCCCACACCGCCATACTCTCTGGAGGTGGCCGAAGGCACTACGAGACAGCTGCAGGCAGCGAGTAATTTCTGGATCTGACAAGCAGGAGCTGGTGATCATAGATCTGAGGTAGACAGAGTCATTGACAATCTCAACCGGCTCATTGTTGATGGTGATGACTTGTGGTGGTGATGGCAAGAAGTCTGACAGCGACTGGATCTTTGTCTTTGCCCAGCTGATGGTAAGGTCCAGGGGTAATGCTTCCTCTGCAAGCAGCTCCAGTGCCTCAGCAATTATATCTATATGCATGGCGAAAAGAACCACGTCGTCCACATAGCACAGGTCTGTGAAGTGGGAGTTGAAGTCAGCTCCGAGACTGGGGCAGTGTTAAGTCACATTCTTGATCCAGTAGTCAAGGGCATATATCAGATGCAGTAGTACATTAACATTTACTCTGTTTTATTGTGCTCTGCACAGATAGAGAGAATGCTGCATTTTACAGTATCTGTGTAAATTACAATTGGCTATTTCACAGTCAGGGGAATACATTTCAATTACATCTTGTTACATTTGTGTCATAAATCATCCATTTCATGGACGAAAGTAGGACACCAAACGCTCTCTGTGAGTTTGCACATTTATTAACAAAAACAGACAAGAACATAACCATACAAAAACTAAATAATGTAGTGCAAAACAAGGACAAACATGGTAAATGCTGGAGGAAAGCGGGGCTCAATGTCCAGGGGGACATGAAGCCAGGGAATGCCTTGCCAGGGGTGGAATCTAGCCGGAGCTGTCAGCAGGTGTGGGTACATGAGTGGACAAAATAACAGAATGAATAACAGGTGTGCAGCTCCGACCAGTTTGACAGCTGGAAGCTGCACAGCGCTATCAAAATAAAACAAAACCCTAAACCACAACACAACTCCAACATGAGAACATAACTACAAATGCACAATGACAAAAACTGGGCAAAGTAACAATGAAACAGACAGAAAATCACCAAACTTAACAGAAGGCTGGGCACGGTGCCCACCTGTGCTCCCGGATCATGACAGAACAACCTCCTTAAAGGGTTGTCCCAGACACCCCAGGGTAACATCACACAAAAAAAACAAAGCCCCACCCCGCCACACAGAAGACCCCCGTCCCCACCACAGCAAGAAAAACAACCCATCCCAAGGGGGAAGAGGGGGAACTCAAGCATGGAGGGACCAAGACAAAACAAAAAAACAAACAAACAAAAAAGAAAACACTCATGACTCACAACACTGTCCTACAGGTGGTCCCACGGAACTCAAACCCGACTGACTAGTGGACAAGACAGTTTGGGCGGCGTTCCTGAGTCCCAAGACCACTGATGCCTGTGCTGAAACACGTCGGGTGGCCTCCACATGTTCCAGAACCAATGAACCAGGAGAAGCAGCCCATCGGGCGGCCTCCCAGCATCCCTAAGACAACGAGTCGCGGGAGCCAGGAGGCGGCATCCTCCTGAGAAGGGTGGCTGATTGATGGGGGCCTTCAGCAATGTCCAGCGCCCCCCAACAGTCCCCGAAGAAGGTGAGGGACCCATGGTGACCTCAGGGGAGGGCGCGGCACCTGCGGCAGCCCCAGACTGGGGCGTAGCACCCACGGCAGCCCCGGACTGGAGCATAGCACCCACGGCGGCCCTGGACTGGGGTGTAGCACCCGGGGTGGCCCCGGACTGGGACGTAGCACCCATGGTGGCCCCGGACTGGGGCATGGCAACACCTGTGGTGGCGCCTGACTGGGACATGGCAGCACCCGCGGTGGCCCCAGACTGGGGCATGGCAGCACCCTCAGAGACCTCAGACGGCGGGAGTGCCTCACCCTCGGAGACCACAGATGGTAGGAAAGCAGCAACCCCAGACACCACAGACGGTGGGAAAGCAGCAACCTTGGAGACCACAGATGGCGGGAAAGCAGCACCCTTGGAGGCCCAGACTGGGGTGTAGCAGCACCCATGGTGGCCTCGGACTGAGGTGCGGCATCCACGGTGGCCCTCAGGCCGGAGTGCAGCACCCACAATGGCCTCAGGCTGGGGCACAGCACCCACGATGGCCCCAGGCTGGGGCGCAGCACCCAAGACGGCCCAGACAGAGGGGGTGCAGCACCCATGGAGACCTCAAACGAAGGGAGAGCAGCAACCCACGGAGACCTCAGACGGAGGGGGAGCAGCACCCACAGAGACCTCAGGAGAACACTTGGACAAAACACAAACATCCACCGGGTCAGAGCTCCTGGCAGCAGTGGAGCCCTGCAAGGAGGTCTCAGGCGCAGCGGACGGCTGCACTCGGCCTCCCTCACCTACAGCAAAGCAAGATCTCTCAAAGCCAGATAAAATGAAAACAAAAAAGAGAACTTGCCTGAGCTCGAGCTCCACTGTCGTCCAGGACTCCGGTGATCCAGGCAGAGGTATCTCGGCTCTTTCCATTGGTGCGTCCACACCCGGCACAGCTACTTCAAGGGGTGGGGGGGTCTCAGTCCTCTCTGTCTGGACGTCCACTCCGGACAGGACCACATCAGATGGGGAGTAAAGGAAAAACACCGGAACAAAGCTACTGGCAGTGGTGGAACTCGGCAAGGAGAATTCAGGTGCAGAGGACATCTGCCGCCGGTTCTCCTTACCACGAGCCAGACAAGTGTTCTCTAGATCTGTGGATGTTAGGAAAGAACAGAGTACTTGCCTGGACTCGAGCTCTACCGCCGCCCAGGACTCCGGCGACTCTGCTGCGACAACCCCAGCAGCAGGCATGATAGTTGATGCAGCCAATAGGCCTCCAGGCTTGGCGCTCTGCACTGGTGGATCTCTCGGTGGGGTGGCTGACGCGGGGCATTGCCTCATCAACGGCGCTGGATCCCATGCTGCCGAACTCAGGGGACACCCATCTCTCCACTCAGGATTCTGAGCACAGGCGGTGCATCCCTCCCATCCCGGACGTGGCCGCAGGGCTGTAGTAGGAACTCCCAGGACTGCAAGCTCCTCCATCGACCGGCGGCTCCTTCCCAGGACCGGCAGACACTTGGAGGTCACAAAAGAAAACACGGGAGGGGGAGGCGAGGGTGACACGACAGCAGCAGGTGATGAGGACTCAGCTAAGTTTGGCTGCTGTCACTGAGCCTCATCACCGGGAATAAGGGTCTCGTTGGCTCAGACCTCAACTCATGGACAGAGCTCATCCCGCAGTACTCCCGCTGCAGATCCTCCAGCAGAAACACCCTCTCCCTTCCTTCGGTGTACAGCACAAGCTGAGGGTGATGCTGTACTGCTGCCTCGGCCAGACTTAAATTCAGAAGATCATCTTTTGGGGTGGGAGATACGTGAACGGCTGTGATATATCCATCCATTTCCTGAAGCACCGCACAGAGCTCCCGCCCCAGGTCTTGTGAAAACTGTCTTCCACCTGCTGATATTTCAGCAGGCGTAGGATGGCAAAGGACAGAACGTAATTTCCAGAAAAATTGCAGAACCCACACAGGCTGGTGTCCACTGCTGGTCGTGCCTTTCTGTCATAAATCGCCCGTTTCAAAGTAGGACACCAAACGCTCTCTGTAAGTTTGCACATTTATTAACATAAAAACAGACAACATATCCGTACAAAAACTAAATAATGTAGTGCAAAACAAGGACAAATATGGTAAACACTGGAGGAGAGCGGGGCTCAATGTCCAATGGGACATGAAGCCAGGGAACGCCTGGCCAGGGGCAGAATCCAGCTGGAGCTCTCCTGAAGGCTGCGGGGGCTCACGGCTGGAAATAAGGGAAAACATACCTGGACAGAGCTCTCCAACTCTCCTCGACAGCAGGACCCCAACACACTCAGGCAACAGCTCCTGAGGACGGGTACACATGGTAGAAGGACACAACAAACCACAGAGGTTTGCCATGCCCTTATATGCAATACATGATCAGTGACAGGTGTGGGTACATGAGTGGAGAAAATAACAGAATGAATAACAGGTGACAGTCTGACAGCTGGAAGCTGCACAGCACTGTCAAAATAAAACAAAACCGGAAACCACAACACAACCCCAACATGAGAACATAACTACAAATGCACAATGACAAAAACTGGACAAAATAACAATGAAACAGACAGGAAAAACACCAAACTTAACAGGAGGCTGGGCACGGTGCCCACCCATCCCCTTGGATCATGACAATTTGAAAGATAATTATCGGGGCTGGGAACAGCTGATGAAGCTAAGGAGAGCAAGGGCGCATGGCTGGACCGGCAGACTGTCAGCAGCGTGGGAAAAAATAGATCACAGGAGCTGACTAACAGCTGCCGGTCAGGCAGTGGTTATGGTAGTAGGATAAGTACTGAAATACACAAAATGCACATGAACAGTGAAACTAAACCCACAGAGAGATCGACCCTGAGCCGGGGAAAGCCAAGCCGGCTCTGCTTGTGACAATGAGACCAAGATAAGTCATTTCAAAACTTTTTACCCCATTAAGGTGACCTATAACCTGTACAACCCAATTGAAAAACAAACTGAAATCTTTGAAGGGGAAAAATGAAAAATAAAAAAATTTAGAATAACCTGTTTGCATAAATATGCACACCCTGTTATAACTGGGGATGTGGCTGTGTTCAGAATTAACCAATCACATTCAAACTCACCTTAAATGAGAATCAGCACACACCTGCCACCATTTAAAGTACCTCTGATTAACCCCAAATAAAGTTCAGCTGTTCTAGCAGGCTTTTCCTGACATTTTTGTAGTCACATCTTACAGCACAAGTCATGGTCCGCAGAGAGCTTCCATTGCATCAGAGGGATCTCACTGTTCAAAGGTATCAGTCAGGAGAAGGGTACAAAAGAATTTCCAAGGCAATAAGTATACCATGGAACACAGTGAAGACAGTCATCATCTAGTAGAGAAAATATGACACAACAGTGACATTACCAAGAACTGGACGTCCCTCCAAAATCGATGAAAAGACAAGAAGAAAACTGGTCAGGGAGGCTGCTAAGAGGTTGACAGCAACACTGAAGGAGCTGCAGGAATTTCTGGCAAGTACTGGCTGTTTAGTACATGTGACAACAATCTCCCATCTTCTTCATATGTCTGGGCTATGGGGTAGGGTGGCAAGATGGAAGCCTTATCTTACAAAGAAAAACATCCAAGCCCAGCTACATTTTGCAAAAACACATTTGAAATTTCCCAAATGCATGTGGGAAAATGCGTTATGGTCCGATAAAACCAAGGTTGAACTTTTTGGTCATAATTCCAAAAGGTACACTACCGTTCAAAAGTTTGGGGTCACTTAGAAATTTCCTTATTTTTGAAAGAAAAGCACTTTTTTTCAATGAAGATAAATTTAAACTAATCAGAAATACACTCTATACATTGCTAATGTGGTAAATGACTATTCTAGCTGCAAATGTTTTTGGTGCAATATCTAGATAGGTGTATAGAGGCCCATTTCCAGCAACTATCACTCCAGTGTTCTAATGGTACAATGTGTTTGCTCATTGCGTCAGAAGGCTAATGGATGATTAGAAAACCCTTGTGCAATCATGTTAGGTCTGCAATGCTGTAATTGCTGCAAATGGAGGATTCTTTGACGAAAGCAAAGTTTGAAGGAAAAAATTATTAGTTCAAATACAAATCATTATTTCTAACCTTGTCAATGTCTTGACTATATTTTCTATTCATTTTACAACTCATGGTGGTAAATAAGTGTGACTTTTCATGGAAAACACAAAATAATTGTCTGGGTGACCCCAAACTTTTGAACGGTAGTGTATATTTGGCACAAACACAACACTGCTCATTACCAAAAGAACACCATACCTACAGTGAAGTATGGTGGTGGCAGCATCCTGCTTTGGGGCCTTTTTTCTTCAGCTGGAACTGGGGCCTTAGTCAAGGTGGAGGGAATTATGAGCAGTTCCAAATATCAGTCAGAGTTGGCACAAAACCTTCAGGCTTCTGCTAGAAAGCTGAAGATGAAGCGGAACTTCATCTTTCAGCATGACAGTGACCCAAATCACACATCCAAATCAACAAAAGAGTGGCTTCACTAGAAGAAGATAAAGGTTTTGGAATGGCCCAGCCAGAGTCCAGACCTGAATCCGATTGTACATCTGTGGGGTGATCTGAAGAGGGCAATCTGACAGATTTGGAGCATTTTTGCAAAGAAGAGTGGGCAAATATTACCACATCAAGATGTGTCACACTGATAGACTCCTACCCAAAAAGACCGAGTGTTATAATAAAAGCCAAAGGTGCTGCAATAAAATATTAGATTAACAGTGTGCATATTTATGCAACCAGGTTATTCTAAGTTTTTTTATTTTTTATTTCTCCCCTTAAAATATTTCAGTTTGTTTTTCAGATGGGTTGTACAGGTTCTTCTGTATGATTCTCATCCTAGTCTTCTCAATCATACTATGCATAGAGCCCTATTATCACATTTCTTAACTGAAAAAAAGTACCATAATCCTCAACACATAAAAAATGTGGCAAGATTTCAGGTCAATTGTAGTGTCTGTACCACATATAATTCAATATATTTTATGGTATTATTTGTAAAAAAAAACCACACACACACACACAAATATATTATTTGCAGTTGTTGAAAATGCATTTAAAATTTTTATTTAATTTAATATATCATATTTAAATAGTTTAAAAAAAATCTTATTTTGGGAATTCAGATGTAATGTTACCCTGTAATTTTGAACTGAATTTGAAACAGCTGAATGCACATATATACATATTTTTAAAATTTTCTTTCTGTCCAACATTTTACAGACAAAAAAGAATGTGCTATGTGGGCATGAATTAAGGAGGAACACAAGGCCACTGGCAGTGTGTGTGTACAGACATGGACAAAATTGTTGGTACCCGTAGAAAAGATTGAAAATAATGTGACCATAGGGACATGTTCAACCAAGATGTGTCCTGTAATTAACATCACAGGTGTCTACAAACTTGTAATCAGTCAGTCGGCCTATTTAAAGGGTGACAAGTAGTCACTGTGCTGTTTGGTGACATGGTGTGTACCACACTAAACATGGACCAGAGGAAGCAAAGGAGAGAGTTGTCTCAGGAGATTAGAAAGAAAATTATAGACAAGCATGTTAAAGGTAAAGGCTATAAGACCATCTCCAAGCAACTTGATGTTCCTGTGACTACAGTTGCACATATTATTCAGAAATTTAAGATCCACGGGACTGTAGCCAACCTCCTTAGATGTGGCCGCAGGAGGAGACGGATAATACGAATGGTAACAAAAGAGCCCAGAACAACCTCTAAACACATTCATGGTGAACTCCAAGGTCAAGGTACAGTACATCAGTGTCAGATCGCACCATCCGTCGTTGTTTGAGCCAAAGTGGACTTCATCGGAGACGACCAAGGAGGACACCACTGTTGAAAACAAATCATAAAAAAGCCAGACTAAAATTTGCCAAACTGCATGTTGACAAGCCACAAAGCTTTTGGGAGAATGTCCTATGGACAGACGAGACAAAACTGGAACTTTTTGGCAAGGCACATCAGCTCTATGTTCACAGACAGCTCTATGTTCACACATCAGCTCTATGTTCACAGACAGCAAAAATGAAGCATACCAAGAAAAGAACACTGTCCCTACTGTGAAACATGGAGGAGGTTCTGTTATGTTCTGGGACTGCTTTGCTGCATCTGGCACAGGGTGTCTTGAATCTGTGCAGGGTACAATGAAATCTCAAAACTATCAAGGAATTCTAGAGAGAAACGTGCTGCCCAGTGTCAGACAGCTTGGTCTCAGTCGCAGGTCATGGGTCTTGCAACAGGATAATGACCCAAAACACACAGCTAAAAACACCCAAGAATGGCTAAGAGCCAAACATTGGACTATTCTAAAGTGGCCTTCTATGAGCCCTGATCTAATTCCTATTGTACATCTGTGGAAGGAGCAGAAAAATGCTACCTGGAGAAGGCACCCTTCAAACCTGAGACAACTGGAGCAGTTTGCTCATGAGGAGTGGGACAAAATACCTGCTGAGAGGTGCAGAAGTTTCATTGACAGTTACAGAAATCGTTTGATTGCAGTGATTGCCTCAAAAGGTTGTGCAACAAAATATTAAGTTAAGGGTACCATCATTTTTGTCAAGGCTTGTTTCATGAGTTTGTTTTTTAAAATAATTCTGTTGAACCACAATTCAAAAACATTGTGTGATTTTCATTGGTTAATTTTCATAGAATTTTTATTTATTACCACTTTTGTCAGATTCAAGTTATTTCTGTGACCATTGTGGGTTTTTCTTTCATTAACAGAGGAGTACCAACAATTTTGTCCACGTCTGTATGTGGTTGGGGAGGTGACTGTAATGCGTTACAGTACATAGATTCCAGTTTTAAGTAAAAAAGAAACCCATTACTTTTGCAATTAAAGTACTAAATTATTTCCTACTTTTTCACATAAGAATCTGTTACATTTTTTAAAGTGCTCTGGAAAACTTATGGTATGTGCCCTGTAGTTGCCATTACTGCTTGTCTCCCTTATCTTTATTTTCTTTTGAAGCCACTTCTTTTCATTGGCAGAGTTGCATGTTTGTCTGTATCAGATGGACATCATTTCCATGTGCGTAGCAGCTTCAAAATACAATAATAGGAAGTTAGAGAAGTTGCAGAATCATTTGCTTTATATTTTGTCAGGATGAAAGTAAGTGTCTCAGTCTGTTTTTTAACAAAATTCTACAGTGCATGCATTTCGGAATTTGGAACATGACTAACACAAGTGAAAAATGTGTGACTGTATTTTGTCAACCTCTAACCTTATTGGACTGAAAAACTCTATCTAGACAAGTTAAACAATTAAGTAAATACACAGTGTTTCCTTTGGCTAAAAGACCTTGGCACGGTGGCAACATATTTTTCCTGGGGGGGGGGGGGGGTTAAACATACCGGAATACAATTTTATACTATTTATCCATCCATCCATCTTTTTCCGCTTAATCCTTTTTGGGTCGCAGGGGGGCTGGAGCCTATCCCAGCATCTTTGGCCGAGAGGCAGGGTACACCCTGGACAGATCACCAGTCCATTGCAGGGCCAACACAGAGAGACAGACAACCATTCACTCTCACAGTCATACCTAAGGACAATTTAGAATCCCCAGTTTGATACCAGTTAACCTAACTTGCATGTTTTTGGCATGTGGAAGGAAACCGGAGAAATCCCGGCGTAAACCCACACAGACATGGGGAGAACATGCAAACTCCTCACAGATCACTGTTGGTCGGGGGTTGGGATCGAACCCAGGATCCCCCGGCCAAGGGTGAGTTGCTGTGCCGCCGCAGTGCTAACCACTCCGCCACATTTCTTTTTTAAAATTTTACACAGTAACGTTGCATATGGAACTTACCATTTGAAGTATTGTACAACCGAGGCTTGAATATTGGGCCAGTTGGGGTCCCACCCAGACATCCTGCGTTTAGACTTTTTAGTGGTGTTATCCTACTCTCCTTCCTCTGCCTGAACACTTTCCTCTCCTTGGCTCCTCTCTTCTGTCTCATCTTGCCCTCTCTGAGCTCTGTCTAATTCAGGTTCTCTCTCTGTCTATGGTGGTATCCAAACAGGTTGGAAAACATCAAGTGTCATGTTTTGTCCTATAGGATTATTTTGTCATGGTTTACATTAATGACAAAAATATGTGTATTTTTTGTATTTTTATTCTAGTGTTTCTTTTTTCCATTGAGAGAGTAGGGATGGGAAAGAAATATTCATAATAGTAATGTACTCATGCATACTTAAATTATATAATCAGGTGGGTATAGTAACCAGAAATTCTACTCATGTAAAAACAGTGCTTTGAAATTAATAATTAAAAGTAGACAACCCAGACTTCGCCACAGGAATTCAACAATTACGGAGGCAGTTCGACCCCGCCCGCAAAGAGCTGCACAACCTAGGGATTCGTCACGGAGTGATTCATCCGGCAAGACTGCTGGTCACATATAAAGGGAGAACCCACACCTTCAAGACCCCTCAAGAGGCGCAGGAGCTCATCAAGCAAATCCAAAAGGAGACTGGTGGGAGCTAAGCATGAACATAACAAAGGTAGAACATTTAAGCGTATGTACAGACATCTGATTGATCTGAAACATATAACAAGTCTACAAAATACAGACTGTATTTAAAAAAAAAGCTATGATGTACAATGTTGCTATAAAACTTTGAAGTTATGCTGAAAAAACTACAGAAGAGAGTTAATGTCATAAGAATAGTAGTAGAGTCAGGGTGATTGAGAGGCGAAAGAGAGAGTGGTTTGACTGATCCTCGCAGGTGTGGAACAGTCACTAGCTATAATGGGAGATGGAATTTTTTTGATTTTGGGGGGATTACCACGAATGTGGGGAAAGGGAATTTGTTTTTGTTTAGTTTGTACGATGAATGTTCCATCATCCATGTTTTTGCTTCTCTGTAAGAGTATGTTCATATTGCAAGGTAATCGCAAACTCTTTACTGATCATAGATCAAAGCATTAATTTTAATTTAACTTCATGGAATTGCAGAGGTCTACAAAATCTTAAAAAACTTAAGTTATGAATAAAATAAAAGACATAGATTCAAAAATTGTATTTTTACAAGAAACTCATCTAATAGAGGAGGATGTAAAAAGAATTAGGAGAAGATGGCAAGGTAACGTGTTCACCTCATCATTTTCATCCCGAGCTAGGGGAGTTATGATTCTCATACACAAAAAAGTCCCATTTCAAGTGAAAAATGTAATTGGAGACAAATTTGGAAGATATCTAATCATCCAAGGATCTTTGTTATTAGAAAATATAAATCTGGTGAACTTATACGGCCCCAATATTGATGATCAAAACTTCTTTGTTAATTTATTTCTTACTTTATCATCACTTACAGGGCAACATATAATAGCAGGGGATTTTAATTGTACATTGAATCCCAGTATAGATAGATCAACAGGACTGGACTGTACACACAATGGATGTAGGATGACCATTAATCATTTTATGAAAAAATTGAGATCGCTAGATATATGGAGAGAAATGAAACCACAAGTCAAAGCCTATTCTTGTTATTCTAATACCTTTAAGACATTCTCATGTATAGACTACTTTTTGATCTCTACAGAATTAAGATCCAAGATTCAAAACTGTTTCTATGATAACATTGTGATCTCTGATCATGCACCCTGCTGTCTAATATATGTAGATAAGAAATTGACAAAGGATCCAGGTAGGTGGCATTTTCAGCATAAATGTCTTCAGGATGAGGAATTTGTTAAGTACATAGAAAAACAGATAGATGAGTTCTTTGATATTAATACTACAAACAACGGCATGTATAAAGTGGGAGGCTTTCAAAGCTTTTATTGGGGGCATATATAGACCCGAGAGGAGAGAGTCCAATTGAATCGGTGAATTCAAAAAGGGCCCAAGTCCACACTTTTTCAATGGGGACTTGGGCCCTTTTTTTCAGTTGGAACGTAAAATAAAAATCCTTCAAGAAAAGGTGTATGCAGGAAGTAACCCACAGTTAGAGAACGAATTACTAATTCTGAGAGCTGAATATGACAAAAAAATCAGCGAATAGAGCTGCCTCGAGTCTTCTAAGATTGAAGCAAACTTTTTACGAACAAGGTGAAAAATCAGGAAAATTATTGGCATGGCAGATTAAACAATTAGAATCTAAAACACCAATTACCAGTATTATAAATAACGGACAGGTAGTTATAGATCCTTTAGAAATTAATAGTGCCTTTAGAGATTATTATGGAAAACTATATGATACAAAAAATGAAACTGACTTAACAAAACTAAATGGGTTTTTGGGTGGATTATTTATACCATGTATTCCAAATGAAAACAGGGAGATACTGGAGTCTAAAATTAGTCAAGAAGAAGTTGGGCAAGCCATTGATAATATGAAATCTGGGAAAAGAGCAGGACCAGATGGTCTTCCAGTTGACCTCTATAAAAAATTTAAGACTAAACTAATAAAACCACTGTTGGAAATGGTTTTAGAAGCATTTCAAAATGGTAATTTACCACCATACATGAATAATGCCTTAATTATACTGTTGCCAAAACCAGGTAAACCCCCTAATAAATGTGAAAACATGAGACCAATAAGCCTATTAAATGCTGATCTTAAAATAATCTGTAAAATTTTAGCAAAATGACTACAAGAAATATTACCAAATATTATTAACCTAGATCAGAATGGCTTTATAATGGGAAGACAAGGCTTCCATAATGTAAGAAGACTATTTAATATTATTTATTCCAATAAAGAAGCACCGGATACAGCTCTCCTATCATTGGACGCCGAAAAGGCCTTTGATAGGGTCGAATGGCCTTATCTTTTTGAAGTTCTACAAAGGTTTGGACTTGGAAATAATTTCATAAAATGGGTCCAGATAATATACAATAATGCTACAGCAGAAATCCTAACAAACAGCAATATCTCAAAATCAATAAAAATCAACAGAGGATGTCGACAAGGCTGTTCACTTTCACCTTTACTGTTTACTATGGCAATTGAACCTTTAGCGATGGCAGTACGCTTACATCCACAAATATATGGAATTAAAGTAGGACCAACAGAACATAAAATCTCCCTGTATGCCGATGACATAATTTTGTTTATGTCGAATTTTAAAAAATCAATTCCAACCTTGTTAAATTTAATAAAGAACTTTGGGGATATATCAGGACATAAAATAAATAAAACAAAATCTTCAATATTAATGCTAAATGAGACCCAGAGAAATCACCCAGCTCCTGAGGTAAATCATTTCAATGTTGTAAATCAGTTTAAATATTTAGGAATTCAAATTTTGCCTAAGCTAGAATCAGTCGCCAGTGCCAACTATGAAGCCTTAATGACAGATATTAATGAGTTACTTCAGAGATGGATGTCACTACCAATGTCGATGATCGGGAGAATTAATATACTTAAAAGTAATATCTTACCAAAAATACTTTATTTATTTCAAAACATTCCTTTACCACCACCTTCAGATCTATTTTCAAGAATTAAAAAAAAGTTAGTGGAATTTATATGGAACAATAGGAAGGCTAGATTACGTTTGTCCTTACTATATTTACCATTTGATCGTGGAGGTCTGAAATGTCCAAACTTTATGTTGTATTACCGGTCAGCACAACTGAGGTCTAATACATATTATTTTTCATCAAATGATCTCCCTCACTGGACTGAAATGGAATCATACAATTTACCTTTACCTCTTCCCTTATTCATATACTCAGACTCGGCTAAAACATTACAGAAAGAAGTTAAAAATCCAATTGTAAAGCACATGATCAAAATATGGTGTGAAACCAAAAAATATTTAAAAGAACCACACTTACTGTCACAATTTAGCCCAATATTAATTACTAGTATTATTTATTATTATATATATTATTAATATATCAATTATTAATTATTTCTTACCACTTTCAACTTACAGCCTTTGGAATTTGTGATATCTAAACCAAATATTTTATGGAAAAAAATCTTCGCCACCAGGGGATGCATGCAGATGGTGCAGATCTGCGACCAAAATCCTCTCAGGGTTAAACAACAGTGAATAACTCAATGGGAAACTGCTAATGGGAGCTAACTGCCTTTGGTCCCAGTAAGAATAAACTATATTAAAATATGCTAAACATCTAGGACTGACATACTACACTGTATGGTCAGTTGTTGATAGATGAACATGGATATCTAGTGAGGGCAGACAGAGTGTACAAAGAAATAACCTGAAGACCTGACCATGATTCAGCAGCTAAGCTAGTGCTAGGCAGTCTGACCTATCAGTCTGTCCCTGCTGAGGCAAGTTCTAATGTGGAAAACAGAGCAACTTTGACCACTTAGCCAAGCTTATGTAAAGGTGGATTCACACTACAATGTTTGGACCGACTTACTGACGTCGTGGCAAACGTCTGGCTCTGCTGGCAAAGTAAATGATTGCTGGTGTTTGTTGGCAAATGCTGGCAAAAGCTGTGTTCTTTGAAAATTTTCAGCCTACTGAAAATTTGCCAATGTTTGGAAATACACGCTGGTGAAAGTTGTGCTCAGTTTGTAAAAGTTCTTGAGCACTGAGTTAAGTTATGCAGAGTTTACCTAAGTCGGCCTAAGTTAAAGCTGGGTTCACAATGTAGCGTTTGGATCGACTTTTACAGATGTTTTGAAAAATCAGAGAAATACTCAGCGCAGGTCAGCTGACATCAGTGTTAGCTGACGCTCATATAAAGATCAGCATTTGTGGAGACTTCCTGCCATTCTGGACCTGCGTCTGGAGTGACCACATCTCCCTTGGAAATACGTTTCAGTACTTATTTTCATTTTATATTCCTATGTAGTTTATATAGTTACTTCTGCATACCCTATTCCCCCATTCATTTATTCATTCAGTTAAAAAAATAAAGTAATGGTATAGACTCCAACATTAAGTCCGCAATTAAAATGTGAATAGAGTTAAAAAAAATAATTAGAGTATCATCATATAAATAAAATGACGGTGATTATATTCTGACTGTTACAACTAATTAAAATAACAAATAACATAAAATAACATAAAATCCTGTTAAATGTCATTTACTATTTGACACCACATCAGCCTGTTTGATTCCCCACAATGGAAGCTGAACCAATAATAACCAATATATACAGTATATATTCATTCGGGTCGCGGGGGGCCTGGAGCCTATCCCAGCATCTTTGGGCGAGAGGCAGGGTACACCCTGGACAGATCGCCAGTCCATCGCAGGGCCAACACAGACACAGACACAGACACAGACACACACAGACACAGACACAGACACACACACACACACATATGTAGCAGGCAGAGAGTAGACAGACTCTGACTGAAAATTTCACAAAAAAACTTTATTCCACAGACCAAGAAAATGTTTTTTCAAAGAGCAAAAAAAAAAAAAAAAAAGATCGGCATCTCCACCGGCTGTTGTTTCCAAGGCAACTAGTAATGGTACTGGCAAAAGATGTATCTGCGCAACAGCACAGCCTAGTGGTAGAAAAATAATACTGCAATGACATAAAACCCCAAACCACACCCATCACCTGGAGCAGACAAACCCACAAACAATTCAAAACTAATCAAATGCCTGTTTTGCATGCGGTGGTGTGAAAAAGTGTTTGGCCCTTTCCTGATTTCTCATTTTTTTGTATGTTTGTCACACTTAAATGTTTCAGATCATCAAACAAATTTAAATATTAGACAAAGATAACACAAGTAAACACAAAATGCAGTTTTTAAATGAAGGTGTTTATTACTAAGGGGAAAAAAAATCCAAACCTACATGGCCCTGTGTGAAAAAGTGATTGCCCCCTAAACCTAATAACTGGTTGGGCCACCCTTAGCAGCAACAACTGCAATCAAGCATTTGTGATAACGGGCTATGAGCCTTTTACAGCACTGTGGAGTAATTCTGGCCCACTCATCTTTGCAGAATTGTTGTAATTCAGCCACACTTGATGGTTTTCGAGCATGAACTGCCTTTTTAAGGTCATCCCACAGCATCTCAATCGGATTCAGGTCAGGACTTTGATTAGGCCACTCCAAAATCTTCATTTTGTTTTTCTTAAGCTATTCAGAGGTGGACTTGCTGGTGTGTTTTGGCTCATTGTCCTACTGCAGAACCCAAGTGCGCTTCAGCTTGAGGTCACGAACAGATGGCCGGACACTTCAGGATTTTTTGGTAGACAGCAGAAATCATGGTTCCATTTACCACACCAAGTCTTCCAGGTCCTGAAGCAGTAAAACAGCCCCAGACCATCACACTACCACCATCATATTTTGCTGTTGGTATGATGTTCCTTTTCTGAAATGCTGTGTTACTTTTATGCTGGATGTAATGGGACACACACGTTCCAGAAAGTTCAGCTTTTGTCTCATCAGTCCACAGTCTATTTTCCCAAAAGTCTTGGGGATCATCAAGATGTTTTCTGGCAAAAATGAGATGAGCTTTTATGTTCTTTTTGCCCAGCAGTGGTTTTCATCTTGGAACTCTGCCATGCAGGCCATTTTTGCCCAGTCTCTTTCTAATGGTGGAGACATGAATACTGACCTTAACTGAGGCAAGTGAGGCCTGCAGTTCTTTGGATGTTGTTGTGGGGTCTTTTGTGACCTCTTGGATGAGTCATCGCTGTGCTCTTGGGGTAATTTTGGTCGGCCAGACACTCCTGGGAAGGTTCACCACTGTTCCATGTTTTCGCCATTTGTGGATAATGGCTCTCACTATGGTTCGCTGGAGTCCCAAAGTTAATTTATGTTTTAACGGGGGTGGGGAGGTCACTTTCACAGCCACTGACTGGACTGTGGTGCTGCCCACCAAATTAAGGGCGGCACCCCAATGGCGTAATCAACAGAACGGACTTCGGTGTTGTTAACTACAATGACAGCAGCTTTGTAGCTCACAGTTTCTCTGGTTTCTTGTTTTCATTTTAGCGCTATGCCTTTGTGTTGTGTCGCAGGCTTAAATAAACAGCAGGCCGTGAGAGACCACATCACACACTTCAGCTCCAACTGTCATAAGCCTCCTCATGCGCTTCTCGTGCGCTTTTAGGCAGGAGGAGCGCACAAGAAGGGGAAGGATTAATGGATTTACGCGCAGCTTTGACCTACTTTCGGTGATCCCATGCTGACATCTCACTGGTCCGGCCACTTCCCCTCTCTCATTATCACCAGCTGATTCAAACTCCCGCTGATCATGTTTCCCGGTCCTTGCCCAGGTACTTCTCATCACACCATCACCAGCAGTGCGTGTACATATTAGCGGCCGTTTGCCAGTAATGCACTGCTGGTCCATAGTATTGTCATCTGTGCTGTTAGTTTGCCAGTATTTTCAGCACTCTCACAACGTTAGTTGTGTTTGCACGTGGTTCGCCCATGTTCGCCGTGGTTCTCGTGTGTCCTTGAAGCAATGCCGGCTCTAGGGCGCACCTGTGGCTAACACGTCTCCTCTCATTCGTTCTCTGGGCAATGTTGGCCCCGAACGCCATCAGTAAGTTTGTTTGTGCTTTTTGTACGTCTTCACCTTTTTGGGAATTGTCTGTCGTTCTGTTTTAAATGTGCTGTGGTGAACCCTGCACATAAATCCTTGTTATTTCATCCTCCCTCTGGGTGCCCTGCGTAAGAGCGCATGGAGGGTTATGATGAATGGATTTACGCGCAGGATTCACCACAACACATGTATTGAACATAAAAATGATGACAACAGTTCCCAAAAAGGTGAAGACTTATAAAAATACACAGAACCACAAACAGTAGGGGTTCGGGGCTGACATCGCCCAGTGAACATGGAGAGGAAACGTGTTAACCACGGTTGCGCCCCAGAGCCAACATCGCTACAAGGGCGCAACAGAACCATGGCTGTGTGGAGTGGCTAACACGTCGTGATAGTGTTGGCAATATTGGCTGGCTGACAACACGGCAGATGATGCACACAAAACATGAAGAGCTGACTGTCACTCACTGAGTCTGACTCGCTAGGCACGATGCCCGCTTGGCACAGCTCAAACCTATACGTTTTGATGCCCCCAAATTCTTCATTGTCATCCCATTCTTTGGAACTATAATTGTCTGAAGATTGGACAACACAAACCAATTCCAGACTACATGTGCTGGAATCATCGTTGATGTTTTCTACCGCTTCCATCCTGTGTGTGCAATGGGCAGCCAAGCGCTGTGTTCCGTCGATGACGTTACAACATGGCAGGGGGGGGTTTCCAGCCACTGATGCAATTGGTGATGTGGCACTCATGAAAACATTGGATACTGGTGTGAAAAAAGCCTGTTTGTCTTAGAACTGCACAGACCAACTTATTTCGTCATATTGTACTATGTGTTGAAAAATTAGATGAAGTCAAAAATGTGTCATCAGCACGTTAATGCCACAATCTACGGACTATCAAAAATAAAACAAAACAAGCCAGAATGACTTGGGATATATGATTGACCCCAGTTACATGGTCATAATAACCCGATAACTAGGGATAAACAGATTATGGGAATAATCCGATTTGACATGTTTACATGCACTAACTAAATGGATTTTGCAGTGGTTACTCGAGATGGGTGCACAAGAGATGCAGTGGACTCTCTGGTGGACGGGCATATGACCAAGAGTTCCGATGTAAGCGCTGTTGTGGGGAGGCCAGGCCAATTGATGGTTGACCTATGACACAGCTGGTTGTTGGTGATGACAAGCTGGAAGTGGTGGCATCTTTCTGCTACCTGGGTGACATGGTCTCTGCTGGTGGTGGATCTGAGCTTGCCGCCATCATGATATGCCAGGCTGCCTGGAACAAATTCAGGCAAATGCTCCCAATTCTCAAGACCCACTGGCTCCCACCAACCTCTAAAGGCTATCTACAATTCCTGTGTGAGGAGCGTATTGCTACACGGCAGTGAGACATGGACCATGACTGCCACCTGTCTTAACTGTCTGCGGCGGAATGACAGGGCCATGGTCCGCTGGATGTGTGGTGTCTCAACTGAGGATGAGGTCAGCTCACAAGCACTCCTGGTTAAGCTGCCGCTGGACAACCTTGAGAATGTACTCCACACGTGCCATTTGCATTGGTTTGGCCATGTGGAGAGGAGTGTTGGCTGGATTAAGAAGGTCATGGAGGTTGATCCCGGTAGCAGCAGCGATCAAGAAAGCGGAAGACCGAAGAAGACATGGCTAGAGGGTGTCCGTATGGACCGGGTCAAGCTACAACTGGCCCAGGTTGAACCAGTGGACAGGAACCACTGAAGTGGGACTCTGAAAAGTGCAGTCAAACAGGACCCACCCCAACTAAGGGATTAATTGTATCCTGTCAAAAATAAATACAGATGATGTAGGAAGAGGGTTTGTACTGGGGTGACAGGGCCGCAGCCCCTGTCTGCACTTTGTGTTTCAGTTTTGACCCATTTATCATGTTTGGTGTGCATCGATCTGTGTTTGTTCAGCCCCGCCCGTCCTGTGCTGCTTGATGGCCTTGATGGGGCACGCCTGTTCTGTTTTGTCCTGATTGCTCCCATCTCTATTTACAGTATGTGTGTTTCAGTCTGTGTTCTTTGCTGTATCTTATGTTAACATCACGTTTGTTTGTACCACGCTGTTTGGAATTATTATTTGTCTCTTCACATTGTCTGGTTTATTATTTCTTATAACTCCTGCCCACGTGCAGTGTTTATTTTCTATTTTGCCATTAATAAATAATGGTTTACCAGATTTGCCTGGTGAGTGGGTCCTTCTCGCCTTCTTTGTCCCAGAGGAGCAAACGCAAACATCACACATTCAGGCCTGATGAACACATCCCGTGATCAACAAGCACCTTTTCTTCTTTCTTTTTTATAAGTATGTATACAGAATAGGCTCAATGCTAAACTGAGACACTTAGATAAGGATATACTGTACAGACAAAAGACAGTACCTTTTGACTATGCTGAAATGAGCTCAAATATTGTTTTTACTCATTTTGTCATTTCTTATATCTTGACCTACATAACAGAAATCTGGCTCTGTGTGTGTGTGTGTGTGTTGTTCCCAACATTCTGCTATGTCATGCATTAAACTATGCAGAAGCCACAGTGTAATATACCTCCAGGAGTTAACAGTAATCTGTATTCATATCAGGAGCTTATCAGTGAGACTGAGTTAAAATTTTGTCTGCAAAAGCTGTCCTGCTCTTTTAAGCTGCATGCAGGCCTACCTACTTCTTTGCTGCAGATTTTTATATCCTTTTAACAATTATTTTATTTAAACAAGAAGACTGCTTTCTTTTGTGTTCAGTGTTTTGGATGCTGCTGACATCTGAATCTACGACTACATCTACAGCTACATTTAGTGTGATTCAATTCAAATCATTGTCAGTGCTAATGGACTCAAAAGGACCTATACAGTACAGTATATTCATAGAAAATCCCGCAATTGATTACAAACATCCAACCACACACACCCAAAGAGCATACAACACAGTGAAGACAGAGCTTTTCTGTAGATGAACTGTCTTGAAGCCAACCCCCCCTCCGGCTCAGCTATAGTATCTGCTGCAAAAGATGGATTTGGGTCCTCTATAACTACCCTCACACCATGGCACAATGCAATAAGGTGAATGTGTGTAATGTGTGTGTGTGTGTGTGTGTGTGTGTGTGTGTGTGTGTGTGTGTGTGTGTGTGTGTGTGTGTGTGTGGGCTTGCTGTAGAGAAGAGTGCCTTAAAATGACTGCACACAGATACTATGCCTACCGTTCGTCAAATGTGATGTGTTTCCCTCTGGAAGCTGCCTAAAAGTGTGTGAGGTCTAGCGGAGTGTACACTGATTGAGACAACTGGAAAAGCTCACGATGCTCTCTAACAGCAACCAAATAAGCATCTGAGGAGGGGGGAGAAAAAAAAGAAAGATTGCTGCCATTGTGATCAATTTCACTGCCTTAGCCAACCTCCCTTGACTATAGATGGTTACATTTTACCCTGCAGGAAGACAACACCGTACAGTACACTGGCATAACCACTGAATGGCATATTAGCAAGACTTACAACCTTTTGATATAGTCTTATTGTGCCTCATGTTTATATAATTATGCATATAAAGTATCTTAGGTTCTAATACTGACTACATGGGCCTATAATGTTTTCAAAAGCATTAAGTTAATAATGCACTTGAAAAAATAAATCTGGAATTTGCTTGGTTGGTTACTACACCTGAGTTTACTTGAATAACATTCACAACAAAGGCTGCAGAAAGAAAACACTGTCACACTCCAGTGATTGATTACTGCAATCATAACAGAGAGAATTACTGTTATCACAAACTGAGACCTTTCATGGATGTCACAGAAGCTTTAAGAACCTCAGCAACAAAAGCAGCAGTGACAGTTTGATGGCCAAAATAATGCATCAAAGGAAGATGATAAAAAAGAAGAATTCTATAGTTCTCGAATGTTGTGGGTGTGTTGAAAAGGCAAGATTTGAAATACTGGACTCATGGATCAATAAACTACTGTACATGTTTAAAAACCACATAATGTACATGAGTGATGGCACCTATTGATTTCTGGGCTTGGTCTGTTTATTTCTTTAGTTTTTTGGGGGGTTTTTTATAAGCAGGTATTGCCATATTTAGAGGAGGGGAGAAGTGCCTGTGTATGCAAGTTTCATCGTCTTGCTGCATCAAAAGATTGTGTGGATGCACAGATTCCTCTTAGATGGGTTTTAAGCAGAGCTTGACATTAACACCCGCCCACCCGCCCCTGGCGGGTATATTCCGACTGTGGTGGGTAAGACAGTGACTGCCACTAGCTACTTTGGTGGGTGTAGTTTTCTCAAACAACATCTAAGTAATAAACCTATCACAATGTGAGACTACAAAACTACAACTCCCATAAACGTGCGGTGGCGCAGTGGTTAGCACTGCACCAGCACAGCAACTCACCCTTGGCCATGGGATCCCTGGTTCGATCCCAGCCCCTGACCAACAGTGATCTGTGTGGAGTTTGCATGTTCTCCCTGTATCTGCGTGGGTTTACCCCGGGATTTCTCCGGTTTCCTCCCACAGGCCAAAAACATGCAGGTTAGGTTAATTGGAGACTCTAAAGTGGCCCTAGGTGTGAATGTGTGTGTGAATGGTTAAGGGATAGCGCCGTACCGTGGCTGCTTCATCCATCCAGGTGGATGCCCTCAATTTCCCCTCTGGGGATCAATAAAGTATACAAAATCAAAAATCAAAAAATCAAAAAATATGCATACACACAGTGTATTCTCATTGGTCGACTGTCAGCCAGCTGTAGCCCAGGAGTCTGGCTCTGCAGGTCGGCTCATTTTCTTTCCAGTTGAGAAATGGCGACGAACAGACAGCAGCTGCTCTCAGTGATTAGATCACGGGGACAACTGCCCCTGATCTCCTGTTGTCCCAGCGGTGAGAATAACCTGCGCTCTCCCCCCACATTAGCTCCTACCTCTGTGGTTAAATATGATTATTTTTAGAAAAAGAAGTTCCCATTTACTGTCCGCAATTGTGCAAATTTAAGTTTTCATATGACAGAGAGGTCAAGTGATTAAACTTTATGTTGTGTAAAGAGCAAATGAAGCTTCTTCTGAGGTGAACTTTTGTTTATCTGTGATTATCTATATCTGTGATTTGCAGCTATTTCATGTAAGTAAAACCTCTATGTATTTTTAATGTGCCGGTCCAGGGCCGTCAAACATGTGGCCCGCAGGCTAAAAACGGTCTGCCAGCGGGTACAAGTTTTTCCTTTGAATTTACAGTGTTCTTTCTAGTAAATTTCTGACTTTTTCTAGTGATTAGAATTGTTCATGTAAATTTGAGACATTTTTCTCCTTAAAATGAGACTCTTTTCTCATCAGTTTTTTCTTTTTCTTCTTTTTGTTTCTAGTGAAAACAGGTAGTGTCCATTTAAAATAAATTCATCAGCAATTACTAATGACATCGTACAGCCCTGAAGGAGTGTCCCAATCCATAGGGGTCATTTTCAACCCCTACCCCTTGGCCTTTGATTTCAAGAACCAAGGGGTGGGGGTAGGCAAAGGGGAAGAGGTACAAATGAGAATTTGGAAGGATCCTAAATCTACCTGTACTTCACTCTCATTGCAAATATTTTTCTCGGCTGTTTTACAGTATTTACTCCTGTTAATAATTAAACAGTGTTTCTCTTGCTATTTTTTATGTTGTGGGCCCACATGTGTATCACTTTAAGCGTCACATCTCAAAGTAAAACAAAGAACTGGGCCTCCTTGGAGATAACAGGAGGATGTGAAAATTTAGTCTTTGGTATGCAAGAGACGGCCTTGGGGGATTTCCTGGTCTGCCAGAGACTATGAGGAGGATGTTATAGGATTTAAGAGAAGATGCATTGTTACTTGTGATTAAAGGCAATGTGACTGTGAGCTTTGAAGGTCCTGGATATATAAAGGACGAATGTCTGTGTTTTCCTTCTTTCTGCTTTGCTGATGTTGGAAGATGTGAATAAACCTGACTCGTGAGATAAACTCTGCCTCGTCATTTTCACATTTCCACAATGTATGTGTAAGGGTCATTTACATTTAAAAAGGTTGTAAATGTGGTTCAAGTAAAATTTAGCATGCAACAGTCAAATTTGATCATCCATCCAGCTATCTTCTTCAGCTTAATCTTTTTCGGGTCGCAAGGGGACTGGAGCCTATCCCAGCATCTTTGGGCGAGAGGCAGGGTACACCCTGGACAGATCGCCAGTCCATCGCAGGGCCAACACAGAGAGACACACAACCATTCACTCTCACAACCATATCTAAGGACAATTTAGAATCCCCAGTTTGATGCCAATTAACCTATTAAACATAATTTTCCAACCACAAAATTGTGGCTAGTGAAAAGGCTGAGTGGCTAGTGACTTTGGAAAATCACTAGCCACAGTGGCTGGTGAGCAAAAAAGTTAATGTCAAGCCCTGGTTTTAAGTACAATAAACTCCACAGAAAGTCACTATTTACAGTATTTGTCAAACAACTGCAGTAACTGTAAAGACTAACTTTGGAAACTTGGCAGAATTCAGTGAATTTATTATCTTGAATTAGGTGAGGTTAAGCCTATAATTAAAACAGTGCTAATACCCCAAAACTGCCTCTGTCAGCATTTAGTGATTTATATTAACGAAACCTCCAGCTATACATTATCTCTATTTTTAGCTGAATGGCCCACATTGTGAAAAAATGTGTTTTTATGGGTTTTAACTACAAAAAATACAGCCATGGTTTGCATGTATGCCAGCAAAATATTAAAATCTCCACTTCACAATAAACAATGCCTTTATTTAATCAAAGACAGAGAAATGAGTGAATTGTACTTCCTGAGTTTTTGGACATCACAGACTAACAAGTCCCACCTTAATTACTCCAAATATGCAAAGCAAATACTGTGACTGCCTCCTTATTTGTGACTACCTGAATCAGAAAACCTTCAGCCAATCAAATTAGGGGCTTAATGATATTAATGAGCAGCACTGACAGTTTCAAGCAGAACTTAAAAGATGGTTTTGTTGATGGTAAAACAACATAGAAATGGTTTTTTTTTTTAGACTGTAAAACTGCATATATCCATAAAGAAATCAAAACTTATACCTATAAATTTTAGTTCATTTCTACCCAAATGCAAGCTCAAAACCCAGTCAGGGAAACACATTTAGCCAGATACAGTATATATTTTTGTCATTGTCACATTCATCCAAAATCTGCAATTAAATTTTTGTTCATATACATAAATTTGTCCATAGTGCCAACAATGTGCACTATTATACCAAAGAAAGAAATTAAATGCATATTTCTATTTTCCTGAATAACGTGAACATGCTGTCCAGTCACAGCTACAATCAGTATCTAATTAAAACAGTTTGAATCCAGTGGACTCTGCTGAGTTACATCAGAGGACTCCTATTAAAATGACAGCCTTGACTACTTCTGCATTCATATGAAGTTTTAATTGCTCTTTTCAGTGTTTCCCACATAGACAACACTTGAGCAAACCGAGCAGGTATACTAACATCTGCTCAATTATAATTTGGTGGATTTTCATATATTAATATTTTTTTCATCCATCTGAGATAATGACAATGAAATTTCAATCAGAAAATTGTCACATTCGTATTTTGAAATCTCAGTGAGCACTAAGGTAGCATCTCACAGAGTGGCAAATGTTGACGAACGTGGCAATTTTTGGATTTGCCAGCTTTTCGGACAAATGTTTATGGACATCAGGGTTCACCTGTGTCAATAGCAACAGTTAGCAACATTTAGCAATATTTAACAACCTTTTGCAACATTCTCACAAATGTTTCCGAGAGTGTTTGTGAAAGGCGGCTCTCAAACATTAGCAACTATTAACGAATGTCAGTGACAGTGTTTGCAATGATTAGCAATTATTTGGAACTCTTTGCCACTGTTTGAGAACGTTTGAGACCTTTTTCCAACTCCAGCTAAAATACCAGGTGAATGTCAGGCAGATCTTGGATCCAACCCAATAAAACAGGGTGCACAATCCCTTCCCAGCATTCAGACTCTCCGGACCACTTTGGAAGGCGGTTGCCTGTAGAAGCTATAGCCTACAGAACATATATTGAAAACAAAACATATGAACACAAAACACGATGTAACTCCGGCTGGTTCTACTGGGCATTGACTGTGGCACACAGGCCAAAAGCTATGGTACACAACTGGGGCAAAAACTTCCCACCTCATCCCTGCTCACATGAGCTCCGGACTGCAAAACAGAAACATGACCGCACACTTAGGCTAAATATATACACTGTATATTTTTTAAATCAGCATGTAAATATAGCTACCCTACCTTCCTCTGGAGATGGTGTGTGAACGCTGATCAGGATACTAATGTTTCTGTTGGTTCTGTTGAGTTTTCCCTTTACAATTATTCTACCTGTAGATGATGGAGACTTAGTCTCACAGAGACCGGTGGTGTGGTGCTGAACTAGAGATTTATAAGAATGGATTAGGCTATAATTCTTTATTCACAAGAGTAATTTTATTTGTTTACAAATACTAAATCAATTTGTATTCACTGACTGTGTAATAGTCCTTTGTACCTGGAGTGAACATCGGCCTACTAACAGATGTGTCAGTGGACAGTCATCTTCTTTTTGTGGAGGTTCAGGCTCGGAGTCTGTTCGGAATTTTTTCTCTATCCATATTTGTTGCTATTTGGTGCATAAAATGGTGACTCCTCTCCCTCTACTCTCTCGTTCTCTCTCCCAGATCAGGATATACAATGTAATATTATGAAGAATACAACAACAGAAATTAAAAAAGTACAGACTGCAAAAATATCCCTGGAAATTGAAACACAACAGTAACTCCTTTTATGGGCATAATTCCTTATATCGTTACAGCCATGATCAGCTGTAGTCTAAATGATAGCGGGTGGCAGTTCAGGGAATAAATGCTCCAAAATCGTGTGTGTTTTATTTTAATAGCTACAGTCCAGACTTCAAAAAACACAGAACACACATATTTTGGAAAAATCATGGACTGGGAGACATGCAGATTTTGTTCAAACAAAGTTATTCACACAATAAAACCATAAACTGTCTGTCAGACTGTCTACTGGTTCTTTGCTAGTGTTCACTACTTGGCAAACCAAAAAAAAAAAACAACTGTAGTGGCATGTATTACGCCCATCTGCAAACGTGTTACAACCATTTGCAAATGCTAACAACTATTTTACAAATGTTTGCAACTGTTTATGGAAAAATATATTCGCCAAAAAATTTGAACATGTTCAAGTTTTCTTGGTGACAAAAAAAACTGTTTGGGACCTTAAAAACTATTTGAGAACTGTTTGGAAACCTTTTACAAACCCTGACAAAACCTTCAAATCGGCCACATTCACCAGCATTCACCGCTCCATGAGATAAGGGGGCAACCAGCTATGCAGTCACGCCAGGATTTTGCTATGTGGCAATTGCACCAATTCAAGGGAATTCAACAAATCCCCACAAATTTTGTGTGACCTTGCAAGTTTGTCCAATGACCGCAACTTTCTTGTAATTTTGGCCAGTCGTCGTTAACTTCCACGAAATTTGCCAATCAAATTTATCCCCAAGTAGAGCTCAAACGCGTACATCATCAGTGTCACCAATGAAATGCGTCGCTGCACTGCGCTCACTTCCTTGTTTACAGTGAGTATGAACAGAATATTTCAGCAAAAAACAGAGTGCATGATTTAAAAAAAAAACACTCACCCACAAGCTTTCCCACACCACTCCTTTCTCTGTCTCCCCCGGCCCGCCAGTGGACGTCACCCTGCATCTCCATGCTGACCCCGTGTACAATGTTTGTGTTGAAAAAACCACCCCTTCCACAGAAGAGCACGTGAGGAGAGACATTGTAAAACCACAAATAAGTGAGACAATATACAGTGGATATAAAAAGTCTACACACCCCTGTTCAAATGCCAGGCTTTTGTGATATAAAAAAATGAAGCCAAGATAAATCATTTCAAAACTTTTTCTATCATTAATGTGACCTATAACCTGTACAACCCAATTGAAAAACAAACTGAAATCTTTGAAGGGGAAAAATCAAAAATAAATAACTTCCAATAACCTGTTTGCATACAGTAAATACAGCTGTGGCCAAAATTGTTGGTACCCCTCTGTTAATGAAAGAAAAACCCACAATGGTCACAGAAATAACTTGAATCTGACAAAAGTGGTAATAAATAAAAATTCTATGAAAATTAACCAATGAAAATCAGACAATACTTTTGAATTGTGGTTCAACAGAATTACTTTAAAAAACAAACTCATGAAACAGGCCTAGACAACAATGATGGTACCCCTAGAAAAGACTGAAAATAATGTGACCATAGGGACATGTTCAACCAAGATGTGTCCTCTAACTAACATCACAGGTGTCTACAAACTTCTAATCAGTCAGTTGGCCTATTTAAAGGGTGACAAGTAGTCATTGTGCTGTTTGGTGATATGGTGTGTACCACACTAAACATGGACCAGAGGAAGCAAAGCAGAGAGTTGTCTCAGGAGATTAGAAAGAAAATTATAGACAAGCATGTTAAAGGTAAAGGCTATAAGACCATCTCCAAGCAGCTTGATGTTCCTGTGACCACAGTTGCACATATTATTCAGAAATTTAAGATCCACAGGACTGTAGCCAACCTCCCTGGATGTGGCCACAGGAGGAGACGGATAATACGAATGGTAACAAGAGTCCAGAACAAACTCTAAACACATTCACGGTGAACTCCAAGGTCAAGGCACATCAGTGTCAGATCGCACCATCCGTCTTTGTTTGAGCCAAAGTGGACTTCATGGGAGATAACCAAGGAGGACACCACTGTTGAAAACAAATCATAAAAAAGCCAGACTGGAATTTGCCAAACTGCATGTTGACAAGCCACAAAGCTTCTGGGAGAATGTCCTATGGACAGATGAGACAAAACTGGAACTTTTTGGCAAGGCACATCAGCTATATGTTCACAGACGCAAAAATGAAGCATACCAAGAAAAGAACACTGTCCCTACTGTGAAACATGGAGGAGGTTCTGTTATGTTCTGGAACTGCTTTGCTGCATCTGGCACAGGGTGTCTTGAATCTGTGCAGGGTATAATGAAATCTCAAGACTATCAAGGTATTCTAGAGAGAAATGTGCTGCCCAGTGTCAGACTGCTTGGTCTCAGTTGCAGGTCATGGGTCTTGCAACAGGATAATGGCCCAAAACACACAGCTAAAAACACCCAAAAATGGCTAAGAGCCAAACATTGGACTATTCTAAAGTGGCCTTCTATGAGCCCTGATCTAAATCCTATTGAACATCTGTGGAAGGAGCTGAAACATGCCGTCTGGAGAAGGCACCCTTCAAACCTGAGACAACTGGAGCAGTTTGCTCATGAGGAGTGGGCCAAAATACCTGCTGAGAGGTGCAGAAGTCTCATTGACAGTTACAGAAATCGTTTGATTGCAGTGCTTGCCTCAAAAGGTTGTGCAACAAAATATTAAGTTAAGGGTACCATCATTTTTGTCCAGGCCTGTTTCATGAGTTTGTTTTTTAAAATAATTCTGTTGAACCACAATTCAAAAACATTGTGTGATTTTCATAGGTTAATTTTCATAGAATTTTTATTTATTACCACTTTTGTCAGATTCAAGTTATTTCTGTGACCATTGTGGGTTTTTTTTCATTAACAGAGGGGTACCAACAATTTTGTCCATGTGTGTATGCACACCCTGTTATAACTGGGGATGTGGCTGTGTTCAGAATTAACCAATCACATTCAAACTCATGTTAAATGGGAGTCAGCACACATCTGCAACCACTTAAAGTGCCTCTGATTAACCCCAAATAAAGTTCAGCTGTTCTAGTAGGCTTTTCCTGACATTTTTGTAGTCACATCTTACAGCACAAGCTATGGTCCACAGAGAGATTCCAAAGCATCAGAGGGATCTCACTGTTCAAAGGTATCAGTCAGGAGAAGGGTACAAAAGAATTTCAAAGGCATTAATTATACCGTGGAAAGCAGTGAAGACAGTCTTCATCAAGTGGAGAAAATATGGCACAACAGTGACATTACCAAGAACTGGACGTCCCTCCAAAACTGATGAAAAGACGAGAAGAAAACTGGTCAGGGAGGCTGCCAAGAGGTCGACAGCAACACTGAAGGAGCTGCAGGAATTTCTGGCAAGTACTGGCTGTTTAGTACATGAGACAACAATCTCCCATCTAGGGTGGCAAGACGGAAGCCTTATCTTGCAAAGAAAAGCATCCAAGCCCTGCTACAGTTTGCAAAAACACATTTGAAATCTCCCAAACGCATGTGGGAAAATGTGTTTTGGTCCGATGAAACCAAGGTTGAACTTTTTGGCCATAATACCAAAAGGTATATTTGGGGCAAACACAACACTGCTCATCACCAAAAGAACACCATACCTTCAGTGAAGCATGGTGGTGGCAGCATCATGCTTTGGGGCTGTTTTTCTTCAGCTGGAGCTGGGGCCTTAGTCAAGGTGGAGGGAATTATGAACAGTTCCAAATACCAGTCAGAGTTGGCACAAAACCTTCAGGCTTCTGCTAGAAAGCTGAAGATGAAGAGGAACTTCATCTTTCAGCAAACAATGACCCAAGGCACGCATCCAAATCAACAAAAGAATGGCTTCACCAGAAGAAGATTAAGGTTTTGAAATGGCCCAGCCAGAGTCCAGACCTGAATCCGATTGAACATCTGTGGGGTGATCTGAAGAGGGCTGTGCACAGGAGATGTCCTCACAATCTGACAGATTTGGAGCATTTTTACAAAGAAGAGTGGGCAAATATTGCCACACCAAGATATGCCACGTTGATAGACTCCTACCCAAAAAGATTGAGTGCTGTAATAAAAGCCAAAGGTGCTGCAACTAAGTATTAGTTTAAGGGTGTGCATAAGAATAAGTGGGTTTTTTTATTTTTAATTTTTCCCCTTCAAAGATTTCAGTTTGTTTTTCAATTGGGTTGCACAGGTTATAGGTCACATTAATGGTGGAAAAAGTTTTGAAATGATTTATCTTGGTCTCATTTTTCTACATCACAAAAACCTGGCATTTGAACAGGGGTGTGTAGACTTTTTATATCCACTGTAACACTAGAGCCAATGTTGCAAACTTTTATACATTTTTAAAGGTAAACATCACTACTACATCTTTTCAATGAGTTTTAAAGTGGTGAATCTGTGGTCTGGACACGGAGTAACGTGTGCCCCCGGCAAACCCTCAGTAGAGCCCCTCCTGCCAGTAAGACTCATACTGAAAGCAAAGATGAATATCTGATGAGACAAGTGTGTGTCAAGATGCACAGACAGACAGACAGACAGGAATCAGGCATGGAAAGAGAGAAAATAAGTATTATTTTTTTCAGAAAAACAGACTGGATAGATAATACAGAGGAACAGAATAAACTATTTTTTTTTTCTCTGCACTCATACGGAGTGATTAGGGACAACTCTTATAAGGGAGTTTTCAAATGAAGGTGCTTCCATAATTTCCAAATCTATACTCTTAATATGCTTTCAATGCAATTTAGCTGTTGTAATGGATAATTATTTAATTGATCTTTTTTATTCAAGTCCTCAGCAAGAGTAGCATACAATGTTGGTCATTTTTTTTGATAAAGAGCACTTTATTCTCATTTAATTGTGCTAAATTCTATATTTGCTGTTGCACAAAAGAGTTTCTGTATAGGATAAGACTCTACTTAATTTACAAATAAATCACTGTTTACAGTAATAGGAAATATTCGACAATCCTGTGCTTTTCTTGAGGTGTGATATAAAATATCATAGCAGTAAACTATGGAAAAAAGCACCTGCTTTAAAACTTGTAATTCCTCCCACAACTTTTAGTCCTAAAAAAAAAACCTATCAAAACATCACAACTTTTATTGCAACTTTTTACAACAGGTTTTAGGGCTGCAACAATCATAAAAACAGCCCGCGGAATCCTGGAAGGACTGGCTATGTCAAGTGTTTTTGTTCATGGCTCTCAACCAGACAAAAGCAGACCCAAAAATTAGAGGGCACTCAGAGAGCACATACCTCCATCAAGGCTCCATCCATCCTTCCTCTCCTCCCTCCCTTCATCTGTCTGTCTGACCCTCCATCCATCCGTACATTGTGAGATTGAGCCTTGGTGGAGGTAGGTACTCATCGATCACCGACAAAAGCTGAAGGGTTCATGCATAGCCGAATGGCCACCTCAGGTGAAAATTTCATCAAAATCTGACCAGTAGATTTTGTGTAATACTGCTAACACACTGCAACCATATAGTGCCTTGGCAGAGATATGCACGTATGGATCACCTCCAGAATTTAATGGGTTCTTCTGCCCAAGGGCCACTTCTAATTAAAATTTCATCCACTCCATCAGTGGGTTCAAATGTATCAGCCAGCAGGGCCGATATCTGTATGGAGTTTGCATGTTCTCCCCATGCTTGTGTGGGTTTTCTCCAGGTGCTCCTGCTTCCTCCTACATCTCCATGATTAAGAATAAGATAAGATAAGGAAAGATAAGTTAAGATAAACCTTTATCAGTCCCACAATGGGGAAATTACAGATATACGGTATAGTATAGCAAACAAACAAACAGTAGTTTTTGTGTCATCCTGCTGCACAAAAACAAACAAGGGCCTTGGCGGAGATATGCACTCTCGGATAACCTCCAAAATCTAATGGGCTAATCCTTAGGCCAAGGGCTACCTCCTGTGAAAATTTCATCCAAATCTGTAACTTCTGCACAATCCTGCCAACAGACAGACAAACAAACAAGCAAGGAGATGCCAGAAAAAACATTACCTCTTTGACGGAGATAATAATTAGGGAGGAAACGAACATAAACAAACTGGCATTTAATAGTCTCTACTTGAAGCAGTAGGAGGTACCTTTTGCTCTTCTGTGGATAGGCTACAATCTGGAAGACAGTTAAGGGGCCCTATTACGACAATCTAAAGCACGCATTTGTGCTGTGTCTTACATCTTTTTTTGTCCTGTCAAGCAGCTTAGCAAACAGACAAATATCTGCTTGCCTTATTGTGCCAAACACATTTACTTTGCCAAAAGGAGTTCTGCTCATATTTGATATACAATATACTGTAAATAAACAGTATGTTAAAAACTCCTCCTTAATACTTTATTTGAATTGTCTTACTTATGCTGGACCTGACAGAGGGAATGGGGAGGGAACTGAAGGCACATGAAGTGGTTGGAAGGGGTGAGGGAGTGAGGGGTGGGGAGGGAGAGAGAAAAAAGAAAAACAAAGGGAGAGAAAACACAAGAAACAATTGCTTCTGAGAAGATCTCAGCACAAGCATGATATCTACACCTGAAAGAGAACAGTGTGTGTGTGTGTGTGTGTGTGTGTGTGTGCGCACGCGCGCACGTGTGGTTTACCAGGAAACATACAAAAAAAACTATGAGGGTAGGAGGCTGCAGCAATGTCCACCCCACGACTGTGAGCAAGCAAGACGTCGCCCACCATCACCCAGGCAACCCACAGCTCCCACAGAACACATGCCCTGTGTCTTCCACTAGTGATTTTTTTGGTGTGTTTTTTTTTTGTTTTTTTGGCGTGGGTCCTTGCAGTTTAAATATTGATTGACTGCACATGCACTTAAGGGAACTCATTTAAAATGCGGTCTGTACTTCTGACAACAGATTTTAGACCATCATCATCATCATAGCAGTCTGTCGGGGGCGACAATGACTGTTTCATTTAGGTCTGATCAGATTCCTCCATGCAGCTCTGTCCTTCGCCTTCCGCTGCCAGGAACTCCTGTCTATATCCAACTTCTTCAGGTTTCTTTTTACAGTGTCTAAATCTGAGCCTTGGTCTACCCTGATTGTGTTTGCCCTCGCATAACTGTGAGTAGAGTAACTGCCGAGGAAGTTGCTGGTGATTCATCCTCTCATAATGTCCGAGCCATCTCAGGTTTATCTGTATTAGCATGTCCTCCATTGATGGTAGACCAGCTCGTTTCAGCACTTCTATGTTGGTTATCTTGTCTTTCCATGAGATATTTATTATGGCTCGAAGGTGTCTCATCATGTACGCGTGGAGTTTCTTTACCTATGCCCTGTAGACAGTCCAAATTTCAGCACCGTGCAATAGAGTGGCCAGTACTCTTGCTCTGTACACTTTGCATTTCACACGGATAGACACATGTCGATGGTTCCAGTCTCTCCCTCAAGTTTCCAAACTCAGCACTCGCTCTTCCCATTCTGAGAGATAGTTCATCCTCCAGCCTAGCATTCTCTGAAACAGTACTCCCAAGATACTTAAAAGTCTTACACTTGACTAGTGGCTCTGTACCAATGCTGATCTCTTCTGGTAGTGATGTTGATAGCTGGAACTTTGGTGGCTGATAAAGGCACTCTGTCTTCTTGATGTTGATTTTGAGGCTGAATTGGCTAGCTGCTCTTGCAAATTTCTCCACTAAAGATTGTATATCTTCCACACTGTGAGCAGCTAGAGCGCTGTCATCAACAAAAAGCATTTCTCTTACTACCTTTATTGATGTCTTACTCTTGGCTTTAAACTGTGTCACACTGAACAAGTCTGCTTCTTTCCTTGTTTGAATGTATACTCCTTCTTAAGTGTTTTTGAAGGCCACCTCAAGCATGGCTGAGAGATATAGCGAGAAGAGTGCAGGCGCCAGCACACACCCTTGTTTCACCCCGTTATTTACTGAAAAGTCTTTAGACACTGAACCACTCATTGCCGTGTTTGCTTGCATACCTGTATGGAGTGCCTCGATCAGGTTGACAAACTTCTCTGTACAGCCATATTTCTTGAGTACCTGCCAGAGTCCTTGTCACGATACAGTATCGAAGGCTTTACTGAAGTCAATGAAGACTACATAAAGTGGCATGTTCTGTTCGATACACTTTTCTTGAACCTGTTTCAAGAAGAAAATCATGTCCACTGTGCTACTTCCACTTCTAAAGCCGCACTGGATTTCCGGTAGTACATTCTGTGAGATGTGTTCATTGAGTCTGTTCAGTAGTACATGGGAGAGAATCTTGCCAACAGTAGCTAGCAGTGATATACCTCGGTTCCACAATCTCTCCTGTCACCTTTCTTGAACAAAGGCACAATACATACATCCTTCCAATCTTGAGGAACTTTCTGGGCATCCCATATCTCTTGGATAAGCTTGTGCAGGCAGTTGGTCAGCTGAACACCACCAAATTTCCACACTTCTGCTGGAATTCCATCCCTTTCTGGAGCTTTACCATCCTGTGTTCTCCTGATAGCTGCCATTAGTTCATCAAGATTTGGTGGTTCATCCACACTTGATATAACTGGTTGCTGCACTAGAGCTTCTTTAGCCTCTTCAGCGAGGTCTCCAGGGTTGTTTAGTAGTTGGTCAAAGTGGTCTGCAAATCCGTCCAGGATCTTGTCTTTCTCCTGCAAAACCGTTTCACTATCCGTAGCCTTTAGTTGGATCAGTCCTCATGGTTTAGGGCCGTAGATTTCTCTCAAACCTGTGAAGAATATTTTCCTGTCCTTCATGTCTGCTGCAGTTTGAAGTTCCTCCACTTTTTCATTCCACCAGTTGGACTTCATCTCTCTCGTGTACTTCTGTAGCTCGCTCTGAGCCTTTGAGTATTTCTTCTTCTTTGATCTTGTGTTACACTGTAGGTTTTCCTGCCTAGCTGTATTCCTCACTTCTAGAAGTTTCTTCAGATGTTCATTATGCTCATCAAACCAATCTTGATGTTTCTTCTCAGGGTGGCCTAAAACATCACTCAAAGTCTGATACACCATATCCTTCCGTGTTGCCCATTTCTCTTCTATGTCATTCTCTGAGTTGTTGCTGTCCCAGTCTTTCAAGTTTTCATCCATTTCCTGTGTAAGTTCTTCCTGCTTCTTTTGGCCTTTCAGTGCACTAGTGTTTAGCTTCCGTGGTGGCTTCACACCTGTCCTGCAGTGCTGTTTTCGTCTGCAAATCCTTAATCTAGATCTCAGCATAACATGTTCAATACCATAGTCCGCACCTCTCATTGCTCTAGTGTCCAATACATCCCTTATGTCTCTCTGCCTTACTATGATGTAGTCTAACAAGTGCCAGTACTTGGATCTTGGGTGCATCCATGTCTTCTTGTGTGTGTCTTTGTGCATAAATGGAGTGTTGGTTATCACAAGGTTGTATTCTGAACATAGTACAAGTAGAAGTTCTCCATTAGCATTGCAGTTGCCTACTCCATGACTGCCTAGCACTCCTTTCCATTTCTCACTGTCCGAACCAACTCTAACATAAAATCTCCCAACAAGTATCAGCCTGTCATCAGACCGTACATGCCTGATAGTCTCACGGAAATCATTGTAGAACTCTTTCTTCGCCTCCTCTGTGTCGTCATTGTTGGGGCATACACACTGACGAGTGTGGCTTACATCTTCCACTGTAGTGGGAGTCTCATAGTCATTATCTTGTTGTTGATTGGCACCGGTTCCTCATCAAGCATTGCTGCTATCTCCTTTCTAACTGCAAAGCCTACTCCTACTTCTCTCCTTTCATGAGTTGATTTCCCACTCCAAAAGAAGATGTAACCTATGATATTCCAAACTGTTATATCCAGGCAATCTTGTTTCACTAAGTGCAGCTATGTCTATATTGTACCTGTTCGCTTCCAAGGCCACAAGCGCGGTCTGTTTTTCTGGGTGCTGTGATGATGATCTGTCCATCAGAGTGCGTACATTCCATTTTGCCCACACACAAGGCTGCTGTTTTCCTGTTCTTCTCTCTTCCTGCTCCTAACATACTTTTCGCTGCCTGTCGGAGTGTGAACAGATCAGCGCAGACCTTGTTAACCCGGGTGACATCCAAGCCGGTATGAGTTCCTTTCTGACTGACCATTTCATGAAACTGCTTGCAAAGTATTTGAGTACCGCTAGCTTTTTCTGGATTAGCGGCACATTCTTGGCAGATAGAGGTATTATCAGTGGCAAGGACAGGTCAAGACAAACTGACTCCAGTATCTGTTGCAGTGACTGACCAGATGATAGATTTGTTTATCTCTGTTCTTTGTGTAGTGCATGTCACAATGCACCGACTGGCAAAAGTCTACCACAGACCTTGCTGTCATTATATGGCCCAATGTGTTGCTACACTGAGTTTACTGAGGCTGCACAATACATTAAACCGTTGCTGGAAGCTTTAGTTTAGATGATGGAGTCAGCTACAATGGACTACCTTGTTACATTTATTTTTTCCACTTTTTATTTGGGTGTAAGCTTTTATGAATAACAAAAGAAAAAGAGAACATATTCCCATATACCAATCAGGAATAATATAATTACATATTTCATGTTTCATATCATTTTCAAATCAATTAAAGGGCATAAAAAAAGAAAACAAAGCCACCTAGGGCAGAGGGCACAGAACTCATTCTATAATGATAAAAACAATCAAGTATATACAGTGGTGTGAAAAAGTGTTTGCCCCCTTCCTGAGTTCTCACTTTTTTGTATGTTTGTCACACTTAAATGTTTCAGGTCATCAAACAAATTTAAATATTAGACAAAGATAACACAAGTAAACACAAAATGCAGTTTTTAAATGAAGGTGTTTCTGATTAAGGGAAAAAAATCCAAACCTACATGGCCCTGTTTGAAAAAGTGACTGCCTCCTAAACCTAATAAATGGTTGGGCCACCCTTAGCAGTAACAACTGCAATCAAACGTTTGCGATAACTGGCAATGAGTCTTTTACAGTGCTGTGGAGGAATTTTTGTCCTCTCATCTTTGCAGAATTGTAATTCAGCCACATTGGAGGGTTTCCGAACATGAACCGCCTTTTTAAGGTCATGCCACAGCATTTCAATTAGATTCAGGTCAGGACTTTGATTAGGCCACTCCAAAGTCTTCATTTTGTTTTTCTTAAGCCTTTCAGAGGTGGATTTGCTGGTTTGTTATCAATCATTGTCCTGCTGCAGAACCTAAGTGTGCTTCAGCTTGAGGTCACAAACAGATGGCTGGACATTTTCCTTCAGGATTTTTTGGTAGACAGCAGAATTCATGGTTCCATTTACCACAGCAACTCTTCCAGGTCCTGAAGCAGCAAAACAGCCCCAGACCATCACACTACCACCACCATACTTTACTGTTGGTATGATGTTCCTTTTCTGAAATGCTGTGTTAATTTTACGCCGGATGTAGTGGGACACACCTTCGAAAAAGTTTAACTTTTGTCTCGTCAGTTCACAGAGTATCTTCCCCAAAGTCTTGGGGCTCATCAAGATGTTTTATGGCAAAACTGAGATGAGCCTTTATGTTCTTTTTGCTCAGCAGTGGTTTTCGTCTTGGAACTCTGCCATGCAGGCCATTTTTGCCCAGTCTCTTTCTTATGGTGGAGTTATGAACAATGACCTTAACTGAGGTAAGTGAGGCCTGCAGTTCTTTGGATGCTATTGTGGGGTCTTTTGTGAGCTCTTGGATGGATTGTCGCTGTGCTCTTGGGGTAATTTTGGTCGGCCAGCCACTCCTGGGAAGGTTCACCACTGTCCCATGTTTTTGCCATATGTGGATAATGGCTCTCACTATGGTTCGCTGGAGTCCCAAAGCTTTAGAAATGGCTAGAAAATCGAACTTAGCTTTCCAAAGATGTGATAAATCACAGTTAATTTATGTTTTAAAATGGGGCAATCACTTTTTCACACAGGGCCATGTAGATTTGGATTTTTTTTTTTTTTTTTTACCTTTAATGATAAACACCTTCATTTAAAAACTGCATTTTGTGTTTACTTGTGTTATCTTTGTCTAATATTTAAATTTGCTTGATGATCTTAAACATTTAAGTGTGACAAACACAAAAAAATGAGAAATCAGGAAGGGGGCAAACACTTTTTCACACCACTGTATATCATAAAGGGAAAGTGTCCTTTTAAACTGAATAATAAGTAGACAATTTCTTCCATTTTGATATAAAAGCTTCTCTCTTTAAACACAAAGAAAAAGTTATTTTCTCCATTGCATATATTTCCATTACTACATTCAACAGACTTTAGACCAGATCATCATTATATGGCCCAATGTCTACACAGAGTTCACTGAGGCTGCATAATACATTAAACTATTGCTGGAATCTTTAGTTTAAGATGAAGGAGTCAACTCAGATGAAGTACCAAGTTACATTTATTTAAGTATATGTACTCATGTAACATTTTTCACAAAATTGAGTTTTACTGAGTAGTGCTTTTAAAGGATACTTTTGTGTCTTAGTTGAGTGCATCTATATTTGCACTTTCATGAAAAAAAATGTGCTTGATTAGACTGTAATAACTTATTTCCCAGAAATGACCCAATCTTTTGCCTCATTACTGTTTTCTTATAATTTTATTTTCCTTAAATAATAGCTCAAATCCTTGTACATTTATTCCAGCCCAAAATAGACCTAACATATAGGTGAGAGAAAAGCCATCACTCACTACTTGAATAACCTTTTTTAGCAGATACTTTTTTATTTATCCAGCCATCTTCTTCCGCTTAATCCTTTTCGGGTCGCCGGGGGCTGGAGCCTATCCCAGCATCTTTGGGCGAGAGGCAGTGTACACCCTGGACAGATTGCCAGTCCATTGCAGGGCCAACACAGAGAGACACACAACCATTCACTCTCACATTCATACTAAGGACAATTTAGAATCCCCAGTTGATACCAATTAACCTAACTTGCATGTTTTTGGCATGTGGGAGGAAACTGGAGAAATCCCGGAGTAAACCCACGCAGACACGGGGAGAACTTGCAAACTCCACACAGATCACTGTTGGTCAGGGGCTGGGATTGAACCCAAGTGTGAGTTGCTGTGCTGCCGCAGTGCTAACCACTCCGCCACCGCGCTGCCCACTTTTTTATTTATACTCAAGTAGTTTGCTTTGCAACTGTTATTACTTGCTCTTGAGTAACTGAAGCAGCACTATGTAGCTTTCTTGTTCCAGGTAGGAACATTGAAAAGACTACAGCTATAGCAACTATGACCTCCATCCCAACAGCATATCACAGGGTGCTTAGTTGTTGGTGACTACAATTGTGCCCTGTGATTGGCTGTTGGGACTCAGGTCATAGTCACGATAGTTTTAGTCTCTTCAGTGTTTCTGCCAAGGACAGAGCTGTTGCAGGCAATGTGAGCTCACTCAGACTATGGAGGAAGTGATATTCACCCAGTCAAAGATGATATACCATCAAAAAACTTTTGGAAGCAGTGTACATAGTGCTGCTTCAGTATCATATGTTAATGTTACTTTTACTTGAGTACAATTTCTTAAAATGCTACCCACTTCTGATAGAGGCACCTGATGTGATGGGGGAGTAACAAGAGAAGAATCTGATTTTTGTTCCACTAGTTTGTGTCACAAAGCATTCATCCTAATACTTTGTTTAGGGGTCAGCATCCACACACACATTCACATACACCGATGCACCAACAAACAGAATTGTATTATGTTGCTGTGACTTGATTTAGCCTTCCCCTATATTAAAACTTCATATGAATAATGTACACTCATATAGTAATACACTGGTGCAGCTAAAATTAACCACACGACAGAGAGGGTAAACTTTGGTGGAGAAAAAATCAGTACCTTGAGATCAGGTGATGCACAAAACAAATACAGTCCTTAGGCAGTGAGAAAACAAAATCCCCCTAAAAGATTTATGCAATGGATTCCATTCACATTTAGAAGAGAAAATGGTGCAGTAACCCAAAGTTATAGCTGCAATGCTAACTGGAGGAGAATTGAGCAGCAGAAATACCTCCATGGCCTCACTGCAGACATCCAACATATAGATTTTCTGTGTGGACAGTGATATATTTTACTCTACTCCATAAACACACCAATATTTTATGATTTACATCTTGGTGAGTTTTTTTGTAAGCAGAAAAGCTATTGTTTTAAACTTGTGGACAGCTATGAATTGGTATTGACTCATTCTAATTCAATTCCCCTCATTATTGCCAAGAAAAGCTGAGATGCACTGCCTCCCTGCAAAAGCACAGAAATAGATGACCTCTGGTGCTTTAATTACCCTCATCCCATGCTGCCTGGACAGTGTGGTTTTTGTGACTTGCTGGAGTATATCATTGACACTGAGAAATTATGAAAGGAGAAATGATAAATCTTACTCCAAGAAATATTGTTTTGTTTGAGCTTGTGATTTAAACTGCGTTACTCGTGAAATCACCTGTATAACATTTTAATCTGAAGGTTAATACTGCAGTGACGGCCAGATGATTCTCTCCTCACTTTTTTGCTGTCCAAAATGTAAGCAGAATAAGCCCAAACCCAGCATCAATCTGAAGCAAGCACAGCTTTAACTCTGCAATCATCAGCGGAGACACTTCCACGTTTAGCCTTTGGTTAAACTCAGCATCCCTTTCTCTCACAGTTTAGAATCATGTATGATCATGAAAGTGATGGGCAAAAGAACTGAAATTGAAGGGTGGGTAACTCTGGGAATTATAACAGGGGAACCTGTCAACGTGGAGTGCATCAGTGTCAGTTAGGCTCCATCCCCAATGATGGTGGCTAATTAGATTTTCCTATGCTCAACAAATCATGCTGATAGGGAGAAACATTTTGCAACTCAATAGCCAGCTGACATGTACTGATAGCATTGTCAACAGTCAGCTGTGCTGCCTGCTAACATGGCTCGAGTGGAGGATTACAGATGCATGTAATGTTTACACGTATGGTCAGATTCCA
Source organism: Pholidichthys leucotaenia (assembly GCA_020510985.1). Lineage (NCBI taxonomy): Eukaryota > Metazoa > Chordata > Actinopteri > Cichliformes > Pholidichthyidae > Pholidichthys > Pholidichthys leucotaenia. The sequence goes on along the minus strand of CM035836.1, from coordinate 404,624,315 downwards.
TGTCGGGAAAAGTCACCTAAAAAGGAGAAAAACTAATTAATGAATAGATGAATGGGATCAAATATGGAAAAATGTGTTATGGAACTCTCCTTGCAGGGCATTCATGAGACGGCAGAGACCAAACAGTAAGTTTGCTGATTTATTTAACAAAAGACAAAGATACAAAATAAACAGCCATGTGGGGCAAAACACGAACGTAAACTTAGACACAAGAAAACGTGACTCTAGGGATTAACTATGAGAGGCAGTGAGGACGGAGCCAACGGTGTACAATAAACACTTACGAGGAACAGAGTAACGAAGAATCACAAAGGAGACTGGAGTCGGGAATAGGAACTCCAGTTATGTACACGGCGGTGCACGGAATTGTTGTAGGTCACAGCAAGGAGTGAGCCTCAGCTGCTTCCTTAAATACAGAACCAAAACCAATCAGGAAAGGTGAATGTAACTAATGAAATACCACACAGCTGTCACAGCGTGGCTCGGCTTTGACAGCCGGAAGTCCCGCCGTGACGCTGTCAAAATAAAAGCCCTGGAGGGGGCCATATGACAAGACCCGAAATAAGATAGAACAGGGAAAATACTGGACAGCCCGAGCGTGGATGGGATCAGTGCTCAGGCCACCACAAAATGCCCATTATCAAATTCTTGATATAGTTTTAGTATATATTAGTTGTATATGCAATATGCTGACATGTTAATTTTTATGGAGAAGAAGTGTTTTGGTACCAATTTTCAAGAACAAAGGTGATGCTCAGAGCTGTAATAACTACAGAGGCATAAAGTTCATCAGCCACACTATGAAGTTATGGGAAAGAGTTATTGAAGCCAGGTTGAGAGGAAAGGTGACAATCAGTGAACAGCAGTATGGTTTCATGCCAAGAAACAGTACTGCAGATGCAATGTTTGCTCTAAGAGTGCTGATGAAGAAGTATAGAGAAGGTCAGAAGAAGCTGCACTGTGTCTTTGCAGATCTAGAGAAAGCACATGATAGGGTGCCAAGAGTGGAAGTGTGGTACTGTATGAGAAAGTTAGGAGTGGCAGAGAAGTATGTGAGGGCGGTGCAGGACATGTATGAGGACAGCGAGATGGTGGTGAAGTGTGCTGTAGGAGTGACAGATGGGGTGGGGTGGGGTTACATCAGGGATTGGCTCTGAGCCCCTTTTTGTTTGCCATGGTGACGGACAGGCTGACAGACGAGGTCAGGCAGGAGTCTCCATGGACCATGACGTTTGCAGATAACATTGTGATCTGTAGTGAGAGTAGGAAGCAGGTGGAACAGAACCTGGAGAGGTGGAGGTATGCTCAGGAGAGAAGAGGAATGAAAGTCAGTAGAAGCAAGACAGATTAAATGAGTGTGAATGAGAGGGAGGAAGGTGTAATAGTGAAGATGGAAGGAGCAGAGGTAATGAAAGTAGATGAGTTTAAACACCTGGGGGTGCAAGTTACATACCTGCCAACTTTTCAAACCTGAAAAGCCTAGTAGCTAGCCGAGGTCCAGGGGCCGATGCTAATGCTAATGCTAATAATGCTAATGCTAATAATAATAATGCTAGCATTATTATTATTAGCATTTGCCAAACAAATATTAGCATTAAATCAAGTTAGAATGTAGCCAACAACCTCATATTTCTTCAGTTTTCAAACCTGAAAAACCTAGTAGCTAGCCGGGGTCCAGGGGCCGCAGTGTCAAACAAATATTAGCATTTGACATAGAAGTCACATATTAATTATATTAAAGGTAAAATATCTAAATCAATTGCAATACTACACAGAGCGAAATATTTGCTGAATCAACCCATGTTATATACTTTGTATCATTCATTAATACTCCCATACATGACATATTGTACTGAAGTATGGGGAAATACATATAAAACAAACATATATCCACTCTTTATGCTTCAGAAGAGAGCTATTAGAATAATAAACAAAGCTGCTTACAGGGAACCAACAAATCCACTTTTTCTTAAATTAAAAGCTCACAAGTTGAAAGATCTGGTTGACTTTAAAACTGCAGTAATAATGTTTAAAGCTAAGAATCTATCACTGCCCGCAAATATCCAAAAGTTGTTCCAAATAAGGGAGAAACAATATCATTTCAGAGGAACATGTATATTTCAGAAACCTTCAGTGAGAACTACCACCAAGCAACGCTGTGTTTCAGTGCAAGGAGTCAGATTATGGAACGATTTTGGACCTGAATTAAAATCATGTACAACGCTTGGACAATTTAAACAAAAACTAAAGGAAGAAATACTCCAAACATATATACAAGATGATATGTAAAATCACATAAGGATTATCATATCCAGTCTGTGTTGTTACTTAGTTTTTTTTGTCACATTTTGTCTTAGCTTTGTTCTGAATTGTAATCGCTCTCGTTTTGTTTTTCTTTTGAATTCTTGGATGGAATATGGGCGGGCAATATAAGCTGAGGCTTCAGCCATCACCCATTTCAGATAACTTATGTTGAACTGTATAATCAGAGGAGTTCTTGTTTAATTTGACCTTCTTGGATTTTTTCGCCTTTGTTATATTATTCTGTTTCCTTTTAATCTTTCCTTTTAATCTATCTGAAATAAAGATTCATTCATTCATTAAATTTGCATTCAAAAGACTATCTTAACACTGCATAGAACTTTGAATAGGCCAGATGTGATGTATTATGAATACTAGAAAAGCACTCGGAGAGCGCAGACCTCTGCCAAGCGCCACAGTTCCCCTCATACAGTGTTTAACATCATAAATAAAATATTGAAAATGGCCCTATCTCGCAATGTTAAATTTAAAAAAAAAAAAAAAAAAAAGAGTCCTTTAAAAAAATTCCTGGATCCAGACGGTGATCCAGATCACCACCAAAATCTAATCATCTGTAGGATACCCCATTTCTGACAATCTGTGAAAATTTCATGAAAATCTGTCCATAACTTTTTGAGTTATCTTGCTAACAAAGAAACAGACAAACAGACAAACCAACGCTGATGATCACATAACCTCCTTGGCGGAGGTAACTAGAAGACTAGAAATATCAGCAGGGTATACTAGCACTGTATAACACACGTGCGTAAATGACGGCAAAATCGCTCTGATATTTTATGTGTTTACATGATACACCAAGCATGACAAGGCTTGCAATTACACAGCACATGTTCTTCAGAATCTTAGGCATTATATAAAATGTATTCTCCCTTTAGATGTCGAATCCATGGTCCATTTGGCAGGATTGAAGCGCAGTCGCGAACGTCAGCAGCAGTTTACATCGTGTTTACATCTCGCCATGTACGCACGCCTCTCCGGGTATTCGCGCGAGAATAGAAACCTCAATACCCTCAATAGCGATAGCGTTAGCTTAGCAAATGCTTCAGGTAAAGCGTAGCAGCGAACCACGAAAAGAAACGCTACTCAATTTACTCACAGAGCCCGGTGAAAGGCGAATAAAGGGGTATTTCTACTTCAAAAGTTGGTTCAACCAAAGTGGAAATTCAGCCTGTGCGTGTGCGTCACAAATGTTGATCCGATATTCGCTGTTGGTTATTTTAGTGGCAAAATCAGCAACTTTGTCTCAGCACTGATAAAGTGTGACTATCCCGGCTGCCATCACATGTTGCTCTGTTCTAAATTTAGATACGATTCCTAGCGATCTCGTGTTTGGAATTGCTTTCGTGTTTTTTTTACGATTTAAAATTTTTGACTGAATTTTTAGTGAAAAACCGTAATTTTGATTAATAAAACCATAACCCGGAATGGGGTCTTGAAAACCGGAACCATTACGGCAAAACCGGAGTAGTTGGCAGGTATGAAGTTAGGTTAACTGGCATCAGACTGGGGATTCCAAATTGTCCTTAGGTACGACTGTGAGAGTGAATGGTTGTGCGTCTCTCTGTGTTGGCCCTGCGATGGACTGGCGATCTGTCCAGGGTGTACCCTGCCTCTCGCCCAAAGATGCTGGGATAGGCTCCAGCCCCCCTGCGACCCGAAAAGGATTAACTGGCCACTGGCCAGTTAATCTCACTGGCCACTGAGCAGCTCCACTGGAGCAGCTGAAGTTGATGGCCTTGCTCAAGGGCACCACAGTGGGGTTAAGAAGGGTAAGTCAAATATTGCTACGCTATCTGCCCCATCCAGATCTGATCCAGTCACCAGTCCACATTTCTAACCATGAGGCCACCACTGTTCCACTTGTTTACTGAGAGCTGCATTTACCACTGTATGGCGAGCTTCACATCAGTGAAGCTGACGTCTTTTCATGACACCCAAAGGTGTTTTACAGTGAGTCCATTATTCATTTACTCCACAGACAATGGTAAGCTGCTTCTACTGCCACAGCTGCCCTGGGGCAGACTGACGGAAATGTGGCTGCCAATCTGCACCAACGGCCTCTCTGACCACCACCGAACATTTATTCACCAGTGTCAAAGACACTGGAGGCAAGGTTGGTAAAGGACAGAACGACAGGGTGGGGAAGTGGGGATTTGAACCACAAACCTTCCAGTTACTGGATGACCCGCTCTACCTCCTGAGCCACTACCGCCCCAGTGTAGAAGAAACTGAAATAACTACTATCACAGAGCAAAAGTGCGACTAGTATTAATTAAACTATGTGTTCACGAATTTTGTTAAATGACATTATAATACAGTTTAAAATAAAATTTATCTATTTGCAGAATTTTACTGTTTAAACAAACAAGACTGCATTTGTAAAAGGACTTGAAGACAAATATTTCCTCCACAAAAACATCTTATTTGCTTAGAACAGGTATATATACGTATATACATACATACATACATACATACATACATACATATATATATATATACATACATACATACATACATACATACATACATATATATATATATATATATATATATACATACATACATACATACATACATACATACATACATACATACATATATATATATACAGTATATATATATATATACATACATACATACATACATATACAGTATATATACAGTCATATGAAAAAATTAGGACATTCTGCATAAGCCTGTGTTTTTTTTAACATATTTAGACATATGGATATTTAATATCAATATTAAAAATACTGGGAGATTCATGTAATACAGCTAAACAATTAAAAATGAAGTAAAGACTTTTTAGAAATTTTCTGTAAACTGTAATTCTAAACAAATAGTGAGGAATAAATTAGGATACCCCCCATCTTTTTTAGGACACCCCCACATTTATTCGCACTTAAAATGGCTAAAATAAATGTTAAAAAAATGTAAATAAAAACAAAAACAAGGTTAGACATAGATATGTGACCATTTCTTAATAAAGAACTTAATATTTAAAGAAGTGTCCTAATTTTTTCACGACTGTTTGCACACACACACACACACACACACACACACACACACACACACGAGGGGGGGCTGAAAAGTTCATAGAGGTCAAATTTGACCGAATGTGGTTCATTTTTCAACCGCAGGGATCCAAGTGCTGCAGCATCAGTGGAAGAGGTGTGTGGACCGAAGGGGTGACTATGTTGAAAAATAAACCACATTTGGTCAAATTTGACAACCATGAACTTTTCACCCCCCCGTATATATAGTATACACTACTCCCAAAAAGTTGGGGATAGTTGGCTTTTGGGTGAAATTTATGGAAAATCTAAAAAGTTCATGCTACAGTGATACAACATCATGAAGGTAGGGCATTTAAGTAGGAGCATGCAATGGTGATTTCCTCATTTCCAAACAATTTATTGAAACAAAAAACAACAACAGTGGTGGGTATACCACAAAAAAAAATATCAATGTCTCAATAACTTGTCATGTACCCTTGAGCATCAATTACAGCTTGACAATGACGTCTCATGCTGTTCACAAGTCGACTTATTGTCTACTGAGGCATGGCATTCCACTCTTCTTGAAGGGCGGCCCTCAGGTCAATGAGGTTGTGGAGTGCAGGATTATGAGCCTCTACATGGCGATTCAGCTGATCCCATAGATTTTCTATGGGATTCAGGTCTGAAGAAAGTGCAGGCTACTCCATTTGAGGTACCCTGGGATCCAGCAGCCATTCCCTAATGATGCGACCTTGATGAGCTGGAGCATTGTCGTCCATGAAGATGAAATTAGGCCTGTGTTGTTCATGCAGGGGCACAATGACTGGATTAATGATGTTATTCAGGTAGTATCAGCTCGTCACTGCACCAGTCACAAGGTGTAGGGCAATTCTGTATTGGCTAGACACACCTGCCCAGACTGTAACACCACCACCACCAAAGGCTCGTCTGGCTATGGCTGATGCACAACGCTCTCCTTGACATCTCCAACATCACTGGCAGCCATCATTTCTGCTCAATATGAATCGACTTTCATCAAAGAACACCACTGAGGCCCACTGGTCCCCTGTCCAGCATAAATGCTCCCTGGCCCATGCAAGACAATGACGCCTGTGCCTGGTGGTGTGGTCAGGTACCCTTGCAGGTCGTCTAGCATGCAGACCATGCTGATGTAAACAGTTTCAAATAGTATGATGTATCACTTGGGTGCCTCTCGCCTCCCTTAAATGTGCCTGGAATCGAGTGGCATTCATCATTCCGCATTCCGCAGGGCACTGTTCACAATGAAGCGGTCATCAGCGTGCGATGTGGACAAAGGACGTCCACTGCTATGTCTTTCTGTGATGCTTCCAGTCTCTCTATATCTTTGTTGCAACCTGCTGATGACATTCTGTAACACTCTAAGCTCAGTGGCCACTTCCCTCTGAGAACATCCTGTTTGAAGCCTCGCAACGGCGAGGCACTGTTGATCAGTTGTTAGGTGTCATCTTGGTCTCATGATGTCAAAATGTGAACAGCATGATGAAGAGGACTGTTTAAATACCAATTCTAACTGAACCAGAAAATTTATTGGTCAATTCATGGATCAAACACCTGTTGTGAATTTTGCTGTTAAGCACCTTGTTAGAGAACAGCAAGTTATGCAAAAAGTACTGAAACACTGAACAGTTGGACATGTGCGTTAAAAAGGTTAGAGAAGGTCAAATTAAGTTCACCTGTAAAGGTTATAGTGCATTTTGGGTGCATCCTGAAATTTCATATATACTGTATGTATTATATTGCAGGGCACATGTGGGTTTCTATTTTTCTTTGACTAACATCTAAGAGAAAAAAACTTACAAAATACAAAACTGCAAATTTACAAAAAAGAATTTGCAAATTTATTATTAAAACAGTTGTAAATGTAAAGAAAAAATATAAAATTCATGAGAAAAAAGGCACAAATTTAAAAAGTTCCAAACTTATGAGTGAAAAATTTGCATGAAAAAGATCACAGATTTATAAGAAAAACGTCACTTACTGGAGATTTCAGTCATTACTCACCACTTAGGTAACTTTTATACTGTAAGTCAGATGAGCAGAAAGTTGTGGAAAGAGTATATATTCAAGAGTTTACCATATGAAATTTGCATTTTATCATTGATACAATTATAATATGAAAGTAACCACACAAAATTTCTAAATCATTTAAACTATTATGCTTAATTTATCATGAGACATAAGGATGATACTATGAAGACATATTGCATCTTCTTTTTCAATACATACTAATTATCTTGGAGGTATTAGCATTAACAGTATTCATTAAGGGATGCACAATTATGCGCAGATATGGGACTATAGATATGAGCTGAATTTTTTCATTATCAACAGTAACTGTCAGAACGGTTTTAAAAAATCATCTTGCATGCAGAGGCTCTGCTTAGATACTAATTACCGTCTCTCACATGGCTGATTAGCTTTTCCTGGAGCCCAAAAGCTCTGAGTATATGTGTGTGGTTGGTACATACAGGGACCCTAATCACTTCTAAAATCACAACTCATCTGCAAAATCAATTTGAGTGCACCCAGTAAATAGCCATTTTTTGAAATCAAGGTTTGTTTTCAGCAAGAATGCCGGCAATCCTTGATTTGTGGCCATGTGTGTTTTAGAAAGAACCAATCATGCATCAGCTAAATTAGCACAAACTATGTTCTATTACTTCACACAACTGAGAGATAATAATGTGGGGCTATTAATGATAACATTGGGTATTTTTTCCTCAATATTTTTGGCTGTGCCTCACTGATCTACCTGAGAATATTAGCACACAGCATGTTCTCCCCGTGTCTGCGTGGGTTTACTCCGGGATTTCTCCGGTTTCTTCCCACATGCCAAAAACATGCAAGTTAGGTTAACTGGCATCAAAACTGGGGATTCTAAATTGTCCTTAGGTCTGACTGTGAGAGTGAATGGTTGTCTGTCTCTCTGTGTTGGCCCTGCGATGGACTGGCAATCTGTCCAGGGTGTACCCTGCCTCTCGCCCAAAGATGCTGGGATAGGCTCCAGCCCCCCGCGACCCGAAAAGGATTAAGCGGAAGAAGATAGATGGATGAATGGTATACTTACTTTTGTTTGGGGTTCTTCTAATTGAGAGCCTGTCATGTCCCCTCTACTTCTGCATATGGGACCTTAAATAGGAAAAAAAATCTCCATTGAAGTGAACGGCAAGAGAGAAATTATTTTTTGATCCTGATCAAATTTTGCCACAAGTTACACATATGATGTTTGTCAATTTAAAAGATAATTTTTCATGTAATTAACGGTGTAGGTTGTTGTTTAACTGTTAAGGTATAAGATTGTGAAAATATGTAAATTGAAAGACTGCAAACACAGACTCATATAACTTACATCATCGTTTTTGATGTGCGCCCAGACAGAAGTAACCAACAGTCCTCTGGATCAGCTCCAGCTTTCAAAATACAGTACAAAACATTTGCGTTGTTTTTCTCCTCTTTGGATGATTCTTTCATTGGTCAGGAAACAGGAGGTGAGCTTTGAGAGAAGAACCATCATAACTGCGTTTGGTGACGTGTAGAGTCTCTGAGACAAGGAGCTGTAGTCCAATAAACGGTTTCAAAAAACTAAATATTACTTTTATTATACAATAACCCACAACTTTAATTATGTGGAAAATTATCTTTTAAATTGACAAACATCATATGTGTAACTCGTGGCAAAATTTGATCAGGGTCAAAAGATAATTTCTCTCTTGCCATTCACTTCAGTGGAGATTTTTTTCTTTTTACGATTTAAAGTCCCATATGTGGAAGTAGAGGAGATGTGACTTAGGCTCTCTATTCTATCTCTAGCACTGTGGACAAAAAAAACAATATTTCCAAAGACTGGTTTATGGCTTTCTGGAGATTTCTTCTGACTCTTAATTCCATCAATATAGAAAAATATTATGAGCACAGCATTAATAAGAATAGATTTTACTTCTAAAGCTCATTTTTAAGATAATGGAACATCTTTTTAAGCTGGGTTAACACTATAGCATTTGGACCGACTTTTACAGATGTTTTGAAAAATCAGAGAAATTAGTCCAAATGTTGGTAAAATTGCATTTGTGAGCATTTTTTTTTTAATCCAGCACACACTAACTCCACTCCCAAAAATGTGACAGCCCAAAGTAAAAAAAAAATCTCCTCATTGAGAAATTTACTGTCCTTGATTTTATGCGCCTTGCGTAATCATTCTTCAGGATTTATTGGTTCAGCTTCCATTGTGGGAATCAAACAGCGCTGATGTGGTGTCAAAAAGTAAATGACATTTAACAGGATTTTATGTTATTTTAATTTAGAGAGTTGTAACAGTCAAAACAATCACCCATCATTTTATTTATATGATGATACACTAATTAGTTGGTTTTTTTTTTAATCCCCTCCACATTCACATTTTAATTATGGACTTGCTGTTGGAGTCTATAGATTGGCATTACTGTATTATTTTTTCAGAGGAATGAAAGAATGAATGAATGAACTGGGAAAAGGGCATGTAGAACTAACTACATAGGAATATAAAACAAAAATAAATACTGACACGCATGCCCAAGGGAGATGTGTTCACTCCAAAAGCAGGTCCAGAATGGCAGGAAGCCTCCACAAACGCTGATCTTTATATGAGCGTCGCCTAACGCTGATGTCAGCTGACTTGTGCTGAATTTGCCTAAGTTAACCTAAGTTGGCAACAACTACACATACGCTAGCCTAAGCTGGCAAAAGTTTGCCAACACTGAATACAATGCTGGCAAATGCTAGCAAAAGTTCGTAAAAGTTGGTGTGCGCTGGATTAAAAAAAGCCTGTTCATGAACATAATTTCACCGACGTTTGGACTAATTTCTCTGATCTTTCAAAACATCTGTAAAAGTTGGTCCAAACACTATAGTGTGAACCCAGCTTTAACTTAGGCTGACTTAGGTAAACTCTGTATAACTTAGCCCAGTGCTCAGAAACTTTTACAAACTGAGCACAGTTTTCACCAAGGTGTATTTCCAAACGTCGGCAAATTTTCAGCATACTGAAAATTTTCAAAGAGCACAAGTTTTGCCAGCGTTTGCCAACAAGCACCAGCTATCATTAACTTTTGCTAGCAGAGCTAGACATTTGCCAAAATGTCAGTAAAAGTTGGTCCAAATGTAGTGTGAATCCACCTTTACCACAAATGAGGCCTCATTTTTATTTATCAGTATATTCATTCTCTATTAGCTCAAACTCTGTTCTATAGTTAAGCAATATTACACGAGATGGCGTTACGGTATTATGATTATAGTAACTGTGGTTGTGATACGGTTTAATGCCCTCTGTGATATTGCTTTTATACAACAGTTCCAGCAAGCAAAATTTATTCAATGACAGCAATACTGCACAAAATATTATGATTTGTTTGTTTAACCAGTTATTTTGCACAGCTGAGAAAAAAAAATAGTCACTAAATCCAGCCAATAACTGTTGCTAAACATCTCAATCAGCATGAAGACATCTATTGTCATTTCACATACGTAAACAAATTAAATATTGTCAAGTGCAAAAGTAATAAGTGTTTATAAAACATACCTGTTAAGTCGATACTTCAGAAAATCCCAGATCAAAACATATCCAGAAGCTAGTAGTTTAGCATGCTAGCAATTTAGCACATGCTAGCAATTTAGCACATTTTGCTCGCTTTTCTTCGCATTTTTTTATTTTTTATTTCGTCGGCCTCGTCGGTCTATGATGACCATGGAAGAGAATCCTAAACGTCTACTCTGATGGAACAGCACCGCCTGTGGCTGAACAGGCCGATGCGCACCGGTGTTCTACCTTCCAGCGTTGGGCGTTGGTAGGATTCAAGCCTGGGCAAGAAGATATGGAGGACAAGATGTTACCCTTTTTTATTTAACCTTTATTTATAAGGGGTAGTTCCATTGAGAGGGAACCTCTCTTTTTCAAGGACACCCTGTTCACACTGATACAGTTACACATTCACACCAGGAAGCTGCCCAGTATAACCCCAGACTGACCTGTGGCCACTGTGCAGCTCCACTGGAGCAGTTGGGGTTAAGGGCCTTGCTCAAGGGCACCATAGTGGGATTAAGGAGGGTGGGGCAAACACTGTTATGTTATCCGTCCCACCTAGATCTAATCCTGCCAGTCCAGGGATCGAACCCATGACCCTCCACTCACCAGCCCCCATCCCTAACCATTAGGCCGCCACTGCCCACCGTGCTTGTTTCATTTTCAGATGAAACAAAGAGTCCATCACCACAAAGGTATTGTGGTTTGTTAATCGAGACAATAAACAAACTCTAGTACTGCCTGTTTTTTTAAACAGACATGAAATCGCTTAATGATGTTAAAATGACTGGGTAGATGGAAGTAGATCTTTGCAAAAGGGTGGGACTTCTGGGTCACAGATGTATAATTTCTTGTCAAACAGTGCTTCACTGTGGAAATTAAGGTATCCAAAACAGTACTGCAATTGTCAGAGAATTGATAGAAAATTACTGTTAGTAATTAATGTTACTAGAACACCTTTGAAGCAGAGTGATACATATCCAGCGAAATTGGAGTGCAATTATCATGGATTATAGTAACTCCTGGAATCCCTATTGTCCAATCAAATTGCTGGGTCAGAACTAACTGCTGTACAATAAAACATCTAAGCACCATTTAAATAATTGAACAGTTGAAATATTTCTTGTTTGATCTTTTTTTTTTCAAACAGCTTAAAGTTTGAAGGCTTTGAAAATAAACATAATTTACTGAAGGGTGGATGAATTTAGGTCCTGACAAAAAGCCCTTGCATAAAATGAACTGGACTGCATTAAACTAATAAAACTAAAGCTGCTGTTTTAGAGACACCTCCAGGGTTTTCACTGTACCATGGCTCAATAATTATTTGTAATCAAACTGTGATGTGTTAAAAAGATGATTTGCTAATCACAAAAGCTGTTGGGTCACATGACCAGCCAGCCATAGCAGAGCAGCTGGCTAAAAGAGAAGGCAACAGCTCATATAGCAAACTAAAGCTAACCGCTAGCAGGTATGCTAACAAGTGACCAGAGATCAGGGTAACATCTAGGGTGATAGTACTAGAGCCATCTGTCATATAGAAACGGAGTCTGTAAATATCACCACAAATGAGAAATCGGCTTGTATGATGGTGCTAGCTAAAATGCTAACGGCTAAAGGCAGAGCAAGGCCTCATGTCAGAATAAAGTCACGTAAATTTCTGCTTTTTTTTAATCTAGAAACTGCAGTGCATATGATAAAGAACAAGCACCAAGCACAAATAATATATGATTGACACTATTATCAGTGTATGTGTATTATATATATATTTTTACCATGTCATTCAGCCTTAGTCATGAGCAATAAAAGTAAGATTTAAGAGTTAAAACTATTCAAAATAAGGGCACACACACACACACCCTCGATTACTGAAACACACAATTATCTCCGAGCATACTGTAGCAGGATCTGGTCTGCTCAGCGATACCTACAGTACATCCTTACATGACAGCTTCCGTTAAACAGGTGAGCAAAATAACAAAGAATGCTTTATCAAGGCAATTATCTGAACAGAACTGCACTGGCGAATGTATTCCACTCTTGACTTCCCTTTGATGAAAGCAGCAGGAGCCTTCTCACTCCCTCCTTCTTATCACACTGTCAAGCCAGCTTGCCTGCTCCCACACTGTGCTCGCCAGCAGAAAGGGCACTGCTCGTTAATGCCAGTGAGCTGGAAATGAGTCACAGCACCTTGTCACGTGGCTCATCTGCACCCTGACAGCACCCTCTGCACAGGAACTAAAGAACATGGTTTTCCCCGCTCGTTGACATTCAGTGCTGCTTTCATGACTGCTGTTCTCATCAAATTGAGGGAAAAGCGCAAATAGGCACACTGAGTAAGACGTGGAGAATTGAACTGCAGGCTTTACATAGTGGATATTAGATCCTCTAGTGGTTGCAGGGTTTAAGGTTTATTCCAGGCATCCTTGTCCCCTGCAAAGCACATACTAAACTGCCCATTTGCATTATTATACTACTGTTTTTTAAAGGTGTGATTTTAATGCGAGAGGTAAAAACGCTGGGGAGTTATGCAAAAAAAAAAAAAAAATCTTTAGTTGAGCGTCGGTGTGGTGAGATTATATAAAGACTCATTCTCTCACAGTTGATTTGTCTCAAGTTCTGTGTTTTCATGAGCAGGTTTAAGAATTATTTGACACAATGTGTTATGTCCATAACTTGTATGCTGAATAACCAGGCTGGAGGTGCAGCGAACGTAACTTTATTATAATAAACAACAACGATAACAGGTGCTCCATACAGGCAAAGGGTCGACGGCGACCGCATCTGCCCTTTATTCCCCTGGTGATGGCGGAAAAGGAAAGGCGGGGCCATCACCCCCACTACACCCAGGGTACACCAGACACTATATTGGTACACCACATCCTCCTCCCCCCCCCGTAGAAAAATGCCAAACACACCAATTAGGCCCTCCCAAATTTAAACCCGACTCACACGCTAATGGTAATAATACTTATGTACAGAGATAAATACATACAGGCCTATCCATCTATCCATTCACACAACATAAACTAGAGGGGGCCAGGTAGACTGTCGACCCACCTCAACACAGCTAGACGGGTTATTCTGCCGTCTTTGAAATACCAGAGTCCATAAAACAAAATGGCCGTGTTCCTGAAAAACTAAAACAATCCCCTAAACATACAGTATATGTACACCATCAGAACTTTCATAACCAAACACAAACAGCCAATATATACACCTATAACATGTTGCCAGCCCCCACCCCAACAAACCCACCCCGCAACTTGGGCATTTCAACTTATCAAACATAATACAGACAGGTTTTTTTTTTTTTTACAACAACACAGGACAAAAACGCAACCAGTACATATTAACTACGTGACTTAGGGTAAACTGGCATACTAGCAACACCACCACACCATGCTAATAGCCCCCCCCACAGTCACCTTACAGTCCCAGCGGGAGACCCACCCCTAGGATTTCCGTCAGGCGGATCCCTCCCAGAGTGCCTTCGCCTCTTCTTCTCTGGGGATGAGCCACGTCGGCGTCTCTTTTCATCCAGTCGCCGCATCTCGTTAGGGTGTCTCCACGATTCATTGGAGAGTTTCAAGTAGCTGTCCTCCTGAGCAGCCACGACCCACAGCCGCCGCTGGACATCTTGTCGTTTTCTTTTTCGAGCACGCCCCTCACCCGAGCTTCTACCCTGGGCCAGACCTCTTCACTGATGTGCAGAGGAGCTCGACTGGGCTTCCGATGACTACTGTGTTGTAACTGGGCTCCTGCCCTGGGTTGAACCTCGTCACCGATCTGATCCAGAGTTCTCCTTGATCTCTGGTGTCATTGTTTGGCGTGCCGTACAATCGTGCCTGCTGGTCCTGCTCCACTCTCCTTTCTCCTAAATGCTGGCACAACACCTGCAGCTCCTCGCTTCACGGTATCACTCGGACCAACTCCGGAAGTCGAGGGAGCTAGTGCCTTGGCTCCATCAGCCATCCTGGGAGTTCCGCTGTGCCGTTCTCACATCCAGGGCAACTTGGACATTGGACCTGCCTGAGATGATGCTCCACGTTGCTGATCTTGCACTCCTCCCATAATATCAAGCCAGTCACTGTCCCAAACCGCATTGTCCTCCACGTGCGGAACAGGCCGGTCCCACAAACTGCAGCCTGACCACTCCTCTCCGATGCTGCGGGTGATCGCGAATCCCAGGCCATAGAACATATCACATCCCATGATGTTCAACCCACCAGCGGTCACCATGAACTGGACGTTAGACATCATTGCCGACTTGTACCTTGCCGTCAATTCTAACGAACCCACAACGGATAGCCTGCTTCCTCCATAGCCAAAGCACGGCGTCGACAAGTCTCTCACATAGTAATGTGAGAACAGACTCCTCACAGTGGGCCAGTTCAACAGGGAAATCATCCCGTGTCTACAAACAATGGCACTTCCACGCTGTCCAGTGAAATGTCGCAGCAAATCCGTCCATCTGTGCTCTGGGAGACGGTATGAACAACCGTAGGAATCGCTGCGGAGGAGTCTGCTGCACATCTTCGGTCTCCTCGCTCAAAATTTTTGCAGGCTGTGGCAAAATGGTGTAGAAGACCGCACTTGCCACAGTGTTTGCCCTTTGCCAGACACTCTCTTGCCTTGTACCAGTGCCTGGTAGACCCGCAGCCATAGCATCTTGGCGTACCCGGGGTGGACCTAATTTTCGCAGCGGCAGCGTATTCCTCTTCAGTCACGCTGTCTTCGCTGTCCGAGTCTGCAGCCAGCACCTTCAAATGTGGTTCGTTTTGCCCCGACATGCTTCTCTTCACAGAGGTCTTTTGATATTTTCTCCGCTGCTTCAAACTGCTGCGCTATCTCAATAGCCGTGGCTAACGTCAGTTCACCCGGGTAAGTCAGGAGCCTTGATCGTGCTGCAGAACAAGAAATGTGCTCTGCCAGTTGACCACGGACCATCTCCTCCTCTAAGGCTCCAAATTGGCACTCCCCCGCCAGCTGACGTAGGTCTGCAACGTAGCTTTTTAATTTGGCTTTTAACAAACCTGTTTAACTATTATTGAAGTAGTCATTTATGCTTGTCATGATCTGGACAGGGTGAGACCCTGTCCACACTTGATGTTCTTGGTTGGACTCATTATTATTATTATTATTATTATTATTATTATTAGTATTATCATCGTCAGCATCATCACTGGTATTCTCATTCTCACCTCAGTTATATCCGCTCTTAGTTATGTTTATCTTTTGCATTATTATTATTATTGCCATTGTCCTGTCCTGCTCATCATATTGTGTTTACTTTGTGACAGTGCTCTCAGTTCATTTTCTGTTGCTCAGTTATTGGTCCTTTTGTTGTTAATCATTCACGGATGTGCATTATTTATTAATCATCTCCTGCCTCTATATATCCTGCTTACGTCATACCTTCAGTACGGCATGCTTGTCATTCATAGTACCCACCATGCCACTGCTTGACAGTTGTTTATGCTGATTTTCTGCAATAAATTATGTTAAAAGGTCACCCTGCATGTGAGTCCTTCTGTCCGCCCTGGAGGGCCAGCCATGACAATGCTCCGTTGTTTTACATCCTTCTCAGCTCCATTTGTTTTTAGATTTTCTCATCTCTTTTATTTTGATGTCTTTTTAGCTTAGTTTGTAAGTATGGGTTTTAACATCTTCTTGTTTTATGTTCTTAGTTTTATTTTGTATTTTATGTGTTTTAGCTCCAGTGTTTTCCTCAGTGGAGCCCCTCATGCCGAATGCTGCTTGGCCCATCTGCAGGGGTGTTAGTCTTGTGGGTTGCTCTGGCTTGGGTGGGTGGGGGCTCTATGCCATTGCCTTACAGCTGTGGTGTGGGCCCCGGTCTGTCCTTGTCAGGGTGGCCGGGGTTGGGGCGGCCTCTGTGGCATGCCCTGTGGTCATGGGTTGTGTAGTCTGGCATGGGGTGCTCCACAAGATGGTGGTTCCTTCACATGGTGCCTCGGTACTGAGCTATGTCTCTTCTATTGATTTTATATGTGTGTGTGAGAAGTAGGGAGTGGTGCACATGCCAGTGTGTGTGTGTTGTGTGAGCGTGGGTGCGTGTCTGTGTGTGTGTATGGGAGGGTTGGGATGTATCATGCAAATATATGTATTTAAATTTGTCTACTGCTTTTATCTATGTAAAGCACTTTGTGCAGCATTTAATGTTTGAAAAGTGCTATACAAATAAAGTCTGATTGATTGATTTTTTTATGAAAATATCACAATACTGGTGCCTCTGAATTGATACAATATCTCTGACACATTATTGTGATACTACACTGTATCAGTTTTTTCCCCCGCCCCGACTGGAAAACCATACTATTTGTACGTCACAGGACTGAGCACGGGTTTCCGGGCTCAATCTCTCTATTTATTTATGAATATTTACCTCCGCCAAGGAGGTAATGTTTTTGCCGGGGTTTGTCTGTCTGTTTGTCTGTCTGTCTGTTGGTTAGCAAGATAACTCAAAAAGTTTTGGACGGATTTCGATGAAACTTTCAGGCGTTGTTGGAAATGGTACAAGGAAGAACTGATTAAATTTTGGTGGTGATCCGGATCACTGTCCAGAAGAAAACCGCCATTACGGAAAATGCCATTTTCGTGAATAACTACTGAACCACTAATCCTATCATTGTCAATCCAATTGCTAGTCATATGTTTTCATGGTCAAGGAATCTGAAAACGTACACACAAACACTGTATGGGGGGAACTGTGGCCACCATTACGGAAAATGCCATTTTCGTCAATAACCACTGAACCACTAATCCTATCATTGTCAATCCAATTGCTAGTCATATGTTTTCATGGTCAAGGAATCTGAAAACGTACACACAAACACTGTATGGGGGAAACTGTGGCCGCCATTACGGAAAATGTCATTTTCGTGAATAACTACTGAACCACTAATCCTATCATTGTCAATCCAATTGCTAGTCATAAGTTTTCATGGTCAAGGAATCTGAAAACGTACACACAAACACTGTATGGGGGAACTGTGGCGCTTGGCGGAGGTCTGCGCCCTCCGAGTGCTTTTCTAGTTTCTGTATGTTTTCCTAACCTTGTGGTGTCTTTCTGCATTTTGATTTCTTATGATTTATTGTTCAATTTATTATTTATGCCTCAGTATTGTTGTTATGTGGTCTGTTTATGCAGTTTAACTCTTTGAGTGTGAGAATTTTCATGCCCCTAGTGGCAGAGCGCGGCACTGTGCCTGTCTTCTCACTCTGACATGATCGCCTGCCTTGGGGATTTGTACTGATTGTACTGATCTGCCAGTTTCAAAAGGCGGCAGACATCCGTTGGAGGACTCAGTGGATGACACGTAATACACCAAAGAAGAAGAACTCCTCATTTCCTTTTCCTGTTTTAGCATTTAGCCCAGAAAGCGAATATGACCGTGATCGTCACACCACTTTTTTGGATTTGTACGCCAAAAATAGCCGCGGGATACAAGCAAAATTTACGTGGGATAATCAAAAGACTTTGTAGATGTGGTAGAGATTTTATATTACCAACAGAATGCAAAATAAGGACCATAAAAAAACACAGCAACCACGCCAGCCCCCTTTGTCAACAGACTGTACAACAGTAAGTGACTTATTTCATTTTTTTTAAATGTATTGATTTCTTGTTCATATACTTTGAAGATAAGATGAGGTACTTCTGTAAAAAAAAAAAAATGGTGTCAAAAGACTGAACCATTCTTTGTGTAAATATGTCCAAAGTCCAATTTTGACTGAGTTATGGAATTTAAAGAGGTGCTGCAACATTATGCAAATTAGATGCGTAAATTTATTCCTATCTAAAACTTTGGATCATATTTTACATCTTTCTAATTGACAGTTAGCCATTATCTCTTGCAACTTTCAAGTTATAGCCTTGGAAATCTGAACTATTTTATTGACAAAAAATATTTACCACTCTTGACCGCAAGGGGTTATGTCGCAGTTCGGCAACATACACACTCAGAGTTTGGTTAAGACTGTTTTTGCCTTTTCCTGTGACAGGGCCATCATTTATCCTCTCCCAGACATCCCTACCTGGTTAATTACTCACTGCCTGCTCTCCTAGTGACCTCAGCTGCGTGACTTCTGTAATCAGGTCACCAGCCCGCTCTTGTTCCTCACACCTGCTGCTCCTCATTCCCCATTACTTCCTTGTATTTAAGTTCTGCCTTTCCACTGTGTTGTTGCTGCTAGACTGAATGTTCATCCTGGTTACTTTCTGAATTATCCTGACCCTGGTCATTACTCTGATCAGCTCCTCATCTCCCCCTGAGTCAAGCTGGCTTAGGAGCGCTCCTGTCTGTAAGTTTTTCTTGTTTTGCGTTTTTGTATGTACTGCACCATTTTTGGGCCTTTATGTTCTTTTTGTTAATAAAATGCATAGCACCATCCAGCGCCTGGGTTTGTCCTCTCTGCTCCGGAGAAGCACACATGACATTGTGTGCATTCTGGGATAAGGTTGCTTATTCTGGT
The DNA here is from genome assembly GCA_020510985.1 of Pholidichthys leucotaenia. Classification (NCBI taxonomy): domain Eukaryota; kingdom Metazoa; phylum Chordata; class Actinopteri; order Cichliformes; family Pholidichthyidae; genus Pholidichthys; species Pholidichthys leucotaenia. The sequence continues at coordinate 404,604,905 of CM035836.1, read as the reverse complement.
CTTGCTCATATGAACAATCCTTAGTGGCCTTATAAATGTTATTTATCTCTTGCCATCTCTGCACCAAGCGTTATTTTCTGGGGCTAAAAATTTTCTGGAATAGTCACTAATACCTCCTTTACACAGGGGTAAACGTCATTGAGAGATCATTGAGAGATCTGGCCAATTTTTGATCTATCAATGGTTTTCAGTGTTCTCCAGACTCGCCCCGGTCTCCTCAAAGTTTTGACTCAGTCCAAAAACACACAAGAATCTCCCAAACGATCCGAAAGATCAAAAATTGGTCCAATCTCCCAACGATCTCTGTGCTGTATAAAGGGGCCCTTAGTAACTTCCAGACCACACTCTGTTAACCAAAATAGCATTGGAAGGTTATAATTGTAGTTGCGTGGGTGTTGTAAATGCATTCAGAAAAACAGCCCAATCCAAAGCCGAGAAAAAAAAATCCAACCTTCTTTTCTCCTGTAGTTAATGTTTCACCAATAAAAAAATAGAGGGTTCCAACTGAAGGAATAAGGTCTTGTTCTTTATCTTGCAGTGGATACACTGGAAAATGATGGTGCATTGTCGACAGACCACAATTAAAACTAATTGCACCAACAAAATCTAACATTTAAAGAATATAAATAACTTGTTGTTATTGCAAATTTGTGTTAATCAAAACAGTAAAAATATGAATCTCAAAGCAAAATTTAAATAAAATACTGTAATATCAGCTAATGGCTATCAAATTATAACACACTACAAGCAAGCTGTTTTAGGAAATTTTAACTCATCTCTTTTCAACAAGATTGTCTTTTCTCATTCAGCCTAATTTAGCTTTCTTACAATAACATAATTACTTTCCCAAAGTCCACACCATCTGTAACACCATAATTAGCCATCCTGAAACCAATATTTTTGCTTTAACTACTACAGTATTGAAGACCAACTATTAGTAGCTTCCAAGAAGGCCTAATACTCATTTGTTTCTCAGAAACTCTTTGCCAAATTATGTCTTCAGTAGATGTGTATTTACAGTATATACACGATGCAGTATGTATTTATTAATATATACAATATAGATGCAAAATTTCATAATTGCACATGCATTTTATTCAAATTTCAGGAATTATGAGGATCTTTTCATGTTGGCTTTCTTTAACTCAATTCCCCAATTTCTTATTGCCACCATACCATGACATAAAGGTCAGGCTTTGTGAAAGAATGCTTAATGTCTCCAATGATACAAATTAATTAGTTGGATAAAAGATGCTATTAAATAGAAGATTACCAGTGTTGGGCAAGTTACTAAAAAATAGTAAATAATTACAGTTACTCAATTACTGCATGATTAAAGTAACTAGTTACTTGGAAAAGTAACTTTCACAATACTTTGAAATGCACACTAAAATCATCTTGCACACATAACAAGATAAATTAATTAATGGATTAATGGACTGCTGTCAGACTGCTATTGTTATTTTTGTTGTATTGTGTCATTTGCTTTATCATAGTTGTATTGTTTATTGTTGTTGTATTGTGCTATCTGTTCTGTGTGGTTGGCATTGGCTGACCAGGGAATGCAAGATGGAAATTAGCTTCAACTATAATCTTGTATGCTGCATATTAAAGATGGATTCACACTACAACGTTTGGACCAACTTTTACTGACGTTTTGGCAAACATCTAGCTCTGCTGGCAAAAGTTAATGATAGTTGGTGTTTGTTGGCAAACGCTGGTGAAAATTGTGTACTTTGAAAATTTTCAGCATGCTGAAAATTTGCACATGTTTGGAAATAAACATTGGTGAAAGTTATGCTCAGTTTGTAAGACTTCCTGAGCACTGGGCTAAGTTATGCGAGTTTACCTAAGTCAGCCTCAGTTAAAGCTGTGTTCACACTAGCATTTGGACTGACTTTTACAGACATTTTGAAAGATCAGAGAAATATTCAGCGCAGGTCAGCTGACATCAGTGTCAGGTGACACTCATATAAAGATCAGTGTTAGTGGAGGGTAACGTCCAAGGACGGATAATTTTTTCACACATAAGGAGTTGTTCAGAACTCCTTATACAAAGATGTAGAGTGATGATAATCAAGTCAGTGGAGGTAATGCACCTGTAAGCTGGTTGCCAATCGCCAATCGAATCTAAAAGAAGAAGAAGAAGGCTTCCTGCCATCCTGTACCTGCTTCTGGAGTGAACACATCTCCCTTGGGCATATGTTTCAGTATTTATTTTTGTTTGATATTCCTATGTAGTTACATCTGCATACCCTTTTCCCCTGTTCATTCATCTAAAACAATAATAAAATAATGCATAGACTCCAACACTAAGTTCGCAATTAAAATGTGAATGTGGATGGAATAAAAAACTTATTGAATCATCATATGAATAAAATGACGGGTGATTATATTTTGACTGTTATACCTCTCTCCATTAAAATAACATAAAATCCTGTTAAATGTCATTTAAGTTTTGACACCACATCAGTGCTGTTTGATCCCCACACTGGAAGTGAACCAGTTCTGGAGAATGATTACTCACGGAGCAGAAAATTAAGAACATTAAATTTCTCAAGTTTTTTTTTTTCTTTTGGGCTGTCACATTTTTGGGGAGATTATACACAGCCTAGGTGTCCACCAAATGCATTTTTTTGTCGCCTGACTGCCCTGAACGTCTGTTTTTCATCGCACAGCACTGCGCTCTGGAAAAAAAAAGTCTGTGCCCGGTATCCCAGCAACAGCTTGTCAGTCAAAGCTCAGCACTTCTGCTTTTCCTATGGTCAGACTTTCTACTTATTTTTAATATCCATCCATTCATCCATCTTCTACCGCTTTTCCGGAGGTCCGGGTCGCGGAGGCAGCAGTTCAAGCAGAGAAGCCCAGACTTCCCTCTCCCCAGCCACCTGCTCCAACTCTTCAGAGAGGATACCAAGGCGTTCCCAGACCAACTGGAAGACATAGTCTCTCCAGCGAGTCCTGGGTCTGCCCCGGGGTCTCCTCCCAGTAGGACGTGCCCAAAACACCTCAAGTGGGAGGCGTCCAGGAGGCATCCTGATCAGATGCCCATACCACCTCAACTGGCTCCTTTCAATGTGGAGGAGCAGCGGTTCTACTCTGAGCCTCTCCCAGATGACTGAGCTCCTCACCCTATCTCTGAGGGTGAGTCCAGCGATCCTATAATGAAAGCTCATTTCAGCCGCTTCTATCTGTGATCTCGTTCTTTCAGTCATTACTCAAAGCTCGTGACCATAGGTGAGGGTAGGAACGTAGATTGACTAGTAAATCAACAGCTATGCCTTAGAGCTCAGCTCCCTCTTCACCACAACAGACCAGTACAATGTCCGCATCACTGCGGATGCTGCTCCGATCCATCTGTCAATCTCTCACGCCATTCTCCCCTCACTTATGAATAAGACCCCGAGATATTTAAACTCCTCCACTTGGAGCAGGAGCCTGTCCCCAACCTGGAGAGGACAATCCACCTTTTTCCGGCTGAGGACCATGGACTCGGACTTGGAGGTGCTGATTCTCATCTCAGCTGCTTCACACTCAGCGGCAAACCGTCCCAGTAAGAACTGGAGGTCATTGCTGGATGAAGCCAGCAGTACACCATCTGCAAACAAGGGATAAGGGGATAAGGATAAGGACCTGTACTTATATAGTGCTTTCCTAGTCTCAAAGACCACTCAAAACGCTTCACTAGTACTAACCTTCTATTCTAAGGGCCTATAGGAGACAGATATCTAGGGACAATTTAGAACAACCAATTAACCTAACATGCATGCCTTTGGATTGTGGGAGGAAACCGGAGCCCCTGGAGTAAACCCACACAGCACAGGGAGAACATGCAAACTCCACACAGAAAGGTTCCCTGCCAGCCTGGGGATTCGAACCTGGAACCTTCTAGCTGTTAGGTAACAGTGCTAACCACTGCACCACCATGTTGTCCAACACAACAGAGATGACATTCTGTGGTCACCATGCATGACACCCTCTGTTCCCTGGCTGCGCCTAGAAATCCTGTCCATAAAAATTATGAACAGGATCGGTGACAAAGGGCAGCCCTGGCGGAGTCCAACCCTCACTGGGGAATGAGTCTGATCGAGTGCTGGCAATACGAACCAAACTCTCACAATGGTCGTACAGAGACCGAATAGCTTGTTACAACAAGTAGAATATTCTGCAATGGCCAAGTCAATCACCAGATCTCAACCCAATCGAGCATGCATTTCACTTGCTCAAGACAAAACTTAAGGCAGAAAGACCCACAAACAAGCAACAACTGAAGACAGCTGCAGTAAAGGCCTGGTAAAGCATCACAAAGGAGGAAACCCAGCGTTTGGTGATGTCCATGGTTTCCAGACTTCAGGCAGTCATTGCCTGCAAAGGATTCTCAACAAAATACTGAAAAGTAACATTTTACTTAGGGTTACGTTTATTTGTCCAATTACTTTTGAGCCCCTGAAATGAGGAGCGATTGTATAAAAATAGCTACAATTCCTACATGTTTAATCATATATTTTTGTTCAACCCCTTGAATTAAACCTTAAAGTCTGCACTTCAATTCTGTTGTAGTTGTTTCATTTCAAATCCAATGTGGTGGCATGCAGAGCCCAAATCATGAAGATTGTGTCACTGTCCAAATATTTCTGGGCCTAACTGTATATATATATATATATATATATATATATATATATATATATATATATATATATATATATATATATATATATATATATATATACTGTATATATATATATATATATATATATATATATATATATATATATATATATATATATATATATATATATATATATATATATATATATATATATATATATATATATACTGTATATATATAAGATAAGATAAGATAAGATAAGCCTTTATTAGTCCCACAACGGGGAAATTCCAGGATTGCAACAGCACAGGGATAGCAACACTCAGAGCAACAATCAGAAGGCAAGAAAAAAACAAGCAAGCAAGAGCAGCTAATATACATATGTACGTATTACTATAAAATATATATATATACACACACACACAGACACACAGTGCAGAGCATTGTAGCTGGATGGAATAAATATATGAATATATGAACACACAGTGCAGAGCATTGTAGCTAGATGGAATAAATATTATATATATTATATATAATATATATATAAAACATGTCATACACACCATGTTATCACCAAACAAATACTGTACATTGTCCTCTTACATATACTGTATATTTTCTTTTTTAATTACCCCTTCTCTCCATTTCTCTTTTGTTCCTGCATGTCTGAACTGAGTTTTGATCTAAAAACATCTGTTTTCACCAGCATTTCAGTCAACGTTTGCCAAAGGAGCTTAACTTAGGCTGACTTAGGCGAACTGTCCATAACTTAGAGGAACTTTTACAAACTGTGCACAGCTTTCACCAACGTTTATTTCCAAACGTCGTCAAATTTTCAGCATGCTGAAAATTCTCAACGAATACAACTTTTGCCAACAAAAACCAACTATCATTAACTTTTATCAACTTCTGCCAGCAGAGCCAGATGTTTGTCAAAATGTTAGTAAAAGTTGGCCCAAACGTTGCAGTGTGAATCCACCCAAAAAAGCAGGTCCAGGATGGCAGGAAGCCTCCACAAATGCTGATCTTTATATCAGCATTGCTTGACGCTGATGTCAGCTGACCTGTGCTGAGTATTCGTTTGCTTAAGTTAACCTAGGTTGGCAACTGCTACACATATGCAAGCCTAAGTTGGCTAAAGTTTGACAACACTGACTGCAATGCTGGGAAATGCTAGCAAAAGTTCATAAAAGTTCATAAAAGTTGGTGTGTGCTCACAAACATAATTTCACCAGCGTTTGGACTGATTTCTCTGATTTTTCAAAACGTCAGTAAAAGTCAGTCCAAACGTTATAATGTGAAACCAGCTTTACATGTCTTATGTTCATTAAGATGCACTGTCCCTTTTATGAATAAATAAACTTATAGACTTACATTATGGGCTTATTAATGTCAGGCTGAAAACAGACTGTTTCAGACAGAGCTTTTAGAACATGGTCAGTTTGCTTTATCCTGCCTTGAAAGCTCTTATTGTGGGAAAAATTTGAAGGAAATCAACATGATATTGCCAGTAATTTCCTTATTTTGAAGTGAGAGTTGCCAACACGGCATAAAGCTGTCCATGTTATCTTACCTTTATGATATGGATTTAATCTGATGTGCAGTGATCAAAGAAAATGGCCATTATCCACAGTCCAAATGTCTGCTGTGACTGCTGAGACATGAGCCAGTCCCTCAAATTCCTTTTGGAGATCAAAATCCATTTTTGAATAATCTTTATCTAGGTAGCAATTAAATGTCTTTTAACTTCAGTGGATCACAGTCCAGCTGTCTGATGGAAAGTGACTATTGTCACATCTTCAGTCTGTAACGATGTATCTGGCAAATAGGTTTAATTTTTGGTGGGTCACAAACTTCCAGACACATACCTGTGCTTGAAATCCAGCCATGGCTGTTGAGACAAGCGTATTTCCACTATACGTCCAGCCGTGGCTGTTCAGATACCGTAGATCTGCTGTTGTTAGCATAGCTAGCCGTTACTTAACAGTAACTTTGTCGGAGCTTTGTTGCTATTCTCAGGCGCTTCTGAAGATTGCAGTAGGTCTCAACCACATTTTAGCTTCCAGCCCACCAATATGCTTTTGTCCTTAACTGCAACAAAGGAAAAATAATTGTCTATTTCCACAAAAACAAAGCAGCTTCATCTTTTCCTCTGCTCTGTAGCGAAGACTCGGCTCTCTGCAACAGGTCACGTCGATTGACGGCTGCGTCAGCTACAGTAGGGCCAGTTTGTAAATTCATTTATTTGTGCTAAAAATATCTATCCATATTAATAAAACGAGTAACAAGTAATGCATCTGATCACATTTCAGTAACTGTAACGCATTACTGAATTTTTAAACAGTAATTTCGTTACAGAGCACATTACTGCAAAAGTAGTGGTGATACTTTACTCCCAACACTGAAGATTACTGGCACAAATTAAAATTACAAAAAGTCCCCAGTTTGTGATATTTGTTCTCTGATTTCTTGAAGTTAAGTTGGGGTGAACAGCACTCTAGTTTTTTTGTGTACTCACTTCCCCAAACTTTAACTAATTTCTTTCAACTTCATTTGACTTGTATTCAGAACTGAGAAATGAACACTTAACTTCAAATCAGTCAGTGCACCCGCGCCGCTGTCAAGCACCACTCATGCAAATCCATGGAGATTACCAAAAAAGAGCTGACATCACTGAGGTTCAGGCTTTTTTCATTTTTATTGTGCAGTGTCTTCTCAGGGGAATATGTGACCTAAATATAAAGTGAGAGAGCAATTTTTAAAATTATATTTTAAGATTACGTAATTCTTAAGAGAATTTGGGTGCATATGACAGGATAATGGGACATTTGTCACACACATACACGCGCACGCACACACACACACTGCTATTTATATCACTTCTCCTCATAAGTTAAGCTATTGCTATGAATGGGGAAAATATATCACATTTACTACAAGGTCATGTTATAATGATGCTGTAACTGCAGTTCCACCAGGGTTTTAAGTTAATATGAGTACTTTTAAAATGTGCTTACATTTATGAATTGGTACTAATCTCAAAATACTGTTAAGGTAAAAGCAATGGCATCACTCTGAATTAGATCATGAATTAAAAATGTAAGTTCATATAATCACTAAATAGAATCAAATCCCATCAGGTTGGAGACCTGAATGAATCTGTCAGATTATAATGATCTAGTAAGAGCAAAGTAGCTAATATAAAAACTCACAGAACTCCAAAATTATAAATCCTTACAACAAATGCCATATATCAAACACATAATCCCCCATTCTTATGACCCCACTGCCTCTTTTTTCCTCCTGCTGGCTTTTGAGTGCTGCTTCCAATTTTCCAGATTACTTTGTCTTTGATCTTTCTTTTTTGTTGTTTTTTTTCCTTCTTTGAAATAACCTTATAATATACAGAAGACACAAGCTAGATAGCACTGTGGGCTCATTTTGAGGAATGTTATTCAATTTAAAAGAATTTCTTAGATGCATCCTTACTTTGCACTTATCCATGGCCACACGGGGCCCAACCCAGAAAAAATCTCAAAATCGTTCAGACACAAATCACCAAACGCAATCAGTTCTTTTAAAGAGGACTTGCTGAAGCAAGACTGGACAGAAGTCTATGTATCAGATGTAAATGAAGCCTATGACACATTTACAAACATTGTAACCACTCTTTATGAAAAAAACTGCCCATTAGTTAAAAAAAAGCTTAAACACAAATTTACTGACAAACCATGGCTAACCAAAGGACTACAAAAGGCGTGTAAAAAGAAAAATTTATTATATAAAGCTTTCATAAAGAAAAGGACAAAAGAAGCAGAGCAGCGGTATAAAACATACAAAAATAAGTTAACATATATAATAAGATGTAGTAAAAGAGACTATTACAGTAAAGAACTGGAAAAAAACAAAGACAATATTAAAAATACATGGACAATAATCAACAGTATCCTTGGAAATAAAAGCAGAAATACCAGCTACCCAACTAACACTCCAAAAAATAATAAATCGACTCCGAATGTGAATATAGCTTCACCTGCAGATGAATTTAATAATTTTTTTGTTAACATTGGACCTAAACTGGCCCGAGAAATACCCACTACGGTGCCAACAGGTGATTCAATATGCAATAACACTGCTGTAAAAGACACCATCTTCATAAAGAACACAGACGAAAGAGAGGTCATTGAAATTGTTAAATCGTTCAAAAGTAAAACATCTACTGACTGTGATGGTATTGATATGCTACTAGTCAAAACTGTTATCGAATGCATAGTGAAACCACTGACATATATCTGTAACCTGTCTCTCCAATCAGGTATATTTCCCAATGCAATGAAAATAGCTAAAGTAATTCCGATTTACAAGACAGGCGACAGAGGGGAACTCTCCAACTACAGACCAATTTCACTATTACCGCAATTTTCCAAGATACTTGAAAAAATATTCTATGAGAGAATTGACAACTTCATACTGAAGAATGATTTATTGTGTGAGCAGCAATATGGGTTCAGACACAAAAGGACAACAGCATATGCCTTAATGGAATTTACAGAAAAAATATCAACAGCCATTGAAAATAAAGAGTATTCAGTTGGAGTATTCCTGGATCTTAAAAAAGCATTTGATACAGTAGATCACAATCTATTATTAAAGAAACTACAAAATTGTGGTATCAGAGGGGTAGCACTGTCCTGGTTAAGAAGTTACTTAAAGAATAGATATCAGTTTGTATGTGTTAACAACAAAAACTCAGAGCTACTGAAGGTCACCTGTGGAGTCCCACAGGGTTCAGTTTTGGGACCATTATTATTCAATATGTATATAAATGATATATGTAAAGTTTCAGAAAAAATGGACTTAATATTGTTTGCTGATGACACTAACCTGCTATGCAGTGGAAACAACTTGGAACAACTTCTGGATACACTCGGAAAGGAATTAGGAAAGCTGAAACTGTGGTTTGATTCAAACAAATTAACGCTCAATTTAAGCAAGACAAAATTTATAGTCTTTAACAACCATCACAACTACCCAGTACCCAAACTCAGTGTAAATGGTGTAGAGATTGAAAGGGTATCCGAAACTAAATTCCTTGGAGTAATAATTGATAACAAACTGTGTTGGAAGCCACATATTAATTATATAAAAGGTAAAGTATCCAAATCAATTGCAATATTACACAGAGTGAAAAATTTGCTGAATCAACCCACACTATACACCTTGTATCATTCATTAATACTCCCATACATGACATATTGTAATGAAGTATGGGGAAATACATATAAAACAAACATATATCCACTCTTTATGCTTCAAAAGAGAGCTATTAGAATAATCAACAAAGCAGCTTACAGGGAACCAACAAACCCACTTTTTCTTAAACAAAAAACTCTCAAGTTGAAAGATCTGATCGACTTTAAAACCGCAATAATAATGTTCAAAGTGAAGAATCTATCACTGCCCGCAAATATCCAAAAGTTGTTCCAAACAAGGGAGAAACGATATCACTTCAGAGGAACATGTATATTTCAAAAGCCTACAGTGAGAACAACTACCAAGCAACACTGTATTTCAGTGCAAGGTGTCAGATTATGGAACGATTTTGGACCTGAATTAAAATCATGTACAAAGCTTGGACAATTTAAACAAAAACTAAAGGAAGAAATACTCCAAACATATTTACAAGACGACATGTAAACTCACATAAGGATTGACATTTCCAGCCTGTGTTGTGTTATAGCTTAGTTTTTCTTTTTTCTCTGTGACACTATGTCTTAGATTTGTTTTTGAATAGTAACCGCTTAACTTAGACTAGCTCAGTTTTCTTTTTCTCTCAGTCATATTTTGTCTTAGCCTTGTTTTAAATTGTAATCGCTCTTGTCTTGTTTTCTCTTTTTTCTCCTTTGAATTCTTGGATGGAATATGGGTGGGCAATATAAGCTGCGGCTTCAGCCATCACCCCTTTCGGATAACTCACGTGGAATTGTATAGTAGAAGGAGTCTTTGTCTAATTTGACCTTGTTGTTATATTATACAGATTCTTTTAACCTGTAATGTACTATCCGAAATAAATAAATTCATTCATAAATAAATTCATTCATTCATTCATTCATTCATTCAATTCATTCATTCATTCACTTAAATTTAGACAGCGTTTGGCAATTAACCGAACCAATTTGCCCAAAGATGCTGGGATAGGCTCCAGCCCCCCCCTCCCCCCCCCCGCAAGGATTAAGAGAAAAAAGATGGATGGATGGATGGATGGATGGATTGGCAATTAACACTTGGAAATTATAATGTACTAATTACAAACCCAGCCTTGTCTGCATGCAAACACGAACAAATAGCTATTCCAAAATTTCCATGGCAATCCAGAAATGCATAAAGTATATAGAATAACCTTATTTATACCCAAACAAACAAACAATGAAACAAAACAAAAACATTAAGGGAATTTAACACCTCTCATCTTGATGTTACACAATGGCTCAGCTCTAGGCAGCACTCGAGATGAAGATAATAGAAGGTTGAAGAATTTTAAAGTTTATCAGAAAAAATATTTAGTGGGTTTTTTTTTTTAGCTGTATGGCTCAGTTGATTTTTGGCATTCCTTTAAAATCTGTATCACCTAAAATTACTTGTATAAGAATACCAGTGTGCTAAATGCTCAGAAAATTTTGGGGTGCATGTCCACAGACTGGATATTTTTTTTTTAATTCTTTTTTTACTGGAGGGCATCTATTTTCTGTTATTTTCTATGTAGTTGAGAGTTTCTGGATGCCACATCACTCACCAAGGGCACACCTCTCTAATCAGCCAATCAGAATTAGGCTAAACAGATATAATCGGCAATTGAAAGCAAAAGCTTATCGGGATGTATGTTTTCTTACCAGTTTGGTGCAGTAGTTTTCTTGACTTCCTAGAAAATAATAATGCAATTTCAGTTAAGTACAAGCAATGATGATTTAATTTTTTTTTTTTCCACAATATCTTTATTGAACCTTTTTTTTTTAACAAACATGATACAAACAATCAAACACTAACACTAAAGTACTACAAAAAAAAAAAAGGCACTAAAAACACCAACAACCACCAACAAAATCAAGTCTTCAACAATGCTCCTCTGTTTAGTCTAGACAATCCAATACATAAGTATACATATTATGTTCACCAGTTTGGAATTTACAAGGTCCACACACATCATTCACCTTCTTCTTCAAGAGTTATGTTTAAATTTTTTACATAATCAATAAAAGGTCTCCATATATTCTCAAACACAATTTCCTTTGATTTCAGTATATATGTTATTCTTTCTAATGGAAGGTTTGTTAACATCTGTCTTAACCACTGAGTCACATCTGGTCTATGAGTCTTTTTCCATAATAGTGCAATACATTTTTTGGCATTAAGCAAACTGAGGTCTATGAATGTTCTTTCACTTTTATTAAAATTATGCTTTTCTGGGTACAGACCCAACAAAAACAGTTTAGGATTCAATATGATTTGTTTTGAGATTATTTTTTCAATTGTTACCCTCACCTCTTCCCAAAACATTCTTATTAATCTACATTCCCATAAACAATGAAATAGGGTTCCTTTACTTTCCATGCATTTTGTGCATGTATCTGGTATATTTTTGTTATATCTATTTAACTCCTCTGGTGTAACATACATCCGCATTAACCATTTGAAATGTATCAATTTAAGGCGTGCATTTATTGATTTGGTTTGAGCTTCTGTACAAGCCAATTCCCATTGTTCCTCTGAAATTTCAATTTGCAGATCTTCTTTCCAGTAGTTTAATCTTTTCAGTGAATTTTCACTTGAAGATAGTGTCAATGAGTTATAAAACTCTGAAATAATACCCTTTCTTTTACTATCTTTCATCATCATTTTTTCCAAGGATGAATAAATAGGTCGAGTGAGAGCTTTATTTTGATTTGATCGAATAAAGTTTCTAAGTTGAAGATATTTAAAAAAATGTGTTCTATTGAGATTAAATTTGATCCTCAGCTCTTCAAAAGACATTATGTTGTCTGCACATGGCAAATATAAATCCTGAATCTTTTGTATCCCTTTTAAATTCCATACTTTAAATACAGCGTCCGCTCTCCCTGGTTTAAAATATTGATTACCCCATATTGGACTAAATTGTGACAATAACTGTGGTTCTTTTAAATAGTTTTTAGCTTCACACCATATTTTGATCATATGCTTTACAAATGGATTTTTAACTTGTTTTTGTATTTTTTTTGCCGAATCTGAGTATATGAATATGGGAAGAGGTAAAGGTAAATTGTATGATTCCATTTCAGTCCAGTGAGGGAGATCATTTGATGAAAAATAATATGTCATAGACCTCAGTTGTGCCGACCAATAATACAACATAAAATTTGGACATTTCAGACCTCCACGATCAAATGGTAAATATAATAAAGACAAACGTAATCTAGCCCTCCTGTTGTTCCATATAAATTCCACTAACTTTTTTTTTATTCTTGAGAATAGATCTAAAGGTGGTGATAAGGGAATGTATTGAAATAAATAAAGTATTTTAGGTAAAATATTACTTTTAAGCATATTGATTCTCCCGATCATCGACATTGGTAGTGACATCCATCTCTGAGTTAACTCATTGATATCTGACATTAAGGCTTCATAGTTGACGCTGGCGACTGATTCTAGCTTAGGCATAATTTGGATTCCTAAATATTTAAACTGATTTACAACATTGAATTGATTTACCTCAGGGGCTGGGTAATTTCTCTGGGTCTCATTTAGCATTAATATTGAAGATTTAGTTTTATTTATTTTATATCCTGATATTTCCCCAAAATTCTTTATTAAATTCAACAAGGTTGGAATTGATTTTTTTAGATTCGACATAAACAAAATTATATCATCGGCGTACAGGGAGATTTTATGTTCTGTTGGTCCAACTTTAATTCCATATATTTGTGAATGTAAACGTATCGCTATCGCTAAAGGTTCAATTGCCATAGTAAACAGTAAAGGTGAAAGTGGACAGCCTTGTCGACATCCTCTATTGATTTTTATTGGTTTTGAAATATTGTTATTTGTTAGGATTTCTGCTGTAGCATTATTGTATATTATTTGAACCCATTTTATGAAATTATTTCCAAGTCCAAACCTTTGTAGGACTTCAAAAAGAAAGGGCCATTCAACTCTATCAAAGGCCTTTTCGGCGTCCAATGATAGGAGAGCTGTATCCGGTGCTTCTTTATTAAAATAAATAATATTAAATAGTCTTCTTACATTATGGAAGCCTTGTCTACCCTTTATAAAGCCATTCTGATCTCAATTAATAATATTTGGTAAAATTTCTTGTATTCGTCTTGCTAAAATTTTACAGATTATCTTAAGGTCGGCGTTTAATAGGCTTATTGGTCTCATATTTTCACATTTATTAGAGGGCTTACCTGGTTTTGGCAGCAGTATAATTAAGGCATTATTTATGTATGATGGTAAATTATTATTTTGAAATGCTTCTAAAACCATTTCCAAAAAAGGTTTTATTAATTTATTCTTAAATTTTTTATAAAGGTCAACTGGAAGACCATCTGGTCCTGCACTTTTTCCTGATTTCATATTATCAATGGCTAGCCCAACTTCTTCTTGACTAATTTTAGACTCCAATATCTCCCTGTTTTCATTTGGTATACACGGTATAGATAGTTCGTTCAAAAACCCATTTAGTTTTGTTAAATCAGGTTCATTTTTGGTATCATATAATTTTTCATAGTAATCTCTAAAGGCTCTATTAATTTCTAAAGGATCTATAACTACCTGTCCCTTACTTATAATACTGGTAATTGGTGTTTTAATTTCCAATTGTTTAATCTGCCATGCTAATAATTTTCCTGATTTTTCACCTTGTTCATAAAAAGATTGTTTCAATCTTAGAAGACTCGAGGCAGCTCTATTCGCTGATTTTTTGTCGTATTCAGCTCTCAAAATCAGTAATTCATTCTCCAACCTTGGGTCACTTCCTGCATACACTTTTTCCTGAAGACTTTTTATTTTATGTTCCAATTTAGCTCTCTCCTCTCGAGTCTTCTTAGATTTTGATCCTGTATAACTAATAATATGTCCCCTAATAAAAGCTTTGAAAGCCTCCCACTTTACACATGCTGATGTTTGTGTAGTATTGATGTCAAAGAACTTGTCTGTTTTTCTATATACTTGACAAATTCCTCATCCTGAAGCCATTTATGCTGAAATTGCCATCTACCTGATTCCTTTATCAATTTTTTATCTACATATATTAGACAACAGGGTGCATGATCAGAGATCACGATGTTATCATAAAAGCAGTTTTGAATCTTGGACCTTAATTCTGTGGAAATCAAAAAATAATCAATACGTGAGAATGTCTTGTAGGTACTGGAATAACAAGAATAGGCTTTAACTTGTGGTTTCATTTCTCTCCATATATCTAACAATCTCAATTCTTTCATAAAATGATTAATAGTCATCCTACATCCAATGTGCGTACAATCCAGTCCTGTTGATCTATCCACACCTGGATTCAATGTACAATTAAAATCCCCTGCTATTATATGTTGCCCTGTAAGTGATGATAAGATGAGAAATAAATTAGCAAAGAACTTCTGATCATCTATATTGGGACCATATAAGTTCACAAGATTTATATTTTCTAATAGCAAAGAACCTTGAATGATTACATATCTTCCAAATTTGTCTCCAATTACATTTTTCACTTGAAAAGGAACTGATTTATGTATGAGAGTCATAACTCCCCTGGCTCGGGATGAAAATGAAGAGGTGAATACACTTCCCTGCCATCTACTCCTAATTCTTTTAACATCCTCCTCTATCAGATGAGTTTCTTGTAAAAACACAATTCTTGAACCCATGTCCTTTATTTTATTCATAACTTGTTTAAGTTTTTTTAAATTTTGTAGACCTCTGCAATTCCATGAAGTTAAATTAAGATTAACACTTTGGTCCATGATCAATAGAGAGTTTGGGATTACCTTGCAGTGTAAACATGCTCATACAGAGAAGCAAAAACATGAGTGGTTGAACATTCATCCTACAAACTACACACAAACAAATTTCCCCTTCCCACACTTGTGGCAAACCCCCCAAAATCAAAAGAAAAATTCTGTCTCCCGATATAGCCATCGACCGTTCCACACCCACGGGGAACAGCCTAAGCCACTCCTTCTTCATCCTCCCAATCACCCTAACTCTACTGCTTTTAATGACGTAACATTAACTCTCCTCTGTAGTTTTCCAACTTAACTCCAAAATTTTTAACAACTTTGTACATCATAGTATGATGATTTAATTTTAATTAGATTTTAATTTAATTTAATTTAATCTGATACTACTCTATCATCCTAACAGAGCATTACTCTCCCAAAATGCAGGATTACTTGTAATACCTAGAATCTCCAAAAGTACAATGGGAGGCCGAGCCTTCAGTTATCAAGCTCCTTTCCTGTGGAACCAGTTACCAATCTGGATTCGGAAGTCAAGACTCAATCTCTGTTTTTAAGAATAGGGTTAAAACCTTCCTTTTTGATATAGCCTACAATTAGGGAGGGATCATGTGTCTCTGAACCCTCCCTTAGTTATGCTGCTAATAGATTTAGACAGCCGGGGGACCTCCAATAATGTACTGAGCTTCACTCCGTTAATGTTTGCTCTCTACATGTCTGTTCTTTTCATCTTCTCTATCCCCTCACCCCCCCAGCCAGTCGCAGCAGATGACGGCCCCTCCCTGAGCCTGGTTCTGCTGGAGGTTTCTTCCTGTTAAAAGGGAGTTTTTCCTCTCCACCGTCGCCAAGCACTTGCTCACAGGGAATCATCTGATTGCTGGGGTCTTTCTGCAATTGTGGGGGTTTCCCCTACATTTGAAAGTGCTATGAGATGACTGTTGTTGTGAAATGGCACTATATAAATAAAGTTGAATTGAATTGAAATTGAATTAGATATTGCCTTAAGCATGTATCTCACGAAAATACATGCTTTAATAACACTGGTCAACACCAAATTTATTGTCTAAGTTTTTTTTAGCTTATTTAGAACAATTTTGATGTGCTGAATCTAAAAATCACATTGGTTTTGCTCAATCAGGTCAACTTTTTGAACTATGGCCACATGTTTTTTACATTTTTGTTTACATGTATGGGTATTTTCGCTTTATATAATGCAAAATTCTTTTTTATTATTTCTTGAAATTCTCTGAATTTTGAACAATGATGATGTAACATTCAATTTACATGTACTTACCTTTATCAATCTCTACTATTCAATTTACAGTACAACTGTACAACTGCTGTACAACTGCTTACAACTTAGCATAAAAACCTGACCTGATCGAGAGAAACGGATGTCATTTTCAGATTCAGCAATGCAAAATTGTCTTAAATCAGTTGAAAAAACACAGACAACTTACAAAAAAAATATTTTTGTTATGTTGTGTAATTGATTAACCCATCTGAATATTATATCTAAGCTGCATTCACAGTAAAATATAAAGTTGTTCTACATAATATAGTACATTGTCAGACGGCATGCTCCACAGTGTTTGGTGTTCTGTTGAGTGCTCATACTTGCTAGAGTTTATTTTGGAACTTTAATTTCAATATGTCAACAATGCATGTCTAGAAGCTGAGAATCAACTTGAAGTGACATCAGACCCATATGAAAGAGGCATTAAAGATTATGAGCAGGTTCGCCATGGGAGAGAATTAAGTCCTTGATGAACATTATGTGTCACTAAATGTAAATGAGCTTTGTGCAAATTAGTAATGTTAAGTTTTCTGAACTGCTAATGATCAGATTAATGCACGCAAACTGGGGATCGCGGTGGCATGGTTTGAAACCCAGGAACTGGTGGCATGAAAGTAGGTTAAACTTCAGTTAAGCAGTGAGGCGATTATTCATGGTTTAACCTAGCTTAATGTAATGCAAGCAAATAATGCTTATACTTTCAGCTAATTCAGAGATGGTCCAAAACATCCTCCTATACACATGAGGATATCATCATTGAAGCAAACTGGGTTAACTCTACAGAGAAGAAACTTGGAAAACAAAATTATTTATAGCTATCTATTCTGCAATCACTCAGTCCTCTTTTATGTTGGATTGATGAATTAAAGTACAGTATAAGGACAAAAAGGAAATGTAACTGTAAATAACTATGTACTATCTTAAAGTAGAATCTTTCATTTCTTGACATTTTCCACACACTTCTTACACTTACACTTACTAACAATGGAGTAAGGCTTGTGAATCACAACTATAGCAGGCTCTCTTCTTGAAAAATCTGCAGCTCTGATAATTAGAACTGATGCGTGATGTTGCCATAGCAACTCTATAAGCCACATGAGGTATCTATTCAAAGGGCACAACACAAGTGAAAAACCAATGAAATAATTATGCAAATTCACTGCTGCATATTTATCGCCCACCAAATTGATTTCCTATGCACCTGATAAAGTCAAACGAACGGCATTCTGCCATTGATAGACCCATAAAGGAAAAAAAATTACACATGAAATAATTTGTGCGAATAAGTGTTGGAAAAAATGTATGCAAATGACATTGAAGCAGAAATTGCGCATAACACTCTGGGCTCTACTTTGACGTTCTAGTCAGAAGTCTATTGTCTGAGGGCAGACTGCATTTATGGGTATGTCCAAGTCCATTATGTTATAGCAGTGGGAAAATGGTCTCTGCACCAGGTAAAATGTGCAAAGAGGCTGGTCTAATTATTCAGAGGTGTGTTTTGAGTAATCCAATCCAAAGCACTCCAGCCCATCCTTCTAAAGCCCCTTTTCGTACCGACTTGAGGCCAGGGTACAGCCGCGCTAAGTCGGGCCGAAAATGTGACATCAACAGACTGCAGGCCACTGATTGGTCAGGGCGTAACGTCATGAAAGCGTCCGTCTTCTGAAGAATCTCCAAACCGCCATTTGCAAAAGTTCACGGAGTAAACTCGGTCACCGAGTAAACACGATATTAATAGAGATGGCGTTGCAGGTTTCACGGAAATCTACACCGTGGTCTGACGAGGAGGTGCGTAGTTTTCTGTGCTTGGTGGCAGATATCAGTATCCAGAGCGACATGGAGGTACCCCATACCGAAACAGATGGCAGCCCAGCATAGAACCAGACTACAGACAACCTGAAGATGAAAGTGAGAGAACCATCGATGGTGAGTGATTTGTGATATTGTGCATCTTTTCGCTTATTTATCCTGTTGGTGGTAAGCTCACTTTTTTTGAGCAATACAGTGACGTCCTGCGCTGGCTAATGAGTGTTTGCTAGTAGCTAGCTAGCTAGTAGCCAATTCTGCTGATTCGCGTTTGCTTTGTCCGAAGTATTCGCTTGTGAGAGCAAAACGATGAAATATGCTAATCCTGGTTAAAGTCCTGGTTTGTGTACGTATTGCACTTTGGTGCTGTGCATTAAGTTGTGTGTAAATGCTTCTGTTTCTCCATAAATCCCTGGATTGAAAATGTACTTGTACATGTACAGAGTGGATCCTGGGGTGCTCACTGGTCAGGGAAACAAAGCATTTTTGTCACATCCCACCACTGACTTTCACAAGTGTATTTCCCTAATACAGGTACACCTCCAAAAATTAGAATATCACGAAAAAGTTCAATATTTTTTGTCACTCATTTCAGAAAGTGAAATCCATATATAATATAGATTCATTACACCGACAGTGAAATATTTCAGGCGTTTATTTATTTTAATTTTGATTATTATGGCTTACAGCCCCTGAAAACCCCAAATTCAGTTTCTCAAAAAATTAGAATATTACATAAAATTAATTTTAAAAAATAGTTTTTAAATAGAAATGTTGGCCGTTGAAATGTTGGTTAACATGGGCTGTAGCCATAATCTTCAAAATTAAAATAAACACTTGCAATATATCACTGTCCATGTAATGAATCTATATAAGGGTTTCACTTTCTGAAATGAGTGACAAAAAATATTGAACTTTTTCATGATATTCTAATTTTTTGAGATGTACCTGTATATGTTTTGAACTTGCTTTAACTAACCACCATCCATTTCTGTCTTTGGTCTAGGCAAGAGGAAAGGAAAAGAAGCCACCCCGCAATGGACCTTGCCACTGTGTGAAAGCACTGAAATCCTTTGCTTTTTAATTAAATCACCCTTTATTGTCATTCAACCATACATGTACAGTAGAACGAAATTGTGCTTTTCCTATCTACAGTGTTAATCACACACACCCCATGTGTAGAATCAGAGGGCCGTTGCCATGCAAGGCGCCGCCACAGATTTCCCTCCTCCATTCCATTATTGCTGAGCACCAAGCTGGACGGCAGGAAGTTCTGCTTTTATATGGTCTTCGGCATGACCTGGCCGGGGTTTGAACACCTGCCTCCCGGGTGTGGGGCGGATGCTCTACCAACTGAGCCACCACTCCGGTTTTATAGGTACAGTGCCAAAACCAAAGTAGCACAATTTCCACTTAATATAAAAGGGACTGAACTGAGATTTATTTGATTGTGTGAATATTAATTAGAGAATACAGTAATTGAAAATGAATGGCACATCAACTGTAAAATAAACCGCTTGTTAATGTATTTATTTTTTTGTCAGATCACTTGTGTGATCCTTTGTGAGTTATGTTCATAACTGTATGCTGCACTTTGGGGAATGGGAGTTGTTCAGTCATCAATATAATTTAGTTTATATGTGTAGTTTATAGTCTGTCATCAATAAACTAATGCAGTATTATAATAGCAGGGCAAATTACAAATATTTGAGACCCATTGTAGTGCATCCTTTTATATTTTAGCAATACAAGTACAAAACACTGCCCACACTTGAAGCCAGGGCAAGAAGAGCCACAGTGGTGACAGAGCGGTGGCTAAACTTTTACTGATAAAAATTCCATATTTTGACTGAGCGACTCCATTCTCGGTGATGCGCACCCTCAGTTAAAGTACTATATTCCATTCAAGTGAATGTATTAATTCATTCTGATGGCTGAGGCCACAGTAAAAACAATTGATTTTAAATGTAACCCAGCCCTTGTAAAATCTACTGAAGTGCAGTTACATGAAAATTGTGGTTAAATACAACAATGAAGTACTTTTTTGTCACATTCCACCACTGGCTTTTAGCAACAAGTGTATTTCCCAAATATATTTTAAACTTGCATTAATTAACCACCACCCATTTCTGTCTTTTGTCTAGGCAAGAGGGAAACGATCCACCCCAAACCGGACCATGCCTCACTATTTACAGAGATGCAGGCTGAAGATCTGCTGAACTGGGACCAGCTTGAGCGGCACATCCCAGCTGCTTCTCAGTGAGGCAATGTGGCTGGCGTGTGTGACCCATTCTAAGTTGGGGTTTTTTTACAGTTTGAATTTTGCATATTCTAAATAATCTGGATTTTGCTGCTGATTGTAATAAACAATTTAGTGACTTATGTGTTTGCATCATAAGTTTCTATTTTGTCTGTTAAGGCACCGGTGGGAATAGAGTCAACAGTACAAACCATTTATCAGTGACTTTGAAAATAATGGCTCATTTTTAAGAAAAAGTAACCAAAACAATTATTTTATTTACTGAAGACTGTATTGTTGGATGTGCCAGTGCAGAAGACCCTGCACACTTTAGTGATAGTACCAGTATATGGAGGAATTCTGGGCCATATTAGCATCTGTACTTTGTCATAATGGGTTAGGGCAGGGGTGTCCAATCATGTACCATGGAGGGCCAAGACTCTGCAGGCTTTACCTCCAAACAGTGTCTTCAACAGCAGATTCCACTGAATTTCTTCCACTGACTGCTGATCAGTGAAAATACCTGCTGAAGAGACTGGGTAGAAGAGAGAACCTGCAGGGTCTTGGCCCTCCATGGCACATGTTTGGACACCCCTGAGTTAGGGTTTAATGGGATTTAACATTTTAACACAAACCGCTTTCCATCCATCCATCCATCTTCTTCCGCTTAATCCTTTTCGGGTTGCGGGGGGGGGGGGGGCGGGGCTGGAGCCTATCCCAGCATCTTTGCGCGAGAGGCAGGGTACACCCTGGACAGATCGCCAGTCACAAACTGCTTTATGGTTCATAATTCTGTTGACAGACTTACACCAAACCAAAAGTGATTTCTCAAACTGCTGGATTGTTCTTAGACAGCTTTTCCAATCTTTTAGTATTTAATTTATGTCACTTGGTGGTAACCACATATAAACCAAAAGAGACACAGCTGCAAAAATTTCACAGGTTTATTGTCAAAATTCCCAGTGCAATACTACATGAATACATGTGTAGTACATTGTTGATGCAGAGAATATATATTTCTACAGTACATGTATCTAGTAAATCAAGTATTTTCCATGTAACCTTGTGACTGCATTATTTGAATTGCTTTTAATCCTAGATCAAGTTTGTTTTGGCCTAAAATGCATCATAATTGTCAAATATATCTTATTATACCTAACTCAGTACTGTTTACCTTTTGAATATATATTTTGTGGCTAGTATAACCCCATAACTACAACCTGGCGATCAAGTTGTGTCAGCTGAACAGTTTTTGCCATGACACCACCACAGTCTCAGTGCTGCTGGAGCAGGTACATGACATGATGTCTCAACAGTCTCCATGATTTTCACACAGATCAGAGCAGTCTGTTGTACAGGAAACTAAACATTTCTACAGACATTCTTAAGTTCTATAACCACTGATCGTTTGTGAAGCTGGGGTGACATCAGTGACAGGCTGTCTTGAACGCCCAGACTGACGGTTTGAAGCAGTAATTTTCCCACAACAGAGCGGACTTAAAGCAAACTAGCATTAGCAATCATTAGCTTACCGTCATATGTGATCTAGTTCGTATCCTCACGTCTTCCGCACTATGGCTTCCCAGATGCTCAGTACTTTTCCAGAGTGTTTCGTCTCGCTGCCTGTCCCCTTCTCTGGTGGTCCCTTTTGGCCTTTATGGTGACAAAAAGCCAGAGACCACGGAGTTGCCTTGTACAGCCGTCATGTTATGTTTTGCTTGGGTTGTGTGCTTTACGTCATGGGAGTGTGGCGCCGCCTTGCTGTAAAAAAATCCCACCCATCCCAGACATACCCAGCTGTAATGGAAACAGAACCGAACCGAGTAGAGTAGAGTAGAGTAGAGTAGAGTAAGGCCGACTGGGTACTAGTGGAAAAGCACCATAATAGACAGAGGCACATGAACTAAGGTTAACTGTGAGCATGATGGCTTGTTTAAGACGGGTTTTGCACTGGCCAAAAGGCGTGTGCATGAGTGAAAAAACATGTGATAGTAACACTGCTTGGCATTAAGCCAGGCAGTTATTATAGTCAATGCCCCATCACTTATTTTAGAAGAAAGAGGAGGATATGATTGGACAAATGGGATGAACAATTAAGCTGAATTTAAATTAATAAACAAATGAATGCCTAGTCTATAGGTTATACTCCTCCTGTACGTTTGTGATTAAAATGAAAATTTGGATGTACAGAATAAAAAACTTAAGTGTATCATCATCCATCCATCCATCCATCCATCTTCTACCACTTTTCTGGAGGTCTGGGTCGTGGAGGCAGCAGTTCAAGCAGAGAAGCCCAGACTTCCCTCTCCCCCGGCCACCTGCTCCAGC
The DNA here is from genome assembly GCA_020510985.1 of Pholidichthys leucotaenia. Classification (NCBI taxonomy): domain Eukaryota; kingdom Metazoa; phylum Chordata; class Actinopteri; order Cichliformes; family Pholidichthyidae; genus Pholidichthys; species Pholidichthys leucotaenia. The sequence goes on along the minus strand of CM035836.1, from coordinate 404,581,638 downwards.
TCTTCAGAGAGGATACCAAGACAATTCCCAGGCCAGCTGAGAGACGTGGTCTCTCCAGCATGTCCTGGGTCTGCCGCGGGGTCTCCTCCCAGTGGGACATGCCCAAAACACCTCAAGTGGGAGGCGTCCAGGAGGCATCTTGATCAGATGCCCAAATCACCTCAACTGGCGGTTCTACTCTGAGCCTCTCCCAGATGACTGAGCTCCTCACCCTATCTCTAAGGCAGAGTCCAGCAATCCTACGAAGAAAGCTCATTTCAGCCGCTTGTATCCACAATTTCGTTCTTTCGGTCATTACCCAAAGTTCATGACCATAGGTGAGCGTAGGAATCAGAATCAGAATCAGAATCAGAATCAGATTTATTGCCATTGTTCATGTAGTACACAAACTAGGAATTTGTCTCGGTGCCATGCTGCAACATTAAAAACATGATAAAGAGATAAACTAAAAAACTAAAGGACTAAAAACATGCAATAAGTGTAGAAAAATAAGTAATAATAATAATAATAATAATAGTAATAATGAGTAATACTAGTCAAGGCAGTTTTAAATAAATTAGCAAGTAGCAGATAATATGGGGTACCACAGTGCAGTTGATAATGCAACAGAAAAACAGTGATGAATGTCATGAGTCTGGTTGAGCTGCTGTACATAGTGCACAAGAGTCAATAAGTCACTTAATGTTCAGCAGTTTGATGGCAGAGGGGAAAAAGCTATTCATGTGCCGGGAGGTTTTAGTCCGAATGGACCGAAGTCTTCTACCTGAGGGGAGGGGGGCAAACAGTACGTGACCAGGGTGTGAAGGATCGGCTATGATCCGGCCAGCACGCCTCCGGGTCCTGGAGATGTACAGGTCCTGCAGAGATGGGAGCTTGCAGCCGATCACCTTCTCAGCAGTGCGCACGACGCGCTGCAGCCTTAGTCTGTCCCTGGCAGTGGCTCCTGCGTACCACACGGTTATGGAGGAGGTGAGGATGGACTCGATGATGGCCGTGTAGAACTGCACTAACATCTTGGTGGGTAGCTTGAGCTTCCTCAGCTGCTGCAGAAAGAACATCCTCTGCTGGGCCTTTTTGATGAGGGAGCTGATGGTTGGCTCCCATTTGAGGTCCCGGGTGATGGTGGTGCCCAAGAAGCGGAAGGAATCTGCAATGGTGATGGGAGAGCCTGTGATGGTGAGGGGGGGCAGGGGGGTTGTGACTTTCCTGAAGTCCACAATCATCTCCGCTGTCTTCAGAGCGTTCAGCTGCAGGTTGTTGTGGCTGCACCAGGACACCAGCTGGGCCACCTCTTTCCTGTAGACGGACTCGTCGCCGTTGGAGATGAGCCCGATGAGGGTGGTGTCGTCCGCAAACTTAATCAGCTTAACAGACTGGTGGGAGGAGGTGCAGGAGTTGGTATAAAGGGAGAAGAGTAGGGGGGAAAGTACACAGCCCTGGGGTGATCCAATGCTGATGCTAACAGAGTCCGAGACAGACTTCCCCAGCCACACATGCTGCCTCCGGTCCGTCAGGAAGTCGGTGATCCACCTGCAGAAGGAGTCAGGCACATCGAGCAGGGACAGCTTGTCCTGGAGCAGAGCGGGGCGGATGGTGTTAAATGCAGAGCTGAAGTCCACAAACAGAATCCTGGCGTAGGTTCCCGGGGACTCCAGGTGCTGCAGGATGGAGTGGAGGGCCAGGTTGACTGCGTTGTCTACAGACCTGTTGGCACGGTAGGCAAACTGCAGCGGGTCCAGGAGGGGAGTGGTGATGGACTTGAGGTGAGACAGGACCAGGCGCTCAAAGGACTTCATGACTACAGAGGTGAGCGCTACAGGTCTGTAGTCGTTAAGGCCAGTAATCCGTGGCTTCTTGGGGACAGGGATGATGGTGGAGGATTTGAGGCAGGTCGGCACGTGACATTGCTTAAGGGAGGTGTTAAAAATGTCTGTGAAGACAGGAGCCAGCTCTTTCGCACAGTGTCTCAGGGTGGAGGGAGACACACCGTCCGGCCCGGGGGCCTTGCGCGGGTTCAGTCTGGAGAACTGTCTGTGCACGTCCTGCTCACTGATGACAAGGGCAGGGGGGGAGGAGGAGGAGGAGGGGGGGACCGCTTTTGATGAATTAGGGGCCGAGGAGGCAGTGGAGCTGGGTGGAGTGGGGGAGTTGGACACAGCTGACGAGGTGTCAAAACGGGCGTAATGTTGGGACAGTTTTTGACAAAGGCCTTTGTCATCCTGACCTTTAGAAGCCTGAGGCCGATAGTTGGTGATTTGCCTCAGTCCTCTCCACACAGAAGCCGAGTCATTAGCAGTGAACTGCTGCTGGAGTCTCTCAGAATACACAGATTTAGCTCTCCTCAGCTCTCTGTTAAACCCATATTTGACCTCTCTGTAGCAGTCCCTGTCTCCACTTTTCAACGCTGCTTCCTTCTCCTTCCTGATAGGAACATAGATTGACCGGTAAATTGACAGCTTTGCTTTAAAGCTCAGCTCCCTCTTCAACATAACAGACTGGTACAACGTCTGTATCACTGCAGATGCTGCTCCAATCCGTCTGTCAATCTCTTGCTCCATTCTTCCCTCACTCGTGAATGAGACCCCGAGATACTTAAACACTTCACTCCAGCATTTGGAAGTGGTGGCGTTCTATTTTATACTGAGTTCAATATTGTATGTTATTGTTGTTACAAGAGCGCTGAGTGACTGCTGATCTGTATATACTTTTATTTATTTATTTATTTTCTACTTGTTTTAGTTCTGCATTTAATATGAACCCTGAGTTTGAAATAAACGTTTGAATTTGAAAAAAAATTGAATTTAAACTCCTCCACTTGGGGCAGGAGCTTGTCCACAACCTGGAGAGGACAATCCACCTTTTTCTGGCTGAGGACCATGGACTCGGACTTGGAAGTGCTGATTCTCATCCCAGCTGATGTACAATTATATCATCATGTTATACTTAAAAGTATAGCTACAAGCGGTGATCATCGAGTTCCAAGCAGGTGTGGACTTCAAGGTCTTGTATTGCTTAGCAACAGCATTTAAAACCTAAGGCCTGCTACACATTAGTTTTTAAAGCAGCATTATGCAACCTTCTTGTTTCTTGTAGGAACACTGAAAAGGCCACAACCACAGCAACCACGACCCCAGTCCCAACAGCCAGCTACAGGGCTTTTTGTTGTTGGTGGCTAAAGTCGTGCCCTGTGATTCGCTGCTGGGACCGAGGCCACATCTACTCTACTCTCTGCTCAGTAATGACACCAAAAAAAGAGCTGTTGAAGGCAATGTGGGCCCAGTCAGGCTATGGATGAAGTGATATTCATTCGGTTACATCTTGGTGTACCATCAAAATAATTTTACAGACATTATCTCGAGATGAAAATCTAACATAGTACCGCATTAAAATGTACAGAAGAGCCAAGCTGTACTTCTGTTGTTGTTTAGAAGAACAAGACCTCCCTGGCAACATTCAAACGCAGGACCTCCCACTTTCCAAGCACTCACCATAACCACAACACCATGCAACTGCTTTAATTTTCACTCTTTCTCAAATGGTAAATGTTCAATTGAAAGGATTCCCAGCAGCAGTAGTACAACTTTAAAGTACACTATATACTGTTTTCACAGAAGAGATATGTTCCACTTTAGAAGAATGACATGTTCAAGGATTTGAACCCAGGACTACATGACAGCCAAGTATCTTAACCACTACAACACACTACTGCTTTGGGTTCCACACTCACCTCCTCACACACTAACAAAATGTTCCACTGACAAGACAAAATGGCTGGCAGGCATTTCATAAACATGATTTTTTTTTAACATTAACAGCTGAAGAATACTGTTCTGACTGTGAGTCTGAAGTTTCATCAGATTTCAATAAGTATATCTAGAGTTAAACCCAAAACTGCATGCCAGAAAGAAAACGTACAACTTGATTGGCCTAGAAAATCAAAACAAATTGACAGTTTTGGATAATTTTAACAACTCTCAATTATCAACATCTGTAGATGATCTCTGCTTAATTTCAAGCAATTTGGATCAATGGCCTAGGAAGAATTCATTCTGTTTTCACTTGCACATTTTTGAAAATATGGTGGAGAAAGCTTAATTTTCAGAGTTTGCCACCATTGACAAAAAGTTGTGAAAGGTTTCAGTGAATAGAATGATGAAAGAATTTTTAGTCTAGGCCCAGCCATTCTCGAGATATTTGCAAAAAAACCTGTTTATTATAGCGCCACCTACATACGCAGTACCTTGATTTTTGCACTCTGAGTAGTGGGGAGTTTCTGTAAAATTTCAAGGTTTTTTTCTCTCCATGCACTTTTAGCGTCGAAAAAAGTAATAACAACAATAATAATAATAATAACAAAAACAATAGGTTTCCTGCAGCACAGCTGCTTGGAACCCAAATGACGGGTGATTAGATTATAACTGCTACAACTCTGTCCATTAAAATAACTGAAAATCCCCGTGTATGCTGTGTTCCCTCATGTGCCCATGTCGGAGCTGCGCAATTTCAAAACACGCCACTGAAATAGTATTAACAACATGCTTCTGATAATAGACCTGCTTTTTCTTGATCAAAAGCACATTGTCATAAAATGCACTAAAACACCAATAAGCCAAGATTGAACCTCTCTTAAATGAGTCTCGTCCTTGCAGCACAAAGTGGGCACACAGTGCACAAGCAATTAGATGGCGTGACACAAAGCATGAAAAACAGACAATGCGCTGGCAGAAACTGAGAACTCCAGCAGCGCAAAACTGGAAGCATGCCGCAAATGTGTGCTGCAATAGGGCCCTGTGTTGCTCTATGAGGAAAAAAAAAATGCCAAGTCAATTTTATAGAAGATAGGTGAAGACAGGAATGGACGGGAAAGAGTCCATTTGTAATTAGAACTCTTCACACAGGTTGGAGGATGTAAAGGGAATTAATAAGATAACAAGAAACCTTATTAAACTTAAACTAATTGCAAAGTCTGTGGTGAGTGTCAGGGGAATGGATGATATATCAGCACTATATTTGTTCTGTGTCTCCAGGTCAACACTTCTAAATGTTTAGTTTAACCTGTCACAAAGATAGTACTGATACTGGGTGATATTTCGGAGCTGTGGTTTATAATTTTGCCTTGCACAAACAGGCCCCCAAAATAACTGCTCTTGTCCAGCGGGTGACAAAAACACTCCATCAGCTCAGTGTGCAGAAGTAGCTCTTATCAGCACCCGAGCACATCCCCCTGGATGCAAACCCCTTAGTCACGTCACTGTGTATGGCACACTGCCCAAGCAGTAAAATAACAGACAGAAGCCACGAAACAATAATTTCACCAACTGTCTCCTTAATGGAGAACAATAAATAAACACTACATTTATATGGTTAATCAAATCATTTAAACACCTCTTTGGATGCTCTTTGCCATCCGGTGCTGTCATCTGGATGCTAGTCTGGAAATGGCTGTAATATTTAAACATCCCTCAGGCAAATAGTAAAATAGAAATACAAACTTGCGCAGGAAAAAAAGACAAGATCCTATTTCAGAAATGTTACACTTTAGTTCAATTTTATACTTTTGTAACATCAAGGTTCCTAATAGCATCTAAAACAGCACTGAATACTGTACTTTTATTTTGATTTTATCCCATATATACTGTATACAGTGCTGTGAAAAAGTACTTGATCCCTTCCTGATTTCTTATATTTTTCCATATTTGTCACACTTGTCACACTATTTTAGATTATTAAACAAATTTTCATATTAAGCAAAGAAAACCTGAGTAAATACAAAATGCAGTTTTTAAATGACGATTTCATTTATTAAAGGACAAAAGCCATTTCAACTTACTTGTGAAAAAGTAACTGCCCCCTAAATCTAATAACTGGTTGTGCCACCCTTGGCACAACTGTAATCAGGCATTTGTGATAACTGGCAAAGCAGCCCCCAGACCATCACACTACCACCACCGTGTTTGACTGTTGGTGTGATGTTCTTTTTAGGATATGCTGTGTTAGCATTATGCCAGATATAACGGGATGCGTGCCTTCCGGAAAGTTCAACTTTTGTCTCGTCTGTCCACAAAATATTTTTCGAGATGTTTTCTGGCAAATGTGAGATGAGCCATTGTGTTGTTTTTGGTCAGCAGTGGTTTTCAGCTTTACAAAAGATGTGGTTAATCACAGTTAAATAATGATGTGGGGGGGTACCCTAAATAACTAAAATCGTCATTTAAAAAAACTGCATTTTGTATTTACTCGGAATATCTTTGTCTAACTTGTTTGATGATCTGAAACATTTAAGTGTAACAAATATGCAAAAATATATGAAATCAGGAAAGGGCAAATACTTTTTCACAGTACTGTATTTTTTTTCCCTGCTGGAGCAGAGGAGTCAACCTACGATTAAAAAAGTGGCATACAAGTATTTGCTTCAATGTAATTTTTTTTAAAATTTGAATTACTACAGCTTTTATGTGTACATTTAGATTGCTGAATGATGAAAAAAATATTAAATGGAAAAACAATTTAATTTTATCTGTTAAAATTTATGAAACAAGTTAAATGTGGTATGCTATGAATAATGAATAAATTGGATTGATTCAGAACAAATGCATAAACCCCTTATCATGAATTTATATTGTCTAAGCTTTATTTATGAATTTGCACAAATGTCATTTTCATTACTTATGGTAGTTCATTTAAGTCTGACTGATAAATAGGCATTACAGCTTTGTTATTATGTTTTATCTGAAAACTCATAAATCCAAAGGGATGGAAAATCATTACCCAATTAAAATGCATTAAGTGTAAAAAAAAATCCAAAATATTTCTTTGTGTGTATTAACAATATCTGTGGGAGTAATAACTACTTTAGCAGAATAACTTTCCAAAAAGGAGATTAAATTTGTGGTAAAGCACAGTTTCTGATGAAAAGCTGTATGAACTCCCTTTTGATAACATTAGCTAAAATCGATAGCTGTGTTCAACATTATTTCCCATTATAAAAACACTAACAAAACAATTTTGCAGTTTTGATCTCCCGTCAAAGACTAATGCAGTCAATAAGAACACCTAGCTTGACATTAAGAGGTAAAGTCTCATTGGTCTGATGCGATAACAGATAAAATCTGTAAAAGCTTATTTTTAAACTCTGTTATTGTCACGCCGCGCCGTTCATCAGCGGCGCCACCTGCTCACACACCTGATCCTCATCAGCGGCGAGGGATAAAAGCCGCCTCGCCCGGAGGCTCGGCCTGAAGCCGTCAGACTTCGTTCCCTCACCGCCGTGAGCATACCTTTCTTCAGCATCGCTATTCTGGGTAAGAACCCTTACCTCCTTTTCCAGTCTGCTCCCCTGTGCACAGGTGGATTCCCCGGCGGCGGACATCTCCGTTCCATCGCCCATCCTTCGCTGCTGCACGGAGCTCTCCAGGTGGCTGTCTCCCGGGCTACGTTCCCCTTGCTGTGCCAGCTATCCTGACAACTCAAGTAAGATCTTCTCTTGCCATAATTCATCCTGTGTTGGTGTATGCCCGTCACCCTCTCCCTGTGCTCTCTCCATAGGGTTGCTCGGCCGAACGGTCATCTGCCTCTGTGCCTGAAGCAGACGCCACCACCAACACATCTGCATCCCGCAGACACACACTCATTCACCCCTGCTGTTAATAAACTCTTTGAACTACTCTAAGCCTGTGTGTGCGTGTCTCCTGAGCCGTGCGTTATGTCAGTACGGCTTCAGCAGAGCGGCTCGGCGGACGGCGGGCTCGCACACGGCTTACCACTCTCGAGGCTAGAGTGGATCAAATAGCTTATCAACAGCAGGTTATCCTGAATCAATTGATAACTATCACTGGCCGATTGGACCGCCTGGACCCCCAGCAGCCGTTCCCCCCGGCTCCTCAGGGTGGCGCAGCTCCTGCTGTTCCGGTGGCCGTCCAGCCAGCTCCAGTGGCACCGGCCCGACTCACACCAATTCCGACCCCCGCCCGCTTTAGCGGAAAGCTCGGCGGAGCGCGGGGGTTTGTGATGCAGTGCGAGTCCGTGTTTGACCGTGTGCCCGGAGACTTTCCCTCAGATCACAGCCGGATCGGCTACATAGGGAACCTCCTGGAGGGGCGTGCTTTAACTTGGGCCTACGCTATTATGGCGAGACCCAGTTATGCCACCCTCACCTATGCCGAGTTCGTGAGGCGCTTCCTGGAGGTGTTTGATCACTCCCGTTCCGAGGCGGTCCAGGTCGATCGGCTTCTCGCTCTCCAGCAGGGAAGCCGGTCGGCCGCGGATTATGCCATCGAATACCGGGTAGCGGCGGAGGAACTGGGCTGGGAGGAGCGCTCCCTCTGCGGCCTGTTTCTCCGCAGCCTCAATAGTGATCTGAGGGATGAACTGGCTGGACGGGATATCCCCGGAACGTTAGCGGAGCTAACCTCATTAGCAATCAGCTTGGACAACAGGCTGCGCGAGCGCTCCTCAGGACGGAAGCCATCTGCTTCTCGCCCTCGAGGAGTCCCGCTACGCCTGCCCCAAGCTCGCCCCCTGGCGACGCCGCCACCATCGTGCCCCGAGGAGTCGGAGCCGATGGTGACGGGCTGGGCAAAGCTCTCCTTGGCAGAGAGACAGCGCCGCCGTGAGTTGGGTCTCTGCATGTATTGCGGAGACAATCAACACACGGTAGAGCTTTGCCCACAAAAGCCAAACGGTGGGGTCCGCGAGTCACTGTAGGGGGCCTCGCGGACGTCAATCGGCAAAGTCCCCTCACTCAATTAAAGCTGCCCATCCGTTTTTGCCACAATTCCACTGGGCACCTCACCCACGCACTGGTGGATTCGGGCGCAGAGGGCAGCTTCATTTCACAAGGCCTGGCAACCCGATTGGGCATCCGCTGTCAGGCGCTCAAACACCCCATCTCCCTGGTCCATCTCTCCCGTGCCTCCCTTGGGAGAGTTACCCATCAAACCATTCCTGTCCCAGTCATCATCTCAGGGAACCACCGGGAGGAAATGGTTTTCTACGTCCTGCCCAACTCTGTGTCGCCCGTCATCCTGGGGTATCCCTGGCTACGCCTCCACAATCCTGTCCTGGACTGGAGGTCAGCTGGGGTGTCGGCGTGGAGTACCTTCTGCATGGGCACCTGCCTTCAGTCCGCTGCCTGCTCCCCGTCCGCGGCTCCTCCTGTGGCGGATACAGCACCCCCGGACCTGTCACTGGTGCCCCCAGATTTTCACGACCTGGGTATGGTATTCAGCAAGTCGAAAGCTATGTCTCTTCCCCCGCATCGACCATATGACTGTGCCATCAATCTCCGCCAGGGGGCCCCCCTGCCATCTGGTCGGCTCTACAGCCTGTTGGCGCCGGAGAAGGAGACTATGAATACGTACCTGAAGGAATCACTGAGCGCTGGGATTATCCGCCCATCGTCATCACCCGTGGGGGCGGGGTTTTTCTTTGTAGGGAAGAAGGACGGTTCCCTCCGTCCCTGTATTGACTACCGAGCTCTTAATGACATCACTGAGAGGGACCGTTACACCCTGCCCCTCATGGACACTGCCTTCCACTCCCTCCAGGGGGCGACCTGGTTTACCAAGCTGGATCTCCGCAGCGCTTACCACCTCGTCCGGATCCGGGAGGGAGATGAATGGAAAACAGCCTTCCGTACCCCGAACGGCCACTTTGAGTATCTCGTCATGCCGTTCGGGCTGACCAACGCTCCTGCCGTCTTTCAGCGCCTCATCAATGACGTCCTCCGGGATTTCATCGGCCTCTTCGTGTTCGTCTACCTGGACGACATTCTGATCTTCTCTCAGTCCAGAGACGAGCACCGGGTCCATGTGAGGCGGGTCCTTCAAAGACTGCTGGAGAATCGTTTGTACGTGAAGGCTGAGAAGTGCGAGTTTTACGCTAGGACCACATCCTTCCTGGGATTCATCATCGCCCAAGACCAGGTGCTCCCGGACCCAGAGAAGGTGAAGGCGGTGGTGGAGTGGCCTACTCCCGCATCTCGGAAGCAGGTGCAACAGTTTGTTGGCTTCGCCAATTTTTACCGCCGTTTTGTCCCGAATTTCAGCTGGATCGTCGGACCACTGACCCGCCTCACGTCCCCGAAGGTCCCGTTCCGGTGGACCGAAGAGGTCGATACTGCCTTTAAGGCGCTGAAGGCGGAGTTCTCCTCCCCCCGGGTCCTTCGCCAGGTCGACCCCGCGCTGCAGTGCATTGTGGAGGTGGACGCATCGGACACGGGAGTGGGAGCAGTGTTATCCCAGCAATCACCGGACGATGGCGCCAAGCGACCGTGCGCCTTCTTCTCCCGGCGCCTGTCCCCGGCGGAGAGGAACTATGATGTGGGGGACAGAGAGCTCCTGGCCATTAAACTCGCCCTACAGGAGTGGCACCACTGGCTAGAGGGGGCGGACCTGCCGTTTGTGGTCTTGACGGACCATAAGAATTTAGAGTACCTACGATCTGCCAAGCGCCTGAATGCCCGCCAGGCGCGCTGGTCTCTGTTCTTCGCCAGGTTCCGGTTCTCTATCACCTTCAGGCCAGGCTCCAAGAACGGCCTGCCTGATGCCCTCTCTAGACAGTTCACCCCCGTGGGGGCTGAGGAGACGCCCCACACTATCCTGCCCAGGTCGTGCGTCGTGGGAGCTATCTCTTGGGACATTGTGGACAAGATCCGGAAGGCACAGGAGGTGGAACCTGATCCTGGCGGCGGACCGGAGGGAAGACTGTTCGTTCCGTCTACGGTCCGAGGAGAGGTCATCCACTGGCTCCACACCTCCCGGCTCACCTGTCATCCCGGCACCTCTCGGATGATCAGCCTCCTCCAACGGTCCTTTTGGTGGCCGGGCCTGCGGAGGGATGCAGCCCGCTACGCCCGGGCTTGTCCAATTTGTGCCACCAGCAAGTCGGGAAACGCCCCTCCAGCGGGTCTGCTCCAGCCTCTGCCCGTCCCTGGCAGGCCATGGTCGCACATCGCACTGGATTTCGTCACCGGGCTCCCAGCTTCCAACTCATTCGACACCATCCTGACCGTCGTGGACCGTTTCTCCAAGGCGGCACACTTCATCCCCCTGCGAGGTCTCCCTACCGCCCTGGAGACGGCGGGCTTCCTCGTCCAACACGTGGTCAGGCTGCATGGGATCCCGGTGGACGTGGTCTCGGACCGGGGCCCCCAATTTTCATCCGAGGTTTGGAAATCCTTTTGCAACGCCATCGGAGCCAAGGTGAGCCTCTCCTCTGGCCATCACCCCCAGTCTAACGGGCAGTGTGAGAGGACCAATCAGGAGCTGGAGGCTGCGCTCCGCTGTGTTGCAAGATCCAAGCCGACATCATGGAGCAACCATCTCGCCTGGGTGGAGTACGCCCACAACACCGCCCGCTCTTCTGCAACGGGGATGTCCCCCTTCAAGGCGTCCCTGGGTTACGACCCCCCGCTGCTTCCAGCGCAGGAGAGCGAGGTAACTGTTCCGTCAGTTAGGGCGCACGTGAGGCAGTTCCGCTCCACCTGGGCCGCCGCGCGTCATGCGCTTTTACGCACAGCGGAGCGCAACAAGACCGTGGCGGACCGGCGTAGAAGACCTGCCCCGGCGTACAGAGTTGGGCAACTTGTCTACGTTTCCACCCAGGACGTCACCCTAAAAGGCGAGAGGAGGAAGCTGGCACAGCGCTTCATGGGTCCCTTCCCCATCACCCGGATCATCAACCCGGTGGCTGTGCGCGTGGCTATTCCCCCCTCCCTCCGCATCCATCCCACCTTCCACGTATCAAAGGTGAAGCTGGCAGTCACCGACCCCCTTTGCCCTCCTCCTGCAGCGCAACCCGCGCCCCGGATGATTGGTGGCCACCCGGCCTGGTCCGTCTCCTCCATCCTGGACTCCCGGCGCCGGGGTCGTGGGTTGCAATACTTGGTGGACTGGGAGGGCTATGGGCCCGAGCATCGACAATGGGTGCCCCCGTCGTTTGTGTTGGACCCATCGCTCATCGCGGACTTCCACCGAGCGCACCCGGATAAGCCATCGCCAGGAGGCGCTGCTAGAGGGGGGAGTACTGTCACGCCGCGCCGTTCATCAGCGGCGCCACCTGCTCACACACCTGATCCTCATCAGCGGCGAGGGATAAAAGCCGCCTCGCCCGGAGGCTCGGCCTGAAGCCGTCAGACTTCGTTCCCTCACCGCCGTGAGCATACCTTTCTTCAGCATCGCTATTCTGGGTAAGAACCCTTACCTCCTTTTCCAGTCTGCTCCCCTGTGCACAGGTGGATTCCCCGGCGGCGGACATCTCCGTTCCATCGCCCATCCTTCGCTGCTGCACGGAGCTCTCCAGGTGGCTGTCTCCCGGGCTACGTTCCCCTTGCTGTGCCAGCTATCCTGACAACTCAAGTAAGATCTTCTCTTGCCATAATTCATCCTGTGTTGGTGTATGCCCGTCACCCTCTCCCTGTGCTCTCTCCATAGGGTTGCTCGGCCGAACGGTCATCTGCCTCTGTGCCTGAAGCAGACGCCACCACCAACACATCTGCATCCCGCAGACACACACTCATTCACCCCTGCTGTTAATAAACTCTTTGAACTACTCTAAGCCTGTGTGTGCGTGTCTCCTGAGCCGTGCGTTATGTCAGTTATTAATATCAAAATGAATGCAATATGTGGGCAAGAAAGGATAGTTATGATAAACTGCATAACACATTAAACCATTGACTGAAATCAAAAGCAGAAACAAGAGAATAATTACACATAATTGCAGCTGACTAACAGACTGAATCACAATTCTAGAGGAGTTATATAAGTCAAACCATGTACATTATATGGTTAAAGTAATATATACAGTGGAGATCAATATTAGAGAACAATGTATTAATACTTGATTTATTCTAACTTATGTTATTCTTCATTGTTCAGAATATCAGCGGTGGCTATACCACTGCTGTATTAGCATGTGTTTTTTAAAAGAACCAAGGCACTTCAACACAAACATTTTTGTTGTGAAAAAAAAAAACAGTGAGCAAAATTAGAGAACAGTGACCACTGCGTCAGAAGAGATGATTTAAACAATGTTTTTTTTTGTTTTTTTTTAGGGCTATAGGATTAAAATAATAATAGGGAGTGTAGAGTCCCTTGCTTTGAATGACTTCAGCACATCTGCACCCACAGGACATCACTATTTTATTTAAACTCCCTTATTAGTCCCATGGGGAAATTACCAGGCATCCACCTGGATGGATGAAGCAGCCGCTATGCAGTGCCAATCCCTTCACCATACATACACACATGTGCACGCGCACACACACACATGCACGTGTGCGCGCGCACACACACACACACACAGGGCCACTATAGAGTCTCCAATTAACCTAACTTGCATGTCTTTGGTCTGTGGGAGGAAACTGGAGTACCTGGAGTAAACCCACACAGACACGGGAAGAACATGCAAACTCCACACAGAAGGGTCACTGATGGTCACAGTGTGGAATCAATCCCGTGACCTTCTTACTGTGCTGCCACAGTGTTAACTACTGCGCCACCGAGCTGCCCTAGTTTCTCACACTGCTCTGGTTTGATCATGGCCCATTCTTCTTGCAGTCTCTTCCACAGTTTAGTAACTGTAGTGGCCGCTACTTAGCCGTTACATTGTCACCAAGGATTTCCCAGAGATTCTCCATGGGGTTTAGATCTGGACTCTGGGCTGGCCATTTCATCATTTCAATATTGTTAGATTCAAGGAACTGTTTAACCCTTTTTGCAGTGCGACAGGGGGCACTGTCTTGCATGAAAATTGAAGGAACTGCATGTTGCTGAAGGAGGTTCACATAAACCTTTGCATTCATCCTGCCATGTAGCTGCATAAGAGGCCCAACTCCTACTGCAGAAAACATCCACCAAACTATGACACTTCCTCCTCCAAATTTAACCGGCTTCTTTACACACACTTTGGGTTTAGTCTTTTCCCAGTTAAACACTGAACATACTGTTTCTCATCAGACCCAAATAAACTGAACTTCCTCTAATCACTGAAGTGCACTCTGGACCAGTTCTCCTCTGCCCACACAACATGTTCCTCAGCAAAGGCAAGTCTAGCCTTTTTATTCTTTCTGCTGATGAGGTTTGATCACTGCAGAGTGAGCTTTGAGTCCAAATTGTCTTAAACAGAGAGACACTTGGCCCTTTTCCACTAGCACCTACTTAGCCCGACTCATCTCGACTCTACTCGGTTTTGTAGGGTTTTCCATTAGTACCTAGTACCTGGTATTAGGTATTATTTTGGTACCCACTGTACTTGAGTGAGGTTCCAACTGTGCTGAGTCGAGCTGAAAATGTGACGTCAACAGATTGCAGGCCACTGATTGGCCAGGGCTGACATAACGTTCGGCTCAGGAGACGCACACACACAGGTTCAGAGTAGTTCAAACTGTTTATTAACAACAGGGATGTTTGGGTGCGTGTCTGCGGAATGTTAATGTGTTGGTGGTGGCGTCTGCTTCGGACCCAGAGGCAGGAGACCGTTCAGCCGGCAACCCTATGGGAGAAATCAGACACAGGGTGATGAGCACACACCAACACGGGAGGAGAATAGGCGAGGGAGAGAAGCTTACTTGTTTTGGCAGATGACTGGCGCTTCAAGGATGGAAGCCCGGGAGACAGCCACCTGCAGGGCTCGGTGCAGCAGCGAGGAGAGACGAGGGACGGGATTGTCCGCCGCCGAGGAATCCACCTGTGCACAGGGGAGCAGACTGGAGAGATGAGGTAAGTGAACTTCTTACCGGAGATGAGGATGCTGAAGAGAATGTGGTAGAAGTCCATACGAAGGAAATGAAGTCTACGGCTTCAGGCCGACGCTCAGGGCGAGGCGGCTTTTATCCTTCGCCGCTGACGAGTAGCAGGTGCGTGAGCAGGTGGCGCCGCTGATGAATGGCGCGGCGTGACAGTACTCCCCCCTCTAGCAGCGCCTCCTGGCGATGGCTTATCCGGGTGCGCTCGGTGGAAGTCCGCGATGAGCGATGGGTCCAACACAAACGACGGGGGCACCCACTGTCGATGCTCGGGCCCATAGCCCTCCCAGTCCACCAAGTATTGCAACCCACGACCCCGGCGCCGGGAGTCCAGGATGGAGGAGGCGGACCAGGCCGGATGGCCACCAATCATCCGGGGCGCGGGTTGCGCTGCAGGAGGAGGGCAAAGGGGGTCAGTAACCGCCAGTTTCACCTTCGACACGTGGAAAGTAGGATGAATGCGGAGGGAGGGGGGAATAGCCACGCGCACAGCCACCGGGTTGATGATCCGGGTGATGGGGTAGGGACCCATGAAGCGCTGTGCCAGCTTTCTCCTCTCGCCTTTTAGAGTGACGTCCTGGGTGGAAATGTAAACAAGCTGCCCAACTCTGTACGCCGGGGCAGGTCTCCTACGCCGGTCCGCCACAGTCCTGTTGCGCTCCGCTGTGCGCAATAGCGCATGGCGCGCGGCAGCCCAGGTGGAGCGGAACTGCCTGAGATGGGCCCTAACTGACGGGACAGTTACCTCACTCTCCTGCTCCGGAAACAGCGGGGGGTCGTAACCCAGGGACGCTTTGAAGGGAGACATCCCTGTAGCAGAAGAGCGAGCGGTGTTGTGGGCATACTCAACCCAGGCAAGATGGTTGCTCCAGGACGCGGGTTTGGATCTGGACACACAGCGGAGCGCAGCCTCCAGCTCCTGGTTGGTCCTCTCACACTGCCCGTTGGATTGGGGGTGATGGCCAGAGGAGAGGCTCACCTTGGCTCCGATGGCGTTGCAGAAAGACCTCCAAACCTCAGATGAAAACTGGGGGCCCCGGTCCGAGACCACGTCCACCGGAATCCCATGCAGCCTGACCACGTGTTGGACGAGGAGGTCCGCCGTCTCCAGGGCAGTAGGGAGGCCTCGCAGGGGGACGAAGTGCACGGCCTTGGAGAAGCGGTCCACGATGGTCAGGATGGTGTCATAGGAGTTGGAGATGGGGAGTCCGGTGACGAAATCCAGAGCGATGTGCGACCAGGGCCTGCCAGGGACGGGCAGGGGCTGGAGCAGACCCGCTGGAGGGGCATTTCCCGACTTGCAGGTGGCACAGATTGGGCAAGCCCGGGCGTAGCGGGCTGCATCCCTCCGCAGGCCTGGCCACCAAAAGGACCGTTGGAGGAGATCTATCATCCGGGAGGTGCCAGGGTGACAGGTGAGCTTGGAGGTGTGGAGCCAGTGGATGACCTCTCCTCGGACCGCGGATGGCACGAACAGCCTCCCCTCCGGTCCGCCGCCAGGGTCAGGTTCCACCTCCTGTGCCTTCCGGATCTTGCTCTCAATGTCCCACGAGATGGCTCCCACGACGCACGACCTGGGCAGGATGGAGTGGGGCGCCTCCTCCGACTCCACGGGGGCGAACTGCCTGGAGAGGGCGTCAGGCAGGACGTTCTTAGAGCCAGGCCTGAAGGTGATGGAAAATTGGAACCTGGCGAAGAACAGGGACCAGCGCGCCTGGCGGGCGTTCAGGCGCTTGGCAGACCGTAAGTATTCCAGGTTCTTGTGGTCCGTGAGGACCACAAACGGCAGGCTTGCCCCCTCCAACCAGTGGCGCCACTCCTGCAGGGCGAGCTTGATGGCCAAGAGCTCTCTGTCCCCCACATCGTAGTTCCTCTCCGCCGGGGACAAGCGCCGGGAGAAGAAGGCGCACGGTCGCTTGGCGCCATCGTCCGGTGACCGCTGGGACAGCACTGCTCCCACTCCCGTGTCCGAGGCGTCTACCTCTACAATGCACTGCAGCGCGGGGTCGACCTGGCGAAGGACCCGGGAGGAGGAGAATTCCGCCTTCAGCGCCTCAAAGGCGGCAGCGACCTCTTCGGTCCACCGGAACGGGACCTTCGGGGACGTGAGGCGGGTCAGTGGTCCCACGATGGCACTGAAGTTGGGGACAAAGCGGCGGTAGAAATTGGCGAAGCCAACAAATTGCTGCACCTGTTTCCGAGATGCAGGTGTGGGCCATTCCACCACCGCCTTTACCTTCTCTGGGTCGGGGAGCACCTTATCGTGGGCGATGATGAACCCCAGGAAGGATGTACTCCTGGCGTAAAATTCACACTTTTCCGCCTTAACGTACAGACGATTCTCCAGCAGCCTTTGGAGGACCCGCCTCACGTGGACCTGGTGCTCATCCCTGGACTTGGAGAAGATGAGAATATCGTCCAGGTAGACGAACACGAAAAGGCCAATGAAGTCCCGGAGGACGTCATTAATGAGGCGCTGGAAGACTGCAGGAGCGTTGGTCAACCCGAACGGCATCACCAGATATTCAAAGTGGCCGTTCGGGGTACGGAAGGCCGTTTTCCACTCATCTCCCTCCCGGATCCGGACGAGGTGGTAAGCGCTGCGTAGGTCCAGCTTGGTGAACCAGGTCGCCCCCTGGAGGGAGTGGAAAGCAGTGTCCATGAGAGGCAGGGTGTAACGGTCCCTCTCCGTGATATTGTTGAGGGCCCGGTAGTCGATACAAGGGCGGAGGGACCCATCCTTTTTCCCCACGAAGAAGAACCCTGCCCCCACGGGTGACGATGATGGGCGGATAATCCCAGCACTTAATGACTCCTTCAGGTAGGCGTTCATCGTCTCCTTCTCCGGCGCAGACAGGCTGTAAAGGCGACCAGAAGGTAAGGGAGCCCCCTGGCGGAGGTTGATGGCGCAGTCATAGGGCCGATGAGGGGGAAGAGACATAGCTTTCGCTTTGCTGAACACTATACCCAGGTCGTGAAATTCTGGGGGCACCAGAGACAGGTCCGGGGGTGCAGCGTCCGTAGCAGGGGGAGGAGCGGACGGAGAGCAGGCAGCGGACTGAAGGCAGGTGCCCATACAGAACGTACTCCATGCCGAGATCCCAGCTGATCTCCAATCCAGGACCGGATTGTGAAGGCGGAGCCAGGGATACCCCAGGATGACGGGCGACACAGAGTTGGGAAGGACGTAAAAGGTCATTTCCTCCCGGTGGTTTCCCGAGATGATGACCGGTAGGGGAACAGTTTGATGTGTCACTCTCCCGAGGGTGGCACGGGAGAGGTGGATCAGGGAGATGGGAGTGTTGAGTGCCTGGCAGCGGATGCCCAATCGGGTTGCCAGGCTTTGTGAAATGAAGCTGCCTTCTGCGCCCGAATCCACCAGTGCGTGGGTGAGGTGCCCAGTAGAGTTATGGCAGAAACGGATGGGCAGCTTCAATTGAGAAAGTGATCCTAACCGATTGACATCCGCGAGGCTTCCAACAGTGACTCGCGGACCCCACCGACTGGCTTTCCGTGGACAACGCTCCACGGTGTGTTGGTCGCCTCCGCAATACATGCAGAGGCCCAACTCACGGCGGCGTTGTTTCTCCACAGGGGAAAGTTTAGTCCAGGCCGTCACCATCGGCTCCGACTCCTCGGGGCGCGATGCTGGCGGCGCCGCCAGGGGGCGAGCTTGGAACAGGTGCGGCGAGGCTCCACGAGGGCGAGAAGAAGAAGACCTCCGCCCCGAGGAGCGCTCGCGCAGCCTGTTATCCAAACTTATCGCTAAGGATGTCAGCTCCGCTAGCGTCCCAGGGATATCCCGACCAGCCAGTTCATCCCTCAGATCACTATTGAGGCTGCGGAGGAACAGGCCACAGAGGGAGCGTTCCTCCCAGCCCAATTCCTCCGCCGCTACCCGGAAGTCGACCGAGTGGTCCGCTGCCGACCGGCTTCCCTGCTGGAGAGCGAGAAGCCGATCGACCTGGACCGTTTCGGTTTGTGAGTGGTCAAAGACCTCCAGAAAGCGCCTCACGAATTGGTCATAGGTGAGGGTGGCATAACTGGGCCTCGCCATTACGGCGTAGGTCCAAGTTAACGCACGCCCCTCCAGAAGATTCCCTATGTAACCAATTCGGCTGTGATCCGAGGGAAAATCTCCGGGCACACGGTGGAACACGGACTCACACTGCATAATAAACCCCCGCGCTCCGCCGAGCTTACCGCTAAAGCGGGCGGGGGTCGGAATCGGCGTGAGCCGAACCGGTGCCACTGGAGCCGGCTGGACGGCCGCTGGAACAGCAGGAGCCGCGCCACCCTGGTGAGTCGGGAGGAACGGCTGTTGGGGGTCCAAGCGGTTCAATCGGTTAGTCAGTTCTAATAATTGATGAAGAACCACCTGTTGCTGATAAACAATCTGATCCACCCGAGCCTCGAGGATGGTAAACCGGTGTGCGAGCCCGCCGTCTGCCGAGCCGCTCTGCTGAAGCCGTACTGACATAACGTTCGGCTCAGGAGACGCACACACACAGGTTCAGAGTAGTTCAAACTGTTTATTAACAACAGGGATGTTTGGGTGCGTGTCTGCGGAATGTTAATGTGTTGGTGGTGGCGTCTGCTTCGGACCCAGAGGCAGGAGACCGTTCAGCCGGCAACCCTATGGGAGAAATCAGACACAGGGTGATGAGCACACACCAACACGGGAGGAGAATAGGCGAGGGAGAGAAGCTTACTTGTTTTGGCAGATGACTGGCGCTTCAAGGATGGAAGCCCGGGAGACAGCCACCTGCAGGGCTCGGTGCAGCAGCGAGGAGAGACGAGGGACGGGATTGTCCGCCGCCGAGGAATCCACCTGTGCACAGGGGAGCAGACTGGAGAGATGAGGTAAGTGAACTTCTTACCGGAGATGAGGATGCTGAAGAGAATGTGGTAGAAGTCCATACGAAGGAAATGAAGTCTACGGCTTCAGGCCGACGCTCAGGGCGAGGCGGCTTTTATCCTTCGCCGCTGACGAGTAGCAGGTGCGTGAGCAGGTGGCGCCGCTGATGAATGGCGCGGCGTGACAAGGGCGTAATGTCACTGGATGAAAGCAACGTCTTCACAAGATTCAAAACCGCCATTTGTAAATTCGGCCGTGAGTTTTTATTGTTTCTGTGATAATCAACGATCACAATCACAAAACACTCATCAACTTCCCCGTGAGCAGCCATCAGCTCAGAGACCTCCTGGTATACGTTCACTTTGGGTTGCTCTGCTGGCAACGGGGCTGAAAAGTTCATATAGTTAAGATAAGATAAGATAAACTTTATTGTCCCTCATGCGGCGGCATGGAATAAAGCGGCGTTGTTGGAGGTTTTAAGTAGAGTTTTATTATCATACCGCCGTCACGGGATCCCCACTCCAGCCCAAGTGTGTGCAGGCTGGATGGGGATCCTCTGGCTCTCAGAGAAGGAGAGGAGAGGTGGACACGTGTGTGTCCTACAGCAGAGGTTGAATCAGAATCAGATTCTGATTCTGATTCTGATCTACAGCAGAGGTTGAGAGATAGAGAAGGTGTTACAGAACCTGTGCAGTATTTATACCCAACTCAAACAATACATCAAAGCAGGTCTGATCAAAGGGACTGCAGAACAGGCATGAGATATTTGCATTTGTGAGACACAGACAGGATGCATGAACACAACGCATGGGTGGCACATTAACCTCACAGCAGTGAAATGCATAAATGGCTGATTAGATCACAGCATGCAGCGGAAAAAACCAGGAGTAGCGAGCTGTCCGTCCTTAGTCTGTTTGTGGGGGTTTTCCCAAACCGCCACAGCTCCCCCCCAGAGGGCTCGGCAGGTGGTCGAGACCTCGATAGTGCAGCTTGGGCAGCGAGCAGGGAAAAGCTCTGCGCAGGAGGGGGTGGAGGGGGGTGGGGGTAGTAAAAGCCGGCCGGAGACGATGAGAAGTCTGGGCCGCGCAAAAAAATTGCTTGCTGCTCCGCGACGTCGAGGGGTTGTCCCGTTGCGCATGCGGAGATCACAAGAAGAAAAATTAGTTACTGGCTCCTCTCGCGATTAAGTCCTGCAAGGATTAATAGTGGCCATGAAGAAAAGACGAGGCTGCGTGGCGGCTGTGATGAGAACAGAGGGACTGGCGTGTTGGCTTTAGGTGCGGGCACAGCCTTAAAGCGCTCAGGAACCGCAAACCGCTGAATTCCCTATGTGTGCCGTGGCTGAGACTGTTAACAAATCCTTCGAGCATGCTGCATGCATGCCTCAGGTGAGCGAGCAGCCCTGAAGGGCAGCGGCGAAGGAGGAAGGCAGTCTGTGGAGCCGTATGTGTCCCGTGCGTGGTGCGCCGTGCCCGTGACTCCCCGGTGCGTGTGCCGGGGTCCCGTGCGTGGGTGGGCCGCTGGAGAGGAGAACCAGGGTCAGGGAGCTTGCTGGAGATCATCCCTGTTGCCTGTTGGAGCGGTGAAGGAAAGTAGACGCTCTGTCACTCGCTCGGCCATGGTGCGTTCAGGTCCACGTGTGCTCCGTCGGCCATGGGGATCGCCGTCGTGGAGAGGGGACGAGGTGCATGCGCTCACGGTGTGGAGGAGCTGTGAGCGTGGCCGGTCCAGCGTGGATGTGCCGATCTAGGCGTGCAGATCTCACCATGAAACGCTGCTCAGCTTTCCCGGTCGTGGGTGTTCTCCGTGGGGTTTCGCCTGGAAAACTCCGCGTTGAGGTCTCCCTGAAGCAGAAGGGAGGGCAGATCATTCAGGCTGCCGCGTTCGCTGGTCGTCGGAGAATCACCGCCGGGCGTTGCGTTCGCTGGCAGCGTGTTCGTTTCAGCGTTGGGTCACCAGTGCGGCGGCATGAAATAAAGCGGCGTTGTTGGAGGTTTTAAGTAGAGTTTTATTATCATACCGCCGTCACGGGATCCCCACTCCAGCCCAAGTGTGTGCAGGCTGGATGGGGATCCTCTGGCTCTCAGAGAAGGAGAGGAGAGGTGGACACGTGTGTGTCCTACAGCAGAGGTTGAGAGATAGAGAAGGTGTTACAGAACCTGTGCAGTATTTATACCCAACTCAAACAATACATCAAAGCAGGTCTGATCAAAGGGACTGCAGAACAGGCATGAGTTATTTGCATTTGTGAGACACAGACAGGATGCATGAACACAACGCATGGGTGGCACGTTAACCTCACAGCAGTGAAATGCATAAATGGCTGATTAGATCACAGCATGCAGCGGAAAAAACCAGGAGTAGCGAGCTGTCCGTCCTTAGTCTGCTTGTGGGGGTTTTCCCAAACCGCCACACCTCAAGGGGAAATTTGTCTTGGGCTTGTCACCCGTGCTGCAACCACACAATCCACACATACACAATGGATGTAGTACATAATAAATGAAATAAAACCCAATAAATAATACAAGTACATACTGTACATACATAAATATATAACAGCAGTCATTAAGAACAGGAGTTATAAGTGTCCCTGACCTATTTATCTGAGTTTAAAAGTTTTACTGACGTCGGGATAAATGAGTTCTTGTATCTATTGAACCTGCACTTGGGGACTCTGTATCTCCTCCCTGAGGGCAGCCGCACATATTCATTGTTTAGTACATGGCTCATGTCACTGATTATTTTTTGAGCTTGTCTACAGGCTGCCTGGTCGTGTAAGATCTGCATGGGTAAATACTCTTTAACTCCAATAATTTTCCATGCTGTATGAATTAAACGCAACACTCTGTTCTTTAGTTTCACAGAGAGGTTGCCAAACCAAGCTGTAATGCTGTATCTAATACAGCTCTCCAACACAGCTTGGTAAAATATTAGCATAATCCTTTTATCAACGCCATGTATTCTTAATCTACGCAAGAAATGCAGCCGCTGTTGTAGTCTACTACAGAGGTAATCAATATGTGTGCTCCAGGTTAATGAATTGTCAATAAATACTCCCAAATATTTATAGGAACTAACCTGTGTTATAGTGTGGTTGTGGATGACCACAGGCCTGTGGTCACCAACTCCCCGAGGGTCAAACACCATCTCCTTTGTTTTATCAGTATTCAAAATGAGATGACTGTCATCACACCAATTGACAAACCTCTGAATTTCTATAAAATAGCTTGACAGATCATGAGTCTTTTGAAGTAGTGATAAAACAGCAGCGTCATCAGAAAATTTAATAATTTGATTGCCTGGATAGACACTTCTGCACTCATCAGTGTACAAGGTGAACAAAAATGGTGAACTAACACAGCCTTGGGGAGCTCCTGTGCTGAGGGTTCTGGATTTAGATAAAGTTCCATTTACACTAACTTGCTGTTTACGATAAGTTAAAAATGAGTGGTACCATGTAATAATTACAGGATGCACTTTAAAATCATTTAACCTCTTAATTAAAAGGTGTGGCTGCAGTGTGTTAAAAGCTGAACTAAAATTAACCAATAAAAGACGTGCATATGAGGTTGTCTCTTCCAAATGTTTAAACACAGAATGAGTTAAGGTTAAAATAGCATCCTCTGTACTTCTATTATTTTTATAAGCAAACAGCAGAGGATCCAAAAGTCCTCCAAAATCAGTTTTCAGAATGTCAATGACAATCTTCTCGAGGCACTTCATTACCAGTGAGGTCAGTGCAACAGGACGATAGTCATTATTCTCTTTGCAGCTTGCTTTTTTTGGTACAGGAATTATAATAGAGCTTTTCCAAATTACTGGGACAGAACACGTATCTAAAGACTTCTGGTAGATGGGACTCCAGGCTTCTGCTAGCTCCTCACTACATGACTTCAGTAAGCGCCCAGAGATCCCATCTGGTCCAGATGCCTTCCTGGGGCACATACAGTACGTGAGAAAAATCTTTCCACAACATGCTGGTCAACTATAATTTTTTCAGAGCCTGAAACTGATATAGCGTCCAGAGCAGCTTTTTGTTCATGAGAAAAATCTCTAGTCTCATATCTGCAAAAGAAATTATTCAACTCGTTTGCCTTTTCTTCCTCATTCATTACATTAATGCAGGTTTTGGATGGAGTCATCTTTATCATTACTTTAACTGAGTCCC
Organism: Pholidichthys leucotaenia; assembly: GCA_020510985.1. Taxonomy (NCBI): domain Eukaryota; kingdom Metazoa; phylum Chordata; class Actinopteri; order Cichliformes; family Pholidichthyidae; genus Pholidichthys; species Pholidichthys leucotaenia. Next base: position 404,557,869 of record CM035836.1, on the reverse strand, counting down.
ACAATTTCCTAGAACTTTTTCCTAGGCATTCAGATTCAAATTTCTTCCTCGTCTCATCTCTAGCTGTTCTTAGTTTGTAATTAATTTCTTTCTGTATATTTTTCACACTTAACATGTCCCCATTCTTAAAAGCAATCTTTTTCTGTACTATGCACCGTTTTAATTCCTTGGAAATATAAGTACTGTACTTATTATTGGGGTACATAGTGATTACTTTCTGAGGTAAAACATTTTCTTTACAGAATTTTATGTACTCAGTTATGGTATCTGTGGCCTCCTCCAACTCCAAGTTATGGAAGAGTCCCCAGTCGGTACAAGAAAAACAACCTCTCAAAGTTTCTATACCTTCATTGTCCCATATGAAGATTGTCTTTGTCTGTGGTTTGCTGCTTTTAAGCAAGGACTTGTAAGTAGGAATCAGATGAACAGCATTATGGTCTGAGGACCCCAAGGGGGGCTTAACCCTTGCTATATGGGCATTTTTGACGTTCCCATAGCATTTGTCCAAAATATTTTTCCCCCTTGTACTGCAGTTCACATATTGGCTGAAGCCAGGCAGTGCCGCATCCAGTTTGCAGTGATTAAAATCCCCTAAAAGCAAACAAGGTGCTTCAGGAGTGTGTTCCAGTTGTCTGTGTACACAGTCCACGATAGCGTTCGCCGCACTGAAAGCGTTCCCACTGGGCGGGATATAAACGGTGCATAATAAAATGTTTTCAAATTCGCGGGGGAGATAAAAGGGTCTCAGGCTTAAGCACAGCAGTTCTATGTCCGGGGTACAAAGCGATTCTCTCGTAGTGAACTGTGAACACCATTTGTTCTTAACGTACACACAAATACCCCCTCCTCTGATCTTACTGGAGAGCGCGTCCCTGTCCTGCCGCACCAGGGAGAAGCTGTCCACGGATAGGAGCGAGTCAGGTACATCCTCCTGAAGCCATGATTCCGTGAAAACGAGCAGGCATGACTCCCGGTACTCGTATAGGAACCTGGCCTTGATTTTGAGTTCCTCCATTTTGCTCTTCAGTGAGCAGACATTACAGAGCAACATGGATGGCAGTGGCAGCCTATTCTCTCTCCTCCGCAGTCTCTGTCGTACTCCGCCACATTCCCCTCTCTTCCGCGACCGGCTTCTACGTCCTCCCGCTGGATTTCGTAAGAGCTCCCTAGGCAGGAGGGGTGCTGAGACGTGGCTGGAACGAAGAAGCAGGAGCTAGTCTCAAGTATAGCTCAGGAGCGTGGTCGGCCTCATGTCCCGATCCACTTGGGTACAGTGGTGTATTATCCCAAGCAACCAGATCACAAGCAGTCCCTTTAGCAAAAACATCATTGTGATACTTCAAACTGAGCACTAAAAACTAAGTACTACAAACATACACACACAGTAGCAGCACAGGGTAGCCCGGGTCGCAGCAGAGCAGCGCCACCAGCAGCGTCCATGTTGAAAAAAGTGGTCAAATTTGATCAAATATGGTTATTTTTCAACAGTCTCCCCTTCGGTCCATATACTTCTTCAATCGGTGTTGCAGTGCTTGGCTCCCTGCACTTGAAAAATAAACTACATTTGGTCAAATTTGACCACTATGAACTTTTCAGCTCCGTTGACGGCGGAGCGACCCGAAATGAAAAAGTATACCAGGAGGTCTATGAGCTGATGGTTGCTCATGGGAAAGATGGTGAGTAATTTCCTGTAATGAACCCACCCACCTTAAGGTGATACTCAGTTGTAATGGAAAATGACCTAAACCGTGTCAGGCTGAGTATAGAGATGGGGTGAGTCGAGCTAAGTAGGTACTAGTGGAAAAGTGGCTACTGTGTGCCAAGACAGATCATTGCCCTGTTCAGCAGTGAAGTGGTGAGCAATTCCAGTTGCAGTGTTAAACTGATTCCCCATTGAGAGTCTTTGCATCATCCTGTCCCCTAAACCAGAGCAGTGTGAGAAACTAGTGATGTCCTATGGGCGCAGATGTGCTGAAGGCAGTCAAAGCAAGGGCCTCTACACTTCCTATTAATTTTTCAATGCTACAGCCCTAAAGAGGAGAGCATGCTTACTCGGGGAAAAATGTTCTTCCTGAACTTATATATATATATATATATATATATATATATATATATATATATATATATACACTACCGTTCAAAAGTTTGGGGTCACCCAGACAATTATTTTGTGTTTTCCATGAAAAGTCACACTTATTTACCACCATGAGTTGTAAAATGAATAGAAAATATAGTCAAGACATTGACAAGGTTAGAAATAATGATTTGTATTTGAAATAATAATTTTTTCCTTCAAACTTTGCTTTCGTCAATGAATCCTCCATTTGCAGCAATTACAGCATTGCAGACCTAACATGATTGCACAAGGGTTTTCTAATCATCCATTAGCCTTCTGACGCAATGAGCAAACACATTGTACCATTAGAACACTGGAGTGATAGTTGCTGGAAATGGGCCTCTATACACCTATCTAGATATTGTACCAAAAACCAGACATTTGCAGCTAGAATAGTCATTTACCACATTAGCAATGTATAGAGTGTATTTCTGATTAGTTTAAAGTTATCTTCATTGTAAAAAAGTGCTTTTCTTTCAAAAATAAGGAAATTTCTAAGTGACCCCAAACTTTTGAACGGTAGTGTATATATACATAGTATATATGCTGTATGTGGTGGATATAAAAATTCTACACACCCCTTTTAAAATGCCAGGTTTTGTGATGTAAAAAAAATGAGACCAAGATAAATCATTTCAAAACTTTTTCCACTATTAATGTGACCTATAACCTGTACAACCCAATTGAAAAACAAACTGAAATCTTTTAAGGGGAAAAATAAAAAATAAAAACTTACAATAACCTGTTTCCATAAATATGTACACCCTTAAACTAATACTTTGTTGCAGCACCTTTGGCTTTTATTACAGCACTCAGTCTTTTTGGGTAGGAGTCTATCAGTGTGGCACATCTTGATGTGGCAATAGTTGCCCACTCTTCTTTGCAAAAACACTCCAAATCTGTCAGATTGTGAGGACATCTCCTGTGCACAGCTCTCTTCAGATCACCCCACAGATGTTCGATCGGACTCAGGTCTGGACTCTGTTTGGGCCATTCCAAAACCTTTATCTTCTTCTGGTGAAGCCATCCTTTTGTTGATTTGGATGTGGGCTTTGGGTCATTATTGTGCTGAAAGATGAAGTTCATCTTCAGCTTTCTAGCAGAAGCCTGAAGGTTTTGTGCCAACACTGACTGATATATGGAACTGTTCATAATTCTCTCCACCTTGACTACGGCCCCAGCTCCAGCTGAAAAAAATGGCCCCAAAGCATGATGGTGCTGCCACCATGCTTCGCTGTAGGTGTGATGTTGTTTTGGTGATCAGCAGTGTGGTGTTTGCGCCAAATATACCTTTTGGAATTATGGCCAAAAAATTCAACCTTGGTTTCATCGGACCATAACACATTTTCCCACATGCATTTGGGAGATTTCAAATGTGTTTTTGCAAAATGTAGCTGGGCTTGGATGTTTTTCTTTGTAAGATGAGGCTTCCACCTTGCCACCCCACCCCATAGCCCAGACATATGAAGAAGATGGGAGATTGTTGTCACATGTACTTAACAGCCAGTACTTGCCAGAAATTCCTGCAGCTCCTTCAATGTTGCTGTAGGCCTCTTGGCAGCCTCCCTGACCAGTTTTCTTCTTGTCTTTTCATCAATTTTGGAGGGATGCCCAGTTCTTGGTAATGTCACTGTTGTGCCAAATTTTCTCCACTTAATGATGACTGTCTTCACTGTGTTCCATGGTATATTTAATGCTTTGGAAATTCTTTTGTACCCTTCTCCTAACTGATACCTTTGAACAATGAGATCCCTCTGATGCTGTGGAGTCTTCTTATGCCATGCAGCAAACTCTCCTTTATTGAACACACACAACTATACAGTATATATACTGGTGCTGCAGCCCGCCTGACGTCACTACCCAGGGTGGGTACGGCAAGCCCCACGGGCCACACACACACACACACACACACACCACACTCTCCACACAACATTCCCCTCCCCCTTACAAAAGTCCAAAACACATACACACAATTCAGACCCACCCCAATTTAGGACCCGAATCATGCACTAAGAAAATAATGGGGAACAGTGAACTGACATTCACCCTAAAGCAACTAAAACTAGGGGAGGACAGGTGGACTGCCGTCCCACCCCACACAGCGACGTGGATTATTCTGCCGCTTGTACAAAATAAAGCAGTTCATATAAAAAAAACTAAAACACTGCTGTGTCTCTACACTAAACAATACATAAAATAACCCCATATCACAACACACATTCACATGCACATATGAACATTAACAACTATCATTAAAACACCATATAAACATATTTTCATTGAAAAAATTACGTTACACCACTGTCCACAAGCAGCCAAGGATAAAGCAGGCTTGGGGGCCCAGGGCAGCCCCTTGGCATGCGTGCCCCTGAAAGCCACCTGCCCCCGGGGTTGAACCCGACCCCACAGGCGAAAACGTCTCTTCTCCTCACCCACGACCGCTTCTCTCGTCTGGACCCGCCATCCGACACCTCCTCACGGATACGAACCCGGTCCGTAACTCTTAGGGGGGGTCCGCTCGACCTGCAGTGCACGCAGTCCCTCCGTGCCTGTCAGTTCACCCCCGACCGTCTTCAAAGCTGCCGCAGCTGCCGCCGTTGTAGCCCCAGACACTCCCGCCCCCCTGTTGCCGAGCTCCGGGGAAAGCTGTAGCCCACTCATCGGCGTCGCTCGTCGACCCAGGCGCCTCGCTGCTACTCCCAGCACCCTTGTCTAAGTTGCTCCGCTGCGCTGCCTCTGTACCCGGCTGTCGCTGCTCTCTCCCAGGGCTCTCAGCATCACTCTCATCGGTGTCACTCGTCAACCCAGGCGCCTCGCCGCTACGCCCAGCACCCTTGTCCAAGCGCTCCGCTCCGCTGCGGTACCTCTGCACCCGGCTGCCGCTGTTGTTTCCCGGGGCTCTCAGCATGCTTATGCCCTCTCTCCTGCTGCCCCGACTCCAGCTGCGGGGAAAGCTCAGTTGAGTCTGGTCGCTGCTCTCCCTCCATGCTGTCTCCGCTCACCGCACTGTCTTCACCACCAGTGCTATGGTCGTGCACCGTGCTGAGCTCCTCGGCTGGCTTGCCGTCTTCGGTGACCGGGGGCTCCGGTCCCCCCTCGATACCTAGCTGGTAGCTTGTACTTTGGTTTTGGCGCACACCTAGCTTCGTAGCTAACCTTGCTGTTGCCACAGACTGAGCCCTTAGCTTCTCTGAGCTAAATAGCTTAGCTCATTTAGGCGCCAACAGCTTCACAACCCACAGCTTCTTGTCCCTTGTATGTTCGGCAAAATCTCCAGCCAGTCACTCAACAGCATTCATATAAGCCTCCATCTCTCCCAACATGCGGAGAATTCTCTGACCCTCTATGACGAAACGGCAGACCAGGAGCATTCGTCCTCGGTCCCCTGCTGAGTCTACCCAGGCCCAGCTCAGCAACGTGTCCCCCAAGCATGGCCACCCAGTCTGGCCCCAGGATCGCTGGCTTTCCCGGACACTCCAGAAACGGTAGTAGAGGAGAAGGTAGCCCACACACCTCCATGGTTTATTCTCGTTGCCAAAATGTTATGTCGGTAATCAGAGACTGGAGTCTTCTTATGCCGTGCAGCGAACTCCCCTTTACTGAACACACACAATTATATATACTGGTGCCATAGCCCGCCCGACGTCACTACCCAGGGCGGGTACGGCAAGCCCCACAGGCCACACACACACACACACACACACACACCCACACACACCCACCCACACACACACACTCTCCACACAACATGGACCATGGCTTGTGCTGTAAAATGCGACTTCAGAAATGTCAGGAAAAGCCTACTACAACAGCTGAACTTTATTTGACGTTAATCAGAGGCACTTTAAATGGTTAAATGGTGGCAGGTGTGTGCTGACTCCCATTTGGCATGAGTTTGAATGTGACTGGTTAATTCTGAACACAGCCACATCCTCAGTTATAAGAGGGTGTGCATATTTATGCAAACAGGTTATTATAAGCTTTTTATTTTTTATTTTTCCCTTTAAAAGATTTCAGCTTGTTTTTCAATTGGGTTGTACAGGTTATAGGTCACATTAAGGGTGGAAAAGTTTTGGAATGATTTATCTTGGTCTCATTTTTTACATCACAAAAACCTGGCATTTGAACAGGGGTGTGTAGACTTTTTATATCCACTGTATATATATCTCTAAGATATATTTGGTCAGGAAATAAAACCAAGCAATCTATGCTGCAGCCCTATATTCCCACTTTAATTTCAGTGTGATTCTGCTTTCCTTGGATTGCATGCTTATGTGACTTTTTGCTTGTTTATTACTCTGTGCTGATGTGCCACTGCCCGTGATGAGTGATCTCCTTTTTTCACAACCTCACTTTTACTGGCAGACAACCTGCTAATGAATAATTTACTATGATGCCAACGTCCTCAGCTTAGACAGAGAAAATTGTTTCGGAAACACATGAATGTTTAACGACGAGTCACTGAACCGCCGTGGCGTCTGCAGGGGCCTCACTGGTGTCATTAATTTGTGCCCAAACTGCGATCAGAAGGTTGAAGCAAAAGTGCGCGCCTCCATGCAAATTCAGCAGGAAAAACCCCTCAAAATTCCCTTTGATTTGTTGGGAGGAATCATTTGTTTCTATGCTGATACATTTTCGGACTGATACAAATGAATGACGAGCTTTACATTTCAGTGCAAAATGAAATGCAGCAGTCATCTGACAAGGGGAAGGGGTGGGTAGGTGGGTGAGTTTTAAGCCACCTCTTAGCATCGTTGGCAGTGTATCTGCCTGGTTTGGCAATATTCCCTGTAAGCTCTGTATAGAAGGATTCAGTGTGCATGAAAACACAAACTTTTAGCACTGCCTCGTTGCTGTGAAGGGCATCCAGATTAACATTAGATGAAATGAGAGCAGAAATACAACAACAGCAAATGCTTTCACATCAGTTCTTTTCTTTACGAACATAGTGCATCAAACATCTTGACAATAATGAATTAGAATTGTTTTTTCACAATAACTACACTGTGAGCAAATATTTGCGTTGTATGAAAACATTAGCTTTTTGTAATAAGAGAATTCTAATATTGCAACCATTGCTTCACCTACAATACTAAATGGTTCTGATGTTGGTCCACTGTTTTTTGTCAAGTCCAAAGTCAGCGCAGTCGTCTACCTGGAAATTTTATAGCACTTCATGCTTCCCTCTGCTGACAAGCTTTATGGAGATGCTGATTTCATTTTCCAGCAGGACTTTACACCTGCTCACACTGCCAAAAGTACCAATACCTGGTTTATTGACCATGGTATCATTGTGCTTGGTTGGCCAGCAAAGTCTCCTGACCTAAATCCCATACAGAATCTATGGGGGATTGTTAAGAGGAAGATGAGAGACACCAAACCCAACAATGCAGACGAGCTGAAGGTCACTATCAAAGCAACCTGGGCCTCTATAACACCTCAGCAGTGCCACAGGCTGATCACCTCCATGCCACGCCACACTGATCCAGTAATTCATGCAAAAGGAACCCTAACCAAGAACTGAGTGTGTACATGGACATACTTTTCAGTCGGCCACCATTTCTATTAAAAATATATATTTTTTTAAATTAATCATATGTAATATTCTAATTTTTTAGAGAAACTGAATTTGGGGTTTTCATGAGCTGTAAGCCATAACTATCACAGTTAAAAGAAATAAACACTTGAAATATATCACTCTGTGTGTAATGAATCTGTATGAGTTTTTTTTTAAATTGAATTACTGAAATAAATCAACTTTTCAATGACATTCTAATTGACTGAGATGCACCTGTATATTTGAAACCTTTTCATGCAAATGTGCAACCTTTTTTTTAAAAAAAAGTATCCTTTTATGTAAAATTGAGTCCTTTTTTCTGTAGTGAATTTTTATTAAAAATATGCATATCTATCTATCTATCTATCTATCTATCTATCTATCTATCTATGCAATTTGTCATGTGAATTTGATTTATCCTTGTAAATTTTTGACCCTCTTTAATTTTTGACTTTATCATCAAGTTGTTTTTCAATGTAAATTAATGAGATTTTTTTCCACTTAATTTGCAAGGAGTTTTTTTTTGGGGGGGGGGTAAATCTGGTAAGGATAATTATGTAATTTATCTCTGTTAACATCAAGCAGCTTTGGGAGAAAGCACATATCCAAATACTAAATATGAAAACCCATTAACAAAAAATATATCTGGATCTAATATTTGGTACAGCGCTTCATAGGGGAGGGAATCTTTTACCACCTTATGATTCAAGCCAGAATTGGTTCAGGGGCTCCATTTCAAGTTGAATAGACTTTCAGTGGCTCTTGATGCATCTTTTTTCCTAACATACAAATGTTAGTTTTCGAATGGAAAATAAAAGCATTCCTCCCCACTGTCTTCAGTGGCTCTATATTTTGTCTAGCCACAGCTGTACATTTTGGGCCCTGAAGCTGTCTGCCACACAGCTGCATGTCATATACATGCACTGAATAGATTCCACAGGGTCTCCTCTGGTAACATTTCTTGGTGGCGGGCCGCCTCGCCAGAAATTTTACCGCTGCGGCAAGGAGATATGAATTTATTAAGAAAAATATATGAAGCAATGACTTTTCGCAAGCACGCACATGAACAACGCGTGTGGCCGTCATCCGCGCCGAGTTTAGAAGCGCCCCGCTCACGCGAGTTTTCCGGTCAGTCAGCAAACAGCGTCTCGCTAAGCATGACTGTCCGACAGAGACATGAGTTTATTAAAGTTCTTTAAATGCAGAAAAAAATCATAAGAGCTGTAAGCACTGGAGGAGTTTATCATGGTTTTAACCCACTGTTAACAGGAGCAATAATGGAAGAGTCGCTTAGCTAAGACATGTGGTTAGAATTCATATGCAGCTTCATATGAAGGGAAAGGAAAGGGAGACTGATGAATTGCTGAGGATGTATTTTACCAGCCACTACAATATTAAGTTATGTTCTGTTGGAATTGCGGGAATGAAGAGACTGGCAATTTCTCTCTTTTCTTGCATGAGCAGGTGTGCCGTTTTTATTCTCCAGCGGCAGTGACTAAAAGCAACAGCTGAAAACACTAGCCCTCTTCTTCTTCTTTAAGATTTGATTGGCGGTTGGCAACCAGCTTACAGGTGCATTACCACCACTGATTTGATTATCATCACTCTATATCTTTGTATAAGGAGTTACAACTTCTTATGTGTGAAAAAATTATCCGTCTCGGCCGTGGCCAGACATCTGGTTGTTCCTGCAGCAGGCAGGGGTATGCTATCTTCACTCTAAACTGAGGTCCCTCAACGGCTGCCTAGAGAGGTGCCTGATGAGAAAGCCTGAGAGCACAACTATAACTGCCTAAGCAGATCATTCTGTACATGAACACATATTATGGTGAATTATGTCTTTAGAGTCCGCAACAGTTCCCTATTATGTACCTGGCAGGTTAAGGTGACCGAAATTCACCAAGTCAGTGACTTTAATCCGTCAGCAGCCTTCAGACAAACTAAACGTGCCAACATTTGATTTCAAAATAAGGGAGGTTTTTCCTGCCGTCTGGGTGGTGAGATTTCTAAAAAACAAAGTATAAATATAAAGAAATATTATAACAGGAATAACAGCATCCTTGGTCATTTAAGTTAATTTATTTCATTAAATACAATTTTATTAATATTTTTTCTTTGTAATCAGAGTTAAATTATTGTTCTGTTCTGACTGTAAAATTATGGTCAAAAATGTAAATTGTTATAAGGAAAAAGTAAAAAAAAATTATCACAGTCTGTTTCAAATTTATCTAAAAAACCCCCAGTAATTTTATTTTAAAAAACAGACAAAATTTAGTCATTAAATAATCCACAAATTTATAATAAAGTTTCAAATGTACAAGAAAAGTCAATTTTACAAGAGGAAATTACAAATTTGAGGAACATGGTTTCAACTTTAGATTTAGAAAGAAAATTAGAAAACTATAAGAAAATTGTTATAAATTTTTGAGAAAAACCTCAAACCTTCAAGAGTGAAGTCATTACTCAAGTTTTTAAGTGGGTGCTCTTTGTACCCTTAACTCTACTAGAAATTTTTGGTTGTCTGCTTTTAATTATTAATTTCAAAGCACTGCTTTTACATGAGTAGAATTTCTGGTTACTATACCCACCTGATCACATAATTTAAGTATGCATGAGTACATTACTATTATGAATATTTCTTTCCATTCCCTACTCTCTCAATGGAAAAAAGAAACACTAGAATAAAAATACAAAAAATACACATATTTTTGTCATTAATGTAAACCATGACAAAAAAATCCTACAGGACAAAACATGACACTTGATATTTTCTAACCTGTTTGTATACCACCATAGACAGAGAAAGAGGCTGAATTAGACAGAGCTCAGAGAGGGAAAGATGAGACAGAAGAGAGGAGCCAAGGAGAGGAAAGTGTTCAGGCAGAGGAAGGAGAGTAGGATAACACCACTAAAAAGTCTAAACACAGGATGTCTGGGTGGGACCCCAACTGGCCCAATATTCAAGCCTCGGTTGTACAGTACTTCAAATGGTAAGTTCCATATGCAACGTTACTGTGTAAAATTTTAAAAAGAAATATATAGTATAAAATTAACATATTCTATGTTTACTGTCCCCCTTTCCCCCGGGGAGAAAATATGTTGCCACCGCAATCTTTAAGCCAGAGGAAACACTATTCCATATGTCCACACAGTATGGCAGCTATGCTCCAGCGAGCTGATTTGAACACCCAGACTTAAATAAAATGAGGAGTTTGTATGGGGCTTTACGCACATCTGTGTTGTGTGCCATGCCAAAGACTGTCCAGGTGGGTACTAATTTAAAGAGACACACTTTTTTGCTCTGTTAATTGATTAATTAATTAATTACATTATCAATTAATATTTAAGAATTGAAGCAAGTTAGGTTAATTGGCCTCAAACTGGGGATTCTAAATTGTCCTTAGGTATGACTGTGAGAGTGAATGGCTGTGTGTCTCTCTGTGTTGGCCCTGCGATGGACTGGCGATCTGTCCAGGGTGTACCCTGCCTCTCGCCCAAAGATGCTGGGATAGGCTCCAGCCCCCCCACGACCCGAAAAGGATTAAGCGGAAGAAGATGGATGGATGGATGAAATCTTGACATTTGTGCATTGATTCAGAATCATTCACGTCTGCATTGCTATCTAAAATCAGCTTGAAATCAGCTTAAAATTACAATAAATACAATTTCCTGTGTTACATTTGAGTTAAGTGTACCAAGGCATCACCAATTTTAAAAGAAGAAAAATATAATTTGATTCCTTAAGAAAAAGTTTGCTGAGTTGCATTGCTATGTTTCCTGATTTACATCAGCTATTTCTGCTGCGTCTCTCACCCCCTTCATCCTCCCCACACTGTAAAGGTGCTGTGATGCACAGTAATGATGTATGACAGAACCGTCCCAGTAATGGCTGCTCGCACAGCCCTTGATTAAAAGGGGCATAAGATATGGAATTCTGACAAAGTTCTTATAAATTTCCTTTCCATTTGTGCAGGCTTCCTATCTGTATCTCAAATACTGGTCTCCTTGCCCCTGAAAATGTTGTTGCTCTAATCTTTTGACAGTGATTCTGTATCTTCTCCATTTCATTCTAGCATGAAGTTATTTTTTTCACTAACTGCAGCCAAACTGTTACTTCAGAGTGTTCACATAAGAGCTCTTAGGGGACACTTGACATTGAAAACACTCTTAACCCTACAGATTAACCTTTCTTGGCCCGATACAGTATAAAGACTGGAGGGCACTGATGCCCTGATGTGTGTGTGTGTCTCTGTGTGTGTGGGTGTGGGTGTGAGTGTCTCTGCCTCATCCACACACATTTGTGTTTCAAGTGGGGCACACACTGGAATTTTGAGGAAATTAATGATGACTGGATCACTTTTGATTATTATTATTATTATTATTATTATTATAGCACAAATCATCCCTGACACTCTTCTCTTGTGCACTGTCCATTGCTTTGGATGGTTGACCCCAGGTATTTAAACTCATCTACCTTGAATACCGTTACTCCTTGCATCTTTACTGTTACACCTGCCTCCCTCTCATTCACACACTGTCTAACTTTCATTCATCGTCTCTCCAGTGCATACCTCCACCTCTCCAGGTTCTCTTTCACCTGCTCCCTACTCTTGCTACAGATCACAATGTTATATGTAAACATCATGATCACAGTCCATGGAGACTCCTGCCTGACCTTGTCTGTCAGCCTGTCCATCACCATGGCAAATAAGAAGGGGCTCAAAGCTGATCCCTGACGTAATTCCACCCCCACCTTGAATCCATCTGTCACTCCTACAGCACACCTCACCATCATCTCGCTGTCCTCATACATGTCCTGCATCACCATCACATACTTCTCTGCCACTCCTGATTTCCTCATGCAGTACCACACTTCCTCTCTTGGCACCCTATCTTAGCCATATCCTGTCATAGCCATATCCTTCTGACTTTCTCTATACTTCTCTATCAATATTCTTAGAGCAAACATTGCATCTGTAGTACTCTTTCTTGGCATGCAATTTCTATGCAAGATAATTTTATTGGGTATTTGCTATTAAGAAGTGTGATGTAAAGCATGCATCTGAATACAAAACCTCAGAGAAGGTATTCACATATTCATAATTATTACAAGAAATATCTTTCTCTTGGTAATACTTTTGACAATATAGTCATTTTAATAGATTAATGGCTACACCCCCCATTTTCTTTGTGTCATTGTTATAATAATAAGTAAATATATGGACAGCTGCATTGTTGCACTGTAATTATTTCAAGGATAGAGAAGATGCCTCTTTGTGCAACTGATTATTAAATTCTTGTCTGTAATGCTGTGCGCTGTGTTGTTGTCTAGTCCCGACAATAATAAAAAGTAATTCCATGGCCATCTTCTAAAAACTAATTTCATACCGCATTCCATTTGGTTTAAGTTAAAATATTCATCATGTGTGACTGTATCAGTGATGTTTTTTACCACTTTGATTTTGCAGTAAGATTCAGCTGTAATAAATGAGTCTGATAGAAGCCTTATTTGGAAATTACAAACAGGAAATGCCCATATATGAAAGCACTGTTTGCATTACACATGCTAACCCCTTGTTAAAAGTGTCTTATTATTCTAGCATGTTGTAGACAACATTAAAAGACACATTTTACTTGCATATTGACAGGGTGCATGATTTCTGTTTTTCAAAGCTTGGCTCAAAAATAATTAAGCAGAAACAGTGTTGGCACAAGCAGAAGACTCACTAATGATGTTTTGCTCGTATACAAGAAAAGGAAGAACATTTCTCCCTAGTAAACATGCTCTCTCTCTTGCTGGTAAAGCTAGGTCAAGGATAGGGATTTGGTTTAAGTGTTCAGGTACTTAAACTTACAAACACAGATGACATAGAGCACGAGTGAGTAAGGGGCAGTGCTGGGCAAGTTACTAAAAAATAGTAACTAGTTACAGTTACTAGTTACTTCTTTCCAAAAGTAATTGAGTTACCAGTTACTGCATGATTAAAGTAACTAGTTACTTGGAAAAGTAACTTTCACGTTACTTTTAAATGCGTACTTAAATCATCTTGCACACACAGCAAGATCAAGGACCCCTTGTTCTCATCAGAAAAAAAGGAAGAAAAAGAAAACTGATGAGAAAAAAGTTTCACCTTACAGAGGAAAAAATGTATCAGATTTACACAAACTATTGTAATCAGTAGAAAGTCAGAAATTTACAAGAAATAAAGCTGTAAATTCACAGAGAAAATGTTGGCCCTGGTGGGCCATTTTTGGCCCATGAGCCATATGCTTGACACCCCTGGACCAGCCCATTAAAAATGCATATTTAGAGGATTTACTTCCATGAAATAGTTGCAGATCACAACAGCATGTAAATGAATAAGATAAAATAAAACAGAAAGCACAGATAAATGAAAGTTCACCTTAAGCTGTTCTCTACTGTAACAAATCAGTCACTTTTTCTCTGTGCGGTAAGAAAACATTTACACAACTGCGGACATTAAATGCAGCTTTTTGCTCTAAAAATACTCATGTTTAACCACAGAGTTAGGAGCTCATGTTAGGGCTATTCACCGCTTGGACAACAGGTGATAAGGGCTCGATATGAGAAGTCTCCACAGACACGGCATTTCTTCCAACCGGGCTGCGGTGTGAGCAGGACAAGAAACCAACCCATGAAGGAGACTGACGGGTGCGCCAGCTACGTAGGATCAGTTTATATTTATTTGCGCTAAAAATATCTATCCATATTAATAAAATGAGTAACACAAGTAATGCATCTGATCAGATTTCAGTAACTGTAACGCATTACTGAATTTTTAAACAGTATTCATTACACAGCGCGTTACTGCAAAAGTAGTGGCGTTACAGTAATGCGTTACTTTGTACTGCGTTACTTTGTACCGTGTTACTCCTAGCACTGGTAAGAGGAAAAGGCATTTGCTCGGCAGTGCAAGCTTTTGAATTATTTTTAAAGGCAATATTGTAGAAAGAAATCCAAACATAACCCCATTTGCTACTTTGAGAAGAATTCTGAATATGGCTGCTACATCTGCAGTTCTTTTGGGCGTCCATGTGAAAAACAAACAGCAAACGGAAAATCCCACTCAAATCATAAAAAAAGAAGAAAGAAAGACATCATTCAATCCATACAGCAAAGCATGTACAATAGAATGAAATTGCATCTCTCCAATTGGAGGGGCCGGTGGCAGGCAAGGCACCGCCACGACTTCCTCCATTCTATTACACTGAGCACCAACCTGGAAGGCTGGAAGTATCATTTTTATATGATCTTTGGTGTGACCCGGCTGGGGCAGATTCTTTACCCATCACTTAAATAAATTGAAATAAGCAGATACGGTGGTGTGAAAAAGTGTTTGCTCCCTTCCTGATTTCTCATTTTTTTGTATGTTCGTCACACTTAAATGTTTCAGATCATCAAACAAATTTAAATATTAGACAAATATAACACAAGTAAACACAAAATGTAGTTTTTAAATGAAGGCGTTTATTATTAAGGGAAAAAAAAAATCCAAACCTACATGGCCTTGTGTGAAAAAGTGATTGCCCCCTAAACCCAATAACTGGTTGGGCCACCCTTAGCAGCAACAACTGCAATCAAGCGTTTGCAGTAACTGGCAATGAGTCTTTTACAGCACTGTGGAGGAATTTTGGCCCACTCATCTTTGCAGAATTGCTGTAATTCAGCCACAATGGAGGGTTTTCAAGCATGAACCGCCTTTTTAAGGTCATGCCACAACATCTCAACCGGATTCAGGTCAGGACTTTGACTAGGCCACTCCAAAGTCTTCATTTTGTTTTCTTAAGCCATTCAGAGGTGGACTTGCTGGTGTGTTTTGGATCACTGTCCTGCTGCAGAACCCAAGTGTGCTTCAGCTTGAGGTCACGAACAGATGGCCGGACTTTCTCCTTCAGGATTTTTTGGTAGACAGCAGAATTCATGGTTCCATTTACCACAGCAAGTTTTCCAGGTCCTGAAGCAACAAAACAGCACCAGACCATCACACTACCACCACCATATCTTACTGTTGGTATGATGTTCCTTTGCTGAAATGCTGTTACTTTTACGTCACATGTAATGGGACACACACCTTCCAAAAAGTTCAACTTTTGTCTCATCAGTCCACAGAGTATTTTCCCAAAAGTCTTGGGGATCATCAAGATGTTTTCTGGCAAAACTGAGATGAGCCTTTATGTTCTTTTTGCTCAGCAGTGATTTTCGTTTTGGAACTCTGCCATGCAGGCCATTTTTGCCTAGTCTCTTTCTTATGGTGGAGTCATGAACAATGACCTTAACTGAGGCAAGTGAGGACTGCAGTTCTTTGGATGTTGTTGTGGGGTCTTTTGTGACCTCTTGGATGAGTCGTCGCTGCACTCTTGGGGTAATTTTGGTCGAATGGCCACTCCTGGGAAGGGTCACCACTGTTCCATGTTTTTACCATTTGTGGATAATGGCTGTCACTGTGGTTCGCTGGAGTCCCAAAGCTTTAGAAATGGCTTTATAACCTTTTCCAGACTGATAGATCTCAATTACTTTGTTTCTCATTTGTTCCTGAATTTCTTCGGATCACAGCATGATGTCTAGCTTTTGAGGATCTTTTGGTCTACTTCAGTCAGGCAGGTCCTATTTAAGTGATTTCTTGATTGAGAACAGGTGTGGCAGTAATGAGGCCTGGGTGTGACTAGAGAAATTGAACTCAGCTTTCCAAAGATTTGATAAGAAGAAGAAGATGCACCTGTAGAGAGCTGAATGTTGGCTGGCTGGCACAGCTATTGACGCCGCCAAGGACACAGTCCAAGGACGGATAATTTTTTTCACACGAGTTGTTCGGGGCTCCTTGTGAGAACTCCTTATACAGAGATATAGAGCAATGATAATCAAGTCAGTGGTGGTAATGCACCTGTAAGCTGGTTGCCAACCGCCAATCAAATCTAAAAGAAGAAGGTGAAGAAGAAAGATGTGATAAACCACAGTTAATTTATGTTTTAACGGGGGGCAATCACTTTTTCACACAGGCCCATGTACGTTTGGATTTTTTTTTTATCCTTAATAATAAACACCTTCATTTAAAAACTGCATTCTGTGTTTACTTGTGTTATCTTTGTCTAATATTTAAATTTATTTGATGATCTGAAATATTTAAGTGTGACAAACATACAAAAAAATGAGAAATTAGGAAGGGGGCAAACACTTTTTCACACCACTGTATTTCACCATCTATTCATCCACCTATTACCATCTACCATCTTATTAATAAATCAATTAAATTTAACAATAGTATCATTAATAATATTTAACGTGTTTCAGCAGTAGATTTGCATGAAGTCAAGAGAATCAATAAACTCTAAACAATCAAGACAGTGAATAATGCCAATTTTTTTGCTTTGCTGATCTACATCAATCTATTTCAATTCAATTTTAATTACATAGTTCCAATTTACAACAACAGTCATTTCATATCACTTAAAGCATCAATATGTAAATTTCTTGTTCTGGATAGGAACACTGAAAAAAACAACAACTCCAACTTAATTATTTGTGGCTACAATTGCATCCTGTGATTAGCTGTTGGGACTGAGGTCATAGTCATCTTAGATGTTGTCCTTTCTGTGTTCCTACAAAGAACAGAAACTATTTTGGGCAACATTATTCTAATGTGAAAACCTTACATACTGTTGCTTTAAGATAGCTCAACAATCAGTTGATGTCATGTGAGCGAGCACAACTCCCTTTTAACAAGAAGAACACCTCTATTTAAAGAAAGAAAGCCCACTTTATTGTCATTCAATCCATACAGCCAAGCACGTACTGTAGAATAAAATTACATTTTCTATTATCTACAAAGTCAATCACATCTAAAATCATAGGGGCTGCTGCCATGACCAACTTTATATGGCCTTTGGTATGACCCAGCCAGGGCGCAAACCCACGACCTACTGGCTGTGGGGCGGATGCATTACCATTAGGCTACGATTGCAGTAACTAGACAGAACCAGCACTGCATGTGATTTAGGAAAAAAATGCACAATTTCTTTATATACAGTATATCATCATTACCCTTTAAAATCAATGCTCAGACAAGATATCGCAGCATTTTTTGTGTAAATGGCAAATTTCAAAATTCTTTTAAAAGCTGTTCAATGTTAATGGATTGCATTCATATAGCACCTTTCATGATACCCAAAGCACTTCACAATGAGTCCATTATTCATTCACTCCACAGACAGACAATGATAAGCTACTGCTGTAGCCACAGCTGCCCTGAGGCAGACTGACAGAAACGCGGCTGCCAATCCACGCCAATGGCCTCGCCGACAATTTATACACATTCATACCCAGGGCCATGGCCACTGGAGGCAAGGTGAGAAAAGTTTCTTGCCCAGGGACACAACAGCAGGATGGCTGGGGAGAGCGGGATTCAAACCGCCAGCCCTACGGTTACCGGACAAGCCGCTCTACCTCCTGAGGCACTGCCACCCCAAGTGTGTGCAAGTTTGAGTTGTGCAACATCATTATCCTTCAAAAAATTATTAGTGGACGCAGGCAATTCCTTCTCATCTAGGCCAAGTGTGTTTTAGCAATCAAGATGAACCCAGATGCATGAATTTCACCAAATTTGCTGCTTTTTGAACCGTAATTTAAAAGAGTTTACTTAACGGCTCATTGCACTGTGAAACAATTAGACGAGTTTTCATGAGTGAATTGTTTGTAGCTTATTCTCTGGCAGCACAGGGTTAATATGATGGGATTTTTTTTTTTTTTTTTTTTCCCCCAGTCTGCAGAGGCGGCATTGCAAATGCATTGTGGGATGTGTACGACAACAGAGCGGGAGAGTTGATGAACAAAATTCACCTCACAGAAAAACTGAAGAAGTAGTGCTGACATGACCATCTGCTTTCCACTAAAACATTTTTTTGCTCTGTGTGTGTGTGTGTGTGCGTGTGTGCGTGTGTGTGTGTGTGCGTGTGTGCCTACAAACTCTAACATTTACTGAAACTAGGTCAAGCAAACCTCACGGAGGGACAGTTTGACAGTTTGAAAGATGATGTATATTTTAGTTTGCTGTGTGGAGGAGGCTTGGAGCTTATTAAGTTGCAGGATAAATTTATACTGTATAATAATATAAAATAATATAAGCATAAGTTAATATTTGCGGCGCAAGGGGATCAATATATAACGCTATTACATTACTGAGGATTAATAACTCAGAGAGGAGAACAGCAGCACAGGACGCCTCGCTGAAATTTAGCAAATCTTTCAACATCGAGACACCCTTAAACCTGAATATACTGTAGCACTGCAGTCTGCACTGCATGGTACATTAACAGCAGAGTGTCTTTTTTTTCTGGGCAGAGACTGAAAAAGGGAGACTACACGACAAGGATGAGTGGGCTCCAGGAGGAAGGCTCCTGCTAGATTACATAACAACAGCGGCTGAACTCTTGCAAGCATGATACGTATGTGAAGGGATGTACCCTGGATGAGTATTTCTCCTGCACATGAAGAATATTTGTCAGTGATTTAAGAAGACCCTCTAGCAAAACGATGACTTTTTTGTCTCTGTGATCTCATGCTAAGGCAGTTAAGAAAACTAAGTTCAACTTTGATTAATGTGCTGATGGGCTACTAAGTAATTCTGCTCAGTTGTACGGCAGAAGGGATCCTGTCACGAATGGGCTTCTGGAGCTATAGATTTTTGGGTCAATTTCCAAGGCAGCCAGAAACTTTGCTCTACTTTAATACTTCCTCTGAGTAGATTAAGATAAGCATCCTCATTCGTGTCCTACATTCAATGAGATGACAACCCTCACTGTGCTTCTGCTCCCAACAAGACAGAAAAAGCAGGGCTACGATATATCGACGTAAACTACAGCTGAATTCTGAATTAGACTGACCTGGGTTAGACTTTGCTAAGCCTGGCTAACCCCAATTGCAGACTTCAAAGCAGGGAAACCCAGGGGAATACGCTCAGAAAGGAGGATAACTTGAGTGGAAGCGTTTTCACAAAGCTGCGGTTGCCCCTGTGGTTGTTTTCAATGACTTCTCTTGCACAGCCATGCCAGGATATATTCATTGACAAATCTAGATACATAAAAATTGGATTTTGCTTGAGGCTGTACTGTGCTGTCAATATTAGAAAATGAATGACACCGAGCTGGCATTGTGATTAAAATCCAGTCTTTTTCTGCCCAATGCAGAAGCACATTGTGTATGCTGGTATGTTCGGATGCTATGAGAAGAGCAGGACAGGCAATAATGTCTATTGTCAGAATTATTTTTTTGAATAGCACACTTTACAAAGAATGCCATGGATAGCAGCTCATCTAATAACAATGATACAACAAGACTTTTTATTTCTATTTTACACGCATAAGGCCAATATAAAATACGTACAAAGTTATTTCAATTAAATAAGAACAAACTTTCGCAGACACAGAAACAGCAATGTCACAAGCTAAAATAAAGTTAACTACAGTATGTAGTTCGCTCATCAACACTGTAAGAGCAAACAGTGGGCAGCCTTTGGGTCACCCCCATATCAGGTTCAGTGTTTTATCTCAGTTTTTACTACACAGTTTAAAGGTCCCATATTGTGCATTTTCCGGTGATTAATTTTTAAGTCTCAGTTCGTTCAAGGACATAAAAATGTAGTTCTAAAGACCCAAAATAATTTCTGTGCCGTTTCATAGTTCATCAAAAAGCTGTCTTTAAAGCTCTGCCCAATTTTCAGCCTGCTTGTTAATATTAATGAGCCCTTAATCTGATTAGGTGGAGGGTTTCTGAGTGGGCCAATCACAAGTAGCGTGGCATGCAGGGCGGATTTTTTTCTGCTAAGAGAACTAAAGGTGTTTGCTTGTTGGTTTGTCACATCATGAAATTTCTTTAAGCGTTTAACTAAACAAAGACAGTGTGTATTTTTTTTTTTCTGTGAAGTGACCATTTTAATATTTTAATGGCATCCATGTGATTCACAGACACATTTTATATGGTTAAAACCCGTGAAAACACCGTTTTGCACAATTTGTTCCCTTGTAAGTGCTGCACACTCAAAAAGTAGCAGAACTTGGCAAATTTTACACCGCGCTTACTGTTTGCTTGCTCACATTGGAGTCGAAAATTTTATTCAGTGAGTTTCATGGCCACGATAAACATCGCCGGCCTCCCCGTGTTGCACAAATTTTACAGCACGAATCAAGAAGCTCACTGTGGCCAATTCAAACTCCCCTGCACCGTATTGATCTGTCACTGACATGGCTGTAATGCAAGACGCCGCTGCTAATGGAAGGTGATAAAGTAACTATAAACCTGCTGCAACCTGCCAGTGTATCACTGTAAAGACTGAAGTCGGCAATCGGGGACAGCAGAGGCACGGAGACAATTTCTACATTTTTAATACTTCCACTTTGCGAAAACAACAAAAAGAGAGTGTTTCACCACAGAGGGCAACAAATGCAAAATGTGCTATTTGAGGGTCTTTTATGAGCTTCTGAAACTGTCAGCCCACTGTAGCGGTTACTTTCCACTTTAGCCTTAAATATGCATGTGCTGAGAGCCTGGTAGGGAGAAATAGTTGGCCTTTTTGTTTGTTTACCATGTCTCAGGGGAATTATTGTAAAATGGCTAAAGAAAGCTAATTGCCTTTTTTGTTACTTCTAACCTTTCACATTTGAATGCATGTAACTTCCTGCAATTACACTGTGTGCCAAAGGATATGTGATTTTCCCATTAGATTTTCAGTAATCGGTTTCCTTTGGAAGAAAACCCGCATTTATATGGCGCACACAGACACAGCGTGATTAAACAATTAGACAGCACTGTAATCTGAAAACTGTCTGTCCTTATGTCTTACAGCTGTGAGAGCAGCCATAGCATCACCAATCAAACATGCCACTTGGAAAATGGTAGCGTAATTATTATCGATTGCCACGGAGGAAGTCAGTTTTGAAATGTGTTCTCTTGCTGTGGGGGTTGGATTGTTCAAGGATGCAAAAGCTCTTGTTTGTCCAGCTGAGCAATCATCTCCCTGACCCTCTAGCTAAACAATGTAAATATAATAACATGTTTACAGCTTATATGAGACCGATGTGAGAGGGAATACTTTTATGCCTTTTTCATAAAGCCAGGGAAACAACAACCAAATAAAAGAGGGAAAAATGAGGCAGGAGAGGCAACCATAGCCTGACTTTTAATCTCTAATAAAAGCCAACCTTCAAAGGCATTTGATCATACATTCCCCATGATGCAACTGGGCAGCAGTCTCAGACTCCCAAATCCAAACTCAACACTTGCATTTTGTAATATCAGCTTTTTCTTATGAATTTAAACCCAAGAAATATACTTGAATTAAATCAACACATTTAGTTTGACTTTCAGAGCCTGGAAGCCCATTTCCATGAACAGTATATCACTGTTAAAGTGTTTTAAAAAGTGCTTATAAAATATATAGAGTTCCCACATTGTTATAAGGTCGATACTTAGGAATAATGAAAGAACTTTGGTGAACAAGCTCACATACAGTGGTGTGAAAAAGTGTTTGCCCCCTTCCTGATTTCTCATTTTTTTATGTTTGTCACACTTAAATGTTTCAGATCATCAAACAAATTTAAATATTAGACAAGGATAACACAAGCAAACACAAAATGCAGTTTTTAAATGAAGGTGTTTATTATTAAGGGTAAACAAAAAAAAAAATCCAAACCTACATGGCCCTGTGTCAAAAAGTCATTGCCCCCCCCCCCCAAAAAAAACAACAACCATAAATTAACTGTGGTTTATCACATCTTTGGAAAGCTCAGTTCAATTTCTCTAGCCACACCGCAGGCCTGATTACTGCCACACCTGTTCTCAATCAAGAAATCACTTAAATAGGACCTGCCTGACAAAGTGAAGTAGACCAAAAGATCCTCAAAAGCTAGACATCATGCTGCGATCCAAAGAAATTCAGGAACAAATGAGAAACAAAGTAATTGAGATCTATCAGTCTGGAAAAGGTTATAAAGCCATTCCTAAAGCTTTGGGACTCCAGCAAATCACAGTGAGAGCCATTATCCACAAATGGCAAAAACATGGAACAGTGGTGAACCCACCCAGGAGTGGCCGACCGACCAAAATTACCCCAAGAGCGCAGTGACAACTCATCCAAGAGGTCACAAAAGACCCCACAACAACATCCAAAGAACTGCAGGCCTCACTTGCTTCAGTTAAGATCAGTGTTCATGACTCCACCATAAGAAAGAGAGAGAGAAAAATGGCCTGCATGGCAGAGATCCAAGATGAAAACCGCTGCTGAGCAAAAAGAACATAAAAGCTCATCTCAGTTTTGCCAGAAAACATCTTGATGATCCCCAAGACTTTTGGGAAAATACTCTGTGGACTGATGAGACAAAAGTTAAACTTTTTGGAAGGTGTGTGTCCCATTACATCTGGTGTAAAAGTAACACAGCATTTCAAAAAAGGAACATCATACCAGCATTAAAATATGGTGGTGGTAGTGTGATGGTCTGGGGCTGTTTTGCTGCTTCAGGACCTGGAAGAGTTGCTGTGGTAAATGGAACCATGAATTCTGCTGTCTACCAAAAAATCCTGAAGGAGAATGTCTGGCCATCTGTTTGTGGCCTCAAGTTGAAGCGCACTTGGGTTCTGCAGCAGGACAATGATCCAAAACACACCAGCAAGTCCACCTCTGAATGGCTTAAGAAAACAAAATGAAGACTTTGGAGTGGCCTAGTCAAAGTCCTGACCTGAACCCGATAGAGATGCTGTGGCATGACCTTAAAAAGGCAGTTCATGCTCAAAAATCCTCCAATGTGGCTGAATTACAACAATTCTGCAAAGATGAGTGGGCCAAAATTCCTCCACAGCGCTGTAAAAGACTCATTGCCAGTTACTGCAAACGCTTGATTGCAGTTGTTGCTGCTAAGGGTGGCCCAACCAGTTATTAGGTTTAGGGGGCAATCACTTTTTCACACGGGGACATGTAGGTTTGGATTCTTTTTTCTTAATAATAAACACCTTCATTTAAAAACTGCATTTTATATTTACTTGTGTAATCTTTGTCTAATATTTAAATTTGTTTGATGATCTGAAACATTTAAGTGTGACAAACATACAAAAAAATGAGAAATCAGGAAGGGGGCAAACACTTTTTCACATTACTGTACCCTACGCAAGAGACGGGGACTTGAACTCAATTCACACTTGAGTTGCATATACAAGGACTTGGGACTTGGACTTGTGATTTGGGACACGTAAACATTTTTTTTAATTTTTAATGATTTCATATCAAAAACATTCAAAACACTGAATTTCCTTTATGAATAAAAGTAAGGTCATTTTCACTATTAAAACAACAGATAACTGGATCCAAGAAACATGACTCATTCTCAAAAAAAGAACTGCAATTTGTTAAATCTATAAGGGACACTTTCACTGTGTTTTCACTGCATTTCATCAGCTTGTTTAAAGTAATGATATCCAACTGCTGACTCATTCTGTTACTTAATTCTAATAGATAATGGATAATGTGGTGCATATTTTAAATTCCTCAAATCACAGGTACAGGGAGAGCACAAGCCAGTGTACTCCCTGCACCAGTCCCAAGCCCAGATAAATGGGGAGCGTTGTATCAAGATGGGCATCCGGCATGAAAGAAAAAAAAAAAATCCTTGCCAAATCAACATGTGGATCATTGTGACATCAGGTGATGATATACTGTGGCAACCCTGAAAGGGAGCAGACAAAAGAAAAAAAAATGTGAAATGACTAAAGATATGACTTGGACTTGAGCTTCAAGACTTGAGACTTGATTTGGACTTGCAAAACATGATTTGTTGGCATCTCTGCCCCACGCAACCCCATGTCAGAGCTCTTCCTGAACATAGTAACGCATGCCCTCATCCGATGCAAATATAAATGTGGCAAGAAAGGAATTAGTGTATTTTTCAATAGAAAAATGCTCATATTCAAGTTTTTTAGTTGTTGGTTAACCTTGCAGGTCAACTCCTCATTAGATGTATGTCAAAATGGAACTTGTCTAAGGTATTGATGAGTTAAAACTTTTGTGTAAATCTGAAGTCAGTGCGATCAGAAGCTATACTGGGGACAACGCAAAATGGACAGAAAAAGTACAAGACACCCCCCCCCAAAAAAAATGGAACCCCTTATTAGATTTATTTCAAAATCAAAGTCATCTAAGGTACTGATGAGTTCAAGCTTCTGTGTAAATTTGAAGTCAATCCCATCACATGTATTGAAGCTATACTGGTTAAAACAGAAAATGGACTGGAAACGAGTACAAGTCCATCTTATGGAAAAATGGAACCCCTCATTAGATTTATCTCTACATCAAAGTCATTCAAGGTGATGAGTTAAAGCTCCTGTATAAATTTGAAGTCAATTTGATCAGAAATGTAGACGTTACACTAGCGACAACATAAAATGTCAAACTGACAAACCAGCAGATGGGTCAAAAACATTACTGTCCTCCATGCCACGTCAATGGGGACACGACAGCAGAAAAAAGAAACTCTGCTTTCCTGAGGTAGAGTAAGCTCTGGATAAAAAAAAAAAGATGCTTTGGCTTCACAGCAAAAAGATAATCAAGCAATTATTCCAAACATGAAATAGCAAAGATCATCATAGCGTTAAGATTTCACAATGTACCCAATATAAAAGAGACACTGAAAAAGAAGTATTTTGACCCATTCACCAGATCTACAAGTTACATTTTGACCTTGGTGCTTCATGTTGCAAGAGCTTCAATTTGTATAGTACCACCTCGAATTATTCAAAGATGTCAGCTATTTATGTTTCATTTTTGCAACAGAAGTGAAAGGTGTCCTTGAAGCATATTTCTTAACAGGAAAGTTCTTATGGAAAGCAAACAAACAAACAAAAAAAAACATCCCATGATGCTGAGTGCCAGTTGTTAGAATTAGTTCTGCAATTAGTTGGGCAGAATCAGAGTCGTCTTACACATGGCTCACAGATAAAAGGTAGCATCTGATTGAAACATGTTCAGTGTGAAAAACACATACTGTAAGTAAAAGATAACTGGGGTATGTATGTCATCAACATTTTTTGAGTCATTAATATGCAAAATACAGCTTTATTCACTCCCAACCTGCTCAGTTTGAGAGTATCAAATACAAAGATTTTTTTTTCAGGATCACTAAAAAATTATGCCTGATATATTCGTTCATCTTACAAATATATTTATACAACAGTTAGTTCCACCTGAGGGGTTGGACAATCAGGATTTTAAGATTTGCTATGCTGTATTACCAATAACCGCATGCAACTTTTTACTGAATATGTATCACTCCGCTTCAGCAGGATTCTAAACAGTAACTGTCAGTGATTCTAGACGTGATTAACATTGTAGATAGGAGAAACGTAATTTCGTTCTACTGTAAATGACTGGCTGTATGGACTGAATGAAAATCAAATTGAGCTTCTTCTGCTAACTGCTAGCCACATCAGCTTATCCGTTAATCTGATGCACCAGTGACAAAATGAACAAACCTTGGCTGTATTTACCACCCCGTTCAGCCTTTCATAATACCCATGTGGTTATAACCTAATGGTGGCTTCATCCAGGACTCCATCAGCACAGGTAAGCACTGGGTCTCTATACAAACACTGACTTCTGCACTGCACAATACGTAATTTCATTGTACATGTGTTTGAAATGACAGTGACACTGTTTTATCTTAAACTATGCTCACTGAGGTGCTTAGCAACATTTAACTCTGTACAGTCGAGACGGACTATTTTTCCTCAGTGGAGCACAAAAACTGATTGAATAAAAAAAAAAAAAATCACATTTTTTGTCCTGTATTAATGCCAACTGATTATTAATCAACTGTGCTTGTGGAATTTTTGTGTTGTGGTCAGCAATGTTACACTCATCACTGCAGTGATGTCCTCAGCCGTCTACTTCACATTGGGCCCATGACTGAGTCACTGTGGTGAGGTCGCTCTCCGAGCAGAGAAATAACATGAATCCTGAAATTGAATGCTATTCCTGTTTTTTTCTGCAGTGTTGTCAATAGTTCTGTATTTATTGCCCGTTCTGCTGTGTTAAGTGCACGGCAGATATACAGTAAATTCTGATTAAGATGGTGCAGCTCACTTCATTTTCCTACAAAAACTCTTTCACTTTACAGTAACATTCAATAATATTCATATTTTTTCTCCATTTAACTTTCAAGATGTTTGGGTTTGAATACGCCATGCTCCTCACTATTATATCCTGGCAAAATAGCCAGTGGCTATTTATCTTTCCGTCCTTTTTACCTCTAGTCCATCCAACTCATTTCCTCTACTTGGCACCCTTCTTGTGAACTCTCTACACTAAATCTATATCTGCCCCGCCACTTCTTTTGACCTCTTCTGTTCTGTTACTGCAGGACTTCCCTGCCTATCCACCTGCCTCTTTGCTGTGTGAATTCTTGCAAATTGAATCAGCCCAATTCCAGGTCACTAGAAGTAAGTAGCTGAAATCTGGCTTGTCTGATGACCTGTCCCGCTCTCAGTTGCTCCTTACCTTATCAACATTTATTTCAGCTGCCACCTCATCCCTCTTTGTGTAATTCCAATCCTGTGCTCCTAACCTCGGCAAATGATTCTCCCTATATCTCTCCACACCGCCATCCTCTCATGCCCCCAAAGTCTCTTAATTCTGCGGGTTGTCACCTGCCTTCATGAGAAGTTTGACTACACTGAGGCTCCATTCCACCACTGTTTCCTCTGCTGACCTCACTGACTTTCATTAAGTTATCAAGCTTCTGTCCCCACAGACAAAGTCCTGAAACTGATCTGCAGTCCTGCCACTTTTCTAGATTGCTATCATCAGCAACTCTCAGATGGCAGAGTGATTACAATCTGCCTTCAAGTCAGGTGAAGCGCTACTATGGGAACAATTTGCAAAAATGGAACTTTATAAGCTTGAAGGAAGTTAATCAATATCAATGATATGACACTTGAAATGCTCTAACATTTGCAGTAGCACATCATCACTAATCATTGTTAGTGTGAGTCACAAAAGAGGAAAGGGATGGATGAATCAGAATCTATATCATATGTGTTTATTTTGTTTGACTTTTTCAGAGAATCACTCCCATTTTCTTCAGAATCCAAAATTTAAAATCATACACAAACTTACATCTTGTGTGATATATAAAATGTATGCAAGAGTTCAGTGTTCCCAGTGCTGCCTATATGCTGCCCATATACAGCATCCTAATTGATTGTGGCCATGCAAAACAAATAAAAACAAGATTTTGTCAAATGTCAAAGTAGACATAGGAGTACAATGATACTCATTCCCTTTGCATTTTATTTTGTCTCTATCAGTCCGTCATGCTGAGAGTTGTATTGTTATTTAAATTTTTCTACTATAGCAGTAAGACTTTATTAAAATACATCATATATTTGCAGTAGTCAAGAGTTTACTCAATCTGAAAAGTGAGATTAAAATACAGTATACTGTGTGCTGTGTATACAAATATAAAAGCAGATTTTGTTCCTAATAGGTCCTCTTAAGCCTAAACAGCTGCCTCAGACTGACAGAAGGAAACGTTGCTTACGTAAGCCATGATAAGCAAATCACACACTCATCCGAGCAGAAATCAAAAAGGGATTGTCAGTGGCCCACGGTAACAAGGGTCCAAAACATAACAAATTCAAACAGTGAACCACAGGAGTAACTGGTGCCACTGTGTGTCATGTAGTAATGCTCATTTTCCCCACTCTGTACTCAGTTTCATGGAAAGAAGCTCGGTGGAGCAGTGGATAGCACTGTGTCAGCGCAGCAAGAAGGTCACGGGATCGGTCCCACCCCCAGACCATCGGTGACCCTTCTGTGTGGAGTTTGCATGTTCTCCCCGTGTCTGCGTGGGTTTACTCTGGGTACCCTGGTTCCCCCCCACAGGCCACAAACATGCAGGTTAGGTTAATTGGCATCAACTGGGGATTCTAAGTTGTCCTTAGGTCTGACTGTGAGAGTGAATGGTTGTCTGTCTCTCTGTGTTGGCCCTGCGATGGACTTGCGATCTGTCAAGGGTGTACCCTGCCTCTCATCCAAAGATGCTGAGATAGGCTTCAGTCCTCCTGGGACCCAAAAAGGATTAAGCGGTAGAAGATGGATGGATGGATGGATAGAAAGAAGCAGTCCTTAACGCTGATGAATCAATGCAATAAACTGATGACAAAGACTATAGCCATTTGTAGATATTAAACATAATGAAAAATGCCTACACAGGGCATACATACTGTACATGCAAATTACACCTCATTAGCAAGACACTATAGTTACTGCAATGCAAATATTTTTAGTAGCACTGTGTCTTTTTGATACATACATTTTCTTCATATTAAGTCCATTTGATCTAAACCCCATCTGGCTATCAAGATTTGTCTTTTTTGGAGAAGTTTGATAAGGCTCACACACACACACAATGACTTTATGTCTGATTTGGGGGGATGGCATTGGCATGGTCTGCTTTGAGGCTTGTCTAAACCAGTCTTTTTTGTCAGGCTTTTTTTTTTGTCAATCCTTTTGAATCTGAACTACCAAACATGTTTGACATTAATGATTTCCAATGGCATATTCACAATCATGAAAGCAAGCCAGCCAGCCGGATGTTGTTTGTTCACCTCCAGTTTGTAATAAAGTGTATAAGCCATGCATAAACCGTCATCTCAGTCAGGATTTCACTCATATTTTTTTCTTGTATTTTGTTTTTTGCTGCAAAAACAGAATGCATGCCAGGGCAGCCAGCTGATGATTTTGTCTGTGGAACTTCCGCTGTGAAACGGCAGGTGCGTGCGTTCTCGTGGTCTGACCAAATCATGATGTGGAGGATTATAATGTTAGAAATTAGTTGAAATGTGGCCTTCCACATTTTTAAAACTGATCAAGATGTGAAAATCCTCTTGTGTGTCACCTGCCTAAGGGAAGATTGTTGTCATGCAGGTTTTTCTTAGCTTACATTTACAGTTGTGGAAAAAAATAAATAAAAGACAAAACAGAACAACTCAGCCAAAGCTCAATTCAAAATATCGTTATTTAGAGCATTTACTTGCAAAAAATTACAACTGGCCAAAACAACAAAAAGATATTGTTTTTAGATTTGCTTTTAGACCAAATAATGCAAATAAAAAAAGTTTGTGCTCATTCTTAAACACTACAATACTTAACTTTTGACTTGGGAAGAACTCAGAAATCTGCATTTGTGTAATAACTCAGATTTTTATTCAGAGCTTTCATACATCTTACCATGCTTAGATGATCACCTAATCAGTATTTCCTTAATAGACTGAGGTGCCCTTGTGTTGGAATTCAGCAGATACTCAAAATGAATGGCTGCCATATATGTAGAGATGCTAATTCTTATGAATCCTCGTGCGCCATTACGTGGCGCACTGAGGACGGAATGAAAAACCCAAATGCAGGAGTAAATTCGTGCAATTTATTAACAAACCCCCAAAATAATAAATCCAGCAAACAGATGTGCAAAACACAGAGTGTTGAAGTGATTGGCTAAAGGTCACCAGACTTACAGGGACGCCTCCTGGATACTCTACTGCCCTGCTACGGAAATGCTTAGTGTCGCTGAGCTGCAGTCGGCACGGGGTGAAAGACAAACCTGGATTTATGGTGCAGGAGCGATCCGGGGCAGTCAGGTGGATGAAGGTGAAACAGGCTGACAGCGTAATGAAGGTAATGGCATACACGGAGGAACACGCTGCCATGTATGAATTTCAACGCTCCGACGGTCTCTCCCTACTAACGCAGCGTTTAAGTAATAATAATGCTAACGAGGGAAGAGATCGCCAGTGTGTGGATGCGTAGGCTGAACATAATTGAAAGCATGTGTGTATGAGTGAGTGTATGAGCGTGTGAATGAGAATGAATGAAGTGTGTGCGTGTACGTGTGTGAAACACCCATTAACGAGGCACAGCTGATGGCACTGACAGGAGGAGTTGGCGTGCCCGAGCTGTCAGGGAGTGAAGGACCCAAAGGGCTCCCTGACGCGCCTGATGGAAAATAAATAGGGAGACGGCCAAAAGGCAACGGGTCAGAACTGGGTTTGGGACCACCAAACCCAGGTTCATGACACTAATTTAGCTTAGAGAATAAAACAAAATTGTTAATTTTACTCAAACATACAGTGTACGTACATATAAATAGTAAAACCAGATAAAGTGATAATTTTGCAGTGGTCTCTTTGGACTCTTAATTTTTTCAAGGGTTGTATATATTATTCTTTTCCATTTTAGGACATCAGTGTTTATTATATTCACTTCACCCCATTTGCACATATTTTGGATACTTAAATGCAAGACACTAATTGGACATTGGGAATAATTCTTATTTTATTTGAGTTTAAAGACTGCAAAGGGTGGATAAAAGAAGACTGGGTATATGTTTAACAAGTGCCATCAAACTGAGCCAAAGTCAAGCCCCTGAGCGCATATCCACAAGAACTGCATGTATGCGCTGCAAAGTGTAATACTGGGACCATTTTGTAGAAGCGACTGATAGATACAGTGCATGGCAGTAGATACAAGAGAGTGCCTGACAAGGTGGGAGTTAAAGTAGGTTGTATGCTGTGCTGAATAAATGGAGCCTCGACTTAAATACTGTCAGAGAGTGTCTGGTTTCCTCGCACTGGTAGGAACCTTGTCCACATACATAGGTTCTTACTGTCAAAGGTTTGTGTTCCTCACTGATTTTTGAGACTTGGGACAAAACGGGATAAAAAAATTGAAAATAAAATTGATGCTCAGATAAATTAAACTACATGGATGAATCCACCACATACTAGGCTACCTAACTACATCAACTTTAATTTCTTTTTTTGAAAAATGCGCTTTTAGCCTTTCCATCACTTACTTTGTGTCAACACAGTGAGATACAAAAAACACAAATTAATTTTCACTCACATTATGCTTGACTCTAGACTAGACTAGACTCAAACAAAAACCATAACACCTCCAGATAGAAATGATCTAGACAAATTAAAAAAAAAAAAAAATAACTCCGGAAGTACCTGAATACCACTGCATGGGCTGTAATAGACCTGTGAAACTCACTGAAACACGTCTGACTTCCAGCTGTTACATGACTTCTTTTAATATTACTTTTAATATTGCTTTGTGTATGCAGAATCCCTCAGTTACTGATGTTACCCTTACTGGTATTGGTATTAGCTTAGTTAGCTTCCAGGTGCTAGTGTGTTATTTATTCTAGTAATAAACTTTGACTCACTCCTAGTAACACTGCATGGACTCAAATGATCGTGACTGAGCTCATCTAAAGACTTTGCACAATACATGTCCATTACACAGGTCTGTTACAGCCCATGCAGCGGCATTTGGAATGGCAGAGACATTAACAAACACAATGGCTGCTAGCCGCTAAGCTAACTGGGGAACTATTAAATGGCTCAGTATGGTTACAAAAATGATCAAAATGTGAAACACGAACTTGATAAAGAAAAAACAATCTGCCCGCACACTATTTCCAGTGTGTACAATGATAAGTTAAAATGATAAAATTGATTTTGATGAGAAAGCACCAGGGAATGGGAAAATATAATGGAAGCGGAACCGGAAAGGTGGGTGGAATGGAATGCAGAAGTACGTTACTGTACATTGTACAAGAGGTCCATTCTGACTGTGTTGTGGTTTTCTTTGTCTTTTTGATGTTCTCTGTTTCTGCTTCTACTCTCCTCCAGAAACAGGCATTGAATGGCTGCTTGACTAAAAAGCACAAAGCTGGCATAAAATTTTACATTTTTAATCATGTTTTCCTATAATATAGAGGGAATGTATTTAACTACTCTCACAATTATGTTTGTTACACCCTATGTTCCATCAACACAAGTCTGATAGTTTCTGACCATCATTTCAGCAAAATAATAACAAGAGCACTCTGAGGCGAGTGCAGTAACCCCCACCTCCGTTTTCTTTGACGATCCCAATGCTACTGAAGGAGAGAGGTTTTCAACATTTCCATATAATTATTGGGGCAGAACCAAATTATGATACGCCTATCTTCCATGAATATACAACAAAAATAGTATGCAACCCATAGTTGTTGGTCAGAATCCCAAGATGAACCTGTCTATCAGGTTTGGGGGTCCTAGTTTTACTCCTTTTATAGTAATAGTAAATTACATGTTAACTTTGACCTTTTGATCCCAAACCTATAGTCAGGTCAGAGAGTAAGTCATCCAAGATGCAATTAATTTGAAAAGCCTGCATCATTTCTTTCAGCAGTTATTGCGTTTACAAGATTTAAGAAAAATCTGACCTCTGACCTTGACCTCATGGTCATCCAATCAGAGCGAATTGCAATATGTGCATCATCAGTGTACAGTGGTGTGAAAAAGTGTTTGCCCTCTTCCTGATTTCTCATTTTTTTATATGTTTGTCACACTTAAATGTTTCAGATCATCAAACAAATTTAAATATGAGACAAAGATAACACAAGCAAACCCAAAATGCGGTTTTTAAATGAAGGCATTTATTATTTAGGGTAAAAAAATCCAAACCTACATGTCCATGTGTGAAAAAGTGATTGCCCCCCCCCCCCCCCATTAAAACATAGATTAACTGTTTATCACATCTTTGGAAAGGTGAGTTCAATTTCTCTAGCCACACCCAGGCCTGATTACTGCCACACCTGTTCTCAATCAAGAAATCACTTAAATAGGACCTGCCTGACAAAATGAAGTAGAGCAAAAGATCCTCAAAAGCTAGACATCATGCTGCGATCCAAAGTAATTGAGATCTATCAGTCTGGACAAGGTTATAAAGCCATTTCTAAAGCTTTGGGACTCCAGCGAACCACAGTGAGAGCCATTATCCACAAATGGTGAAAACAAGGTGTTGTGTTAGAGCTTGAGCTCTTATTTGTGTGGTACGGGTGGTGGCTTCACCTTTCCAGTTCTGCCACCACCTGTGGCTATAAGAAGGCAGCAGGCAGGAGAGGTGGTCTCTTTGCCTCTTCTGCCTGATGGCTATGCCACTGCTGTAAAGTGCCTTTCTAATAAACGTGTTCAGTTCGACACCTGACCTTGTCCTTGGCTCCATATACAGACAAAACATTTGGCAACAAGGATAAAAGTGTCACACGGTGACCCTTGCGGGCCACCATAAGACGCCAAAAGTCGCCAGTGAGTTTTGCAATGATGTTTTATTAACACGAACACAAGACATGGACACGAAACTATGAGCCGCTGTGGGCAAAAACACACTATATAGAATCCAAGGGATCGTAGGGCTACACCCAGCCACCTACGATCTAGCCGAGAACAAAGACATGAATAAAGACACGAACCTTAGCATGAATGTTGACATCACCCAAGGAATCACGAGGCATGTTTGACGATACTGCTGCATCAACCTGCTGTCAGCGCCCACTAATAAAGCCGGCTGCTAACGAGCAGTGATGCAGAACAGCTGATCGACTTTGACAGCCGGAAGCCCCACCGAGCACTGTCACAATAAGAGCCTGAGGAGCCAGAATGTAATCTGCTGCTGTCAAAGCCGGCAGAGATGATGCATGGCCCGAGCGCGGACGAGATCGGCGCTCGGGTCATCACAAAAAGTGGGTTAAAACAAGGTATGGAAGCGTGTGGGTTTGGAATTTGGCCGATTTTGGAGCTCTCCGATGTGCCACCGGTCCCCTGGCCGAGGTGGTGCGCCGTTTTCCGGATGTACGTGGTGACACTGGTCCTCGGGAAGCTGGAGGAGTTGTGGGCACGTGAGATGTTGGTGCACAATCCTGAGATGGAGGTACAGTATGTTATGAGCACACTGAGTGCCCTGGAAAACGTCATGGTTTGCAAGATTCGGTTTCGACAGCCAATGGGTGGGTGAGTCTATTCAGCGATTTGTGGCAGACTGGGAGCTGGCGGTCAGCGAGTGCCGGTTTGGATTATTGGGAAAGGAGGTGATTCACGACCAGTTGGCGGATTATACCAATGGCGCTGTGATGGGATCAAGGCTGCTTGTGTTTTCGGGTGAACTGACGCTGCCCACAGTCATCGGGTTAGCTCAACAACTGGAAGCTGCGGATGGACTATCACTGGAGCTGAGTGGGTGCTTGTTGCACCGACATCTGGGATCACCGTCGACTGTGCATGCAATGGACCCGGTCAGCATGGAAAGCATGAAGGATGATGCCAGCGCTGTGAATGTGAGGTCTGCGCCGGGACAGCCCAAAGGTGAGGGCTGTGGTTCCACGAAGCACCGTTTCAGAGACGGAGATTGTTCGGCAAGAGCGGAGCACTGCAGCACGTGTGGCCGCTTGCTTCATGTTACCAGGGGATGCCACAGATCCAAGCAAGGAGGTCCGTGGCAAAAGGAGGACTCTCGTGCCCTCACGGTTGTTCATGCTGTGTCTCCGAGCACCAACGGTCATGCATACTGTATGATGGAGTTGGACGGGATGGAAGTGTTGTTGTGAACTGATGCGGGAGCGGTGGGCTCCGTGTCGGATTGGACAACCATGAGATGTTTTTCCCCGCATGTCAGAATTGAGAGGGACCCAGCGCCACTTTGTGGTTGAGGAGGACAGCTGGCCACGGTGGGAACGTTGGAACCGATGGCTTGGCGCAAATTGGCCAAGACGTGGGGCTGTCCGATTCTAAGAGTGGTAGACGGCGCAACGTGGGATGAGGAACTGCCTGGTACCCTGGAGAGTGAGCAAGACCAGCCCCACCCAGGGCCATTACAGGAGAGTTCCTGTGAAAGAGCCCAAGTAGCCCTGGACAAGAGAACTGGGCAGCACAGCGGGACGCCTGTGACAGTGGGTGGTGCCAAGTGGCTGGCTCCATCTGTTCCCGGATTTTGGCTGGAAGGTACCAGTGAACGAGGAGTCACAACGGTGATGGCAGCGGCAAAGTTAAAAGAGGTCAGGGCTGGACTCTTAGGCATGGTAAAACGACATGCCAAGCAGAGACCCTGCAAGCCGAGCAAAACCCCTCTGGGAGCAGCGGACTGGATTCGGGCTCGGGGATGGTGAGATCACAGCAGGTACGGGCCAAGTGGCAGGCGGAGAAGCACCAGGGATGGCTGCACGTCGTGGGCAGACAGAGGGATGCTTATCTCCAGCTCTTGGACGGCTTGTGGAGGCACCCGAATGAGCTGTGGCGTGCCCGGGAGGAGACTGTGGGACGTGGGCCTGGATGAGCAGAAGAGCCTATGGTGAGGAAGAGGTGGTGCACCGGGGCCAAGGCAACCAGCTGTGGCCCGGGAGGCAGGCCGCCTCCAGGGCGGATTGAGGAAAGGATGGTCCAGGAGGGCTCAAGGGGATGTTTTCTCCAGCTGTGTGTGTATAGGTTGATGGTTCTGTGTGTATAGGTTATTTATTATGCATATGTTCAGAGTAACTGCTTGTTTGTATATGTTTCTGGGGATTATTTTTTGTGTTTTATTTTAGTTTAGAAGCACGGCGATTGTTTTGTTTATAAATGGACTCTTTTCATTTAGGATAAACGGCAGAATAATCTGCTTTGCCGTGCGGGGTGGGACAGCAATCAACCTGTTCCCTCTAGTTTTAGTTGTTTTAGAGTGACTGAGTTAGGCCATTTGTATTGTTTTGTCCCTTTACTTTCAGTGCGTGACAGGTTCCAAATTGGAGTGGGTTCGAATTGTGTGTGTGGTTTTGTTGACTTTTGTGAAGGGGGGAGAAGGTTTTGTTAGAGCTTGAGCTCTTATTTGTGTGGTACGGGTGGTCGCTCCACCTTTCCGGTTCCGCCACCATCTGTGGCTATAAGAGGGCAGCGGGCAGGAGTGGCGGTCTCTTTGCCTCCTCTTCTGCCTGATGGCTGCGCCAGTGCTGTAAAATGCCTCTCTAATAAACGTGTGCTCAGTTCGACACCTGGCCTCGTCCTTGGCTCCATATACAGACATAACACATGGAACAGTGGTGAATTTTTCCAGGAGTGGCCCGCCAACCAAAATTACTCCAACAGCGCAGCGATGACTCATCCAAGAGGTCACAAAATACCCCACAACAACATCCAAAGAACTGCAGGCCTCACTTGCCTCAGTTAAGGTCAGTGTTCATGACTCCATCATAAGAAAGAGACTGGGCAAAAATGGCCTGCATGGCACAGTTACAAGACGAAAACCACTGCTGAGCAAAAAGAATATAAAGGCTCATCTCAGTTTTGCCAGAAAACATCTTGATGATCCCCAAGACTTTTGGGAAAAT
Source organism: Pholidichthys leucotaenia (assembly GCA_020510985.1). Taxonomy (NCBI): domain Eukaryota; kingdom Metazoa; phylum Chordata; class Actinopteri; order Cichliformes; family Pholidichthyidae; genus Pholidichthys; species Pholidichthys leucotaenia. Next base: position 404,520,958 of record CM035836.1, on the reverse strand, counting down.
ACTCTGTGGACTGATGAGACAAAAGTTGTACTTTTTGGAAGGTGTGTGTCCCATTACATGTGACGTAAAAGTAACAGCATTTCAGAAAAGGAACATCATACCAACAGTAAGATATGGTGGTGGTAGTGTGATGGTCTGGTGCTGTTTTGCTGCTTCAGGACCTGGAAAACTTGCTGTGGTAAATGGAACCATGAATTCTGCTGTCTACCAAAAAATCCTACTGGAGAATGTCTGGCCATCTGTTTGTGACCTCAAGCTGAAGCGCACTTGGATTCTGCAGCAGGACAATGACCCAAAATACACCAGCAAGTCCACCTCTCAATGGCTTAAGAAAAACAAAATGAAGACTTTGGAGTAGCTTAATCAAATTCATCAAAATGAGAAATCAGGAAGGGGGCAAACACTTTTTCACACCACTGTACAGTATATCAAACCATGGTACCAAGTTTCAAAATATCTGGAACAAAACTGTAGAAGAAATTGATTTCCCAAAACAGTTACTGTCTATTAATTGAGGTGAAATATTCGATCATAAGTCAGGGGCTACAACTCCTGCAAAAATCCTCCCATCTGTGCCAAACTGCGATATGCACATCATCAGTGTACTGTATCAAACCCTGGTACCAAGTTTCAAAACAAACAGAACAAAACTCTAGGATTTTACAAATGTGAAATCAACTCCCCTTTGGTCTTTGACCGGCAGGGATAAAAAATCAGAAAACGCTGATGTTACATAATTAGTACTTCAACATTATTAGATACAATAGTAGTATATTTCTTTATTTCATACATTTAAAATGTCTCAAAAACATGAAAATATAATGCCTTTCCAGTGAATGTCAACTCTGTCATTTGCTTGTCAACTCTATCAGACAGAATTCGGGGTTGACAAAATGGGTATTTCAGTAATCTCATGCAGTTTATGGTGTAACCATTTTATTTTTAGCTTGATGCTAGAAGCTAACATCTTACTTAAAGAAAATAAAATTATCTGAATATTTCAAACTATTTTGTCTGAAACTGGATGACGGTGTTGGCGTATCATGGCTGTGACATGACAAATTTCAAAATAATTTAAATAATAATTTAATAATAATAATAATTTAAAATATTCACAAAATATAAAACTTGCAGGAGCTTTTGTGCCATGGATGCACTTAGCATAGAGGGCATTTTGAAAAGAGGTCCTTCAGAGTGACAGCTGACCTTAACATAACCTGATTTTATGATGTTTTCATAATTGTCAGACGGTGTTGACATAAAGTTGGGAGACAACTTTAAAACCTTGTAAAAAATGACTATATTGTTGAAAAACAATTTTGTTTTGATATGAGATAGTATCAAATGTTTCTTGATGAAACAAGCTCTTTTTAATGACTGAAAAAACATTCAAACAGTTTTATTGCACATGAAAGTTTAAACTTTTCTCTGATAGCATTCTATTTTAGAGGTAGTGGGAAGACAGTAAGTGTCATAAATTTAATATAATAATGATTAAATGGAAATGAAGGGAATAATTGTGTTCAGTACATTATATAGTTAATCCCTCATGACAGCTCCAGTTTTAAGTATTTCATTTTTTTTTGTCCAGTAGCAGTTGCAACTGTTAGACATGGTTTGTCTGAAGAATCAGTGTCCCACAGTAAGTTCTTTTTTTAATAGTCCGAGGCTACAATTGTGTGGGTTTGTCTGAAAAGGTTATGAATGAAAAATTAAAGCTGTAGATAGAACAATTTTATATACAGTTAGGCCCAAAAATATTTGGACAGTGACACAAGTTTTGTTATTTTAGCTGTTTACGAAAACATATTCAGGATACAATTATACAATCAATGTGGGCTTAAAGTGCAGACTCTCAGCTGTAATTTGAGAGTATTCACATCCAAATTGGAGCAAGGGTTTAGGAATTACAGCTCTTTAATACGTAGCCACCTCTTTTTCAAGGGACCAAAAGTAATTGGACAATTGACTCAGCAGGCTGCAAAAAAAAAATAACAAGGCTGCATGGGTTCTTCCCTCGTTAACCTGTCATCAATTAAGCAGTTAAAAGGTCTGGAGTTGATTCCAGGTGTGGCGTTTGCATTTGGAAGCTGTTGCTGTGAACACACAACATGTGGTCAAAGGAGCTCTCAATGGAGGTGAAACAGACCATCCTGAGGCTGAAAAAAAGAAGAAATCCATCAGAGAGATAGCAGAAATGTTAGGAGTGGCCAAATCAACAGTTTGGTACATTCTGAGAAAAAAAAGAGTGCACTGGTGAGCTTGGGAACTCAAAAAGGCCTGGACGTCCACGGAAGACAACAGTGGTGGATGATCACAGAATCCTTTCCATGGTGAAGAACAACCCCTTCACAACATCCACTCAAGTGAAGAACACTCTCCAGGAAGTAGGTGTATCAGTATCTAAGTCTACCATAAAGAGAAGACTTCATGAGAGTAAATACAAAGGATTCACCACAAGGTGCAAACCATGAATCAGCCTCAAAAATAGAAAGGCCAGAATTGACTTTGCCAAAAAACACCTGAAGAAGCCAGCCCAGTTCTGAAACAGCATTCTTTGGACAGATGAGGCTAAGATCAACCTGTACCAGAATGATGGGAAGAAGAAAGTTTGGAGAAGAATTGGAACAGCTCATGATCCAAAGCACTACATCTTCTGTAAAACATGGTGGAGGCAGTGTGATGGCATGGGCATTCATGGTTTCCAATGGCACTGGGTCACTTGTGTTTATTGATGATGTGACAAAAGACAGAAGCAGCTGGATGAATTCTGAAGTGTATAGGGATATACTTTCTGCTCAGATTCAGCCAAATGCAGCAAAGTTGATTGGACGGCGCTTCACCAATGATCCAAAACATACTGCAAAAGCAACCCAGGAGTTTTTTAAAGCAACAAAGTGGAATATTCTGCAATAGCTGAGTCAATCACCAGATCTCAACCCAATCGAGCATGCATTTCACTTGCTCAAGACAAAACTTAAGGCAGAAAGACCCACAAACAAGCAACAACTGAAGACAGCTGCAGTAAAGGCCTGGCAAAGCATCACAAAGGAGGAAACCCAGCGTCTGGTGATGTCCATGGGTTCCAGACTTCAGGCAGTCATTGCCTGCAAAGGATTCTCAACAAAATATTGAAAAGTAACATTTTACTTAGGGTTATGTTTATTTGTCCAATTACTTTTGAGCCCCTGAAATGAGGAGAGTTTGTATAAAAATAGCTACAATTCCTACATGTTTAATCATATATTTTTGTTCAACCCCTTGAATTAAACCTTAAAGTCTGCACTTCAATTCCTTTGTAGTTGTTTCATTTCAAATCCAATGTGGTGGCATGCAGAGCCCAAATCATGAAGATTGTGTCACTGTCCAAATATTTCTGGGCCTAACTGTATATGGGTGGTTGATTTATGTTTGCAGCAGAGATGTCCTGACAGAGAGTTTTTGTCCTTGATCCAGTCCGAGTCAGTTAAAATTGAGGATCAGCCTTGATCAGGCTCCTGATCTGATACTTGAGATCGGCTCTACACATCCCTAGTTTGTAGGTATGTTTGCATTGATACGCAGAGCACTGCAATCGCATTTTAGTATGTCTTAGGTTATTTATAAGATACAGAATAAAACCATAGCTTCGAATTTTTAAATATAGCTGAAGCTCTTATTTGAAAACTGTGTATTAAAGTGATTTATTGGCCAAATTTAAACAGAACCGGCTAAGGACAGGATGGGAGATATCAACAAGCTGAAGGTTGCAAACACCAATGGCATAAAAAGGCACACTGGAGTCAAACAAAACAAAGACTAATGTGGACCCTGGTCAAAATAGCAAGTCATTTGTTACTTTCATTACAGCTGTCTCAGTGGTACTCTATGCGGCAGTCGGAGGCAGATTCATAGAAGTGATAGATACTGAGAAAGTAAGTGAGCTCAACACTGGAAATTGGTCTGTCATTTCTCAGAGCTCACTGTAGCTGATGAGCCTTTTTAACAGTGGCTTGAAAATGGCTGACTTTTGTATTCAGAATAGAAAAACAAAGAAAACTTTTTCAGAGAAGTACTTTTTAGTGAGAGAGGTGAATTGTTTCCTCTACTTTGTTTAGCAAGTGTTATCTAAAACAAAGGACTGGGAATTACACTGAAGAATAATAATCATTTGCTGAAATAGAATGAGCTAAAATTGTCTCAAAAAATATGAAAAGGGTGATTTTTCATGACTAACTTGTACTTGAATAATTATTTTTCCAAATTAACACTACTTTTATTTGAGTACAATTTCTGGTTACTCCGTCCAGCTCTGATCCTCCCTTATGGCAAATGGCAAATGGCACTCACTTATATAGCGCTTTTATTCTCATCTCTTGATGACCAAAGCGCTTTACAGATCCTGCTATCCACCCATTCACACACACATTCACACACTGATGGTGGCTTCTTACACACTTATGTAGTGTGTAAGAAGAATAAACCTGTAAACAAGCAGATTTCTGAGCAGTTGTTTGAAAAGCCTTCTACAGTAGTTCTCTGTGTACGCTACCTACCCTTTGGCCATTTCAGCACAGATGTTTCTACATTATCTTTTCAGAGCTGTTTCATCTGGTTAACTGTTGTGAAAATATATAAATGTGTGTGTCACTGTCAAACAATTTGAATCACAAAGTCAAAATTCTGCGACTGGATTAAAGTGATAAATTCTTTTTTTTTTCCCCTGGAAACCAACAATTTCACTAGCATGCCTTATAGAACAGGAAAAAAAAACCAGACTATGAGTTAAATTGTTTGTTTTTTACCACCTTGTTAGACTGCAACCAGTTAAGTTAAAGCAGTTGACTGTGAGCTCTTCCTTCTCCTCCTCATCACCACCAATTGACACGCCGCCCTGCAGGGGCTGTTTCCGTCTGATATGACATTTCAGTCATGGCAACGATGGCACACTTTTGTGTAATTGGTAACTACAGCTGGGTATCAACTGGAGCTTCATTGTGCCAACATCTACTGGATTTATCAATTCCAACAACTCCTCATTAGAGGCTTGGTTTGGAATGACAGATAGGATAGATTATCCATTTGAATGAAAGCCTTACAGATTTATTCATCCACTGTAATCACTCTAATTGACGTGTAGGCTTCTCTGAGCTAAACTGGTAATATGAAATCTGTTGGGTATCAGCAAGTGAAAGAGTTCTTTAATATGGATCAGTGTTTCTCACCTGTCACAACTCTTAGTTTCCCTTTGAAGGCAGCATATTAATTCATGGCATGTTAATATGCATATTCATACCACATACTGTATGTGAGATTAGAAGTTTTGACATCAATGCTTTGAGAGTCGAGAGGGATCATCTCGACTATGGCGTGTGTGTGTGTGTGTGTGTGTGTGTGTGTGTGTGTGTGTGTGTGTGCGTGCGCGCGTGAGCCAGTTGTGATGCTTTTCCTTCCAACAGAAAGAGTGAGACATACAAGTTTGTAGGTGTGTTAGGCTGGATTCACAGTGTCCACGTGGACAAAACAGATGCGGACTGCCGACTGCAGGCACGACACACATATTCAACAGGTGCACCGAATATAATCTGCTGTTCATATGACCACACAATAGACAACAATGCACTAACATTTGAATTAAATGATCAGGGGGAAAAAAAAAAAACAGGAAGCAACGATGGATGTAGAGGAGGAGCTTTTGTGATTGTTGCTGGTGGCTGAGGACAAAAAACAGACATGCGGTTAATTTCTGCACAAGAACACAAGTATCCAGGCACATGTATAGTTCAGTGGGGCAACCTGTGTACTGTTCCCATGGTCACAAAATTTGGGCTCCACACAGTCATCCGGAGAGGGGTCCGCACAGACCCTCTGATGAAATTCCTGTCACATGCACTGTGCAGCCGTGCAGGCGTGGACTTGCTACTATAAATCCAGCTTAACGGTACATGTATCCATATCAAACCATTTCAGTATGCTTTTCTTGGTTCTTTACAGGTGTGTACTCAATGAATAGTCATTTCAGCATCAGTGGGTTTTTTTCCACAGTAGAACAAAAGTCCAAGAGGAGAGAAAAATCCTTTATTTTGAAGAAAGATAAATAAAATAGTACACAAAAACAACATCACTTCACAAAAGAGAAACCATATCAATATCAATAATGCATATTACAAAGAAAAATAGAAGCTGTTTACATGGGAAGAAACCTATTATTGTTCTTATGATTATTTTGCTAAATGTGAAATCCAAAAATTCCTCCCAACAAATTACTGGAACATTGTGAACTAGATAAAAATTAAAAGCTCATTTCTTATCAAAAACATTGCTATTCACAGACATAATTTACAAGCTTAAATACTGAATTCTCATATTTATCCATTAAAAAACTTCTTGTTATAAGATGAACGGCCATGAAAACTGTGGGTAGTAAATTTGTCAGTGACTACACTGGGTGTGCTGTTCATCAATGGGGTGATATGATGCCTCACACAATTTGATGAAAATTTCTTAAAGTTTCGATGAATGTGCAAGCTGCTTTTGCTTCTAGTTTTATCATTATGAGCATCATATTTTGGTACAATAGGCAGAAAAGCCACATAATGAGGATGGAGGTTATTGTTGTATTTATAGGAAAATTTCCACACATGCAAGGTTAGGATGTCCAACATTTTTAACATTCTACGTTTACTAAATAAGGGATCATGAGCATTATATTTACATTGACAGATAGCCCTAACAAGGTTATGTGTTGGAAATTAAAAAAAACCTCACGCTAAAATTCAAACTGTGAAGATATCAAGCAATATAAATATTTTTAAGCACATTCAGTGGAAGAAAAGATTATTACATATAAAAGTTAATTTTAATTGGTGTTCTGCTCTAAAACCTACTGAAGCATTTTGGTGATTTTAAAAGAAAATGGAGCAGTTCATTACCCCTCTGGGGGAGCAGTCCATCTGTAATATTTTTTGCAGTATTTGATTATGGCGAGATTAAAATGTTTCTGTACAGATATAAAGTCTGATCATTAATGGGGCTTAACACTTCTCTATGCAGTATGGCAAGCAATCCGTCTCTTACTGTTTTATTCACAATTCACCAAAAGAAAAGGTTTTTCTTAACATTTTCCAAACTTACATTCAAATCTAAAGTGATTTTTTTTTCTCTCTTGTTTGTTCCTCAGGTCCACAAAGGATGAAGACATTGATGATGATGATGGTGACTGTGATGAAGAAACAAGGCAGCGCTGAGAGGAGAACATTCTCAAGATTTGTAGGCAAGATTTATAGAAGAAAAAAATTAATGGTATTTGGTATTTTGTTAATTTATTGTCATATCTTTTATTTATCATTAAACTAATATTTTGCAGGGGTATTCTATTACAGTATATACAGTAGGTACAGAAAATAATTCCACCTCTACAAAATCATTACATTTTATTGCTTTTCAGCTTGAAATGAAGACAGGCACAATCTTGGTTTTGTACAGCCGTATTCTATCAGTACAACTTCTAACATTCAACTGAAATATATAACAGCAACAGGTCAAGAAAAAAAGAAACAATCACTGAGTTGGATAAAGGACCCCCCCTAAAAACGGTCAGTGAAATCAATCACATGTAGGTAATCACTGTCTCAGTGGCACCCCAAGCCATTCCACTGCCACCTGTGATCCACCGTGGTCATTTTAATTAGCTCAGCAGATAAGGACCTACTCCTGGAGCATTTCAGTCCTTGGTAGTGCAACTGAAGCAAACAATCAACTACATGGGTGGGGCAAGATCCTGCCAAAAGATCTCTGTGAAAAAGCTGTGTACAGGCACATGTCAGGAGATGGATACAAAAAATAAAAATCAAAGGCTTTATCCATCTCTAGAATCACAGTCTGTGGTGAGGAAGTGGAAGGTGTTTGATTCAACTGACACCCTCACTGGATCAGAACGTGATGAAAGAGTGAGGAGGACTCTGGAGGCCAGAAAGGCTACCAAGAGGTCTACAGTATCTTTGAAGCAGTTACTGGAATTTGTGACAAAAGCCATGTTTACATGGACACAAGTAACCAGATTAAAAGCCAGATCGGAATAAAAATGCTTCATGTAAACACACCAATCTGAATATTCTGAGCCGATCACACTCACTCAGATCAAAATTTCATTCCGATTGAGACGGGTGGGTTATGCCGATTGTTACTCCGATTGGTGCGCATATAAACACTTATTCTGAACCTTGGGTCGAAAATATGTTTACTGCGCATGTCTGTACGTCAGCCACATGTTGATGTGACATAGTTCCTTCCGTCTTTACAGCAGCTAGTGGAAGACATGGCTGGAGTAAAACAAAACTGGTCTGTATCGTTCTGCTGTCCCCCTCTGTTCATCATATGCAGAAGTACGTACTTGTAGCTTCATTACAGAGACCAGCAGAAGCAAAAGTACAGTCTGAATAACACAATACAGGTCCATTTCAAAAAGAGAAAGACACGAAGCCGCGTTTGTTTACACTGGAAGTTGCTTCTTCTTCTACTATTTTCGGAATGTCGAAATTTCGACGTGCGCATGTCAAAATGATTTAGTCCGTTCAAACGTGTGACACATGAAAACGCACATCCTAATTGGATCAGCTTTTTCAGGATCCATGTAAACAGTAAAGTTCTGATCTGAATTGTAATCAGATTGAAGAAATTTTGCCCATGTAATCATGGCTAAAAAGAGTGGTCATTTTGTCCATGTGATAACAATATCACAAATGCGTTACAAAAGTGGCTTGTATGGGTGGGTTGCAAAAAAGAAAAAAAAAAAAAAAAGCCATGCCTCAAGAAAGACCACAAACAGCTTTGCCAAAATGCACCTTTAATATTCTGAAGCCAAGTCAGAAAAGGTATTATGGTCAGGTGGGATGAGACAAAAACTGAACTATTTGGCCTTATAATCAAACAATACATCTGGCAAAAAGCCATTACAGCTTGCTGTCCATTTACACTGTTCCTACAGTAATGCATGGAGGAGGTAATATCCTGTTATGTGGGGTTTTCTCTGCAGAAGAGACAAGATAAAAGGAAAAATGGATGGGGGAAAATACCATTAAATTCTTGAGAAAACCTGTTGCCATCTCCCAGAAATGTGTCACTGTGGAGAAGGTTCACCTTCCAGCATGAAAATGACCCAAAGCACACAGCAACACTGAACACACAGTGGTTGAATAGAGGAAAAGGTGAATATCCCTACATGCCTAATCAGTGCCAGACTTGAAGCCCAGTGAAAATCTGTTGAATGACCTGAAGACTGCGGTCCACCAACAGCCACCATCAAATTTAAGGCCCATATCTCACGAAGCAGTGAATGCTAAGGAATGCTCACAAACGTTGCCATTGGTGAGGTTTTGTCAGGGTTCATAAAATGTTGCACAACATTTCGCCAACAGTTTTTACAGTTGCAACCAATTTTTCTTGAAGTGAAAAAAATCCAAATATGTTCAAACAAGAAAACTGTTTGTGATCATAAAATCTGTTGCTGAACTGTTGCGCAACCTTTTACGGACCCCGATGAACCCCCAACAATCTCAGCCTTTGTGAATGATCCTCAGCGCTCACTGCTCCGCGAGACACTACCATAACTGTACTTAAGCAGTTCTACAAAGAAGATTGTTGATCTGATTGAAGATCTAGATGTGCAGAGTTGTAGAGGCATATCACAACAGGCTAAAGGCTGTAATTAAAGTAAAAGGTGGTTCAACAAAATATTGACACAAGGGGATGAGCCTCTATCCAACTCAGTGATTCTGTTTTTTATACCTCTGCCAAGTCTCTATCCCTCCCTCCCTTTGTCCATTCATCTGTACATTTCGAGATAGGGCCCTGGTGGAGGTATGCACTCATGGATTACCTCCATCATCTAATGGGTTCATCTTTGGACCAAGGGCCACCTCTGGAGAAAATATCATCTAAACCCATGTGGGAGTTTTTGCATAATCCTGCTAACAGATAGAGAAACGCCACCAAAAACAATATGACTACATTATAATAACAAGGCTATCATAATTTTATTGACCATACATTAGGGCAGGGCATCATCATCATCACCTCAAATCAGTATCATGGTTTACTGGCCCTTTCAGGTTTTTGATTTTTTTGTTTTTTTCCCCTCCTCTCTTCTCCCTTACATTTTACTGACAAGGCTCAATTATTACGCAATATTATGCAACAGTGCAGTCTCACATCACTGTAGTGCATAGTAAATGAGCATCATAGAACACGCGTATTGCCATTCCACGTACATAAAAATTACATATTCTCCAGTGCTGAAGTCAGTGTGTTTACATACTGTGTATAATAAAAGATAAGTAATTTCATGCTTTGTGTTATCTTCCCCTTACTGTACTGAACTTAAACTGAACTGTGACTTCTGCATGGTGATATGTACTGAACTGCAATTGTTGTGTATGTCACACCCCAAAAACTCTATGATTTTTATCTTGTGATTCATTATCAAATTCTGATTTTAAAGTTGCACCTGTGTGGCTCCTGCATTTCAGAAGCATTTGGTTTGTTGGGGAGGGGGTAACCATTATTCACTGCATTACTCATTTCATAACAAATTAGCTAACTGTTTTGTTTTACAAGTGAAGTTTTATTAAAGTTGTTAAGTGCTGTTTAATGGATTGGTTTGCTACCTTGCTCCACACTGTCTATAGATTTGTGTGTCAGCTAAGGTAATTGGATCATTGATCTGTTCACTCACCCCTTTATTCATCGTGCCAAATGGAGAAAATCTGTTCTTTTTTGAAGTTTTGCTAATTTACAAAGTCACGTTTTGTGTATTCAGAGTTAGCCTTACCATACTATAGCTAAAAACCGCGATCCACATGTTCTCGCAGGGTCCATGTATGCATGTATTGTCTTATTCGGTTTTCTCTGATTTGGACAACTGCTGTATTAACAGTCACCCAAACTTGGCCAAACCTTTACTATTTATAGACAAACACCAACCCAGAATTTTGCTCAGCTTCAAGTATTCAGCAAGTGTTGAGGGGTGGGTGAACACTCATTTGCACACATTTGCATGTCATTAGCACTTCAAACCTACAAACTTGAAAGGCTTTCCTTGTCAAGACACTCTAATCTTCCTCTCTCTTTCGGTCTCTCTCTCGCTCTCTTTTCCCAGGTCTCTGCTCTCTCTCACCCAAGCAGCGATTAAAAAGCTTGGGACACTCGTTCAAAAAGTTTACTCTTCTGTTCAGACTTATGACAGTTTCAGGGGGGTTTTGACGTCAATTATGTGGTGTCATTTTGTGTAATTGTATTTCAGTCTTCATCTCACTGCACTCTGAACTGAGGAGAAAGTGTTAATAAAACAGACATTTGAACCTTAAAAGAGTCCAGTTCTTCAGGTGATCTTAGTAACTATTTTGCAATTCTGCCCAAGGTTGCCAAAGTGAAATCAAAATCTTAATTTTTCTCAGGCCAAACTGACTGATGATTTGATCAGTAATAACTACCACTAATGTAAAAAAATCAAATAGGATTAGGCTGTGACGGGTAAGCAAACTACTGCTCTCCAGTACCCATCCTAAAAACATTTAAAAAGCATTCTGTGAGCTTTGGTTTTTTTGATACAATGACACCGTGTAATTAGAGATGGCAGGACCTTTCATAAGTTTGAGTTATACCGAGACCAACCGAACAGCCGTGACAAGCAGCAGACTGTAAAACACGCAAACACATCAACACAGCTTCAACTCCATCAACATCCAAAGAACCTCAAGGCTTTTCAAAACATGCAATCACTGTCAGGCATTCCTGAAATATTTTATTTCCACCACACTATTTAAACGATGCATACTTTGACAACGCAACCCATTTTTGTCTTGAGTTTAGACAGCTTTTTCAACTGAAAACACATTTTTGTGTTGGAGAAAAAAAGTATTTTTTATGTGGCAGCTCAAAAAAAAAAAAAAGAAACGATAAGGTTCCTTTATTTTTGCTTATAAAATATATATATTTTGTACATTGTCTTTTGTAAACACTGGTAAATGCTTGAATATATTGTTTAAGTTTCTACTGGGTGAGTTTATGTGAATTACCAAGACTGTTTCAATATATCTAGAACCACTAAGTATTCTAATGTTGTCAAAATTAAGCAAATAAAATAAAGATTTTAAAGATGATTATTAAATGTACTTAAAATAGGTGTGAATTGTTTTTAGCCTAGTGTGTAGATATACACATTTATGTTGTGATGATGAGACATAAGAAGCAGTAACAAGCAGTTGTGGGTCACTGCACATACTCAATTACGCTGAAGTAACACAATCAGCAATGAAAGGAAACAACAAACTGACAGTCCAGGACGGTCCCAGATGCAATGCAATCCCTCACTTCATTATTTTTGCTGTGCAGAGGTCAAGCAGAGCACGGATCATTAAATATAATGTCCATTCATGCAAGATCAAGTAACTTGCTGTTAATCCTGACTTTCTTTATTCTTTTCTTTTTTTACAAATTCCTCATGCTCAACAAGTACAATAAAAGAGCAGAAAATGGCAGTATGAAATCGAGTCTGGGATTTTTCAGTTCTGGGAGTTTTCTCTGTTATACACTCTGTGTGTGTATAGTATATATATATATATATAGAAAGAAAGCAAGCTCATGTTCAGTATTAAGCACTACAATACTTAAGCTTTAATTGCAACCTCAGAAATCGGTATTTGTGTAATAACTCAGATTTTTATTCATAGCTTTTATGTGTCGTACCACGCTTAGATGATCACCTAATCAGTACCTCCTCAGGCAGATACAACAGATACTCAAATTAAATGATTGCCATACATTTAGAGATACTACCTTGCCCACACTCCAGCCCTGCTGGTGTTGCCAATGCACCTCAAAACTGGCCTGCGGCCACTAGCACCACCCCCGACGGCCATGCACACCAACGATGGAGAGGGACAAAGAAATGGAAAAGGCCCCCCCCAAAAGGCCACCAGACGGCCAGATACTGAGACACCCAAGCCTCCCTGACAGACAGAGTGACAGAGGAACCAGTAAAATGGACTGCCACAAACCGTCACCCAGTCAGCATAACAAAAGACGAGGGACTGAGTGATTGCACACAATGGGAGACCTGCCCCACAGCGAAAATGTGACCTAAATTAAGATGGGTTTTAGCATAAAACTGCTTTTAAAGGCTGATGCAGTTTCAGTCATTATCCTGAGCCACCGTGCGTACAACTGGGCACGTCCTTCAACTAGTACGTCTTTTTATCACAGGATTTATTCTGTTTAATATAGTACTTTCAAGGAGGAAGTGAACGGATTTTGACACGAAACTGTAAGACAATGAAAGGTTTTTTTTTGTGGAAAAAAGGATATAAGATACCATTTTAGACCATGTAGATTTGTTTTTATAGTGGATTTATAGCCACCGGAGTGCATCTTTAGATTCAGATACTCTAGCTGTATTACTGTTGAATATGAGCATCACAGGTATATAATATGAAAAAAATGCAATTAAAAGTTGTTTTTCACCTTTTCTCATTGTAATTTTAACAATCTCAATTTATTACAGAAAATCTGCAATTAATTAGTTAAAAACATTTTTTAATCAATTCCTAGCCCTAATTGGGTGGTTTGGATACTGGATTTTGTTTGGGCCATGCTGTAGCTTTATGCTTCTGACTCAAAGCATAATGTTTTGCTTTGTCATGAGAGACATTTTTAAACCCTCTCTGATTAGATTTCATTTTAGAATGAGTCAGCCAGTAACAGTGTTTTCCTCTAATGCACAAGGCTAATGTTACCTTAATTACCTTCACTCTATAAAATCTGCCAGTGACAGCTGGGAAAATCAACCATTGCACCTCAAAAGTGAAGTGTGCTTTTTGTCTTCTAAACAGTCCAGATTGCATCAAAGAACTGCACTTTGTTTGAGAGACAAACATGCCACCATCATTATTTTAAGCTGCTCACCTTCCATGCAAGCAAAGGAAAATTAACATATGTTGTAAAAGTAAAATCATGGCAGGGATGGAAAAACATTTTAAGGCTTGTAGCTGCTTCTGCTATGTTCACCTCAGTTACTTTGAGTCTCTGATCACGGCTTTAAAATATTGGTGGTGCTCAAGGATTTTTTTTTATTTTTTAAATATAAATTATCTGTCAAATAAGATGGCTTGCTGAATTTCATAGTCAATCCAAGGGGTCTGGCCTCCAGTTTTAATATTAATGATATACATCTATGGGTTCATGTTTTTAGTTTTTTTTATGATAACTGCAAACACAAAGAAGAGGAGAAGGGCTTTATATCAGTGGGCCAGATAAAAGAATTCAAAATTAATCCAAAAGAACATTAGACACATTTTTTTCCACATTGTACACAATATGAAGGTGTTAGATATCTTGGTAGAAGCTGCAAACATAAATTCTACACACTAAATTATATGAATTTTGACACCAAGGATTGCTGCACAAATAATGCTGTGTAAATGTATGCGATTGAATATCAGAAATGGTGGCAATTTTTTTCAGTTTGAAATTTCAAACTATTATTATTTTTTTTTTCAAAATTTAGCAGCCTAGTTACTGTTATCATTTACTGTTATTTACTGGTTTTTGAACAAAATAATGTCCATTTTTGGCAATTTGACTAAATAAAATCTAAAATGATTGTCTCCTTAAATTTCCACAGCTTAAACCAGCCACTTTGTGCAACCGCCTGTGAGTGGTAGTGAGGCCCTTGGGATGCTTTTGGTAAGCCACACGTCACAATCAGATCCCTGTGGAGCAACATGCTACATTACATAAATTCCAAACGCCAAGTATTGGGTGAGATGTTCGGTGCAGATTGTGTTATGCACTGCGCACACTGCGGGGACCTGGTGGGCTGATGCACAAGAGGCTATAAAAGAAACAGGGTGCCCCACGTGTGCCCTGCAGAGCTGCAGCAATTCACAAGTAAATCTCCATCCCACCAAGCACATTAATTTTTAATCTGCACTGTGAAATTTCATCAATACTCACATTTTTCTTCCCAGGTTTCCATGCAGGTTCAGCTCAAGTTCATTCTTTGTTAATATTAAAGGGGTCATTGACTGAAAAGGGGTGTTTTTGTAGGTTTTACCTTTCTGAAATGCATCTATTGGACACACCTTTATAAAAAAAACAAAACAAAAAACCATCAAAACATTAATTTGTTTTAAAAAGAAACAGTCTTTATATGGTTTCTGTGTCCCATTAGCTATTTTCACTCTTCCGGATTTACCATGCAACATCATAAAATGGTAAACCCAGCCCAGCGGTGTCCATGAAACTCACCCGCTGCTTTGTTATTGGCCAGCCTAGCTGTCTGTCATTTAGCTAATAGTGCTACAAGAAGTTAGCTTACCAAGTGTGGGTTATCTTGTTATTTTCTTTAGATTTTAGCCACCCTCCCTGCTGGAAAAACCAGCATGGACCAGCATGCTGGTCACCAGCATGATTTGTTGTATTTTGAAGCTGGTCATACTAGCATACTGGTCCATCAGCTAAACCAACACCAAACCAGCATAGACCAGCATAAACCAGGATAGACCAGCATAGACCAGCATTTTCATGCTGGTCTATGCTGGGTTTTCTATGCTGGTCGATGTTGTTTTTTCCAGCAGGGCTAATAGACGTCCCTGTTTCCACCTGGTTCACTAATCCACATTTGATAATATATCTTGCGTAATTCTGTCTTATTTTGTTATCTTTTCACTGCTACATTGACCTATTAGCATTAGTGTGCTAGGCAGTGAAGCTGATCACTGTAACCGGTTACAGTTTGCCTCGGTGGGGAGGAGGTGACAGAGAGGCCATCTGGCATTATCTTTATCTGACCAGTTTTGGTCACTATTTTCTATAAATTTTAATCACCCCCACTGGAATCCTTGTTCATCTATAACACTTTACCATATGTGTATGTCATTCTTAGATGTTATTTTAGCTTATTTTCTTGTAGTATTATTGATAACAAGGACCAAAGGTGGGTAGCTGAAGCTAGCAGTTTAGCCACTCATTTATGAATGTTTGTGCTTATTGTACTCCAGGGATTAGGCATATCTTAACAATCACTGAAACCACACACCTCTGTCCACTAGTGATGATTTATTTAATTAATTCTTTGAGACAAACTGATGTTAGCTAGCTCAGGCTAGATCCAAGTTAGCCAGAAAATGTTAGCAATAGTGATGTTTAAAATCTTCCTGTCTGCCCCAGGGATTATAGATGGAAATTAGTGAGAATGCTATAATCTGGTACAGAGCATCTTTACCCCATGTTTAATGTTTTTTTTTGTTTTTTTTTGCTGTACATAGTCTTGGATAAATAAACCAATAAACTATACCAAACTAAATGTAAGAAGAACGAGGTCTGAGAGAGTTAAAGAGACATGCACTGAAACCATGCGCTCTAAGAAAATCTGCAAAATAGGATTCACAAGGATGTGGAAATAATTACATAATTAAATAAGATTTGACCAGAATATGTCACAAACATTTCATTGAGACCCGTGTGAGCTGTTAAAATGGGAGAAAAGTGCAGTCAATGACCCCTTTAAAAACAATGATGTCGATGTAGCAAGTCATCATCAATTCAAGCAATATTACACAAGAGGGAGAGCAGTATCAATGCATCGGGCCTACGACGATTCACCACAGTTACTATATTCGTGATAACGCACTCCCTGTTGTGTAATATTGCTTTCATACAACAGTCCCACAAGCACAGTTTATTAAATGCCAGCAATACAGGATAAAATATTATGATTTGTTTGTTTAACCAGTTATTTTGCTCCGTCGAGAAAAATAATTCCTTTTAAATGTACCCAATTAACTGTTGCTAAGCACCTCAAACAGCATAATATAGAAAGGAAAACATCTATAGTCACTTCACAGACATGTAAATATTAAATATTGTCCAGTATAAAAGTCACTGTTTATAATCCACACCGGTCACCTGTTGAGTAGGGTTTGTGGGTCCTTGTGAGATTGTGCAGGTGGCTAGTTAGCATGCTAGCATGTTGGATTTGGATTTTTCTTGGCATTTTCAGGTGAAGTAAAGAGTCTATCACCACAAAGGTACTGTGATTTGCTAATCAAGACAATAAATCCAACTCTAGCTTGCCTATTTTTTTTTTTAAACAGATGTGAAATATCTTGCGGATGCTTACAAGGGTTGGACTTCTGGGTCACGGAGATGATTTCTTTTCAAACAGCGCCTCACTGTGGAAATTAGGTATCCAACACAGTATTACAATTATCATCTATAAGAAGTCACTGATAGAGCTGACAGACTTGATAATAAATACGGTTAGTAATTAATGGTTACTGGAACACCTTTGAAGCAGTGTGATATATATCCAGTGAAATGTCGGAGTGTGATTATCATGGAATACAGTAACTCCAGGAATCCATGTTGTCCAGTCAAATTGTTCGGACTTGGAACTAACTGTTGTATAACGAATAATTAAGACTATATTTAGATGGAAACAAAGTCATTATCGTGTAAATTAGATCTTACACAAGTACTGAAATCAGTGACAATAGTAATTAATTCCTTCACTTACAGTAAATCAGCTCAGCAAGTAATCAAAGGCAGTTAATTGTATAGAGCTGTTGCCATACTACTATACAGTGTTCAGTAGACAGCATCTTTCTTTTTTGTCAATTTTCTGTTATTTTATTTTCACCTGTTCCTTTCAGGTGAAGTAAAAAGACAAATGTGGAAACTGCATCAATTCTTGTTTGAAGAATTCAAATTAGCTTAAATGTATTTAGCTGCTCATTTAGCCCTAAGACAATTCTCTTTTCGCCTAAGCTCTTCACGCCAGCAGCCATTTGTATTGACAAAGGATATTTATCCCCAGTTTGCTTGTTGTTTTTCGGTGAACATGGATTAAACTAGTCTGTTGCTTGATAATTGATCTCACACTGAGACAGGTTGGGCTGGAACAATGGGATTTCTTTCTCTCTACATCTCCTTTCATTTGTGACTTTCCTTAATTAAATTCAAATTCAATTCAAGAGTGTTCCATCAATAAACACGGACGGTTCTCCTGGTGCAATACCAAAGCAAACCCTCCTGCGAAAACACAGAATGAATATATCAGGAAAATGAAAGAATAAATACAGATTATCTTATGGTAAAACATCACTTTGGGTTTATCACCTTTTTTTCTGTCTGTGTGAATTTTTTTGTGCGCCCCTTTTTGTGTTTTGCTCAGTCCTCTCCATTGTGTGTCCCAACTGACTGATCTGTTTATCCTATTTGACATTCTTCAGAGGATAAAATGTACAAGCTGGAACTCAGTTAGAGCCCATAAAAATGCTGCAAATTGGACTGTACTTTACTTTTGACAGAGAAATAAAAAAGGAGCAACTCAAGGGAAAATGTAGGGAGAACCAAAAGTGTTTTAGCAATGCTGGTGGAAAGGAATGGAGGTTCATGATTTACTAAAGCTACTCAACAACCTCCAACCTACCTCAGAGCATACATTTATATTTATGATCCAAACCAAAAATGATCGATAGAAGGGGCAAAATGTAAAAAAAACAAATGATAAATGATGTATGATGAAATCAGTAGAGCTCCCTCTGGTGGAATATGGACGGCAGTTCTTTACACAACCATCCATCCATCTTCTTCTGCTTAATCCTTTTTGGGTCACGGGGGGGCTGGCGCCTCTCCCAGCATCTTTGGGCGAGAGGCAGGGTACACCCTGGACAGATCACTAGTCCATCGCAGGTTCTTAACCCAACCGAGGCATGTATTTAAGGTTTGCCATACACTTGAATTATTGACTACGTTTCAGCTGCACACCGGAAACTGACATGACATGTAATTAGCACACGCCACATTCCACATGTCCATGTTTTTTCCACAAATGACAGTAAAACAGTAACTATCAGTGCTTGAACAAACCTCAAGAGATCCCATTCGAGTGAGTTGCCTGTAGAGAAATGAAAGCCTCTGTCAAAGCTTTTTCCGCACTCAGCCATGATGGCTCGGCTGTATGGACTCTATGCTGTGTCCGCCACTGCAAATCATTTAGTCTCGAAATCAGTAATGAGAAGCAGCTGTTATCCTTCACCAGCTGAGTTCACATTGAAATAACAAGTAAAGAGCTGCAGGCAACTGACTGGAGCTGTGCTGCTGTCTTCAAATCCAATTCAGCCTCTTCATAGTGGTTACAATCAAATGCTCTGTAATTACTTCTTTATCAAAAAGTCTTGGGGTGCATTTGATGTGGAAGATAAAGAGGAGAGTAGATGCTCTGTTGATGTACTGTAAGTGCTGCTTTTTTGTTATCTTTTAACTGGAAATAAACTTTAGTAAACAGAACACACAGTTGTAAAGTGTTAAAAGGACCATGGTGCATAATGAAAGGAACTCATGTGTCACCCAAGTAGATGATTGTGAATTCAAAGAACTTCAGTTTAAAGGGTGATGTGGGAAAAGGCACAGGTATTACCAAGTTTTTCGTCTAGTATAATATTTTAAACTGCTTCAACTAATGTTTGAGCTCAGTTTTTTTTTTTTTTAACCAAAGGAAGCCATTGTGCTTCTTAACCTCTTGCACTCCGGTGTACTGCGGGCGGGCACGTCTCTGCATCCTAGAGCGCATGAGGACGCACGAGGGCGCTGCGTCCTAGGAGGCACTGAAAAAAAAAGCTGCATTTCCGTTCTTCCACTACAGACACAGCCGCGAACAGATTAGATATGATTGACCTCTCATTTGACTAATAAGAGCCTTGAATTGGGTTTCTGAAACCTAGAAGAACCAATGACTGAAAACCTAGCAAGAAGGACCCGCCTACCAAAGGCTGCGAATGCAGCGAGCCAATTGAAGCACAGAAGTTCGAAAGCTGTTTTGTGTAAGGCTGGGTAAAGAGAGACTGACTGCTGCAGCAGATGAAAAAAGGACCCGCAGGAAGAACCGCCACAGACCCAGCAGCACGGACACCACCCACAAGTGCGACCTGTGTGACAGGGACTGCCATTTGCGCATCGGCCTGTTCAGCCACAGGCGGGGCTGTCCCAGCAGAGTAGACGTTTAGGATTCTCTTCCACGGTCATCATAGACCGACGGAGGCCGACGACGAAGGCTGGGTGACACACACGCGTTCGCCAGTCTTTTTTAATTACTACTGTTATTTGTTTTGAAAAATCGTTCACCAAAACCGCAATCATGGAAGCGCAAAACCGCAATAATGGAACTATGTTTTGACCGGGTCGCGAGACCAGAACCACGAGTCCATAACAAGCAGACCAGCGTCGCGTTCGTCTGACAATGAGGAAGAGAAGTTCGCCAGCTACGCTGCTGTTGTGAACAGGTAAGTGTTATAAGCTAAATTATTCTTTATCCCTGAAAATTGTAATCAAAAATGACTTTTGACCGATCAGTAAATTACAGCTGTGCGTCGTAGACCGTGGCGCAACAGGCGATGTCCGTCCTCTGTAGCGGGGGGGGGGGGGACACCCCCCCCCACACACACACACACACAGCCCTGAGTGTCACCTTTCATTAGAGCCCAACATCAAGCTTCTATATTGAATCATTCAAAAGTTACAGACGTTTTTCCAAACTGTGCCATTTGGCACAATTTGGCACAGTTCAAAAACGCCTGGGAACAACCTGAGAACAAAGCTGTGTAATATATTCATTTTTTGTGGTATTGTTACAAAATTTTGACCTCAGCTGGATAGCACTTGGTTCTACATTTCTGTTGTATTTTCCAGCCAGTATCTGAAGCTGTGTGTTATTTGCAAGCATTTGTATCCAAAAAAACACCCAGGCGAAATTTATTTTCTTCAAATTCAGTATGTTTAGATGACTGTTACTCAGTGGCCGGAGCACTTAGAGAGATTATGACTGTTTTGCCAAAAAATTCAAAGTGTTTTCTTTTAAATGAGACCAACCCCATGAAGATGCTGCAAAGGGTTGAAGAACAGCTTTTGATTTACTTTGGGCATGTTATTTTTTGGCGTTTTTAGGGAAACTGACCAGAGTGCAAGGGGTTAATCCTTAAACCTTAAATAAAAAAAAAAAACAACAACAAAAAAAAAACACTTCAAGCAGTGAAGCTAATCAATGCCTGATGATGGAACACACATTTCCTGTTATGAACAAGGTGTCCTTGTATCTCCGTGATGGAAAAAGTACATACCACCCAAGCCAATTGAAACCTACAAATATTTGCAGGCTTGATAAATTCCTTAAAGGTGAAGTAGACAGTATTTTCTTAAAAACAAATATTTAAAAAAATACAGCAGCAAAACCCTTAGAAAGGTGCAAAATTAAAGTCTTCATATTCTTCAAAAACATAATATATTGATGAAAAAAATAGTTTTAAAAATTTTTACGGGACTACAAGGGGTGGGGAGGAAATCAATGCATCGTAGCATTGCGAGATTCAGAGATATAGCAGGGTTTCCTCTGGTAACATTTTCAGGTGGCAGCCCGCCACGCTTGTAAATTTCCCGCCATTCCTATGAGGAAATATAAATTTAAGAAAAAAATATGAAGGAATGACGGTCCTCAAGCATGCACACGGACAACGCGCGTGACCGTCATTCGCGCGGAGTTCAGAAGCGCAGCGCCCGCGTGACCGCGCGCCAGTTGCCAGGCAGAGTGTCTCGCTAGTGTCACTGTCCAAGAGAAACATGAGCTTACTGAAGTACTTTAATTGTGGAAAAAAATCAGAAGAGGTTTGTAAACACTGGAGCCGTTTATCATGGTATTAACCCACTGGTAGCGGGAGCAATAATGGAAGAGTCGCTTAGCTAACAGGTGTGGTTAAGAGCTCGAGTTGATTCATTTTGTCTTCTTTTTAATCATTAGTTTTTTGATTTTCTTATTTCAGACAAGAATGAAAAGGAGTTGTTTTTACCTTTACCTTAGTTAATATTAATTAACTAATTTATGTTCACTATTATGGGCGGCGCGGTGGAAGAGTGGTTAGCACTGCGGCAGCACAGTAACTCACCCTTGGCCAGGGGATCCTGGGTTTGATCCCAGCCCCCGACCAACAGTGATCTGTGTGGAGTTTGCACGTTCTGCCCATGTCTGCGTGGGTTTACTCCGGGATTTCTCCGGTTTCCTCCGACATGCCAAAAACATGCAAGTTAGGTTAATTGGCATCAAACTGGGGATTCTAAATTGTCCTTAGGTATGACTGTGAGAGTGAATGGTTGTCTGCCTCTCTGTGTTGGCCTTGCGATGGACTGGCGATCTGTCCAGGGTGTACCCTGCCTCTCGCCCAAAGATGCTGGGATAGGCTCCAGCCCCCCCGCGACCCGAAAAGGATTAAGCGGAAGAAGATGAATGTTCACTATTATGTACCTGGAAAGTTAAGATGACCGAAATTCACAAAGTCAATGACTTTAACCTCTTGCACTTCGGTGTACCGCGGGCGGACACGTGGCGGACACGTGCCTCCTAGGACGCACTGAAAAAAAAAGAAGCTGCATTTCCGTTCTTCCACTACAGACACAGCCGCGAACAGAAAGCCAAAGGAAGCTTGAAGAACCAATGACTGAAACCTAGCAAGAAGGACCCGCCTACCAACGACTGCGAATACAGCGAGCCAATTGAAGCACAGTAGTTCGAAAGCGTGCCTCCCTTGCAAAATCTGTTTTGTTTTAGCTGCTGGGGACACACGCGTTCGCCAGTCTTTTTTTCTTACTACTGTTCTTATTTGTTTTGAAAAATCGTTCGCCAAAACCGCAATCATGGAAGCGCAAAACCACAATAATGGAATTATGGTTTGACCGGGTCGCGTGACCAGAACCACGAGTCCGTAACAAGCGGACCAGCGTCATGTTCGTCTGACAATGAGGAAGAGAAGTTCGCCAGCGACACTGCTGTTGTGGACAGGTAAGTGTTATAAGCTAAATTATTCTTTATCCCTGAAAATTGTAATCAAAAATGACTTTTGAACGATCGGTAAATTACAACTGTGTGGAGTAGACCGCGGCGCACGGACTGGACACGGTTCGTGCACCGCGTCCGGACCATGAACGCGCACCCCCCCACCCCCCGCTACTCTTCTGTAGCAGATTGCAGATATTATTGCAGATATTTTAGTGCAACTGTGCGTAGTAGATCGCAGCGCACCGTGACCGCGGTGCACCGTGACCGCGGCGCACTGGGCTATGTCCATCCTCTGTAGCGGGGGTGGGGGGGTGGGGTGGGAGTTGTTATCGTCTACATTACAGATATTTTAGTATAATTTTTAGTGCACTGTAGGTTTTTTTCTTGTTAAAAAAAGCCACACATTTTTTACGTGGCATGCTTCTTTGTGTGTGGGGGCTTGTTTGTTCATTCATTCATTCATGAATGAATAAACAACCCCCCCCCCACACACACACACACACACAGCCCTGAGTGTCACCTTTCATTAGAGCCCAACATCAAGCTTCTATATTGAATCATTCAAAAGTTACAGACGTTTTTCCAAACTGTGCCATTTGGCACAATTTGGCACAGTTCAAAAACGCCTGGGAACAACCTGTGAAGAAAGCTGTGTAATATATTCATTTTTTGTGGTATTGTTACAAAATTTTGACCTCAGCTGCATAACACTTGGTTCTACATTTCTGTTGCATTTTCCAGCCCGGATCTGACAGCTGTGTGTTATTTGCAAGCATTTGTATCCAAAAAAACACCCAGGCGAAATTTATTTTCTTCAAGTTCAGTATGTTTAGATGACTGTTACTCAGTGGCTGGAGCACTTAGAGAGATTATGACTGTTTTGCCAAAAAATTCAAAGTGTTTTCTTTTAAATGACACCAACCCCATGAAGATGCGGCAAAGGGTTGAAGAACAGCTTTTGATTTACTTTGGGTACATTATTTTTTGCCGTTTTTAGGGAAACTGACCAGAGTGCAAGGGGTTAATCCGTCAGCAGCTTTCAGACAAACTAAACGTGCCAACTTTTGAATTTCAGAATAAGGGAGGTTTTTCCTGCTGTCTGGGTGGTGAGGAGATTTCAAAAAACAAAACAAAACAAAACTATAAATATATAAAAATATTATAACAGAAATAACTGCATCTTTTGTCATTTAAGTTAATTTATTTCATTAAATACAATTTTATTATTTTTTTTCTGTGAAATCAGAGTTAAATTATTGTTCTATTCTGGCTCTGCAAAATTATGGTCAAAAATGTAAATTGTTATAAGGAAAAAGTAAATAATAAATAAATATAATAAATAAATAAAAGTAATAAATTTTGGAGAAAAACATCAGGCTCTATCACCTTTAAGGACTCAGTCATACAAACTGTGAATACCTGCATCACACCTACATGTGGTGATGCATAAATTGCAATTTATAGGGAATTGTAGCAGACAGACTCAATGGGTATGAGGAACATTTTAAAACTTTTACACACACTGGAACCTTCTTATTTACATGCATTCACACATACAGGCATCTGTTTCTGTGGTTTTACATATATTTTCCATGTGCATTTAGACATGAAGATTTAAATAAACATTGTCAGCTGAAAACAAACGTGTGAGTCTTTTCTGCA
This sequence comes from Pholidichthys leucotaenia, assembly GCA_020510985.1. Lineage (NCBI taxonomy): Eukaryota > Metazoa > Chordata > Actinopteri > Cichliformes > Pholidichthyidae > Pholidichthys > Pholidichthys leucotaenia. The sequence goes on along the minus strand of CM035836.1, from coordinate 404,496,438 downwards.
GTGTTTGTGGTGGGACAGCATAATGTAAAACACAGCACTGAGAGGACCAAGACCGAAGCAGAGGTGGAAGAATCAGTCATGAATGAGTAATTAGGATATCTGTAAAAGGAGGAATGTCAGAGTTGCAGATATATAATGGGTAATTTTGCTCATACACATAAAAAAATGCACTTAGGAAAGGTTAAAAAACTTTCATTCAGTATGCATGCATTTTGATTTTGTGAGTCAACTACAAATATAGACAATAACACCACTGGGACAGTTTCCTGCAGAGCAAAGTAAACGAAGGAATTCAGATGGCAGCAGGGAAGTTGATGTTATTAAGCAACAAAATCATAGTTCACAAGTTCATATTTGTGTTGATGCCATGGGAAGAAAGCCAGTTCCTTAACGCAGAAATCCATCAAAGCAGAAAGGTAGTGAGCTTTATTTTTTTAAAGTCGACCTACTGTACTCCCAAAATGAATGAAAAGTTGTGGTACATTTAAATAAAAATGACAGGAGACTGTGCAACAGTGTGAAATATGTATGTAAGGTGGTTAACGCAACACAGAAATGAAATGAAAATCAAATCCTAGTTTAATCTATTTTAATCCACATTTAGATCCACTACATCACTGATGTTCGAACACATGCAAGAAGGTTTAATAATTACATTAGCACTGCTTAATAGTAAAAGACTTAAGTCAACTCCATTTGGTACGAAATCAGTGCTGTTTTAGCTTCATTTTCTGTCAGAGTGCAAAGAAGAAGGACAGGAGGAATGATGCTGACTCCCATGATCAGTTATGCATTGTAAAATCCAAGCTATGCCAGGTAGCAAGCCTCGGGATACTCTTACAATCTTACAGTGCTCTTAAATGTGAAAATACTGAGTAGGGCTGTCACAGTATAAGTTTTTGATGGTTATCTTGGCTGAAAATCACATAAATAAGATAATCATAGTTTACCATACAATAAACCTACACAAAATTGTTCCGTAAGAACAATTACACATAGTGGATTTCAGCATGAAGTGAAAATTATATACGTAATCCTGTCTCTGTGTATAAAACTTTTGTTTCTTAGTGTACTGCTGCTGTTTGGATAAAGGTTTAGAGGTCAGAGCAATTCTCATTTGGGTTTTCTCCTTGGTGATGGTGCTGATGGCTGCTGTGACTTTATTTCACAGTTCTGGTTGCATTAAGGTTTTGCACAGCAAATTTTGCACAGCAAACAAATGACTTTATCCTGAAGGCAAGTCTTTAAAAAGGGCATTCAAAAGAAGAAGAGAAAAAGGAAAGAAACAGGACTGGCAACTTGGTTTATCAAGATTTGTTACCCAGATCTGCTTTTCTTTCCTTGTGAATATTCTTTTGAGATAAAGTGAGAAGAAAAAATGCAAATAATTTGAAAGTTTCTATAGTGAATTTTCCAGGGATTTATTTTAAGCTTTAACATCCTCAAAGTTTTTAAAGAGAAAAAGAAACTATTTCTGTGTTATTGAGCCAATCACAAGGGGGAAGGCAGTCAAACTTAAAGAAGTGAAGTTAGGTCTGTAGGTTTGTGAGCTCATAAAACCGAGGAAGTGTATGTTTAAGAGTTCAAAATAAAGAATAAAGAATAGAATAAAAGAATAGAGGAGTATTTCAACATATTGTCTATGTACATATGACCATCAGCTGTATCCATCACGATTATGACTTAGGTTAAAATCCACAAAAACTCAATTTTGCACAATATGACACCATGAAAAATCATTGGATTACTGACATTATATTGTCCTACGGGTATTATTAGCACAATAGTAATATTTGCATTATCATCAATACCAGTATATCACAGCAACACTAATACAGAGTCAATTTCAGCTCACTTTAACTGGGTCATTAACTGGTAAGTCGCCACTGGTTTTGAAAATCAAGTACCAAAAGAGAATTAACAAACAGCAAAAAAAAAGTTCCATTCAACTCTTGACAGTATTTAAAATTATTTAGCTAGATTTAACATAAACAATAATTTCCCAGAACACTGAGGTAAGAATATTTCAGTCAGTAGTATCTATTTATAAATTCGCAAAATCTCTGTCTGTGTGTTTGTGTGTCTGCCTGTTCCACGCATATCTCTTGAACTGTTCGTCAGACTGGCCAAAGATGTTAAACGTGCTTTGCTGAGGTTACGAGTGTGTGCATCCCCGAATATGGAGTCACTCAGACAAAATACCATATGTAATTTTTATCAATAAAAGTTTAGCCACCGCTCTGTGTTTCTTCATACCCTGGCTTCAAGAAGTGTGGGCGGGGTTTCGGATTGACTCCGTGCTGACTGGATAATACGCGGCATCACGGCCATGCTGATTGGACAATATGCGGGATCACAACCATGCTGTTTGGATAACACACAGCATCACGACCTGTCAGTCCCCACAAAGCTTCGCAAACAAAGATTTTATAAGTGCTTTGCTGAGGTTACGTAGGGTGTGCGTCCCTGAGTATGGAGTTGCTCAGTCAAAATATATACTATAAAGTTGCTGTGATTGCGTAGGTCTAATGGATAATTCGGCATGGAGAACACGAGGTGCTGGGGATGGGGGCACTGATGGGGACCCGTGGTGCTGAAGGACATTACTGGCACACGGGTAAAGCAGCAGCCGAGACTCCCGTTAACCGGGCAGGCTGGGCTTGGCTCCCTGCAAAGGACTGCGATCCGCCAGTTCAGCTGCTGCTTCTCCAACACCGGAGTTCAACGGGGCGCTCCACAATCATTCGCAAGGAGGCATGCTCAGCCTGTCTGGTCAGTGGTAGATGACAGTTCCCACTGCTGCTTCACTGTGGAGCGGAACGGCCAGATCAACTGCATATCATATGCGGACACTGAATGACAACAAGATGCAAAAATGCCCAAATAACAAAATAAATAATTTTTATTTAAATATTTACAGACAAATGGGCAACACTGATGCAAAAGTTGCAGCCAAATGGGTCATTCTCGTATTTTGAAAGCAGGGATGCTGATGGACAAACAAGTCATGGCAAGAGGTATTCCAACTGATTATGAAATTCTATGACTCAGAGGGGACAGCCCTAGCTAATGTGCCAAATAAACTGATATCAGAGGCCAAATGACGGGCATGTCAGGAATTTTAGTCAACTGGTAATTCTTCGTCCATGTTTGCTATTGTGTTGCTTTGATAGAGCTACTAGGTGGGGGAGTGGGGGACATGGCCCATTGGCTTTAAGCCTGGAGAAAGTCCTCCCAGGCAGGATGGATCAGCAGTGGGACAACAGCATCGTGGATTAGTGCAGCCTGCCAAGGTCTGACGGTGCAGTGACAATTTAATCGCACTAGTGGCTCAGCATAGAAAAAAGGAAGACGAGTGGAGGAAAAACAGAAAAAAAGTTAAAAGGCTGTGTGGTCTTCATTTATATGATTAATTTTGTCACAGCAGATTCTGTTAATACTGCTGTCAATGTCTCAAGGGTCTTGGGGGGGAAAGAAAAAAAAGGTTCCCAGGCTCATGAAGACAGATAAACACACACAGGCACTCTCGATCAGTCTCATCCTATATAACTAGATTCCTACAGCAGATTATCAAGGACAATATCCTGTCTCCTTAACAGACTTGACAATTACAGACATTTTAAAACATGCTGTATGGAGCCCTATTAAAACGGTTTGCAGTGGGTATTTGCACTATGCTTTGTGCCTTGCGCTGGTGCTTTTGTTAGTTTCTATCAGTGCATTGTCTGGCTTTCCGCTGTGCACCCTCACCACCTAATTAGGAAATAACTGTGCACACAACTTGCGCTTGCAGGACGTGAATGATGTCAAGTAAAAAGCAGGTCTGGAGTCAGCAGCACATTATCAGACACTATTTCAGCAGTGGCGTTAAAAGGCATGAACATGCATGCATGCCTGTTCCTATACTACACTGTAATTTCTCAGTGTCCCTGTCCAGACCCCAAAGCCTTTTGCTACAATTTGGGGAAAAGGGAGACGTTTTATTTTGGTGGGGAAAAAGCGGAAAAAGCGGAAGTGAGCTGCTGCATCAGCAACCGCCCAACAGATTATGGCACGAGCCCTTGGGCACTCTGGGACTGAGTGCCCAAGTCACACTGCTGCAAACTCCCCTCTTCACTGTAACATGAACGCCACTATCTGCAGAGACTCTGTGGCTCCAACCACTCCAGAGAGTCAGCGGCTTGCAAACTCAGACAGGTTTGCTGCCGGCACCCCCCCACCCCCCAAACACACACACAAGGCCGACACGTAAAAAGTCTGTAAAAGCTCTGTGTGTTACTGAACATAAAAAGTTCCACCTCCCCTCTCCCTGTCACCATGGAGTTACAGCTACATCCATGCTGTAACAGAGTTTACTGTCGAGATAAAAAAAAAATGTCGAGGAATTCTGTGATGTGGAGTTATATTTTGTGTCCGGTTTTTTTTTTTGTCTTAGTTTGAAACAATTTTTTCTGCACTGAAAATATTGTATTGAGGTGGACTTTTTGTGAAATTTAGTTTTTTAGACATTAATCTTTTTTAAAATGCAATACAATTTGGTTTGTGTTCTTCTGTAAAACATTTTTAGGATTTTAATTGTAGATTTTAGAAATCTAGGTCTATTTATTTGGAGTCAACAAACACATTTAGTGTTCTCCTGTAATATAAAATTTTATATTATGTTTTGTTTGAAATTGAACAAAGAATTCATTTTACTATTTTTTTGTTTGAAAATGAATATAGAGCTAAAACCAGCTAAAAGATGAGTTTAATAAAATAGTGTGTGAAAGCAGGTTAAATGATATTGGCCTGTCTGGAGACAGCTGTGTTCTTCTGAAAGAATGTCAGTGAAAGGATGCTAGTTCTTAAAAGCACATTTTGTGATAAATTTGTCCATGTTTTTAATTTTATTTAACCTTTATTTATACAGGGTAGTTCCACTGAGAGACAACCTCTCTTTTTCAAGGACGCCCTGTTCACACATTCACAACCACAGACTGACCTGTGGCCACTGAGCAGGTCCATTGGAGCAGTTGGGGTTAAGGACCTTGCTCAAGGGCACCACAGTGGGGTTAAGGAGGGTGGGGCAAACACTGTTATGTTATCTGTCCAACACAGATCTAGTCCTGCTGGTATAGGGATCAAACCTATGACCCTCCGTTCACCAGTCCACATCCCTAACCATTAGGCCACCACTGCCCACCATGTGTCAGATTTCTCTTCTATTTGTTTTAATAAAAGATGTTGGAAGTAAATTCATGGGTCACTGCAAATACTTCACTTTAAAAGTATCAAGTTGTCACACAGTGGGAGAGAAAAATCTTGAACAGGAAAAAAATGTGTCAAGATGCACTGCGAATGGTTTTAGAATCAAGTCGGAGTTCTGAATCATAATCGAATCATGAGGTGCCTAAAGATTCCCACACGTAGTTCAGACCTCAGCTGGGGAGGAGGACCAACTTATTGGACCTTTTACAGTTTTAGTTGGTGATCCCTGGCCTAGAGTCTACCAGAACATCAAAACATGTGATCCCACATCCATCATTATCTAATTTATGACAGTTTATTTTTCCTCCTCATTCATTGTCATTCTTTTAAAAAAAATGATTTAAAATGACTGGGTTGGAGAGAGGTCTGGGCTTCTCTACTTAGACTGCTGCCCCCACGACCCAGACCCCTGGATAAGTGGTACAGGGTGGATTAAAAATGAAAGCAGAAGCAAGCTTTATTTGATCTCATCAAAGGCTATCCCAATAATTTTTTTAAAGATAAAAATTCAACAATTTTGCATTTAGCAGGTGGGACATTAATTGATTAGAGGATCATAATATGCTCCATGGGGTTTTTAATATTTCTTGTGGTTTCTTATCTGAGTAGATGAGGATGTAATGGATAAACACACATAACTACACCCCCATTCATGCACCCAAAGACAGTAAGCACAATCATTCACTCATCCATCATTCATTGAATAAAGGAATAATTTTACTAGTTATCCATCTACACAGATGGGCTTTGAAGCAACAAACATTAAACAAATAAATACTCATTTAAATGTGATGTTATGCCTTTTTTTTTCCACTCACAGCCTTGGATGAAACAATAAAATGTGCAAATTTTATCATGAATTATTTACCATTGCAGTCATCCATGCCATTAAGGGGCAATTATTTCAATGTTGGCTCAGTCAGAACCTATGAAGGAATAATGCAAACAATGGAACATTTGAATTTAACTGTGATTGCAGTCTCACTATAAGTGAGTCAACAACTATTTTTTTCAGCATCTGGCTTCACACTAATGAGGGAAGAAGTTACCATGGCAATAGCAGACATGAGCTACCTTTCATTGCCAGGCTTTTAATGCATCAAAGAATGGAGACTACTGTCCAGGATCAGGAGAATAAAAACACAACTATTAAATATTACTAATTCTGACATGTAAGACATATACAGTAGATGTGGGCAAGCCAGATTATTTTCTTGCTCACTATAATTATTAATTGGCAAAAAAAAAGGAAAAAGACTAAACCTTAATTATAACAACTAAATGACAAATGTATCCTGCTTGTAAGCATTTAAAGAGCCGATGTACTGGTATTTAATTTTCTCAATGGTTGGACAATTTAGAGTTTAGACCTTCATGATTTTCATTAGGGATAACATGTTCAAATATCATACCAGTAATGATTAAGCAAGTTAACGGTCATTAAATATATCACCTAATAAAACACACATTTCCCAATTAATTCTCTCCTTAGGGCCTGGTGAAGTTCTTTTTTCTATTTATGATATTACAGAGTTCACGGTCATAGAATTTGTTGAAATGTACTATAAAATTCACAATACTGGATCGATCATTGGAGGAAATTCTAACAATATTAATTCATTTTCAAGGTGGCAGCATCAAGCAGTTAAACTATAAAGCCAACTTGCAGCAGCTTTGCATCATCCCTGCAACACAAGCCAGCCTCTGTGCAATGTGTTGTTGAAGCATTGTCTATACAAGTTAGGCATCATGCTTTTAAAAGGATGCAAATGTTTTCACTGAGTAGAGACCTTCTTTCCTACAAAATACTGAAAAAAAACATCAGAAATAAAAGGGATGGGGTGAGGATTAAGAAGGAAATCTGGTTCAATAAAGCTGGTACAAAGCAGGCTGTCTTTACTTGTTGAAGGCAGCCAGAACAACAAATGCACGTAAAGTAACTACAAACCTTTTCTGCACTGCTTATCTTCAGCAAAGCACGCTTGGTTTCTCACCAGTGTCTCACCAAAATAAGTGGCAAAGAGCCAGTGCATCTTTATTGCAATATTCATTTTGCAATGCCCTCCAACCACACAAAACGCAGAGAGGAAAGGACACACCATTCCAAACTTTTCAGTGATGACTAAATACACCTGTGACTGTGCTGTCAAAGTCATGCACCATTATTTATAGAGTGAGGGTTGCAAAACGAAACTGTCATGCACCGGCAAGTCCATGCGGCACTGGCAAAACTCGAGTGTCCCCACAGTAGGCTCTGTTAACTCCCGATTCTTACACTGCCAAAGTTCTCATCGGGTACTAGGAGCATGTACTGTAGTATCTCTTCAATGTTAATCTAAGTTATGATGTATACTGTATTCCCAGGAACATTCTCTACCTGCTGCACTGCACTTGATATACTCTAGATAAGTGTTCAACCTTTTTTGAGCCAAGCAAACCTTTTCACATTGAAAAAAATCTCGCGAGACCCCACCAACCAAAAATGCTATATTACAGCTTATGTAACGCCAGTTTAGTCTTGTAAGTAGTTTATATTCACTCAGTGTAAAACTTGGGCCTGTTTAGATGAACACAAAGCTGATATCCTGGCAGGAACTGAAGAAAGGCAGACAGGTGTTTCGTTTGAGATGACGTTTAAGCTTGCATGGAACCATGACACTGTTGGATTGCTTTTCCCTGCACACCAAGCATAATGGACTCTGAGCAGGTGGATCCCCGGTGAAAGTGATTCCAGATGAAAAATTGTTCTTACTGTACTGCCCTAGCCTTCATTTGACCACCTCTCAGCCCTTCACCTGGGTTAGAATTTTGACCAGGGTCCAGTTAAGAGTCTTAATCTTTCCTCTTCAAATATTTATCCAAGGTTTTTATTCATACAGTCACCGTGACCTGTAGCACGTCTTAACAAGGTTATTAGCCTCTGTAAAACACACATGAAGAAGCAGAAGAAGACAATAGTCATGATTATGCTGCCACTCACTGACATGGAAGACTACTACAGGCCACAGCAGGCACCCATACACAACAACAAGTTATTTGATTTTTTTTTTTTGGCCCAAATAATAAGCAAAATTAGCCAATTTCCCAAGGACCTCTGAACGTTCTCTCAAGGACCTGTTAGGGTCCTCGCACTCCTGGTTGAAAACACTGTTCTAGATTTATGAACAACTAAGTATGGAGATGCTGGATAAAAGAATAGGAAAACTGGTGATGTGATTGGGTGTGACTGCCAGCTCCACGACACCTCCCGATAATGTATTCCCTCACGTGTGTTTTAAGGAATACATACTTCCTCCTTTTATGAGCTTAGTAAGGTTGACATTTCACGGTCAAAGCAAAATGCGTCATCATCTCGCAGTCAGAATGGCTCATCAAATTCATATCTGTTTTTAACTGGACTGGTGTCTACATTGCACAAAATTAAGTTGTACAGCCCTTGATGATTTTCTCAGTGACAGCATGGCTAAACATATGCTCAATATCTTAATTTATTAAAGACTGCTTCACACTAAATGAACTTCAGCCAAATAATTAGGTCTGCAACAAGTTGAACTTCACCACAACCCACAGTCAGAGGAAAATTCCTGCCCCCAACACATCTACATGGATCCACAAATTGTTGAAGACCAGGCCAGTTTGTGCAGATTTTATTTTCAAAAATAAATATGCTTGATTCTCCATTTTTGCTTTTTATATTAGACAACAAGAATCGGTAGGTAGGTAAATAAATAAATAAATGACATGATAATGAACCCAGCCACAGGGGGTGCACAAGTCAGTGTACTCCTAGTGCCAGTCGTGGGCCTGGGTAAATGGGGAGGGTTGTGTCAGGAAGGGCATCTGACGCCATACTGAGCTGAGGAGCAGCTGGTGCAAAGCTGGATTTAAATTTTTTTTTTTTTTGTTATTTACAATGGACTTTTTCATCACTCAGCAAAGGTAAGTATCCTTTTCAGGATGTATTTCAGTCTGTAAAGCCTCCTTGGTTATATATACTGTATTTAGGATAAGATAAGTCTTTATTAGTCCCACAATGGGGAAATTCCAGGATTGCAACAGCAAAGGGACAGCAGCACTCAGAGCAATAGTAAATAAGATAATAAGATAAGAACTGGTTAGGCAAAGCAGTAAATAAATATGCATATGTACACAGTTATATACATGGTGCAGGAGCATTGCAGCTAGATGATACCAACAGCATTACAGTTTGTTAAATTACCCGGCAGAATATACATACTGTACGGACCCAGGCAATATATTTCACATTTGAATCAACAGTGTTGTTGCCACCTTCAATAATAATTGTTATTGTCTTAGTTGTGTATTGGAGGGGACGCTTTATTATCTATGTTTAGTACATTTAATATGACCTCTACAAGCAGCCCTGGTTAGATTAGAAAGTCTGACAGCCGTAGGTAGGAAGGACCTGTGGAACCTCTCCGTCGTGCACCTAGGATGGCACAGCCTATCGCTAAATGAGCTCCTCAGTGCATACAGCGTGTCCTCAATGGGGTGGGGCTCGGACTCCTCTCTCCTATCTCCTCCACTGGGTCAAGGCGTCGCCCCAGAACAGAGCTAGCTTTTTTGATCAGCCTGTTCAGTCTCTTCCTGTCGGCTGCTGTGATGCCGCTTCCCCCAGCAGACCACTCCAAATGTGATGGCTGATGCCACCACCGTGTCGTAGAAGGTCTTCAGGAGTGCTCCTTGCACTCCAAGAGACCTGAGTCTCCTCAGGAGGAACAGCCTGCGCTGCCCCTTCTTGTAGAGCGCGTTGGTGTTGTGTGACCAGTCCAGTTTATTGTTCAGCTGAACACCCAGGTGCTTGTAAGATGTCACCATCTCAATGTCTGTTCCCTGGAAGTTTACTGGTGCTGCGGGGGGTTGTCCTCGCCTGCAGCAGTCCACCACCAGTTCCTTAGTTTTCCTCGCATTGATCTGGAGGCAGCTATTATAATACCATAATAATTATTTTCTTTATAAGGCTGCATCTATCACAAACAAAAGATGCTGAAGAGCATGTTTTTACCCTTATCCTATCTATAAACACATCAAGGTTAAACTTCAATAGATGTGGGTCAGAGGTGTTGCGGACCGGCTGAAATCTATTGTGAACTGGGACTTTGACGTCACCATTCAGGACCAGTACTTATATGGTGCTTTTTCTACTCACAAAGACCACTCAAAGCACTTAACTAGTAGCAACACTACTGTAACTCTCTATCCAAAGGGCCTATCAGAAACAGACCTAAGGACAATTTAGAATCACCAGTTAACATAACATGCAAGTCTTTGGATTGTGGGAGGAAACCAGAGTACCTGGAACCTTCTAGCTGTGAGGCAACAGTGCTAACCACTGTACCATTATGGTGCCCACCCATTACCCAGAATCTCAGTGTATACACAAGTGGTACAGGCACCCAGGAAGAAAGATTTCACTCTGCAGCCTCATACCAAACCTTTACACTTTCACACCTCTGAAATCATGTGCCCAGACAGCTGAACTATGAAAAAAAACAAGTTTGTCCGTTTGGGGTAAAAACGTTGTCATGTGCACGGTCCCTAACTGGCTCAGTTGCATGTGAGCTACAGGCAGAGAGAAGCGGGAAGGATAAAAGACGAAGAGGTGGAGAGCCTGGAGGAGAGGGAAAAAGAGAGCAGAGCTGTGCTTTCTGTAACTGAAGAACACCGCACTGATAGAGGTTTGGACCTATTTATTTTATCTGTTACAAGTCCACGTTTTTTTTTTTTTTTCCAAACTAATCACAATGCAAACAACGTGTTGTCTGGAGTTCTTTCTAAAAGTCCTGTTTCAGTGAGGGTCACATGATTTTGCAGAGAGGAGCTGCCTCTCTGCAGCTCCTCTTCATCCGCCACCCCTCAGCTTAGCCCCTGACTTTCCCATCAGAGAATCATTGTCTGCTCCCTCCAAAGTGAATAAAAATATAATGTATAAGCATCCCAAAGTGATAAAGCAAAAATATTGGTAAAACTCAAATTAAACATAAAGCCTCTAAATTGAATGATTTGGCCTCTGTTCCTCCTCATAATTTAAAAATTAAATGTGGTTTATTAAATATTAGGTCTCTTAACTCCTAAGTCTCTGTTAGTCCATGATTTGTTAATTGATCATCAGATTGATTTAATTTCCCTTACAGAGACTTGGTTAGGGCAAGAGGATTATGTTGGTTTAAATGAATCAACTCCCTCTGGTTATTTAAACTGTCAAAATCCCAGAAGTTCTGGTCGTGGAGGAGGAGTAGTAACAATTTACCATTCCAAATTACTAGTTAATGTAAAGCAAAAAACATGTTATAATTCCTTTGAGGGCCTGGTCCTCAGTATTGGGCACTTTAGCAATTTTAGGTTAAACCCAATTTTAGTTGCCATAGTTTATCGTCCCCCAACAACCTACTCAGAATTTTTATCCGAATTTGCTGATTTCTTAGCTGATTTAGTGTTGAAATCTGATAGAATAATTATAGTAGGGGACTTTAATATACATGTGGATGTAGATAGTGACTGCCTTAATGTGGCATTCAATTCAATATTAGATTCGATTGGGTTTTCTCAGAAAGTAGGAAATTCTACTCATTACCTCCACCATACATTGGACCTTGTTTTGACATATGGCATAGAAATAGAAAATCTTGTAGTGTCTCCTCATAACCCTGTACTGTCAGACCATTGTCTATTAACCTTTGATTTTACTATTTCTGACTATTTGGCTCCTAAAGAAAAATATTATTACAGTAGATGCCTCTCAGATGATGCTGTTTCCAAATTTATGCAGATTGTTTCCTCTATGCCATGTGTCAACACAACGGAAATAAGCTATAGACAGCTTGCTCCTTCTGTAATTGATAACATGGTGGATAGTGTTTCAGCTTCTCTGCATCAGACTCTAGACTTGGTGGCCCCCTTAAAAAAGAAAAAGTCTAATCAGAGATTTCTAACTCCTTGGTTCAACACAGAAACTCGTACCTTAAAACAGAAGACTCGTCAATTAGAAAGAAAATGGTGCTCTACTAATTTAGATGAAATCTATTTAGCTTGGAGAAATCATCTTTTAATTTATAAAAAATCTCTTAGAAAAGCTAGAACGAGTTATTACTCTGCATTAATAGAAGAGAACAAGAATAATCCCAGGTTTCTTTTCAGTACTGTAGCCAGGTTGACAAAGAGTCAGGACTCTGTCAATCCTAGCATTCCCTTAGAGCTTACTAGTCAGGACTTTATGAACTTTTTCAATAATAAAATTTCATCTATCAGAGATAAAATCAATCAGATTCTTCCCACAGTTAACTTAAATACTGTAACTACTACAACTCCTTCTATTGATGTCTGTCTTGATGAGTTTACTCCAATCGACCTTTGTGCGTTAGACAAAATAGTTTCCTCATCCAAACCTTGAACTTGTCTTTTAGACCCTATTCCTACCAGGTTATTTAAAGAAGTCTTCCCACTTATTGGTAGCTTTATTCTTCATATAATCAATTCTTCATTAACTTTAGGCCATGTACCGCAGGCTTTTAAAACGGCTGTAATTAAACCCTTACTCAAAAAGCCAACGCTAGATCCAGGAGCTTTAGCTAACTATAGACCAATCTCTAATCTCCCTTTCATTTCAAAAATCTTAGAAAGAGTTGTTGCTACGCAATTATTTGACCACCTGCAGGGAAATGGTTTACTTGAAGAGTTTCACTCTGGGTTTAGAATCCATCATAGTACTGAAACAGCCTTAGCGAAGGTCACTAACGACCTCCTCATTGCATCTGATAATGGACTAGTTTCTGTACTTGTCCTTTTAGACCTTAGTGCAGCTTTTGATACTATCGATCATAATATTCTACTTGATAGATTAGAACACTATGTTGGACTTAATGGAACTTCGTTGCAATTGTTTAGATCTTATTTATCTGATAGGTTCCAGTTTGTTCATGTAAATAATGAGTTTTCTTTCAACTCAAAGCTTAGTCATGGAGTTCCACAGGGATCTGTGCTAGGCCCTACTCTTTTTAGTTTATACATGCTTCCGTTAGGGAACATTATTAGAAAGCACTGTATACATTTTCATTGTTATGCAGATGACACACAATTATACCTGTCAATGAAGCCAGATGATAGCAATCAATTAGCCAAGTTAGAAGCCTGTCTTAAGGAAATCAAGGCTTGGATGACTTGTAATTTCCTGCTATTAAATTCAGATAAGACTGAAGTTATTCTTGTTGGTCCAAAAAACCTTAGAAATTCCTTTCCAAATCAAACTTTCAGTTTGGATGCGGTTACTCTTTCTCTTAATAGCTCTGTGAGGAACCTTGGAGTTATTTTTGATCAGGATTTGTCCTTCAATTCACATATTAAATTTGTTTCTAAGACTGCCTTCAATCATTTGCGTAATATTGCCAAGATTAGGAGCATCTTGTCTCAGAGTGATGCTGAGAAACTGATCCACGCTTTTGTTAGCTCGAGATTAGATTATTGTAATTCTTTATTATCAGGCTGTCCTAAAACATCTTTAAAAAGTCTTCAGCTGATCCAAAATGCTGCAGCAAGAGTTTTAACAGGTACTAGAAAGAGAGATCATATCTCTCCGGTTCTGGCCTCCCTTCATTGGCTTCCCATAGAGTTTAGAATTAAGTTTAAAATCCTTCTTCTTACTTACAAAGCTCTAAACAATCAGGCTCCTTTTTATTTAAAAGATCTGATACTACCGTATTATCCTAACAGAGCACTACGCTCCTAAAATGCAGGATTACTTGTAATACCTAGAATCTCCAAAAGTACAATGGGAGGCAGAGCCTTCAGTTATCAAGCTCCTCTCCTGTGGAATCAGCTGCCAATCTGGATTCGGGAGTCAGACTCGATCTCTGTTTTTAAGAATAGGGCTAAAACCTACCTTTTTGATATAGCCTACAATTAGGGAGGGATCATGTGTTTCTGAACCCTCCCTTAGTTATGCTGCTAATAGGTTTAGTCAGCCGGGGGACCTCCAGTAATGCACTGGGCCTCACTCCTTTCCTCACTCTCTATGAAATATTTTTTTTTTGCTGGTCATTAACATCTGTTTGTTCTCTCCCATAGATTGAGTCCCCATCGTGCTGTTTGCTCTCTACATGTCTGTTCTTTTCTTCTTCTCTATCCCCTCACCCCCCAGCCAGTCGCAGCAGATGACTGCCCCTCCCTGAGCCTGGTTCTGCTGGAGGTTTCTTCCTGTTAAAAGGGAGTTTTTCCTCTCCACCGTCGCCAAGTGCTTGCTCACAGGGGATCGCCTGATTGCTGGGGTCTTTCTGCAACTGTGGGGGTTCCCCCCTACAGTTGATAGTGCTATGAGATGACTGTTGTTGTGAAATGGCGCTATATAAATAAAGTTGAATTGAACTGAATTTTCTGTGTCTCTCCTCCCATATCGTTTCCTGTCATCGAGACCCTGTGGAACAGTCAGGCTGATAGGTGACGTAGTGTGTAACACCCGGTCAGAGTTTAGACACTGTGGTATGGCCTAATTACAACACTTAGTAGTTCACACGACAAAACCTTCTGACTTGTGACGGTGAGGCAACCGACCAGCTGACCACTTTGATTCGCTTTCAGTCACGTAGAGTGAACCAGGGTTTAGATATAGATATAGGCTAGATCATAGAAAACAGACTATGTACATCAAGACATCTATGTAGAAATGCCTTTCAATAGGAAGTTTGCACAAGCTGTAGGTTATAGAAATTTTCCAGTTCAGTCATATAAGTGATAGTTTAAATCACATTTTATATATATATATTAAAATTCTGCCAGCTGTACTAAATAACATTCTTACAATACAATGCTCTGCTGGGAACGCTAACCCTGCACGTGTACATTGCTGTAGCCCAAACACACCTGTTGGACTGGCACTCTCCAAGTGGCAGCAGGGAGCAGGGCAGCTTTTGTCACCCCCACAAAAGCTTCTATAAGAAACGGCTTAAAGGACATGACTGTGCTCGAGACATTTGCTGGGAACCTTCAAGCTTTGCAGAGCCCAATCTGATCAAGCATCCCAGATATGTGAAGGTCCCATCTTTGAGACGTCGGGATTTAAAGGATAAGCTGCCATCGCCCCAGTGACAAACAGCAAAGGAGCCAAAGAAAACCTGTTATTGCCCTAACTGGTCAGATTTAGGTCAGTATAAGGAGCCAAGTTGTTTTATGTTGTGTCTAGTCTGTCACTCCCACTTTTAGAAATCAAACTCAGAATATATGTCACAATTTGTCAGTTGTCTGACAGATTTTGAAAAAAAAAAAAATACTGGGTTGAAAATTCCTTTAATTCCAGCAATGTGCTATGATTTCTTGTTATCTCAACAGTAATAATCCTGCATGGGACTGGGACATCATGCGTCAAGCCCCCCAAGACTTTTGAAGTCTTACACATTTATTGTACAAAAGCCGTAGCACTGATGTGGAAGTAGGTCTTAAACTCACATTTGCATGTTTATTTTGGGAGGCTTATTAGCATTGGCAAACATGCACGTTCGGCAGAGGGGGTTAGGAGGGTAGGGTAGCAGGAGGCGAGCAAAGGAAAGGCTTCATAACAAAATAAATTGAATTCCGAGCTCACAACTGTGCTTCCATGCAATGACTCAAGTGTTTAAAGGTTATTCTGACGTCTTCATCTGTCTCATGCTGGAAAATATCCAACTGTCTGTTTGGCTCTGGAGGCCATGAGGAGAATATGCTGCTAAACACGCAGCAAACCTTGAACGTTTCTTTTCTGTACTTTAGAACAGAAGTAAAGAGGTCTTCACGTCTTAGATCACGACACTGATCTGGTCTTTCTTTAGGATGGGGTTGATCAATAGAAGTATCTCCGGCACCTTATAACTGACTCTGAAGCTAGACTTATATTTCATTTGTCCGTTTTTCTCATTTTCAGAAGTGTAGATGTACCTCTGTCTCTGTGCCCAACATCTCGATACATCAAGAAGGGCAGAAGAATAACAGAGTGCATCAGTATAGCATCACTGTATCATAGCAACACAGCAAGAACTCGACAACTATTTCTTGTCCTCAACACATATATGTATTTTTTTTTTAATTTGCTAGTTCATATGTATGAAGGCCCCAAATCATAAAAGTGCAGGCAGCAATTTTTTCGCAAAACAGGCTCACACAAGGCCAACCTCTGGTGAAAATTTTGTCCACATCTGCCCAGGACTTATTGCGTAAACCTGCTAATACATTGTGAGAAAAGAGAGCCTTGGTGGAGGTATGCATTCTCAGATCACCTCCAAAATGTAATGGCCTCATCCATAGGCCAAGGGCCACCTCTGGTGAAAATTTAATCAAAATCCGGTGAGTAAAGCACCTTTCAAGATAGCCAAAGCGCTTTAGAATGAGTCCATTATTCATTCACTCCACAGACAGACAATGGTAGCGGTAAGCTACTACTGTAGCCACAGCTGCCCTGGGGCAGACTGACAGAAACGTGGCTGCCAATCCACACCAACGGCCTCTCTGACCGCTACTGAACATTTATACACATTCATACCCAGTGTCATGGACACTGGAGGCAAGGTGGGGAAAGTGTCTTGCCCAGGGACACAACGGCAGGATGGATGGGGAGAGCGGGATTCGAACCGCCAACCCTCTGGTTATTGGACAGTCCGCTCTATCTCCTGAGCCACTGCCACCCACAGAGAAGTTAATGCATAATCCTGCTAACTGACAAATAAACTAGAGGACACTCAGAGAGTGCATATCTCCACCAAGGCCCCATCTCTTAGAATATCTGTTTGTCTGTTAGCATGATTACGCAAAAAATACTGGATGGATTTTGATGAAATTTTCAGCAGAGGTGGCCCTTGGGTTACAAAAAAAAGTCATCAAAATCCATCCAGTAGTTTTTTGCATAATCCTGTTAAGTGACAGACAGACAGACAGACAGACACCAGCAGAAACATTACCACCTTGGTGGAGGTAATTAAAAAGTATTACACTTTTACATTTCAAATCGAGACTATTGTAAAACTACTTATTAAACCAACTGCAATTTAATTGTTAATTTTTTCATGGAAAATGTATTTTATCATGTTAAAAAATATATATATTATGACTGTTGCTTTGAGTTTCTTTGGACATCTACTGAACAGCGAGGGAATCAGTGGATTCCTAATGTCAACAGGGCGACTGTTAAACTATATATCATTGCAAGACGTTACAGGATTTCTATTCTGTCACAGATGCAGCGGCCATCCCCTGCGCCGGAATGCCATTCAACACCATGCACAGAGCAGTGATTTTTGAGCTAAATAATCATATTTCTCATGACTTTCTACCCAGAACTCTTTCAGGCAAAAGAAACAACCTTTCAATAAAAGTACCCACAAACCTGCAATCATTCTTTCACACAACAGGCACTCAGATGAAGAAAAAACTGCAGTGTCTCTAGGTTAGGCCCTGCAGTATTTCCTGAGTCCTATATTCATCATTCAGCCGTGACTAATTATAGTCCAGAGCGTCATTGCTGCAGGTCTTCGGCGCGTCTTTGCGCTGTCACACAGGTGGCGTGCTCAAAATTGGTGTGCCTGCCACCATAATGTCACATGAAACACACACCAGTGTCTCCCTATTATTACTGAGTTATTCTCCATATCATTTGCTGAAGTGATATGGCATTTTAATGTATCAAGTAAACAAGTGTTGAAGCTATGAATACTCAGATCTATAGAGCCATGAAAATTATGTATAATATCACATTTAATAACTGTTTACTGGTAAAATGAAGATTGTTTTCAGCCGCCTTTGAAAAACCTGCATTTTCAGAGGCTTTGCAATACATCCTTTTAATGTATTCTTTTTAAAAAACAGAGCTAAATATTGTTAGATAGGTGTACAAAGTAGTTGTTTTATTAATTCGGCATCATTTCACCAAAGTCCTTCCTCAGAGAGAATCTCATGCAATTTTAAAAAGCATGCATTTTAAAATGTATATATCAGAGAGATTTCAGCATCTAAGCGCGCTGCACGTTAGGCTGCGGGGCCAGGCAAACACCCAGGAACACAAAAACAAGAAGAGAGAACGTGAGAGTCCAGATGGACGATGGCCTTTAATTACCGCCGTGTATATGCACATAAATATACCATCCACTTAACATTACATTTGCATTTGTTATAAGAAAGCAAAAACAAACCCATGATGAAAACATTTTTTTTTTTTTTTTTTTTTGGAGAATGAAGAAAAACTTAAGAGGCTAGCAAAGCTTTACTGGGACACCCCTCAACCATGAGTGTGAATTCAGAATAAATTTAGGTGTTGACATACACATAAAAAGATCAAGCCTCCATAGAATGGTACACTAGACTTAATAGATGAATACCAAGATGCTTAGCTTTATTCATATTTGGTGTGAAATAAATATTTTCTGCAGTGTTTCTCTCATTGTTGTACAGCTGCGGCGGTCCACCGGCCCTACAAGAGGCCAAAAAAGGGGAGGAGCTAGTGCATTAATCAGCCACGCACATTTGATTTGATTAAAAAAAAGGTTATTGAGTCATTCTCACCTTGTGTCTTGTGGCCACTTTCTTCATAAGTGTTTTGCATTGAAATGGCCTCACAAAAATCGTGCATTATGTGAAAAATAAGCAACCACCAAATTTTGTATGCACGCATAACTCTATCAGCACAGGGATGTAATAAAGGGGTCACTGACAGCATTTCCCCCCCACATTTTAACAGCCCATACATGTCTTAACAAAATGTTTGTGACATATTTTGATCATCCATCCATCCATCTTCTTCCGCCTAATCCTTTTTGGGTCGTGCGCGGGGGCGGGGGGGGGGGGGGAGCTGGAGCCTATCCCAGCATCTTTGGGCGAGAGGCAGGTTGCACCCTGGACAGATCATATATTTTGATCAAATTGTCAAAATTTAAATATTGCCGCATAGCTTGTGAATCATTTTTGCAACCTTCCTCAGAATGGCTGGTTTCAGTGCATGTCTCTTTAAATCTTCTACGACCACTTTCAACTCCGCCCTCCCTCTTACATCAAATTGCTAATATTAGCCCCTAGCTCATATGGAGCCTGAGCCAGCTAACAAACGTTTGTCTCAAAGAAGGAAAGAAATAAAGCATCATTGGTGGACAGAGGTGTGTGTGTGTGGTTACAGTGGTCGGTGGGATATGAGCAGTCCCTAGAGGACAATGGGAAACACAGAAACACATGAATGAGCGGTCCCGGTTATAAATAATACTTAGAAAACAGGGATCAAAATTGGCCGGATCGACAGTTAAAGGTACACTGTGTAAAATTTGGGATGATCTATTATCAAAAAAGATCGTCATGTATAAACCTGTTTTTAATAGTGTATAGTCTTCAAAATAAAAGCTGTTTGATCTTTGTTACCTTAGAATAAGTTGTTTAGCTCTATGTGATGCTTATGTTATGGAGGCCGCCATTTTGCACCGCCATGTTTCTACAGTAGCTCCAAAGGGACAAACATACCGCTGGCTGTAGAAGAAACCGTTTTTGTTGTAGTGACGAACTGGCCTGTAGAATCTGGTGGCGCTGTAGCGTTAGTTGCCCGTTGACTGACATAAAACAGGATATGAAGAAGAAACACATGGAAGAGGAGCGGTTATAATATAAACATTTTTGTTAGGAGTTGGACTTTCTTGGGTTGCACTTATAAAAATAGTGGATCATACTTATTATTCTCGTCAAGAGGAGAAAAACAAGCGTGAATCGTCTTCATCAAAGAAAAAAGAAAACATGATGAGATGACAAGACGTCGGGACAGGCAAAGACGGAAGACTGGTGTAAACATCGGTGTTGCCTTCACCCGATGGAAACAGCTGACGGCGGACAAAAGTTTTAAAAGTGACGCCAAAGTCACCTGCTTTCTCCTGCAAATTTTTTCACCAATGAAGAGACATTTAGTGTTATAAAATGTCATTTTGTTGATCATGACAACAACACAACAACACGCTCATGTGTTGCAAAATTGCATAAACGTTACTCGTGTTGTAATGTTTGAGATGCAAATACGAGAAAAAACATGTGATTTCAACAAAAAACATCTATTGAGTTAACTGAAATCAAGACACTAGTTGAAAAGGACATTATTATGACTTAAAAAATATGTTTAAAAGCTGTTTTTGAAAACACATAATGCAGCCAAACTATTCTATTATGTTGTAATGTTGTGATTTTAGCTTTGCTTACAGTAAATTAAACCGAAACCTTGTGCAATGCAAAGTGAGCAATATTTTTCTCTTGTCAGTTTGTAAGAAAAAGTTTTGTTACTTATTTATTATTTATTTATTTTAGCTAACATGTACAATAACACTACTCAGCTGCTGAACATTTGTTGACTGGCATTGTCTATGGTAGTTTTGCTCATTATATTTCCTACATTTCTCTCTTATCACTTCACATATTGGCTGAGTCGCTAGGAGACACCATCTTGGCAATTGCAAAAGTTCTGACACCTGACGGCCTCTGTGGAGAGTCACTTGTGTTCTGAAGGGGAGGTTGTGAGGAAAAGATTTCAGTTTGTTGCAATATGGAACCTCACCACTAGATGCCGCCAGTATTTTTACACAGTGCACCTCTAAGCTAACGCCAGAAGGCCAGTCTGTCAGTCTCTCCCCGCGGACTGGCCACCTTGCCAAGCTAATGCTAACAGAGCAAAGTAACATCATGGTGAAAACACAACAAAATAAGCCAGAATGACCCAACACGACCTGACTGTGGATTAGTGAACCAGGTGGAAACAGGGATGTCTATTAGGGTGACTGAAATCTAAAGAAAATAACAAGATAAACCACGCTTGGTAAGCAAACTTCTTATAACACTGCTACAGTGCTGTGAAAAAGTATCTGCCCCCTTCCTGATTTCTTATATTTTTGCATATTTGTTACACCTTAATGTTTCAGCTCATCAAACAAATTTTAAAATTAGACAAAGATAACCTGAGTAAACACAAAATACAGTTTTTAGATGATGATTTCATTTATTAAAGGAAAAAACTATCCAAACCTGCGTGGCCCTATGTGAAAAAAGTAATTGCCCCCTAAGTGGTTGTGCCACCATTATATGGTGGCACAACCTAATAACTGGTTGTGCCAACATTGGCACCAACAACTGGCAATGAGTCTTTTACATCGCTGTTGAGGAATTTTGACCCACTCTTCTGTGCAGAATCGTTTAAATTCAGTCACACTGGAGGGCTTCATGAACTGATGGCCGGACATTCTCCTTCAGAATTTTCTGGTAGAGAGCAGAATTCATGGTTCTGTCAATTAGGGCAAGTTGTCCAGGTTCTGAAGCAGCAAAGCAGCCCCAGTCCATGACACTACCACCACCATGTTTGACTGTTGATACGATGTTCTTTTTATGAAATTCTGTGTTAGTTTTATGCCAGATAAAACAGGACACATGTCTTCTAAAAAGTTCAAATTTTGTCTCGTCAGTCCCCAGAATATTTTCCCAAAAGTCTTGACGATCATCTCGATGTTTTCTGACAAATGTGAGACAAGTCTTTGTGTTCTTTTTGTCCAGCAGCAGTTTTTGTCTTGGAACTCTACCATGGATGCCATTTTTGCACAGTCTCTTTCTTACTGTTCCATCGTGGACCAGTGTCCAAACTGAGGCAAGTGAGGCCTACAGCTCTATAGATGTTCCGGGTTTTTGTTTCTCATCTGATCTTGAATTTCTTAAGCTCACAGTGAGACGTGTCGCTTTTTGAGATCTTTTCCTACTTCAGGTTGTCAGACAGGTTCTATTTAAGTGATTTCTTGATTCAACAAGTCTGGTAGTAATCAGGCTTGGGTGAGCTACTGAAACTGAACTCAGCTTTCCAAAAATGTGGTTAATCACAGTTAATTCATGATGTACCAAGAGGGGCAATTACTTTTTCACACAGGGCCAGGTAGGTTTGGATAGTTTTTTTCCTTTAAAAAATGAACTCATCATTTGAAAACTGCATTTTGTATTTATTCAGGTCATCTTTGTCTGATATCAAAATTTGTTTGATGATCTGAAACACTGAAGTGTGACAAACATGCAAAAATATAAGAAATCAGGAAGGGGGCAAATAGTTTTTCCACAGCACTGTAGCTACATTATAGACCACTCGGGTTACCATTTTAAGGCCTCCCGTGGCAAGTCCGGAAAAATCAAGACAGCTCATCGGACACAGAAACCCTATAGAGACTGTGTGTGTTTTTAAGAGAAGTGAGTCTTTTGATTTTTTTCGATAATCACATGACCAACAGAAAGGTAAACCCACTTTTCAGTCAATGACCCCTGTAAAATAAGATGTGAGATACAATTAAACAAATCAAATGATTCCATTATATTCTTTTAATTAAAAGTGGATGATATCTGATTCCTGCCTGCCTATCACAATGATTATGCCAACGATATGCCAAAGGAGCACTTATAGGGAGGCACCTCTGTCCATTCTCCTAACAGACAATGACTGTCTGGTCAAAAGAAAGAATACAGAGAAAATACTAAAATTTCCAAAAAGAAAAGAAAAAGAAATCAATGTCTTTCAAGTCAGATCAAAGAAGGATCTAGCAAGAGCTCTTTCTTAACACTTACCATTAAAATGAGCTGCAGATTGAGGAGGTCATATGAGACAGAACTTATCCCAGGCCTAATACATGAGGAGAGACATTTTATAAGATTGGTATCATTATTACAGCTTTTGTCAGTGCAAAGTGAAGACATCACTCTGCTGCCTTTGTGCTTTTTAGCAGAATCAGAAACATTTCCCTGCATTTGCATGGCTTGGCTGTTGGGAGTCAGCTGCATCTGTTCCAAGTGCCTCCGACCCCTCGGTTAGTGGTTTTGGTGATTATAGATCTTCAGTGCATTTTAGGTGCATTTGTGCATTGATTTTCATTCCGTGCGTTTCATCACTCTGAGAACAAAGTCTGCCAGACTGAATGAAAATGACCCCCAGATTAGTGATTGGAGGGGAAGGACAAAGAGAGAAAATGGTAGCGGAGAGAGAAAAAAAAAAAAAAGCTCAACTTGTTTGCCCACGCAGAAATGCACGAGAGCCACGGCACTCACCTGCAGTGTCTGTGAACCCCGGACATTGTTTCAATGATGGAGCATTCGCCTTCGTTCAGACAAAAGGCCAGATCCTTGTCTTCCACACAGGGCTTAAAGACCTCCGAACGGACACTAGGATGAGTTGGGGCCAGCGCTGCAAGCAGAGACAAAAAAGAGAGATGTTTTTAGCAATCAGCAGAATAGCATTTCTTTCAATTAAATCTGAAAATGGCACAAATGCACATAGGAATTGCTTTCTTTTTGTCTTGAAACTATTATACTCGGGTTGAAAGATTCTGAAACTCAGCGGGCTACAACAGGATAGCCCCGGGAATAACTGCGTTCATTAAGGACTGATTAAAATGAGCGCTTTCTGCTCAAAGGGTCTGATTTTATCCTGAAGAAAGACGATACTAAGGGCCCCTTTATACAGATGGGGATCATTGGGTGACCACTGGGAGATCAAAAATTGACCTGATATCTCAACGATCTCTATCTGTGTAAATGTTTGGGAAATCGTTGAGAGATTTTCATGGTGATCAATTGAGATCTTTGAAAGATCCTTGAGAGATCATTGATAGACAAGCAGCGGTCACAAGAAAATAGGGAGAGATCACTGAGAGACTGCTGAGGGCTCTTTGAGAGTTTGTTTGGCAGCCAAAAGTTTCCAGTGCTCTTCTACTCCATTTACAGGGATGGAGACCATTGAGAGATCACCTATAGATAAAAAAATGGCCAGATCTCTCAACAATCTTTCAATGAGCTACCAAGATCTCTCATTGATCTTCCAGTAATCTCCACAGACACCACGGCTACCTCAAAGTTTTGACTCAGTTCAAAACAGTCTTTCACTGATAACCACAGGGAAGCGATCTCTCACTGAGCTCTCAGTGATCTCATCAATCTCCCAATGATCTCTCAGTGACCTTTCAATGAACTCTATCAATCTTTCATTGAGCATTCAGCGATCCCTCATTGATCTCTCAATCCTCTTCCTTTGGGGTGGAAAAATTTAGCGCTCATTAAAAGATAGCTCAAAGATCATTGGGAGATCGATGAGATTGTTGAGCAATCAAGAAGCGCTCAAGGAGCACTCAACGATTCCCCAATGATCTCTCACCAAAGGCAGAGATGGTTGAGAGATCAGTGAGGAATTGCTGGCTATTAGATGAAAAAAAAAAAACCAATAGATCGCTGAGAGATCACTGGGAGACTGGTGAGATTGTGGAGCACTCCTTGCGAGATTGCTTCCCTTTGGTTTTTGTTCCTTCTGTTGTGCTACGCTTGACGTCTGCACCTTTCACTGTATTTATTATCACTGAGTATTCAGCAAAACATGGTGCGTCTGTTTGGTTAAAATTTAAGTTTACCTACAATCCCGCAGTGAAAATCCTGGTGTGCTGCTTTAGCAAACACACTTTGAAAACACATGAATAAATTAAAGAGTCAAGGAAAGCAGGCAACAATAACGAGTGAACTGCGCTGCCTGGAGACTCGGCGCCTGCCGCTCTTAGCTTTGATCCCCCGCTGTCGGTCTGACCCTCAGCTGCTTTCACATGAAGAGCCCGGCTGCCATGCAAGAGCGCCGCAATGCAGGGTCCTCCACCATGTGAAACGTGCACACACAGACGTGTTGCACACACATACTGCTCTGTGCAAGCATGCTGCAAATGTGTGCACCAACAGCAGCTCGTGACACGGCGGCGACCGGCAGCTCTCACTCCATCATGTCCGTACACTGAAAATGGGATTTACTGGTTTTACCTTGCCAACACAACAGGATTACTCCTCTGATTCTGCTGTCACTCATTTCACTGTGCACGCTCAACGCTGGTCAGCGCTGCCGTTTTGTTTCGTTGACTGAACACATACTCCTCCACGTATGGAGGAATGTAAGTGTGATAATCTGTTCGTTGTGCCTGGCCGTGCAGCCCGATAGATGCTTTGTTTATGGCTGTTGATCGATAAATCTGAGGCTCTCCATGTAAGACCCGAGAGATGCTGGGAGACTGGCGCCAACACAAAAGGAGATATGGGGCCAGTGGAGATTCTACTCTATCAGAGGGAACTTTTCTGGGGGGAGATAACAAGAGAAAGCCTCTCTTTATTAAAATGCATACAGACAGAGGCATGTTTCTGCACATCTGTCTGACCGCTGCTTCAAATAACTTCTGGATCAGCTCACAAAAAGTAGGGCTCAAATTCAACTTGACTCGGTCCCTTTGCGGCCCTTAAAGATGCCGGATTATATGTTGTATTATTAATTTCACAGATTCCCACAGTGCAATGTTCCAAAGGTTATCTATTCCAAGATGCAACTTTATTAATAGAAAATGGAACACAAAGTCCCCCTGTGGTGTTCGCATCCCCTGCAATAATTGTCACCACCTTGAAAGTGCCGTGTGTCTTCTCTTCAGAAAGAGGCAGAGGCGAGTTACGAAAACGGGCGCAGTCGCTCTTCAAAGACCACGGACCCTCAGCCGTGCCAGCGCATCGACATCGGGTGTGTAACCATAATGGATATTCAATTCAACTTTATTTATATAGCGCCATTTCACAACAACAGTCATCTCATAGCACTTTCAACTGTAGGGGGAACCCCCACAATTGCAGAAAGACCCCAGCAATCAGACGATTATAGAGCGATAAGCCAATAACCCTGCACACAGTAAACAGTTCTGGGTTCAAAGCACCGTCTCTTTCTAGAAAGTCAAGGCCTGTTTATTCTGGAACTGGGTTCATCTGCCAACGATCAGAAATATGCTGCTAACGCGTTTCTCAGGCAATGTTGGAGGAAGTTGGAACATTTTTAAGAAGGTTTTGAAGAATGACTCAGTTTTAAGATTGTCCTAATTATGATTGATTATAAAAAAGTCACTCAAACCATAATTTCCTCTTTTGCATGATGTGGACTGAGCAGAGAGAGGCAAGATGTGGTCAACACAAGGTCGCCATGCCAACAGTGATGATAGATAGATAGATAGATAGATAGATAGATAGATAGATAGATAGATAGATAGATAGATAGATAGATACTGGGAATATTATTGCATTAACACAAATTACTGTACTCCAATTAATGGATTAAAAACATTAACACCCCCCACGGCACTTCCTGTTATAGTGGAAATTGCAGCCCGGGCTTAGCACCCACCAGGACAGTCTTAGGCGCGACACACAAAAGAGTCACTCAGAAGCTACGTTCCAATCCACAGTGTACTTCAACTGTACTCCCTACTCCCTGCTCCATTCTCTGGGAATATCGGTTAACTGCCCTTCACAAAATGTCTCCATTTGAAACACCCTGTAACTGTCGGCTCCCTCCTCCGTGCGTTACCACGGTAACCATGGACACGTACTGATACTATGGTGGATAATTTATATTTCTTGAATAAAATATTAATACAAATATAGTTTTTATTTTTTACTATCACTGGATATAAACAATAACCAACATCAGTTTAGCTTGTTAATAACATTAACAATAATGGTTTATTTTACTCGTATTTGAGGTGCAACGGCTTATGGGTAATCTTCTTGTCAACTTCCGGTGAAGTGATGTACGTAGGATTGTTCACTTCTTCCCTACTCAGTTCTCAGTTCCCTTTGAACTGAAGACTGTTCGCTCCCTTCGGTTTGGAATCTCACTTAATATGGCGGAATACCCTGTGCTGTCCACTTGGGAGTACACTACTGGGTGATCGGAATGCAGCTAAACTGTTCATTTTATTTAATTCTGGGTGTTCATATCAGTTTGCTGGAGTATCACTGTCATACTATGTGGACATTTGGACTGTATATTATATTGAATTAGACATTGAAACGAGCAACCTCTGGGAATGAATCTTCAGTGAGCTCTGTCGGTTAACCAGAAGTCCGCATGAAGCTAGCCACACCAGGCAACTGTTCCCTCTTTTTTGTGCCTGTGGGGGTGGATAAAGCACTACTAGAGATATACAAAGTGGCATCAACTCAGTTCACTCCAATGGACCACTTTTTTTTTTTTTTACATCAGTGCCGGATCGTGTAGTGTAAAATATTTCCAAGAAGTTAGCAACAAGCACTATCATCACCATAGAGTTACAGTGGAATGGACAGTTTCTGAGCTACTTTCAAGGGGTAAAGATGTTTAAAGGGCCTATATCATGCTATTTTAAGCCTTTCAGAGTAAACTATATGCATGTATGTGATAGTATATTACCTTTGGTACACTGGAGAATGAATTTCTTATGAAATATGAGTTATTTTCGCGAGCCCGGAAGTAAGATGCCTCGATCTCTGAGGCTCTGCCTCTTATTCTTGTGGCTGCCGCCCGTTTCATGACGTAACCCCTGAGCCGGCTGCTGCAGCGTGTCGCTGGATTCCGCCCACGAAAACAACATCTACAGTAAACTTTAGAAAAGATGGATGAGCATGTTGAACTCTTTAGCCTCCTGTTATTATTTTAGCCTATAATATTATTCTTATGTAGTGTATGGTTAATCATGTTTAATATTATGATTTTAGCCTCTGCATTCTGGTCTATTTTGACCATTTCTGACGAGTAGGCTCTTCTTCAGGAAGGCTGAACAAACTCCTAAATCTCTCACAGCCAAAGACACATTTACGCCACTTAGAAGACATTGTCTTACGTAAAAAAGCAAACAGTTGTTGTCACTGAGCAGATTAGGTGCGAGAGGAACTACTTCTTCACAGCGTCAATGCTAAAGTGAAAGAGTTTTCACCGCTCCGTCAGCTGCGCGGAGAAAGTGGGTGTGTGCGTTAGCCTGGGGGCGGTGCTGGCAGCACAGGCACTTCCTGGAGTGGGCGGCTCACCCACGTTCATACGTATGAACGTGGGGACCCAGTCATTATCAGGGACAGGGCGGAGCAGCAGCTCAGAGAGCAGGGTTGAGGAGGAATACTCAGAGATGTGTGAATGGAGCAAAATACCACTTTGGGGGTGTTTTTGGTGAGGAATTAACATTGTAACATGCTTAAAAGCTCAAAAAAGTCGATTTTGCATGATATAGGCCCTTTAAAGTTTATGATTTTATAATATCAGCACATCAGAATCAAATGGGCAGAGCAGTTTAGTATGGTTTTTGAATAATTTCCACTGGATTAGTAAATTTATCTTCTTCTTCTTTCGGCTGCTCCCTTTAGGGGTCGCCACCGCGGATCGTCTGCTTCCATCTCACCCTATCCCTTCCATCTCCCTCTGTAACACCAACCCTCTCCATGTCCTCCATCACTATATCCATGAATCTTCTCTGTGGTCTTCTTCTTTTCCTACTGCCTGGGAACTCCATCTTCAACATCCTTTATCCAGTATATCCACTATCCCTCCTCTGCCCATGCCCAAACCATCTCCGCCTTGCCCCTCTTACTTTGTCTCCAAACTGCTCGACCTGAGCTGTCCCTCTGATGTACTCATTTCTAATCTTGTCCCTCCTAGTGACTCCCAATGAAAATCTTAGCATCTTCAACTCTGCCACCTCCATCTCCATCTCCTGTTTTTTGTCAGTGCCACCATCTCCACATCATACATTGTCGCAGGTCTCACTACAATCTTGTAAATCTTCCCTTTCACTCTTGCTGCTACCCTTCTGTCACAAATCACTCCTGACACTCATCTCCACCCACTCCCCCCTGCCTGCTTTCTCTTCTTCACCTCTCTTGTGCATTTTCCATTGCTTTCCATGGTTGACCCGACGTATTTAAACTCATCTACTTTCACTACAGCTACTCCTTCCATCTTCACCATTGCACGTGCCTCCATCTCATTCACACTCATGTATTCTGTCTTGCTTCTACTGACTTTCATTCCTCTTCTCTCTAGAGCATACTTCCACCTCTCCAGGTTCTCTTCCACCTGCTCCCTACTCTCACTGCAGATCACAATGTCATCTGCAAACACCATGGTCCACGCAGACTCTTGTCTGATCTCATCTGTCAGCTTGTCCATCACCATGGCAAACAAGAAGAGCCGATCCCTGATGTAATCCCCTCCCACCTTGAATCCAACCGTCACTCCTACAGTGCACTTCACCACCATCTCACTGTCCTCAGGCATGTCCTGCACCACCCTCACATACTTCTCTGACACTCCTGACTTTATTAGTATTAATAAATTACTAAATTAGTAAATTAGGATTAATAAATTTATCTGACATCAATAAACAAAACAGTAGGTTAGAGTACTTTGTACAATTAGTAACACTACTTTGAGTAACCATCCATTCATCCAGCCATCTTCTTCCGCTTAATCCTTTTTGGGTTGCGGGGGGCTGGAGCCTATCCCAGCATCTTTGGGCGAGAGGCAGGGTACACCCTGGACAGATCGCCAGTCCATCGCAGGGCCAACACAGAGAGACAGACAACCATTCACTCTCACAGTCATACCTAAGGACAATTTAGAATCCCCAGTTTGATGCAAATTAACCTAACTTGCATGTTTTTGGCATGTGGGAGGAAACTGGAGAAATCCCGGAGTAAACCCACGCAGACCATTAAACTTATTTGTACTTCTGTTCATGCAGAAGTGCTTTTCAGCTTTTCAGGCTTTAAAGTTGCAAAGTTTGCGCAAATCAGACTGCAAACTGTTAAAAGAACTGTTAAATGAAACTGTGTGAAGCTCAGCTGGTGCTTTGTTAAAGACTAAGCTGCTGCAATTAAAAGGCAATAAAAAGTTGGTTCTTCGGGGGCGCTAGTGAGCCATGCTGGAGTAAAGACGTGTCCCTCAGTGCTCCCGCAGACTTTTGGACATTTTACTTTTAAAAACTAAGTTTCTTTGGTAAAGCTCAATACAGACTCGTCACCTATCATTGTCGGACTCTCCTGCCCACTTTTATCGTCATGATGGATAAACTTCAGAAGTTTAAATTCAACGCTACCGACAAACCCAATAGGCCCAACACGAGGCTGCAAGCCGAGCTGGAAAAGAATGACGAACCACAGAGCGCAGTGCCAACGTTGACCACGGACGAAGGCTTTAAAACTCAGATTCTGGCATCCTTAAGAGAAGACATCACACAAATTATACGGGAAGAATTTAAGAATGCCTTAGCTAACGATTTCGCCTCTCTCAAAGCCGAAGTCCAGGCTGTACGTTCGGAAATAGCTAGCAACGCCACCTCCGTTAGCGCACGATTTGGCACAATTGAAGCTAACATTCAAGACGTGAAAGACGGCTTGTCTACTTGGTCAGATGATATAACTGGGCTTCAGAGCTCGGTGAAAGAGCTCCAAAGTGAAGTGAAGTCACTGCGGAGCAAATGTGAGGATCTGGAGGGGAGAATGAGACGTGGAAATATCCGCGTTGTCGGTGTCAATGAGCAAAACCCCTGCAATCCAAACGAGGTGGCTAAAATTATTAAACAAGCCTTATACATGGACCGAGAAGTGAAAGTTGATCGATCTCATCGTACACCAGCACCACGGACCGCGGGAGCAGACAGACCCCGAGTGATAATCGCCAAGATGCACTATGATGGAGATGCAGCGGATATTTTGAGAAGAGCCAGGGAAAAGGCACCTTTGACGTATAACGGTAACAGGATCAGCATCTTCCCTGACTACACGGCAGGTGTTGCTAAAGCCTGGGCTACCTTTTCAGCTGCACGGAAGGCGCTACGAGGCCGACGTGATGTGCGCTTTGGTCTTTTTTACCCCGCAAGATTCCGGATCACTTTCGGGAATGAGAGTCAGGACTTTCATGATCCAACAAAGGCCATGGACTTCATAAAGAACAATATCCTGCCCGAAGCTGATGATTCTTGAGGAACCATGTTTGGATTATATAGCGTGAGTCCGCAGGTTATGATTGCAGTGGGTGCGTGATCTGTTAAAATATGTTGTTTTTTTTTATGGTGACGAGAATAATACATTTTTTTTTTCCTATCCTGTATTGTTATAGTGTATTGTGTTGAGTATTTTGAAAATTTTCATTTAATGTTGTTCCTTATCGTAATTTAGTCTGCAGGGGCCTGAGCTCCTTTAGTAAATTTGTTTTGCCGATTTAATTTCTGCTCCTTTTTTTTTTTTTGCTGTGGACACAGCCTACCATAGCAGGTTGTGTATTTAGCTGCTAACACACAGTGGCTAGGGACTTAATCCCACCCTTTAGTATTTCGTTTGTTCGATATACATTTTGTTTTTGTGTTTCTTGCGTTCTGATCCCTTTGTTCCCCGGGGATCACATATTATTTAAAAGAGCAACAGAGTCACTATTTGCTACTTACTGGAACCATATTCTCTCAGTCATAAAGTCTTTCCACTTCGATGCAACATTCCTATGTGAAGTAATATTCCCTATGTTGTTTCTGCTGTACTCTCGATCATGGGCCCGCCTCTGCCTCAAAACAACTTTTATGATGCCCTATACTGTAACTATGTGCACCACAGTACTTAAGTTATGAGTCCATTGACAATTATAAGTTATAATGTGAAGGGTCTAAATAGCCCCATTAAAAAGAAGAAAATATTATTACAGCTTAAACGTTTGAAGTGTCAAGTAGCACTATTACAAGAAACCCATTTGTCCGATGATGAGCACCTGAAATTAAAGAAATCCTGGGCAGATAAGGTGTATTTCTCATCTCACCGCTCAGGTAAAAGAAGAGGGGTTGCAATATTAATACATAGACAAGTTAATTTTGTTGATACATTTGTACATGCAGATGGAGAAGGTAGATTTATTCTGGTAAATGGGCTGCTTGATGGCATACCTGTCTCCCTAATTAATGTGTATGCCCCAAATGAGGACCAACCAGGCTTCATCAAATTACTATTTAACAGAATCACGGAGTATAGTGTTGGTCTTTTACTCATGGGGGGAGACTTTAATTGTGTAATGTCACAACAAGATAGACAACCTCCACCTAAAGCATCCATATCCAAGATGGGCAAGATGCTTAAATATTTGACTGCTGAAGCAGGAATGGTTGATGTATGGCGATCAAAATTTCCAAAAGAAAGAAATTTTACATTTTACTCTAACAGTCATGCATCCTATTCAAGGATTGATTATTTTTTCACTTCTAAAGCTGAACTCCACAGAGTTGAAGACATAACCATCATGCCCATTACAATCTCTGATCATGCCCCAGTGGTTCTTCAGTGGGACATGGGATTGACACCAACTTATAAACAATGGAGATTGAACGCCTCTCTTCTTAATGATAAAGATTTCATTACTCTCATTAAAACAGAGCTCAAGAACTATCTTGATATAAATGATACACCTGGCATGTCTCCTCTTGTACTTTGGGACTGTGCAAAAGCCTATTTAAGAGGCTGTATAATTTCTTATGCTACTGCAAAAAGGAGGCAAAAAATGGCTAAACAAACAGAATTGGAGCATAAAATTAGGGAGCTTGAACATAAGCATAAACGAGGGATGGCGTCTAATCTCTTAACTGAACTCAAAGCAGCCCGTTCAGAGCTACAAGAGCTACTATCAGAGAAGATCGAGGGAACTTTACGTTTTGCCAAGCATCAGCATTATGAACATGGAAATAGAGCGAGCAGGCTTCTGGCTTTCAAATTACGTAAACAACAATCTTCTAATATTGTACATAACATAAAATCTGGACACAAATATATAGTAAAGCCTAAGGAAATAGCTGAAACATTCGGAGAATTTTATAAATCTCTCTACCAAGATACTGATACATGCCCCGATGAGTCCAATATTGCTCAATTCTTACAGGATATTAATATACCTCAGTTATCTGGCGAAATTGCTGCAAATTTGGATGAACCAATCCAAGATTGGGAAATAAAACAATGTATTTTATCTCTCAAAAATAATAAATGTCCTGGTCCAGACGGATTTATCAATGAGTTTTATAAACGTTTCCATGAAGAACTTATTCCACTCCTCTTAAAAGCTTATCACCATTCATTAGAAACAAAAACAATGGCTGTGTCATGGGCAGAAGCTACTATAGTGGTATTACAGAAGGAAGGTAAAGATCCCACTGATTGCAGCTCTTACAGGCCATTGTCTATGTTAAATGGAGATGTTCGTATCTTGACGGGTGTATTGGCACGGCGACTAAATGACATAATAACTAACATTATTCATCCAGACCAGACTGGGTTTATTGTCGGGAGACATTATGCAAATAATTTACGTCGTTTGTTTAATATCTTATCATACCAAAAACAAAGCAAAACCAAGACAGTTGTATTATCACTGGATGCCCAAAAGGCTTTTGATAGAGTGTCATGGAAATATCTTATTCAAACATTAAAAAGATTTAATTTTGGCCCTAAATTTATCGACTGGATTGAAACCATATACTCTTCACCTCAAGCAGCTGTGAGAGTTAATGGGTTTTGATCTACAAGGTTTAACTTGGAGCGTGGTTGCAGACAAGGGTGTCCTCTGTCACCCTTGCTCTTTGCTTTAAGTATAGAGCCAATGGCCCAACTCATTAGAGATGACAATAATATTAAAGGGGTGCTGATTGGCAAAGAAGTACATAAAATATCACTGTACGCGGATGATGTCCTACTGTATCTGACAGAGCCATCCTGTACAATTCCATGTTTAATGAAAATTATATCAACATATGGATATTTCTCAAGATATAAAATTAATGTTGATAAAACTGAGGCAATGGACATTTTGGACAATATTTCACCAGAGTTTAAACAACAAAGTGGCTTTCGTTGGCCTAAAGAAGGTATAAAGTATTTGGGTATCTATGTTCCCCTTTCATTAGACAAGATATTTGATGCAAATTATGGTAGGATAATTAGTACTATAAAAAATGACCTAAACCGTTGGTCATCATTGCCTTTGTCTCTCCTAGGTCGCATAGAAGCCATTCGTATGAATGTTCTGCCTAGGCTTTTATATCTGTTTCAAATGTTACCAATACTAATACCTAAGTCAACATTTGAAGAAATGGACAAAACATTCTCAAAATTTATATGGCAGGGCAAGCGCCCTCGGATAAAATATAAAACACTTCAAAGACTTAAGGAAGAAGGGGGGCTTAACCTGCCAAACTTGAAATATTATTTTTGGGCTTCACAATTAAAACCATTGATTTCATGGATGCAGAATGACATTCATACGAGATGGGTGGACATTGAACAAAACCTGAGCCTCAAACCACTACAAGCTTTGCCTTTTGCTAATATTCCAGTAGTGGGCTTATCAAGGTGGACTAAAACCACACTTGATATCTGGAAGAGGGTTGGAATTGCCTTTAAGTTACCAACTAGTCTATCTGCCTTGTCTTGTATCGGGCATTTAAAATCCTTTATACCAAGCAGATTGGATACGAACTTTCTCAAGTGGGCTGATCATGGGCTTATTTACATACATCAGTTAATCGATAAGGATGGTTTTGTATCGTTTGAATATTTGAGAAGACGCTTCCAACTCCAAAAAAATGATTTTTTCAGATATCTGCAAATACGATCTTTTTTGGTTTCTCATAAAGAGTGGGATAAAGTGCTAGACCCATCACTCATTGAACATTTTTTAATTCAAACTCAAAAACACAAAGAGGATAAAAAAGTGATCTCAAAGTTATACAAAATATTTGGTTTAATGGCTCAAAATAAACCTATTCTGGCAAAACAAAGATGGGAGGCAGAGGCGGGTCAAATTTTCTCTGATCAAATGTGGGAAGAGGTATGTACAGTGGCGCATAAGACCACAAATTCAAATACATGGAGGGAATTTAAATGGAAGATATTTAGTAGATATTTCAGAACACCAGATATTGTGGCCAAGATGACACCAAATGTTCCAAGCCTGTGTTGGAGAAATTGTGGTACAGAAGTGCCTAATCACACACACATTTTCTGGTCGTGCCCTAAAATACAAACATTTTGGGATGAGGTGTACAAGGCAATAAATCATATGTTTCAAGTTACAATACCAAGGGACTTGGCAGTAGCAGTTCTTGGCATCACCCCTCCGGAAGTGCACGGGAGAGCACCAGCATACCTCCTAAACATACTTTTTGTAGCAGCCTTGAAATGTGTCACTGCCTCTTGGATGAAAACAGACCCACCCTCCTTCAGTGCATGGCTTCAAAAAGTACAAGAACTTTATCACATGGAGAAGATTACTTACGCACTGAGACTCCAATTACCTACTTTTAAATCAAGATGGCATCCAGTAGAAGTCTCTTTATTGTAGTTGCTCAAGGTGGCTATTAAGCGCTTGGTTTTATTTTTTTTGACAGATGCTGTTTCTCTTATATTGATGTGGAATTTGTGTATTAAATAATCTTGACTACATATGGTAATTATATCTGTAATGACTCTGTTGTTAAAAATTTTAATAAAATATAAGTTCTAAAAAAAAAAAAGTTGGTTCTTCTTTCTCCATTTTCTTCTTCTTTTTCCATTGTAACTAACTGGCACAGACAGACAGACAGATAGATTTGTATATAAAATCTTGCATGGAACAATGCTACAACTTACATCCTCAAAACCATATTTAGAACGGCACCTTGGTTTTCTTTCTTAGACAGCATACCATTTTGAAATCTAAATGACTCCAATGAGCCACTAAAATTAAACACATCAAGGCTTTTAAATGTGAAAGGAGCTTCTAGAACACAAAATGAATAATTTGACATATAAAATAACTTAAATTCATCATTTTAGCATGCTCCTCTTTTCCTCAAAACAAACTAACAAACAAAAACAGAAAGTCTCTCTGCCCTGTCATTCGGCAAAATGAAGTCTCTGTTTTCTTTACAAGGTGAAAGGGCTACAAACAGACAAACAGCTTGTAAGAAAAAAACCTGTTAGAAACTCTCTTAAGTCTTAAAGGATTACTTCAACTCTTTCAGCCCTGTTGGCCACGTCAAAAAACAAGTCATCTTCGGATATGTTTGGCCTTGAGCAATATGGGCTGTCAATTTCTTATGGGTTTCCATTTCATCACTCTGACAGGCAAGAAATGGTAAAAAATCTGCACCATAGCAAGCATATCTCAGGCCCGTTTTGAATGAGCACCTGTCAAACAGGAAGCATGGACAGGTTTAGAAGGGAATCAGGCTTGTTGCTGATTGTTCTCGAACAAGAAAGTAATAATCTGGGTTTGATTTTTGATGAATGTTTCCTTTGCTGTCATTTCTTGACTAAAATCCATGAAGTCAGTTTAACAAATGCTGTGAGCGACTGAAATATTTCAACCGATTAAAACGTTTTTATGTTGTTGTTGTTGCTGCATTAAAGTAGCGAAGGCACACATCACTTTTTTCAGATTAATCTTCTTCTTCATTATAGCGGTAACAGCAGATAAATGAGCTGTCCATTGCTTTTAGTTTTTTATGAAGATGCAGTGTCATGACTAATTATGACAAACACAAGAGTTAGTATTAGGTTCATTTATCAACACTTTAATGAAGCCTTTTACACTGTAAAACAACAGCAAACTGCATGAAACTTGTGTCTGTTATGTAGCTGTAAAACCAGGATTGAAAATGTGCCGATAAGTGGCAGCTGCAGTGGGAGTGTGATTCATCCTGGACTCTTTGAAATCATTTTCACGTCTCTCGCCCTCCCCTTTGCACAAAGCCAATCCAGATTGCTGATTCCCATGGTAACTTTCAAGGAATCTTCTGGCTGGGAATCATAGATTCAAATGATGCTGGAGAGATCAGTTATCTGAGAGGAATACCACAGCTACTTTTTTTCTTCCTCACTATTACTGAATCATTTTAATCAATATCATCAATAAGTCTAACATCGTGAATATGAGGTTTCTCGGAAGCCATTTTTTTCAGTGCTGGGAACACCATCAGATTGATATTTGTTACCGTAACAAATACCACTTCCACTTCCACAACATAAACCCCTGGAGTTAAAATCAAGAAAACATGACTGAAGAACCTCAGGATGCAAGCTCACATACCCCACGCGTCTTCATACCAGTGGCCCCTAATGAGAACTGTGATCAATATAAAATGGACTGGAAAAAAATAACAGCCCCTCCTCCCAAAATGTAACCCCTCATTTGAGTCAGAGCTGCTGTATTAATAGGAAGTCAATCTGATCAGAAATGTAGAAGCTACAGGATAGGTGACAACATAAAATGGAGTAAATGGACTCCCTCGCTAGATGTGTCTGAAAATTTAACTCATCTAAGGTACTCATTGTCAAGTTGTGGGTTGGGCCCATGTCCTCGCCTTAAGTTTTGTACTTTATGTTTTCTGGTCACCGGGACATGAGCTCAGCTCTCGTCCTCACCTTGAGTTTATTATTGTATGATTTTCTGTGTTTAGTCTTGGTCCTAGTTATTATCGTCATGGTCTTAGTTTTGTCTTGTTATTTTTCCATGCCTTGTCCTTAGTTCTAATTTTCATTATGTTATCATTTTCTCTGCCTCTGCTTTAGTTTACTTGGTCATTAGGTTTATTATTAACATCTTGATTCCTGTGGTAAATGTCCCTGCCTTGTCTTGTGCTCTATATGTTCACTGTCATTGTTTTCAGTGTCTCTGTTATAGTCATTGTCTGAGTTATGTCTCCCCTGGTACTGTATTCATGTCTTGTGCGTATCCTCTATTTTTGTTTACCTTTTGTTCCCAGTCCTCTGTGTTTTCTGTATCTGTAGCCATTCCCTGCTGTCTCTGATTGCCCCTGATTGTTAACACTTGTTCTGTGCTGTCTTGATTGCCCCCTCATTTATTTAAGTCCGTGTCTGCCTTTGTTCTGTACGGTGTCCTACTCATCATACGGCGTCTCACCCACGCCTCGGTCTTGTCCTGTGTCCTGTCTTGACTTGCAGTTTTTGTATTTTGTCTCACCCAGTCTTGTTTTGTTGTTTTAAGCCCTTGAGCTGTGGGTTGGTTTTCCAGCTCAATAAAAACTGTGAAACTTGAATCTCGCAATTGGGTCCTACTTCTACTACCAACCCTGACACTCATGAGTTAAAGCTTCTGTATAAATTTGAAGTCAAGCCAATCAGAAATGCAGAGGTTGCAGTGGTGACAACACAAAATGTCAAATGAATGAATGAACAGATGAATGAATGGAAGGACAGGTCAAAAACATTATAAAATGTTTTACAATCAAACTATGCAATATAGGTTTATTCATTCATTCACTTAAGCCTTTTTGGGTTGCAGGGGGCTGCAGCCTATCCCAGCATCTTTTGGGCGAGAGGCAGGGTATACCCTGTACAGACTGCCAGTCCATCGCAGGGCCAACGCAGAGAGACAAACAACCATTCACTCTCACATTCATACCTAAGGACAATTTAGAATGCCCAGTTAATGCCAGTTAACTTAACCTGCATGTCTTTGGCCTGTGGGAGGAAATCGGAGTACCTGGAGAAAACCCATGTAGACATGGGGAGAACATGCAAACTCCACACAGAAGGGTCACCGATGGTCAAGGGTGAGATCGAACCCATGACCTTTTTGCTGTGCTGCCACAGTACCACCAAGCTGCCAATATAGGTTTAGTTACAGGTAAAATGGAAAAAGACAGAGTGATATGCTACCCCCCCCCCCCGGCAAAAAAAAGGCAATTAAAAAAACAGCTGGGACAGAATGGTTCCTGGACACAGCAAGTCAGCAGCTGTTGACAAACACCAAAGAGGCTCCCATTCCACCACTATGATCCATACATACGTACATCACCCCCCTCCCCAACCTTCCCAGAACGGAACTCAGAAATCTGAGTTTGGCCTGTTAGCATCAGAACTACCATCAGTGCCAGGGGCTTAACAAACATAAATGATTTGGGTTTCATTGTGAAGCTACTTGTAGGGGTGCTGCTGTGTCCACACAGTTGAGCCATGAACCTCATATTTTAATGGTGACGCTGAATATCCATAGGTTGTCCCTTGTGATGTTGCGATTAACCTAGCATTGCTATTCTACTGAAACAAACAAAGATATGTACATATGCTTTGCTATGGATGATTGTGTTTTATTTTTTATCACTGGAACTGCTGCTGTCCTGCTTTTTGTACAAATGCTGCTGTAGTGAGATGGTCCATTAAAATAGAACTTAACAGTTAGTCTTAGCAGTTGGAGTGTTTCATCCTGAAAAATTCTGCCCCATCAGAAAAGGGCCACATGAATACTAAGGAGCAGGAGAAAACGGAGTGTTTAAGAAGTCTTATGTGTACCCCTATGGGGCAGAAGATACAGACCCACACGCTGGATTGTGCTTGTGTGTTTAATAAATGAAACAAAGTCCCAAAAAACTATGCAACAGACAAAAATACAAATACTGGCCCGGGTGGGGGTTGTCCCCGATGCATCCTTGCACGGCAGCGTCGTGTTTTCTCTGGGGCCCTGGTGGCACCCTGGGGTTGGTGCCTGCTTCCTGGGTCGCTCTCCCTGTCCACTGGGGTGTGCGGGTGTGGGTGTACGTGTGTGTGTGTGTGTGTGTGAGTGTGAGAGAGAGTGGGTGTGAGTGGGGGTTTGTGTATGAGCGAATGCGGAAGTGGGTGTGTGTTGAGTGGGCAGGTGGGGCTGTGTGTGGGTGTAGGTGGGCATGTGTGATGGTGGGTGGGGGTACGTGTGTGTATGGAAGCAGTTACTTGTGGGTAGATGTCTGGGGGGTGGAGGATGTGTGTATGGGTAGGAGAACTTTGATGGATGGCAGGGGTTGGGCAGTCCATCTAGTGGCATGGGGGCTGGCGTTTCGGGGCCTGCTTGTCCTGGCCACCCTGCTGTTGTGTTGTGGGGTGAGGCGCTTTGTCGCATCGCCCCTGGTATCATTGGCGGCGGGTGTGTGTTGGTGCTTGGGGGTGGTTGGGGGGCCATTGGAGCGGGTTGATGGCCGTGTTTCCATTGGGTTGCTCCGGGGTGGCTGTGGTTGCAGGGCTGCCTGTGGCTGTCAATGTGCGTCTGGGGTGGGTGGTCGTGGGCCTGCGTGGGCGCTCGGGGGTGTCGCCTGGCATGTTGGGCGCCGTGTGGGTCCGGCCCATTGTTCACTATTGTGACTGTTGTTGTCCATGTTTGTGTGTGTAAGATGAGTGGAAATATGTATGGCTGCCCCTTCATGTTAGTGATGCTGGGAGCGCCGGGGCGTGATGCTGGTGGGTCCTGGGCTGCTTCCACTGGCGGCCCTCGCCTTGGGTTGGGATTTGGGGGCAGTGGGTGGCCTCATGAACCAATCTGCAAGCTGGCTTCTGGGGGAAGACGGCCTCGCTTTTAGATCGCCTACCTCCCAGTCTTATTTCCCGCCCTCCCCCTCCCCCTGACTCTGGGTGGAATATACATCTTTTTTGTTACATTTAGGGCTTTGGGGTGGGGGTGTGCCGCACTGTGTCGGTGAAGGGGACACCTTTGCTGCGTGGTGGGGCTGCACTCACCTCAATTTTAATTGCATTTTAGACATTGAGGGGTTGGGGGGATGGGGGCCCTGCTGCCCATCGCCGTGGCTAGCGGTGCTCCAATCACTATCCCCCCAATTTTAATTGCACTTTGGTAGTCCATACATTTACACACAATTATATCATATAACTGACACACACCCACCATGTTCTGTGCGGGGGGAGGGGGGTGGGGGTCCCCCCCCAACCCCTGTTGCCCTGCTCTTGCTGGGGAGCGTGGGGGCCTGGTGGGGAGCCTGGGACCTATTATGTTGTCAAAATCCCTGGGTGCTACTGAATATATAGATACAACCAAGGAAGTGAGAGGGGGGCTGAATATGAGTCTAAGTGAGAGTGAGGGGGTGATGAATGGAGGTGGTAATGGTAGGTCGGTTTTGTGCGGCGCTTTGCATGCCGGGTGGCATCTTGGGGCGCCTGCGGTGGTCTGCTGATTGTTCGCTCAGATGGGCGCCGGGGGTGGGGGTCTGCTTCTGTGGCCTGCGCCGGTGGTCTCTCTGGTCACTGCCGGGCACTGGTGCGTGTTCAGGCTCGCTGTATCTGCTTTGCAGCTGCCTTATGAAACAAAGGTGAATGAGGGGTGAGTTTGAATGGGTATAGGAGTGAGAGAGAATGGGTCGGTCTGGGTGAGTGAGAGGGGTGTGCATGGGAGCATGTGGGTGTGAAGGTGTGGGAAGGGGTGTGTCTGCGAGTCGGGAGGTGCTGGATTAAGGGGGGTAGTGCCTCTCGGCAATGTGGCCTCCCCTGGGCGGGGGGACTTTTTTGGACATGGGGATCCCTGGGGTGTGTGAAAGAGGCGCTGGGGCGGGCCCGCTGTGGGGGTGCCTGGGCGTGCATGGGCCGGTCTCTACCCCGGGGGGTGGGGTCGCTGGCCTCCTGGTGCCCGGGGGTGGATGTTGGCCCCACTGGGGGGGTGGGGGTCGGGCAGGTTCGGGGGTGTGGGCTCACCGCTCCAGTCGCTGAGTAGCCTGGCCTCCCTTGATTGTCCCTCCGGGGGCGGATGCCTGGCTTTCCTTGGGCTTGCTGACCTCGAACAAAGTGCCAAAAAACTGTGCAACAGACAAAAATACAAATACTGGCCCGGGTGGGGGTTGTCCCCGATGCATCCTTGCACGGCAGCGTCGTGTTTTCCCTGGGGCCCTGGTGGCACCCTGGGGTTGGTGCCTGCTTCCTGGGTCGCTCTCCCTGTCCACTGGGGTGTGCGGGTGTGGGGGTGTGTGTGTGTGTGTGAGTGTGAGAGAGAGTGGGTGTGAGTGGGGGTTTGTGTATGAGCGAATGCGGAAGTGGGTGTGTGTTGAGTGGGCAGGTGGGGCTGTGTGTGGGTGTAGGTGGGCATGTGTGATGGTGGGTGGGGGTACGTGTGTGTATGGAAGCAGTTACTTGTGGGTAGATGTCTGGGGGGTGGAGGATGTGTGTATGGGTAGGAGAACTTTGATGGGTGGCAGGGGTTGGGCAGTCCATCTAGTGGCATGGGGGCTGGCGTTTCGGGGCCTGCTTGTCCTGGCCACCCTGCTGTTGTGTTGCGGGGTGAGGCGCTTTGTCGCATCGCCCCTGGTATCATTGGCGGCAGGTGTGTGTTGGTGCTTGGGGGTGGTTGGGGGGCCATTGGAGCGGGTTGATGGCCGTGTTTCCATTGGGTTGCTCCGGGGTGGCTGTGGTTGCAGGGCTGCCTGTGGCTGTCAATGTGCGTCTGGGGTGGGTGGTCGTGGGCCTGCGTGGGCGCTCGGGGGTGTCGCCTGGCATGTTGGGCGCCGTGTGGGTCCGGCCCATTGTTCACTATTGTGACTGTTGTTGTCCATGTTTGTGTGTGTAAGATGAGTGGAAATATGTATGGCTGCCCCTTCATGTTAGTGATGCTGGGAGCGCCGGGGCGTGATGCTGGTGGGTCCTGGGCTGCTTCCACTGGCGGCCCTCGCCCTGGGTTGGGATTTGGGGGCAGTGGGTGGCCTCATGAACCAATCTGCAAGCTGGCTTCTGGGGGAAGACGGCCTCGCTTTTAGATCGCCTACCTCCCAGTCTTATTTCCCACCCTCCCCCTCCCCCTGACTCTGGGTGGAATATACATCTTTTTTGTTACATTTAGGGCTTTGGGGTGGGGGTGTGCCGCACTGTGTCGGTGAAGGGGACACCTTTGCTGCGTGGTGGGGCTGCACTCACCTCAATTTTAATTGCATTTTAGACATTGAGGGGTTGGGGGGATGGGGGCCCTGCTGCCCATCGCCATGGCTAGCGGTGCTCCAATCACTATCCCCCCAATTTTAATTGCACTTTGGTAGTCCATACATTTACACACAATTATATCATATAACTGACACACACCCACCATGTTCTGTGCGGGGGGAGGGGGGGTGGGGGTCCCCCCCCAACCCCTGTTGCCCTGCTCTTGCTGGGGAGCGTGGGGGCCTGGTGGGGAGCCTGGGACCTATTATGTTGTCAAAATCCCTGGGTGCTACTGAATATATAGATACAACCAAGGAAGTGAGAGGGGGGCTGAATATGAGTCTAAGTGAGAGTGAGGGGGTGATGAATGGAGGTGGTAATGGTAGGTCGGTTTTGTGCGGCGCTTTGCATGCCGGGTGGCATCTTGGGGCGCCTGCGGTGGTCTGCTGATTGTTCGCTCAGATGGGCGCCGGGGGTGGGGGTCTGCTTCTGTGGCCTGCGCCGGTGGTCTCTCTGGTCACTGCCGGGCACTGGTGCGTGTTCAGGCTCGCTGTATCTGCTTTGCAGCTGCCTTATGAAACAAAGGTGAATGAGGGGTGAGTTTGAATGGGTATAGGAGTGAGAGAGAATGGGTCGGTCTGGGTGAGTGAGAGGGGTGTGCATGGGAGCATGTGGGTGTGAAGGTGTGGGAAGGGGTGTGTCTGCGAGTCGGGAGGTGCTGGATTAAGGGGGGTAGTGCCTCTCGGCAATGTGGCCTCCCCTGGGCGGGGGGACTTTTTTGGACATGGGGATCCCTGGGGTGTGTGAAAGAGGCGCTGGGGCGGGCCCGCTGTGGGGGTGCCTGGGCGTGCATGGGCCGGTCTCTACCCCGGGGGGTGGGGTCGCTGGCCTCCTGGTGCCCGGGGGTGGATGTTGGCCCCACTGGGGGGGTGGGGGTCGGGCAGGTTCGGGGGTGTGGGCTCACCGCTCCAGTCGCTGAGTAGCCTGGCCTCCCTTGATTGTCCCTCCGGGGGCGGATGCCTGGCTTTCCTTGGGCTTGCTGACCTCGAACAAAGTGCCAAAAAACTGTGCAA
Source organism: Pholidichthys leucotaenia (assembly GCA_020510985.1). Classification (NCBI taxonomy): domain Eukaryota; kingdom Metazoa; phylum Chordata; class Actinopteri; order Cichliformes; family Pholidichthyidae; genus Pholidichthys; species Pholidichthys leucotaenia. Next base: position 404,452,606 of record CM035836.1, on the reverse strand, counting down.
CAGACAAAAATACAAATACTGGCCCGGGTGGGGGTTGTCCCCGATGCATCCTTGCACGGCAGCGTCGTGTTTTCCCTGGGGCCCTGGTGGCACCCTGGGGTTGGTGCCTGCTTCCTGGGTCGCTCTCCCTGTCCACTGGGGTGTGCGGGTGTGGGTGTACGTGTGTGTGTGTGTGTGTGAGTGTGAGAGAGAGTGGGTGTGAGTGGGGGTTTGTGTATGAGCGAATGCGGAAGTGGGTGTGTGTTGAGTGGGCAGGTGGGGCTGTGTGTGGGTGTAGGTGGGCATGTGTGATGGTGGGTGGGGGTACATGTGTGTATGGAAGCAGTTACTTGTGGGTAGATGTCTGGGGGGTGGAGGATGTGTGTATGGGTAGGAGAACTTTGATGGGTGGCAGGGGTTGGGCAGTCCATCTAGTGGCATGGGGGCTGGCGTTTCGGGGCCTGCTTGTCCTGGCCACCCTGCTGTTGTGTTGCGGGGTGAGGCGCTTTGTCGCATCGCCCCTGGTATCATTGGCGGCAGGTGTGTGTTGGTGCTTGGGGGTGGTTGGGGGGCCATTGGAGCGGGTTGATGGCCGTGTTTCCATTGGGTTGCTCCGGGGTGGCTGTGGTTGCAGGGCTGCCTGTGGCTGTCAATGTGCGTCTGGGGTGGGTGGTCGTGGGCCTGCGTGGGCGCTCGGGGGTGTCGCCTGGCATGTTGGGCGCCGTGTGGGTCCGGCCCATTGTTCACTATTGTGACTGTTGTTGTCCATGTTTGTGTGTGTAAGATGAGTGGAAATATGTATGGCTGCCCCTTCATGTTAGTGATGCTGGGAGCGCCGGGGCGTGATGCTGGTGGGTCCTGGGCTGCTTCCACTGGCGGCCCTCGCCCTGGGTTGGGATTTGGGGGCAGTGGGTGGCCTCATGAACCAATCTGCAAGCTGGCTTCTGGGGGAAGATGGCCTCGCTTTTAGATCGCCTACCTCCCAGTCTTATTTCCCGCCCTCCCCCTCCCCCTGACTCTGGTGGAATATACATCTTTTTTGTTACATTTAGGGCTTTGGGGTGGGGGTGTGCCGCACTGTGTCGGTGAAGGGGACACCTTTGCTGCGTGGTGGGGCTGCACTCACCTCAATTTTAATTGCATTTTAGACATTGAGGGGTTGGGGGGATGGGGGCCCTGCTGCCCATCGCCATGGCTAGCGGTGCTCCAATCACTATCCCCCCAATTTTAATTGCACTTTGGTAGTCCATACATTTACACACAATTATATCATATAACTGACACACACCCACCATGTTCTGTGCGGGGGGAGGGGGGTGGGGGTCCCCCCCCAACCCCTGTTGCCCTGCTCTTGCTGGGGAGCGTGGGGGCCTGGTGGGGAGCCTGGGACCTATTATGTTGTCAAAATCCCTGGGTGCTACTGAATATATAGATACAACCAAGGAAGTGAGAGGGGGGCTGAATATGAGTCTAAGTGAGAGTGAGGGGGTGATGAATGGAGGTGGTAATGGTAGGTCGGTTTTGTGCGGCGCTTTGCATGCCGGGTGGCATCTTGGGGCGCCTGCGGTGGTCTGCTGATTGTTCGCTCAGATGGGCGCCGGGGGTGGGGGTCTGCTTCTGTGGCCTGCGCCGGTGGTCTCTCTGGTCACTGCCGGGCACTGGTGCGTGTTCAGGCTCGCTGTATCTGCTTTGCAGCTGCCTTATGAAACAAAGGTGAATGAGGGGTGAGTTTGAATGGGTATAGGAGTGAGAGAGAATGGGTCGGTCTGGGTGAGTGAGAGGGGTGTGCATGGGAGCATGTGGGTGTGAAGGTGTGGGAAGGGGTGTGTCTGCGAGTCGGGAGGTGCTGGATTAAGGGGGGTAGTGCCTCTCGGCAATGTGGCCTCCCCTGGGCGGGGGGACTTTTTTGGACATGGGGATCCCTGGGGTGTGTGAAAGAGGCGCTGGGGTGGGCCCGCTGTGGGGGTGCCTGGGCGTGCATGGGCCGGTCTCTACCCCGGGGGGTGGGGTCGCTGGCCTCCTGGTGCCCGGGGGTGGATGTTGGCCCCACTGGGGGGGTGGGGGTCGGGCAGGTTCGGGGGTGTGGGCTCACCGCTCCAGTCGCTGAGTAGCCTGGCCTCCCTTGATTGTCCCTCCGGGGGCGGATGCCTGGCTTTCCTTGGGCTTGCTGACCTCGAACGTTGGTGCCCTGTGGGGGTTGGTGGTGCTACCTTGCCTGCTCGGGGTTCCCGGGGGGAGAGCTGCTGCGATCGACCCTCCGCTTCGTATGTTTCCTGACAAACCACTCACATGTACACACTTATTTTGCGCGCATTCTCATATATATGCACACAGACATACATGCACAAGTGTCTCTCTAACAGGTGCGGAAACCAGACTCGTGTTAAGACATCTTCGGTGGAAGAAGCCGTTTGTCTTTTGTTTGTTTTAGTTGTTGGTTTGTTTGTTTTTGGGGTTTTTTTGTCTGTTCCCCTCCCTTTTCTTTTCCCCCTTCACACAATTCCTTTCCCTCTTCCCCATCCTGTTGGGTCTTCCATGGGTAAAACAATTAAAATAAATTAAATTAAAGTATTAAAAGTTATTACAGGAGAAGTTTACAACAATATACAATACACAGTTAGGTACTGTATAAGCTCCTCTTGGCAAAGTAAATCTGTTTTGGCACAATAAGGGTGACAGATCCCTGTTCTGTTTGCCTAGCTGCCTGACAGGACAAGGGGAAAAAAAAAATACAAACTGGGGAAAACTTACAGTTGGCACCCCTGGGCCAACATCGCCCAGCGGACGCAGGAGGAGATGCTCACAGCAAGGACTGGCATTCAATACTCCAGCAAACACATAGAGGACAGGCAGTGCTTAAATACACAACAGTAAATGAGCTGCAGGTGCGCATCACAGGTGAGCCGTGACCTAATTACCAAGCTGCCACAGCTGAGCTGGCAGAGAAGCAGGCAGTGGCAGCTGAAGGGGAGAATCTGATGAGAGAGGGGAAGGACTCTGTCACAACCCAAACAAATATACAAAAATTAACCACAAAATAATGACAACAGACAATAAAACTTAGAAACAAAGTGAGGATCTGAGCTCAGAGACAACCTGAGGTCAGATACATGACAGAGCCCCCACTTTAAAGGGTGGATACTAGACACCCCCAGGTAACACCCAAAAGAACCCCCCCCCCCCCGAGAGAAAGAAGTACATCAAAAACCCATACAGGGAGGGAGGTGGGGGAACAGGCTAGGAGGGAAAAAACACACCTGCTCATGACCTGCACCTGCGCTAAACCAGGATCCTGGGCCACCCACACCAAAAAACTAACTAACTAACTACTAACTAACCTGCACTTATATAGCGCTTTTCTAGTCACAAAGACCACTCAAAGCGCTTTCATTAATACTAACCCTCTATTCTAAGGGCCTATAGGAAACAAATATCTAGGGACAATTTAGAACAGCCAATTAACCTAACATGCATGTTTTTGGCATGTGGGAGGAAACCGGAGAAATCCCGGAGTAAACCCACGCAACACGGGGAGAACATGCAAACTCCACACAGATCACTGTTGGTCGGGGGCTGGGATTGAACCCACGATCCCACGATCCCCACAATCCCCCGGCCAAGGGTAAACTGTGCTGCCGCAGTGCTAACCACTGTGCCACCGTGCAGCCCAAACATTTCAGGTGGCCGACCGAAGTCCCAGCCGGACGGCCAGGTGGAATGAGTCGGGTGGTCTGCCGGAGAACATGGACCACCCGACCCGGCGGCTCAGTCTCTCTGGTGGCCGGCCTGAGTGCTTCAGCCACTGAACCTGAAGAGGTGGCCCGGGAGGCAGCTCCCCCCAGAGAGACCCACAACTGGGGAGGAGAGCTGAGGATGGGGAGCCCCAACGTCGTCAGGCAGAGCAAGGAGGGGGGACCTGACGGCGTCACCCCAAGGGAGAAGGGACACCATGATGGCATCTGGCTGAAGAGGAAGGGGGACCACGACGCCCTCAGCAATCTCGGACTGGGAAAAAGTTGCATCCGCAGTGGCATCCAGGCAGGAGTTCTGCAGCACCCGCGGTGGCTCCGGGCTGGAGCACTGCAGCACCTGCGATGGCCCTGGGCTGGAGCACTGCAGCACTGGCAGTGGCTCCGGGCTGGAGCACTGCAGCACCCGCAGTGGGCCCCGGCTGGGCCAACGCTGCACCCTCGGTGGGATCTGGCTGGGCCAACGCTGCACCCTCGGTGGGCCCTGGCTGGGCCAATGCTGCACCCTCGGTGGACCCCGGGCTGAGGGGTAGCGCTCATGGAGGGCCCATGCTGGAGCGTAGCACCCATGTCAGGCTAATACTGGGGCGCAGCGCCCATGAGGGTCCCCGGCCGGGACACAGCACCCATGGAGACTCAGACCAAGGAGGAACACAAATGACAGCCTCCAGCAAGGAACAAGCTGAACCCACGGAGGACCCGGCCTGGGCCATAGCTGCACCCACGGCGGTCCCAGGCTGGGACGGGACACCCAAGACGACCTCTAGAGGTGAACCTGGATCTTCGGAGACCTCTGGCGATATTGGATTCTCTCCGATGACCCTGGGTGAGAGCTCAGAAACAGCACAAAAAGAAGAGGGGTCAGGGTTGCTGGCAGTGGAGGAGCCCAGTGAGGTGAGCTCATGTGTAGCAGATGGCTGCACCTGGCTCTCCTCACCAAGAGCCAGGCAAGATTGCTCTAGAACAAAGATGAAAAACAAAAGAGAGCACTTGCCTGAGCTCGAGCTCCTCCGCCGTCCAGGACAACGACGATCAAGGCGACAATGGTTCTCCAGGCTCGGCCTTCAGGAGGTTCATCTCAGGTGCCCACTCTGCTGCGGCGGCCTCTGCAGCAGGCATGATGGTAACTGCAGTCCTTGTTGCCCCAGCTGCTGTGACCCATGCTGGAGGCTCCTCCAATGTGGAAGCTGGGGTTTGACTCCGTGCTGGCGCTGGAACTGGATCCTCCAGGGCCAGGGGCTCCTCCATCATCCGGCAGCTTGGTTCTGGGGCCGGCGGACACTCAGGAAGAAACAGAGGAGACACAGAGAGGATTTGAGAAAGTTTTGCAGCTGCAGCAGGAGGAGAGAGCTCAGAGGACTGCTTAATCTGAGTCTTTCCTCTGGGAGGCAGACTAGGTTTATCATTACAAGATGGAACAGAATGAAAAAGCACTTGCCTGACCTCCCAGATCTTTATGTTTACTGATGCAGTTGACAGGACTCCATCCCTCTCTGTGTCAATGCCGATTCTGACCCGCTCAATGGATAGTGGAGGAGCCAGCTTTGATGACACGGAAGTGGGCGTTTCCGGAGAAACCCTGGAGGACCTCTCGACAGCAGGAGGGCACATCATGGCGATGAGGGTTGTGGCAGGAAAGGAGAGAGTACAGGCTGGTGGAACAGCCTGCGAGGAAAGAGAAAAAAGAGGCTCTGCCGTGGGAGTTATCAGACCAGACGTCGGGAAAATGGCTGCCGCAAAGGATGTGGGCTTCCTCCAGCGATCCGATGTGAAATGACATTGCTTAACTGGAACTGGAGCTGGCGGCAAGCATGCGGGAATCTGCTCAGGCGTCGGAGCCACCTCCTTCAGCCCCTCACCAGTATTTGGAAGGGAAAAAATGGAGGTGACGATGTTCATTGCCCTCGGGTGATTCCACAGATTGGGAAACACCTGCATCACTCGCGCTGTGCTGTCCCGGCTCTCCTGGACCGTCTTGGGATAGTGGAAGGTTCGTGTCTGCGACCATATGTTGTCGAGGAGGCACACCGCCCACCGCTCCACTTCGTCCATGGGGAACTCCAGACCAGGTAGGTGAAAAACACAAAAGATGAAAAAACGCACAGACACAACAGCTGGGTCTTCTGTCTGTGGCTGGACTATTCTGTCATGTGTGCCCCTATGGGGCAGAAGAGACAGACTCACACGCTGGATTGTGCTTGTGCGTTTAATAAAAGAAACATAAAGTCCCAAAAAACTGTGCAACATACAAAAAAACAAACTGAGGAAAACTTACAGTTGGCGTCCCTGGGCTGACATTGCCCAGCAGATGCAGGAGGAGATCATCACAGCAAAGATTGACATTCAGTAGTCCATCAAACACATAGAGGACAGGCAGTGCTTAAATACACAACAGTAAATGAGTTGCAGGTGCGCATCACAGGCGAGCCGTGACCTAATTACCAAGCTGCCACAGTTGAACTGGCAGAGAAGCAGGCAGTGGCAGCTGAAGGGGTGAGAGTCTGGTGAGAGAGGGGAAGTACTCTGCCACAACCCAAACAAATATACAAAAATTAACCACAAAATAATGACAACAGACAATAAAATTTAGAAACAAAGTGAGGATCTGAACTCAGAGACAACCTGAGCTCAGATACATGACAAGAAGGAGGGACACTGAGGCTGTTTTTTAATGAGCTGTAAAGCATCACAGGAGTTTTGTTTTATACTTTAAACTACATGTCACTGAGGATGTCAAAACCTACAGTACAGTAAATTCCTGGTGAAGATACAAAATGTGACCTTTAACGAGGCAGTGGTAAGGTGCAAAAAGCAGACACGGTTTTAGAATTTCTTCTGTATTTTTCCTTAACTGTAATTAGATGGTTGTATGCAACATTTTAACACATCTCAATAGCATAAGCATTATGTATTTATAACATCACACACACACACACACACCTTTGCTTATTCAACACTGGGCCAGCCATGAAAAACGGGCTGTAGCACTGTTTTTCAGACAGGTAGAATTGTTATGCATCACTTCTTCCTGCCCTGTAATTATCTTAAATGGAATAAATGGTGAATGATTCATTTGTAATGGTTTGCTGCTGTTATTGTCAGGGGCATATGTCACCTCAGTTTCAGAGTACTGCCTTCACTTTTTAGCTCCAATACTTGATTGCCTTCAACTGCTAATTATAGTGCAACTGTAGTTATATGGCAATCCCCCCCCCCCCCGCAGCCTGGAATCAAATCCAATTTTAAAATCGTACATAATGCATTCATTAACTTGAAAAGGAACTGCTACAAAAAAAAAAAAAAAAAACTTCTGTTGGTCTCCTTGTTCTGAATATCATCTCTGCACCTTTTCATACATCAACACAATGCGGTGGAATGCATAAACAGAAGCATATACTCCCACTGTAGATAGAGTATCGTTGCAATAGACAATGCAAAAGACAATTTCATTTACAACTGTACCGTTTTCCTTCTATTGCTTCCATCTGCTGTGCTCATTAGTGTTCTTATGCTGAGCCTTATCCCTCAGGAGACTTGTGGTTGGGAGAGAACCGGCTGTGTTTACTGCAGCACTTCAAAGAGGGCCCTACAATGTAACGGGAAAGTCTAAAGAGAGCCTGCTGATTGCTCACCCATCATGCACCGCTACCTCTTGGACAGAACATAGCCACATTCAAGGAAGTGCACAGTGTAACGGCATAGGACAATTTATGTGGATTCATGTGACAGTGGGTTCAAATGACAATTTGTCATTCAGAGCTTAATATAGAAAAAAATGGTGGATATAAGTTTCAAAGGACCATTTTTCAGCTCTGACTGCCGTTTGTTTCTTTGTTACACTTTATTAATCTCAGAGGGTATTCAAGGGCATCCATCATGCGGTGCCAGTTCCTTCACCAATCACACCCAGGGCCACTTTAGCGTCTCCAGTTAACCTAACTCGCATGTTTTTGGACTGTGGGAGGAAAATGGTGCACCCGGAGTGAACCAACACAAGCATGGGGAGAACAAGCAAACAGGGCCTCCCCACACAGGGAGGCCCTGCTGACCGGTGGATCTGAACTGACTTTCTAACTGTGAGGCAATAGTGCTAACCATGCTGTCAAACTGAACTGTATTAACATTCATAGACATTAGAGGCAGTTACACTGACAAATTCAAACATGTGGTATCTATATGCTTCTTTTACATATTCTCATTCCTTCTTCTTCTTCTTCCTCTTAACCACACCATCATAGTCGAGGCGTGGGTAGGGCGGTCGCCTGAGTCTGTGTATCTGCCCGTCTGTCTGCATATCTATGCTCTAATTCCAGAGGAAATGATGCTAGCGTGACCAAGCTTGGCACACAGGTTGACCATTGAACTACCACGTTTGGGATCAAAAGTTCAAGGGTCAAGGTCACAGGGCCATAAAAGGTCAAAATCAGTTTTATAGCGGCTTTATTATGACAGACACTACCACCAAATGGCAAATGGCGGGACACCTCTTGAGTCTCCAGTGACTTTGACATTGCATTTGACCTTGAAGATCGGTGAGGTCATAGCATCCCATCAGAACTGAAGCAGAAAGTCAACCAGGGATTTTCTCGATTGTATGACACTCCAACAGGGATAGGGCTGTAAGGCGTGGGTCTGCATCTCTGCTGAGTGCAATTCTAGATGAAATAATGTCACACACTGATGATTCCACAGAAAGCATCAGAATCTGCAAGCGTGTTTATGATTGTTCATTTTGTGGCGGTGTTTGGTCAGGCTAAAGAACAAGGATAAGACTGGGAACCATTCTGCTGTGTGTTGTTTTAACATCCAAATCAGTTCTCTGTTTCACTGTGACACTGAGAGATCATTTAAGTGTCTACAATTTTATGAATGTCTGGTCTTTGGAAATATGTAGGCTATGTATTTTCATTATTATTACAGCTCATATTACTTACTGGGCCCTGACAGGAAACAAAGAAAATAATACTTGCAGTATGCAAATATTTGCTTGCTGTTTAGTTAGTAAAGTCAACAGAATTTCTCATCAACATGAAGAGAAGAAAGGTCACAAGGTTTTAATTAGAGAGCCCACAGGGCTCAGACCTTCCCCCGCTTTTCTAATGACGTCTATATGTTTCTGGAGTGAAACCACTTCTGCCTATAGTGTCTCCCATCGCCCCAGTGTGCACCTACAGCCTTTCTGTTCTAGTGGCCACAGTCAGCACAAACCAGCAACTGTCCTTGCAAAACCGCCACTCTTTGAAAGGCAGTTTTGGTTTCAGGCATTGCGAAACACAAGTTAGCTTTTGGTTGGCTACTCTTGCTATACATACTATATACTGCCTGTTACATAAACTATAGTATCAACAGCATGCATAAATATTTAAACATGAAAGAGGACACGGAGTCAGTGGGAATGAATGAAGGACGCCGAAAGCAAAAAAACCTGTGGGGAGCGTCTACATGCATACAGAAATCACAGCATAATGTCCTGAGGTCTGGTTGTCAGATTCATGTATGTTCACATGCTGGGGAACAAGAACAAATATACATATTGCACTATTTCTTGCATGATCATCAAGAACACAACCCTTGAGGGACCCACTGTCCCTGACATGACAGAAAACAAACAGTATTTGACCCACAGGACAGTTGGTTCAAGGTGGCATTCACTGCCTGTAAGCAGGGTTAAAGAGCACATGGCCTTGACCACCATGACAGCCCAGTGATAGGCATTTGGTGAGACATTTGTCATAGCTACTCCAGTTGTCCTTCACTACAGTCCAGCTAGTATTTTCCTAGAAGAAAAAACTACACTTTTATTAGATATGAATAGCTTTAACTTAGGCTTAAAATCAGGTTTATAGTCTTTTTTCTATAGGAAGGTCAATAATTTTATGAGTCTGAGAAAGAAAATATAATGGTCCACATTTAGGAGTTCAGATAACGCGTTTCCTTGGTCACTGAGACACCTTTGAGTTTAGTGCTTATCTAGCTGCATCATTATTAGATGAGCTAAAAGGGGGTGTAAAAGTGATCACAGTGGCAAACCCACAGCAGCAGGTTAATAAAGTAGACCTAAGAAAACATTACATGCATTAAACCTTAAGGGAACCAATTGCCTCATAATGAAAAGCTTGAATAATCAACATTATCTCCTGACACTGTGTCAGATGAACCTCGATTAAAGTTTAAATAACCACCACAGATACACGACAAGTCAGGGCAAGCAGCCCCTAACAGTTCTTTGTCCCAAACAAAAGCCAAGTTGATCATAAAGTGGCAACTGACATGTCACTGCAACACAGAGATGTTTTACATCCAAAAAACTGCACCTCAAGTCCAAATCACCTGCATCCCATTTAGAGGCCTCAGATTGCTTTGCCCGTGGTGTACACTAGGGCTGAAACGATTAGTCAACATTATCAATAACATCGACAATAAAAATTTGTTGACAAATATTTTTATTGTCGACAAATCGTTTAATTATTAAGTTTATATGCATGCCGCCACGGTAATGTTGTAACAGCAATGCACGACTGGAACTGCTGAGGGCAGTAGCGCCTCTGTTGTCCGGCATGCGCTAACAACTTCCAGCGAAGAAGAAGAGGAGCACAGCATGGCAAAAAGAAAGGATGAGCCAGGCGAAGTGGATAAAAAAAGCAGACCCAAACTTTCTGTTATTTGGGAACATTTTACAGAAGATAAAAAAACAAAGCAAGCAAAATGCAGACTTTGCAAGGCAGACCTCTCTTACCACGCCAGCACTACAGTGATGCAAGAACATCTGAAACAATGGCATCCGGGAGCCACGACATTACCGTCTGCTGGGTAAGTAGCAAGTAAAGGAAGTTAGCGCTGCTCATTTCCAATGGCCAGCTGTTTCAATCTTTAGAAAAATGGCAATACTGTTAGTACGTGCTGTTTGTTAGCTTACCTGTTTAACAATCAGCTCTCTGGTTGCTGAGGGCTGAGCTGTTTAAGTCATGGCTAAAGTGTTGTCGAAAGCAGTAAATGACTGAGTCGCGATCGCTTTTTCATCTTCATTAATATTAGCCCTCATTCTGAATAGCAGTGTATCTGGGTTAATTAGAATATCCCAATTTGTAATTTAATAAATAAAAAACCTACAACCATAATTGTCTAAATTAAATCAAACAGCTTGAAATATCACTCTTAAGTGCAGTGAATACCTAATATGAAGGTTTACCTTTCTGAATTATATTGTTAAAAAATGCACTTATACAAAACTTTCACCTAATGCTAGTTTATGGGTTGGAGCAGATCAGTAATTCAGTTGCAAGATTTTTAATCAGTTGTTTAATTGACATTAGGCATTATGCTGTCTGTGATGAACTGATATAGAACCTTACACTTGTGATAATTAATATGGCTTTGTTTTTTGTCTTTTAGTCATAATCAAAGATGTGTGGAAGAGTTTGTCTTGAAGAGAGGCACATGCACTCCTCAAATTGCAGAAGTTTTGACAGAGAGCATCCTCACCATGATTGTCAGTGACATGAGACCACTATCCACGATTGAAGATGAGGGTTTTAAGCAGATGATCAGCACATTCCATCCAGGTTGCACCTTACCTTCCAGAACCCACCTTACAAAGCTCATGGAGGGAAAATATGAAACTATTCTCAGTAAGGTTAAAGATGCTCTTAAATTAACTAAAAACAGGCTTGCCCTGATATCTGATGCCTGGACCAGTGTTGCTACAGAAGCATATCTTGGCATCAGTTGTCACTTTATCAGTGATGACTGGGAGCTTGCTAGCTTCTGCCTCACAACCATGCCACTTGAAGAAAGGAACACTGGACCCAACATTGCTTTGTGGATTGAGCAGGCTGTGGAAAGGTTTGAGATTCCTCTCAAAAAAGTTGTGGCAATTGTCCATGACAATGGCTCTAATATTGTGGTGGCTGCAAATATGTTGCAGGAAAAACACGGATGGGTGTCTGGCCACACTTTACAGCTGGTGATCAATCACGCACTCAAACATCCTCAGATCAGTAAAGCACTAGCAGCAGCAAGGTGTCTTGTCGAGCACTTTTAACGAAGTGAACTGGCTTCAAGCAAGCTCAAGGCCAAGCAAATACAGATGGGGACCCCAGAACGCAAACTTATCCAAGACGTTTCTACCAGGTGGAACAGCACCCATTATATGATCACTCGTCTCCTTGAACAGAGATGGCCACTCACTGCAACTCTGTCTGACCCAGCAGTAACACAGAGAGGGAAACAATACCTTGACCTTAAATGTGATCAGTGGACTCTGCTAGAGGAACTCGTCAAAGCTCTCCAGGCCTTTGAATGTGCCACTGTCTACTTGAGTGGTGAAAGTTACGTGACAGTTTCTCCCCTGCCTCCTCTGGTCAGAGGGCTTATGAAGTCCACCCACACTGCCTATGATACAGTTCCTGTACAGGCCTTCGAGGCAGCTGCTTCACAGGAGATCACTGCTCGCTGGTCAAGAGAGATCACTGTCACTGATGATAACATAAGTAAACAGATCATTGCAGCTGCACTAGAGCCAAGATTTCGAAAAGTGAAGTTTTTGACAGCCGAGGAGAGGTTCAGTGTTCAGAATAAAGTGCAAGCTCTTGCTCACTACAGTGTATGGATGGGACTACTACTGTGAAGACAAAGTACACAAATGAGAATGGGGAAGCTAATGGGGATGCCACAGCCTCAGCTGAGAGAACCCCAAAAAGGTCTGTTTCAGTTCTAGATTCACTGCTTGGATCATGTGACTCAACAGACACAAGTGACAGTGAGACCAAGGAACAGGATATGCACAGCCAAACAATAATGAAGTAAGATTTATGTATTTAAAAATGGTGTATATTAATAAACATTTAAAATCAAATATAAAATGTCAGACTTTACCACCACATTAATTTTCATCTGTTGTCCCATGGCAGGTGCTGGTATGCACGTTCCCTGACACCCTCCAGAGTACACTCCTCCACTACAAGGCAACGGCCCATGCCACGACAGGGTGCTCCCCGGTGAAACTCTTGCTGGGGCACAAATTCCACCTGCCCCTGGACAGACTGAGGCCCCCTACAACCTCCCCTCCAGGGAACACAGACCCTCCACAAGACCGGGTCATCGCCCAATAGCAGAAGAAGAAACGACGTTTCGACAGCAAGCACAGGGCGAAGGCCCACGGACTCAATGTGTCGGACCGGGTCTGGATTAAGCATCCCAACAGCATGCATAAACTGCAGCCTTTCTGGACGGGGCCCCTACAGATCGTGAGGCGGTGGAGCCGGGACACGTTCGAGCTCTCGGACGGGTCATGGTGGCATTCCAGCCGACTCAGGAAGTCGTTGCCTGCACAGGATCCGGGAGCTGCAGCAGAGCAGACTGATGAGGGTTGGGACTTATCTGATGGAGGTGTTGGGGACTCTCAGGTGCGGCCGACGGAGCCTGGAGCAGGTCCTCCTATGGTGAGGCGCTCGGCTAGGACGTATCAGAGGCCCAAATACCTCAATGACTTTGAAGTAGCTTTAGCTGATGCGTGTTCGGAATGGGCGGCAGAATAATCCGCCCTAACATGTGAGGTATCCTGGCAGTCTACCCTGGTGCTCGCTTAGCCTACTAGCCCTGCTGTTCCATGTGTGTTCAAAAAAACCCAAACATTCAATGTATGTGTTGCATGTGTTCTGTGGGGTTCTGTTATGCTTACCATTAATGGGGGGGGGGGTCTGTTTCCTGTGGTGTTTTTCACGTTTTGTAAAGGGGGGAAATGTGATGTGGGGATTTGGGGCTTGCCGTAGCCGACGGCGGGGAGTGGATGTGATGACGTCAGCGGGCTACGGCCAGTATGTATAATTTGTGCCTGTCTGAATAAAGTTCAGTTCATTGCTCGGTTCAACATGGCTCAGGTCTCCCGTTATTAGGACATAACATTTTGCAGGTGGTACTTTGGAGAGCAGCCTATCTCAAAGACAGAGAGTCCATTGTCTTGGTGGAAGCTGAATGAGGTAAAATATCCAACTCTAGCATCACTAGCCAAATCATTCCTGTGTATTTCTGCTACCTCTACTCCCTCTGAGCGTCTCTTTTCAACAGCCGGGAACATTACCTCAAAGAAGAGAGCCAGCCTCACTCCGGAACACATTGACATGCTCACGTTTCTACACTGCAATATAAAGTGTGTAAACTGTTATTTTGTTTTGTACTGGAAGATTTTATTTAATTTGAATTCTAAAGCCTAACTGAAATTTAAAACTTCCAGCAATTTTCAAATAGGATTTTTTTGGCGGTTATGGACTTGATTGTTACTCTTTGTGAACTTGCAGTTACAACAGGCCTTCATGCTGCAGCAGAAACTATTTTTAATTTTTGCACTTTATGTTTTGAGTTAAAAGACTTTATTTGTGTTGCTTCAAAGACTTGATTAAGCTCAGCTAAACTGTTTCAGATTTAAGTTTCATGGGTCATGATTAACCATTTTTTTATGTTAATACAGAGACTGGGTGTGCACTGTGCAGCAATGGTTTCTATTTTTTGCTTTTGCACTTTAATTTTTTTAAGACTGCTCTTTTAATTTGTTTCAATTATTTGGCTTAAAATAAATTTGAGTAAGCTGTTGAGCTTCAGTTTCAAATGTGTGTTTCATGGATAATTTTATTTAGCTCTGGAAATTAATTATAAAATGTTATTAAAGCAGGGACTGATGACAAAGGTGGTTTTCACAGGTGTCTGTGCAGCCTTAACCCCTATGCATTCCAGCCAATTTCCCTTTGAAGAGCCTGAAAAAACATACCCAAACTAAATTCAAAGCTGTTCTTCAATCCCTTGTAGTATCTTCATGGCATTGGTCTTATTCAAAAGAAAACACTAACTTTTTTGGCAAAACGATCAGAATCCCTCTTTAAGTGCTTCAGCCACTGAGTAACAGTGATCTTGTGGGAAATGTGAAAATGACGAGGCAGAGTTCATCTCACGAGTCAGGTTTATTCACATCTTCCAACATCATCAAAAACAGAAAGAGGAAGAAACCCAGACATTCGTCCTTTAAATACCTCAGGACTTCAAAGCACACAGTCACATTGTATTTAATCCCAAGTAACAATGCATCTTCTTTCAGATCTTATCACCTCCACCCCCAACCTCTGGTGGCCAGGAAAATCCCCCCAGGCCGTCTCTTTGCATACCAAAGCCTAAACTTTCACATCCTCCTGTTATCTCCAAAGAGACCCAGTTCTTTGTTCAATCTAAGATGTGAAGCCTAAAGTGGTATACATATGAAGCATGAAGTGATATACATATGTGCATATGTGTGCCACATGACCCCCCCAAACGTCTAAGATGGAACAACGGAATAACAGTCTGCATGTCATGATAAACCATTACACATCAGTCCACGTGCTGCTTGGGCCTCAGTCTCCTCCCGTATCTGCTGTAAGCGGGTTTTACCACTTCCGCGGCGCCATCCTGCTGGGGAGCTGCAGTCTGAGGGTGAGAACTGTTAGTCAATCCCTGTGGGTGTTCTGGGGAATGTCCCCTAGGGGGTCTGCCGCGCCGAGGAGCCCTGGCCACAAGCACATCCTCGTCTGCCACCACAAAGGCGGGTTTGAGCCTGTTTATGCCAATCTTTTCTTTCCTGCCCCCCAAATCTAGCAAAAAATGCTTATCTCCTGTTTCCAGCACTCTAAATGATCCATCATAAGGTGGTCGCAACGGTGGGCGATGGGCATCGTGTCTGACAAAAACAAACTCCGCGTTTTTTAAGGCCTTAGGCACAAAAACGCGTGGAAAACTGTGGTGAACGGGGCCAGGCAGCGTGCCCGATTCCGTGCCACTCTGCAACCGCTGGGCCGGGGAGCATTCTGGCGCCGGATTATCTGGGAGAAATTGCCCGGGCAGCCGAAGTGGCTGCGCAAAAACTAGCTCAGCCGGGGAGGCTTCTAAATCCTCTTTAGGTGCAGAACGCAACCCCAATAAAACCCACGGTAGCCTGTCTACCCAATTTGCATCCGTAAGCGACGCTCTGAGAGCCGCTTTCAATGACCTATGAAAACGTTTGCATAACCCGTTAGCCTGCGGATTGTACGCGGTTGTGCGGTGGATCGTTACCCCCAGGCTGCGGGCCATTGCTGACCAAAGTTCGGAAACAAATTGGGGACCTCTATCGGACGTAATGTCCGACGGGACTCCAAAGCGCGCTACCCATGCTGTTAAAAACGCGCGCGCCACCTCCTCGGCTGTGGTTGACGACAGTGGGATCACTTCCGGCCAGCGCGTGGTGCGGTCTACCATTGTCAGAAGGTGTGTGCACCCCTGTGACGGCGGGAGGGGGCCTACGAGGTCCACGTGAACATGATCGAACCTCTTAGCCGGGATGTGGAACGGCTCCAAGGGGGCTCTCGTGTGTCTGTGTACCTTGGCTCGTTGACAAGCCATGCAGGCTGCCGCCCACTCTCTAACTTGTTTGCGCAGGCTCGGCCAAACAAATTTCTCTCCCACCATTTTGACCGACGCGCGCACTCCCGGGCGCACCAGAGAATGAATCGAGTCAAAAATGCGGCGGCGCCACGCGGCCGGTACCACAGAACGCGGTCGCCCGGTGGAGACATCACAGATTAGAGGGGGCATACCGTCTTGCAGCACCTTGTTCTCCAGCCTTAACCCTGTTGGTCCAGACTGCAGCGCGCGCACATCCGCGTCGCTACTCTGATCCGCGGCCATGGCTGCATAATCTATCCCTACGCGGACTGGGGCCGCCACGGCACGCGAGAGACAGTCTGCTACTACATTCAGTTTACCCGCCACATGCTGAATATCGGTAGTAAACTCTGAGATTGCGGCCAGCTGCCTCTGCTGCCGGCCTGACCACGGTTCTGAAACCTTGGCCATCGCGAATGTCAGTGGCTTGTGGTCAACGAACGCGGTGAAACGGCGTCCCTCCAGCCAGAACTGGAAGTGGCGAATGGCCAAGTGGAGAGCTAACAACTCCCTGTCGAATGCGCTGTATTTTCGTTCACTATCGCGCAAAGTCCTGCTGAAAAAGGCGAGCGGCTGCCAAGCCCCGGCTACATGCTGCTCCACGACCGCCCCTATGGCCACATCTGACGCGTCAGTAGTGAGCACTATGCCGGCCGTTGGGTCTGGATGTGCTAAAAACGCAGCGTTTGCCAGGGCTGTTTTGACCTCAGAGAATGCTCGCTCTCGCTCCGGAGACCATTCGATCTTATTTGTGGGTTTTTGTTTTTTTAGTGCGGCATACAATGGTTGCATGAGCTGCGCTGCACGGGGGAGAAAACGGTTATAAAAATTCACCATTCCCAAAAACTCCTGTAACGCCTTGACTGTTTGTGGCTGGGGAAAATTTGTTTCAGCGCGCACTTTGTCAGGCAGCAGAACCGCTCCTTCTGGGGAGACGCGATGCCCCAAAAAATCAATCTGCATCACCCCAAACTGACACTTCGCTGGGTTGATTATTAACCCGTGCTCTCCCAACCTCCGGAAAACTGCCGTGAGGTGGTTTTCGTGTTCGTCTTCGGACGCGCTGGCTACTAAGATGTCGTCCAGGTAGACGAATACGAAGGGGAGATCACGCACCACCGCGTCCATCATGCGTTGGAACGTCTGCGCAGCGCCCTTAAGCCCAAACGGCATGCGCAAAAACTCGAATAGGCCAAACGGAGTTATTACCGCTGTTTTGGGTATGTCCTCAGCGCGCACTGGGACTTGATGGTAACTGCTGACCAAGTCTATCTTAGAAAAAACGCGCGCCCCCGCCAAATGAACGGAAAAGTCTTGGATATGCGGGATTGGGTAGCGGTCGTGCGCTGTGGCGTTGTTCAACCTGTGGAAATCTCCGCAAGGTCGCCACGAGCCATCAGCTTTCGGGACCATGTGAAGCGGGGAAGCCCATGGGCTGTTTGAATGCCTGATGATGCCCAACTTTTCCAGGTTGGCGAACTCCTCATGCGCTATGGTCAGTTTAGCTGAATCCAAGCGCCGAGCTTTTGCAAAAACGGGCGGTCCGGTGGTAGTAATAAAATGTTCCACTCCATGTTTAGCGACGGCTGCTGAAAACGTGGGAACCGTGAGTGCTGGGAACTGAGTGAGCAGTGTGTGGAACTTACCGCTTGCCGTTGCGACGTTGGCTTGTGCTGTGGGCAGGGTCACTTGGGCTGCACAGGGAATAGAATAAAAGGAAAGTGCATTAACCAGGCGCCTGTTAGCAAGATCAACCAACAAACCATGTGAGCACAGAAAATCAGCCCCCAACATATTGAAACTCACTGCAGCTATAACAAAAGTCCACTCAAATGTACGGCCGTGTAGGGACAGAAGCAGGTTCCTCTCACCAAAGGTCTTAATCTCCGAGCCGTTCGCTGCTGACGCCCCGTGACCTCCGGGGCCCGCCAGCCGGTCAGCGGAGGTAGGCGTGATGAAACTCACTTGGGAGCCTGTGTCCACGAGGAATTGCCTCCCCGAACGCGCATCCGTCAAGTAGAGCAGCTTGTTCTCTTCACCGAGGGCCACAGTTGCTACCGACCTCTGGTCTTGGCGTTTCCCGAGCGCTTGAACTGGCACGGTGGTATACATTTGCGTGCCTTCTCTGCAAAGCGGCGATGGTAGAAACAGAGGGTGTCTCCTCCGCGATCCTTGGCCCCCGCCGCCGCTGTCATCGGTGGGTCTGCTACCGCCGTCTCTGGCCCCTCACCATCTCCGGCCGTCGCGCCGAACTCCGTCGCTGCCGCGGTGGCCGCGCGCTGTTCGCTGGTGTTGAGAATCCGGTGCGCCTCCTGGGCCAGTGCGCGGAAGTCCCGCTGGGCCAACAACGGCGAATTGGCCAGGGTCGCTCTCGTGGCCGAAGGTAGGGTTCTCAGGAAAATGTGGGTGAAGATGAAGTCGTCGTTGTCTGAGCCCCTCAAGCTCAGCATGTTCTCCATCAGGTCAACGGGCGTGCCATCTTCCAAGTCGTTCAGAGCCAGGAGCCTCTCCGCTCTCTCCTGGACTGAGAGAGTGAAGCGCTGGATGAGCGCAGCCTTCAACCCGCCGTATTTGTCGTCGGCCGGTGGCTGCTCCACCAGGCTCTGTACATGCCGAGCCGTGCGGTTGTCGAGCTTGGCAATCACATGGTAGAACTTCGTGTCATCTACCGTTATCCCCCAGAGGGCAAACTGTGCTTCGACCAAGTGGAACCAGGAGCGCGTGTTGTCTCGCCAAAAGTCCGGTAGCTGAATGGTAGCGGCATACGCTTGGCTGGGAGCCCCTGACCCGGCTGGCTCGGGGGAATTTCTTTCACTCATGTTACGTCTTAGGGTCACCAGTGTGGAAAATGTGAAAATGACGAGGCAGAGTTCATCTCACGAGTCAGGTTTATTCACATCTTCCAACATAATCAAAAACAGAAAGAGGAAGAAACCCAGACATTCGTCCTTTAAATACCTCAGGACTTCAAAGCACACAGTCACATTGTATTTAATCCCAAGTAACAATGCATCTTCTTTCAGATCTTATCACCTCCACCCCCAACCTCTGGTGGCCAGGAAAATCCCCCCAGGCCGTCTCTTTGCATATCAAAGCCTAAACTTTCACATCCTCCTGTTATCTCCAAAGAGACCCAGTTCTTTGTTCAATCTAAGATGTGAAGCCTAAAGTGGTATACATATGAAGCATGAAGTGATATACATATGTGCATATGTGTGCCATAATGTAAGCATACTAATGCTGTGCTTGAAATGCTCACTCCTTCCCCATATAGTGTACTATAGTGAATCAGCCATTTTGTAGTGCTGTTCGAAATCTTAACTGAAAATTTCACGCACTATATAGTACACCCAAAATGTCCCACAATGCATTTTGAAAAGTAGTGTACAACGGATGGTCACTACATTAGCCAATATATCCCATAATGCAATGTGCAGCCAACAGAGCAGTGAGAGAGCACATCACAACATAAACTACCTTAAGGTATTTATATTTATTAGTTCAGCAAAAACAATTTAATACATATTTACTACAAATTACATGCAGGTATTCATTTTTTTT
Source organism: Pholidichthys leucotaenia (assembly GCA_020510985.1). Taxonomy (NCBI): domain Eukaryota; kingdom Metazoa; phylum Chordata; class Actinopteri; order Cichliformes; family Pholidichthyidae; genus Pholidichthys; species Pholidichthys leucotaenia. The sequence continues at coordinate 404,432,873 of CM035836.1, read as the reverse complement.
TTACCACCGTTAGTCTGTTATGTTTTACTGTCTCACGTGATGACGTCATTAACTGTGCCATGAAACCAAGCCAGTAGTGTCCGAAACCTGTTAATTTTATTGTTATATTGAGTTTACTATATAGTCCACTATATCTAAATTCAATATATAGGGAGAAGCAAGTTAGTGAGTGAGTGAGTGAACATTCTGAACACAGCCCAAATTTGAAGAAAAAAAAAGTTTGCCGAGGTGACCTGCCCTACGCTTGGGGTTCCAGTTCCGGTTTAACTTCTGGAAGTGTGTCGTTAGCACAATGAGCTAGCGCTCGCCGGCCAATTTAGATAGCTAGATAGATAGATAGATGTACTTTATCGATCTATCTATTTACAAAGAAATGCTCATGTTTTATGGGCAGTTTTCCCCGTTGCCATCAAGGTGGACAATAAATCTTACTCAAATGGATCTATTGGACACTTTGCAATACAAATGGACCATATTTGTTCAACTATCATTCATTCAACAACACCAACAAAGCTCTTTCAGTGAGTCAATGCTGTTACTAATGCTATGGTAGCTTTTTTTAGTCATGTTTAAATCTAGTGTTATGATTTTGTCTAAATCTGTTTCAATAACCAAATAGACGAAATTCTAAGCTTTCAAATGATGTAAGGCGTGACTGCCCACTATGACGTTTAAATGCCTCCCACCCACGGGAGACGGAACGTTAAGAGGTATTAAATAGCGGGTGAGGTAAAATATGCACCAGACAAGCAGAGATGGTGGACATGAGAAAAATAAACGTGGCTAGTCAACTAGCTGAAAAAAATAGTCGTTAGATTAGTTGACTACTAAAATAATCTTTAGTTGCAGCCCTAGTGTGCACTGTAGTATTGTTCAACCTAAATGTGTCTGCACTGTCAGAAAACAGCCCACATCTCCAAAAGAAGAAAAGGTTATGCAAGCATGAGGTCAGACTGAAATAAAAAGTATGAAAGACAGCCATGGGAAGAATACAGTATATCTCTAGCTGTATGCAAAACAGTTCTCCGACTGCCTGTTTGTGAGGGGAAATCAATCAGAACAAAGTTGGCTTAAACAGAGAGGACCTAACAGGGGCTAAATCAAATAAACAAAACTAAGCTAAACAAAATCAATAAGTAAAGGCAAATAAGAAAGAAAAACAGTCAACAAACAAAAAAATATGAAGCTGTATATGAACATATTCAAGCAACATTGGAATTTCAATGAAATTAAACAACCTAAAGGTGACATACTGTAAAATATCACCAGTCTTGAGCCATTAAGTCTTCCAACTAATATTTACTATACATACTGAGTCAATGGTCATGATGTCACTGGCTGTCATGGCATTTCTCTGTTTTAAAACCACTTAAATCCATGTAAAAATCTAGGCTGGGACAGCACTGGAAACAGCGTTCACACCCTGGGGTCCTGTGTTCATGTCCTAGCCTGGATATTTTATTACTGCTATGTTAACTTTCACTTCCTCATTCATTACCCACTTCCAGTTTTGTGATTAAATTCCTTCAGATAACTAATAGACATATTGCGGTTTTATCAGTAGGGAGATGGTTAGGGTTATGAGTCGGATTCACACACATTGTAGTTGCAACCCTTAGCTATATCACTTAATGTCATTACTCATACTGCCACTAGAACTTAATGTAAATGTATATCATCCCTGCTGATATGAAGTCTGCCTGTACCATGTGCTGAAAAACACCCCCATACCATGATGCTCCCACCTACAAACTTCACTGTTGGTATGGTGTTTTGGGGCTGATGTGCAGTGCTTCTTCTCCTCCAAACATGCTCTGTGTTGTGGCATCCAAAAAGTTCAATTTTGGTCTCATCTGACCAGACTATATTCTTCCAGTATTTTACTGGCTTCCCAAATGCTGTGGAGCAAACTTTAAATGAGCTTCAACATGCTTTTTCGTCAGCAATGGAGTCTTGCGAGGAGCTCCTGGTGGTAGCCGGTTTATGGTAAAATGATCATTCAGCAGTTTAGAAATGCACCTGTAACTAATGCCATCATTATGTTTTGCAACAATAAGGTTGCGAAGGTCTAGAGAGAGCTCTTTGCTTTTACCCATCATGAGTTCTTTGTGGTGTGACAATATGATATTCACAGACCTTTTTAAAGGCTATCAGTCAGGACTTAACCAGCTGAAATTAATTTGCACTGAGGGGGATCGGATGGCTTCCTAAATTCTGATGGATTTCAGCTGGTTTCTTGGCTTTTTATGCCTTTTTACACCGTTTTTTCTTCATGTGTTCAATACTTATTCCCTGTGCCATTCCACTTTATTAAATATAATTTGTTTTGTGAACACAGTTGCCCCTATTTCTTTGTATGTATGGATTACTTGGGTTGTTATTGATATCTGGTGAAAATCCCAGGTCAATGGTTCTATCAGAAATATGCTTAAAGAGAAAAATGTTGATGTGTTCAATACTTATTTTCCCCGCTGTATGTTGTTTTCTGCTGGAAGACAGTCCCTTCATATTATAGGTGTTTCTGGATTCTCAGATGTATCATGATTGGCAATGATGCAGAACATTACTGATCGAGATCTCGCCACCTGTGCAGAACTCTGAAGTGCTACTTGGTCTGACCTCCGTTTGTCAATAAAGTCATGTTACAATGCTGAAAAATGCTGTCGCGTGGTTTATTTACACACACAGCCCACCAATGGGAGTCCCTGCTGGCTTCTCCCCATGTGCTCCTGCGGCTATGTCGCATAACATCTAAAAATTAAAAGGTTGGTGCCACCATGGCTGTGAAGAGGATCTACTATACATCATGTGTGGCCTCGCATGCTGCCAACATGTCGCAGAGATGAACAAAAAAGGGACGGTGGGTCAGACTGTCTGTGGCCAGAGGGTGGCTCCACACTGTTGGTTTAATACACTCCGCTTTGTATTGTTTCCGTGCATGGTCATTTCTGCATGATTTTTTATGTGTTTTGACCGTATTTTGCTTTGGCACGCTACAACGGTGATTGCGTCACCATATAGTCTTCTGGGTACCTGTGCTTCCTGCTCCCGCGGTGGAGACACGGCAAGGTGTAAAAGGTAAAAAAGGTAATCATGTAGTAAAGAACCTTGGTGCAATGGAGGCATACGGTAATCACTCAATGTGTCTGTGTGTGGTTGGGTGTGTGTGTGTGTGTGTGTGTGTATCTGTCTGTCTGTTACCAGCTTTTCAGCTCATCCTTTTCAGCTCATCCAGTCAAAATTAAGGAGAACTAAAGTCTTGTATCGCCATATTTTCTCGACTTTTAATTTGCCAGAATTTTGAGATAAGTCTTTGTTTTAAAAATAAACACAAATTTAACTCACCATTTCTGTCAATGCAGCTGCAAAATAAAAGGTATTGTAATAACTCTCCCGGGCCACTAGAGGTTGGAGTTCCACTTTTTCCACTTTTTTACAGCTCCCTATGCTACCATGCCACAGGCACCGAAGTGCAGCACCACTGTGCGTTCATTCATTTATTTTGTGTTTTTACATTTCATAAATCACAAAAATAAATGCTGAAATCTAATAAAAAAGGCACTACATAGAAAAGTTTAAAAACTGAAAATGCAACATAGAGATGCATCATGAATTGTTTTGCAATCGAATGCCTGAATTGTAATCAAATCTAATTTTTGAGACCACTGCTATAAACCTATTTATTCTCAGAGTAAAACAATCCAAAATTTGTGAGAAAATACAGTATGAGGAATAGAAAACAGTGAGAGATTTTTTCAGAAATTAAGAAGTTATTAACAGTCATGAGAACAGTTGCCATATCGCTTTAGGCCTTCATGGCTTTCATAGATAATTTGCCACCTCAGTTGCACAGTTCTTTTACTCATTGGTGATAATGGAGGTATAACAAAACCAGCGCTGTCTCCACTCTTCCTGGCCTGTGGATCCTCCTGCAGCAGTTTGAAAGTGTAATCTGCCAAATGTAACCCACTCCCTATTTAAGGCTGGAATTAGTATTGATGCTATAACAAGGATCAAACACAGAACAATATTATTAGATGCAATTCCTCCTGTGCTAATTTGTCTTCACAATCCATGTGCAGTAATATGGAACTGGACAGATAATTTATCCGGATTTATTGATTGTAATTTGTAGCATAATTAACATAATATACCACCAGGAGGGACAATATGATGATACTGCTTATGATCTCTGAGACAAGCATGCAATTGGTTGTGCTGAATCTGCTGCTATTATGCCAAAGGTTGTGTAATGTGTCGACGTTTTACCTGTTGCTCCATCCTGAGACTCATCTGGATGCTACAGAGTGTCATTGTTGCTGGAGAGAAACTTTGCGGCACCAGTATGCCTCTCACAGTAGATCAGTTAATCCCTCATCTTTCAATCGGGGTTCTTGAGAGAATATTTAGGAGTCCTTTGGAAATTGTCTAATTTCACCTCTTAATTGGTCCAAAAATTGCAAACAATTTGCCGTTGTTGTGCATGGCTGCCTTTAGAGGCTCTGTCATGTCAATAGGTGGCAGTATAGACAATAATAATGGCTATCGTATTCTTCTTCATAATCTTCTTTTACATGTGTTTTACGGAGGTTAATGACCTTGTAAAGACATGTTAGAGGTTGCAGTGACAAGAGGAAAAACAGCGATGATAAATATTTGAAGAGGAAAGATTCAATCGCTGAACTGGGCCCTGCCACGGTCAGGCACACCAAAGGTTTCATTAGCAGAGTGAAAAACAAAAATCAACCAGAACAAAAAGCGTCACACCTCACAATGTTTTTTACATCGAGAGGCACTTGTTTTTCCTCATCTCTGTAAAGACAAGACCTCCGAAAAGCTGCATATTTGCATCTTTACATAAGTAAATGGGAGCGGAGCATAAAACCTTATTGCCCCAGAGGGGCAACTAAAAGTGGAACTAAAAGTGGAGAGGAACTAAAAGTGCTTTTGACTGATGAGAGGTGAAATGATGGAAAGCTGCTTGCAAGTGATGGGTGGTGTGCAAGGGTGGCATACCTGGCAGAGATATTTCAGCGTGTGAATGAACGGAATACACAAATGCAAGGCAAAGATGAAGACTTGCTCACAAGCACAGACTGAATAAATGGATTCTGTTCAAAGGTACACCTCTGGCAAAAACACCTGGAAAGCCCCAACCTTGACAGGCTCGTGCCAGGATATCAGCTTTGTCTTCATTTCAACAGGCCTGAGATTCACACTGAGTGAGTATGAACTAATTACAAGACTAAATTGGGATTACATATGCTGTAATAGGCTACAGTGTGTCATTTTGTAATGTTTTTGGCTGACGGGGTTTCCTGAGATGAGTAAAAAGAGTTCCTTGGGTCAATAATGATTGAAAAACACGATTGATAAATGAGTTCAGTCGTGAACATATAACTACTCACTCCAGGGGAGATTTTCTCTTCCTTAAGAGCCCTTGAGAACAAGATGAGCATCTGTACCTTATCTTCAATAGCCAAAGATGTACTTTAACGTCATTATCTCTATTGCTTACAGTGCCTCAACCAGCAGCCAAGGAAACACATCCCAATCCATCAAATGTATATTTAATGAGCATGGCCACTTCAGTGCTTTTGCCACTGCAATGGTATTAAATTTAGATCTGCATTCTGGAATGGGACGCACCAGAAATGAAACACAAATTAAAGCTTTCTGAAGTTTTGTTGAAATATGTATACCTGCGGTGTGGCTTGAGGAATGAGTGGGTAATTAATATTTCATCTTTTTTTGTTTCTTTTTTATATATACGTATATACAGATGGGATATCATGAATTAGGCTGTGGAACTAATGACAACACAATCCACTCAGGCAAATGTGCGAGAATCCATGAAGGCAGTGTGCATGAAGCGTGCAAGAAGGCTGATGAATTAAACATTTTGACAGACCACACAATTTCCATTCAAGTCTGAAAAATAGGCTTAGATATTCAAAAAAAAAAAGTGCAATAATGCAGCCATAAAAATTAAGAAAAGAACTGTTACAACTTCATAATCAACTTTATTTAGTTCATCCAAATTAGGAGACATTTATTAAATTACAAGTTGGTTTCAAAAATGTAATTTTATTATATGTATTCATGTCAATAATACAGAATGTTTTCATTATTTCCATGACAACTCTTTATCCTTAAATATAATTAATTAGCAGCACTAATATGCAATCATCAAAAGCTGAATATTTGACTTGTTTCATCATCATCATTTTCATAGCAGTCTGTTGCGGGCGACAATGACTGTTTCATTTATGCCTGATCAGATTCCTCCATGCAGCTCTGTCCTTAGCCTTACACTGCCATGAACTCCTGTCTATATCCAGCTTCTTCAAGTTTCTTTTTACAGTGTCTTTAAATCTGAGCCTTGGTCTACACTGATTGCGTTTACCCTCGCATAACTGTGAGTAGAGTAACTGGCGAGGGAGATGCTGGTGGTCCATCCTCCCAACATGTCCGAGCCGTCTCAGGTTCATCTGTATTAGCATGTCCTCCATTGATGGTAGACCAGCTTGTTTCAACACTTCTATGTTGGTTATCTTGTCTTTCCATGAGATGTTCATTATGGCTCGAAGGTGTCTCATCATGTACGCGTGGAGTTTCTTTACCTGCACTCTGTAGACAATCCAAGATTCAGCACCGTACAATAGAGTAGCCAGTACTGTCGCTCTGTACACTTTGCATTTCACACGGATAGACACATGTCGATTGTTCCACAGTCTCTCCCTCAAGTTTCCAAACACAGTGCTAGCTCTTCCCATTCTGAGAGATAGCTCATCCTCCAGCCTAGCATTCTCTGAAACAGTACTTCCTAGATACTTGAAAGTCTTGCACTTGACCAGTGGCTCTGTACCATTGCTGATTTCTTCTGGTAGTGATGTTGACAACTGGAACTTTGGTGGTTGATAAAGGCATTCTGTCTTCATGATGTTGATTTTGAGGCTGAATTGGCTAGCTGCTCTTGCAAATTTTTCCACTAAAGATTGCATATCTTCCACACTGTATGCAACTAGAGCACTGTCATTCGCAAAGAGCATTTCTCTTACTACCTTTATCGATGTCTTACTCTTGGCTTTAAACTGTGCCACACTGAACAAGTCTGCTTCTTTCCTTGTTTGAATGTATACTCCTTCTGAAGTGTCTTTGAAGGCCACCTCAAGCATGGTTGCCAGATATAGCGAGAAGAGTGTTGGTGTAAGCACACACCCTTGTTTCAACCCGTTGCTTACTGAAAAGTCTTTAGATACTGAACCACTCATTGCCACGTTTGCTTGCATACCTGTATGGAGTGCTTCAATCAGGCTGACAAACTTCTCTGTACAGCCATATTTCTTGAGTACCTGCCAAAGTCCTTGTCGCAAAACAGTATCGAAGGCTTTACTGAAGTCTATGAAGACTACATAAAGCGGCATGTTCTGTTCGATACACTTTTCTTGAACCTGTTTCAAGCAGAAAATCATGTCCATTGTGCTTCTTCCACTTCTAAAGCCGCACTGGGTTTCCGGTAGTATATTCTGCGAGATGTGTTCATTGAGTCTGTTCAGTAGTACATGTGAAAGCATCTTACCAACAGTGGCTAGCAGTGATATACCTCGGTAATTTCCACAATCTTTCCTGTCACCTTTCTTGAACAAAGGCACAATACTTGCATCCTTCCAGTCTTGAGAGACTTTCTGGGCATCCCATATCTCTTGGATGAGCTTGTGCAAGAAGTTGGTCAGCTGAACACCACCAAATTTCCACACTTCTGCTGGAATTCCATCCCTTCCTGGAGCTTTACCATCCTGTGTTGTCCTGATAGCTACCATTAGTTCATCAAGATTTGGTGGTTCATCCAGATTTGATACAGCTGGTCACTGCACTAGAGCTTCTTTAGCCTCTTCAGTGAGATCTCCAGGGTTGTTTAGTAGTTGGTCAAAGTGGTCTGCAAATCTGTCCAGGATCTTGTCTTTCTCCTGCAAAACCGTTTCACCATCCATAGCCTTTAGTTGGATCAATCCTCTTGGTTTAGGGCCGTAGATTTCTTTCAAACCTGTGAAGAATGTTTTCATGTCCTTCCTGTCTGCTGCAGTTTGAAGTTCCTCCGCTTTTTCATCCCACCAGTTGGCCTTCATCACTCTGGTGTACTTCTGTAGCTCACTCTGAGCCTTTGAGTATTTCTTCTTCTTACCTTGTGTTACACTGTAGGTTTTCCTGCCTAGCTGTATTCCTCACTTCTAGTAGTTTCTTCAGATGTTCATCATGCTCACCAAACCAATCTTGATGTTTCCTCTCAGGGTGGCCTAATACATCACTCGCAGTCTGATACACCGTATCCTTCAGAATTGCCCATTTCTCTTCTATGTCATTCTCTGAGTTGTTGCTGTCCCAGTCTTGAAAGTTTTCATCCATTTCCTGTGTAAGTTCTGCCTGCTTCTTTTGGCCTTTCAGTGTACTAGTGTTTAGCTTCCATGGTGGCTTCGCACCTGTCCTGCAGTGCTGTTATTTGTCTGCAAATCCTTAATCTAGATCTCAGCATAACATGATCAGTACCACAGTCCACACCTCTCATTGCTCTGTGTCCAATACATCCCTTATGTCTCTCTGCCTTACTATGATGTAGTCTAACAAGTGCCAGTGCTTGGATCTTGGGTGCATCCATGCCTTCTTGTGTGTGTCGTTGTGCTTAAATAGAGTGTTGGTTATCACAAGGTTGTACACTGAGCATAGTGCAAGAAGAAGTTTTCCATTAGCATTGCACTTGCCTACTCCATGACTGCCTAGCACTCCTTTCCATTTCTCAGTGTCCAAACCAACTCTGGCATTAAAATCTCCAACGAGTATCAGCCTGTCATCAGACGGTACATGCCTGATAGTCTCACGTAAATCACTGTAGAACTCTTCCTTCGCCTCCTCTGTGTTGGTCATTGTTGGGGCATATACACTGATGAGTGTAGCATACATCTTCCGCTGTAGTGGGAGTCTCATAGTCATTATCCTGTCGTTGATTGGCACCGGTTCCTCATCAAGCATTGCTGCTATCTCCTTTCTAACTGCAAAGCCTACTCCTGCTTCTCTCCTTTCTTGAGTTGATTTCCCACTCCAAAAGAAGATGTACCCATGGTTTTCCAAACTGTCATATCCAGGCAATCTTGTTTCACTAAGTGCAGCTATGTCTACATTGTACCTGTTCACTTCCAGGGCCACAACAGCGGTCTGTCTTTCTGGGCGCTGTGATGTTGTTCTGTCCAACAGAGTGTGTACATTCCATTCTGCTACACACAAAGCTGCTGTTTTCCTCTTCTTTTCTCTTCCTGCTCCTAGCTTACTTTTCGCTGCCTGTCAGAGTGTGAACAGATCGGCACGGACCTTGTTAGCCCAGGCGATGTCCAAGCCGGTATGAGTTGCTTTCTGACTGACCATTTCATGAAACTGCTTGCAAAATATTTGAGTACCGCTAGCTTTTGCTGGACTAGCAGCACATTCTTTGCAGATAAAGGTATTATCAGCGGCAATGACAAGCCAAGACAAACTGACTCCAGTATCTGTTGCAGTGACTGACCAGATGATAGGTTTGTTTATCTCTGCTCTTTGTGTAGTGCATGTCACGATGCACCGACTGGCACAGTCCACCACAGACCTTGCGACAGATGTGTTTATCTGCCAGGATGTCCAGTCTCACCCCGTGTAACTGGGAGTGGTCCACCACAGACCTGTGGCAGATATTGTTTTTAGTTCTGCCAGGATGCTCTGTTTCACCCTCCACGCCCTCAGAAGGGTGGGGATGCCGGTTGAGTCACTGGCGGCCCGACCCATGAGACAGGTAGTACCGGTTTTCATGGTTATCCGGTAGCAAGCAAGCCAATGCCTGACCTGACAACCCTATGCCTAACCTGTTTCATAATGTGCAGCTAACTATTACTACATTGCTGATAACACACGAGGGCCGGTCTTGGCAGCATCTGTCTCCATCTGACATTTTTTTTAAAGACTATATTTAAAAAGACTGCATGAAAAATTAATCCGGGGGTTCAAATTGCTTGGCTTTCTTTAAAAAAAAACTCAAGAGGGTTTATTATTACTGTCTTCAGGAGTGACTTTGGCAATACTGTACTGAACTCTCTACAGGACTTTAAAAACTACAGTTAGGCCCAAAAATATTTGGACAGTGACACAAGTTTTGTTATTTTAGCTGTTTACGAAAACATATTCAGGATACAATTATATAATCAATATGGGCTTAAAGTGCAGACTCTCAGCTGTAATTTGAGAGTATTCACATCCAAATTGGAGCAAGGGTTTAGGAATTACAGCTCTTTAATACGTAGCCGCCTCTTTTTCAAGGGACCAAAAGTAATTGGACAATTGACTCAGAAGGCTGCAAAAAAAAAAATAACAAGGCTGCATGGGCTCTTCCCTCATTAACCTGTCATCAATTAGGCAGTTAAAAGGTCTGGAGTTGATTCCAGGTGTGGCGTTTGCACTTGGAAGCTGTTGCTGTGAACACACAACATGCGGTCAAAGGAGCTCTCAATGGAGGTGAAACAGACCATCCTGAGGCTGGGAAAAAAAGAAGAAATCCATCAGAAAGATAGCAGAAATGTTAGGAGTGGCCAAATCAACAGTTTGGTACATTCTGAGAAAAAAAGAGTTCACTGGTGACCTCAAAAAGGCCTGGACGTCCACAGAAGACAACAGTGGTGGATGATCACAGAATCCTTTCCATGGTGAAGAACAACCCTTCACAACATCCACTCAAGTGAAGAACACTCTCCAGGAAGTAGGTGTATCAGTATTTAAGTCTACCATAAAGAGAAGACTTCATGAGAGTAAATAAAAAGGATTCACCACAAGGTGCAAACCATGAATCGGCCTCAAAAATAGAAAGGCCAGAATTGACTTTGCCAAAAAACACCTGAAGAAGCCAGCCCAGTTCTGGAACAGCATTCTTTGGACAGATGAGACTAAGCTCAACCTGTACCAGAATGATGGGAAGAAGAAAGTTTGGAGAAGAATTGGAACAGCTCATGATCCAAAGCACTACATCTTCTGTAAAACATGGTGGAGGCAGTGTGATGGCATGGGCATGCATGGCTTCCAAGGGCACTGGGTCACTTGTGTTTATTGATGATGTGACAAAAGACAGAAGCAGCCGGATGAATTCTGAAGTGTATAGGGATATACTTTCTGCTCAGATTCAGCCAAATGCAACAAAGTTGATTGGACGGCGCTTCACCAATGATCCAAAACATACTGCAAAAGCAACCCAGGAGTTTTTTAAAGCAACAAAGTGGAATATTCTGCAATGGCCGAGTCAATCACCAGATCTCAACCCAATCGAGCATGCATTTCACTTGCTCAAGACAAAACTTAAGGCAGAAAGGCCCACAGACAAGCAACAACTGAAGACAGCTGCAGTAAAGGCCTGGCAAAGCATCACAAAGGAGGAAACCCAGCGTTTGGTGATGTCCATGGGTTCCAGACTTCAGGCAGTCATTGCCTGCAAAGGATTCTCAACAAAATATTGAAAAGTAACATTTTACTTAGGGTTATGTTTATTTGTCCAATTACTTTTGAGCCCCTGAAATGAGGAGCGTTTGTATAAAAATAGCTACAATTCCTACATGTTTAATCATATATTTTTGTTCAACTCCTTGAATTAAACCTTAAAGTCTGCACTTCAATTCCGTTGTAGTTGTTTCATTTCAAATCCAATGTGGTGGCATGCAGAGCCCAAATCATGAAGATTGTGTCACTGTCCAAATATTTCTGGGCCTAACTGTATTTTAAAGTGAGTGAATGAAGCATGTCACACCGTGGTGTTTTTATATTACTGACATTAGTGTAAAGAATTAGTATCAAGAATTAAAAGTATCAAGAATATATATATATATATATATATATATATATATATATATATATATATATATATATATATATATATACGTACATACTTATGTATACATCACTCAACAAACTCCTATGATCCCTCAGTCTTTCAATGATTTCTCAAGGATCTTTGAAAGATCTCTATAGATCACCATGAAAATTGTACAACGATCTCCCAAACATTTACACAGAAAGAGCTTTTTTGAGGCTTTAGGAGATCACTGAGCGATCAAGTCATTTTTTTCATCTCTCTATGGTCAACCAATGATCTCCATCTGTGTAAAAGTCCCTTGTAAAGAAATAATGTAATTTTGATCACAAGTATTGTTTCTATTTTTTCAACCTTATTAATCCAACAAAGCAAGCAATCATTCACACCTGTGAACGAAAACAGCCGAACAGTAAATATATGCAAAGCTTGGAGAAATATGAGAAAAAAAAAACCCTCATTGTACTCATTTCCTGCTAATCAACAACTTCATGGGAACACTGGGACATTAAAGAAATGCAACATCAACATGCATCCTCAACGCAGTAGGAATGAGTCTGAGAGGAATTGAATGATTCAGCGACGTGGACCACAGAGTGCTTGCTGTCAGCGCAGTTGATTTAAATTCCTGGGACAAAGAGCGCAGGGCATGATGTACGACGAGCAGGTGGTGTCAGTTTAATATGCATGAGCAGACAGTGCCTGCATCTGCAGACTGGCAGTCACTGAGCTTGCCTGTCCACTCCATTGGCAGATCTCATGGCATATGGAGCCACAGAGGGCAGACATGAGCATAGCAGGGGGGCTGGTCACAGCACCCACTGATACATGTTTTCTCTTTTTGAAACTCCTGGCTACGAGTTCCTCTTGGTGGCTTTGGTCTGTTCAAAGCAAGCAAGATAAAGGTTGGAGAGAGCATTTTTCTCCTGTTTATTTCATTGATTTTATACAAACAGCAAGGAACATCAAAAGGAAAAAGGATTAGAGGAAGTTGTGTAAAAATTGACAGAGATGCGGCTTGGGACTTGGGCTTCCTCAAAGTAAGATGTGATTAGCCTCTACACCCTTTCAACTGGTGATTCGGTTGATATAAAGGAAGCACGCACAGTCACCATCCCCATTTTGGATAAGAAAAATACGAACTTAGCTGCTGCTGCCATGCACTGTATCTGACACATAAACTGGGACTTGGAAAGGTTTAGTTGTGTGAGTATTTCGGGCAGCTGTATAAAATCGCTTTCCAAGGTTTCGATGTTTGTGTAGGCACATTTCAAAGTGGTATTTTTCAGTGGCTTTTTTTCCAACCCTTCCCTGGGACTGTTACTCTCAGGGCTTGACAGGAACTTCAGTGGGAGGAGAGTTGCAGTCGAGGGTGGGCCACTACCAATCTGAGCTTGCACTGTAATTTCAGTGTCAAGTTTGTCCAAGTGCCATCTGTGGGTCAGCAGAACACAAGCTATTCCAGGCCAATGTCCTGTTATATTCCCAGTGTATTGGGAGACCCATGAGATCGTTGAACACTCCTTCAGAGATCTTTGAGAGCTCACTTCCACTTGGTGATTGTTGAAAGATTGTTTTGGACAGAGTCAGAACTTTGAGGAAACCATGGCAACTGTGAACATCACTGGAAGGGGACTGAAGAGCACTAGAAACCTCTATATATACACCCCTTTGTTTAACCAAGAAACTCTCAATGATCCCTCAGCAATCTCTCGCGGTCTCTCAAGGATCTTTCAAAATTGAATTTGTGATCCCACAATGATCTCCCAAATATTTACACAGAAACGGCTTTTCCGAGACTCAAGGGATCGGGCAAATTTTAGATCTCTCAATGGTCACCTAACGATCTCCGTCTGTGTAAAGCAGCTCTTAGTGGGTGTTTTGCCCATGATTTAAAAAGAAATGCAGATGGAATCAAAATTATTCAACCCCCATTGCATTTTAGGTTTATTGGCAAAAATGTAAAATTTTCAGGTGTTTGCAATAAACAAATTACACAAGAAGTTTAAATAGTTAAACAAAACTATTACAAGAATTTTATCCAAATTCAGCACTAAATCCTACTTTCAATGAGTACTGCAATCTCAAAATTATTCAACCCCCTAACTAGAATTCCTCATAAGAGCACTCATTTGTAAATCAGTTGTGGCCTCTAGCACACCTGATGCAATCAGTCAAGGGCTTCATTAGTTGTATCAGGTGTGCTTGAGATAGAACACCTCATATGCTTGGACTGTTGACGGTGACGTTTGACTGCATGTTAGAAATATAGCTAAGTCAAGAGAATTGTCCAAAAAGTTCAGAGAAGAGATCACTACCTTGTACAAACTGTCATATCTGGCCCTTTCAGGGCAGGAATAAGGCGCCACTCACCTGCTGAGAGTTTGAACATTTAATAATGAAAACACAAATAACAGCCACGAAGGGCGACTTACAAAAAGGCAATTACGAGGACCACGAAGGGTGATTACAGAAAAATGCAACAAAGGAAAACCATGAAAGGTAACTTACGGTTATACTGACGAGGCTGAGTACAAAGCAGAGAGTAAGAACAGGAATCAGACGGGGGGATTTTTGTCTGCACAATGCGAGGTGGCCACGAGGAATAAACCCCGAAAGCGAGCTTAAATAATAATTGGGGAAAATCAAAATGAGAATCAGGTGTGGATGCATGAGTGAAAAGTAATTGAAGATAACTAAACAGCTGTGACAACCCGTGAAAAGATTTGCAGGAGGAAATCACAAGTCTACGCTGTCAAAATAAAAGCACAAACCAAAATGGAAGAAAATCAAGAACAATACATATACAGAAAATGAGTAGTAACCAAAAAGACTCGAGCATGGCACAGACCCGCACTTGGCATCATGACACAAACAAGGAAAAGGATACAAAATGACAACAAAGGCACTGAATGCTCCTACATATACAGCCAGAAGCATAGTTCCTAAGTTTAAAGTTAAGAGAACAGTGGCTACACTACCTGGACGTGGCAGAAAAAGGAAGCTATCATCGGCTGCCACCAGAGTCCTGAGGAAACGGATGGTCAAAAACCCTCGACTGACTGCAAAAGACCTGCAGCAAGACTTGGTGGCAGCAGGCACTGAGGTCTCAGTTTCAGTGAAGCATGCGCTGAAAAGAACACCCTGCCTACAATGAAGCATGGCGGTGGCTCAGTGATGCTCTGGGGCTGCTTTGTTTCCCCTGGCACTGGAAATCTGCAGCATGTCGAGTGCAAGATGGATTTGATCAAGCATTAGGAAATCCTTTGAGAAAAAATCATGATGTCTGTGAGGAAGCTGAAGCTTGGGTGTCATTGGACCTTCCAACAGGACAATGATCCCAAGCAGACCTCAAAGTCCACCAAGTTTTGGTTTCAGAAGAAGTCCTCAAATCAGAATCAGAATCAGAATCAGAATCAGAATCAGAATCAGCTTTATTGGCCAAGTATGCACAACACATACAAGGAATTTGACTCTGGCTAAAAACTTGCTCTCGTTGTTCAGGTGGAGGATTTAAATAAGGATTCAATGACAACAGAGTATGTACAGTAAATTACAGTCTGTCCACGTTTCTATAAAAGGATGCAAATATATACAGGAATATATGCAGTTATTTACTCAGACTAACCACACTTTGCAGAAATATATGAAAAAATATACAGTCACACAGTATTTCAATGTGAACTCAGATTCAGTGATATAATGTGAATGAAGTAAAAAGCAGTGTGAGAGTTATGTGCAATGTAATAATGGATGAAAAGTCATGAGTACAGCAACAGGTAGGACTAGGTGAATGTTAGGAGTTCATCAGAGTGATGGCTTGAGGAAAGAAACTGTTCCTGTGACGGGTGGTTTTGACCTTCAGTGATCTGTAACGACGACCAGAAGATAGAAGTTCAAACAGTTTGTGGCCGGGGTGTGATGGGTCAGCACAGATGTTTCCCGCCCGTTTCCTGGTTATGGACCGATATAAGTTCTCAATGGAGGGTAGGTCAGTACCAATGATCTTAATGACTTAATGATCCGCTGCAGTCTGGTCTTGTCCTGTCCTGTCCTCAAAGATGCTAGAGTGGCCATCACAGTCGCCTGACTTGAACCTCATCAAAAATCTCTGGTGGGATTTGAAAAAGGTGGCTGTAGTACGCAAACCCAAGAAAATTAGTGAACTGGAGGCCTTCACTCCTGAGGAATGGACTAAGATTCCTCAGAACACTACCAGAAGCTGCTGCATCATGTTTGCAGCACCTCATAACAGCAAAAAGATGCTCTACTAAGTACTAAGGATGCTTGTCATGAAGGAGTTGAATAATTTTGAGACTGCAGTAGTCATTAAAAGTCTCGTTTCGTGCTGAATGTAGAGAAACCAATTGTAATATTAGTTGTGTTGAGCTATTTAATTTGTTCTTGTTTGATTTGTTTATTGCAAACAGCTGCTAGCTTGTACATTTTGCCAATAAACCTAATTTGCAGTGGAGGCTGAATAATTTTGTTTGCAACTGTTCTGCGTGTTTGGGTTTAATTAAGGATTTAGTGTGTTTCAATGCATCCCCACGGAAAGGATGGGGACTGACATGTGCATCGAAAAGAGGAATTAAAGGTGAGCCTAATAATGCCTCTGATGAATTACAGCAATGAAAGCTTACTAGACTATTACAAAAACAAGGCTACATTGAATAATTCAGTGCCATCAGAAAGGAAATTAAATTAAATTAAATTAATTAGAGAAGATGGCAAGACATAATTAAGAAGTGGAATAAGAGTAGGAACCTTTGTGCAAATCAAATTGCACCTGCTTTTAAAACATATTAAGTTTAGACGTTGATGAATTAGCTTTGCACATGTGCCACGAATTATATATTGTCTCCATCCAATAATTTATAGGCAGGAGCAAAAAAGCTCCACTTTGAATTTTCATGAAGGCAAAAGTACAAAATCCCCTCCGCACACTATTATGCTAATTTTAAGCATGCAGTCCACATTGCATAGCCTTAAAATCAGTTTGCTGTTTTTTTTGCACATGACTAGCACTTTGCACTTGTTTTAGTACCTTCAACATTTTCACAAGTCAATCCCTTTTTGCCGGGCAAAATTGAAACCTGAACCTTGTAAGCATCTTTTTCTAATGTTTAGGCCTAAAATGCCAGGGAGGGAGACATTTTTTACTTTAGCCATCAATCTGTGCTGGACTGCCATCGAACTTTTAAACACACTAGGCTGGATTATAGGGCTGAATATCATCAATGATTTCCAGAATCGATTCAATTCCAATTCACAAGGTCTTGATTTGATTTGATTTGATTCAATTTGATTCTATAGTGCAGCAAATTTGACCAGGAACCTTCTAACCTGGTGAATTAAATATATGAATATATGAACAAGAAAGTTCAGCCATGTGAAACGACCTCTTGTAAACCTCTTGGTAGTTTCATACTCATGAAAAGGCATTATGTAAATAAAAAGAAATCAAGCTCAGGATTTATAGAATTGATGTTTGATATCGATTAAATTATATTTTAAAGTTACACCTATGGATTATGATTTAAGCCACACTCAAAAAAATGAAACCTTGACTTTAATGAACTTTTTTCTTGTCAACCGGTCCCATCTAAATGAATTATGCTAAGAGAACATAAAATATTAATTTTATCTAAAATAATGTTGTATTATCTTTAGTCTTGTTGACTTGGCTTAAAAGGTTTATGATTGAACAGTACATTACTATTATGTAAAGATAACATGAGACATAAATACATTAACTATTTAAAAAATACATTTTAAGTCAGAAAACATGTATATTTTAGGTTAAATTAAATAGAATCATGAATGTAAAGTGAACAATAACCCTAGTTCATTTACTGAGTGCATCTTTTATTATAAGGTCATTCAAAAACACACATTCACTGTTTGGATTCATTTATTTACTATTTTATAACAACAGTAAACCTTGTTGTGTGGCTTCTTAAAAAGGTTGGAGTGTGAACGTTTCATGTTTTAAGGGAGGCGCTGTAACAGTGATGCACTTTAACTCAAACCCTGTCTCAGCCAGAGCAGCCAGTGAGTTGTGCCGGGGTCTCCCCTCTGAGCTGATCAGCTCTTTTTTTCATCCATCTGCAGATGGCAAGTGCATTTCATCTGCACTGTCTGACTGAGGGGCAATGCGATAACATCATCAAACCAATCTCACCCATTGTGAGAAGGTTTTAAAAACAGCCACACAACCATCAATATTGATTGTTTTCATCTTGATTTGCATGGTTTCCCTAAAGCTCGCTCCTCCCCCACCTCCTTCCACTTAAGATAAGATAAGATAAGATAAGATAAGATAAGATAAGATAAGATAAGCCTTTATTAGTCCCACAATAGGGAAATTACAAACTGGGAGATCAATGAGATCACTGAGCGCTCCTTGACCACTCAACAGTCTCATTGATATCACAATGATCGCTCAGCAACATTTCAATGAGTTCCAAATTTCTCCATCCTGAAGGCAGAGACATCTGAGAGATCAGTAGGGGATCACTGAAGGTTTAATGAAAGACATATAGAGTTCACTGAAAGATCACTGAGAGATCACTGGAAGATCATCAGGAGAGCGATGAGATTGATGAGCATTCCTTGAGAGATCGTTGGCAGATTGCTTCTCTTTGATGATCGATGAGAGATTGCTTTGGACTGAGTGGAAACTTTGATGCCGTGGAGATCACTGGAAGATCACTGAAAGACCGTTGAGACATCTGGCCTGAAGGGGGTAGCCCCCCCCCCCAAGGAGTAACTAGACAGACAATGAGGGCAGGGGGGTGAATGTATGGTCAGGAATGTCACAAGTGTCATGTTAATGTGTCACACATTCTCTTTGTACACACACAAGTATAATGCACTACCACAGCTCTTTATGCATACCATTAAAGCTATATAAGCAGAATGCAGAGAGAGTTGGGAAACTCTCCTACCAGACACTCGGCCCCAGCAGGCAACGCTGGGGTCCACCGGCTGTATTTATGTTAAAGGGTCAATAAAGAACCTGTGTTGACCTACGCTCGTGTCTCGCCTCCACATCCTTCCCTTACACTCTCTACAATATATATGAATATAACATTTTCTAATAAAAATGTAACCAAATGTTAAAGGACATTCAGTACACAGAATACAAATTGCGATATGTATTGTGTATCGCGATACAGAGCAATTAAATCGCAATACATTTCTTGAGCTACACTGCCCAGCCCTACCTTGACATGACAATATTATCACATGACAACTTTCAACTATGTTAACTCCACAGTGTGAGACTTGGCTTTCTGAAGCCAAAGGTCTTTGTCCACACTGGTTCTGAGATGCTGGCAGGCTCTGACAGAACAGCAACGTATAGCACGCCAGGCTTAAAAGATGCATAGTTTAAAAAAAAATTGGCAAAATCTGAGACATATGAAATTATTAATTCCCATTGAATGCTATTCAGGTTAACAGCCGAGTCTAAACTGAGTACACCTGCAATGAGTCATTTGGAGACAAATCGCTGCACAATGAATAAACTAATTGGATTACATTAATGATAACTAGCTTGGAAAAACTCACCAGGGGACAACAGTTAATCCTAATTAGAAATCCCTCCAACTGTGTGTCTCATGGACAAAGCAAAGCCCTGATGGGTTCAGCTTTTCTTTAAACAAGACAGTTTTGCCGTCACTCCATTATTCACAAGTGTCTGTCTCCCCACACACATGCATACCATGAATCCATGAATGGAAGATTTCTTGGAAAATGGGATCAGATAAGTGCATTTAGCCCCCCCCCCCCGCCCCCCCCCCCCCCCCCCCCCCCAGAAAAGGGACAAAAGGGTTATAATGTGACTGGACATACATGGTCAGAGTTGGTCCCCACAACATGAATAATAATAACCAAATACACACAAAAACACACAGAGGCAAACTACTTGCAGGACATTTGCTCTGGCATTATCACCCCAAAGCTCTACAGGAACAGAAAAGACAGAGAAGCACCTTCACCCATGAAGGCCTGCTGCTCCCAGTGGAGCAGTGGGGACAGGACTACATGCCTCTCAGACTGCTCTCTCTCAGCAGAAAGACACAGCACTGATCCAATCATGGTGACACGTGCAGAAACAAGGAAGAGGCTCCCACCCGACCTCCCTCAGGAGAGAACTTGACAGGGACGGTGCTGACGAACCAATGATAACATGACCTCCTAATATGGATTTAGCAAAATGATAACGATTGAGAAGGGTGTTAAGGTAAGGCTAAACATTTTATTAGCACATATGTGCCTGCAGGCCATGAAGCAACAGTGCCAAACACACACTCTGCAGTATCTCCGGGTGCACGTAAATGCCAGACTGGCACCGGGAGTGTGCTGCTTGTGCAGTGGGACAGGCAGCGCTGGCCCAAATGCTGGGTCAGTAAAATCCTGTTTAGCCCCCCCCCCCCCCCCGGCCTTCAAGGAATGTCAGCCGTACAATTCAAGCCAAATCATGGCCTGTTAAACACCTCACCACCTGCTACGTTTATCTGCACGTGTGTGTGTGTCTGTTTGTACGTGCGCCAGCGTGGCAGCCGTAGATAATGGTGACACCATTCTCTTCAATCAACCATGTGTGCTGGAAAAAAAAATCAAAACAATGTCCGCTCAGGCTCCTTCTACGCAAATGGAGATCACTGGGTGACCACTGAGAGATCAAAAATTTGGCAACCGACTCATTGAACGCTCAGTGATCCCTCACTGATCACTCAGACATCTCTACTTTTGGGGTGGAAAAGTTTTGCACTCACTGAAAGGTCATCGAGAGATCATTGGTGAAATTGATTAGATCACTGAGCGCTCCTTGACCGAACATTCTTATTGATCTCCCATTGAGCTCTCCACGATTTTTCAATGAACGCCAAACTTTTCCACCACAAAGGTAATGTCTGAGAGATCAGTGAGGGATCACGGAGCATTTG
Organism: Pholidichthys leucotaenia; assembly: GCA_020510985.1. Classification (NCBI taxonomy): domain Eukaryota; kingdom Metazoa; phylum Chordata; class Actinopteri; order Cichliformes; family Pholidichthyidae; genus Pholidichthys; species Pholidichthys leucotaenia. The sequence continues at coordinate 404,412,044 of CM035836.1, read as the reverse complement.
ATGAAAGACCAATAGGTTCTTTGAAAGATTGCTGGGAGATCACTGGGAGATCGATGAGATCCATGAGTGCCTGTTAAGAAATCGTTGAGAGATCACTTCCCTAGACTGTTTTGGAATGAGTCAAAACTTTGATGACAGTGGAAATCACTGGAGATCATTGAAAGATCATTGAGGGATCGTGGTGATCCCTGAGATCTGGCCATTTTGTCATGACTCAGTGATCTCTCTCACCCTCTGCATAAACACTTTGAACTGCTGCCTTCTGGCAAACGATTCTAGAGCATCAGAGGTAGAACCACCAGACTGATTAACAGCTTCCTTCCATAAGCTGTTAGGATGCTGAACAGTTGATCTGGAATCTTTTTTACATATTACTGCACCTTATGTACATTATGTATATTATATGTATATTATAGTTCTAGTTAGTTTTAAGTATTTATTTCACTTAGCTATTTTGATTCACTTAGCTATTTTAATTGGTATTTTATACATAGGCAGTTATTATGTGTCTCAGGGATGTGTGAATGGCTGTTGGGGTGGGGTGTAAGGGAGGTGTGAGTGTGTTTTAAATTATGTTTTTTTTACTTATATGGATGCCTAGAGAAACGCAATTTCACCTTGCTTGCACTACAGTTGTATGTATAGCATCATGACAATAAAGGCTGATTGATTGATTGATTGATTGATTGATTGACTGATTGATTGATTGATTGATCGATCAATCTCTCAACAATCTCCACCCCTGTGTAAAGGGGGTATAATAGGATGGGTAAAGAATGGGCAACCTAACATCCATTCATTTTTTAATACAATTCATCTAGCATGGAGGCATAAAGTGATCAATAGTGACCATTTACACTGTCTTGTTAAGAGCTGTTAGAATCTCTGTAAAACATACTGCTCCTCCCAAACACTCTCCTCTATGGTCTCCACCAAAGGATGTGCAAAAACATTAAGCCTGACTGACAAAAATGCTGCCCGGAGTGATGTTCCTGTTTTCAGAAAGTGGCTCTCTTCAGTGCATGGCATTCTCCAACAGTCATATTCATCAAAGACACTGTGCTTAGAGCCATTTGGATGCATACAAACAGTCCCCTCATTCCACCAAATGGCAACGTTGCTTCCACTCATCATGCCCAGCAAAACCCACAAGCAAATGCATTTTAATGACTGTAGGCCTGCCTTTAGATTACAGAACACAATATATAGCAAAGTTTGATTTTTAATTTTGTGGGTCAATTCTGGCACTTTTTTAAAGATAAGATAAGCCTTTATTAGTCCCACAATGGGGAAATTCCAGGATTACAGCAGCAAATGGATAGCAGCACTCAGAGCAATGATAAATAAAACAGACAGACAGACAGACAGACAGACAGACAGACAGACAGACAGACAGACAGACAGATGTACTTTATTGATCCCAAACTGGGAAGTTACAGTGTATTGCAGTGTAACAACTAGTTAGCCAAAGCAGTAAATGAATATACATATGTACACAGTTACTGTATATACACAGTGCAGGAGCATTGCAGCTAGATGGTACCACCAGCATTACAGTTTGTTAAATTACCCGGCAGAATATGTGACCAGTGCTGGCAAAATGAGTCACAATGAGGAAATTTTCAAAACTCAGGTAACATTAGTTTCATATTCTGTACTGAAAGACCTTCAAAATATGTAATTTGTCAGAATTGCGCAAAAACGGACCAGCAACAAGTTGCTTTTGTTTATATTTTGGCTGGTTTGAAAACTTGCGTTTGATCGGTCCTGAGTTACAGTACGTCCTCTGCAAAAATGTGTATTTTTTTGAAAGTAGGAGTTCCAAGCTTTACAATGATACCAGGCACTGATGGGGGATTTCCCAGGACTTGCCGCCAGCAAACAAAGAACGAGTCATGATTTATGACTTCTCCTGCCTGTAGTTCCTAATTACCTGGTGCGCATGCAGACTCATTTTGCCAGCACGGGTCACATATACACTGTGTTCCATATTATTATCCAAATGATATTTGTCTCTGATTTTCCCAAATAGTTGATGCAAATGACAGTCAGTATAATTTTCAAGTCATCAACCGTCAGAGCATAATTCAAATTTTAATGAACAAACCTCCCAATGATTGTTTTTTGCAAAAATAAAAAAAACTCAAAATGCACTACTGCAAATTATTATGCACAACAGAGTTTCAAAACATTTTATTGGTTGTAAAGAACTGAAAATGGTCATTTGTTGAATTTGCAGCATTAGGAGGCCATATTTACTGAAATCAAAAGCTATTTCAACCAAAAACATCTTAACATGCTAAGTTACATGTCAACATAGGACCCCTTATTTGATATTACCTTCACAATTCTTGCATCCATTGAATTTGTGAGTTTTTGGAGAGTTTCTGCTTGAATTTCTTTGCAAGATGTCAGAATAGCCTCCCACAGCTGCTGTTTTGATGTGAACTGCCTCCTACCCTCATAGACCTTTTGCTTGAGGATGCGCCAAAGGTTCTCAATCGGGTTGAGGTCAAGGGAGGATGGGGGTCACACCATGAGTTTTTCTCCTTTTATACTCATAGCAGCCAATGACACAGAGGTATTCTTTGCAGCATGAAATGGTGCATTGTCATGCATGAAGATAATTTTGCTATGGAACAAAGGCACAGTTCTTCTTTTTGTACCATGGAAGAAAGCAATCCACCATAAACTCTATATACTTTGCTGAGGTCATTTTCACACCTTCAGGGACCCTAAAGGGGTCTACCAGCTCTCTCCCCATGATTCCTCCCTAAAACATGACTCCACCACCTCCTTGGTGACGTCGCAGCCTTGTTGGGACATGGTGGCCATCCACCAACCATCCACTACTCCATCCATCTGGACCATCCAGGGTTGCACGGCACTCATCAGTAAACAAGACTGTTTGAAAATTAGTCTTCATGTATTTCTGGGCCCACTGCAACCGTTTCTGCTTCTGAGCATTGGTTAAGGGTGGCCAAAAAGTAGGTTTATGCACAACTGCAAGCCTCTGGAGGATCCTACACCTTGAGGTTTGTGGGACTCCAGAGGCACCAGCAGCTTCAAATACCTGTTCACTGCTTTGTAATGGCATTTTAACAGCTGCTCTCTTAATCCGATGAATTTGTCTGGCAGAAACCTTCCTCATTATGCCTTTATCTGCACGAACCTGTCTATGCTATGAATCAGCCACAAATTTCATCACAGTACGATGATCATGCTTAAGTTTTCATGAAATATCTAATGTTTTCATACGTTGTCCAAGGCATTGCACTATTTGATGCTTTTTGGCAGCAGAGAGATCCTTTTTCTTTCCCATATTGCTTGAAACCTGTGGCATGCTTAAAAATGTGGAACATCCTTCTTAAATAGTTTTCCTTTAATTGGGCTTACCTGGCAAACTAATTATGACAGGTGTCTGAGATTGATATCAATGATCAAAAGAGCCCTGAGACACAATACCATCCATAAGTTCAATTGAAAAACAAAAAATTGAATGTTTATGAGACTAAAGTCCTATTTGCATCATAATTTGGAACATGGTGTAAATATGAACCCAAATATTTCACATTTAAATCATCAGTGTTGTTGCCACCCTCAATAATAATTGTTATTGTTTTAGTTGTGTATTGGAGGGGACGATCTCTATTGTGGAAAGTTGTTATGGTTAGTATATTCACTACGACCTCTACGAGCAGCCCTGGTTAGGTTATAAAGTCTGACAGCCATAGGTAGGAAGGACCAGTGGAACCTCTCTGTCGTGCACCTAGGATGGCATAGCCTACCACTAAATGAGCTCCTCAGTGTGTTCAGCATATCACGCATGGGGTGGGACTTGGACTCCAGCAGAGATGACAGCTTAGCCATCATCCTCCTCTCTCCTATCTCCTCCACTGGGTCGCCCCAGAACAGAGCTAGCTTTTGTAATCAGCCTGTTCAGTCTCTTCCTGTCGGCTGCTGTGATGCCGCTGCCCCAGCAGACAACTCCAAATGTGATGGCTGATGCCACCACCGAGTCATAGAAGGTCTTCAGAAGTGCCCCTTGCACTCCAAAAGACCTGAGTCTCCTCAGGAGGTACAGACTGCGCTGCCCCTTCCTGTAGAGCAGGGGTGTCAAACTCATTCCATGGAGGGCCAAGACCCTGCAGGTTTTACTTCCACCCAGTCTCTTCAGCAGGTGTTTTCACTGATCAGCAATCAGTGGGAGGAAATTCAGAGAAAACACCTGTTGAAGCCACTAGGTGGAGGTAAAACCTGCAAGGTCTTGGCCCTCCATGAAATGAGTTTGACACCTGTGCTGTAGAGCGTGCTGATGTTGTGTGACCAGTCCAGTTTATTGTTCAGGAGAACACCCAGGTACTTGTAAGATGTCACCATCTCAATGTCTGTTCCCTGGATGTTTACTGGTGCTGTGGGGGATTGCCCTCGCCTCTGGCAGTCCACCACCAGTTCCTTGGTTTTCCTCGCATTGATCTGGAGGCAGTTCCGCAAGCACCAGTCCAAGAAGTCCTGGATAAGTCCTCTGTACTCCGCATCATTCCCATCAAAGATGAGGCCGACGACTGCAGAGTCATCAGAGAACTTCTGTAGATGGCAGTGTGGTGTGTTGTGTGAAAAGTCAGCAATGTAGAGGATGAACGGGAAAGGAGCCAGGACTGTTCTCTGGGGGGCCCCTGTACTGCAGATGATGGTGTCAGACACACAGTCCAGGGTTCTCACAAACTGTGGTCGGTTTGTGAGTTAGTCCAGGATCCACGATGACAGGTGCTGATCCACCCCTGTACACACCAGCTTGTTTCTCAGGATCACTAGTTGGATGGTGTTGAAAGCACTGGAGAAATCAAAGAACATGATCCTCACAGTGCTCCCAGGCTTCTCCAGGTGGGACAGGAAACAATGTAGAAGGAAGATCACTGCAGAATGTCGTGCAGGTTTACTCAAAATAAGAAAGAGGGGGAAAGTCCCAAGAACAAGCACAAGATTAAGTGCTTTGAATTGCAAAGAAACAGCTTTAGAAAAAAAATGGTAATGAATCAATGCAGGAAATGACAGCGACAGCAGTAAAAGTTAGACCTCACATTCATACTCACCTTAAACTGTGAGCATGGAAGGAAAAACTGTTACTTCACAGCTAAGTAAAATAGTTAAAGCACAAACAAACAACTTTTCAATATATTCTCACTTTATTAGGTTAGTGAACTAAAACAACTCAGTGTTAGAAAACTATCAGACACACTCTTAACTATCCTGTAACAGCCATACCAACAAATTTACATACACACTCTCTAACTGAATGATGCCACAACAGCTTCCCAGCACACCTCAACACAAAGTGGCAACTCACTGATCTTTGTTACGTGCCTACAGACCCAATGTCACCATAATTCAAATACAACGCTCCCATGAATAGGCTGTCAAAACCGATGCTGATTTCACTTAATGCTTAATGCAGCCTTTGACTTGACGTCGCGGCTGCCATGCTGCGGCGCCCCCAACCAGCCTGCGGTCTTTATTTCTGTCAGAGGCTTGAGCAAAAAAATTGGGAGCTTCGGCCATGCAGGACCCCTTTTGCTTGTCATGTTTACAATTTCCATTCCGGTGAAGGGAAAGGTCAAGTGCAACTGTGCTATGTTCAGATAATGGGGTTGGGTTTATGTTGGCTGGGAGCAACAGTCTGCCATCACCACCACAGAGGCCATGGAGGAAGGCCGTTAAAAACAAACATTAAACCTTTAAAGCTTTGCTTGACATTACTAACAACACAGTGGTGTTTGTGGGCTTCAGAGGAGGGCCCGTCTCTTTCATGCAGACATAATTCAAGAAAGAAAACCAACGGAGCCAACACTTTATGGCACTGTACCTGAAGGCTAAAACAAACAAGCTAACAACTCCTGGTGATCAACTGTGACGCTCTCAGTGGTAATTCTCTTCATCGGGTAGTTTGCAGTAGCTGGGGCATGCTCCACAGGCAGGAAAAGTTCATCTTTTTATATCAGAACTGTCCATTGTCTGTTAAACACAACAACCTTTATGGTGTTTACAAAGCAGCAAGCTGCAGACAAATGTGATGATATAATGGTATATTTACATTTATACAACGGTAGGAAGGTATTGACCAGTAAATTGGCAGCAACATCATCTGCAAACAACAGAAACGAGACCCTGGGACCATCAAACATAACATCCTTGGTGGCACTTATGAACAGACCACCGAAACGATAAGGTGATGGATACATGTGGCTGAACCAAGCTTTCTCCCTAGGGTGGCTGGACTCACCCTTAGGGCGCATTCACATTGCCACTGTTTGGTCCGGACTAAAGGACCAAAGTGTATATTCCGTGGATAGGTCGGTTCGTTTGGCACCGTCTGAATGCGCCTGGAACTCTGGTGCAGCACCAAACAAGCAAACTCTGGTCCCCCTGAAAAGGGGGGGTCTTGGTTCGCTTGCAAACGCAGTCTGGTGCACTTTGCTTGCCGTGTGATTGCAAACGGAGTATCCAGCGGACCAAAGGGTGGAAGTGCCCCTTGCATTTGTGTAACCACAGCAACATACAGTGAGAAGAGAAAGTGGCGTTTACTGTAAAGGTGCCTTCACATCAAATGCAAATGGGCAAATTTTTCACATAGCACGATTGCATTATAACTCAATGTGAATACATGAAAAGACATTAATTCACTGTCTGGGTGAGACACAGACAGACGATGTTCCCACTTACTTGAAAAAGTCCCTGTTGAAAACTTGATGTGTGCTTCTGTGGCAGCACGTCTGTGGTAGGAATCCGTGGGTAAATAAATAAATGCAACATCCCGATTCAGCTCCTGGTTCTTCAGCCTCCATTTTGGGTAGAAAATAACAATTAAGTCAACCGCGCGGATCCAGGAAATACTTTTACCGGAGAAAACCGAGGAGAAAAGTATAAAAAAAATGTCTCTTGGACTTGGAGTAGTGACAAGTGAGGAGTGAGATGCGGGCTCTGATAAATATTTGGTCTGAGAACCAGACTTTTCAGCTGCTTTTGGCTACACACAAGAATACCGACGTTTTTAAAACATTGATGGCGGCATGGGGGTTTATACAGACAGCGGAGCTTTTCATTTTTATTAGTTTGTGGCGCATAAATGCCTTACTGAAGGGAACGGTGTTATGCTGAGAACTGCTCGCTTGCTGAGAATTGCATCCCATCGTCGAATAAACATAATTTACAAGAGGTGATAACAATTTTTACTTCTAAAAATGTATAATGGGTACTTCTAGAAATGCACAAATGGTTACAAGCCTGGCTGTGGTGTTATATTTTATAGTTTTGGTGCATGGGATGCAATTCTTGGCAAGCGAACAATTCTCAGCATAACACTGGTCATGGCCAATTGATGAGCCGGATTTCTCTTCTTTGCCGAGATTTTTTCTTCCTGGTCAGTGGTGGCTTCGGCTACAGCGCCACAAACGAGCAGCTGTTGTAACTGTGTGATGTTGTCCAAGCAGTTTGGTCCACTTGAGTGAAGTGCTGTGTGAATGCAATCCAAACCAAATGAAGGTGTGAAAATTCTTGCCATCCCCCGCCAAGTTGGACCGAGACTCCCGGACTATCCCGGTGTGAATACAGCCTTAGGGAGAGGGTGAGGAGCTCAGTCATCTGGGAGGGGCTCAGAGTGGAGCCACTTCTCCTTCACATGGAAAGGAGCCAGGTGAGGTGATTTGGCCGTCTGATCAGGATGCCTCTTGGACGCCTCCCACGTTAGGTGTTTTGGGCACGTCCCACTGGGAGGAGACCCCGGGGCAGAGCCAGGACACATTGGATGGATGGATGGATAAGAAAAATGTTATTATATTTTTTAAAATACAGCTAACAAGACGAATTATTAATAACTAATCCTTGGCCTGAGAGCAGAGTCGTGGAGACTGACTTTAAAGTCAAAAATATACGTCATATGAAAACATCAAAGTGAAAGAAGCCACTAGCATGAGAAGCCTAAACAAAAATGAACACCTAAACAAAGAAGGTACACTGAGCTCTTTATGCCAAAAACGATGATTTTTCTCACAAAAGCCTGAAAATCTGGGGCTTACATCCTGAGTGATGAGTAGTGAAACATTAGAAAGCAGTAAAAAAATACTTGAATCGTGCATGTAGGTGCGTATGAGAGCATGAGGGTGTGAAGGTGTGGGGATGGGTGTGTCTGCGAGTCGACAGGTGCTGGATTGAGGGGGGTAGTGCCTCTCGGCTATGTGGGCTCCCCTGGGCAGGGGGGGGACTTCTTTGGGCATGGGGGTCCCCGGGGTGTGCGGCGGTGGCGCTGAGGGGGGTGCCCGCTGTGGGGAGGCCTGGGGGGCCTTGTGCCAGGGGGGCAAGGGCTGGTCTCCAGCCTGGGGGGTGGGGGCGCTGGCCTCCTGGTGTCTGGGGACTGGCGTTGGCCTCACTGGGGGGGGGCTGCCGGACGCCTGGCAGCCTGGCCTCCCTCAATCGACCCTCCAGGGGTGGGTGCCTGGCTTTCCTGGTGCTGAAGCTTGCTGATCTTGGGCATTTGTGCTCTGTGGGGGCTGGCGGCGCTGCCTTGCCTGCTCGGGTTTCCGGGGGAAGGGGGGGGGTTGCTGCGACCGGCCCCCCTCTTCGTATGTTTCCTGACAAACCACTCACATGCACACACTTATTTTGTGCGCGATCTCATATATACGCACACGCGCAAATGTCTGTCCTTTAACAGGTGCGGATACCAGACTCATGTTGAGACATCTTCGGTGGAAGAAGCAGTTTGTCTTCTGTTTGTTTTAGTTGTTGGTTTGTTTGTCTTTTTGTCTGTTCCCCTCCATCTTCTTTCCCTCTCCACACACTTCCTTTCACTATTCCCCATCCTGTCGGGTCCTCCATGGGTAAAATAATTTAAAGAAAGTATTAAAAGTTATTACAGGAGGAGTTTACAACAATATACAGTACATAGTTAGGTACTGTATAAAGCTCCTTTTGGCAAAGTAAATCTGTTTTGGCACAATAAGGGTAACAGATCTCTGTTCTGTTTACCTAGCTGCCTGACAGGACAAGGGAAAAAAGAAAAACAAAAAAATAAATACTTGAATCCAGTTGACTTGACTGAGCTTTCATACAGTATAGCTTCGGGATACTTTGTCAGCTCTTCTCCCATAAATAAATAGAAAAAAAAAAGTAGAAATGATATGAATTATCCCATTATTCAGCTCTTCTATTTTTTTCTACAGACTTTGAAGTGCAGAAATAAAAAAAACTGTGGAGAAGAATTTTACAAACTGAAGGTTAACTTGCTGTAACAAAAAAAAAAAAAAAGCCATGGTTTCTTTCTCATTAAAAACAACAACACCAACACGTCTGTGGTGTAGTGAACCACCGCTGAATGTCTGCCCCACCCTTCAGGATACAACACAAGGCATGGTACTAGCTCATTTTTGCTGACAGCAATTGGGCCGTGCCATGGTCCCAACCCAAAGTGCCGCAGACTCAGCCAATTAACAGGGTGCTGGGGCTCCATGTTTTGCTAATCTTATAAACTACTGAGGACTGGTTCTTCACATTTTCTCTGTCTGCGTTGCATTTGCTGGTACAAATTTCCAAAGTCTCGTCTGCCTTGTGGCACACTGCAGAATACATACTTAATACTTAAAGCTCAAGTTTATTTGTGAATGAGTTTTTGTTCATCAGATATGTACGATATCAACATTTCTAGGTGGATCTTTGATGATCAAAGTGGAGTAACATCTGCACAATAAAACTGAACCCGCATGACTGTGCAAACAAACAAATATGCATGAATGCCCTGCAGCAAACAATGTAACCGTAATACTGTATCATATTGTGCATGCTATGTAACAGATGGCTTGTCCACCAGTGCAAACAAAAACGCCAAGATGCATTAATGTCCTTACATCATGCTGACTACATTGACAATAAACGCAGATAAATGTAGAAAAAAAATCCTGTGCAAAGAGGTTGCTGCATATGGTGGGGTAGAAAATGTCACAGGACAAATGAAAGAGAAACAACTGTGGGAATTCAACAGCAACTTGCCAGCTAGCACAAGTGTGAGACAGTCATGAACAATACCAAAAAAAAAACCCTTTGCTTTGTAAGGTATTTGATGGACGTTTGCGTCTTCATCAATTGATGTTGGCATTTATGCGTCAAACCCACTGGCTTGATGACTCTGTGATAAAGAAAAAACAGCAACAGAGCACTTAGCTTAATCTCATCTAAACACTGTATCTTAAAAAGGTCCCAAATGAATCCCGTAAGTTGCTAGAGGAACTAAATCCTACATTAACAAGCTTACAGTCGGCACTCTACGCCTGAAAGTGCCTCTTTGAGGAAACAGTCACAGCATGCTCTCAGATCATGCACATTACTGCGGCCACCAGCTGATTTTGAAATAAACAGTGCTAATGTATGTACACTATGTACACTGTGCAGTTAGAAAAAAAAACCCAACTCACACCACACTGAGAAATGTGCAGGAACGTAGCAGTGAATCAGCAGAATGCCATTTGCATCTTGCTTATGGCTGCTGCTGTTGTTCAACACATATCTGTCTGCGTTAGACATAGTTTCTAAATCAGAAAGAATACAGCCTACAGTAAAGCCGTGTGTAGGTTGAAGTGGAACAGAACCACGTACGAACACACACACACACACACAGAGCAACCAGGCCCTCTGCAGCCATCAATTCACAGCAGTGAAGCAGACTGCAGGCTGCTCCTCTCCCTCTCTTTCCCTGTACCAGAATTAATTTCTCCCCAGAGCTGATAGGCTACGCTCTACTGCAGCCAATCCATATAATTAGGCCGTCAGCAATGTAAACCCCTGGCTCAGACTTCAAGTCCATTTCAATATTAGGTGCAGACATGACAATGGCTTCATCAAATGTGAGTTTTTCCTGGAGTAATTTGATAAATAGTTCTGCCTTATGCCCCTATGTGGTTTATCTCAGCACACGATTTGGTAATCTTTCCATTCTGTTACACTAGTTTCATTTTTGGGCCCGGGGTGGGGGGGGACTCTAATCTTCTTCTACTACACAGAATCCCAATGTGCCCCGTCTTCCTCTGGGTGTCATGATGCATTGCTTTTCCCATTACGACTGAATCACTTGCAAATGTTTTAACGGCCGTTTAATATTGGTGGGTGAATGGGCCGAAGTGTCCGCCCTCAACACGTTCTCCCTCCCCTTTCTCAGCCTTGTTACGCAAGTACTTTTTCCTCGCCGGGCCAGTTATGTTGGGTTTTGATAGGCTGATCTCACTCCATATGGCTACAGCTCAGTCAGTCGCCACCTCTAAGAGAGCTGGTGTATGACAACCAGTGTGACGAGACCGCCATCAAAACGGAGAGGCATAGGACGGCAGGAGTGGAAGATGAATGTGTTTGTGAATGCATGTGTGTGTATGTGTGTGTGTGGGGGGCAGGAGGCGGGCAGCGAGGAGAAAGGGAAAATTAGCCAGAGAAAACAAAGTCAATGAGGCATGAAGGAGGCTTCCCTCTCCTGCGTTTCATCGAGGTAGTCATGCCTCCTCATTGACTGTTACCACCACTCCATTGGAGAGGGGAGGGAACTACAGCCTAACGGGAGGAGGGAGGAGGAGGAGGGTGTCCGGTGGAGAAACAGGCGAGGCTGTAAAAGGATCCCACATGTTTGGATTCCACTCGGTTTGGTAATGGCTGTCGACTGAAGCAACACTTGACAGCACAGGCCTCCAATCATCTGTCCACTTGTTCGAGTAGACGCTAACTCGCAGGGTGCATCTGCATTTCCGCCAGTCAGGCTCAGTGCTCTTGGACGGAGAAACACCGTTGGGATGGTGTGTGAACAGCATGCACAGAACACAACAGTATCATGGGTCAAAGCATTACAATCACAACGACTTGCTTTGCATACTGACTGATAACTGGGGCGAATAGGAAAAAATAGCCAGCATCAGCTGTTTGCATTTGCTTGCACAAATATCATAATGGCAGAATGAGTGTCGGACAAATGTTTTTACCGTTAAATAATTGCAACACATTCACTTTGAAAAGAGAGCAGTGCCTAACCAGCCAGATAATAAAAACAATCCTCCAGCCATTGTTGCTTTTTCTAAAGGTCACAATATGCATTTGGGATGATCTTCTTTTGTTTCTAACAGGGAAAGCAAATGTCCATTTTAAGTTGCATTTAAATTCATTACAAAATCAGTGTTTTTCTGGACTATCAACACCCATGCTTAATCTAACTGCCATCTATATCATAGAGTCGTTGTTGCATTTCCACTAAAGAGAAATGCACACATATATATCCATAATTAGCTCAACAGGAAATTGACTGGTTGGTTGTTGCTTCCTCTACAAACCTGGTGTTGCAAGCTGCGCTACTGACTTAAGGGGGTTCCTGGCATATACAAAAGGATGATGGTAATTTATCTGCCTTCTAATTATCATTGTTGTTTTGATAAGCCTAACCTTTAGAGGCAGGTGGGGAAAGACAAGCTTAATTATACAACTACCAGCACAGTGGGTTAACACTGCTGCACCGCTTTTAAAAAGGAAAGGGATGATTTAACTTTCCTATAGCTATGTTTTCATATTAGTGCACGGGCCAGACTTACAGATTTCACTCTGTCTCAAGAAGAGGTACTAACGGTAGATTCAGACGGGATTGGTAGGCTAGCATCAGCATCAAATTCATTCAAAGGGCACTGCCTTACTACAAAGAGCTCCAGCAAAACTCGGTGACAGAGAACGCTGGGTCCCGCCAGCCTGTGGAGACCGCAGCAGCAGTAGCTCCAGTCACAGAGCTACTTTACTGACAAGGCTGCACCCGCACTGGACAACGGCACGAAAGCACCGGTGACAGAGACTCTGCATACAACTAATCACGCAGACATTACATGTGACAGAAAAGAAGCAACTCTTTTGTAGACTTGCTGTCTGATTAAGCACTTTCTAAATTAAAAAAGGCCACATTTGCCAGACTGATTCCATTAATTGATGAACAAAGTAGTTTTGTAGAAAAAGGAAGTTTACTTATAAAACAATCCACACAGCAAATCAGTGTTTTGCCATTCATAAATTACAGAAATAAATGCTGAAAACAAGATGCATCGTAAATCGCTTTGCATTTGCGTAGTTAATGGCTGAATCATCAAATCGTGAGACCGCTGAAGGTTCACACCTCTAGTGCTATCACATACAAACTTCATATATTGCATCACTTCTTTTTGTAGCAACAAATGCATACATGGCGCATCCATCGGGTGACTCCATACTTTGTCAACTGCTTGTAGCCATTTCCATCTTTAGGCTGTTTAAGCACAAATAACCATATTCTCGCAACCATATCCAGCATAACCTTTATGATTTCATAGGTAAAGTTTACTAAAAACACCCAGAAGCTGCTCGCTGATGTGAACATTTTGGATGCTAGGTAAGCAGAATGCACATGACACTGTTTAGTCAGTCTGTACTCTAGGTTAAAACTCGACTGAGTCACTATGGCTCGTGTCAGAAGCCCTTAGATTTTGTCACCTCACACAACACTCAGGCATAAGGTCACCGTCGATGCCCTGCCAAGTGTCGACCTTTGATCAGCTAGAAGAGTGCTAAAAACTGCCCAAAGATATTGCTGGGTATATCTCCGAGAAGGAGACGGAAAGGACAACAACAACAGCCTTTAACCACCCCAGAAAGACCCGGCTTGCATATAAAAACATTAGCATGCCTTGTCAACATGCAGTAGTGCTCTGAAGCGAAGCCCAACATGAGCTTAATGTCAAATCCTCGGAGGCAGCACATACAGTATATCCAATCCGTTTTTACCCCCCACTGTCATATACTGCCATTTTGTCAAAGCTGCTGGCATCTCCTGCAGGGTGTCCTTCAGTGTCAGTCCCAGTTAGCTTTAGTCACTGTAAAGTTTCATCTTCACTCATGGTGTGAGTTAGTAAAGAAGCTAAACTACTTGGCATCCCTCCGTAAAAGGAAGGAAGTGTCTGTAATTAAAATGGGGTCCTTAAAGTAAAACATATTAATTGGATCCCGTTTAAGATGTGAATCTGTGCTCTTTAATCTATCAGAACATTAAAAAACGTTAATTAGCGCGGGTTTATGGGAGTTGTTGTCTTATCGTTCTCCCTTCCCAACCCTCAGAGTGCAGCACTTAGAATGCTTTGGCTTCTCCTTGTAATGGATGTTTATCATATAATTCAACTGAGACGTTGATCTTTTTTTTTTCTACTATTTTTGGTGCAGATAATAAAGTCTTAACTCACTCACTAGTCTTGTATGATCAAGTTAGTTTATTCCCTTCAGATACCGTGTTATGTATAGGGGCAGTGCCCATCTCCGTCACTGTGCCACACAGCTACTATAAGCAGTGAAAGCTACAGTAGGGGCTCCATCCTTTGGTAGCTCTGCGTGTTAACTTTCTTTTCCCCATTCCATTATGCTGAACACCAAGCTAGGAGGCAGAAAGTGCCATTTTTATATGGTCTTTGGTATGACCCAGCTGGGGCTGTCATGTTCTGCCCTCCGGGTAGATGAAGATTCAAAAGCAGGACCTATGAACATAGGCAGGATTATGGTGCAAACAATGATTTATTAACAAAAGCACTATGGGCAAAGTAAATGCAGCATGGGGGCTGAACTCTAAACAAACAAGGCAAACTTACAGTGGTGTGAAAAAGTGTTTGCTCCCTTCCTAATCTCTCATTTTTTTTGTATGTTTGTCACACTTAAATGTTTCAGATGATCAAACAAATTTAAATATTTGACAAAGGTAACACAAGTAAATACAAAATGCAGTTTTTAAATGAAGGTGTTTATTATTAAGGGTAAAAAAAAAAATCCAAACCTACATGGCTTTATGTGAAAAAGTGATTGCTGCCCCCCCACCGCCGCCGTTAAAACATAAATTAACTGTGGTTTATCACATCTTTGGAAAGCTGAGTTCAATTTGTCTAGCCACACCCAAGCCTGATCACTGCCACACCTGTTCTCAATCAAGAAATCACTTAAATAGGACCTGCCTGACAAAGTGAAGTAGACCAAAAGATCCTCAAAAGCTAGACATCATGCTGCAATCCAAAGAAATTCAGGAACAAAGTAGAAACAAAGTAATTGAGATCTATCAATCTGGAAAAGGTTATAAAGCCATTTCTAAAGCTTTGGGACTGCAGCAAATCACAGTGAGAGCCATTATCCACAAATGGCGAAAACAGGAATGGCCGGCTGACCAAAATTACCCCAAGAACGCAGCGACGACTCATCCAAGAGGTCACAAAAGACCCCACAACAACATCCAAAGAACTGCAGGCCTCACTTGCCTCAGTTAAGATCAGTGCTCATGACTCCACCATAAGAAAGAGACTGGGAAAAAATGGCCTGCATGGCACAGTTCCAAGACGAAAACCACTGCTGAGCAAAAAGAACATATAGGCTAATCTCAGTTTTGCCAGAAAGCATCTTGATGATCCCCAAGACTTTTGGGAATATACTCTGTGGACTGACGAGACACAAGTTGAACTTCTTGGAAGGTGTGTGTCTCATTACATCTACCGTAAAAGTAACACAGCATTTCAGAAAAGGAACATCATACTAACAGTATGATGTCATCACCCACCTGGATCAGAAAGACACCTACGCCAGACTCCTGTACATTGATTTCAGTTCAGCATTCAACACCATTATTCCCCAGAGACTGATGGAGAAATTACTCCTTCTCGGTCTGAACACCGTCACATGTCTCTGGATCCTAGATTTCCTGACTGAGAGACCTCAGTCTGTCCGTGTTGGAAATAACATCTCCAACTCTATCACGCTGAGCACCGGATCCCCTCAAGGCTGCGTACTCAGTCCACTGTTGTTTACACTTCTAACACATGACTGTGTATCCAGACACGAGGGGAACCAGATTATTAAGTTTGCAGACGACACCACAGTGGTGGGACTTATTCAGAGGGATGAGGAATCAATGTACAGGGAAGAAGTAAGAGACCTGGAGGGCTGGTGCAGGGAGAACAATCTGGTGCTCAACGTGGACAAAATGAAGGAGATGATTATCGACTTCCGGTGGTCACAGCCTGAGCATGTCCCCCTCAGCATTGGTGGCCGTTTGGTGGAGAGGGTGGAGAACATCAAGTTCCTCGGAATGCAGATCTCGCAGGACCTGACCTGGAGCAAGAATTCCTTGGGGATCAGGAAGCGGGCCCAGCAGAGACTGCACTTCTTGAGGAAACTCAAACAGGCCTCTCTCCCCATCTGCATCCTCAGGACCTTCTACAGAGGCGTGGTGGAGAGTGTTCTGACGTACTGCATTGCAACATGGTACTCCAGCTGCAGCATGTCAGACAAAAAAGCCCTGCAGAGGATAGTTAAGGGAGCTGAGAGGGTAATTGGAGTTTCCCTCCCCTCTGTCCAAGAACTTTTTCAGAACCGTTGTAGGAGCAGGGCACTGAACATTGTCAAGGACCGCTCTCACCCTCTGCATAAACACTTTGAACTTCTGCCATCTGGCAAATGATTCCGGAGCATCAGAGGCAGAACCACCAGACTGATTAACAGCTTCCTTCCACAAGCTGTTAGGATGCTGAACAGTTGATCCGGAATCTTTCATACGGTGGGGAAAAAGAGTATTTAGTCAGCCACCAATTGTGCAAGTTCTCCCACTTAAAAGATGAGAAAGGTCTCCAATTTTCATCATAGGTATACCTCAACTATGAGAGACAAAATGAGAAAAAAAAAATCTAGAAAATCACATTGAAGGATTTTTAATGAATTAATTGGTAAATTCCGCGGTAAAATAAATATTTGGTCAATAACAAAAGTTCATCTCAATACTTTGTTATATACCCTTTGTTGGCAATGACAGAGGTCAAACGTTTTCTGTAAGTCTTCACAAGGTTTTCACACACTGTTGCTGGTATTTTGGCCCATTTCTCCATGCAGATCTCCTCTAGAGCAGTGATGTTTTGGGGCTGTCGCTGGGCAACACGGACTTTCAACTCCCTCCAAAGATTTTCTATGGGGTTGAGATCTGGAGACTGGCTAGGCCACTCCAGGACCTTGAAATGCTTCTTACGAAGCCACTCCTTCGTTGCCCGTGTGGTGTGTTTGGGATCATTGTCATGCTGAAAGGCCCAGCCACGTTTCATCTTCAATGCCCTTGCTGATGGAATGAGGTTTTCACTCAAAATCTCACGATACATGGCCCCATTCATTCTTTCCTTTACACGGATCAGTCGTCCTGGTCGCTTTGCAGAAAAACAGCTTCAAAGTATAATGTTTCCACCCCCATGCGTCACAGTAGGTATGGTGTTCTTTCTCCTCCAAACACGACAAGTTGAGTTTTTACAATAAAGTTCTATTTTGGTTTCATCTGACCATATGACATTCTCCCAATCCTCTTCTGGATCATCCAAATGCTCTCTAGCAAACTTCAGACGGGCCTGGACATGTACTGGCTTAAGCAGGGGGACACGTCTGGCACTGCAGGATTTGAGTCCCTAGCGGCGTAGTGTGTTACTGACGGTAGCCTTTGTTACTTTGGTCCCAGCTCTCTGCAGGTCATTCACTAGGTCCCCCCGTGTGGTTCTGGGATTTTTGCTCACCGTTCTTGTGATCATTTTGACCCCACGGGGTGAGATCTTGCGTGGAGCACCAGATCAAGGGAGATTGTCAGTGGTCTTGTATGTCTTCCATTTTCTAATAATTGCTCCCACAGTTGACTTCTTCACACCAAGCTGCTTACCTATTGCAGATTCAGTCTTTCCAGCCTGGTGCAGGTCTACAATTTTGTTTCTGGTGTCCTTTGACAGCTCTTTGGTCTTGGCCATAGTGGAGTTTGGAGTCTGACTGTTTGAGGTTGTGGACAGGTGTCTTTTACACTGATAACGAGTTCAAACAGGTGCCATTAATACAGGTAACGAGTGGAGGACAGAGGAGCCTCTTAAAGAAGAAGTTACAGGTCTGTAAGAGCCAGAAATCTTGCTTGTTTGTTGGTGACCAAATACTTATCTTACCAAGGAATTTACCAATTAATTCATTAAAAATCCTTCAATGTGATTTTCTGGATTTTTTTTTTCTCATTTTGTCTCTCATAGTTGAGGTATACCTATGATGAAAATTGGAGACCTCTCTCATCTTTTAAGTGGGAGAACTTGCACAATTGGTGGCTGACTAAATACCCTTTTTCCCCACTGTACATACTACTGCACCTTATGGACATTATGTATATTATTTGTATATTATAGTTCTAGTTAGTTTTCAAGTATGTCTCAGGGATGTGTGAATGTTGTGTTGGGGTGGGGGGTGAGGGTGTGTGTGAGTGTGTCTTAAATTATGTTCTTTTTACTTATATGGATGCCGAGAGAAACATAATTTCATCTTGCCTGCACTACAGTTGTATGTACAGCAATATGACAATAAAGGTTGATTTGATTTGATTTGATTTGATATGGTGGTGGTAGTGTGATAGTCTGGGGCTGTTTTGCTGCTTCAGGACCTGGAAGACTTGTTGTGGTAAATGGAACCATGAATTCTGCTGTCTGCCAAAAAATCCTGAAGGGGAATGTCCAGCTATCTGTTCGTGACCTCAAGCTGAAGCGCACTTGGGTTCTGCAGCAGGACAATGATCCAAATCACACCAGCAAGTCCACCTCTGAATGGCTTAAGAAAAAACAAAATGAAGACTTTGGAGTGGCCTCGTCAAAGTCCTGACCTGAATCCGATTGAGATGCTGTGGCATGACCTTATAAAGGCGGTTCATGCTTGAAGACCCTCCAATGTGGCTGAATTACAACAATTCTGCAAAGATGAGTGGGCCAAAATTCCTCCACAGCGCTGTAAAAGTCTCATTGCCAGTTATCGCAAATGCTTGCTTGCAGTTGTTGCTGCTAAGGGTGGCCCAACCACTTATCAGGTTTGGGGGGCAATCACTTTTTCACACAGGGCCATGTAGGCTTGGATTTTTTTTCCCCTTAATAATAAACAGCTTCATTTAAAAACTACATTTTGTGTTTACTTGTGTTATCTTTGTCTAATATTTAAATTTGTTTGATGATCTGAAACATTAAGTGTAACAAACATACAAAAACATGAGAAATTAGGAAGGGGGGAAACACTTTTTCACACCACTGTACATGGCACATCTATGCACATTATGCATCAAGTGCATAATACTATATTTTTTATTTAAAAATGGTGAAACAGGTCACTGTGTGAAAGTCAGAAGTGCATGAATTTGTAAACTTTTGGTGTAAAAAGATCAAGCAAAATCTCTTAATGCTAATGTCAGAAGCAACATCAGAAGCAACACTGGAAAAAAAAAATCTCCACAACATTCAGCAAAACCATTTTTCCACTAATGCCTCTGATAGACGTGCACACATCAGCATCATGGGATTTTGCTTGATTTTTTTTCATACCAAAAGGCCCCAAATGTGTGCACCTCTGACTTTCCCAAAGCGAGCGTTATCACATTAAGAAAGGTCAGCGATCATTATGAATAAAGGATTGCTTCAATTACATGTGTAGGAGCCCGGTTTATATGAAGTTTTGCGTTTCAGCCTGACAGGTTGCAGATACAATAACTGGATCCCCTTCATCTCTCACACTAATTACTGCTTGCAGCTTCAAAGTGTTGGGACTTTTTCTCCTGCTGTTTAATGCAGCTGACTCCAGCTTAACTCTGAAGCCTGTCTTGACCAATCAAAAAGTCTCATTGTTTACACACAAGTGGTGGAGGAAGCAAAAGTCAGCAATTCCTGCTGTGAGAGTTATTTTTAGACTCCACTTAGGTGTGTGTGGGGGGGGGGGGGCAGAAGAAGGCATGTGATATTACATTTCCTACTCACTACAGAGAATGAGATGGAGGGGAAGGAAGAGGAAGAGGAGGAGGAGGGAGATGAAAGACGGAGGGGAAGGGGAGACATTGATGTGGAGTAGAAGCATGAGGAGAAAGGCAGAGAGAAAAGGAGAGATGAGGGAGAAAGAAAGCGAGAGGAAGAGACAGTCACACTTGGTTTGGCTCATCTCTGGGCATATCATCTGACTTGCAGGAGGAAAATTACTGTACCAGTCCCTCAAGGGCCGCAGTGACTTCCTTAACCACTTTAATAAACTGGAAGGGCGTGATTGGCCAGACAGTGCTGCTGTCAGCGTGTTAATTAGACACAGCGCTTTATCAGAGCTGGCCACTCCTGAACCGATCAAGCATATTACCATAAATGCTTTACTATCAGCCTACATGGGATAGCAAACCTAAAGCACATAATCTAAATTCATCACCATTTAGTTAAATTATACGCTTCTCCCTGGAAAACATGTTTTAAAAATCTGACAGATGGCTATGGCTCCCGTTGACTTATTAAACAACAAATAAATACGGAAAGAAAAGGCATTTCAAATGAACGCAGCCTTTGAAACACTCCAGATTTTTCCAGCCCTCGTCTACAAACCAGCAAACCCCACCTCATTATGCAGTGAATGCCAATCACATGGTTATAAACTCTGTCTCCTTGTGCATTTTCCACTCCCCCCCCCATATGCTAATCAGCATGTTTTCAATTCTATGTATATCACCTTTCTCACTTCAGTCACAACCCAGAAGCATGCAAGCTTGCAAACTGAACGGAGCATGTTTGTTTCTGCACGAGTCATTTGTTAATTATACGTTTTATTTATGTGCAGTGCATGTAACACAAGAGGCAACGCAGAGAAAACATTTGCGGGACTTGCACGTCTTGCATGCCGTCATCAAACATGAATACGTTCAAACTTATGTTAATAATGTAAACAGTTTGAAATTTGAATATATTTAGTAAAACCTGTTAAAAAATGCATAAAAATGCAGTAAAACTTATTTGAGAAATGCTGAGCTTGGAGGTCTGGTCTGTTCAGAACTACTGCAACCCTTTAATGTGTGCTTCTGCTAAGGGAAAAAAAATCAGATAAGACCATGCTAATTAGCCAATATAATCCAGCAGCTGTAAATGCTCACTTAACATCCTGATGCCGTACTTTCCAAGAGAAAAACAAACAAATAAATAAATTTAAATAAGATAAATAACAAAGAAGTGTGGCCATTTCTCCAGTTCCACACGGTATGTAAACACAGCTTCCAGCTACTTGACAGTGTAGCTGATACATTCATCCTTTTTTGAGCCCAAGAATATACAACGGGTGGGAAGCAAAAGCAGCACTGTTTATTCACCCTGAAGACAGTAGATATAATAATCACCTCCAGTCCAAGCTTTTTTCAAAATAAAAAAGGGGGGGGGGAAAGGAAAGAAAGAAGAAAAAAAAAACTAGACTCATGAATAATTCATGAGGTGTGAGTGTGTGTCACCAGCTCAGCATTTAGCTTGAGGAAGCCATGGGAAAACTCTGTGAGGGATGCTATTGTTCCTGTTTCATCTCCTATCTGCAAGTCTGTGCTTGGTTTATTTAAAATTCACATCCTTATAATAAGAAACAAAAGCACCTGTCCAAATCTATCTGAACACTACAGATGTAACACGTGCCACTGAAATAAAGAAAGAAACAGGCTTCTCCTGAGCTCTTTGAGAGTGGAATAGAGGAAGATTCTGTTTTAAGCATGAAGGTTGGGCCCTTTTGGAGAAAAAAAAAAAATCATTGCGATTCAGTCGAAATGGGTACTGTAAAGAACATTTTGGTGTTTGTGGTGTAGTCTGTTTGTTTACAAAGTAACAAAGTGGTGTAACATTTTTGCAAATTCACATTTCTGTTTATCCACAGCAAAGGCTGGTCAAATCCACTGGCAGAGTTAAGGGTTGCTGTGGGATTTTTACTTATTAATTTCTGTGTGTGTGTGTGTGCGCGTGTGTGCATGTGTTAATAAATTTTTTACCATGTTCACAGATGACATTGTTATCTGTAGCGAAAGTAGGGAGCAGGCTGAAGAGAACCTGGAGTGGTGGAGGTGTACATGGGAGAGAATGAAAGTCATCTGAAGCAAGACAAAATACATGTGTGTGAGGGAGGGAGGGAGGGGGATGTAACAGTAAAGATGCAAGGAGTAGAGATAGTGAAGGGAGATGAGTTTAAATACCTGGGGTCAACCGTCCAAAGCAATGGACAGTGTATAAGAGAGATGAAGAAGAGCATGCAGGCAAGGATTTACAAGACGGTAGTGAGACCTGCTGTGATGCATGGTTTGGAGATGGTGACACTGACAAAAAAAACAGGAGGCAGAGCTGGAGGTGGCAGAGATGAAGATGTAAGCTTCTCATTGGGAGTGACTAGGGAGGGCAGGACTGGAGATGAGCATACCAGAGGGACAGCTCAGGTTGGGCGGGTTGGAGACAAAGTAAGAGAGGCGAGGCTGAGATGGTTTGGACATGTGCAGAGGAGGGACAGTGGATATGTTGGACAAAAGGATGCTGAAGCTGGAGCTGCCAGGCAGGAGTAAAAGAGGAAGACCACAGAGAAGACTCATGGATGTAGTGAAGGAGGACATGGAGAGGGTTGGTGATCCCCTGTGGAAACTCCTAAAAGGAGCAGCCAAAAGGAGATTTTTTTTTATGTCCAACAGGGACTAAGCTGGCTGTATGCTGCTAATTTTCTAACCCTGTTCATTTAATAACATTTTGTTTTCCTCACCCACTAATATAGAGGTTATACAGCCTGATTACTGGCTTCAAATCACAAAGGGTTGTAAGATTCTGCTGTTTTTCACTGTATGCATGTGCATTGTAGACTAACAGGGGTGTGAGGGAGTACGCATCAGTGTTACACCGCACTCGCTCTGAAAAGAAACCTGTAATTGGAAGCTGCTGAAGCAGTGCTGGCTGGTTGGACGATATTACCCATCCTACTGCAGAAGGCACTGGCACAACTGATCATACGACGTGCAGCAGGCACATTTAGAAATTATGAGGGAATCCCATTTGTATTTTGAGTTTATTGAGCTGGAAGTAGACAAACTGCTGGCTCTTGTGTTTGTGATGGAGAGGGGCTGCACAGGAGTTAGTGTTATTCTGGGCTATGCGGATGCAGACGCACCAAAGGATCATTATGCGTATGAGTTTGAAGGGCATCAGGGCAACTGCCTGGGAACGATTCTTGTGAAATGTGGATGGACAGCTGTGCAGCCAGACAGATGATGGCTGCAGTGCCATGGCATTAGTTCGTTTAATCTTTGCCAGAATGAGCTAAAAAAAAAAACACTTTATATACTAATGTACCAAATATTAACAAGAGACACGACTGTTGCCGTTTTCGACAGGCAGAAATAAACACCACAGCAGTGGGATCCATGCACAAATGCTTTGTTTGTGGGTTAATTTGTAATTGCTTGGCAAAATTAGATACTGTAGATTGCTTCCCTCCTTAAGGGAAGCAGTCTGGGAGCAGCAGAATTGATGAGACAAAACACACAGAGGTTTGACGTGGTGAAGAAGTGGTCTGGGAAATGAAAGGGAAGATTATCCCCCTGAAGTGGGGAGAGTAGGCAGAGGGTGGTGGGTGTGCTGGGCACATCGTAATCTATTTCCAGAAGCTTCTGCCTGACTGTTTGCCCTTGAGCCCATCATTCCCCCAATACTGTGGAAGAAAATGAACGATAACAGGTCATAAGCAAGATACCCATTGGTGTAGGAAGGAGGAAGAACATCAAAATCGCCCTCTGAATGAAGAGGCCGTATGCAAATAGGATGAATCTAACAGGGCTGTTCATTAAACATTTGCCCTGACACATCTTCCATGGACTGAGAGGAACCAAAGTTGGCACAGCTATTAGTCTTTCTCTACATAGGTACCACCAAGGGTCACACTTCTCCCATCGCTTCATGCAGCTGTGGAGACCTCACCTGTAGAAATCTGCAGGTTATGTCAGAAGCCATGACTTGACCTCAGAAATCAGCGTTTCATCATCTTGGAAGTCTTTGCCCTTGAAAAAATGACTTCATGGTTGGAAAGCAGTGGAAGTCAGATGGTGTGAGGTCGGCAGGGGGGTGAGGAAGGATTTCTTCGCTGCAGGACCGTGCTTCCTCCTGGGCGACAGCTGTGACCCAGTGCGCTGTCTTGCAGGAGGCAGACCCCCTTGGTCAGCACGCCATGTCTCTCAATTTTGATGACTTTCTGCAATTTCAGGAATTTACAGGAACCTGATGACCGCTCTGCATTCGTTAGGGATGGGAATTGATAAGATGATATCAATCCGATTCTTTATCAGTTCCCTTATCAATTCTTGAACAGTTTTCCATGTAGGGAAAAAAGCCGGCCTTCACAGGGTTTCAGCATTGGTGCAGGAGTTTTGTTATTTTTCTGACTTTAAACAATGCTTCTTCTCTTAAAAAGATATAATAAAATCAAATACAAAAGACTGTAAACATGCTTTCCTCAGAAAAATGGGTATTTATGTCTTGTAACATTTGTTATGTTTAAATGCTGAAAAGCAGTATAAACGGAATACTGAAGTGATTAGAAACAACTGCACAATTATGTTATTTTAGCAAACGCAAAAATACACAGGCTGTACTTGGGTATATTTCTTGCTTGTTTTTTTAATATATACGGTATATATGCACAGTGTATATACACCCACACATGCATAAACTAGTTGTACGTATAGTAACATACTGGTAAAACCTCAAGACATTGCAAGGAGTCTAGTTCCGTATTAATCTGTAACCTACATCACACGTACCACCTCCCCAAACTCCAGCTGCTCTACAGTCATGAATGGATGCGAGCCTTGCACTACAGCTCCACGTGCACATGGCGTCAGTGGGTTGTCCTGGCAAGGAATGGAGAGTGAGCAGGTTGGTAAAACCTCAGAGTTACCTGTTGCTGTCATCGTCTAAAAGGAATGAGCTCATATTTAAATATCAAACGTTATTAGTTGGGTTTTGTGAGGTAAAAAAACGGATTAAACTTAGCCCACAAGGCTGCTAGCATTCTGCTAATATTCTGCTACTAATAATAAGCTAATGTTACCATTACTAATGGAGGTGCTGCTGTTTGGAAATCAGGTGCGGGCGCACACTGCAGTCTTTCATTTTATCCTATGCTGCCACTTCAAATGTTTCAACTTGTGTTTACTATGCGCCGTGCCGCTTGTGTTTACATACACTTTCGCCATTATTACGCCGTAGCAACAGTGTCATGGCATTGCTTGGTAACGGCAGTGTGTGATGGCATGACTTATGCTGTTTTTAGAAAAAAACACGGATGTGTTTAAACCCGCAGCATCGATAAGAGGAATTGATAACATCAGCGATGTACGATTCCGGGAGCTCCAGAAACTTAGAAGCAGTTCTAAATTCCCATCTGTACCATTCAACTGGCTCCATTACACCCCACCTCACTCCCCCTAGCACCTGTAGAAGAAAAACTCTTAGGAGTTCAGAGCTGCAAATTACCACGTGACCTACAGTGGATATAAAAAAATCTACACACCCCTGTTCAAATGCCAGGTTTCTGTGATGCAAAAAAATGAGACCAAGATAATCATTTCAAAAATTTTTCCATCATTAATGTGACCTATAACCTGTACAGCCCAATTGAAAAACAAACTGAAATCTTTTAAGGGGAAAAATAAAAAATAAAAAACTTACAATAACCTTGTTGCATAAATATGCACACCCTTAAACTAATACTTTGTTGCAGCACCTTTGGCTTTTATTACAGCACTCAGTCTTTTTTGGTAGGAGTCTATCAGCATGGCACATCTTGATGTGGCAATATTTGTCCACTCTTCTTTGCAAAAACGCTCCAAATCTGTCAGATTGTGAGGTCATCTCCTGTGCACAGCCTTCTTCAGATCACCCCACAGATGTTTGATCAGATTCAGGCCTGGACTGCAGCTGGGCCATTCCAAAAACCTTAATCTTCTTCTGGTGAAGCCATTCTTTTGTTGATTTGGATGTGTGCTTTGGGTCATTGTCGTGCTGGAGGTTTTGTACCAACACTGACTGGTATTTAGAACTGTTCATAATTCCCTCCACCTTGACTAAGGCCCCAGTTCCAGCTGAAGAAAAACAGCCCCAAAGCATGATGCTGCCACCACCATGCTTCACTGTAGGTATGATGTTCTTTTGGTGATGAGCAGTATTGTGTTTGCGCTAAATATACCTTTTGGAATTATGGCCAAAAAGTTCAACCTTGGTTTCATTGGACCATAACACATTTCCCCACATGCGTTTGGGAGATTTCAAATGTGTTTTTGCAAAATGTAGCTGGGCTTGGCTGTTTTTCTTGGTAAGATAAGGCTTTTGTCTTTCCACCCTAGATGGGAGATTGTTGTCACATGTACTAAACAGCCAGTACTTGCCAGAAATTCCTGCAGCTCCTTCAATGTTGCTGTCAGCCTCTTGGCAGCCTCCCTGACCAGTTTTCGTCTTGTCTTTTCATCAGTTTTGGATGGACGTCCAGTTCTTGGTAATGTCACCGTTGTGCCATATTTTCTCCACTTGATGATGACCGTCTTCACTGTGTTCCATGGAAGATTTAATGCCTTGGAAATTATTTTGTACCCTTCTCCTGACCAATACCTTTGAACAATGATCCCTCTGATGCTTTGGAAGCTCTGCTGAACTTAATTTGGGATTAATCAGATGCACTTTAAATAGTGGCAGGTGTGTGCTGACTCCCATTTAACATGAGTTTGAATGTGACTGGTTAATTCTGAACACAGCCACATCCCCAGTTATAAGAGGGTGTGCATATTTATGCAACCAGGTTATTGTAATTTTTTTTATTTTTCATTTTTCCCCTTCAAAGATTTCAGTTTGTTTTTCAATTGGGTTGTACAGGTTATAGGTCACATTAATGGTGGAAAAAGTTTTGAAATGATTTATCTTGGTCTCATTTTTTTACATCACAAAAACCTGGCATTTGAACAGGGGTGTGTATTATATCCACCGTATGTGACATTTCAGCCTCCTACAATAACTGGAAGTGGGTCAGGGGAAACCAAAAATGAACAGCCCTTGTACCCCACATTTTCAGTTGTGTTGATTTGGAAAAGACTTTCAACAGCTCTGTCTAGCAGTCATTAGTTAAAAAAAAAATCTATAAAATAAAGCAAGTATAATTTGTTAGATTAAACTGTAAACACAGCAAATTTAACCCAAAGAGAAAAGTAGAGTCTTTGACTTAAGTTAATAAAATAACACAACTGACTGGAAATCTGTAAGGACGGGAGAAGTTTAGCCAGTTGAGCAGAGTTTTGGAAATGGCCGTACTCTATCCACATGAGATGATCACCAGATCTAAGAGTTTAAACAAAAGACAGTGCAAGTATTTGGGAAGATCTTCTGAGACTTAGAGCTGGTAAACTTGTGAGGGATGGAGAAAACAGTTTGAGGGCTGTGCTTGAGGCTGCAGAGTCACAACAGATCCAGTAGTATCTAAAAGGGATTGAATATTATTCTTACAAAGACAAAAGTTCCTTCCAGTTTGGCCAGCAAGCTGTACAGATCTTCATCTGTCCCCGTTGATGGTGGGGGGTTTTTTGGCCTTGAAACTGAGTGTTTGTTTCGATCTTTCTAAAAGGCTTTGCAAACAACGTGTTTCAGGTGAGCATCTGGTCAAGAGGCGGCAAATAAAGAGTGGACTAGTGGGTCACAGAGGTACATGCACTTAATTAACCCCGCATGAAACCTAACCCTGCCTCAGTAGGTGCTGCCAAATGGGCGACGAAGATACAAAGTGATTTGATTAAGTGTGAAGGAGCTGGAAAGATTGTAGAAGAAAGTTATTTTACAGTCCCAGAGCACTGTGAGAGCTGAGACTTCCTTTCTAGTCGTATACTTTTGCCTTTTATAAAACACACATTTACAAGAGGAACATTTACTGCGTCCTTACGTCTGAGATCATGTAGCTATCAAAGTGGATTTTTAAAGGCAGATGGTTTCTTTATGTTTATATAAACTGAGCTTTTCCTTTGCCAGTATGAAGGTAAGGTCAGTGTGGGACTTCCTATATTGTGATTAATCTGTTCTGTAATTGAGTGTTACTTCAGTTAGGCATATGGGAAAAAGGTGAAATATTATTTAAACCAAAGTTATGGCAGGAACAGCTGTAGCACGTCCACGGTGGGTTAAACAGCCTTGCTCAGTGACATGCCTCATACTCCCTTTACACAGGGGTGGAGATTGTTGAGAGATCGTTGAGTGATTAAAAAAAATGGCCAGATCTCTCAACGATCTATCAATGATCTTTCAGCAATTGCCAAGATCTCTCAATGACTTTTACTGATCTCCACGGTTTCCAAAGTTTTGACTCAGTCCAAAACAATTTTGCAACAATCACCAAAGGGAAGCAATCTCTCCTATGAACTTTCAAGAAGCATTCAAGGAGCTTTCAACGATCTCAGTGATCTCCCAGTGATGTTTCAATAATCTACCACAGTCTTTCAGCGGACTCTACTGTTCTTTCATCAAATGCTCAACAATGCCTCCACTTTTCCAGTCCAAAGGTAGAGATGACTGAGACCTCAGTGAGGTGATTGATGAGCTTTCGATGAAAGACCAATAGAGTTCACTGAAAGACTTCAGCGGAGAACACTGCCAGATCATTGGGAGATCAATGAGATTGTTGAGCACAAGTTGAGAGTTTGTTGAGAGATCGCTTTCCTTTGGTGATTGTTGACAGATTGTTTTGGACTGAATCAAAACTTTAAGGAAAAAACTATAAAAACCTATAAAAACATGAATAATCATTTATGTGAATTACTGTCAGATCGCCATCATGGATTGTACAGAACATCTACAAACAGGTGTGTCTGCCTCCAAATCATCCAACATTCTCTTAAAGGTATCTAATGAGACCAAGTCATTAAGTTTTAAGTCTTTTTGTAGTTCATACCAGGCAAAGAGAGCAGCAAACATAAATGCCTTTTTCCCCCAGTTCAGCTCTGACCCCTGGGACAGACAGAGAAAAAACATCCTGTGAACAAAGATGATAAGTTCCAGAGCTCCTCTGACTGATCGAGCTTAGAAGGTGTGACGGAAGAAGACAGAGAACAGCCTTGTAAACAAGAATGTGTGTGTCATGGTCTACATCTGGCTAAAGAGGACCATCCGACATGCTCACACAGCAAGCAAGACTCTGAGATGAGGCATGCATGTGCGAAACATCACCACAGTCCAGTACATAAAGGTAGCAGCAACACGTCTCTTTAAAATTATTTAAAAGAAAGACAGATGGGGCCACTTTTGATCTCTCAGTGGTCACCTAGTGATCTCCATACTGTGAAAAGGGGCCATTACAAAAGGGAGAAGAACAGAGCAGAGCCAGATAATCTACTTTGACACAGTTCACACACGGGTTAAACCAATTCTCAGGCCTGGGTTAATGACAAATTATTTCATTTGTTCGCCAAAGTGAACTGTGTACTTGATGTAATAAATCTGTCTGCAAGACATTCATTCAAGCAAGACATTTGTTTTGGTAAATTTCCCCCTACTGCTGCCTCTGAAAACACAAAAGACATTATCATCAGTGTGCAGGCATGAAACGTACTATAAGGTCCCAGACGGTGATGAATTTCACTAACTAATGTGTAATGGCATATATGCCCACAAATATGACGCCCCGCTCTCATAGCTGGCCTCATCCAGTTTCAAGACACTTACAATCAAGCTACATTCGGCAAAATGCCACATGGTGTTTCCTTAATTTATGCAAAAGTGTCCTTCACAACAGTCAAGCACAACCGGGTTGTAATTAAAATGCATAACGATGACAATTCTCCAGTCCTTAAACAAACATGCCACTCAAAGCCTCATAAAACAACACTCTTTAATTCTTAATTAGTCATAAACATTAATTGTGGCATCTTTCTTCTGCATAAACTGTAATTGAACACAGAAGCCAGTTTACGGTGAGGGGTATCTTTAATTTTCTGATGGATTGCAATTGGGAATAAGGATCAAGGAGAGCCCAGATCCCCCTCTGCTTTCATTTCACATCAGCGTCCCTGTCTTCTTTGATTCCCCGAGTGACAGAATTGGCACCGGCTCGTCACATCGGCCCGGCTAGCTGCCCCGCGTGCAGGCCGCTTTCTCCACACGCTCCCCAACAAGTGAAGCTGCTGCTTGCAGGCGGGGTGGCTGAGACACGATCTCGCAGGTGATAGGCGTCGACAGGCGCAGCCGGTCGCTCAGATTTGTTGAAGCGACGTTGAAGCGTGGGGCTAGCGGCGGTCGGAGGAGGGAGCTGAGGGCGAGGGGCCGATGATCCTCTGGATGAGTCAGAGCAAACCGCATGATGTGGTGCCAGACCTCCCCCGGCCATGTGGACACAACACGCAGAGGCATGACCTGCGTCCGTGTCCCTTGGCAACAAGGAGCTCTGCAGTGCTCATCATGAACCTCCATTGTTTGCACAGCCACATTCATCCACACTTGGTTATACTCTTCGCTGTTAATATTTAACCTGATTTAAATTGACTTGTAGCTTGAGCTGATTTTAATTTCAGATTTACACCAAAGGGCATATGAAGCGAAGAGCCCATCGATATCTTATTCCAAAAAGGATGGTACCTTTCCTCGTAAAATTTCAATTATATTTCCATAACGGATTTCAAATTTAATTTAAATTAGCAGGGCTTACAGAGAACAAAGTCTACACTGCTGGCTGCAGGCACACTGAAGTGGTATTTGGGATATTAAAAAAAAAAAGTTAGACAATTAAAAATATATTTTGTATTGTTTCAAACTGAACGAGCGGATGCTTTAAAACCCTTGCAGGCACATGCACAGATGCGCTTCGGGGAGCCCTCTGCGCGCTGAAGTCTCCTGACGTCTCCCGTCCTTCAACCACGTATCCATTGCACTAGGCCTCGGCAGTTTTTTGGTACTGCGGTGAAAGTACACGCAGTAGTGCAAGTAGGATGGTGGTATCATAAATTTAGCATGTGGTACAAAGGTATAGATGGGATTTCAGTGCAAATTTGCAAGAGTTAAGGTGCAAAAATAAAAGATGCTACTTTACAATATAAAAAGTCCCAAATGTATGAGAAAAAAAATATTTTCATGAGGGAAAAACACAACTTCCAAAGGCCGGGAGAAAAAAACACAATTCTAAGAAAAAGTCGTAAATTTGCAACATTGAAGTCACAAATTTCTGTGATGGACTGGCGATCTGTCCAGGGTGTACCACCTCGCCCAAAGATGCTGGGAAAGGCTTGAGCCCCCCCCCCCCCCCCACCCAAAAAGGATTAAGTGGTTGAATATGAATGAATGAATAAATGAAACGTCACAAATTTCCAAGAAAAAAAATTGCCAATTTTCTCAAACATTTTTATGTTTCTTGTTCAATTTTCTCACCAGTTAGTGAGTTTTTTCTTGTAAACTTTAATTTAAAAAAAAAATTGTAACTTTTTGATAAATTTACAATTTTTTCGTTGAAAATTTAATACTTTTGCAATAAATTTAGCACTTTGGGCGTAAATTTGCCATGTTTTGAGATAAACTTGTCACCTTTCCTCCATTCAAATTTACAACGACATACTCATAAATGTGCAAGTTTTTTTCTAAAAAAAAATTTGCACATTTTTTTCTCAGGTTTGCATGAATTTTTCTTGTACATTTGCTGCTATACGCTCACTCTGATATTAAGTTGCTCCTTCCACTCCTTATGGGGTGCCAAGGGGAAAGGCCTTTTAAGCATTTTTTTTTTTTGCAAATATGTAATTGTTTTGAACAGATATTTACTTTTCTATGGAAGCTGCCCATTTTTTTTTGTCACTGACCGTTTACCATGTAAATAAATAATTAATGTCAACCGTGGTTTCTGCGTGAATGAATAATTTGGGAGAAATCTATGGGATATTAAAAATCTCCATGAGTGTATAGGTATAAAACTAAAATAGATATACCAAGTAAGTTCAGTAAAATTTGGACTACTGTATGTAACTTTGCTTTTTTCAGGATTTAGGGGTGTCCTTTTTTTGGTTGAGCACCTCCCCCCTGAACTGCCATTGAAGCGCTCTACTGGTTAATATTCATCCAGAGCACTGCTACATAAACCAGTGAAATGCTCAGTAAATTACATTCCCTGGTGTACCACAAACAATGCTTCCTCCCACTCCTCTGTAGGTATACGAAATTCATTGCACCTCACTTTTTGCCAATATATCACATTCTTGCTTATAAAGATGCAGCACTAAAATCAGAGTTGAAGTAAGGCTGCTCTGGCTTATTCAGCGACTACACAGAAATGGTAAAAGGCTGCTAAGAAGGGGCCCGCGTCTGCCCTTCAGATGGAAAAAAAGAAAAGGAAAACTGTTGGGAGTGGTTTGGCATGATCAGGTAGTTGGACAGTGATCATAATCCTGTTGGGCTGGTAAAGGGGGACAAATTCTGCGAGCACAGACTGGATATGAGATGCATTTGGACAGACGAGAGCATGTTCCTTCACAAAGGAGCTATTTTTAAAACAATGATGTCTGATGGTGAGCAGGGGGTAGCTTCCTCTTCTGACGATGCTCTGCTTTTTGGGGAGGTTTCATGTGTGTGTGTGTGTGTGTGTGTGTGTGTGTGTGTGTGTGTGTGTGTGTTTGACTGGAGTCAGCACCTCTGCTTCAGATCGCGTGGATTGGAGGCCAAGAACGAACAACGTGTGCAGAGCTTCTGGCACAGGCGAGCGTCAGTACTGCCAGCACACTTCATCCGTCCGTGCTGGCAGCCCGTCTATCATCCACGCTCTGCAGTGGGCCCGCACCTTCCAAATATATCACCAAAGCAGTGATTACTTTTGGAAACACGATACAACAACCGATGCCACACACTTGACCACATTAAGTGTGAATGCCCGTGGACGCGCCCCTGCGGCTGCTCACTTCAGCACCACGGTCAGCTCTCAGCTCCTCTGGTCGCTTCCGTCATTTTGTGCAAAAAAAGAGAAAAAAAAATCTATCTGGCACAACCATCACCACCCTAAAGGTAGTTTGAAAGCGAACCATCCACCTAGCCAATGTGCTCTCACCAACAGCCTCTTCAGGTCTGGGTGTTGGAGGGTGAAGTGTCACTTGACTGCTTTGAGCGTCTATTATCGATCCCCCCCTCCCCCCATCATTTGCTTTTGCTGCAAATTTCAATGGACTCAATAGAAAACGTGTGAAATTAGTGCACGCTCTCCACAGCCTTATTTGACCATTACTATCTCTTTCACAACAACTATCTATACTACAATAGTTGGTGCTTACATTTCCTGTGTGCTCCCTTGTGTTCTCATTATCTGCCTTTCATAGGATGCGACTGTGCAGATCAGCACCAAACAAATTCACTGAGCACGTGATTATGAAAAATACAGCCTGCTTTGCTTTTGATAAGGAGGGACAATGTGTTCCACGTTTTGGCATGGGAAGATTTCTACATTTTTAGAACGGTTTTTTTTTGTTCAAAACGTGCAAGTTTGCTGTTTTTCAAAATGTCAAACAGTACTGCAAGGAGTCACCAGAGTATTATTCATTGTAGAATGGATGGATGAAGCTTGTATGTAGTTTGTGGCCCATATTATCCATTAATAAGGAATGCATAATAACATTAATTAGCTGTTAATCAGTGTGGCTAGTGACTAGTCATCATAAAAAACTTATTAATGCTTAATGCTGCAGTACAATATTGTGAAATGTGGCCATTAAACTATTCATTACAATCTACTGATACTTCATAGGGACGTTCTTATGTTTGGATTCAGATATCAGTGTTTTGATCAGTATCGGCCCAGTAAGGTAGTATCACCAGATTAGTCGATATCTTCTAACAGTAGTATGGCTAAGCCAGTCCCACCACCACTTCACAGGCTGTTTTTAGGATTGTTGCAGCCCAAAAAGCCTGAAGTTGAGGCAGCATCCCCCCCCCCCAAAAAAAAACTGCAATAAAAGTTGCATTGTTTTTAGAGGTTTTTTTGGGGAGGCACTTAAAGCAGTTGCTTTTTCCATAGTGTACAGTGATGCTAATCTATATACTAGCACCACAAGAAAAGCACAGGATCGCCAAAAAATTTCCTATTAAACAGTGATTAATTTGTAAATTAAATATAAACTTCTAATACACAGGAAAACAGCAGATAGAGAATTTTGCAAAAGTGAATTAAGTGCTCAGTAAATTTGTCATAAAAATGACCAAGATTGTACTCTTGCTGAGAACTTAAATTAGAAAAGATTAATAAAAGGATTAGCCATTACAACAGTTATATTGCACTGAATGCATGTTAGAGCAGTGGTCCCCAACCACCAGTACCAGTCCACGGATCAGTACTGGGCTGCAGAGAAAAAAAAATACTCTGTTCCTCTGGATTGACTATCAAAGGCTGTGCTTTATTTTGATGACATATCGTATATAGTCTTGGCACACACCTGTCTCATCAGATGGTTGAAAATTAAACCCACAAGCAAACTGCTTTCAAAAGAGTTTGAGTCCCATCAGGGGAGGGGCTCCTCAGGGTTAGCCAGGGGGGCGTGCATGGCTGAGGGGTTTTTGTTGTTGTTGTTGTTGTTTTTTGTTTGATCAAACCTTTATTATAGAACATTTGGTTTTGTTAAAGCCAGGTTTGCACTTTATTCCCAATAGGGAATCATGTTTGTTTGGGGAAAAAAGAAAAAAAAAACCTTTATTTTAAATAAATCCTTGTCTTCAGTCAAAAATATCAATTAAAATCAAAAATGGAACGTGGCATGAAAAAAATGTGGGATTTTATTTTTAGGCCATATCACCTAACTCTAGCAGGAATGCACCTATACATCAGCTGATATATAAGTATCAACTGATATTCATATTCATGAAGTTTCATGGATGGGGTGGTCGACATTAATCTGGCATTTACCAGGTGACTGGTATCTATTTTGGTTTTCCACGGAGATCACTGGACCACTCTTAGTCTGACCCTTCACCCAGGACCAGTTTGCCTTGGGAGACCCTATCAGGGGCAAGCTGCCCCCCACAACACAGCTCCTGGGGTCATTCGGACGCTCAAACCCCTCCACCACGATAAGGTGGTGATCCATGGGGGGGTATAACAAATGTGATAGAACTATTTCAAAGCTAGCATAATTTTAAAAAATATTACAGGTGTCATGTTCCTCTGCAGCTTAACCCCTTGCACTCCGGGATACCGCAGGCGGTCACGTCTCTGCGTCCTAGTGCGCACTGAAAAAAAAAAAAGCTGCATTTCCGTTCTTCCACTACAGACACAGCCGCGAATAGAAAGCCAAAGGAGAGCTTTGATTGGTTTAGATTTGATTGACCTCTCATTCGACTAATAAGAGCCTTGAATTGGGTTTCTGAAACCTTGAAGAACCAATGACTGAAAACCTAGCAAGAAGGACCTGCCTACCAACGGCTGCGAATACAACAAGCCAATTGAAGCAGAGAAGTTTGACGATTGAAAGCGTGCGCCCCGTGCGTAAAATCTGTTTTGTGTAAGCTGCTGTGTGTAATGGTAGCATTCGCCAGTCTTTTTATTACTACTGTTCTTATTTGTTTTGAAAAATCGTTCGCCAAAACCGCAATCATGGAAGCGCAAAACTGCAATAATGGAATCATGGTTTGACCGGGTCGCGTGACCAGAACCACGAGTCGTAACAAGCGGACCAGCGTCATGTTCGTCTGACAATGAGGAACAGATGTTCGCTAACGCCACTGCTGTTGTGGACAGGTAAGTGTTATAAGCTAAATTATTCTTTATCACTGAAAATAGTAATCAAAATGACTTTTGACCGATCGGTAAATGCGCCGCGGACCAGACCGTGCGCTGCAGATGCTCTGTAGCGGGGAAGGGGGGGGGGTTGTTATCCTCTACACTGCAGATATTTTAGTATAATTTTTATTGCACTGTAGGTTATTTTTTCTTGTAATAAAAGGCCACACATTTTTTACGTGGCATGCTTCTTTGTGTGTGGGGGGCTTGTTTGTTCATTCATTCATTCATTCATGAATAAACAACCCCTCCCCCCCCACACACACAGCCCTGAGTGTCACCTTTCATTAGAGCCCAAGATCAAGCTTCTATGTTGAATCATTCAAAAGTTACAGATATTTTTCCAAACTGTGCCATTTGGCACAGTTCAAAAACGCCTGGGAACAACCTGAGGAAAAAGCTGTGTAATATATTCATTTTTTGTGGTATTGTTACAAAATTTTGACCTCAGCTGGATAAAACACTTGGTTCTACATTTCTGTTGCATTTTCCAGCCCGTATATGACAGCTGTGTGTTATTTGCAAGCATTTGTATCCAAAAAAACACCCAGGCGAACTTTATTTTCTTCAAGTTCAGTATGTTTAGATGACTGTTACTCAGTGGCAGGAGCACTTAAAGAGATTATGACTGTTTTGCCAAAAAATTCAAAGTGTTTTGTTTTAAATGAGACCAACCCCATGAAGATGCTGCAAAGGGTTGAAGAACAGCTTTTGATTTACTTTGGGTACGTTATTTTTAGGCGTTTTTAGGGAAATTGACCAGAGTGCAAGGGGTTAACAAATTGCTTGGCTTTCTTAAAAAAAATCTCAAGAGGGTTTATTATTACTGTCTTCAGGAGTGACTTTGGCAATACTGTACTGAGCTCTCTACGGGACTGTAAAAGCTATTTTAAAGTGGGTGAATGAAGCATGTCACACTGAGGTGTTTTTATATTACTGACATTAGCATCAAGAATTAAAAAGTCAGCTGAACGTCAGAGAAAACAGTTTAACGTGTTAAATTAATGCAACCAAGCATTCAGCAGCATGAAAAAAAAGACAATGTCACGTAACATAAGCTTTAAGAATCAAATGTTGCAGAGTGAGGAGTTAGTGTTTTAATATTGAAATCGCTGCATAATTTAAGTACAAACCTTACTTTTAAACAGTTTATTCCTTCGCTCAGTTGCTGCTGTTATGCTGAGAATTACTTGCTTGCCAAGAATTTCATCCCATCCATCACAAACTATAAAATATAACACTACAGCCAGGCTTGTAGCCATTTGTGCATTTTTAGAAGTACCCGTTACACATTTTTAGAAGTAAAAATTGTTATTACTGCTTGTAAATTATCTTTGTATTATGTTTATTTGCAAGACGTTTTAGTGTTTCAAAGAGAGTTAGAAATCACAGTGACCCAACTCTACATTTTACAATCGTCAAAGTTGAGATTTTGCATTTATGCATTGTTGCTAAAAAGGGTAATCACTTTTTCAAAGTGTCTAGTTGTATTGACTTTGACTTACACTAAACACTTGCTTGCGATGACGGGATGCATTTCTCGGCATAACACCGGTCATGTTGGTTTGTTCCTTGGGGAGGTAGATATGCTGATTGGCGCACTGCGATTTGACGAATGTTGGACTTGTAGTTTTTACCGATGAACTGAAAACCACAGGAAGAAAAAATGTTGTCCTTCCTCTTCAAACCTAAACAGAAATAAGTCTGAAAACAATTGATGTGATAAATAAAAGGTGTAATTGTAACTTTTCCCCAGCTCTATTGACCGCAAACATGAGCCATTTTTCTGTTTATTTTGAAAAGAAGGCATTATCTGGAAATTCTGGCAAATTAAAAGTCGAGGAAATATGGCGACACAATGATACAAGCCTTTAGTTCCACCTGATTTTGACTGGGTGAGCTAAAAAGCTGGTAACAGGCAGACAGACAGACAGACACGCACACCTACAGGTTACTGTATGAATATGTTGCTTTGCACCAAGGCATAACAACACTGCCTTTACTGCATGTGTCACAGTTGCCTGTAAATTCCTCACTGAATGACTGAAATATTCTGCAGCTAAATATATCTTAAAGAACCAAATTAGTTGTTTTTTTTACAGTATCACTTCTGCTTAACTTGGCATTTTGTTCTCTGCACTCAAAACATGCTATTTTGTCCATCACGACTGCCTGCCCACTGTCAGTGACACCTCTTTCTTGCATCAACTCATATGCCCTATTGAAGGCACAGACTCCTACATATCATATGAGAAAAAAAGCTGACTAACAGAGTGAAAGAGGTTGCAAGTTGCTCAAAAAACAAAACTAAATATAAATCACAATAACCGTAGCCTAGGTTTTATTTCCCAAAGCTCTCTCAAAGCATTTCAAAGCTCTGTTACTAATCTGGTCATGTATCATTATTACTGGCTTTATAAAGCATGGCATTTACGTTATTTAACTTTACATCACTAATCCATTATATAAATGCATTTACACTGTGATAGTGTGAATTGAGTGTGTCACTGTTATGGGTTGGACGCAAGCACAAATGTGAATATTGCTTTGAAGTTTAGCAGCAGCTATTTCGAATAGCCATGGGGAAAGCTAAAAAAATAAAAAAAAATGCAGTGCTTTTCTTATAAAATATAAATACAAAGGACCTACTCCGTCAAGCTGAAAAAGTATTCCAGTCATGGTAAGTAAACACATTTCCTCTATGTGTCACAATCCTAAATTAGATCCTAAATCAGTGGTGATTAACCCAGATTTTGTCCCATTGTGCTGCATGGTGCATTTTTCCCCCGGAAGACTTAAACCATATTTTGTTTTAGCAACCAGAATTACAATAAGCCCCATTTGTGAGGCGGCCTCACGAGCAAAAAGTCTGTTGATTGTGGTTTGGACTGAGGCCTTAAAGACTCAGTCTTGCATAAAAATGATTTTTTTTTTCCTCTCTCTTTTTTTTTGAGCATTCATTAATGATTTTTTCCCCTGCTGCCATCCTGAAGCGAAATGGCACCGTGCCAGTCTCGGGTATTTCCTATCAACGTTTGGTGAATAATGTTAAGCAATAATGGCTCTGTCAATAGCACGGACGTTCCTTTCATTCGTGAGAGCATGCGGGGATGTGTCTGAGCACCCTCTGAAGCCCCGGCTGACAGCTGTGATTAATGGACAAGCTGACTGACAACTCAAACGCCAGAGACTGTCATCACATTAAACATTCACCTACCAGCCAGGAGACATCTCTTCTTCCTTTTCAGGAGATGGAAATATACTTGGCAAAGGGGTTTTGCATGACGACTTTTGACATCATATTATCACTCATTCCTCTTCAGTAAAATTTAAAATCCATTAAAATTTACTAAAGCAAATTAGCACTTCTGTCAAAAACAAATGTGTTTTGCGAGTGAAAAATTGAGGAAGGATGCATAAATGATGCAGTTAAAGTTATTGGAAACTGATTAAAAAGCTGTTAATGTTTTTTTCAAATATACAGAAACGTTCAACGTCTCACTAAGAAATGGATATTAAGAGAAACGCAGTACTTTAATTTCTTTGCAGCAAGAGCAAACGCCATCATAGCACAGTTTTAAAGCCATATTCCACCCCCTCTGATCTATCCGAGTGTTTATGCAACTTTGAAACAGTGAAAGACCATGGGATGCAGTGACGCCACAATGCATACGGTTGTGTTCTGAGTTAGAAACATGTAATGTTTTATGCTGCGTTCACATGTTGACGTTAAGTGGTAGATCAAAAACTACAAGTTCCATTATTTTTAGTGAGCGGGTGACAGAAACCGCGACAACTTCTGGTGGTATGAGAGCTGCAGACTTTGCTGCTGGTTGGAACATGGTTTCAAAAGTTGAAAATGTTCAGCTTTTTCTGCTTACTGCAGCAGCAAGGGCAAACCTGAAGCTGATATTCTAATTAGAGGAACTTTGGTTTTTGGTGTACTGCTTACCATCAACATATCAACAAAAAAAAAAAGCATTAGTGATGGGGTGGTTTATTAATGCCACCATAGTTGGCCTCCACAAATATAATACACTCAC
Source organism: Pholidichthys leucotaenia (assembly GCA_020510985.1). Lineage (NCBI taxonomy): Eukaryota > Metazoa > Chordata > Actinopteri > Cichliformes > Pholidichthyidae > Pholidichthys > Pholidichthys leucotaenia. The sequence continues at coordinate 404,372,337 of CM035836.1, read as the reverse complement.
CAGTCCCTACATTTCCATGACACAGCCTTAGCCCGTTGCTGGCTAAAGCTGTGCCCTTTGATTGGCTGCTGGGACTTAGGTCCGCAGTTGCAGTCCTTTCAGCGTCCGTACGAAGAACAGAGCTGTTGCAGACAATGCAGGCCTACTCGGGCTGTGGGGGAAGTGAACAGTTACTCGATCAAAGGTTGATGAACCATTGAAAAAATTTTGATGGTTCATCAGAGTGCATAAATCCAGTTAAATAGGACTGAGTCTGATCTGCTCAACAAGGGTGAATAGTTCGGTTGTAGTCTGATTTCTCAATAAATGGGTTAAGGCTGTGTCATGGAAGCAAAGAGTGTGACATCCATCCATCCATCCATCCATCTTCTACCACTTATCCAGGGATTCAGGTTGCAGGGACAATGGTCCAAGCAGAGTAGCCCAGACTGCCATCTGGTTCACATAGCTCCATGATCCCTCCTGCAGGTGATGAGCCCACTGGAGGTCGGGCCTGTGTGGCTCCTTTGGGTACACTTTTTTTTTTTATAGAGATTGACTGGACCACTCCTGCTCTGGCTCTTTATCCTGGACCAGATTGTCTTGGCAGACCTTACCAGGGGCAAGTAGGCCCCGACAGACATAGCTCCTGTGATCATTAGGGCATGCTAACCCCTTGACCTTGACCACCTTCTTCTTTTTCTTCTTTTCTTCTGGCTGCTTCCTTTAGTGATCACCACAGCAGATCACCTGTCTCCATCTCACCCTATCTCTTCCTCTGTAACACCAACCCTCTCCACGTCCTCCTTCACTACATCTATAAACCTTCTCTGCTCTTCCTGTTCTCCTCCTGCCTGGCAGCTCCATCTTCAACATTCTTTGTCCAACATATCCACTATCCCTCCTCTGCAAATGTCCAAACCATCTCAGCCTTGCCTCTCTTTCTTTGTCTCCAAACTGCTCAATCTGAGCTGTCCCTCTGATACACTCATTTCTAATCTTGTCCCTCGTAGTCACTCCCAATGAAAATCTCAGCACCTTCAACTCTGCCACTTCCAGCTCCACCTCCTGTCTTTTTGTCAGCACCACTGTCTCCAAATATACATCATAGCAGGTCTCACTACCGTCTTGTAAATCTTCCCTTTCACTCTTGCTGCTACCCTTCTGTCACGCATCACCCCCGCCTGCACTCTCTTCTACACCTCTCTTGTGCATTTTCCATTGCTTTGGATGGTTGACCCCAGGTATTTAAACTCATCAACTTTCACTTCCGCTACTCCTTCCATCTCCACTGTTGCACCTGCCTCCCTCTCATTCACACTCATGCATTCTCTCTCGTTTCTACTAACTTTCATTCCGCTTCTCTCCAGAGCATGCCTCCACCTCTCCAGGTTCTCTTCCACCTGCTCCTTACTCTCACTACAGATCTAATGTCGTCTGCAAATATCATGGGCCACGAAGACTCCTGCCTGACCTCATCTGTCAGCCTGTCCATCACCATGACAAACAAGAAGGGGCTCAGAGCCGATCCCTGATGTAACCCCACCCCCACCCTGAACCCATCTGTCATCCCTACAGCACACCTCACCACCGCTGTCCTCATACATGTCCTGCACAATCCACAACAAGAAAATTATTGTATTATTTGAAATCTTCTTGCTTCTTAGTTTGAAAGCTCTGTCACTACACATGAGTTAGATGTGCTACTTGTGAGCCTCTCCATTTAGTACCATCAAGCTAGTTCGGCAATGGTGTCGTGGTGCTAAGCCTTCATCAGGTGGATGTGGGTTTTATACTCACACAGAAATGCTACTAACACAAAATCAGAACAACACCACCCCGACTGCCTGACTATCCGTGAGACTAGCATTAGCCTAGTTTATTTTTACTCAAACTGCTAACTGAAACATTTGAGGGACAGCAGCAATTCAAGAAATTCCGCAAGATGGCAATGTTCTACTGTGGAAAGATGTCAACAACACCTATACAGTGCTATTCTCTGGGAAGCACTCCATCTCGTGAATCTGAAGAACTGAAGAAAGGGAGCTATATTGAAGCAAATCAGTGGTCACCTTTACTCTAGTTACTGTGGAGTGCAGTAAGCAGACGGCTTTGAACTGCATCCTGTGAGAGGGAAACTCAGGCATAAGTTTCCAGTTGATTTGCTCAATCTGATTTCAACAAGATAAAAGAAAAAGAAAAAAGAGCTGAAATATAATTCATCCAAATGTGCATTCCAAGAGGAAAAAAGTACACATAGTTTTAGAGTTTCCTGAAATAGACATGACATGCTTTCTTTGTAAAGGAGCATCAGCGGGAGGAAAGGCTCAAATAGCAGTTTTTTTTTTTTTTTGCTTGTTTTGTTTTACTCTCCAGGGCAAATTCTAAATGTCATCTTAAAAGATGTGACTGTCCATTTGATGTTTGGTTTATTTTAACCTTGGCATGAAAATCTAAATCTAACAGACTAAGGATTGCATATCAAGAAGCTGTGGTGAAAGCAGAAATTCAGTTCAGTGGTGCTTTTATTAAAATTACATCAAGCATGCATTTTATAGTGGGTTGCTGATGTAACATAAAAATCAAAAAAGTTTGATCCCAAATGCAGAGAATCACAAAGGTTCATTTAAGTGTGCATCACAGGACCCCAGGAGCTGAAGTGTCTGCCTTTAAGGGATTCTGACTGCAGCTGCCTAAAAAAAAGGCATCTCATGATACTCTCATGGCCTCGGTGTTAACCGGGGCAGAAAGTTGGCATGACTGATCAAGTAAGAGTGATAGATGACAAAGAGCAGGACACAGAACAGGCAGCAGAGAAGCAGATTAAAATAGAAGCGAAAGGAAGCCAGGGGCTTAATCTTTTTTAATAAGAGGATTCAGGTTTAATTTTTGAATTTCACATCACTGCAGCCCATGCTATCCAGCCATTTTCATGTGGTCTGTGTATGCGTGTGGGTCTATGGGGGGGATTGTTCAGCTATAACCGTGCTTAGGGAAATTGCCCCGCATGAGTCACAAAATAGACTGTTGATATCAACGTGTGCTACAACAGTTCACTGCTGTCCCATTAGGAGGGGGCACTTTGGCACAACATCCAACCACACAGAGATGGCGTACAAATCCATCCATGTTCTCCAGACAGCGATAATCCCCACTGATCTGCCCCCCACCCCCACCACCACCACCATCTTCCCCAACCATTAGACAATAGAGAGGGAGGGAGGGAGGGAGCAAAAGAGGAGGAAAAAGCTGCATAGTTAGGAAACAGAGTTGCATAAGAGACAAAAAGGATGTCATGAGAACATGAGACAGAGATGGGGAGAAATGTGGACTGAACAGCATGACATCAGCCTGCCCCATGATGTCACAAAGGCTCACTGTGCTGCCATGATGCACATGATATGCTGGAGAGGATTAGGCCGTAATCATAGCGGTTTGGCCGTCCTTACAAGAGAGTACCTAAATCCCTTCTCTTCCACCCACAGTTGAGCCCTCTGCTGGCTCTTCTGAGGGATGGAGTACCTGGCAAAATAGTAAACTGGTATTAGAGGGTTTGAAAACATTTCTAGGAAGAAATTTAAGGCACCGAAATGGCAAACACATTAGGTGGTGGGTCCAGAGACTGTGGGTAAAGATGGACAGCATGATCTTGGGTGCCCTCTGGTGGTTGGCTGCAGTAAGACTTTAAGGCCCACCTTTCCCAGTTATAGTGAATAGTCTTATAACAAACTAAGCAAAAAATACTCAAAGAATAAATTTTCCCAAAGACTGTTTCTGCCCTTGTAGGTAGATCTTATCATGGTGATGTACTGTATGTTCAGCTGTTCCTTTTTTTGCATCAGTTTGGATTTGCTCTCTCTCTCTCTCTCTCTCTCTCTCTCTCTCTCTTCTTCTTCTTCTTTTAGATTTGATTGGTGGTTGGCAACCAGCTTACAGGTGCATTACCGCCACGTACTTCACTCTACATCATCACTCATGTGTGTGTATATATATATATATATATATATATATACTGTGTGTGTGTGTATATATATATACACATACACAGTATATACTGTATATAGTATATATATATACTGTATACTGTATATACTGTGTATATACTGTATATATATATACGCACATACAGTATATATATATATATATATATATATACAGTCAAACATCGACAACACAAAATATGAGGGACGGGGATTTTCATTGTGTATCGCTGCTCACTTTATTTCATGTTGCGTGCAAAATCATGAATGGCTTCCTGACTCAGTCACGTGGTACGACGTCAACACATACGTCAGCAATACATGCCTTGAAAAGCGCTTTGCCAGATAGTTCCTGGATAAGCTCGGAGCACCCTTGAAGCTCCGGAGCCTGCCGTCCCACCACTAGTAAAATCACTGTTTGGTGAATTGAGATGTAAAAAAAGAGTTTATGACCCCACTAACAACCAAAGATGTGGCTCATCCTTTTGATGTTATAGCTGTAGAAATAACTAAATCAACAGTGCTAAAATATTTTGGAAAGAAACGTCATTTTATAGTTAACACAACTGTGTAATTATGAACATTTTTTAAACACATATTTCTTTGTGCCTACAGTCGCTGTTACATTTCCCATACCTAATCTGTCAAATAATATTTTTTAATCTTTTTGGGGGGGCTATTGTAAGATTTATAGTAAATTAGTATTTGATGAACCACTGAGTAAATATGTAAGCCAACTATATATGCCTAATTGTTATTTTTTTAAATGACTAAGGCACCTTATAGAAAAATTTAGTTTTGTTTAATTTATTTTGTGCTCTGATTGTGTGGCTTAGCAAGTACACGAAATATGTAAAGCTTTTGTTATGAAGACTGACAGATGGAAAGAAACTATTGAGTGTGCAGTGCTGGTTAATGGTGCTGGCTGCCTTGACATTAAAAGTTATGATAAGAACTCAAAATGTCTCCTTTTCCTGGAAAAATAACAACGACCTGCATCCACGCAAGCTTACATTATGTTCATGTGTAAGGTTGATATTTGTTTGACAGATGCATTGTGAAGAGACCACAATCTCTGATGGCAGCTATGAGATCAACCTTCTCCTACATTTTTTAAACAGTGATGGCTGTTTCCATGAACTCAGCTTTGCTCTCTCATTAATTACACACATTATATAATATCACATTAGTTATATCCTGTGACCAAAGCTCCAGAAACAGGTCACCATTACTTTCTGTCACTCAACATATGTGATCCGAGTCTGGGTACAGGCACAATAATCCACTTAAACCTATATATAAATATTTGGAAGAGTGTTATCTCCCTCTCTTATCAGCCTGTGTACATTTATTGTCATCTGTAACCCTTATTACACCTCCAGAAAATCACAATTCACCATTTTTCATAGACGTCAGAATCTGTGAACTTTTCTGTGTCATATTTACCTTAAACCTACTTCTACATGTTTAAATGAGATTCTTCCTCCTCTCTCATTAATATGAACACAGTTATAATCATCTTTTATAGTCAAACCTCCAGAAAATCAGAGGCAACAATTTCTGTCTAACAATTTCTGTCAGCAGAATCTGTGACCTGCTCCTTTCCCTGTCATATTTATATTTAATCTGCTTGGAAGTGTTTAGAGGAAAATTTTCCTCCTCTCTCATTAATGTGAACACAATTGTATAGTAGAAGGAGTCTTTGTCTAATTTGACCTTGTTGTTATATTATACAGTTTCTTTTAACCTGTAATGTATTATCCTAAATAAAAAATAAATTCATTCATTCATTCATTCAATTACAATTACAAGATGAAACAAAGAGTCCATCACCACAAAGATATTGTGGTTTGTTAATCGAGACAATAAATCAAACTCTAGCACTACCTATTTTTTAAACAGATGTAAAATGGCTTAATGATGGGCAGAAGGAAACAGTTGTTTTCAAAAGGGTGGGACTTCCAGGTCACTGATGTATAATTTCCTGTCAAACAGCGCCTTACTGTGGAAATTAAGGTATCCAGAACAGTACTGCAACTGTCAGAGAGTTGATAGAAAATTACTGTTACTAGAACACCTTTGAAGTGGTGATGGTGAGTTGGTTTTGTGTGGTGCTTTGCGTGTCTGGTGGCATCTTGGGACGCCTGCGGTGACCTGCTGATCAGTCGCTCGGGTGGGCGCTAGGGGTGCGGGTCTGCTTCTGTGGCCGTGGCTGCCCTGGGGTGGATCGACGGGGAAGTGGCCACTGGCTTGTGCTGGCGGTCTCCTCGGCTGCTGCCGGGCGCTGGTGCACATTCAGGTTTACTGCATCTGCATCGCAGTCGCCCTAAGAAATAAGGATGAATGAAGGTGGGTGAGTGTGAGGGGGAGAGCACGAATGGATGTGAGTAGGTCGGAGTGTGAGTGCGAGTGCGTGCATGGGTAAAAGTGAGTGGGTGTGGGTGGCCCTGAGGATGAGTGGGAGTGAGATTGAACGGGTACAGGAGTGAGAGAGAATGGGTGGGTCTGGGAGTGTGAGAATGGGTGAGTGAGAGTGAGGGAGTGCATGTGGGTGTGTATGAGAGCATGAGGATGTGAAGGTGTGGGGATGGGTGTGTCTGTGAGTCAGGAGGTGCTGGATTGAGGGGGGTAGTGCCTCTCAGCTATGTGGGCTCCCCTAGGCAGGGGGGACTTCTTTGGCCATGGGTATCCCCGGAGTGTGCGGCAGTGGCGCTGGGGGGGGCATCTATGGGGGTGCCTCATACCGGGGGGCGTGGGCCAGTCTCCGGCCCGGGAGATGGGGTTGCTGGCCTCCTGGCACCTGGGGCACGGGGACTGGTGTTGGCCCCACTTGGGGGGGGGGTGGCGGGCCCAGGGGTGTGGGCCTGCTGTGCCGGCTGCTTGGCACCCTGGCCTTCCTCAATCGTCCCTCCGGGGGTGGATGCCTGGCTTCCCTGGGGCTTGCTGACCTTGGGCACTTGTGCTCTGTGGGGCTTGGCGGTGCTCCCTTGCCTGCTTGGGGTTCCCCAGGGGAGAGCTGCTGCGACCAACCCCCCTCTTCGTATGTTTCCTGACAAACCACTCACATGCACACACTTATTTTGCGCGCACTCTCATATATACGCACATAGACGCACATGCACAAATGTCTCTCTTTTAACAGGTGCAGATACCAGACTCGTGTTGAGACATCTTTGGTGGAAGAAGCAATTTGTCTTCTGTTTGTTTTAATTGTTGGTTTGTTTGTCTTTTGTCTGTTCCCCTTCCTTTTCTTTCCCCCTCCACATACTTCCTTTCCCTATTCCCCATCCTGTCGGGTCCTCCATGGGTAAAATAATTTAAATAAAGTATTAAAAGTTATTACAGGAAGAGTTTACAACAATATACAGTACATAGTTAGGTATTGTATAAAGCTCCTTTTGGCAAAGTAAATCTGTTTTGGCACAATAAGGGTAACAGATCACTTTTCTGCTTACCTAGCTGCCTTACAGGACGGGGTGGTGGTGGGAAAGAACACCTTTGAGGCGGGGTGATACATATCCAGTAAAATTGGAGTGCAGTTATCGTGGATTATAGTAACTCGTGGAATCCCTATTGTCCAATCAAATTGCTCAGTTGAAACTAACTGTTTTGTGTGTGTGTGTGTGTGTGTGTGTGTGTGTTACAGTGGTGTGAAAAAGTGTTTGCCCCCTTCCTGATTTCTCATGTTTTTGTATGTTTGTCACACTTAAATGTTTCAGATCATCAAACAAATTTAAATATTAGACAAAGATAACACAAGTAAACACGAAATGCAGTTTTTAAATCAAGGTGTTTATTACTACGGGTAAAAAAAATCCAAACCTACATAGCCCTGTGTGAAAAAGTGATTGCCCCCTAAACCTAATAACTGGTTGGGCCACCCTTAGCAGCAACAACTGCAATCAAGCATTTGCGATTACTGGCAATGAGTCTTTTACAGCGCTGTGGAGGAATTTTGGCCCACTCATCTTTGCAGAATTGTTGTAATTTAGCCACATTGGAGGGTTTTCGAGCATGAACCGCCTTTTTAAGGTCATGCCACAGCATCTCAATCGGATTCAGGTCAGGACTTTGACTAGGCCACTCCAAAGTCTTCATTTTGTTGTTCTTAAGCCATTCAGAGGTGGACTTGCTGGTGTGTTTTGGATCATTGTCCTGCTGCAGAACCCAAGTGCGCCTCAGCTTGAGGTCACGAACAGATGGCCAGACATTCTCCTTTAGGATTTTTTGGTACACAGCAGAATTCATGGTTCCATTTACCACACCAAGTCTTCCAGGTCCCGAAGCAGCAACACAGCCTCAGACCATCACACTACCACCACCATATTTTATTGTTGGTATGATGTTCCTTTTCTGAAATGCTGTGTTACTTTTACACCGGATGTAATGGGACACACACCTTCCAAAAAGTTGAACTTTTGTCTCGTCAGTCCACATAGTATTTTCCCTAAAGTCTTGGGGATCATCAAAATGTTTTCTGGCAAAACTGAAACGAGCCTTTATCTTCTTTTTGCTCAGCAGTGGCCATCGTCTTGGAACTCTGCCATGCAGGCCATTTTTGCCTAGTGTCATTCTTATGGTGGAGTCATGAACACTGACCTTAACTGAGGCAAGTGAGGCCTGCAGTTCTTTGGATGTTGTTGTGGGGTCTTTTGTGACCTCTTGGATGAGTCGTCGCTGCACTCTTGGGGTAATTTTGGTTGGCCACCCACTCCTGGGAAGGTTCACCACTGTTCCATGTTTTCGCCACTTGTGGATAATGGCTCTCACCGTGGTTCACTGGAGTCCCAAAGCTTTAGAAATGGCTTTATAACCTTTTCCAGACTGATATACTGTATCTCAATTACTTTGTTTCTCATTTGTTCCTGAATTTCTTTGGATCACAGCATGATGTCTAGCTTTTGAGGATATTTTGGTCTACTTCACTTTGTCAGAAAGGTCCTATTTAAGGGATTTCTTGATTGAGAACAGGTGTGGCAGTAATCAGGCCTGCGGTAGCTAGAGAAATTGAACTCAGCTTTCCAAAGATGTGATAAACCACAGTTAATTTATGTTTTAACAGGGGAAGCAATCACTTTTTCACACAAAGCCATGTAGGTTTGTATTCTTTTTACCCTTAATAATAAACACCTTCATTTAAAAAACTGCATTTTGTGTTTACTTGTGTTATCGTTGTCTAATATTTAAATTTCTCTGAAACATTTAAGAATGACAAACATACAAAAAAATGAGAAATGGGGAAGGGGGCAAACAGTTTTTCACACCACTCTGTGTGTGTGTGTGTGTGTGTGTGTGTGTGTGTGTGTGTGTGTGTGTGTGTGTGTGTGTGTGTGTAATATATATATATTTTTTTTCCCGGCTTCACCCTTTCAAGGTTGCCACAGCCTATCATCACCTTTTATTGTGATGATCCACATGTCGATTTGGCAAGGATTTTTATGCTGGATGCCCTTCCTGACACAACCCTACCCATTTATTTGGGCTTGGGACCGGCACAGGAATTACACTGGCTTGTGCTCCCCCTGTGACTGGGCAACCAAAGCCAAACCATTTGATTTGCTATATGGTGCTATAAAAATGGGAATGTGGTCAAAACTGAACATGGTTGCCACTGGTTGGGATATTGAGGGCTGCCTATTGGCTGCCACAAAGACTCTATTGTTGACTCATTTTCATGGTTACTACTGTGCAGAATCTGGGTTCAAATGGCTACAAATGGTGTGATCAGTGCAAGATGGTTGCACCCAGTGGTTTAGACATTAACGGCTGTGTGTTGAGTTATTATGAGGGGACAGCAAATTTACACTGTTATTTAAGCTGTATACACTGACTACTTTACATTGTATCAAAGTGTCATATCTTCAGTGTTGTCCCATGAAAAGATATAATAAAATATTTACAAAAATGTGAGGGGTGTACTCACTTTTGTGAGATACTGTCCTGGCAGATAAGCACATCTGTCGCAAGGTCTGTGGTGGACTTTTGGCAGTCGGTGCATCATGACATGCACTACACAAAGAGCAGAGATAAACAAACCTATCATTTGGTCAGTCACTGCAACAGATACTGGAGTCAGTTTGTCTTGGCCTGTCCTTGCCACTGATAATACCTCTATCTGCCAAGAATGTGCCGCTAGTCCAGCAAAAGCTAGCGGTACTCAAATACTTTGTAAGCAGTTTCATGAAATGGTCAGTCAAAAACCAACTCATACCGGCTCGGACATCGCCTGGGTTAACAAGGTCAGGATTTCCTGGCAGCGGAAGGTAAAGGATAGAGCTGCGTGGAGGAATCTGATCAGACCTAAATGAAACAGTCATTGTAGCCCCCGACAGACTACTATGATGATGATGATGATGATGATGATGATGATGTATTTAATAGTTTCGTTTGTTTGTTTGTTGTTAGGATGTGGACTGGGGCTCCATGTCCTCTCCTTGAGTTACTGTTTTATTCCCTCTTCCTAGGACATGGCCTCAGCCCACGTTCTCTCTGTGAGTTGTATTATGGACTTTTTGTATTTCTCCGGTTTCCTCCCACATGCCGAAAACATGCAAGTTTGGTTAACTGGCATCAAAACTGGGGATTCTAAATTGTCCTTAGGTATGACTGTGAGAATGAATGGTTGTCTGTCTCTCTGTGTTGGCCCTGCGATGGACTGGCGATCTGTCCAGGGTGTACCCTGCCTCTCACCCAAAGATGCTGGGATAGGCTCCAGCCCTGCCCCCCCCCCCCCGCGCGCGACCCGAAAAAGATTAAGTGGAAGAAGATGGATGGATGGATGGATGGATGGATGGATGTTATTATTATTATTTAGTGTGTATTTGTGTTCTGTAGGCTTTGTCTTGGCCTGGTCCTTAGTTGTTTATTATTTACATTAATATCATGACTTCTGTGTTTGGTATTCTGGGTTGTCATTATTATTATTATTATTCTTCAGTCTTGTTTATTTCATATTATTATTATCATAATCATGTTTGTGTTTGCCCATTGTCACTCCTGTCATGATTCTTGGGTTTTGTGTTTGGCTTTATTTTGACAGCGCTTTCAGTTCCTGCCTTTGCTTAGTCTGGTTTGTTAATGATTCACACCTGTCTGTAATTTGTGTTCATCTGTTGAGTTTATTTAAGGGGCGCCATTCCCTCACCTGGGCACAGTGTCCTGTCTATACCAGCATGAGTTACACGTGTCTGTCTGTTCCTGTCAGTCTGTCTGAGTTAATTAGTTTATTCCTGTCATGCCTGTCTTTTGCCCGTCTGTTTTTGGTTCTTTATTATTTATAGTTTTGTGAGCTGAAGGTGGTGTTCAGCTCTCTGTTAAACACTGCAACCCAAGGTCTGGCGATTGGGTCTTTCTCTCCAACACCCACACCCTGACACTGTTTGTTTTTTAGATTCTGCAAAACACACATTTTTCCCAACACTAAACCTGTTTGAGTTTTAGTTTTCTATAATTCCAAGTGGCTGCCATAAACAATGCATCATGGATAAACTAATGAAAAGGTTTGTCCAAAACTGATGCTGTGCTTCTTGGCTTCTTGGGTTGAAGCTGCAGCGATCCTCAGAACAGCTGTTTGGTCATTAATGGAGCTGCCAACTATATTTCTTTGTTTTTGTCACTGAACAGCAAGAAATGCCACATATCAGGAGTTGATATTAGCACCATCTACCCTGCCAATTGTGCACGACTTGAATTCTGACACCAAATGCTGTATATTTATTATATCTGGCACTTGGGTTAGTGACTTTTTTTGTTTCTCCTTGGTTTTTATACATGCCCAGAATATCTAAAACTCTGAGATTTTATTATTTTTCTTTTTCTCAGTCTATTATTCTTTGTATGGTTTTTCTTACACATCAACTGCACTTTAATTTCTATTCACAGCACACGTTACCATCTTCATTTCCCTAGCTGTGTTGTTCGGTGTGGGAGATCTGTTCGTTTTTGTATGGCGTCCATGTGGACGGGGTTACAGGCAGATTTATATTTTGATACAAGTTTTCCATCTAATTCTCACCATGTCAGCAGCTATGAAAAGGTTCCTCAGCTCTTAATGAAAAGCGTTCTCTAAATCATTCCTGTAAATATCCTACAGCTGTGCCAAAGGTGTATGGTGCAAATTACCCAGTATGTGGCACTGTTAATGAATATTCTAAATACACTGATGTGCATTTGTTCCAATCTATTTGGCTGGTAAATCTAAGGCCTATTTGATCACTGTGGCATTTCTTGAAATCTGCCTGACATTTAGCTGTACTTTTATATGAGTAGCAGGCCTCTCATCCTGAGCCACTAAGTATGTTGTCTGGGGCAGCACAGCTGGCAGACCCCACCCCACCGACACTGGCTTAATCTCTATCCCCGGTAGCTGAAATGCCTTATGTACTATCATTCAACTTTCAATCCTGTACTGCCCGGCTGCATTTTGACTCTTTCTCCTTGTGTCGAGTTTTGTTTTGGCCATGTGTTTGCCTTGATTCTTTTTTCTGTTTAGATTTCTCTGGTCTTTTATTTTCCTTTCCACATTTTTACTTCTTTGCTTTTATAGTGTGACAGCCATTCTACCTCATGTTTTTGTTGTTGTGGTTTCTAAAGGGTTTCTTTTTCCTCCATGCCTTTTGTATTTCTCTGCCTGTCTCTCTTTTGTCTTGCCACCTTTCTTACTTTAAAAGCAACTTTCTGCCTCTGATCTTTTTCCTTTCCTCTGACTGGATTCAGCTGCATCCTCTAAGCCCAACCTTTTCCGCCTGCTTTATATCATTCACCTATCTCTGTTCTCCATGCTAGTTTTTTTTTTTTCCGTCAGATTTGTCCTGTATCATTAGCAATCATTAATTTGTAAGGGCAGTATCTCACTGGGTTGCAGCAGCTGGCTGCTGCTTGGAGATGGAATCACACTGAACTGGCACATTTGCATATCTTGCATGAATTTTGCATGAATGTCACACAAACTTATGGTGAATTTCTGACCAAAATTCGCTGGGAGTTCACATACATGCCAAGAGCGTGTTACACGACATTCGCGCAACATGCGCACAACAACATTGTGCAATTTTTTGTACTTACGACTGTCCCATGACGGCCGCACAAATCCCATGCCACACTCACGCGACAGTTATCTGTGACAATTGCAAAATCTGGGCCACATCTCTCCATTCCAGCACTCATCAGATGTCAAGTGACATCAAGAGAAGAGAGGAAGTGCAGAAGAAGTGCAGACTGCTGGATGAGGACGTTGCCTCCGAGTCCTCTGCATTAGACACAGCCAGCACTGGGACCGGCTCCACTTCCTGTGTAGGGGCCCGTGGGGCAGGGACAGCAGCTACCCTTGGGTGGCATGATGACACTACTGGTCGTAGTGCTAGAAAATGACAAAGCTGTTTGCACCTGTCTTGCACATGGTACGTCTTTTCCTTTTGTTTCCAATCAATCACAATTTGGTTTCATAAGTCCCCAACCCCTCGGAAAGTTGTCCAACTTTTGTTGCACTTTCTGACTCATGGAAACTAAACTGCGTTCATGACGGGTTCGTGACAATTCGTGACGGGTTTGGGACACCCCTGGCGACTCTGTGACTATTTTGAGAGAAAATTTGTTTTGAGAACATGTGGAGAGGTTTTGGAAGCTCCCTTGCGAATGCTGTTCTCCAGTTATTCACCACCTGTCACAGCTCAGTGAGATGCTACCTTAAGCTTGTTAATGAGGCTTTTAAATGGGCAACCTTTCATTCTGACTCCTTGGTGCGCTGGGATCCTCCTTTGAAAACATCCATGCAACAAATAAATCAATAATCCTTTACAGATGTCAAATATGTGACGTGATGATAGACGTAATTCTAAACTGTTAAAAATGCCAGTACTAGAATTTAAAAAGCCACAAATGATCCAAAGCCATAATGATATACAGGCAAACATATACATGAAAAAAACTATACTAATACGAACCGCAGTGTTATCACATCACTAGGGCAGAAGCAATTAATGCTCCCAGATGCAAATTTGTGGATTTATCCCCTAGTTAGGACCATATCAATATTTTTTAATCACTTTTCCTACAAACAGCATTTTTTGAAGGTTGATTCAATTACCTGAATCAACAGTATTTAAGCCACATGCGGAATTATCAACACCTTAAAGTATATTATCTGCAGTTATTATCTGCAATTGAAAGATCTCATACCTGTTCTATCACTATATCAGTGTGCTACTCATCCAGTTGAGAACAGGAAGTGATGTTTGTTCACCATACTACAGTAGCAGGGGTCTGAGGTAAAGCTTAGAAACACTGTAATGGTGGCCTAGTTGGTAGAACATCCGCCCCCCCAACTGGGAGGCTGGGGTTCAAATCCCGGCCGGGTCATACCAAAGACCAGGTAAAAATGGTACTTTCCACCGTCTAGCTTGGTGCTCAGCATAATAGAGTGGGGAAAGGCGGGCAGAGAGGAGTGGCGACCCCTGTCCTGTATAAGCTATAGAAAGGAACACTTGTTCCCGCGAAGAATCGATATAGATAGAAAAACACTGTGTTCATTGCCTGTCCTGGTAAACCTATTTTAATTTGCTGTGTACTGCAAAATGCTAATGCATTTCCTTTTAATCTGGTGTTTTTCAAAGCATGTCTATAAAGTACATCCTTATATCGAAATGATAAAATGGGATGACGACATTTTTCCTCAGGAGAGCCAGGTTTGTCTCACGTGTTGGACCTTACAATTTAACCCGCTCTTCAAAAATGAACTGCTAGTGTAGTTTTTATGGTGAGGGTGGCCAGTCCTGGAAGAGCTCACGTCTCAAAAGAAAGCACAACAGTATATAAGGTGGACGGCTTGGGCCTTTAGTTCAAGCACCATTACATTCAGTGTTACACAAACCTGTGAATAGAGTGTGACAGCTCTGGGGATTGATGCTTTCCACATGCTGCAGTCTACAAATTTCAAAATTACACCACAATAACAGGACCAAAAAAAGGTCTTTGACAGGTACTGCAGTCTTTGTGGTGAAAATGCCTGAGCGGACTACTCTGTATTCCTCTTTTCATCTTGACAGACTCTTGGGAAAGGGGCAGCAGAGAAGCAAACCAAAAAAATAATGGCACAGCAAAACTTTGAGGTGCAGCAGCCCAAAAATAAATGGCTAAATTGATAATGAAGGTCTCAAGACATACATCATTATTATTACATCTGATAGAAATTCTACTCTGGTCGTTAGAGAGTGCTCCTGTCACATCGAGTTCATGACTGGCATTCTCTGAACCGGTGAACTAAGTTCTGGTGGTCAGCGATTCATCTTTTATTTTAAAGTTGTCATTTAAGAAGATTGAAGACCAGTATCAAAATAGAAAGGTGAACTCCATCCATTTTGGTAAGTACTTAGTGGAAATAATGAGATTGACTATAGGGATGACTGCTGAGGCTTAATGCGCCTCACAAAGACATGGCTATACAGAAATACATCAGGCTCTGCAACGGCTCTGGAAGCTCTCCAGAGAGTGCAAGATGACAAAAAGAATGGAACTGCCAAGGGAAAAGCAATGTGGTCCTGGCTTTTTAATTTGACAACAACAGATGTTGTAATCCCAGCCGTGTAACAGTAAAGGCCCGTATCTGTACTGAGGATTCTGCACTGCTGGCCATGGGGTTTAAAGCAACACTATTTTCACAAGCCACTGCTCTCATTCTCACCACTTTGTAGTCAGCTCATGCAGATGCTCCTTGTACTGTTGCACGCTTGGTAATCTCAGGATTACAAATTCTATAACCAGGTGTCATCATGATTTTGGAATGCCAAGTGTGCAACGAGTTTAGTGACTATAGGGCAGGCCTATTCAATTAGCGGCCTGCGGGCCACATGCGGCCCAGGACCAACCTCTGAGTGGCCCAGGCCACGCCAAGGAAATATAAATTTAAGAAAAAAAAATATGAAGGGATGACGGTCCACAAGTGCGCACACGAACAACGCGCGTGACCGTCATCTGCGTGGAGCTCAGAATCGTCCCACCCACGTGAGCGTTCCAGTTAGCAAGCGCAGCGGTTTTCTAGCACTGCTGTCCGAGAGAAACATGAGCTTATTAAAGTACTTTAAACATGGAAAAAAAAAAAGCAGAAGAGATATGTAAGCAGTGGAGGCATTTATGGTGGTGGTTTTTCCCCACTGGAAATGGGAGCAATAATGAAGGATCGCTTAGCAAACATGTGTGGTGAGGCTTCATACTGTATGCAGGGAACGGCAAGAGCGACTGAATCGCTTAGGACTGACTTCACCAGCTGCTACAATATCCATGGATGGATGGATGGATAGATGGATGGATGGATGGATGGATGGATGGATGGATATTATGTACCTGGCAAGTTAAGATGACCGAAATTTACAAAGTCAATGACTTTAATCCGTCAAGAGCCTTCAGACAAACTAAACGTGCCAACTTCAAAATAAGGGAGGATTTCCTGCTGTCTGGGTGATGAGGAGAGTTCTAAAAAACTGAATATATAGAAATATTTTAACAGAAAAAACTGCATATTTGATAATTTAAGTTAATTTATTTCATTAAATATAATTTTATTAATATATTTTTCTCTGAAATCAGAGTTAGATTATTGTTCTGTTCTGGCTCTGCAAAATTATGGTCAAAAGTGTAAATTGTATAAGGAAAAAAAAGTCCAAATTTTACCACAATCAGTTTCAAATTTATTAAAAACTGTAATTTTATTCAAAAATAAACAAAAATTAGCCATCAAAAATCCACAAATTTATAATAAAGTCTCAAATGTACAAGAAAAGCCAATTTTACAAGAGGAAATTATAAATTTGAGGAAAATGGTTTCAAATTTAAATAAATTTACAGACAAAAGTAGAATTTTTTTCTTTGAAATCAGAGTTAAATCATTGTTCTTTTCTGGCTCTGCAAACTTATGGTCAAAAGTGTAAATTTTATCAGGAAAAAAAGTCAACATTTTACCACAGTCTGTTTCAAACTTATTAAAAAAAATAATTTTATTTAAAAAATAAACAAAAATTAGCCATTAAAAAATCGCAAATTTATAATAAAGTCTCAAATATACAAGAAAAGTCAATTTTACAAGAGGAAATTACAAATTTGAGGAAAATGGTTTCAAATTTAGATAAATTTACAGAGAAAAGTAGAAAACTATTAGAAAATTGTTAAAAATTTTGGAGAAAAACCTCAAACCTTCAAGACTGAAGTCATTACTCAAGTTTTAAGTTGGTGTTTTGTATTCTTAACTCTACTAGAAATTTTTGGTTGACTGATATGTGTGTGTAATAGAATGTGTAGTTATAAAACGAGGTTCCTACTCACACATGCAGTGATTTAAAACAAAACAAACCACAATAGTGGATGTGCAATGTTTGTTAATGTTATCAATCTTTTCTTGGGGGATTTGTGCACTGACACGTTTGACAGTTCTCTTTTTGTTCAGCTAAATGCACTTTGTGATGTGCAAAGGTCAGTTATGAGCAGGATGTAGTATATTTTATTTCAAACGGGAAACAAATGTTAATGTTACTAACAGTGCACATTGAGTTTGTATGTACTTTGAGATATGCCTGTGTAAGATGTGAGCAAAATGGTTATTTAGAGAATTTTTTTCATTCTATTTATTTAATTGTTGTTCAAGAGGAAAAATATTTCTACTACTTGAAGTTCTGCTCAACCCCAGCACTGTTATTGTATTTTTATGCACTTTTGATGTGCCTTTGTCATATGCCAAGCACACATTTAAAACCAAGACAATGAATAAAAAGTGCATATTTTTCATCATACTGGTCTGTGTGGGTTTGAAATTTGTCATTCAGAATGCTGAACATGTACAGCTCAGTTACATGTCTTGATTTCAAGTTGTGGCCGAACTGATTTTGTAATTGAATAGCCCCGCTATAGGGCATTGAACTTATATGACATCATGATCTTGACCTCATGACCTTTGGGTGCTTGACCTCAGAAGTGTACCAGGGGTGCTACTGTAGGTCCAAGGTAACCTATGTAAATCACAGTGCTGGGAATCGATTTAAAAAACTAATTAATCACACCCATTTGTTATACAGTTAATTGTGATTAATCGTGATTAAGTACTGAAAACTAATTAATGAGTTAACTGTGGTTAGTTGCTAAAATTACAATGAAACCAGAATGAAAAAGGCAAAAGGTATTTTGGCCAACTTTTTTATTACTTTTTAACTGCAACAGCTCCGTTTTTAACAAAGCACCAAATGAGCTTCAAATTTGTGCAAACTGCATATTTATAGCATGAAAAGCTCATATAGTTCAGGTAAAATGTCACAAAGCCACAAAGATAATAATTATAGAATTATAGTTGTTTCTAAGTGGACAGCATTTCTGCAATAACAGAATTACAAATAATAAACTGATGGTGGTTAATGTGGCGTTGCTAACTGTGCACAGTATCCCAGACTAATAGTTTATTACTGTAGCCTAAATTTACTAATCCAGTGGGATATATATATAAAAAAAACACTAAACTGCTTTTGTCCATTTCATTCTGATGTGCTGATAATATAAAATCATAAACTTTTAACATCTTACTCCTTGAAAGTAGCTCAAAACCGGTCCATTTCACTATAGCTCCATGGTGGTGATAGCACTTGTTGCTAACTTCCAAGAAAATTTTGCTCCCCATATGCTGCCATTGTTGTAAAAAAAAAAAAAAAAGTGGTCCATTGGAGTGAACTGAGCTGACACCACGTTGTCTATCTCTAGTCCAAAGAAGTGAACATTCTCCAACAGAAAAGAGTGAACGTGCTCTGGCTAGCCTCGCGCTAACTTGTGGTTAGCCAACAAAGCTTGCTGAAGAGATTCATTCCCCGTGGTCACTCATTTCAATGTCTAATTAAATGTAACCTGCACTCCAAACATCCACATAGTATGACAGCAACACTCCAACAAACTGATTTGAACACCCAGACTTAAACAGAATTAGGGGTTCGTGCATGGGCTTCACTCTACTGTGAAGCTCTATTGTGTGTCGCATCAAAGACTATCCGGGCGGGACAGTTCTGGGTTTCAGAGTTCTGCTACAACAGGATGTGTGGTGGAGGCGTTAATTTGCATATTTAAAAAAAAATCAACTGTACTACTGCATTTCATTGCATTAATATTCCCAGCATTGGTAAATAGTTTGGTGAACCCAGCTTCATCAGTTATCGAGTTAAAGTGCAACACACAGACATGACTGCCCAGTAAAAATTCATGTTGATAACTTCTCATTATTACATTTTAATTTCTGCTCTGAATAGCTGATAATTTCCTGAACAAGCATTACACTTTGTAGATTTAACTACCATAAATTTTGTCAAATGACAACTTTCTATGACATCTGCCCTATTTATTTCAGTCTTATACTTTGCTCCATTGTCAAATGTTTCTTGCTGGAATCCTTTACACTCATCCTGATTTAAACCTTGCTCAACTCTGAACATTTTGTCTGATAGTGGAGTTCAATCTACAGGGGAGCACACAGAAGCAAGGAGAGCTACTGCACATCAAAAAGACAGAATAACATAAAGGGCAAAGTTAGGAAGAGGAGCACAAAACATTATTTTTGGCAGCCTCTCCAGGCACCCCCATCAGTCACTCTCATTACCATCCAATTGTGAGAGAAGGGCTACTCCATCCGACATAGTGGAACATAACCTGGCAGCTGCAGCACTGTAGGACGAGCCAGGACTTACTCACTCAGGCAGGTCCATGCTTTTGGCCACTTCCCTATGCAATTGTGTTGCTTGAAAATATAATTTCACAGTTATACATACTCACAATTTTCATCATCTGCCACTGAATGTGCATCAAATAACAACTGCCCTATTTAATTCCAGTTCAGCTCTATTATGGTATCAAACACCTGGTGTTTATAATTATTTCAATGATTTTCACACTTCACATAACAGCTACCTTCAGCAAGGCCTTGTTTTTATAACCGCCTTTGACCTCTACTTATGCATACACACGTGTGGGCTTTAAACAAAGGTAAACCCAGCCTTTAAATTCAACAGTTCATAACTGCAAGACCAATTTCCTCAAAGACCCCGGTTACATGGTCACAATAAACCGATTACTGGGAATAAACTGATAATGACAATAATCAGTTTTGTTGTGTTTACATGCAGCGGATAAACAGATTATTGGAGGGTCAACCACCTGAGTTAATCACCCCGGTTACATGGCCATTATCAGATCATTCTGTTTACATGAGCACTTGAATAATCAGATAACTGCAGAAATCCAATCATAACTGGTTTATTGGTGTACATGTAAACGGTCAAAGAAGCAGGAATGATTATTTCAACTTAACCACTGTAAACAAAGAATAAGATTTTGGTTTTGATTGAACAATGCTTTATAAGAGAAGTATTATATAAAAGTATCAAGTTTTAAAATTATATCTATTATCAATTTATTGCAGGCAAAGTAACCTTTGCAAGCTTCTTAGTGACAGAGTAGAGTTCCCCGACTAGCTGAATAAATTAATAAATAAATCCCGGATTGAACTGGGTTTGAACCGTACTTCCCTCCTTAAACGATATGTTTCCCGATATGAATAAAATCTAGACTGCTGCTTTCAAACTCCCACCAAGACATTATTCAGTGTTCAACTTAGGAAAGGTTTTATTTATTATTGAATAAGGCAGTTCACTTAATTTTGCTCAAGAGAAAGTTCAAAAGTTTCTAAATGCATAATGAAAAACAGGGTACTTGCAGCAGATCCCTCTGATTTGTTCTGCTTTGGAGTTTGTTTTTTTTTTCCTGTTCATATTCAAAAGAAACTCTTTTATCAGGGTTGATGTGAACACTTAAAAGACGATCGGGATTAGAAGCGTGGCTCTTGCCGACAGTCAAGTTAATAAAAAACTCGAGACAGAAGTGAGTCACAAAAGGTAACGTGACCACAGCACAGTGTGAGTCAAAAGCTTACTTTTCCTGTGGTATTTAGAGAATCATCGCACATCGTCTCTCATCCGAGTGTTCTGAGCCTAACTGTGGTGCTTTGACTTCTTATCCTCAGAGCACTGCAGATACCCAACAAGACATGAGCTGTCTGCAGTTCTTATACCTAAAGTGCTAATAGTGAATGGCAGCGGTAAACGAGAATACAGTGAAAGAGAAAAAGACAAGAACATGTAGGGAGAATCTGAGGCATTACAAAGACAATAACAACACGAACTCCAACATACAATAATAAGATCCTGTAAGATCGTTTCTCAGCGTACGTTTGATAACACATTTATTGCCACGGATGAAGTGTATTCACTACCAATGAAACATGTTCATGCATCTTGCAAGAGTGAATGAAGGTGATGAAAGAGAAATCTGGCAATTAATTCTTTTAAAGGATTTCATTCATCACTCTGCATTGTACTGCCCGTTACTGAAGATGCTGTGATGCTTTGCAAGGCTTTTTCTTATTTTCTTCCTTCGATACCCAGGATGACACAGTATGGAATAAAAACTTGTATCTTTTTTTCTCCACTGAATGATCTCTAATTGATGTTTTCTCAAAGAGTACATTTATATCTCTATAGGAGAAGTCTCCAACAAAGTACTGCCAACTGAAGAAATAATTTAATTATTAAATATTAACAATTGCCAACTATAGTACAAGTATATGAAGAGAGAGAAGGGCTCTTGAGAGAATCTCACGAAAAACCATGTTGGTCTTTCTGTGTGATTTAGGACAGTGTTTTTCAACCAGCTGTCATCGGATCCCAGGGGGTCTGTGAGATAATATTTAGGGTCCCGTGGGAAATTGTCTAATTTCTTCTTCTTCTTGTTCTTCTTCTTCTGCCTCCATCCCACATTATTTCATTTCTTAGTTGGTCCAAAAAACTGCAAATAATTTGACATTGTTGTGCATGGGTGCCTGCAGTTGCTCCCCCATGTCAGTGGGCGGCAGCACATACACAATCCCACATCTTCTTCTTCCTCTTCTTCCTCCTCTCAATGGAAAATGCACCCCCATACGCTCCCCCTTCCCCCGGAGAGGTGGGGCTGCCTTCACAACCCCAGTAGCCGCGTTGCATCTACTGTGGAAATCACACAAAATAATATGCCACCATGTCTGAGCCCACCACACTATCTGGATCAGAAAATGCCACCACCTTCCCCAGAAACTGTATCCTGACATTGTCTGCCCCAGCAGCAAACCAGCGATGGTTACAAAACCATCATGGAGGTCCGCTAGTGTTACGCCAAGAAAAGCTCCCCCTTCGTAGTAGAGCATGCCGAAGGAGAGACATCTTCCAGTAAGTGGCTGTCTCATTTTTAAACTAATTCATTCTCCCAGCAATGGCAGAACACCATGTCAAGCAAACTCCTGGTCTGACTTGACCAAATCTAACTCACGGAGATGTGAACTTGTGTGCACTCACATCGCCCGGAGAAAATGTGTATCTGTTCACGTATAAAGTCACTGACTTTGTATATGATCATACTGCATTTCACACTGAGTATAAACAAATTACAAGACTAAATTGTCATAGTATATGCTGTAATAGGCTACATTATGTCATATTTTATAGCATTTCTGGGTGTTGGGGTTTTTTCAATGTAAAAAGGGTACTGTGGCTCAAAAAAAAAAAGAATAAGAAAAACACTGATTTAGAACATGGCAGAAAAAAACAATATTTTAAAAGGCTTTTTTTCTTACACCAACAGCATTAATGCACTGCACCAGAATTGCTAAAATCAAGAGGACATTGGCAACCAAGGATTTCTGACTGATGAAGCTGCTAATGAAGCATTCAGCTCCAGAGGCTGGTAACTATATAAATAAAGAAACATGGTAGGTGAGAGAGTTTGAATTCAGAGGAAGGTCAGTGTGTGGGCGTGCACAGCCTTTATATTTATGTTGTCTAGGCACATATCCATTATCTTGTCTTAAAATGTTTTTCGCTGTATTTATCTAATAACAATTATTTCCTTTAAAAATGCCACATGTAATTCAACGTTTATTACATGGCATGTATTAAAGGTCCCATTCACTGCACTTTTCCCACATTTTGACAGCTCCCGCAGGTCTTTATGACATGTTTGTGATATAATTTCAGTCAGATTGCCTTTAAATATTTCATTATTGCAGTAGCATTATGAATCATCGTTTACAGCCTTAAAGTGCGTTCAGACCAAATGCGAAAGCGTGATGTGAATACATGTAAAGTTAATGTAAACATGCGGAAAACATGCAAATTTCGGCATTTGCGTGCCCGAGGGATTTGAGTAAAGTATCAAAACTGGAGAGTAAACTAGTTTGAAAATGAGACTGCCACCCACCTGCAGACAGACGGACGGGGAGCTCTGCAGCTGAATCGGCGTGTCGGAGTATTCCACTCACAGACTCCTGCCGTGGATGTGCCAATGAGGGCTAGCAGGCTCACAGTGTAAACAACCGTCATCCAGGTGAAGTTTTGGAGGCAGGGACAATTTTTCCAGGTAAACCTAAACATGACGGTGTTTCGGGGATTTCCACAGCAGGTAGAACACAGCTGCAGAAGTTATAAAAGCAACTCCACCCATCTGCAACTCGCTCAGGTGGTGAATTCATGTCTATTTGCATGTTTACATCGAGTTAACATATAATCGCGCAGCACGAAAAATTTGCACCTTCGCATTTGGTCTGAACGTACCCTTACTCATTTCAGTGCATGTCTCTTTAAATTCCTAAGAGCCACGTTTAACTTTGCCACGTTACCGTCAGTCTGCTCCAGGGCAGCTGTGGCTACAGTAGTAGCTTACACTACTATTGTCTGTCTGTGGAGTGAATGAATGTGTTCACTGTAAAGCGTCTTTGAGTGTCCATGAAAAGTGCTATATAAATCCGATGCATCATTATTATTATTATTATTAACTCCAGCTTCCCTCTTACATCATTATAGCTAATCTTAGCTGGCTAGCTTCTAGCTCAGGTGTGAGCCTGAGCCAACTAACTTAAATCTGTCTCAAAGAATTTATAAAATAATGCATTATTGGTGGACAGGAGTGTGTGATTTCAGTGGTTGATAGGATATGACCATTCTCTGGAGTAGAATAAGCACAGAAACATTTGTGAATGAGTGGCTAAACTGCTCACTACCACCCACCTAGCCAAGTTAATGCTAACGGATCAATGTAACAAAACAAATATAACAAAATAAGCCAGAATGACGAGAGATATATTATCAACTGTGAATTACTGAAACAGATAGAAACAGGGATATTTATTAGGGTGACTGAAATCTAAAGAAAATAACAATATAAACTCCGCTCACAAGCCCTGAAACCTTGACTGAGGTCCCAGCTCATCTACGTTTGGGACAGACCGCTATGCTGGTCAATAATAGAGCAGTGGCACGTAGCAAAACTGGCTTTAACTTTTTGTGGTGTAGACAAACAAACCCGAAAAAGTTAAAACGGCTAATCAGACACAGAAACTGCTGTGTGTTTTTTCAAGAGAAGTGAGCATTTTGATGCTTTTTTCAAGAATCACAGACCAACAGATGCCTTTCAGAAGGTTAAAACTTTCTGAAAAACACAATTTTTCATTGAATGGGACCTTTAATGAACTGAATCCTTTATATCTTAAAATAAATAATTAAAAAGGTTTAAAAATGTATTTTACTTAAATAAAAAAAACTGAAATACAGTAGTACCCCCCTTCAGAAGCTACTTTTTGTTCATAACTATTTGAATGAATTTAGTTTTATCTGAATTTCTATATTTCATAACGTTCATGGATTCAGATATAAATGTATTAAAGGTCAAAACAATTTAAAGTAATCAATTGAAATTTATGAATTTTATTAACCAAATTTAAATATGACATGTTGTGAAAAAAGCAAGATTACTGTACATATAATGTAACAATTTAACATTGCATTGATTTATACCAAATACATAAACTTGTTACCATTAATTTGAATTGCCATAGCTTTATTTGTGAGATTGCAGAACAATTAATAATTGTTATTTGTATTTTTAACTGACAAACAGACTTCACACCAATTTTATTAGCATGCTTGATATGAAACCTCTTAAATACTAATAGATGAAAATTGTTGCACAATTAAAATGTGTAAAAAAAACTGAAAAGGTCAGATTTTTTTCTGATTAGCCCATTTAGAAACAGTTTTCATCAACTCAGTCATAATTTATTTCAATTAAGTTTAAAGGTTTATAATTCTAAAACCAAATCAAATGAAAATGTTAATAGGGTTCATGATACTTTTTAATGCTTGGTCGACAACAACAATTCACACGCTCAATGATAAAAAACAGCGGATTTGGAAAATGCTGGAAATGAACAAACCCATCTCAGTTATCTCAGTTTTCTAAATGGTTCCTGAAGCATCGGAGCCTTGTTTGGAAAGCAGCACTTTTGGATCAGATCAAATCAGGACACACAGGAGCAGAAAGGCTTATTTTACAGTTAATTTCACCAACTATCAGAAAATTTTCTAGGTTACATCGTTTCTGTAAATGTCAGAAGTTCGAGTTGCCATTCATCCTAACACTGAGGATGACCTTGGCTTAGAAAATTCAATTTTCACTTGCTACATGGGTAATCCTAAAGCATCTAATTTCCATTTAAATAAAAAACAAAAACTGTGAAGTTGTCAGGCCAGTCTTGTGACTGTCAAAATATAATTTCTTCAGCCCTCCTAAGCATACTCTATCTGAACACCAATTTTTCTCCTACTTGACATCTTAAAGGAGTGAGGTTGCATCCCTGCCAATCAAATTAGAACAAAAAGCCAGTCCCTTACACCCTGCTGTGATGTGTAAAACAGCCGCTGCCTGTTTTACGACTGATGTACACCAATAATCTCTACCAAGGCATAACTAATCCCAAATTAGTTGTGCTGGGTTACTGACTAGGTCACAGTGGTCTCTGATGAATAAGGTAATAACCTGTCTTTACATCAATAAATGCAGTAATTAAAGTGGACCGATTATCGTACACGCAGTCAGGCGTGTGCAATCCCTATTCACCTATTAAAATTGTGGCAGCGTATACCGTCAAAGCTTTCAGCTCAAGATAGTGTTACATCAAGGTCTTTAAAATGAGATTTTTCCATTTTTGCCAAACGTAACAAAGACATCTCCCTATTCCAGAAGACTGAATTTGAACATGGCAAAATAAATAAATCCAATTAACTCTGAAAGACTTGATTCAACTCAGGCACCTCAGCTACCCAAATGTGTAGTTTTCCAGCAAGACCGGACCAAATTTACACCTCTGTTCTGTATGCCGAGTGTGCCGCTGGTGTTGCAGAGCCTGTGAGACAGGTAAAGAGATCTTGTGATGGTCGTACTGTGCATGCTCTGCATTCTAACAAGGAGCAAACTTCTCTCCGACCCTGTATCATCACATGTGGTGCATAATAATTTTGCATTTACGTTGAGCCTTGTGACAGCCATGAACACTGTATAAAGGAGGCAGAAGCACATCGCACATGTACATGCAGACTAGACGATAGCTATTTAAAAGTCCTTATTAGAGCAATAAACAGTCAGTTAATAGGTGGGTAATTAGCACAGAAAAAAGTGGAGTTGGTCTTCCAAATCTAAATGAATTTGTTTTATGCAGCTATAAATCTAGTCCCCACGTCCCGCGTTAACCACTTGCACTCCGTTGTTCTGCGGGCGGGCAAGTCTCTGCGTCCTAGGGCGCACGAGGGCGCACGAGAGCGCACTCGTGCGCCCTCGTGCGCATGACGCATGACAAGGATATTGATGGTGGTGGTGTAGGTGGTGTGGCCTCCAAGCGCCACTGAAAAAAAAATCTGCAAACACAGCCGCGAACAGATTAGTTCATCTGATTGACCTCTCATTCGACTAATAAGAGCCTTGAATTGGGTTTCTGAAACCTTGAAGAACCAATGAATGAAAACCTAGGAAGGAGGACCCGCCTCCCAACGCTTTGAATGCAGTGAGCCAATTGAAGCAGAGAAGTTCGTGAGCTGTTTTTTTTTAAGGCTAGGTGAAGACTGGCTGCTGCAGCGGATCAAAAAAGGACACAGGAAGAGCTCCACAGACCCAGCAGCATGGAGACCATCCACAAATGCAACCTGTGTGACAGGGAGTGCCATTCGTGGATCGGCATGTTCGGCCACAGGCGGTGCTTATTTTGTATTGGTTCCAGCAGAGTAGACGTTATGATTTCTTCCATGGTCATTATAGACCGACGGAGGCTGACGACAAAGGCTGAGTGACACACACGCCTTCGCCAGTTTTTTTTAATTACTACTGTTATTTGTTTTGAAAAATCGTTCGCCAAAAACCGCAATCATGGAAGCACAAAACCGCAATAATGGAATTATGTTTTGATCGAGTCGCGAGACCAGAACCAGAGCGGACCAGCATCGCGTTCGTCTGACAATGAGGAAGAGAAGTTCGCCAAGACTCCGCTGTGAAGAGGTAAGGTGTTATAAGCTAAATTATTCTCTATCCCTGAAAATTGTAATCCAAAATGACTTTTGACCGATCAGTAAATTACAGCTGTGCGGTTCACGAAGTCTGAAGTTCGTGCGCCGCGGTACAAGGGGTTGCTCGCAGTGTACAGGCTGTGAACGCCCCCCCCCCCACCCCCGCTATTCTTCTGCAGCGAGGTGGGGGGGGAGCCGCGGTGACTGCACTGCTGTCCTACATCACCACATAAGGCTAATCCGTTGTGTAGCGATGGCTAAAGTCCATCCTCTGTAGCGCCCCCCCCCCTACTGTGTGGGGGGGGGCGCTGTGACAGCGTTGCTGTAGAAACATGCAACGAGTGTAATCTGTCATGTAGCGAGGGCCGAACTCTGTCCTTGGTAGCGGGGGGGGACGACCCCCCCCCCCCACACACACACACAGACACAGCCCTGAGTGTAACCTTTCCTTTGAGCCTAAAATGAAGCTTCTACATTGAATTATTCAAAAGTTACAGACGTTTTTCCAAACTGTGCCATTTGGCACAATTTGGCACAGTTCCATAACGCCTGGGAACAGCCTGAGAACAAAGCTGTGTAAAATATTCATTTTTTGTGGTATTGTTACCAAATTTGGATCTCAGCTGGATAACACTTGGTTCTACATTTCTGTTGCATTTTCCAGCCGGATCGGACAGCTGTGTGTTATTTACAAGCATTTGTATCCAAAAAAACACTGTGTCCAAATTTTTTTTCTTCAAGTTCAGTATGTTTAGATGACTGTAACTCAGTGGCCGGAGCACGTAGAGAGATTATGTTTTTTTTCCCAAAAAATTCAAAGTGTTTTCTTTTAAATGAGACCAACCCCATGAAGATGCTGCAAAGGGTTGAATAACAGCTTTCGATTTACTTTGAGCACGTTATTTTTTGGCATTTTTAGGAAAATTGCCCGGAGTGCAAGTGGTTAAGCAATGTTTCTGTGAGCTTTTCTTACTTCTTTGGGCAGGGTTGGGCTCTGTAATTTTCACTTTTCTTTCCGTCATCATTTCTTTATTTATTTCTTTTTTTCCACAGTGTGGGTGAAGCAAAGCTATTTGAGCCTTTAATGGTGCCTAACGGCTTCACACTGAGAGGGAGAGAGAACAAAAAACTGTTTAAATGTGAGTTTGGATTAGATTTTCCTGCCAGGTCTTCTGCTGTATGTTTGTGATTTTGTGAATTCATGATAAGTTATTATCTACTTGGTACCACTCTTCATGAGAATTCTTGCTTTTAGCAACTGTTTGATTCCTCTTTAATAATAAAATTCATATTCTATTGTGCTTGCAAAAAAAACAACATAAATCTGGATATTGGTGAAAATGTTGAATTGCTGTTTCTCGCTGTGCTCTGTATTGCAGGATTGATATTTCCACCTTACCTACATGTTACAATTGTAAACATAAATCTCCTGGCAGCAGCTGGGTAGATTAGCTTGCCACAGAGAATTTAAACAGGTGCAAACAAACGGTGTAAAACTCTGTATAAAAACTCTGTTTTTGCATGCTAAAAAATGTATGCAAAAAATATTAAGTGATGAGGTCTGGAGCCAGAGGAAGTACTGAGAAGGACTGAGATGGACAAGTTGTTTCTTTCTTCAAAATCCAAGTTAGCAAGCTGCTGATATTACATTTTACAATATTTGTTTAGGTCAACAAAACCTCAACCCACGATTGTTCGTTCTCTAACTTCTCTCCAACTTCTTCCACTCCCCAGCCTCTCTTTTGATGCCTTCCTGAGCCTCTCTGACATGTAGTCTACTCACGGTGGATGTATTAACATTTTCTACATAGCAATAAAGGCCTCCAAGAAGGTTCCTTGTTAGTGGAGTACACACCAATACAGTGGTGTGAAAAAGTGTTTGCCCACTTCCCAATTTCTCATTTTCTTGTATGTTTGTCACGCTTAAATGTTTCAGATCATCAAACAAATTTAAATATTAGACAAAGATAACACCAGTGGTGAGGGGGGCCATTAAGCTGAAGAAGGAGTCCTATCAAGCTTGGTTGGCTTGTGAGACTCCCAAAGCAGCTGAGGTGTACTGGCAGGCCAAGTGGAGTGCAGCTCGGGTGGTTGCTGAAGTAACAACTCGGGTATGGGAGGAGTTTGGTGAAGCCATGGAACAAGACTTTCGGTCGGCCTCGAAGAGATTCTGGCAAACTGTCCAGCGGCTCAGGAGGGGGAAACAGCACCCTGTCCACACTGTGTATGGTGCAGATGGGGCGCTGCTGACTTCGACTGGGGATATCGTGGAGTGGTGAAAGGAATACTTCGAGAATCTCCTCAATCCCACTGACACGCCTTCCACAGAGGAAGCAGGGCTCGTGGACGAGGGGGATGACTCGCCTATCACAGAGGCTGAGGTTGCCAAAGTGGTTAAAAAACTCTTTGGTGGCCAGTCCCCAGGGGTGGACGAGATTCGCCCTGAGTACCTCAAGGCCCTGTTGTAGGGCTGTCATGGTTGACATGCCTCTACAACATTGCGTGGAGGTCGGAGGCAGTGCCCTTGGCATGGCAAACCGGGGTGGTGGTTCCTCTCTTCAAGAAAGGGGACCGGAGGGTGTGCTCCAACTTTAGAGGGATCACACTCCTCAGCCTCCCTGGGAAGGTCTATGCCAAGGTACTGGAGAGGAGAGTCCGGCCGTTGGTCAAACCTCGGATTCAGGAGGAGCAATGTGGTTTTCGTCCTGGCCGTGGCACATCAGACAAGCTCATTAGCCTCTTAAGAATCCTCGAGGGTTCATGGGAGTTTGCCCAACCAGTTTACATGTGTTTTGTGGACTTGGAGAAGGCATTCAACTGCGTCCCTCATGGTTTTTTGTGGGTAGTGCTTAGGGAGGATGGGGCATCGGGCTTGTTATTACAAGCTATCCGGTCTCTATACATCCGTTTTGAAAGTTCGGTTCATATTGCCAGCACTTGGTCGGATTCATTCCCAGTGAGAGTTGGACTCCGCCAGGTCTGCCTTTTGTCACCGATCCTGTTCATAAATTTTATGGACAGGATTTCTAGGCGCAGCCAGGGAACGGAGGGTGTCATTCTTGGTGACCACAGGATCTCATCTCTGTTTGCAGATGATGTTGTCCTGTTGGCTTCATCCAGCAATGACCTACAGGTCTGACTGGGACGGTTTGCTGCTGAGTGTGAAGCGGCTGGGATGAGAATCAGCACCTCCGAGTCTGAGTCCATGGTCCTCAGCTGGAAAAAGGTGGATTGTCCTCTCCGGGTTGAGAATAAGCTCCTGCCCCAATTGGAAAAGTTTAAGTATCTTGGGGTCTTATTCACGAGTGAGGAGAGAATGGAGCAAGAGATTGACAGATGGATCGGAGCAGCATCTGCAGTGATGCAGACGTTGTACTGGTCTGTTGTGGTGAAGAGGGAGCTGAGCTCTAAGGCAAAGCTGTTGATTTAACGGTCAATCTACGTTCCTACCCTCACCTATGGTCATGAGCTTTGGGAAATGACCGAAAGAATGAGATTGCGGATACAAGCGGCTGAAATGAGCTTTCTTTGTAGGATTGCTGGACACAGCCTTAGAGATAGGGTGAGGAGCTCAAGGAGCCAGTTGAGGTGGTATGGGCATCTGATCAGGATGCCTCCTGGACCCTTCCCACTTGAAGTGTTTCGGGCACGTCCCACTGGGAGGAGACCTCGGGGCAGATCCAGGACTCGCTGGAGAGACTATGTCTCCCAGCTGGTCTGAGAACACCTTGGTATCATCTCTGAAAAGCTTTAGCAGGTGGCTGGGGAGAGGAAAGTCTGGGCTTCTCTGCTTGAACTGCTGCCTCCGCAACCTGGACCTCCGGAAAAGCGGTAGAAGATGTATGGATGGATGGATGGACCAAGATAGCACAGGTAAACACAAAATGCAGTTTTTAAATGAAGGTGTTTATTATTAAGGGCAAAAAAAAATCCCAACCTACATGGCCCTGTGTGAAAAAGTGCCCCCCCCCCCCCCGTTAAAACATAAATTAACTGTGGTTTATCACATCTTTGGAAAGCTGAATTCAATTTCTCTAGTCACACCCAGGCCTGATTACTCCCACACCTGTTCTCAATCAAGAAATCACTTAAATAGGACCTGCCTTACAAAGTGAAGTAGATCGAAAGATCCTCAAAAGCTAGACATCATGCTGCGATCCAAAGAAATTCAGGAACAAATGAGAAACATTTCTAAAGCTTTGGGACTCCAGTGAACCATAGTGACAGCCATTATCCACAAATGGCGAAAACATGAAACAGTGGTGAACCTTCCCAGGAGTGGCCGACCAACCAAAATTACCCCAAGAGCGCAGTGGTGACTCATCCAAGAGGTCACAAAAGACCCCACAACAACATCAGAAGAACTGCAAGCCTCACTTGCCTAAGTTAAGGTCGATGTTCATAACTCCAACATGAGAAAAAGAAAAATGGCTTGCATGGCAGAGTTCCAAGATGAAAACCACTGCTGAGCAAAAAGAACATAAAGGCTCATCTCAGTATTGCCAGAAAACATCTTGATGATCCCCAAGACTTTTGGGAGAATACTCTGTGGACTGATGAGACAAAAGTTCAAGTTTTTGGAAGGTGTGTGTCTCATTACGTAAAAGTAACACAGCATTTCAGAAAAGGAACATCATACCAACAATAAAATATGATGGTGGTAGTGTGATGGTCTGGGGCTGTTTTGCTGCTTCAGGACCTGGAAGACTTGCTGTGGTAAATGGAACCATGAATTCTGCTGTCGACCAAAAAAATCCTGAAGAAGAATGTGCGGCCATCTGTTTGTGACCTCAAGCTGAAGCGCACTTGGGTTCTGTAGCAGGACAATGATCCAAAACACACCAGCAAGTGGCTTAAGAAAAACAAAATGAAGACTTTGGAGTGACCTAGTCAAAGTCCTGACCTGAATCCGATTGAGATGCTGTGGCATGACCTTAAAAAGGCGGTTAATGCTCAAAAACCCTCCAATGTGGCTAAATTACAACAATTCTGCAAAGATGAGTGGGCCAAAATTCCTACACAGCGCGGTAAAAGACTCATTGTCAGTTATCGCAAACACTTGATTACAGTTGTTGCTGCTAAGGCTGGCCCAACCAGTTATTAGGTTTATGGGGCAATCACTTTTTCACACAGGGCCATGTAGGTTTGGATTTTTTTTACCCTTAACAATAAACATCTTCATTTAAACCTACATTTTGTGTTTACTTGTGTTATCTTTGTCCAATATTTAAATTTGTTTGATGATCTGAAACATTTAAGTGTGACAAACATGACAAAAAATGAGAAATCACGAAGGGGACAAACACTTTTTCACACCACTGTGTATATATATATATATATATATATATATATATATATATATATACTGTATATATATATATATATATATATATATATATATACTGTATATACATACATACATACTGTACATACATACATACATAGATGAGAGGTTTCTACTGCTCTTCTACCCCCTTTACACAGGGGTGGAGATTGTTGAGAGAAAAAAATGGCCAGATCTCTCAAAGATCTCTCAGCAATTGCCACAATCTCTCAGTGATCTTCCAATGATCTTCACAGTTGCCACAGTCTCCTCAAAGCTTTGACTCAGTCCAAAACAATCTCTCTATGATTACCAAAGGGAAGCAATCTCTCAAGGTGTTGAAGGAGTGCTCAACGATCTTGTCCATCTCCCAAAGACTTCCCAATAATCTCTCAGCAATCTATCTCTATCTTCGGGGCGTTCACTGAAAAATCACTAAAAGATCTTTGCAAGATCAATGAGATCATTGAGCAGTCAAGGAACAATTTAGAACGCAGGCAAATGCCTGAAAGTGGATTTTCTTCTTCTTTTAAAAGTACAGTAGATAGCAATTGAATCAGTGAATTCAAAAGGGGCCCAAGTCCCCTTTGAAAAAGTGTGGACTTGGGCCCTTTTTGAATTCACCGATTCAATTCTTTGTGTGTTTTTTAAGTGCCAAACTGGCTGGCAACTAATTGTAATAAGAATTTAATCATTTTTTCATTCCAACCAGTTTTGCAATAATTCTGGGTTTTATTGCAAAACTGGTTTGTCATGAATTGCCCTTTGGGGCAGAGAGGCGAGACCCACGTGCTGAACTGTGAGTTTGTGAAATTTATTGAAAAAACAACAAACATAGAGTACCACACAGTGCGCTAAATACAAAAAACACAAACAAGAGAGCAGATTTACTGACACAGCATACCAGAGCAAAGTGGGGCTCTGGTGGAGATGAGGAGAACTCAAACAAGACTGTGGCAACCAGAAATGAACATAACTGCCCTTAAATAGGGTAAAAAAAAACAATTTACATAATCAATGACAGGTGTGTGTCACATAAGCGGGCAGAAGGAAACAATGATACACAATCAGGACCACCTGGGAGCAGTTAGAGGGGAGCAAAGCCGAAGCTGACAGCTGACAGGGCAACGCCCACACAGAGCACCACATCATTGACAGCTGTCAACCAGCAAAAAAACAACAGTAAAGATATAAAGAATAAAATATCAACCAAAGCAGACTAAAATATAAATGTAAATTGATACAAAATAAAAGTGTAACAAAACTAAAACATAAATAGAAAAATAGCAAACAGTACACAAATGACAGAAACCCAAAAGGCTGCACGGTGGCGCAGTGGTTAGCACTGCGGCAGCACAGTTTTACTCTCGGCCGGGGGATCGCGGGGATCATGAGATCGTGGGTTCGATCCCTGCCCCCGGCCAACAGTGATCTGTGTGGAGTTTGCATGGTCGCCCTGTGTTGCAGGGGTTTACTCCGGGATTTCTCCGGTTTCCTCCCACATGCTAAAAACATGCAGGTTAGGGATATGGGGCGCTTGCGCATGCAGCGACCGGCAGCTGGTGGCTTGTCACCAGACTGCAAAGCAAATCTACCTACAGGTACAAAATAAGTACAAAAAAAATAATATATATATATAAATATAAGGAAAAAAGCCATGAGACCGAGCCTGATGGAAACCTCCAGTGCTCGGCTCATGACATGGTTGTAAAATTGCTGTACACAGATGGAGAAATGTGAACTGTCATAAAGAGTTACCACACTAAAATAAAAGGCAAGACAACACTAGATAATCACTATTTAACACGTGCTATAAAGTGGGCACATTGGAATCACAAATAAAAGTTACAAAAGATCACCCTCAGTGTAATCTGTCAAAATGACAGCCTTCAGATTTTTCTGTCACTGGAAAAAAAAAACTCTAAATGACAGACAATTTCCAGTTAACACAACCTTTTTCTATATTAGTTTGAGGACTTGCTGAAAACATCTTGGCACTATGTTAAAAGCGGTTATAGTTTTCACTTTACAATGCACCCTGTATTTAGGAAGCAAACCCGAATTCATGGCATAGATAGGGCACAGGGTGCAGCAGTACACTGCAGGATTGGGCTAATGGTGTCTTTATGGCTCCTGCTCCAGGCACTGTCTGGGCTGCTTTGTAAAGTAGGTAATAAGTTTACTTCCTAATTTATGCACCTTAGGCCATCTTAAGGTATTTATGAGGTGATCTTGGTCTTTACCTACAAAGTGCAGGAAAAATTACACACCAATATAGTTAACTGATTATGTTTGTGGCTTGTTTTTCCACCTTCATCAGCAAATTATGAGTGCATTTTACTTTTTTTTTATTGTGAGCAGTGCATAGAGAACACAAACAAAGGAAAGCAGAAGTAAATATGTTTTTTCAATCATCTTTTTTTAGTTGGAAAAAAAGTATCTTGTAAAGAAATTAGTAAATGTAGCAACATTGTCAACTTTTGGGGGTCAGTTTGTGACTTTACAAACATAAATCTGTTGCATCAGTTTTTCACAATGACTTATTATTAATCCACGTTGTGCACATGATTTTTTAAAATTACATTTTCAAAAGCATTTTTTTTAAAAGCTTTTAGCAAACTACTGTCAGACATTTTAGTAATGAGCTTTAGCTGTACACCTTGGGGTAGTGAGACTCACTTTCAGAGTGGCAGTTAAATGATGCAGACTGGCCCTCTGTCTCACAGGTCTGAATAAGTGGCATACAAAGACACATTCCTCAAGGAAAATAAGACAACTACCACAACTGGCATAGAAGCTCTTGCTGTACTGGCCTGTTTTATTGATATGTTGTGCTACTTTAAAAACTTCTTATATTGACTATTTTAAACCTTGGCTTTTTTTCTCAGACTTGTGAGGCGAGGAAGTGATAAACTGTCAGTACGGACAGCTGAATATTATCATGAAAAGGACTAAAGGAGAGTAAAGCTTGATTATAAAGAGATCTAATTGTTTTTAAAGTTGTCTGGCTTGCTTGAGACCAACAAGAGATACAATAGTTAATATGAGAAAGTATTATTGCATTCAAATATACTGTTGATGATTCCTGTGTGACAGAGTTTCTGATACGTCAAAAAAATATCAATATTTCAATGTATTTTCTTAATGCGCTTCTTAAATGCTAGAGCTGGGTCCAAGATCACACCTAAG
This sequence comes from Pholidichthys leucotaenia, assembly GCA_020510985.1. Taxonomy (NCBI): domain Eukaryota; kingdom Metazoa; phylum Chordata; class Actinopteri; order Cichliformes; family Pholidichthyidae; genus Pholidichthys; species Pholidichthys leucotaenia. The sequence goes on along the minus strand of CM035836.1, from coordinate 404,336,440 downwards.
TATTTAACGTCCTATACATTATTAATTTTTGACCACTAGCATAAATATTTGGAAAGGTGTTTTGGCTACATTTCCTAGTGAAATACATTGTAACAGTCTTTGCAATGTTCAGTCTAAGACAAGAAGATTTAAGCCAGTCCAAAACATTGTCCATTACAAGTGACAATCTGGAAGCCACTTGATCAGCTTGCTGCCCATGTAGGAAAATAACTGCATCATCTGCGTACATTAAAATTTCTACATCATCACACACTGACGGAAAATCATTAATATACAAGCTGAATAAAAGTGTCCCCAATATTGATCCTTGTGGTCCTCCCATATTACAGGCTTTTGACACAGACTGACAATTTTATCTACTGTAATATATTGGATGATAAATTATAATTCATGAGCTTTGCAAGAAGTACTGAATGACTGACTGTGTCAAAAGCCTCATACAAGTCCAAAAACACTGCTCCTACTACCCCTCCTTTATCTAAATTAGGTCTGATAACCTCTGTAAAAGCATGCAGTTTCAGTAGAATGATTTATTCTAAATCTGAATTGCTAGGATGTAGAAAAAAATTATTATAATTATTTGGTCAAAATATTCAGAAAAGAGGTACTAATCAGCTAATGGTAATACTTAGATATGACATGTTTACATACACTTCAGTAATGGACAAAAACAGGAAAAAAAGCTTATATGATTTAGTCAGTAGTTGTATTACATATGTATTAGTCATTTATTAATGTCCATGTAGTCATTGATGCAAACACATAACTTCTTTTTTATTCTTTGATGCATATTCCTTTGAAAAACAAAAAAACTGACTCCAGATCTAGTCCGTTATGACTGCAATCCATATATTTCCCGTTCTCGTCAATGTTCTAATCCCCACCTGATCCGGACCATTGCGGAACAAATCCGGCTTGTCGGATTTGGATCGCTAGTGAAACGCAGTGAGTCTATTTTCAATGGATCCCGGATCCAATCCACAAGGAAATGCAGCGGTATCTTCGGGTATTTAATAGCTGTTTGTTCATTAAAAACGATTTAAGGATCGTCGTTATTTTCTGAGGTCTACTCCTCCACCACTGTATCAGAGAAGATAAAAACTTTGACATAACATACAAACACTTCATAGAATTACAATTAACAGGCTACTTATGTATTATTTCTAGCACAAAAATCCAGGTGGAAAGCATCACGCTTCCTTGTTGTTATCACGTTGGTATCGCTGTGGTCTTCTCGAGATCTCGCATTATTTTATAAAATTCTCACGTGATCTTGTATTTCGAACCTTGTTGTCATCCATGATGTTTCAAAACACAAATGGAGTTGGTAGGGATGGACGCAAGGCTCCGTCTGCACTGCACCTGTAACGGACCGGATCCGGAGTCAGTGTAAATCCAGGGTTAGTGTTCTCAAGGGAAATGAGAGATGATTTGACCACATGATCCCTCGTACCAGGAGTTTCAGAATCTGTTAGGGTCAAGATCATGAAATTATGCAGGAAAAAGAAAAGAAATAAAGAAATATTTCCCAAAACTCCAGCTGAACATCCAATGAACAATGCTGGAGGGCAGAACAGATGTTTCTCCTAACAGCAGCTGGATCTCAGACCTGTACAAGTATTTGCTCTCTCAAGTGAAATGCTCAACATGTCCCCAAATTCATGCCTCTAGCCTTATTACGCTGCCAACTGTAAAGGTACAGTAGCCATTACCTGCTAAGCCAGCAGTGTTCATCCAAGCATGTCAACACTGGCTCTGATGTAATTAAGACCTGCTGGTTGGGCCTTTTTTTTCACTGCCTCCTCAATGAGACTATGGTACAAGTTCATTATCCTTCTTAAGGGAATTTTCTCTGAACAATCACATTCCCTCTCCCGCATGGATGTACCCACCATGTACGCATGTACAGACTGACACAACCAAAGCCAACATACAAACAATTTCAGACCTGCGGCCGCAATCACGGAAAGTAATATTCAATAATGTGCCCAGACATACATGACTGTGCAAATACAACCACAAAAAAACTCATCAGCCTACCCACACAGAGTGCTACAGCCGAAGGCCTCGTACACCCAGAGACTCCAGCTGCGCTCGGAAGATTCCGCCCTCTCTCTCAATCATGTCACACTGATTTTAAGGACCTGCTGCTTGGCAGCTTTTCATTTCATGCAATTACGTCTGAAAGCGCTGCTTATTTCTGCAAAGCTCAAGTCACTACTGGATAAACATTTTGTTCCTGCTGCATGATGATTATCTTATGCGACATGAAGTCATATGACAGTAGTACTAGCAGGTATAGTAAATTAATTATGCAGCATGTATAATTAACACAGAATTCTGAAGCATTAACACAGGCAGGGTTTGCTACAAAACTGAAAAATGCCTTGTTGTATGAAAAATTGGAACAAACCAAATGAGTCTTAAAATGCCTCTTATAGACCAGAAGGTTCAAGCCTTTAAATCCTATTTTTAACATGGTATTAAAAGTTTCCTGGAGCATATCTTTCTACAGATAAATGAGTAAACTGGTTGGCCCCACATCTTCTGTCATCATCCAGAGCTTGGATCTGTTCTCCAGTCATGTCGGGCCACATGGCAAAAACCTCACAGTGATATTTGCACTCTGAAAAGCTCAAACACAGTCTGTCTTTTAGCACAACCCCCATAAGTATCGCATTCCCTTCATTTTTAAATAGCTCTGGTGTTGCTTATTGTTCAAATGTAAAGAACACATCATTTACACAGATAGAAACCACTTTACACTTGTTCCAAAGTCTCAAATTCTACTTTTGTCTTCACACCTCTGCATGTTCTCTGAAAAACTTCCCCCACAGCAAACTACAATCCTTCGCAGCCCCTCTGATCCTCCCACCAGGGCTTTCACCATAGGAGAACCGAGAATGTTACAGTCACCCAGAACGCCTCATGCTGGCTCTCATGTGCATTTAAATAATCATGTTTGTTTGTGTTGCAATTTTCTTTGCGGTTTGTAATATCTGACTCCTCTCTTAAACCATTTTACACAAAAAAAACCCACAATCCCCGAATCCCTGCTGCAATAGCTGCACTCCAGTTTTATGCAAAAGCAAACTGTAATAGAGAGGATAAAAACATTCTGATTCTGAGTAGCGCGTTCTGTTATGCTCCTGATTTCTGCACTTCTTCTATCTGCAACTTCACCACAAGGATTTTGGGATTCATGCCTCATTTCTTATGTCTCTTACTGTATATATGTCTTTAAAAACAGCATATCGCCAGCCTGTCGACTCATGCATTCCTCTCCCTTGACATTGAAGCTCTCTCGCAAATAACCAAATTCCACTTTCACCTTGTAGGTTTTGGACAGCTAGAGGTGATGGTGGAGATGAGGTAGCGCGCTCTGGGGCAGATGATGGTGCAAAATAAAAGTGTAGCAGAACGAAGCATCAGGGAACTGGCTGGAAGTTGCTCCGATGGAACCTTATTGGACATTTGAGTGAGTTTTAGTATTTCTGGACTCTTCCAAACTTAACCTTGGGCAAGCCTGATTTCTTGCCTTTTAAGTGAACTTATAAAGCACCACAGGACAGGGGATTGGAAAGAATGAGATTCACATTTTCCTCCCATGCTCAGCGCCCTTAAATTTTCCCTTTTTATCAGTAAAACACATAAAAACATCTTCTCTAATTTACAGGAAATTTATATGGTTCCAGACTCTGTTAACAGCAAAACATTAAACATTGGCCTCAGTGTCCAAATGATTCAGTCAGAGTCTCAGTTCATAGTCTTAGATTAAACAAAAACAGTACATGCTAATTAATATACGTATGTAAAATGTATCTAAAATGTGCTTAAAACTTACATATTCAACATGACATACAATATATTGTTTTTTGAAGCCGCAGTCTCCCTAAAGTTTTGGCTCAGTCCAACACAATCGCTCAATGATCACCAAAGGGAAGCGACCTCTCAAGGAGCTCTCAGGAGCGCTCAATGATCTCATCCATCTCTCAATAGTCTCTCAATGATCTCCACTGCAGTCTTTCAATAAACTCTATTAGTCTTTCATCGAATGCTCAGGAATCCCTCACTGATCTCTCAGCAGTTTCTACCTTTTGGATGTAAAAATTTAGCATTCATTGAAAGACCGCTGAGAGACCAATGAGAGCTCTGAGCGCTCCTTGACTGCTCAGCAATCTCCTCAATCTGCCAATTATCTCTCTCTCAGCCATCTCTGCCTTCCACACTAAAGCCAGAGATGGCTGAGAGACCACTGAAAGATCGCTAAGAGAAATGGACATTTTTCTTCACTCAACGATCTCTCAATGATCTCCATACCTCTGTGAAGGGGGGCTAACTATTTGTCACCATAGTTCATAATGCATGAGACAATATTGCAAAATGAAAGCTATGTTGCTTTGAAGCTTTGAAACCTATAATAAAAACTTAACCTTCTTTTAAAGTCCTCCAAACTATGAAAAAAGAAGATAAATTGCCCCAGTTTTATACAATCCAACTTCTGTTTAAAACCAAATGGGCCATTTTCTACCCACCAGAGTTTAACATTAACATAAGAAAGGTGTAACAAGCTAAACAATGACATGCCAAGAAAAAAGATTTAGATTCATAAACTGGGTATAAACTCTATTAGGCAAATGTTCCTTTATTAATAATGAGTTAACTTAGAAATGTGCACACCTTGATGCAACTTGTATTCCCTTACTCCTTCTGTTTAAATTTTCACTCTTTATTATTAATTTTCCTTTACATGTAAATGATGAATAAAAAAACAAATCAAAACAATGCATAACTCTGAGCATCACCCATCTATTAAAAATTTAACAAAATCAAAATTGCTATACAGTATACATATTGCACAATTCGAGATAAATAGTGTCTACTTGTGAAAGGTTAGACTTCCATAAAACATATTAGAACATTCATATCAGTGAATTATTATACCAGTTTTAATATGAAATGGTAAAACCCAGTGGTTACATAACCGCCTGATGATCAAACCAAAATTACCACCTTGAAGTTTCATGCCCATTGTGTCCTTGACCACTAATGTTCATTCATCGTTTCATTCCTCATTCAACTGTAGGCAATCTGAAAAATTTCCTGAAAGAATAGCTCTTACCAGGATGGAGGAAATCATCAACTTAGAGTAATTTTATTTCTGTACTGACTCAAATAACACCATGATAACCTTCCCTCTTTTATTTATTTATTTTGGCCAAAAGGAAACAAAGAAGAACATCCAACAAATACACCAAAAGATACAAAACAACAACGCAAAGTGACAAAATCCTTTCCTTGGGTGCCCGAAAAAGAGTAGGAAGAAGCAAAAGCTTTTCAAGTCCTACCCCTCAATATTGTACTTAATAGTTAAATGAAAACAAGTTGCCACCTATACAGACCAATCCAGAATGAGAAAAAAACCCAAAAAACAATAAAAACACATGAAGAACAAAAAAAAAAACAAAAAAACCCATAAAAATATATGAAGAACAATGTACTGTATATCATTATTCCTTTCCCATTAGGGAACAAAACAATTCCCTTCCTCAAGTCTATACCTTTCAAAGAATAATATTTTTGTACTTTTTTTAAACTGTATGACATTGTTACTCTGTTTAATGTCCTCATCCAAACCATTCCACAAAATCACCCCATAAACTGAAATACACAAACTTTTCTGCGTAGTGTGAAAACAAGGAACTTTATTTTTGCTCCAAGTCTTTTTATTAGTATTTAGTGTACATGATACATAAACACACACACACACACACGAAGAGAGAAAAAAAAACAGGACATACCCCCCCTCCCCCTTGCTCAAACACAGCCCCATCCCTCTAACAGTACTGTATCATTCAATAACTTGACACTGATTGTATTAACAGCCATATATTACCATCCACATAGAAAGAAAAGTAAAAAGTAAATAAGATACTCCAAAACAGTTAATTATATCAATTGGACAGTGATAATATAAGGATGGGGAAGAAATAATTAAAATAAAAAAATAAAGCTCAATACTGGGTTTTATGGGTCTCCAAAACTAACATTCAATTTCTCCATATATTTTAAGAAAGGTTCCCAAGTAGTGCGAAATTTTTGAGCACAACCTCTCATAGAGTAACGAATTTTCTCCAGAGTCAAATGATGCAAAAGGCTATCAACCCACATTTTAAAAGTTGGAGGGAGCTTCTCCTTCCACTTGAGTATCAGTCGTCTGGCTATAAAAGTACCAAAGGCTATTGCATTCTTTATCTGATGATTAAAAAGAACATCTTGTTGGGTTCTCCTTGTACTCACAAGGAGATATGATGTCCTCATATGGACCTCATATCTCCATATGAGATATGATGTTCATATAGGCATCATATGGTCCATATGAAGGACCATATGATTCATATAAAAATTATGAACAGGATCAGTGACAAAGGGCAGCCCTGGCGGAGTCCAACTCTCACTGGGAATGAGCCCGATCGAGTGTTGGCAATATGAACCAAACTCTCACAATGGTCGTATAAAGACCAAATAGCTCGTAACAACAAGCCCGATACCCCATACTCCTGAAGCACCCTCCACAAAAAATCCACAAGGGACGCAGTTGAATGCCTTCTCCAAGTCCACAAAACACATGTAAACTGGTTGGGCAAACTCCCATGAACCCTCGAGGATTCTTGTGAGGGTAAAGAGCTGGATCAATGTGCCATGGCCAGGATGAAAACCACATTGCTCCTCCTGAATCCGAGGTTTGACCAACGGCTGGACTCTCCTCTCCAGTACCTTGGCATAGACCTTCCCAGAGAGGCTGAGGAGTGTGATCCCTCTAAAACTGGAGCACACCCTATGGTCCCATTTTTTGAAGAGAGGAACCACCACCCCGGTTTGCCATGCCAAGGGCACTGGCCCCGACCTCCACGCAATGTTGTAGAGGCATGTCAACCATGACAGCCCTACAACATCCAGGGCCTTGAGGTACTCAGGGCGAATCTCGTCCACCCCCGGGGCCCGCCCACCAAGGAGATTTTTAACCACCTTGGCAACCTCAGCCCCTGTGATAGGCGAGTTGTCCCCCTCGTCCACAAGCCCTGCTTCCTCTGTGGAAGGCGTATCAGTGGGATTGAGGAGATCCTCAAAGTATTCCTTCCACCACTTGACGATATTCCTAGTCAAAGTCAGCAGCGCCCCATCCGCACCATACACAGTGTGGACAGGGAGCTGTTTCCCCCTCCTGAGCCGCCAGACAGTTTGCCAGAATTTCTTCGAGGCCGACTGAAAGTCTTGTTCCATGGCTTCACCAAACTCCTCCCATACCCGAGTTGTTACTTCAGCAGCCACTCGAGCTGCACTCCGCTTGGCCTGCTGGTACACCTCAGCTGCTTTGGGAGTCCCACAAGCTAACCAAGCCTGATAGGACTCCTTCTTCAGCTTAATGGCCCCCCTCACCACTGGTGTCCACCACTTGGTTCGGGCGTTGCCACCACGAGATGCCCCGACGACCTTGCAGCCGCAGCTCTGGGCTGCTGTTTCAACAATGGAGATGGAGAACATGGCCCATTCAGACTCCATGTCTCCGGACTCCCTTGGAATGTGGTTGAAGTTCTTCCGGAGGTGGAAGTTGAAGACCTCCCGGACAGGGGCCTCAGCCAGATGTTCTCAGCACACCCTCACTATACCTTTGGGTCTACCAGGTCTGAATGGCATCCTCCCCTGCCATCGGCTCCAACTCACCACCAGGTGGTGATCAGTTGATAGCTCTGCACCTCTCTTTACCCAAGCGTCCAAGAAATACAGCCGCAGGTCTGATGACACGATAACAAAATCGATCATCAACCTGCGACCTAGGGTGTCCTGGTGCCAGGTGCACATATGGACACCCTTATGCTTGAACATGGTGTTTGTTATGGACAAACTGTGGTTAGCACAGAAGTCCAATAACTGGACACCACTTGGGTTCAGATCGGGCAGGCCGTTCCTCCCAATCACCCCCTTCCAGGTTTCACTGTCATTGCCCATGTGCACAATGAAGTGCCCCAGTAGGGCAATGGAGTCTCCAAGACAGCACTCTCCAGCACCCCAGTCAGAAACTCCAAAAAGGGTGGGTACTCTGAACCATCATTTGATGCATAGGCACAAATGATGGTCAGGACCAGTTTCCGAACCCGGTGGCACAGGGAAACAACCCTTTCATTCACTGGGAAAAACTCAAATATAGAGGCAGCAAGGTGGGGGGGGATACAAGAATACCCACCCCTGCTCATCGTCTGTCACCTGGGGCAACTCCAGAGAAGGCCAAGCTCCAGCCCCTCTCCAGGACACTGTTTCCAGAGCCAGAGCTGTGTGTTGAGGTGAGGCCGACTATATCTAGCCAGTATCTCTCAACCTCATGCACCAGTTCAGGCTCCTTCCCCACTAGAGAGGTGACATTCCACATCCCAAAAGCCAGTTTAGGAAGCTTGGGATCAGACCGCCAAGATCTCTGCCTTTGACCGCCACCTGATCCACATAGCCCGGCTGGGTCCTATGGGCGGAAACCCGGCCACCAGATGCTAGCCATTGAGCACCCCCCCCCATCCCCCCAGTCCTGGCTCCAGGGTGGGGCCCCTGTAACCCCATACCGGGCGGGATACACTGAATCCTTGTTCTGGTATTTGTCATGAGAGTCTGTTGGATCATTCTTAGTCTGGCCCTTCACTCAGGACCAGTTTGTCTTGGATGACCCTACCAGAGGCAAATTGCCCCGGACAACATAGCTCCTGGGATCACTAGGGCATGCAAACCCCCCACCACGATAAGGTGATGATCCATGAGGGTCCCTGAAGAATGATTCAAATCCCTGAAGAATGATTCAAATAAAGGATGGTTGCCAAGTGATTCAGTATCATACAGTTTCAAATAGAATTTGTGAAAGCATGAGTTAATTTTGGAGTGGTCTGTATGTTTAGCACCAAATTCATCGTTTATCTCAGCTATAGTTCTATTCATAGTTTTCTGATGGAGTTGGTGGACTCAAATTTTTCCAGTCTTTTCGCCGCATTCATATATTTTACTTTGAGACTTACAGTATTTATTAAGTTTTCAATAGACTGTCTAGTTGATAAGAGATTGAATTGTGTTTGGAGAGTCCGCCGTAATTTAAGTAGGTTGTCAGATGGCGTGACAGCAAGTATTGCGTCTAATTTAAGAATATCATTTGTTAACTGCTCAAGTTTCATATTATGTTTTTTTCTTTGCTGTACACTATATAATACCATTTGTCCTCTAAGATATGTCTTCATTTTTTTTTTTTTCCGGTTCCGGTTCTGCCGGACCGGCGGCGCCACACGAGTTGGCTGCCTTTTGCAACTGCCTTTTTTTAATCTTCCTTCTTCTTTCTACACCTTTCACTCTATATATATCACGGACACACAGATCGCCCCAAAGGTCTCCTGAGTCGGCGGACGGAGCCTCTGTTTACAGCAGGAGACGATACAGCAGGGAAGAGCTAGCTAGCACTCAACTGCCACCCGGTGCTAACGGAGAAACTCGACATACCGAGGAACTGTTGCGGAAACGACGTGGGTGCCGGGCTGGAGTTTAGGCGGCATGAAAGAAATATAAGACAGAATAATAAAGAGCGATGGCAAGAACCAAGCAGACCGCCCGTAAAATCTACTGGAGGAAAAAGCCCCCCAGGAAGCAGCTAGCCACCAAGGCTGCTCGGAAAAAGCGCTCCGGCCACCGGCGGAGTGAAGAAGCCTCACCGTTACAGGCCCGGTACCGTGGCTCTGAGAGGGATCCGTCGCTGCCGGAGATCCACGGAGCTGCTCATCCATAAGCTGCTCTTCCAGCGCCTCGTGAAGGAGATCGCTCAGGACTTCAAGACCGACCTGCGCTTCCAGAGCTCCACTGTCATGGCTCTGCAGGAGGCCAGCGAGGCCTACCCGGTGGGTCTCTTTGTGGACACCAACCTGTGCGCCATCCACGCCAAGAGGGTCACCATCATGCCCAAAGACATCCAGCTGGCCTGCCGCATCCACGGAGAGAGAGCTTAGAATTTCTGCTGCACATTCACCAACCACAATGCTCCACACTGTGTGTCTATATATATTTATATACTGTATGTATATATATATATATACTCACCGGCCACTTTATTAGGTACACCATGCTAGTAACGGGTTGGACCCCCTTTTGCCTTCCGAACTGCCTCAATTCTTCGTGGCATAGATTCAACAAGGTGCTGGAAGCATTCCTCAGAGAGTTTGGTCCATATTGACATGATGGCATCACACAGTTGGCGCAGATTTGTCGGCTGCACATCCATGATGCGAATCTCCCGTTCCACCACATCCCAAAGATGCTCTATTGGATTGAGATCTGGTGACTGTGGAGGCCATTTGAGTACAGTGAACTCATTGTCATGTTCAAGAAACCAGTCTGAGATGATTCCAGCTTTATGACATGGCGCATTATCCTGCTGAAAGTAGCCATCAGAAGTTGGGTACATTGTGGTCATAAAGGGATGGACATGGTCAGCAACAATACTCAGGTAGGCTGTAGCGTTGCAACGATGCTCAATTGGTACCAAGGGGCCCAAAGAGTGCCAAGAAAATATTCCCCACACCATTACACCACCACCACCAGCCTGAACCATTGATACAAGGCAGGATGGATCCATGCTTTCATGTTGTTGACGCCAAATTCTGACCCTACCATCCGAATGTCGCAGCAGAAATCGAGACTCATCAGACCAGGCAACGTTTTTCCAATCTTCTATTGTCCAATTTCGATGAGCTTGTGCAAATTGTAGCCTCAGTTTCCTGTTCTTAGCTGAAAGGAGTGGCACCCGGCGTGGTCTTCTGCTGCTGTAGCCCATCTGCCTCAAAGTTCGACGTACTGTGCGTTCAGAGATGCTCTTCTGCCTACCTTGGTTGTAACGGGTGGTTATTTGAGTCACTGTTGCCTTTCTATCAGCTCGAACCAGTCTGGCCATTCTCCTCTGACCTCTGGCATCAACAAGGCATTTCCGCCCACAGAACTGCCGCTCACTGGATATTTTTTCTTTTTCGGACCATTCTCTGTAAACCCTAGAGATGGTTGTGCCTGAAAATCCCAGTAGATCAGCAGTTTCTGAAATACTCAGACCAGCCCTTCTGGCGCCAACAACCATGCCACGTTCAAAGTCACTCAAATCACCTTTCTTCCCCATACTGATGCTCGGTTTGAACTGCAGGAGATTGTCTTGACCATGTCTACATGCCTAAATGCACTGAGTTGCCGCCATGTGATTGGCTGATTAGAAATTAAGTGTTAACGAGCAGTTGGACAGGTGTACCTAATAAAGAACAGCTAGTATACATATGTACATATGTATACTAGCTGTTCTTGTTTTTTCTTGCCTTCTGATTGTTGCTCTGAGTGTTGCTATCCCTGTGCTGTTGCAATCCTGGAATTTCCCCATTGTGGGACTAATAAAGGCTTATCTTATCTTATCTTATCTTATTGATTTCCACACTGTTGAGGGTGATATTCCAGGGGTTTGATTATGTTCAAGGAAAAAGGATATTTCGGTTGACATAAACTTCAAAAAATTTTCATCGGAAAGTAATAAGGTATTAAGACGCCAGGGTTGATAATTACTGTGGGAGGTTGGTATGTGCAGTGTCATCAGTAAAGGGGCATGATCTGAAATAACAATAGCATGATATTCAGACTTACTCACCAGTGGAAGGAGTTGTTTATCCAGGAAGAAATAATCTATACGGGAGTACGTTCCATGGACTGGTGAAAAGAACGAATAGCTTCTAGATGTAGGGTTTCTAAGGCGCCACACATCGATTACATTATTTGCATTAAGAAACAGCTGCAGTTGATGAGCCATATTAGATGTGGACACAGTTCTAGACGAGCTACGGTCCAGGGTAGGTGATAATGTACAATTCATATCTCCTCCAAGGATTAAATGGTATGTACCCATATTTGGGATTTGGACAAAAATTAAAAAAAAAAAGTTGTCATCCCAATGTGGTGCATATACATTAACTAGAATAACTGGTGTGTTATACAGCCTACCTGTTACAATTAAGTAACGCCCTGCGAGGTCTGTCCCAACCTTTGACATGACAAACGGGATATTTTTATTAATAAGGATGGCGACACCTCTAGATTTGGAGTGAAAATTTGAGTGGAATGACTGTCCGATCCATCTTCCCCTAAGTCAAGAATGATCAGAAATTCGGAGGTGTGTCTCCTGAAGATAAGCAGTTCCCATGTTTAATTTATCCAGGTGATTTAAGATTTTCCTTCATTTGATGTGGCTGTTTAGGGATTTCACATTCCAGCTTATAAAGGTTACATCGCATCCAACTGGCTTGTTTGAGATTTCTGTGTTAGTTGTGGTCATATTTAAAACAGTGGCATTAGTGGTGTATAGATTTTGTATATATTTCTATTTTTTGGAGTTTTGAGAGAACCCTTAAAAAAAGAAAAATAACAACAGTAGATAAAAAAGTTGGAAAAAGGTTGTTATTAAAGTCTGATACAGTTAACTCCCAACCCTTACCTGTCAGAACAAGGTGATTCCCCAACCCCTCACAAAAACGTCTACACATTCAGGTGCTTATTTGAGGAAACACTAACTAACTCTAAGACAACATAACTCTGCTGTATATGGAACGTGACTTTGTGTGAGGCACTTTACACAATAACAGTATAGTAAAAGTATTTCTAGAACAAAAGTGTGAAAACAAATATTTCTTCCAACGTCTACATACTCAACACAGTCATAAGACAAAATAATAACTGTGGTAACGATGTGCTGCAAATTCTTGTCCAGATGGTTTGTTATGTCTCATCAGTTGAAAGTAGGACAAATAAGTGGGGGGAGAAGAAAAAAAAAGTATTTGAGTTTGTTAGGTGCCTTCAGTTTAACTGTTAGGATCAAATATTTTAAATAACAAAATGGACAGCACCAACCGTATTTAAATGTGAAGTATGGTTATTCTCCCTCATTTCTGTTGTCATTCTCTTGCTGGGTCTGGCAGGATTTTAGTTTTAACATAAACCATGGCTTCATCTGGGCTTTGAAACCATTTTTCGGCTCCATTATGTGTGATTCGGAGTCGTGCTGGCTACAGGAGTCCGTACTTGACGCCATCCCATCCACGGAGTAGTTGCCTCACCTCGCTGACGGTGGATCTGGCCTGCACAACATTCGGAGGATAATCTGGGAATATGAGGATCTCGGTTCCATTGAAACGGAGCGGTCCGGATTCTCTGGCACGGCGGGGGATGTCAGCGCAGTCCTGGTAGTGGTGAACTTTCGCCATGATGACTCGGGGTTTGCCGTCTCGGTTTCGTGTCCGTAAACCCCTATGGGATCTGTCAATCAGGATGTCTTTATCCATTTTTAGCACTTCTCTCAGTAGTTTGGAGACTGCTGCCGGTGTGTTTGAGCCTGGAGTCTCGGGGATGTTGAGTATTTGGATATTGGAGCACCTCATCCTTCCTTCCATATTCAGGCATTTTTCCTGTAAGTTTTTAACTTCTTTATCGAGGTTTCCCACTTGAGTTTGCAGCAAGGCTTCATTGTCTGAGTATGATGAGAGCGCATGTTCCATGTTTGACATTGCTGTTTTCATCATCTCCACTTCGGAGCGGATAGCCATGATGTTGCTAGCTAGTTCCGTTTTGACTGCCTTTAGCTCGGACTTGATAGTTTCAAATTCTTCTGCCAGGGCGGTTTTAAATTCAGACCTAAAGAGTGCTGCAATATCCGTTTTCAGTGATGCAAGGATTTCAGCTTTCAAGTCCGCAGTGTCCGTTTGGTCATTAGGCGGAGGGGTGAGCTCGAGGCGTTGGGCCCAGCTGTAGAGGCACTGCCAGTGTATTTGCATTTTCACAGATTATTTGCCATTGGCACAACTAACTCGCACTCCACAGAAGAGGTAACAATGACAATAAAGTCTTAACTTTGTTTCGTAGCTTTTTGTTGTTGTGAAGTGCCTGAAAAAGATTTTAAACTTAAATTTCAGCAGAGCACATTGTCAAAGCTGCCTACTCCATCACCTACTCGCTAGCGCCCCCAAAAACAAGGAACTTTTAAATTAAATCTTCCTCTCAAATCATGCTCTCCCTCTCTCTCCAGAAACAATTTCTGTATATTGCCAGGAAGTAAATTATTTCTTGCTTTATAAACAATTTCTAAAGTTTTTAACTTTACCAGATCCATAAATTTCAATAATTTTAACTTTAAGAACAAAACATTAGTGTGATCATAGTAGCCTACATTGTTTACTATTCTTATTGCTCTCTTTTGTAATGTATATAATTTCTGCAGGGTGCTTTTGTAGGTGTTACCCCAGACTTCAACACAATAAAGCAGATATGGTAAAACAAGTGAACAGTACAGTTTATACAGTGCGTTGTGGTTTAGAATCTGCCTAACTTTACCCAAACGTCCAATATTCTTAGCCAGCTCTGAGTTCAGGTGTTTTATGTGAGCTTTCCAGCAGAGTTTGTGGTCTAGTATTACTGTCATGATTCAGATCAGGGTTGGACTCAAACCATGTGGTGCTGTCTGATACTCGCCGGTCCGACCACGCCCCCTCACTCATGACAGCCAGTTGGGTCTCCTCTGGTGATTACCCTTCCAGCGCTTCGCCCAGGTGTTCCCAATTTGTGTTTCCAGCAATGCTTGTACTTTAGCAGCTCTTCGCCAGTCAAGCATTGCTGGATTATTGTATTGTCTTGTCAGTTGTATGGGTTTGGAGCGTCACCGTTACTGTTCCCATCGGTGCTTTATTTGGACTTACTCGGACTGCTCCAGTGTTGTGAGTATTAACTGTGTGCATTTTCCCGGTGGATCTCAAGCAACGACTGTAGAGCTTCCTGGAGGACTCCTTAAGTTCTGAACTGATTGTTTCATTTGTTTTCCATTTAATAAATGTGTTTGTGGTGTAACCTGCGCTTAAATCCGTTCATCCTTCCTCTCCTCCGTGCGTTGCGTAAAAGTGCACGGGGAGGCCCATGACACAAACTGTTATTAAATAGAGCAGATACTGCAGCATCTTCTTGCACGATGGATGTAGCATCCATAAAAAACAGACTCAATGCATATTTTTAGTGATCCATTGTGGTGAGCCAGATCTGCTCAGCAATGTTCCATATCTGGTGGAAACAAACATGGGCTACATTGACAATTGGAGCTCATTTTGGGGAAAACCTGGTCTTATGAGACGAGACAGCGTCCATCCCACTTTGGATGGTGCGTCTCATTTATCTAACAATCTGGCATCTTTTTTATCCAAATTTCCAAAATCTTGACAACTCAGAGCTGGGACCAGGAAGCAGAGTTGCAGTCTTACACGCCTCTCTGCAGCTCCTCTTCATCCGCCACCCCTCAACTTAGCCCCTGTCTTCCCCATCAGAGAATCATTGTCTGCTCCCTCTAAAGTAAATAAAAATATAATGTATAAGCATCCCAAAGTGATTAAACAAAAAGTTGGTAAAACTCAAATTAAACATGAAGCCTCTAAATTGAATGATTTGGCCTCTGTTCCTCCTCATAATTTAAAAATTAAATGCGGTTTGTTAAATATTAGGTCTCTAACTCCCAAGTCTCTGTTAGTCCATGATCTGTTAATTGATCATCAGACTGATTTAATATCCCTTACAGAGACTTGGTTAGGACAAGAGGATTATGTTGGTTTAAATGAATCAACTCCCTCTGGTTATTTAAACTGTCAAAATCCCAGAAGTTCTGGTCGTGGAGGAGGAGTAGCAACAATTTACCACTCCAAATTACTAGTTAATATAAAGCAAAAAACATGTTATAATTCCTTTGAGGGCCTGGTCCTCAGTATTGGGCACTTTAGCAATTTTAGGCTAAACCCAATATTATTTGCCATAGTTTATCATCCTCCATCAACCTACTCAGAATTTTTATCCAAATTTGCTGAATTCTTAGCTGATTTAGTGCTGAAATCAGATAGAATAATTATAGTAGGGGACTTTAATATACACGTAGATGTAGATAGTGACTGCCTTAATGTGGCATTTAATTCAATATTAGACTCAATTGGGTTTTCTCAGAAAGTAGGAAATTCTACTCATTATCTCCACCATACGTTGGACCTTGTTCTGACATATGGCATAGAAAATCTGGTAGTGTCTCCTCATAACCCTGTACTGTCAGACCATTGTCTGTTAACCTTTGATTTTACTATTTCTGACTATTTGGCCCCCAAAGAAAAATATTACTACAGTAGATGCCTCTCAGATGATGCTGTTACCAAATTTATGCAGATTGTTTCCTCTATGCCATGTGTCAACACAACGGAAATAAGCTATAGATATATTCCTTCTGTAATTGATAGCATGGTAGATAGTGTTACAGCTTCTCTGCATCAGACTCTAAACTTGGTGGCCCCCTTAAAAAAGAAAAAGTCTAATCAGAGATTTCTAACACAGAAACTTGTAGCTTAAAACAGAAGACTCATCAATTAGAAAGAAAATGGCGCTCTGCTAATTTAGATGAAATCTATTTAGCTAGGAGAAATCATCTTTTAATTTATAAAAAATCTCTTAGAAAAGCTAGAATGAGTTATTATTCTGCATTAATAGAAGAGAACAAGAATAATCCCAGGTTTCTTTTCAGTACTGTAGCCAGGT
Organism: Pholidichthys leucotaenia; assembly: GCA_020510985.1. NCBI lineage: Eukaryota > Metazoa > Chordata > Actinopteri > Cichliformes > Pholidichthyidae > Pholidichthys > Pholidichthys leucotaenia. Next base: position 404,319,793 of record CM035836.1, on the reverse strand, counting down.
TGACAAAGAGTCAGGACTCTGTCAATCCTAGCATTCCCTTAGAGCTTACTAGTCAGGACTTTATGAACTTTTTCAATCATAAAATTTCATCCATTAGAGATAAAATCAATCAGATTCTTCCCACCATTAACTTAAATACAGTAACAACTACAACTCCTTCAATTAATGTCTGTCTTGATGAGTTTACTCCAACTGACCTTTGCGAGTTAGACAAAATAGTTTCCTCATCCAAACCTTCAACTTGTCTTTTAGACCCTATTCCTACCAGGTTATTTAAAGAAGTCTTCCCACTTATTGGTAGCTTTATTCTTCACATAATCAATTCTTCATTAACTTTAGGCCATGTACTCCAGGCTTTTAAAACAGCTGTAATTAAACCCTTACTCAAAAAGCCAACGTTAGATCCCGGAGCTTTAGCTAACTATAGACCAATCTCTAATCTCCCTTTCATTTCAAAAATCTTAAAAAGAGTTGCTGCTATGCAATTATTTGACCACCTGCAGGGAAATGGTTTACTTGAAGAGTTTCAATCTGGGTTTAGAATCCATCATAGTACTGAAACAGCCTTAGCGAAGGTCACTAATGACCTCCTCATTGCATCTGATAATAGACTGGTTTCTGTACTTGTCCTTTTAGACCTTAGTGCAGCTTTTAATACTATCAATCATAATATTCTACTTGATAGATTAAAACACTGTTGGACTTAACAGAACTTCGTTGCAGCGGTTTAGATCTTATTTATCTGATGGGTTCCAGTTTGTTTATGTCAATAATGAGTTTTCTTTCAACTCAAAGCTCAGTCATGGAGTTCCACAGGGATCTGTGCTAGGCTCTACTCTTTTTAGTTTATATATGCTTCCGTTAGGCAACATTATTAGGAAGCACTTTATACATTTTCATTGTTATGCAGATGACACACAATTATACCTGTCAATGAAGCCAGATGATAGTAATCAATTAGCCAAGTTGGAAGCCTGTCTGAAGGAAATCAAAGCTTGGATGACTTGTAATTTCCTGCTATTAAATTCAGATAAGACTGAAGTCATTCTTGTTGGTCCAAAAAACCTTAGAAATACACTTCCCAAATCTTTGGATGCGGTTACTCTTTCTCTTAATAGCTCTGTGAGGAACCTTGGAATTATTTTTGATCAAGATCTGTCCTTCAATTCACATATTAAATTTGTTTCTAAGACTGCCTTCTATCATTTGCATAATATTGCCAAGATTAGGAGCATCTTGTCTCAGAGTGATGCTGAGAAACTGATCCACGCTTTTGTTAGCCTGAGATTAGATTACTGTAATTCTTTATTATCAGGTTGTCCTAAAACATTTTTAAAAAGTCTTCAGTTGATCCAACATGCTGCAGCAAGAGTTTTAACAGGTACTAGAAAGAGAGATAATATCTCTCCGGTTCTGGCCTCCCTTCATTGGCTTCCCATAGAGTTTAGAATTAAGTTTAAAATCCTTCTTCTTACTTACAAAGCTCTAAACAATCAAGCTCCTTTTTATTTAAAAGATCTGATACTACCGTATTATCCTAACAGAGCACTACGCTCCCAAAATGCAGGATTACTTGTAATACCTAGAATCTCCAAAAGTACAATGGGAGGCAGAGCCTTCAGTTATCAAGCTCCTCTCCTGTGGAACCAGCTTCCAATCTGGATTCGGGAGTCAGACTTGATCTCTGTTTTTAAGAATAAGGTTAAAACCTTCCTTTTTGATATAGCCTACAATTAGGGAGGGATCATGTGTTTCTGAACCCTCCCTTAGTTATGCTGCTAATAGGTTTAGTCAGCCGGGGGACCTCCAATAATGCACTGGGCCTCACTCTTTTCTTCACTCTCAATGAAATTTATTTATTTTTTTTTTTTGCTGGTCATTAACATCTGTTTGTTCTCTCCCATAGATTGAGTCCCCATCGTGCCCTTTGCTTTCTACATGTCTGTTCTTTACATCTTCTCTGTCCCCTCACCCCCCAGCCAGTCACAGCAGATGACTGCCCCTCCCTGAGCCTGGTTCTGCTGGAGGTTTCTTCCTGTTAAAAGGGAGTTTTTCCTCTCCACCGTCGCCAAGTGCTTGCTCACAGGGGATTGCCTGATTGCTGGGGTCTTTCTGCAACTGTGGGGGTTCCCCCTACAGTTGAAAGTGCTATGAGATGACTGTTGTTGTGAAATGGCTCTATATAAATAAAGTTAAATTGAATTGAATTGAAAGTAGAACGTTGACTAGAATGGTAACTACAGTGGGGAAAAAAAGTATTTAGTCAGCCACCAATTGTGCAAGTTCTCCCACTTAAAAGATGAGAGAGGTCTCCAATTTTCATCATAGGTATACCTCAACTATGAGAGACAAAATGAGAAAAAAAAATCCAGAAAATCACATTGAAGGATTTTTAATGAATTAATTGGTAAATTCCTTAGTAAAATAAGTATTTGGTCACCTACAAACAAGCAAGATTTCTGGCTCTCGCAGACCTGTAACTTCTTCTTTAAGAGGCTCCTCTGTCTTCCACTTGTTACCTGTATTAATGGCACCGTTTCAACTCTTTATCAGTATAAAAGACACCTGTCCACAACCTCAAACAGTCAGACTCCAAACATCCACTATGGCCAAGACCAAAGAGCTGTCAAAGGACACCAGAAACAAAATTGTAGACCTGCACCAGGCTGGGAAGACTGAATCTGCAATAGTTAAGCAGCTTGGTGTGAAGAAATCAACTGTGGGAGCAATTATTAGAAAATGGAAGACACACAAGGCCACTGATAATCTCCCTTGATCTGGGGCTCCACGCAAGATCTCACCCCATGGGATCAAAATGATCACGAGAACGATGAGCAAAAATCCCAGAACCACACGGGGGGACCTAGTGAATGACCTGCAGAGAGCTGGGACCAAAGTAACAAAGGCTACCATCAGTAACACACTACGCCACCAGGGACTCAAATCCTGCAGTGCCAGACATGTCCCCCTGCTTAAGCCAGTACATGTCCAGGCCCGTCTGAAGTTTGCTAGAGAGCATTTGGATGATCCAGAAGAGGATTGGGAGAATGTCATATGGTCAGATGAAACCAAAATAGAACTTTATTGTAAAAACTCAACTTGTCGTGTTTGGAGGAGAAAGAACACCATACCTACTGTGAAGGATGGGGGTAGAAACATCATGCTTTGGGGTTGTTTTTCTGCAAAGGGACCAGGACGACTGATCCGTGTAAAGGAAAGAATGAATGGGGCCATGTATGGTGAGATTTTGAGTGAAAACCTCTTTCCATCAGCAAGGGCATTGAAGATAAAACGTGGCTGGGTCTTTCAGCATGACAATGATCCCAAACACACCGCCCGGGCAACGAAGGAGTGGCTTCGTAAGAAGCATTTCAAGGTCCTGGAGTGGCCTAGCCAGTCTCCAGATCTCAACCCCATAGAAAATCTTTAGAGGGAGTTGAAAGTCCATGTTGCCCAGCGACAGCCCCAAAACATCACTGCTCTAGAGGAGATCTGCATGGAGGAATGGGCCAAAATACCAGCAACAGTGTGTGAAAACCTTGTGAAGACTTACAGAAAACGTTTGACCTCTGTCATTGCCAACAAAGGGTATATAACAAAGTACTGAGATGAACTTTTGTTATTGACCAAATACTTATTTTACCGAGGAATTTACCAATTAATTCATCAAAAATCCTTCAATATGATTTTCTGGATTTTTTTTTTCTTCTCATTTTGTCTCTCATAGTTGAGGTATACCTATGATGAAAATTGGAGACCTCTCTCATCTTTTAAGTGGGAGAACTTGCACAACTGGTGGCTGACTAGATACTTTTTTGCCCCACTGTGTTTGGGGGGTTACAAGACATAAATATAACATTATAGTTAACTTGCTTGTTGGCCATCATTTTTTTTTCTCATTAAGGTTTGGCTATATTGATCAGCAGTGCTGGGAGTAACGTGTTACTGTAATGCCACTACTTTTGCAGTAATGTGCTGTGTAACGGAATTACTGTTTAAAAATTCAGTAATGCGTTACAGTTACTGAAATTTAATCAGATGCATTACACGTTACTGCTTTTATTAACATGGATAGATATTTTTAGCGCATATAAATGAATATACAAACTGACCCTACATAGCTGATGCAGCCGCCAGTCAACGTGACCTGTTGCAGAGAGCCTGAGTCTTAATTACTGAGATGACGAAAGATGAAGCCACTTTGTTTTTGTGGAAATAGACAGATTATTTTTCCTTTGTCGCCGTTAAAGACAAAAGCATATTGGTAGGTTGCAAACTAAAGTGCTGTTTGAGACTTACAGCAATCTTCAGCTCCGCTATGCTAACAACACCATGAAGTGGATCTACTGTATTCTGAACAGCCACGGCTGGATGTAAAGTGTAAATACTCTTGTCTCAACACCCACGGCTGCATTTCAAGCACAGGGTATGTATCTGGACAGTTTGTGTGTTCAAATTAAACCGACTGATTGCCCAATAGTGTACCTCGTTCCAGACTGAAGACGTGATAATACTTTCCATCAGACAGCTAGACTGTGATCCACTGAAATTAAAATGCATTTACTTGCTACCTGGATAAAGATTACACTGGTCAACACCAAATTTATTGTCTCAGTTTTTTTTAGCTGATTTAGGACAATTTTGATGTGCTGAATCCAAAAATCACATTGGTTTTGCTCAATCAGGTCAACTTTTTGAACTATGGGCACATGTTTTCTTACATTTTTGTTTTCATGTATGGGTATTTTCACTTTATATGATGCAAAATTCTTTTTTATTTCTTGAAATTCTCTGAATTTTGAACAATGATGATGTAACATTTAATTTACATGTACTTACCTTTATCAGTGTCTACTATTCAATTTACAGTACACCTGTACAACTGCTGTACAACTGTTAACAGCTTAACATAAAAACCTCCTGATCGAGAGAAACAGATGTCATTTTCAGATTCAGCGGTGCAAAATTGTCTTAAATCAGTTGAAAAAACACAGACAACTTACAAAAAAATAATTTTTGTTATATTGTGTTATTCAAAAATGGACTTTGGTCTCAAAAAAGAATTTGAGGGACTGGATCATGTCTCTGTCACAGCAGACATTTGGACTATGGATAATGGACATTTTCTTTGGATCACTGCACATTGGATTAAATTGTTAACCATAAAGGTAAGCTAACATGGACAGCTTCATGCAGTGGTGCCAACTCTCACTTCAAAATGAGAAAATTACTGGCGATATCATGTTGATTTTCTTCAGATGTTTCCCACAATAGAGCTCTCAAGGCAGGATAAAGCAGGCTGAACTTGTTCTAAAAGCTCTGTCCGAAACAGTCTGGTTTTAGCCTGACATTAATAAGCCCATAATGTAATCCATTAATCAAACTAGAAAAGCACTCGGAGAGCGCAGACCTCCGCCAAGCGCTACAGTTCCCCCCATACAGTGTTTGTGTGTACGTTTTCAGATTCCTTGACCATTAAAACATATGACTAGCAACTGGATTGACAATGATAGGATTAGTGGTTCAGTGGTTATTCACGAAAATGGCATTTTCCGTAATGGCGGCCACAGTTCCCCCCATACAGTGTTTGTGTGTACGTTTTCAGATTCCTTGACCATGAAAACATATGACTAGCAATTGGATTGACAATGATAGGATTAGTGGTTCAGTAGTTATTCACGAAAATGGCATTTTCCATAATGGCGGTTTTCTTCTGGATGGTGATTCGGATCATCCCCAAAATTTAATCAGTACTTCCTTGTACCATTTCCAACAACGCCTGAAAGTTTCATTGAAATCCGTCCAAAACTTTTTGAGTTATCTTGCTAACCAACAGACAGACAAACAGACAGACAGACAAACTCCGGCAAAAACATTACCTCCCGGCGGAGGTAATAATTATCTTACTATGTGTGCAAGATGGACTACCTGTGGAACATTTTACATTAGCTGGACACTGGCTAAAATGGTAAATGATTTAAACCTTTAGCTGTAAATCAGGTACAGTATGTGTCTGTTAGTATAGTACCAATTTTCTCCAAAGTTTTAGGAAAAAAAACTGTTGCCACACAATTATTGGAGTATATGGAGTCTAATAATTACTTACATCCTCTCTATGGCTTCTGACCAAATTATTCAGCTGAGAGTGCCAACTCCTACTTGATTGAACAAATTAAAAACAAAAAAGTCAATAGATCAACATCAGGTTGTGGGAGCTGTTTTACTCGACCAAAAAAAAAAAAAAACCTTTGATGCAGTGAATCATTACATTTTAGTTGCAAGAAAATGTTTAGATCAATTTTTCTAATTTGGCCATCCAATGTTTTCGTCTTGTCTGTGTGACAGATAATGCAATGGTGAATAAGGAAAGATCTTTCTTAGCCTCTTAAAATTCCAGTTTTCCACCCACAGAACATTTCAGATTTGCTGGAAGTTGGCAGGAATACTAAGGGGTTAAGTATGCATTTAAAAGTAACGTGAAAGTTACTTTTCCAAGAAACTACTTACTTTAATTATGCAGTAATTGGTAAAGTAACTCAGTTACTTTTGAAAAGAAGTAAATAGTAACTGTAATTAGTTACTATTTTTTAGTAACTTACCCAACACTGAGGCAGAACCAGCCGCTTCAAGTTAAATTTAAACAGTACTACTCCACGCAGCTGAAGTGAAGGCATACAGAACTTAAAAAGAAAAGATGGTCTGTATTAAAATGGTGTGGTAATAGACTCTTTACATACTTGTACTCAGTCATTCATTAATTCAGTAATACACACATTGCTTATTTTTATTTATGAGCTGCATAGACTGCATATATAAAATTCACCACGTCAGAGCATACACGATTACTAATTAGTTCAGAATCCAATTAGAAAAAATGTGTGGTGAAAGTGGTGAAGAGATGTGATTAAATAGTTGGTTTGAAGGTCCTTATAACAACATCTTTACCCAGTAGCATCATACAAGACAATTTAAGAGAATATGTACAAGATCAATACTTCCACAAATTCCTAGAAACAACAGGATTTTGTCCTGTGTTTGGTACAATAGTAATTCACATTGCATGGTCCTTGGTCACACCTCTACATTAACAAAATAAGCTCGTTGATAACAAACAAGTCAATGACCCTTGAGGAAGGCCTGGGACAAGCTGCCCCCCTTGGTGTGCCAGTGACAAACGATGCAGTCACCCAGCAAGGCCAACCAGACTCTACATTCATTTAGGCTTGTCCGCAGGCAAACGCAGTACATGGCACTTTCTGATTACTTTGTATTGACTCTTCTCTCTTAGCCTGGAGATCCGGACTCCAAAGAGACCACTCTACCCAAAAACAAACACTTCCGGATTTAGTGGTTGGTATAAGGGTTACAGCATATACTGTTAATTTAACTACCTGAAAGAAGACAATTTTAACTACTTCTCTGCACAAGGCCAGCAGTGTGTAGCTAAAATTTAGCTGCCAAAATCACTTTCAAGCAGTGATATATAAATGATGCCAAAAAAATACTTTTTAGTTCGGAAAGTACTGAAATAGATAGATAGATAGATAGATAGATAGATAGATAGATGTACTTTATTGACCCCAAAGTGGGAAATTACAGGATATACCCAACCAAATAAATTTAAAGGGGTCACCGACTGCACTTTTTCCACATTAACAGTTCACACATGTCTTAATGAAATGTTTGTTACATATTTTGGTGAGATTTTCTTTAAATATTTACCTCCGCCAAGGAGGTAATGTTTTTGCCGGGGTTTGTCTGTCAGTTTGTCTGTCTGTCAGTTTGTCTGTCTGTTGGTTAGCAAGATAACTCAAAAAGTTTTGGATGGATTTCGATGAAACTTTCAGGTATTGTTGGAAATGGTACAAGGAAGAACTGATTAAATTTTAGTGGTAATCCGGATCACCGTCCAGAAGAAAACCACCATTACGGAAAATGTCATTTTCGTGAATAACTACTGAACCACTAATCCTATCATTGTCAATCCAATTGCTAGTCATATGTTTTCGTGGTCAAGGAATCTGAAAACGTACACACAAACACTGTATGGGGGGAACTGTGGCCGCCATTACGGAAAATGCCATTTTCCTGAATAACTACTGAACCACTAATCCTATCATTGTCAATCCAATTGCTAGTCATATGTTTTCGTGGTCAAGGGATCTGAAAACTTACACACAAACACTGTATGGGGGAACTGTGGTCGCCATTACGGAAAATGTCATTTTCGTGAATAACTACTGAACCACTAATCAAATCATTGTCAATCCAATTGCTAGTCATATGTTTTCATGGTCAAGGAATCTGAAAATGTACACACAAACACTGTATGGGGGGAACTGTGGCGCTTGGCGGAGGTCTGCGCTCTCCGAGTACTTTTCTAGTTAATTATTGCAACAAAATTGTTTTTCATCATCTCCACCATTTCTAAGAACACCTGGTTTCAGTGCATATCTCTTTAAATCTTTCAGACCGCATTCAACTGTACCATCCCTCTTTCATCACGTTTGCTAACATTAGCTGGCTAGCTCAGATCCAGCCTGAGTGTAAATTTGTATCAAAGAATGAATTAAATCATGCATCACTGGTGGGCAGGGGTGTGTGGTTTCTATGGCTGATAAGACTAGAGCACAATAAGCACAGAAATCTACAGCACCTGAGTGAGCCAAGACGAGTGGCTAAACTGCTAGCTTCAGCTAGCCACCTTGGTGGTGCTAATGGTGCTAACATTGTAGCATCACAGCAAAACTATATCAAAACTAACAAAGCTCCTCAAGTCCTGTGCAGACCAGCTGTGTGGGATTGTGGCGTACATCTTCAACCTGAGCCTGAAGCTGGGGAGGGTACCACAGTTGTGGAAAACATCTTGTGTGGTACCTGTACCAAAGACTTCCCACCCCAAAGATCTGAACAGCTACAGACCAATGATGAAGACCCTGGAGAGACTGCTCCTTGCTCACCTCCGCCCCCTGGTGGGTCCAGCGATGGATCCACTCCAGTTCGCCTACCAGCACGGTATTGGGGTGGAGGATGCGGTCATCTTCCTTCTTCACCGTTCTCTGTTCCACCTGGAGAAGCCCGGGAATACAGTGAGGATCATGTTCTTTGACTTCTCCAGTGCTTTCAACACCATCCAACCGATGATCCTGAAGGACAAGCTGCTGTGCGCAGGGGTGGACCAGCACCTGTCATCATGGATCCTGGACTACCTCACAAACCGGCCACAGTTTGTGAGAACCCGGGACTGTGTGTCTGACACGATCATCGGTAGCACGGGGGCCCCCCAGGGAACGGTTTTGGCTCCCTTCCTGTTCACCCTTTATACTGCGGACTTCTCACACAACACAACACACTGCCATCTACAGAAGTTCTCTGACGACTCTGCGATCGTTGACCTCATCTCCAACGGAGATGAAGCTGAGTACAGAGGGCTTATCCAGGACTTTGTGGACTGGTGCCATCGGAACTGCCTCCAGATCAACGCGAGGAAAACTAAGGAGCTGGTGGTGGACTGCCGCAGGCAAGGACAACCCCTCACAGTACCAGTAAACATCCAGGGAACAGACATTGAGATGGTGACATCCTACAAGTACCTGGGTGTTCATCTGAACAATAAACTAGACTGGTCACACAATACTGACGCACTCTACAAGAAGGGACAGCACAGGCTGTTCCTACTGAGGAGACTCAGGTCTTTTGGTGTACAAGGGGCACTGCTGAAGACATTCTATGACACGGTGGTGGCATCAGCCATCACTTTTGGAGTGGTCTGCTGGGGCAGTGGCATTACAGCAGCCGATAGGAAGAGACTGAACAAACTGATCAAGAAAGCTAGCTCTGTCCTGGGGCAGCGCCTTGACCCAGTGGAGGAGATGGGAGAGAGAAGGATGGTGGCTAAACTGTCATCTCTGCTGGAGTCCGAGTTCCACCCTATGCAGGACACACTGAATGCACTAAGGAGCTCATTTAGCAGCAGACTACATCATCCTAGGTGCACAACCGAGAGGTTTCGCAGGTCCTTCCTACCAACGGCTGTCAGACTGTATAACCTAAGCAGGGCTGCTCGCAGAGATAGCAAAAAGACGTGACAACCCAATAGTATTGAATGCAAAAGACGCAATAGACTTACACAATGGTCCCATCCGGTATACAACTAGGAAAATACCGGTAGCTACGGAGCGTGACAGTATGTATGGGTACATAATCATACCATGTAGGATAACTAAGTAGACGGTTATGCTGTTTCATTCCATCTAGCTGCAATGCTCCGCACTGTGTGTTTGTTTGTATATTTATATATTTATTCCATCTAGCGACAATGCTCCACACTGTGTGTTTATATATTTACATATCTATTCCATCTAGCTACAGTGCTCCGCACTGTGTGTTTATATATTTACATATTTATTCCATCTAGCTACAATACTCCGCACTGTGTGTTTATATATTTGCATGTTTGTTCCATCTAGCTGCAATGCTCCGCACTGTGTGTGTTTATTTATTCATATATTTATTCCATCTTGCTACAATGCTCCGCACTGTGTGTGTGTTTATATATTCACATATTTATTCCATCTAGCTACAATGCTCCGCACTGTGTGTGTTTATATATCTATAAATTTATTCCATCTAGCTGCAATGCTCCGCACTGTGTGTCTATATATCGTCGGCCTCCGTCGGTCTATGATGACCATGGAAGAGAATCCTAAACGTCTACTCTGCTGGAACAGCACCGCCTGTGGCTGAACAGGTCGATGCGCGAATGGCAGTCCCTGCCACACAGGTCGCACTTGTGGGTGGTCTCCGTGCTGCTGGGTCTGTGGCGGTTCTTCCTGTGGGTCCTTTTTTCATCTGCAGCAGCAGTCAGTCTCTCTTCACCCGCTATATATATATAGACACATATATAAATATATGTGTCTATATATATATATATATATATATATATATATATATATATATATATATATATATATATATATATACCCATGTCTATATATTTATGTTTATATGTACATATGTATACTTGCTGCTCTTGTTTTTTTTCTTGCCTTCTGATTGTTGCTCTGAGTGTTGCTATCCCTGTGCTGTTGCAATCCTGGAATTTCCCCATTGTGGGACTAATAAAGGCTTATCTTATTTTATCTTACCTTATCTTATCTTACTAGAAAAGCACTCATAGAGCGCATACCTCCACCAAGGCTCCTTCCGTTTCTCATGGATCACCTCCAAAATGTAATGGGTTTGTGTGTAGGCCTATAGTCACTTGTGGTGAAAATGGCATCAAAGTCTGTCCATCAGTTTTGAAGTGTTGTTGCTAACACACTGTGAGAAGATAAGAGCCTTGGCTGAGGTATGCATTCAGATCATCACCAAAATATAATGGGTTCCTCTGTAGCCCAAGAACCACCTCTGGTGAAAATTTCATTCAAATCCATCTAGTAGTTTTTGTGTAATCCTGCTGCACAAATACAAACAAAGCCCTTGGTGGAGGTATGCACTCTCAGATCATCACCAAAATCTAATCATCTGTTCCCCGTGCCATTACACACCTTTCCTGAAAATTTCATCAAAATTTGTTCATAACTTTTTGAGTTATGTTGGTAACAGACAGACAGACAGACAGACAAACCCCAGTAAACACATAACCTCCTTGGCGGAGGTAATAAGCCAGAATGATGTGAGATATATTACTGACTGTAGATTAGTGAACTAGGTGTAAGCAGTGATGTCTATTACGGTGACTGAAATCCCCCCAAAATAACAATAAACACGAGCTTCCTAGTACCACTCTTATCTCTTAAAGGGCCTATATCATGCTATTTTAAGCCTTTCAGAGTAATCTATATGCATGTATGTGATAGTATATTGCCTTTGGTACACTGGTGAATGAATTTCTTATGAAATATGAGTTATTTTCGCGAGCCCGGAAGTAAGGTGCCTCGATCTCTGAGGCTCTGCCTCTTATTCTTGTGGCTGCCGCCCGTTTCATGATGTAACCCCTGAGCCAGCTGCTGCAGCGTGTCACTGGGTTCCGCCCACGAAAACAACATCTACAGTAAACTTTAGAAAAGATGGATGAGCATGTTGAACTCTTTAACCTCCTGTTATTATTTTAGCCTATAATATTAATCTTATGTAGTGTATGGTTAATCACGTTTAATATTATGATTTTAGCCTCTGCATTCTGGTCTATTTTGACTATTTCTGACAAGTAGGCTCTTCTTTAGGAAGGCTGAACAAACTCCTAAATCTCTCACAGCCAAAGACACATTTACGCCACTTAGAAGACATTGTCTTACGTAAAAAAGCAAACAGTTGTTGTCACTGAGCAGATTAGGTGCGAGAGGAACTACTTCTTCACAGCGTCAATGCTAAAGTGAAAGAGTTTTGCCGATCACTGCTCTGTTAGCTGCGCGGAGAAAGTGGGTGTGTGCGTTAGCCTGGGGGTGGTGCTGGCAGCATAGGCACTTCCTGGAGTGGGCGGCTCACCCACGTTCATACGTATGGACGTGGGGACCCGGTCATTATCAGGGACAGGGCGGAGCAGCAGCTCAGAGAGCAGGGTTGAGGAGGAATACTCAGAGATGCGTGAATGGAGCAAAATACCACTTTGGGGGTGTTTTTGGTGGGGAATTTGTTATGACTCAAGCGTCGGTTCTGATCGCGCTCGGGCTAAGCTATGTCTCGCTGCCGGCCTTGACAGCTGCGGGCGGTATTCTGGCCTCTCCGGGCTCTTATTGTGAAAGTGCTCGGTGGGGCTTCCGCCTGTCAACGGTCGGTCAGCTGAGTGTCATCAGCGTCATTAGTGCTTCATCAATTTAAGCCCAGCACTGGCGTCGGTAGGACGCAGCAGTGTCTGGTCGCCAACCGGGTCGCTTAACTGGTTACTAACCTGATCACTTACCTGTTCACCCACCGTCACGTTGCGGATGCCTGGACTGTTTTTACACCTCGGCTACTTTGGGCTTGACCGTCATTCCCCGGTACCAGTAAGTGTGCTGTTCTAGCCTTATTCCTCCCGGCGTGAATTGTTCTGTAAGTCCCTGCCTTAGCAGCCTGCGTGTAATTATTACCAAGCCTGTCTGTGTGTGACTGTCTCCTGCTCTGGACCTATAGTGTGCTGTATAGCCCTATGCCTCCTTTTCTGTGAAGACTCCTGTCATTATCTCAGCAGCTTGTGTTGACACCTTTTCACCGTAAATAAACTCACTGAAAACTCACTGGTGACTCTGTGCGTCTCTAGCTGGCTCGTGAGGGCCAGCGCATGACAGTACACAGCTGCCAAAACAGCGTTTACGGTGACGCCAACCCGAGACGCTATTCACCAGTGAGTTTGAGTTTTGGACGTTGCTTTTCCCTGTCTGGGTCCTGTGTATGTGAGGAATGCCGTCACCGAAGAGCCACGTGCTGACGGGTGTTTTGGAAGCCGTGGATGAGCTGCTCATCTCCGCTTCCCTGTTGGACTATGACCACGGCATACATTGGTACCTGGACGCCGCCGAAGATGTTCTCTGTCATCTCTCTCCCCGCTACGCCAACCACCCGGAAGTCGACGCGAGGAGGGAGGACATCGCCGCACAACGCGAAATATTCCTGATGATGGACGAGGAACGCGGCATGAAGCAGGTGAAGAGGCACACCTGCTCTTCGCGTATAGATCCTGATCCTGCTGTCGATCCGTTTCGGGAGTTCGCACCATCTGGGGGCCGGCGAAGGCGTCGGCGTCACGGCCGGGCGCATCTTCGGCAAGCTCCTGCTCCAGATCCAGTTCCGGGCCGCCGGGATGACCCCCTCAACCAGCCAGCTGCTGTGAGTGAGTTGAGTCCTGTGCCGGTGGGCTCCGTCCTTGGATCCTTTTTTACCATCCAGCGAGCGAGGGAAGGAGCAACGTCCGCTACAGCTGACAACATCCTCCCCCCGGGAGACAGGCAAGTCCAAGTTCACTTTTCTATTGATAATAGTGATCTGTCTTGTCTGACTCCTGGGGGTGAAGCTCGGGGTTTGCAGCTCCCTGAGTCACTTTTCCCAGCTGTAGCCACTTGTATTAAACCTGCTGCCTCTGTGTCTCCTCCTGCGGAGCGGTCCTTGGCGTCAGTCCCACGCCGTCGAACGACGGGGAGGCCTGCAGCTCTGGGAAATATCCCGGCCCTGCAGCCTTGCTTTGGATAGAGCAGAACGGACTGCAGTGAGGAGCCAGAGCCGACGAGAGAGCGTCCCCAGGGTTCCTCAGGGATGCAGCCCGAGTCAGCAGGTCCAGGGTCCTCTGCCCCCACGCCATACGGATTATTGGCGTGGACGCCTGCGCGTGAGGATCCAGCTGCAGAGACCATCAGGCCGGCTGTGGAACCCGACGCAGCCGAGTGGGAGCCCGACGACGAGCTGCTTCTTGAACCTGGATCGGCGAAGTCCTGGACGGCTCCAGAGCCCGAGTGCAGGCAAGTGCTCTTTCTTGTTTTCCTGTATGGTGAGTTAGAGCATTTTTGCCTGCCTCATGGGGAGGCGAGTGAGGGGCAGCCGTCCGCTGCACCCGAGCTCGTCTCGCTGGGCTCTGGCGCTGCCGGTGGAACTGATCCCGGTCCTCTCCTGTTTTCTGAGCACCTCCACAGCGTTACCGGTCCGGAGCCAGTCAAGGTCATGGGACTGGGGGTTCCAGGTTCGGAGATGGAGGTCGTCGCCGGAGCAGTCCTGACCCAGTCGGGGTCCGACGTGTGGGCTGAGATGACCCAGTCGGGGTCCGACATATGGACCGAGGTGACCGGGTCGGGGTCCGACGTGTGGGCCGAGGTGACCCAGTCGGGGTCCGACGCGTGGGCCGAGGTGACCCGGTCGGGGTCCGACGCGTGGGCCGAGGAGACCCAGTCGGGGTCCAACGTGGGTGCAGCGGTGACCCAATTGGGGCCCGTCCTGACCCAGTCGGGGTCCGACGCATGGGCTGAGGTGACCCAGTCGGGGTACAACGTGGGTGCAGCGGTGACCCAATCGGGGCCCCGTCCTGACCCAGTCGGGGTCCGACACATGGGCTGAGGTGACCCAGTCGGGGTCCAACGTGGGTGCAGCGATTACCCAATCGGGGTCCGACGAGGTCCAGTGGGGGTCCAGTGCAGGTGCGGCTGTGACCCAATCAGGATTCGAGGGGGTCCAAGTTTTTGGTTGTCCCCCTCTCAGGAGCCACCAGCTGGGGGCCGTGAGAGGTTCTTGTTTGACGGTCTGGCGCTCCCCTGTTTTGTCGTGTTCAGGTGAGCGGCTGCATGCAATCCCTCCACGGTCCTGGTGGTTGTGGGATGCGGGTCGGCCACCTGAGGAACTGCCTGGAGCGTTCGGCGTCTTGGGTTGGCCACCCAATAAACTGTGTGTGTTATGGGGTAACCTGGTTCGGCCACCAGAGGACTTGTTTCTGGGGGCATGGGACTGGGGCAGGCCACCTGATTTATCATGTACTGTGGGACTTTCTGTGGGCCCATACGGTAACAAGTCATGTTTAGTACGTCTAGCAATTTTTGTTGTTTCACGTAATCATAGTCGTAGTCAAGTCTAAGCAATTTTAGATTGCCTCTTGTTCTTTTTGTAAGCCACAGTCATAGTCAAGTCTAAGCAATTTTAGATTGCCTCTTGTTTTTTTCTTGTGAGCCACAGTCGTAGTCTTAGTCAAGTCGGAGCAATTTTTTGATTGCCTCTTGTTCTTTTTTTTTTGAAGGCCATAGTTTAGTTATAGTCAAGTCAGAGCAATTTTGGATTGCCTCATGTTTTTTTTTTTCTGGGAAAGCCACAGTCTTGCCATAGCCAAGTTAGGTCAGGGCAATTTGGTTTGCCCCATGTGTTTTGCAGTACTTAGTTTGGTTTTGTTTTGCTATTGTTTTGTTCTCCACTCCTTCTTGGGGGGCTGTGGTATGGAGGTTTGTTCATAGTTTCCAGGGGTTTGCTTGTATTTTTTGTCTCGTGTGTTTGTTTTTTTTCATGGTCGCCGTGTTTGGCGCGTATTTCTTTTGCTTCCACGGTTAGTCATGTATTTCTTTCCTTTGTTTTTTTTTTCCAGAGTCATGTGTTCGTATTTATTTCTTGTTGGTTTCCATAATTATCGTGTGTTTCCATGTATTTCTTGTATGGTTTTCTTGTCTGGTCTTTGTCTTGTTCTTGGGTTGGTTTCTCTCCCTCCGCACCTGTCCCCCAACCTCCCACCCTGGGGGGGCGGGGGGGCAGGGTGGTTCCTTGGGGCGTTCGGAGTCCGCCCGTGGAGGGAGGATACTGTTATGACCCGAGCGTCGGTTCTGATCGCGCTCGGGCTAAGCTATGTCTCGCTGCCGGCCTTGACAGCTGCGGGTGGTATTCTGGCCTCTCCGGGCTCTTATTGTGAAAGTGCTCGGTGGGGCTTCCGCCTGTCAACGGTCGGTCAGCTGAGTGTCATCAGCGTCATTAGTGCTTCGTCAATTTAAGCCCAGCACTGGCATCGGTAGGACGCAGCAGTGTCTGGTCGCCAACCGGGTCGCTTAACTGGTTACTAACCTGATCACTTACCTGTTCACCCACCGTCACGTTGCGGATGCCTGGACTGTTTTTACACCTCGGCTACTTTGGGCTTGACCGTCATTCCCCGGTACCAGTAAGTGTGCTGTTCTAGCCTTATTCCTCCCGGCGTGAATTGTTCTGTAAGTCCCTGCCTTAGCAGCCTGCGTGTAATTATTACCAAGCCTGTCTGTGTGTGACTGTCTCCTGCTCTGGACCTATAGTGTGCTGTATAGCCCTATGCCTCCTGTTCTGTGAAGACTCCTGTCATTATCTCAGCAGCTTGTGTTGACACCTTTTCACCGTAAATAAACTCACTGAAAACTCACTGGTGACTCTGTGCGTCTCTAGCTGGCTCGTGAGGGCCAGCGCATGACAGTACACTGCTGCCAAAACAGCGTTTACGGTGACGCCAACCCGAGACGCTATTCACCAGTGAGTTTGAGTTTTGGACGTTGCTTTTCCCTGTCTGGGTCCTGTGTATGTGAGGAATGCCGTCACCGAAGAGCCATGTGCTGACGGGTGTTTTGGAAGCCGTGGATGAGCTGCTCATCTCCGCTTCCCTGTTGGACTATGACCACGGCATACATTGGTACCTGGACGCCGCCGAAGATGTTCTCTGTCATCTCTCTCCCCGCTACGCCAACCACCCGGAAGTTGACGTGAGGAGGGAGGACATCGCCGCACAACGCGAAATATTCCTGATGATGGAGGAGGAACGCGGCATGAAGCAGGTGAAGAGGCACACCTGCTCTTCGCCTATAGATCCTGATCCTGCTGTCGATCCGTTTCGGGAGTTCGCACCATCTGGGGGCCGGCGAAGGCGTCGGCGTCACGGCCGGGCGCATCTTCGGCAAGCTCCTGCTCCGGATCCAGTTCCGGGCCGCCGGGATGACCCCCTCAACCAGCCAGCTGCTGTGAGTGAGCTGAGTCCTGTGCCGGTGGGCTCCGTCCTTGGATCCTTTTTTACCATCCAGCGAGCGAGGGAAGGAGCAACGTCCGCTACAGCTGACAACATCCTCCCCCCGGGAGACAGGCAAGTCCAAGTTCACTTTTCTATTGATAATAGTGATCTGTCTTGTCTGACTCCTGGGGGTGAAGCTCGGGGTTTGCAGCTCCCTGAGTCACTTTTCCCAGCTGTAGCCACTTGTATTAAACCTGCTGCCTCTGTGTCTCCTCCTGCGGAGCGGTCCTTGGCGTCAGTCCCACGCCGTCGAACGACGGGGAGGCCTGCAGCTCTGGGAAATATCCCGGCCCTGCAGCCTTGCTTTGGATAGAGCAGAACGGACTGCAGTGAGGAGCCAGAGCCGACGAGAGAGCGTCCCCAGGGTTCCTCAGGGATGCAGCCCGAGTCAGCAGGTCCAGGGTCCTCTGCCCCCACGCCATACGGGTTATTGGCGTGGACGCCTGCGCGTGAGGATCCAGCTGCAGAGACCATCAGGCCGGCTGTGGAACCCGACGCAGCCGAGTGGGAGCCCGACGACGAGCTGCTTCTTGAACCTGGATCGGCGAAGTCCTGGACGGCTCCAGAGCCCGAGTGCAGGCAAGTGCTCTTTCTTGTTTTCCTGTATGGTGTGTTAGAGCATTTTTGCCTGCCTCATGGGGAGGCGAGTGAGGGGCAGCCGTCCGCTGCACCCGAGCTCGTCTCGCTGGGCTCTGGCGCTGCCGGTGGAACTGATCCCGGTCCTCTCCTGTTTTCTGAGCACCTCCACAGCGTTACCGGTCCGGAGCCAGTCAAGGTCACGGGACTGGGGGTTCCAGGTTCGGAGATGGAGGTCGTCGCCAGAGCAGTCCTGACCCAGTCGGGGTCCGACGTGTGGGCTGAGATGACCCAGTCGGGGTCCAACGTGTGGGCTGAGGTGACCCAGTCGGGGTACAACGTGGGTGCAGCGATTACCCAATCGGGGTCCGATGAGGTTCAGTCGGGGTCCGACTCAGGTGTGGCTGTGACCCAATCGGGGTCCGACGAGGTCCAGTGGGGGTCCAGCGCAGGTGCGGCTGTGACCCAATCAGGATTCGAGGGGGTCCAAGTTTTTGGTTGTCCCCCTCTCAGGAGCCACCAGCTGGGGGCCGTGAGAGGTTCTTGTTTGACGGTCTGGCGCTCCCCTGTTTTGTCGTGTTCAGGTGAGCGGCTGCATGCAATCCCTCCACGGTCCTGGTGGTTGTGGGATGCGGGTCGGCCACCTGAGGAACTGCCTGGAGTGTTCGGCGTCTTGGGTTGGCCACCCAATAAACTGTGTGTGTTACGGGGTGACCTGGTTCGGCCACCAGAGGACTTGTTTCTGGGGGCATGGGACTGGGGCAGGCCACCTGATTTATCATGTACTGTGGGACTTTCTGTGGGCCCATACGGTGCCAAGTCATGTTTAGTACGTCTAGCAATTTTTGTTGTTTCACGTAATCATAGTCGTAGTCAAGTCTAAGCAATTTTAGATTGCCTCTTGTTCTTTTTGTAAGCCACAGTCATAGCCAAGTCTAAGCGATTTTAGATTGCCTCTTGTTTTTTTCTTGTGAGCCACAGTCGTAGTCTTAGTCAAGTCGGAGCAATTTTTTGATTGCCTCTTGTTCTTTTTTTTTTGAAGGCCATAGTTTAGTTATAGTCAAGTCAGAGCAATTTTGGATTGCCTCATGTTTTTTTTTTCTGGGAAAGCCACAGTCTTGCCATAGCCAAGTTAGGTCAGGGCAATTTGGTTTGCCCCATGTGTTTTGCAGTACTTAGTTTGGTTTTGTTTTGCTATTGTTTTGTTCTCCACTCCTTCTTGGGGGGCTGTGGTATGGAGGTTTGTTCATAGTTTCCAGGGGTTTGCTTGTATTTTTTGTCTCGTGTGTTTGTTTTTTTTCATGGTCACCGTGTTTGGCGCGTATTTCTTTTGTTTCCACGGTTAGTCATGTATTTCTTTCCTTTGTTTTTTTTTCCAGAGTCATGTGTTCGTATTTATTTCTTGTTGGTTTCCATAATTATCGTGTGTTTCCATGTATTTCTTTTATAGTTTTCTTGTCTGGTCTTTGTCTTGTTCTTGGGTTGGTTTCTCTCCCTCCGCACCTGTCCCCCAACCTCCCACCCTGGGGGGGCGGGGGGGGCAGGGTGGTTCCTTGGGGCATTCGGAGTCCGCCCGTGGAGGGAGGGTACTGTTATGACCCGAGCGTCGGTTCTGATCGCGCTCGGGCTAAGCTATGTCTCGCTGCCGGCCTTGACAGCTGCGGGCGGTATTCTGGCCTCTCCGGGCTCTTATTGTGAAAGTGCTCGGTGGGGCTTCCGCCTGTCAACGGCCGGTCAGCTGAGTGTCATCAGCGTCATTAGTGCTTCGTCAATTTAAGCCCAGCACTGGCGTCGGTAGGACGCAGCAGTGTCTGGTCGCCAACCGGGTCGCTTAACTGGTTACTAACCTGATCACTTACCTGTTCACCCACCGTCACGTTGCGGATGCCTGGACTGTTTTTACACCTCGGCTACTTTGGGCTTGACCGTCATTCCCCGGTACCAGTAAGTGTGCTGTTCTAGCCTTATTCCTCCCGGCGTGAATTGTTCTGTAAGTCTCTGCCTTAGCAGCCTGCGTGTAGTTATTACCAAGCCTGTCTGTGTGTGACTGTCTCCTGCTCTGGACCTATAGTGTGCTGTATAGCCCTATGCCTCCTGTTCTGTGAAGACTCCTGTCATTATCTCAGCAGCTTGTGTTGACACCTTTTCACCGTAAATAAACTAACTGAAAACTCACTGGTGACTCTGTGCGTCTCTAGCTGGGTCGTGAGGGCCAGCGTATGACAGAATTAACATTATAACATGCTTAAAAGCTCAAAAAAGTCGGTTTTGCATGATATAGGCCCTTTAAGGTGTGTTCACACCAAACACGAACAGGCGGCGTGAATCCATAGAAAGTCAAAGGGGAAGATGCGAGTACGCGCAAATTTACGTTATCACGCATTGGTGTCTGCTAGCTAGCTACGTTAGCAGCTAGCTAGCTAGCGGACGGAGTAAAATTATCACCATTGCAGAGTAAACTAGTTAGAAAATGAAACTCACTTACCAGGAGACAGGAGGACCCGGAACTCTTCAGCTGAATCGGGATTTTGGAGTTATTTACCCACGGTTTCCAGCCACGGACGTCCTAGCAAGCTAGTAAGCTAGCAACGAAGACACCCATCTTCTGTGAAGTTTTGCAGGCTTGAGACGACATTTTCAGGTGAGCCCCTGGTCGGATAATGTAAACCTAAGCATGACATTATTTTGGGAATTTCCACAGCAGGTTCAACACAGCTGCAGAAGTTATAAAAGCAACTTTACCTGTCTGCATCTCACTCAGACCATGAATTCATGTCTATTCGCGTGTTTACATTGAGTTATAATGTAATCATGCTGTGCGGAAAATTCACCCATTCCCATTTGGTGTGAACACACCTTTAGACTAACAACTTTGACTTCCCACCCATCTACATGAAAGACAGCTAGGCTGCCCATAATAGAGCAGTGGCCAGGTATCAAAGCAAACATTTACCTCTTAGCAGTTGGGCAAGTTACTAAAAAATAGTAAGTAGGTACAATTACTAGTTACTTCTTTTCAAAAGTAACTGAGTTACTTACCAATTACTGCATGATTAAAGTAACTAGTTACTTGGAAAAGTAATTTTCACGTTACTTTAAAATACATACTTAAATCATCTTGCACACATAACAAGATAATTTAATTAATGGATTACATTACGGGCTTATTAATGTCAGGCTTATTAATGTCAGGCTTTTTTGCTATCTCTGCTATCGCAGAGATAGCAAAAAAGACGTAACAAACTAATAGTTTTTTGAATGCAGAAGATGCAATAGACTTACACAGTGGTCCTCTCCGGCATACAACTAGGAGCATGCCGGTCGCTATGGAGGGTGAGAGTGTGTATGGGCACATAATCATACCATGCAGGATAGCTGGGTAGACGGTTATGCTGTTTCATTCCATCTAGCGGCAATGCTCTGCACTGTGTGTGTTTATATATTTGCATATTTGTTCCGTCTAGCTGCAATGCTCCGTACTGTGGGTGTTTATATATTTATATATCTACATGTTATTCCATCTAGCTACATTGCTCCGCACTGTGTGTGTTTATATACTTGCATATTTATTCCACCTAGCTGCAATGCTCCGTACTGTGGGTGTTTATATATTTACATATTTATTCCATCTAGCTACAATGCTCTGCACTGTGTGTTCATATATTCATATATTTATTCCATCCAGCTACAATGCTCTGCACTGTGTGTCTGTGTGTGTGTGTATATATATATATTTTATAGTAATACGTACATATGTTTATTAGCTGCTCTTGCTTGCTTGTTTTTTTTTCTTGCCTTCTGATTGTTGCTCTGAGTGTTGCTATCCCTGTGCTGTTGCAATCCTGGAATTTCCCCGTTGTGGGACTAATAAAGGCTTATCTTATCTTATCTTATCTTAAAACAGAGTGTTTCAAACAGAGCTTTTAGAACATGTTCAGTCTGCTTTATCCTGCTTTGAGAGCTCTTATTGTGGGGAAATCTGAAGAAAATCAACACGATATTGCCAGTAATTTCCTCATTTTGGAGTGATAAATAGGGTTTGTGGCATGAGAAAGAGGGAAAAAGAGTGAGAATCACTCCAAAGAGTAAGTTGGCAGCACTGTATAAAGCTGTCACTGTTTCTTACCTTTATGATATGGATTTAATTCGATGTGCAGTGATCCAAAAAAAAATGTCTACTATCCACAGTCCAAATGTCTGCTGTGACAGAGATCCAGTCTCTCAAATTCCTTTTGGAGATCAAAATCCATTTTTGAATAATCTTTATCCAGGTAGCAAGTAAATGTGTTTTAGCTTCAGTGGCTCAGTCTCAGCTGTCTGATGGAAAGTCACTGTTATCAGATCATTCTGTAACGACGTATCTAGCAATCAGTCGGTTTAGTTCTTGCTGGGTCACAAAATGTCCAGATCCATACCTGTGCTTGAAATCCAGCGTGGCTGTTCAGATATCGTAAATCCACTAATAACACGGTGTTAGTATAGCACTAGCTTTGATGCTGCTGCTGTTCTCAGGTGCTTCTGAAGATTGCAGTTGGTCTCACGCGATCCACCAATATGCTTTTGTCCTTAACCGCAACAAAGAAAAAATAATCTGTCTATTTCCACAAAAGCAAAGTAGCTTCATCTTTTCCCAGCAGGAGCAACCTCCATTTGTGGCCGTAGCAGTGAAGAGGCTCTTTGACTGACGGCTCGCTGACTGACGGCTGCATCAGCTACGTAGGGTCAGTTTGTATTTATTTGCGCTAAAAATATCTATCCATATTAATAAAACAAATAACGGGAGTAAAGCATCTGATCAAATGTCAGTAACTATAACACATTACTGACTTTTTAAACAGTACACAGCACGTTACTGCAAAAGTAGTGGCGTTACAGTACACATTATTAGTGATGTTTCTCATTTCTTGATGTACAGGAAAAAGACCCAGAAGAGTCAAAATGGCTTCTTGGAGAGAAAAATGAGATAAAAACTGTGCTTTTTTTTTAAGAGAAGTGAGTATTTAGATAATCATTTAACCAACAGACACATTTCAGGTTAAAACCTACAAAAACACACGTTTTCAGTCAATGACCCCTTTAAAAATACATGTACTATGATCTAAAACTTGTCATAAGCTCAATAATAATCCAGTATTTGAGTTGTATTCTCATAAAGGAGTCCACTTTACACTGTGTGGTATGAGCCATTATTTTTCTCAGTCACAAAAAATGTCAAAAAAAGAAAAAAATAACATAATTGCCTCCTCTGTTCTGTGAAAACAGCTGCACCCCCACCCCCCCATGTTTTTTTAAAAAACTAAACCAGGACTTCCTGACCCTTGCAGTTCCCAAATGTGTCATATTTTGTCTGTTAACTAAAGTCTAGAAACTAGGCAGAGGTCACACTTAGTTTGCTCTGGCAGAATGTGGCTCCATGTGCAGTTCATCCATACCATGTCAATCACAACAGTTTATACAATGTGGGGTCGGTTTATTAAGGTGGCTGTCATTTCTGCATGTGTCAAAAACATACATATTACATATTTCCCAGATTGTCTGTAGATCTTTCCGATAGTGCCCAAAGCTATTTGAGTCAGGCTACATCATAATGCCCCTGTGAAAACTGCAACTAAAGGTTAAGGTTCCACAATAGTTCTCATCTACAGTAATTATATCTTCTTGTGATGCCAGGATATTTGTTTGGCTACAAACGGCATACAAATTTCTACATAACCTCCTACAGCAGTTCGTTCTCTGCGTGTTATGCGGGATATTTTATTCTCAAGTCCATCCATCCATCCATCCATCTTCTACCGCTTTTCCGGAGGTCCGGGTCGCGGAGGCAGCAGTTCAAGCAGAGAAGCCCAGACTTCCCTCTCCCCAGCCACCTGCTCCAGCTCTTCAGAGGGGATACCAAGGCGTTCCCAGACTAGCTGGGAGACATAGTCTCTCCACCGAGTCCTGGGTCTGCCCCGGGGTCTCCTCCCAGTGGGACGTGCCTGAAACACCTCAAGTGGGAGGCGTCCAGGAGGCATCCTAATCAGATGCCCATACCACCTCAACTGACTCCTTTCAATGTGGAGGAGCAGCGGTTCTACTCTGAGCCTCTCCCAGATGACTGAGCTCCTCACCCTATCTCTGAGGGTGAGTCCAGCAATCCTACGGAGAAAGCTCATTTCAGCCGCTTGTATCCGCGATCTCGTTCTTTCGGTCATTACCCAAAGCTCGTGACCATAGGTGAGAGTAGGAACGTAGATTGACTGGTAAATCGAGAGCTTTGCCTTAGAACTAAGCTCCCTCTTCACCACAACAGACCGGTACAACGTCCGCATCACTGCAGATGCTGCTCCAATCCGTCTGTCGATCTCTCGCTCCATTTTCCCCTCACTCGTGAACAAGACCCCAAGATACTTAAACTCCTCCACTTGGGGCAGGAGCCTGTCCCCAACCCGGAGAGGACAATCCACCTTTTTCCGGCTGAGGACCATGGACTCGGACTTGGAGGTGCTGATTCTCATCCCAGCCGCTTCACACTCAGCGGCAAACCGTCCCAGCAAGAGCTGTAGGTCATTGCTGGATGAAGCCAACAGGACAACATCATCTGCAAACAACAGAGATGAGATCCTGTGGTCACCAAGCATGACACCCTCCATTCCCTGGCTGCGCCTAGAAATCCTGTCCATAAAAATTATGAACAGGACCGGTGACAAAGGGCAGCCCTGGCGGAGTCCAACTCTCACTGGGAATGACTCCGACCGAGTGTTGGCAATACGAACTAAACTCTCACAATGGTCGTACAGAGACCGAATAGCTCGTAACAACAAGCCCGATACCCCATACTCCCGAAGCACCCCCCACAAAAATCCACGAGGGACGCGGTCAAATGCCTTCTCCAAGTCCACAAAACACATGTAAACTGGTTGGGCAAACTCCCACGAACCCTCAAGAATTCTCGAGAGGGTAAAGAGCTGGTCCGATGTGCCACGGCCAGGACGAAAACCACATTGCTCCTCCTGAATCCGAGGTTCGACCAACGGCCGGACTCTCCTCTCCAGTACCTTGGCATAGACCTTCCCAGGGAGGCTGAGGAGTGTGATCCCTCTAAAGTTGGAGCACACCCTCCGGTCCCCTTTTTTGAAGAGAGGAACCACCACCCCGGTTTGCCATGCCAAAGGCACTGCCCCCGACCTCCACGCAATGTTGCAGAGGCGTGTCAACCATGACAACCCAACAACATCCAGGGCCTTGAGGTACTCGGGGCGAATCTCGTCCACCCCTGGGGCCCGGCCACCAAGGAGATTTTTAACCACCTTGGCGACCTCAGCCCCTGTGATAGGCGAGTCATCCCCCTTGTCCCCAAACCCTGCTTCCTCTGTGGAAAGCGTATCAGTGGGATTGAGGAGATCCTCGAAGTATTCCTTCCACCGCCCGACGATATCCCCAGTTGAAGTCAACAGTGTCCCATCCGCACCATACACAGTGTGGACGGGGAGCTGCTTTCCCCTCCTGAGCCGCCGAACAGTTTGCCAGAATCTCTTTGAAGCCGACCGAAAGTCTTGTTCCATGGCCTCACCGAACTCCTCCCATACCCGGGTTTTTGCTTCAGCAACCACCCGAGCTGCACTCCGCTTGGCCTGCCGGTACACCTCAGCTGCTTCGGGAGTCCCACAAGCCAACCAAGCTTGATAGGACTCCTTCTTCAGCTTAATAGCCCCCCTCACCACTGGTGTCCACCACTTGGTTCGGGGGTTGCCACCACGAGATGCACCGACCACCTTGCGGCCGCAGCTCTGGGCCGCCGCTTCAACAACAGAGGTGGAGAACATGGCCCATTCAGACTCCATGTCTCCAGACTCCCTCGGAATGTGGTTGAAGTTCTTCCGGAGGTGGGAGTTGAAGACCTCCCGGACAGGGGCCTCAGCCAGACGCTCCCAGCACACCCTCACTATACGTTTGGGTCTACCAGGTCTGAATGGCTTCCTCCCCTGCCATCGGATCCAACTCACCACCAGGTGGTGATCAGTTGACAGCTCTGCACCTCTCTTTACTCGGGTGTCCAAGACATACGGTCGCAGGTCTGATGATACGATAACAAAATCGATCATCGACCTGCGGCCTAGGGTGTCCTGGTGCCAGGTGCACATATGGACACCCTTATGCTTGAACATGGTGTTCATTATGGACAGACTGTGGTTAGCACAGAAGTCCAATAACTGAACACCACTCGGGTTTAGATCGGGCAGGCCGTTCCTCCCAATCACCCCCCTCCAGGTTTCACTGTCGTTGCCCACGTGCGCATTGAAGTCCCCCAGTAGGACAATGGAGTCTCCAGGAGGAGCACCCTCCAGCACCCCAGTCACAGACTCCAAAAAGGGTGGGTACTCTGAAACATCATTTGGTGCATAGGCACAAATGATGGTCAGGACCCGTTTCCCAACCCGAAGGCGCAGGGAAGCAACCCTTTCGTCCACCGTCCACCACGAAAGGGTATTCTCAAGTCACAACAAGCAAATTCTCTCTGATTACAGATGTGGCACAACAATAACATTAAAAATCCATACTGACTACACCATCCTTGATACACTGTAGGAGGCATGTAGGATTGAACCATCCTAAGCTCTGAACTGTCCCCACAGAGACCTCTGGATGCCTTCTCCACACCACCTTTGATTACTTCAAATCTGACCTCATGACCTGCAGACACTTTGATTAGATCAGGCATTCTGATGCTGGATATGGGAATCCTTCATGCTGCATACACATGCACTGACTGATAATAAATTATAGATTATGCCACGTGTGTGTGTGAGTACTTGTGTCCATGTGCCTGTACAGACCTTTTTCAGCGCTAGCTAAAGCTGCAAGGAGACGTGATCAAAGAGCATTTTCTCCACTCTGTACCAGAATTAGCCTCCACCTCAGAACCTACTGGAGTTCACGTGCATGCTGACTGGGAGTCTTCTTTTAAAGGTGGTGATCAGCATATGCTTACACATACTGTAAGCTGTATATTGTATAAGGATTTTCATATCTTTCCCACTAAATGCAACAGGGCTATTTTGTTTATTGCCGCATACAGTATATATACTGCATTTCATTGCAGTTCTGCCAAGTTAGAAACTCTGAAGGGCAAATTATATTAACATGTGCCAGCTGTATGACGCTCCTCTCCTCTACAAACCCTGCAAATGGTTGGCAAAGTCCCACAAAGGCTTCAAACAGAATTTACTAGTCTTCCCTGAGACTTCCATTGCTACATACTTAAACATACACAAATGAATAACCAAGAGGCCATAAAATATACATTTATGGGCCAGCCTACATCCTCTGTAGAAACTCTGTAAGGGAATGTCTCCAAGGCTATCTCCAAAGACTATATAGAAAAATTACTCAAAGAAATGTCTCTACAAAAATCAACAACACATCTATTTTTCTAGGCTGTCAAGTGTTAAGTAATCTGTTAAGTAGGTCTGTTTTCCTTGTCCTTATTCCCAGTCATATGTTGTACAGTATATACCACTGCAATGCTGAATATTCCAATAAAACATTGCAAAAGTTTAAAAAGAAATGAGGTCTGTATACAGTATGTACAACTAATCCATGTGAAACAAAAGTTTGGAAAGCTGTTGTCAGTGGCAAATGTTCTACATTGGAATAGACGAAGAAGAAGAAAAAGAAGTAGTAGAATTTAAGGCTTCAGATGTTTCAAACCAGTTTCATAGCGGGATTTTTCTTTCGCTGTCACACCCAGCCACCCCTAAAAACAGTTGGCTGTTAGCTATGCCATAGAGCAGAGATGTTCAAACCTCCTGTTTGCAAACTTCAGCTGATTAAGAAACCGTACCTTTAAAGAATGGTGTCCGTAAAGACAGAACAGCTAAAATAATTTGTTTTAAACAGTGGGTTGGCTTATTATAATGTCCAGTTACATAAGTATGGATCATTTTGAACAGGATTATCGAAAGCCCTTCTAGGGTTAAAAAGTAGAGCTGAAAATAAAGATCAAAATAAGTTTAAGGTAGTATCTCACTGCTGATGAGCGTTGCAATTTTTGGATCTTTGGTTTTGCAAGGGTTCGTAAAAGGTTGTAAAATAGTTCACAAACAGCTTTTCAAATTTATTTTTCTGCAAACGTTTGCACAATAGTTGTAAGCTTTTGCAAACGGTTGTAACACGTGCATGTCGCTAAAGTTCCTTTTGGTTCACTAAGTAGTGAAAACTAGCAGCTGTTTAAGAACCTTCCAGGTAGTATCTCAAATAGCGGCAAATGCGAACAAATGTTGCAATTTTTGAATTCACAAACTTTTCTGACAAATGTTGTTGAAAACCAAGCTAGTATCTCACAGAGTTGTGAGGAGTGGCGAATGCTGGCAAATGCTACACTTTTTGGATTTTGTCATTAAAGACTGCAAAACAGTTTGGACACAGTTTTGTTGCAAAGATTTTTAAACAGTTGCTAGTGTTCCCTACTTAATGAACCAAGAAGAACTGTAGCCACGACACATGTTACAACCATGTTGCAACTGTTTACAACTGTGCTTATAACTACTGCAAATGTGTGCAACTGTTTGTGGAAAAATACATTCTCAAAAAACTTTTGAACATGTTCAAATTATTTGGGTAACAAGAAAAACTACTAGCATCCTTAAAAACTGTTGCCAAATTGTCTGGGAACCTTTTATGAACTGTGATAAACCCTGAAGAATCCTGACAAAACCCCAAAAGTGCAACGTTCACCAGCATTCACCCATCCATGAGATACGGGTGTTATGAACAGGGCTTGACATTAACACCCCAATTATTTTCATAATCATTTTCTCCTTTAAATAATTTTGATATTTATTAAACCATTCTGGGATTCATTGTGGATGGAGCACATGTCTTCCTGGAAGAGATCACTTTCATCCGGCAGATTTTTCACCGCAGGATAAAAGCAAACAGTCAGAACAACAATATATTGATCTGCAGAGACCCTTAACGCTGGCAGCATTTGGACCCAATAATATTCTCTCATCAGATGTTCATTGTGCAAACAATGCCTTTCTGACTCATGAAGCATGCGCGTGTGCAAATAAACAAATAACACATGCACTAAGCAGCAGAATTATTCCCAGTGGGCCAGGCTAGACCTTAGTTTCACTGTTAGCACAGCAGTAAAAATGGAAAATGAAAGTTATGTAATATGTTGTTTGTTTAGAGATAAACTTCCTTAAGAACTGTAATGAAACAATGAAATGCTATACCAACTATCATATAATTGATTTTCTGTGCTAAGAGATATATTCACAATGTATCAATCAAATCTAATATTACACAAATGTAGTGATATTTGTGCTACTTATGTTTTCTGTTGAATTACACGATTTCACATTTGCTAATTGTTTGCCAATGTGAGATAAATACATTCTTACTGAAACAATTAGTCACTGATGAATTCAAGAACCAGTCACATTTCAAACATAAGACAGTAACACCCTTGTGAAAATTTGCAGCATTGCATTTTTAATAGATTCACTTTAATAAGGAAATTGATGACTTGTCAAATTGTGATGAGCACTCACTTGATTACCACCAAAAATAAACAGCAAGTTAATTCCTAATTTATGCAAATACAGATGATAATTAAAAAGCAACAATGAATAATATTTGTAACACTAATTCATTAAGATTGTGATAATCTGTCAGAGTAATTTAATTAAGAAGGTTTTTTGACAGAGAAAGTCACTCATACCATTATATAGGTTTGGGTGTTTTTTGTCATATGGTGTTACTCTTACTTTTTAACTCTCTTTTATCCTTTACATGTTTTGCTATATACTGTCATACTTCAATGCGGAGAAGCACAGACCCCTGCCCTGTCCGTCACAGGGGCTGAGGTTGCCGAAGTTGTTAGAAAACTTTTTGGTAGCAAGGACCCAGGGGTGAATGAGATTCGCCCTGAGTACCTCAAGGCTCTGGATGTTGTAGGGCTGTCCTGGTTGACACGCCTCTGCAACATCGCATGGAAACTGGAGTGGGGGTTCCCCTCTTCAAGAAG
This sequence comes from Pholidichthys leucotaenia, assembly GCA_020510985.1. Classification (NCBI taxonomy): domain Eukaryota; kingdom Metazoa; phylum Chordata; class Actinopteri; order Cichliformes; family Pholidichthyidae; genus Pholidichthys; species Pholidichthys leucotaenia. Next base: position 404,289,737 of record CM035836.1, on the reverse strand, counting down.
GGGTACCAGAGAGTGTGCTCCAACTTTAGGTGGATCACAGTCCTCAGCCTACCCGGGAAGGTCTATACCAAGGTACTGGAGAGGACAGTCTGGCCGCTGGTCAAACCTCGGATTCAGGAGGAACAATGTGGTTTTCGTCCTGGTCGTGGAACATCAGACTAACTCTTCACCCTGTTAAAGATCCTTGAGGGTTTGTGGGAGTTTGTCAAACCAGTCCACATGTGTTTTGTGGACTTGGAGAAAGCATTCAACTGCATCCCTCATGGTTTCTTGGAGGGAGCACTTCAGGATTATGGGGTATCAGGCTCATGGCTACAAACTGACCAGTCTCTATATGACCATTGTAAGCGTTTGGTTTGTATTGCCAACAGTCAGTCGAATTCCCCAGTGAGAGCTGGACTCTGCCAGGGCTGCCTTTTGTTACCAGTCCTGTTCATATTATTTATGGACAGGATTTCTAGGTGCAGTTCGTGGACCACAGGATCTCATCTCTCTGCAATTTGTAGATGATGTGGTCCTGTTGGCTTCATCGAGCAATGACCTACAGATCTTACTGGGATGGTTTGCTAATGAGTGTGAGGTGGCAAAGATGAGAGTCAGTACTCATAAGTTTGAGTCCATGGTACTCAGCTGGAAAAGGGTGGATTGTCCTCTCTGGGTTGGGGACAAGGTCATGTCCCAAGTGGAGGAGTTCAAGTATCCCAGAGTCTTATTCATGAGTGATTGGAAAATGGAAAGGGAACAGCATCTGCAGTGATGTGGATGTTGTACTGGTCTGTCATGGTGAAGAGGGAGCTGAGCTTTAAAGCTGTCAATTTACCACTGAATCTACATTCTTATCCTCACCTATGGTCATGAGCTTTGGAAAATGACCGAGAGAATGAGATCAGGGATACAAGTGGCTGAAATAAGCTTTCTCTGTAAGGTTGCTGGACTCACCCTTAGAGATAGGGTGAGGAGCTCAGTTACCTGGGAGAGGCTCAGAGTACAGCCACTGCCCCTCCACACTGAAAGGATCCAGTTGAGGTGGTTTGGGCATCTGATCAGGATGCCTCTTGGATGCCTCCCACTTGAGGTGTTCTAAGCATGTCCCACTGGGAGGCGACCCTGGGGGAAGCCCAGGACATGCTGGAGAGACGATGTCTCCCAGCTGGCCTGGAGACACCTTGGTATCCTCTCTGAAGAGCTGGAAGAAGTGGCTGTGGAGAGGGAAGTCTGGGCTTCTCTGCTTGGGCTGCTGCCTCTGTGACCCGGATCCCCGGAGGGGCAGAAAAAGATGGATGGATGGATGTCTGACATTAAAGTAGATTGAACTTTTCCTGTTTTAGGTCAGTTAGGATTACCAAAATTATTTCTATTTGCGAAATAATTTTTTTTACAGAATTTTTTATTATTTTCCTCAAAGTCAAAAGTTTGCATACATTTCTTTAGTATTTGGTAGCATTGCCTTTAAACTGTATGACTTAAGTCAAATATTTTGGGTATCCTTCCACAAGCTTCTCACAATAGTTTGCTGGGATTGTGGCCCATTCCTCCTGACAGAACTGGTGAAACTGAGTCAGGGTTGAAGGTTGCTTTGCTCACATGTCTTTTCAGATCTGCCCACAAATTTTCTGTGGGATTGCGATCAGGCTTCTCCAGAACATTGACTTTGTTGTCCTGAAGCCAATTTGTGACTAATTTGGTGGCATGCTTGGGGTCATTGTCCACTTGGAAGACCCATTTGCACTCAAGCTTTAACTTGGCTGATGTCTTGAGATGTTGCTTCATTATTTCCACATGATGTTCTTTCCTCATGATGTCATCTATTTTGTGAAGTGCACCAGCGCCACCCCTGTACTTCCCATTTGGGATGGTGATCTCAGGCTTGAAAGCTAGTCTAGATAGATAGGTAGGTAGGTAGGTAGGTAGGTACTTTATTGATCCCAAACTGGGAAATTACAGTGTAACAGCAGCATGACAGTAGATTTTTTTTTTTTGTTTTTTTTGTTTTTTTTGTTACTTATTTGTACCCGTAGGTAGACTTGGTTTGCAGTCTGGTGACAAGCCACCGGCTGCTGGTCGCTGCGTGCGCGAGCGCCCTAAACCTACATGTTTTTGGTGTGCGGGAGGAAACCGGAGAAATCCCGGAGTAAACCCGCGCAACACGGGGAGAACATGCAAACTCCACACAGCTCACTGTTGGTCGGGGGCTGGGATCGAACCCACGATCTCATGATCCCCGCGATCCCCCGGCCGAGGGTAAAACTGTGCTGTCACAGTGCTAAACCACTGCGCCACCGTGCTGCCAAGATGGAGATGTAGATGTAGATGGAGATGTAGATGACCCAAAACCAACAGAAATACACACAGCATAATAGAAAAGGAGTTACCCAGGGGAGTACAAATGCTTAGATAACTTTATATACTACATAGGCTACTACTAGGTTAAATAGATGATGATCCTTATGAATCTATGGCTAGTACCCACTGTACAAAGAAGGATTATAAGGAGCAGGGTGAAATGTGAAGTACCAATTACACTGTAAGGTGTAGTATGGCAGCACTGCTATGACCAAAATTCAACATTAGAGTGAGTTATTGTACAGTGAGATGACATGTGACAGAAAAGATTTCCTGTACTTGACTGTTCGGCAGTGGCACTGTAGTAGTCTGCTGGACAAAGTGCTCTGCTGTCTGTCCAGTGTGTGGTGGAGGGGGTGATCAGGGTTATCCATGATGGATAACAGTTTGTTCACTGTCCTCCTCTCCACCACAGTCTCAAAGGTCTCCGGTCTGAGACCAATTACAGAACCAGCCTTCTTGATAATCTTGTCAAGTCTGTTGGTGTCGCTGGCTCTGATAATGCTACCCCAACAGACAACAGCAAAGAAGAAGGCACTGGCAACAATGGCCTGGTAGAAAAGCTCCAACGTCCTGTTGCACTTCTGTTCATGTCTGAGTCTTCCTGTGTGTGTGTATTCAGCCCCGCCCTCCTGTCACTGCCAGCTGCCTCAGCTGTCAGTGATTAGTCTTCCCATCTGTCTTGTGTTGTCTTGATTGCTTCCCCGTCTATATGTACCAGTGTCAGTCTGTGTGGATTGTTGCATCATTGATGTTCCTGCCTAGTGTGTCTTGAGATTATCTCTGCCAGTCTAACCCCTGACCTATTTATGTTCCCAAGTAAGTTCTGTTCAGTTCAGTTTAAGTTTGGTTTTGTCAGCCCACATGCTGCTGTTTCTTTGTTCCAGTTTTGTATTAATAAATTATTGTTTTTGCACCATACTCCTGTCTGCACCTGAGTCCTCTCCACGACCTAAACTGTTTTCTGACAGAATTATGCCACCAACAGGGGATTCAGTAGGCAGATGTTCAATTAGAAAGAGCATGGGGTGGGAGCTGTGCTGTGTGGCAACTGAAATCGATCTGTTCATTTCAGAAGCTTGCTCAGCTCACACCCCAAAGTCAGCACTGTGGTACTTGGGGCTCACGGAGGCAGCTGTCTGCCGTCATCCATGGCTCAGGGAGCACACCAAGGGGAAGGATCCGATTACCTCGGTGGCCACCCTGCAGCAAGAGTACTGTGGAATGGTGGGGAGGTTGCAGACGAGGTCAAAGCCTGCGCTGATGAAGAAGTGTCCCCTGGCATCGGCACCTCCTGCTCCTCACCAATCACCAGCTCCAGCCTCATCTCCACCTCCCAAGCAGCAGCCTTCTGCACCACGGCCGCCTTGGGAGATTTCTGCCGCTGAGAGGGAGCAGTTTCGGGGATCGAAGCTGGCATTTGGTGGACCCGGGTGGAAGCGAAGCTCCAGGAGACACCGCCCCTCTCGACGCCATGTGTCATCACCAGCACCGACTCTCTCCATGGCGCACACACCAGCTCAACCTGAGAACAAGGCAGCAGTTTAGCTGGTCAACATGTCTGCAGTGTCATCTGTCACCAAGCATACAGCCTCTCCTGATTTTTCGCTGGTTCCCATGTCTGCAGCTCCGCTTGGAATCATGCCTGTAGAGCCAGCTCTTCCCCAGACAGCTCCCACTGTCTCCCTGATGCACACACCAGCTCCTGCTTCGCCTGTCATGCCTGGGGGGTTCACTCCGTTAGTTTCACCTGAGCAGCCTGATCCACCATGTGTGCCTAACAGTCCAGCGGCAGCAGAGCAGAGCAGAGGATAAGGTAAGTACCATTTTCTCATTTTTTAACACCGTGCAAGGAGAGGTCTTGCCTTGTCCTCGCGGAGGGGGCTCAGCGGCAGCCCTCAACCATCGCTGAGTTTCCTCCACCTGTCCCTGCAGTCAACTCTGCTGTCGTTCCCACACCCTCACCTTCACCTGTTTTTCCTCTCTCCTCTTTCCCGAGCTCCATGCCCGAGGACGTTGCACGCCACCTGGAGCTGTGGGACCTCATCAGAGATGTGGGAGAGTGCTACACTTTCTGCCAGCGGATGGATGGTTGGCAGGATGCAGCGTGGAGGGACGCAACATGGAGGCGCGCTCATCGGATCGTTGCAGCCAAGCCCCATCTGTGGAAGGACATTCCTGCATTCCTTGACGATTTCCTGCGAGCCAACGAGTTCACCTTCATGCCAGAGGAGGAATCACCATCTGTTCCTGTGACTGGTGCGCACCTGCCGTTTGTGCCAGAGGCCAGTGCACATCCGTTGTTTGTTCCATTGAGCAGCGCGCCTTTGCTTGTGTTCCTGCGTTTAGCACACCACTAACATCTGCTTCTAGACCCTGCAAGCTGCTGTCATCAGCTCCTAGGAGCGATGTTTATCTACAATCTGTTCCTGCATCCAGTGCGCTTCTGACACCCGCTACGGAGTACTGTGCGCTGCTGTCATGTGTCCTTGAAGGCAGCGTGCCCTTGTTACCAATGTCAGAGGTTAGTGCACAGCAATCATCTGTTCCTGGGTCCAGCATGCTTCTGTCGAGCTGTTCCTGGGGGCTGTGTGCCTCAGCCACCTGCTTCGGAGCAAGAAGCGCCTTCATCACCTGCTGTGAAACTTACAATTCTTCTGCCATCTGTTTGTGAATTAACCCTTTGAGTGTGAGAATTTGTGTGCCTCTAGTGGCAGAGCGCGGCACTGCGCCTGCCTTTTCACTCTGACATGATCGCCTGCATTGGGAATTTGCACTGATTGTACTGATTTGCCAGTTTCAAAAGGTGGCAGACATCCGTTGGAAGAATCAGTGGATGACACGTAATACAACAAATAAGAAGAAATCCTCATTTCCTTTTCCTGTTTGTAGCAGTTAGCCCAGAAAGCTAATATGGCCACGATTGTTACCGTAACTTTTTCAGCTTTGTATGCGGAAAATAGCCGCGGGATACAAGCGAAATTTATTTGGGATAATCATAAGACTTTGTAGATGTGGTAGAGATTTTAAATTACCGACAGATCGCAAAATATGGACCATGATGGGTGAAAACGCAGTGGCCTTGCCATCCATCCAGCCAGCTTCCCTTTGTCAAAAGTAATTGAGAAATTTCTGGGTTTTTTTTAAATGTACTGATTTCTTGTTCATATACTTTGAAGATAAGATGATGAGGTACCTCTGTACAAAAAACGGTGTCAAAAGACTGAACCATTTTTTGTGTAAATAGTCCAAAGTCCAGTTTTAACTGTGTTATGGAATTTAAAGAGGTGCCACGACATTATGCAAATTAGATGCATAAATTTATTCCTATCTGAAACTTTGGATCATATTTTACATCTTTTTAATTGACAGTAAGCCATTATCTCTTACCACTTTCAAGTTATAGCCTTGGAAATCTGAACTAGTTTACTGACAAAAAATATTTACCACTCTTTACCACTAGGGGTTATGTCACAGTTCGGCAACATGCACACTCATAGGGTTAAAGACTCCTGTATATGTATCTCCTGAACCAGAAATTTCTGCTGTTGTCTGTCCTGTAATTTCTGCAGTAGGAATGTTTTGCACCAGAAATCTCTGTATCTGTGTGTCATGAATCTGAAGTCTCGGTATCTATGTGTCATGAATCTGAAGTCTCTGCATCTGTGTATCATGAATCTGAGCCAAATATCAGTACATCTGAGGCCCTTGAGCTGGAGATGTCTGTTATTTGTGTCTAAATTAAAGTCTCCTGTGTTGCCTTCAGAGCAGAGAGCTCCCGTGTCACCACTGGAGTGTAAAGATCCTTTTTGGCCAGCTCCTAAGGATGAAATTTCCATTTTGTCATCTCCAGAACTTAAGTGTTCTTTATCTTCAGAGGTTGAAATTTCCCTGTCATTATTTTCTGGGGTTACGATTCTCATGTTTTCTTTTGTGGCTAAAACCCCTTTAACCTCTGTGTTTAAAACGCCTGAGATCGGTGCCACTGCAGCATTGTGTTTACCCATCTGTTGGCCTATGGACTTTGGGAGGCCGCCAGACCCACTATGCACTCCAGTCTTCCAGTCTGGGGACCCATGGATTTGGGTGGGCCCCCTGACCTGCCTTGCTCTCCGGTCCAGTGGTCCTAAGACTCTGGAAGGCCACCCGACCCGCCTTGCTCTGTGGTCCAGTGGCCCTGGGACTTTGGCAGGCCACCCGACCCATTTTTGTTTTTTGGTTTGGGGCTGTGTACTTTTGTTGTGCCCCACTAACTGTGTTGTTTGGTTTTGGACCCTGTGGGGGGGGGATTTGTTTTGCCCCGCCTGGCGTGGTACCCCCCCCACCCACCCTGGGAGGGTTTGTTCTTGGTTTTTTTTGTTTTGGTGTGACCTTTGGGGAGTCTGGGAGCCACCCCTTGAGAGGGGGGTAGTGTCAAGTCGTGGGTTGGACCCATGGCTTTGCTTTGAGCTATTTTGTGTTTTCTACTTTCACTATTGTTTATTAGGTCTGTGATTCGGCCCTTAGTTCTGTCATTATTTGTTGTGATCATGTTCCCCCTGTGATCTTCTGTTCATGTCTGAGTCTTCCTGTGTGTGTGTGTATTCAGCCCCGCCCTCCTGTCACTGCCAGCTGCCTCAGCTGTCAGTGATTAGTCTTCCTGTCTGTCTTGTGTTGTCTTGATTGTTTCCCCGTCTACGTGTACTAGTGTCAGTCTGTGTGGATTGTGGCATCATTGATGTTCCTGCCTAGTGTGTCTTGAGATTATCTCTGCCAGTCTAGCCCATGACCTTTTTATGTTCCCAAATAAGTTCTGTTCAGTTCAGTTTAAGTTCAGTTTTGTCAGCCCACGCGCTACTGTTTCTTTGTTCCAGTTTTGTATTAATAAATTATTGTTTTTGCACCACACTCCTGCCTGCACATGAGTCCTTTCCACTAGGGGTATGCCATATCGTATCGTTCATGATAATACCAGTAAAAGTTTTGATACCGGTGTAAAAATGAATATCGCGTGGGGTACGTTATGCTGCCAACGGAAGTTACGCGTTACCATAGAAACAACAACAAAAAAAAACATGCTGCGAGAAATGGTGCTCTGTGCTTGGAATGTCTGTCTAGTTGTGAAAAAGTAATTTAGTTTTAAGGCTGTTTCAGACTGCTGCCTTCTTTAAAAAAAAAAAACAGTGCAGCGATGCTGATAATCTGCCCGCATTTTTTCCCGCATGTCAATAACACAGCTTCAGTGAAAAGTTTTACTTCACCCTGAAGGAGTGTTGTTGACGTCCGGACTTCGAAGTGTCTAGAGGTTTAAATTTGTTCCCTTGTGGCTGCTCCAGATTAATTTATTCAAACAACTGAAAGAAAAAAAAAACTGTTAACAGCCCCAGGAGTTGTCTGTGCGACGGAGATTTCTTACACTGGTAAACTGAGAGAAAGAGAGACGGGAGGTCTTGTTTGGCAAAAAGGTAGACAGGTAGGCCAAATGATGAAATAATACTTTTAAATAACCCCACTCCCTCTGTGTTTTGTTTAGACCATCTTCCTAACCTGGTGAAATAACATACTAAATTAATTTAATATGTTAAAATGACTGAAATCCCCTCATGCCCCAGAGCATAGAAATGAGATGAAGACAGAAGTAATGTGGTGAATGATGTCTGTGGTTATATTATACTGCTGTAGTTTAGGGTTTACATTTTTAAATGTAATAAGTAGGTTGCATCAACCATAGCTAAAATTCTCTTACATTTATAAGGCAATGTTTTCAGGACTATTCAGATGTTTTAAGAAAAAACGTTATAATTTTCAAAACTATGTGTCATGAATGGCCCCTCCGGGGCAGAAAGACAGGCCCACGCGCTGAACTGTAGTGTGACATTTATTCAGCAAAAAGACAAACAGGAATCCAAACAGTGCATAGTGAACAAAAATACAAATAAAGGTAACTTACAAGGAAAAGTGCCCTAGAGCCGAAATCGCTCTGCCGACACTGGGAGATGAGGAGAAGTAAACCAGTTTGCGTTCATCTAGACTGCCACAAGGAAACAATGAGCAGACAGTGCTTAAATACCAAACAGTCAAATGAGGCACAGGTGCGGGGAGCTGAGTGAGTAGCTAACCTGATTAATCAACTACTCACAGCTTGAGATGACAGGGAGACAGCGAGAGTTGTTGTTGGGAGTGTCTGGGCAAAAGGAAGGCCTTTGAGTGTAAACAAATCAAAATATATACAAAGAACTGACAATATAATAATAACAGACACACAGAGCTCAGAAAATAAATTGAGTCTGAGCTCAGAGGAAAAGTTAGAGCTCAGAGTCATGACAGAGCCTCCTCCTTAAGGGGTGGATTCCAGACACCTCCAGGCAACACCAAAAGGACCCCCACCATCCTCCCAAGAAAAGGGAACAGCAAAAAAAATCACCCCGGGAGGGAGGTGGGGGAAACAGGCTACGGAAGGAAAACACAAACTCCACTCAAGATCCGCACCTGCGCAACACCGGGCCCCTGGGCCCCCTAGGCCAAAGAACCCAGCTGTTTAGGTGGTCAGCCGAAGTCGCATGTCAGGCAGACAGCAAGGTGGAATGAGTCGGGCGGCCTGCTGGAGAATATGGGCCACCCAACCCAGCGGCTCAGTCTGTCGGGTGGCCGGCCTGAGTTCTTTAGCCACCAGGACTGGAGGAGTGACCCAGGATGTGGCTCCCCCACGGGGAGGCCCAGTGAGGGGTTGTAGAGCTGACAGTGGAAAACCACGCCGGTGTCTGGTGGCAGGGAGGACCCCCGATGGCATCTCCCAGTGGCGAGGAAACCCTGACATGTCAGGCAGAGGAGAGGAGGCCTCAATGCCCTTGGTGGTCTTGGGATGAAAGATGGCAGCACCCTTAGTGGCTCCGGGCTGGAGCACTGCAGCACCCTCAGTTGCTCTGGGCTGGAGCACTGTAGTACCCTTGGTGGGCCCGGCCTAGGCCAACGCTGCACCCACAGTGGACCCTGGGCTGGGGTGTAGTGCTCATGGCAGGCCCATCCTGGAGCGCAGCACCCACTTCGGGTTAAAGCTGGGGCACAGCACCCACGAATATCCCTGGCCAGGATGCAGCACTCATGGAGACTCGAACCGTAGAGGAGGAACCCAGACGACGGCCTCGGGCAGAGGGGAAGCCGCACCCATGGAGGTCCCGGGCTGGGACAGGATACCTGTGATGACCTCAGCGGAGGGAGCTGGACCCACGGCATCATCAGGTGGTGAGCCTGGATCCACAGAGGCATCTGGCAGTGGTGGATCTTCTCTGGCAACCCTGGGAGAATGCTCAGGAAAGACAGGTAGAAAAACATGGTTAGGGTTGCTGGCAGCGGTGGAGCCCGGCGAGATGAGCTGATAGCTGCACCCGGCTCTCTTCACCAAGAGTCGGGCAAGATCTCTCCAACACAGACATGAGAAAAACAAAGGAGATCACTTGCCTGAGCTCAAGCTCCACCGCCATCCAGGACTCCATCAATCCAAACAACAATGACGCCTTGGGCCCGGTCTCTAGGAGGTCCAGCTCCGGTTCCCACTCTGCTGCAGCAGCCTCCGCAGCAGGCATGATGGTGATTGCAGTCCACATCTCCCCAGATGAAGCGGACCACGCTGGAGACTCTTCCGGCGTAGCAGCTGGGGGTTGGCTCACTGCTGGCGCTGGAACAGGGTCCTCCAGGCCCACGAGCTCCTCCATCATACGGTGGTTCTGCTCCGGGGCCGGGGCCCACGAGCTCCTCCATCATACGGTGGTTCTGCTCCGGGGTCGGTGGACACTCAGGGACCACAGGAGAGAACACAGAAGAGAGCTGGTGAGCAATTTATAACAGCAGCAGGTCAGGAGAGCTCAGGGGACTGCTTTTCCTGAGCCTCCCTACCAGGAATCAGGCAAGACATTTCATCATAAATAGGAGTAGAATGAAATAAAACTTGCCTGTTTTCCCAGATCTGAATGTTGCCTGCTGCTGCAAATGGAGCATCGTCCCTCTCTGTGACTAAGGTGATCTTGGGCCCCTCTGTGGATTGTTGAGGAGCCCCCCCTGTAGTCACTGGGATGGACGTAGCCGGTGGAAAAATGTAGCACCTCTTGGCAGCAGGGAGAGACACCGAGGGGACGGACATCGCAGCAGTAATGGAGGGAGGTTGGGCTGACAGGTCAGCTGGTGAAGAAGAAGCAAAAGAGTGAGGAGCTGCTGCAGGTACTGTCGGTCTCGGTGTCCAGGGAGAGGCTGTCAAGGAGGCGGGATTATTCCTCCGGCGGTCTGGGGCAGGATGACGCTGTTGGCCTGAAGCTGCTGGGGTGGCGAGGAGGAGGCTGATGGCATAGGTGGAAGTGGGGGAAGGGAAAGTCTAATTACCCGGGGGTGGAAGTGCACGCTGGGCTTAACCTCCAGCAAGTTCACAACACCACCCCAGCACAGCTTCATGTTCCTACGGGATGAGCAGTTCCAAGCCCCAGTCGCCATGTCCTCAATCATGGAAATGTACTCCAGCTCATTCTGGCTCCACCTCCTCCTCCTCCTGTCAGCTTCGCCTGATGGAGGCATCACAGCTTCGCTTGGCAGGTGAGTAAAAAGTCAAAAAGGAAAAAATGCACATTACAGCAGCTGGACCTTAACTTGGCGGCAGTCTTCTGTCATGAATGGCCCCTCCGGGGCAGAAAGACAGGCCCATGCGCTGAACTGTAGTGTGACATTTATTCAGCAAAAAGACAAACAGGAATCCAAACAGTGCATGGTGAACAAAAATACAAATAAAGGTAACTTACAAGGAAAAGTGCCCCAGAGCCAAAATCGCTCTGCGGACACTGGGAGATGAGGAGAAGTAAACCAGTCTGCGTTCATCTAGACTGCCACAAGGAAACAATGAGCAGACAGTGCTTAAATACCAAACAGTCAAATGAGGCACAGGTGCGGGGAGCTGAGTGAGCAGGTAACCTGATTAATCAACTACTCACAGCTTGAGATGACAGGGAGACAGTGTGAGTAGTTGGTGGGAGTGTCTGGGCAAGAGGAAGGGCTCTGAGTGTAAACAAACCAAAATATATACAAAGAACTGACAATATAATAATAACAGACACACAGAACTCAGAAAATAAATTGAGTCTGAGCTCAGAGGGAAAGTTAGAGCTCAGACTCATGACACTATGGGCTATATGCAGTCTGCTGTACCAACCTTACTCTCAACTGCTTGTTACCGTTCTCTCCTAAATTTGTTTTATTTTCTCATTTTTTAAACATCTTTTCAGGAAGGTACATTTTTTTTAAATTTTGAACATTTTTGCTGACAAATTTGTGACCTTTTTCATGCAGAATTGTAACTTTTTACCGAAAGCCTCGTACCTTGTGTTTTTATTCGCAAAAGGTGAAGCAATCAGAAGCAGCACCAGATTAAAATTAAGATTAGACAAGCAGTTTTAATAATCAAAAGATCAGATGACTATTAAAATCCAAATTTATAATTTTTCTTCGAGCTGAAGGTTATAATTACATTTATAACTAGTTTGATATCTATTATCTTAAAATGTTGGCCTACTAAAACTGTGGTGGTTTCTAGTTTCCAACAACAGGGTAGCCTAGGAAGAAGTCAAATTCCCGGCCTGAATTTTTGTCCCAGCTCATCCCTCAGTGCACTTAAGATGTGGTGTTTTTTAATATTTTCTGGTAATAAAACTGCTCTTTATAAACTATAAAGAAATAAGAGTTTATGTTTTTACTGAATATGTTGAATATAATTAACGCTGGTCTGTGAAACTGTACTTTATAAATTTAAAAGAAAAAAACTGTATTCTGTGATATCGTGAAGAATATCATTATCGTGAAAATTCACAGAAATATCGTGATATCATTTTTGGGCCATATCGCCCACCCCTACTCTCCACCATCTAAACCGTATTCTGACAGCATCGGTGTTAGATTTTCAGTCCAGTCCACTGCTGATCACGACACGCAGGTATTTGTACTCCTCCATTACCCCTACATCCTGCCCCCTAATCTGCAATGGCTGAGAAGGCATCCTCTTCTTCCTGAAGTCAATCACCATCTCTCTGGTCTTGCTGATGTTCAGCCTCAGGTGATTCTGCTCAGCCCGGTCCACAAATCTATTTACCAGTGCCCTGTACTTCCTCTCCTCTCCCCCTCTTATACACCCAAAAACAGCTGAGTCATCAGAGAATTTCTGCAGGTGGCATGACTAGAGTTGTACTGAAAGTCATTAGTGTATAAGGTGAAGAAAAAGGGAGAAAGCACAGTCCCCTGTGGCGCTCCTGTATCACTAACCACCACGTCAGACAAAACACTGCCCAGCCAGACAAACTGTGGCCTGCATGTCAGGTAGTCAGTAATCCAGGAGATCACAGAGCTGTCAACCCCATCACCCGCTGAATGGTGTTAAATGCAGTGGAGAAATCAAACAACATAATTCTCACAGTGTCTCCTCCTCCATCCAGGTGCAAATGCGCTCGTTGCAGCAGGTAGATGACAGCATCTTCGACTCCTAGATGGGGCTGATTTGCAAGCTGCAGAGGGTTCAGCCATATCTTCACCTGCGGCCTCAGGTGGGCTAAGACAAGTCTCTCCATGACCTTCATCAAATGAGATGTGAGGGCAACTGGTCGATAGTCATTCAGGTCAGATGGAGACGACTTCTTGGGGACAGGAACCAGGCAGGATGTCTTCCACAGCACCGGTACTCTCTCCAGACTCAGGATCAGGTTGTATAGGTGTTTCAGTACAGGAGATAGCTGGATGGCACAGGCCCTCAGGATCCAGGCAGAGATGCCATCAGGGCCCACAGCCTTCTGCTGGTGAAGTCTCTCCAGCTGTTTCCTCACCTGGTCTGTAGTCACAGTGATGTGGGGATTGGTGCTGATGTCTTCAGTGGAGGGGGTGAGGGGGTGAGGGAAGAGAGAAGTGCTGCACAGGGGGGTGAGGGAGAGGAGTGTGTGGGGGTCTGGCTGTGTTGTGGGAGTAACAGACGGTGAGTTGAACCTATTAAAAAACATATTCAGCTTATCAGTTCTCTCAAGCATCCCCAATGTCTGGCTGTCTCTCCCCTTACACCCAGTGATGTGCTTCATTCCAGTCCACACATCCCTCATGTTTTTCTGCTGGAGTTTATCCCCTAACTTCCTCCTGTAGTTGTCTTTACACATCCTCAGCATCTCTCTCAGTTCCCGCTGCACTCTCCTCAGTTCCTCCCTGTCTCCAGACCTAAAAGCCCTCTTCTTCTTGTTAAGAAGTGCTTTCAGGTCACTGGTGATCCATGGTTTGTTGTTGGGGAAACAGTGCATGGTCTGGGCTGGCATGGTTGTGCTTTCACAGTATTTGATGTATTCTGTGATGCAATCAGTCATGTTGTTTATGTCCTTCCCGTGTGGCCCACAGAGTACATCCCAGTCTGTTGTCTGAAAGCAGTCCTGTAGTGCATCAGCAACCTCCTGTGTCCACCTTCTCACAATCTGTGTGTGATCAGGCTGCCTTTGCACAAGACAAACGTATGTGGGGGTTAACCGAACCAGGTTGTTATCGGATCTGCCAAGGGGGGAAGGGGATAGCGACGTGGTGCTGTATGCCTCTCTGACATTGGCATACAGGAGATCCAGCGTTTTATTTTCTCAATGGGACAGCCAACAAACTGGTGAAAGTTTGGTAATGTTTTGTCCAGTGAGACATGGTTAAAATCTCATGTGATGGCCATAAATACGTCAGGGTGCTTGGCCAATAGAGTGGCAGCACTGGAGCTGATGATGTCATGGGCCACCGCTGCATCAGCTGACGGGGGAATGTAAAAAGCAATTACAATGACGCACATGAGCTCTCTTGGCATGTAATACGGTTGCATACTCACGGCAAGTAGGTCAATGTCTGGGCTGCAGAGACATTCCTTTACATAAATGTGTCTGGGATTTCACCACCTTTCATTTACAAAAAGTGCAATCCATCCTCCCTTCCTTTTACCAGTCCTTATAATGTCCCTGTCTGCCCGGACAGTCTTGAAGCCGGGTAGCGCAACGTTGTTGTCTGGGATGTGTGAGTGAAGCCACGTCTCTGTAAAACATAATACTGCTCTCTCGGTATTCTCTCTGCGTTCTGATCAGCGTTGTGAGCTCGTCTGTCTTATTTCCCAGAGACCTCACATTCCCTGTTATTAACACTGGTACTGTTGGTATAAACATTCTCCTCCTCATTCTAACCTTTCCTCCAGCTCTCTGCCCCCGGCATCTCCTCCTCAGCTCGTCCAGGATCAGGGGCTTGGCTCCTGGTAGCAGCATAGGCCTGTTCAGCGCAGTCAGCTGGTTGCATGTGTAAACAATCCTTCTGATGCCACTCTTATTGTTTTCCATGGCCATGAGGAAGAAAAATAACAGGAAAACTCGTAGAAAAATAGTAAAACTTGGTCCAGTCATTACTCAAGTCTTATTACCCAGCCTTGATAAAAAAAGAACACACTAGAGTCAGAATACACTAAATAAAGACACAAAGTTAGGAAAAACATTAAGGAGCTGCTGTTACTGACTGCCATTCCTCTGGTGCCGGGAGTAAAAAAAATGGCCAAACAGTTCAATTTTAGTTTCATCAGACAACAAGACATGTCTCCAAAAATTAAGGTCTTTGTCCCTACGTGCATTTGCAAACTGTAATCTGGCTTTTTTATGTTGCTTTTGGAGTAATGGCTTCTTCATTGAGTGGCCTTTCAGTCCATGTTGGTACAGGACTCGTTTCACTGTGGATAATGACACTCTCACCAGCTTCAATCAGCATCTTCACAAGGCCTTTTGCTTTTGTTCTTTGGTTGAAACGCATATTTCGCACCAAAACACGTTCATCTCTGGGACACAGAACCCGTCTCCTTCCTGAGCAGTATAATGGCTGGACATTCCCATGGTGTTTATACTTGCATATAATTATTTGAACAGATGAACATGATACCTTCATGCATCTGGAAATTGTAACCAAGGATGAACTAGACTTGCGGAGGTCCACAATTCTCTTCCTGATATTAGTGTATGTAAAGTTCTAATTTTGAAGAAAGAAATAAAAAATTCTCTAAAGCATTATTTAGCAAATATAAAATTACTTAGCAAATACAAATAATTTCAGAAATAATTTTAGTAATCCTAACTGGCCTAACCTAAATGAAAAGTTTAGTCTGATTTAATGTCAAACAGTGAGAAAAAAAAATTCTTTTTATACAGTGTATGTAAACTTCTGGTTTCAACTGTACATCCATAATTGACATGTCTAAAACCCCCACTGCATTGTTTAATATCACTCTGAACCAAAATAATTTTATGAAGCATTTATTATGTAATATGGGTGTATTTCAAAATCTCCTCCTATTCTCACAACAAATGCACATTTTATTTATATTTGAGATTTTACAACATGAACTGTAAGTGAGTGTTATGAATAAATCGGACAAATTAAATATTTTAGAGGAGAGTAACCATATGAGGGTCTTGATATTGTTAGTCAGAATAGATTTATATTATAATGCTGTGATTTGAATCTGTAAATAAGGATAAAGACTAAAAGCTGTTTGTGAATGAGGGTACCATACATATACATGCACCCCTGACACCCCACTTAACACCCTTTTAAAATGAAATTATTAACTGTGACCTGCTTTTCATTGCCGAAACCAAATGAAAACCAACTGTAAACAAAGATCTGCAGCATGCGAGCATCTTATTTGCCCTATATCCAAACTGTGTCACCCACTGTAATATAATAATTGCATCATAATATGTCTGAGAAGGATGCAGGCGTGGGTTCGCTTTTACCATCAATGTTAACTGGGACAAAAGTGCTAGCTTTGAAACAGACCCAATGAATAATTAATTCTGGATCATGCAGATGAGGGGCTGCCTGCCTGATGACTGCTAGAAAGTGAACAGATTATTCCCTGAGTCACCTACCATGAATTCAACAGTCTGCGCTCTCTCTCTCTCTCATTCAAGGTCACTGTGAGCACAACACAGCCAACATCTAAAATTCCACAGATGTCTTCAAAGTACTGACCCCGACCTGCATCTGCATTCAATGTGCTTCTCAAAAAGTAGGTTCAGTGAAGACCTGTTTTTGTATAATGTCTAAACAGGACCTTTAAAATAGAAATCCTATAACCTTGCAAAGTCAATGTATGAAACAGAACCAGAAGGACATCAAAGAGAGATGCAGAAATGCCAAGACAAAACCAATATTTAGCTATGAGAATCTGGAGAATTGGTTGCAATAAACAGAACTGTTTTTAAGTTCACACATTTAATAAAGGTAACTTTTTCTTCTTTTGGCTGCTTCCTTTAGGGGTCGCCACAGCGGATCATCTGTCTCCATCTCACCCTCTCTCTTGCATCCTTTTCTCTCACACCAACCCTCTCCATGTCCTCCTTCACTACATCCATGAATCTTAAATTAAATCACCCTTATTGCCATTCAACCGTACAACCAATCATGTACAGTAGAACGAGATTGTGCTTTACCTATCTACAGTGTCAATCACACACACCCCAAGTGCAGAATCAAAGGGCCACTGCCATGCAAGGCACCGCCACAGATTTCCCTCCTCCATTCCATTATTGCTGAGCACCAAGCTGGACGGCAGGAAGTTCCACTTTTATATGGTCTTCGGCATGACCCGGCCAGGATTTGAACCCCTTCCTCCCGGGTGTGGGGCGGATGCTCTACCAACTGAGCCACCACTCCGGTGGAGTGGTATCTGTGGTCTTCCTCTTTTCCTCCTGCCTAGCAGAACCATCTTCAACATCTTTTGTCCAATATATCCACTAGCCCTCCTCTGCACATATCCAAACCATCTCAGCCTTGCCTGGCTTACTCTGTCGCCAAACCACTGAACGTAAGCTGTCCCTCTGATATACTCATTTTTAATCCTGTCCCTCCTAGTCATTCCCAATGAGAATCTTAGCATTTTCAACTCTGCCACCTCCAGCTCTGCCTCCTGTCTTTTTGTCAATGTGAATGTCTCCAAACCATACATCACAGCAGGTCTCACTACTGTCTTGTAAATGTTCCCTTTCACTCTAGCTGCTATCGTTTTGTCACAAATCACCCCTGGCACTTGTTTCCACCCACTGGCCCCTGCATGCACTCTCTTCGTCACCTCTCTTGTGCACTGTCTATTGCTTTGGATGGTTGACCCCAGGTATTTAAACTTATCTACCTTCACTACCTGTACTCCTTCCATCTTCACCATTCTACTGATGTCTTCTCTCCAATGCATACCCCCACTTCTCCAGGTTCACTTTCACTTGCTCCCTACTCTCAGGACAGATCATAATGTAGTCTGCAAACATCATTGTCCACAGAGAATCCTGCCTGACCTCGTCTGGCAGCCTGTCAATAACCATAGAAAATAAGTAGGGGCTCAGAGTCGATTCCTGATGTAATTCCACCCCCACCTTGATTCCACCTGTCACTCTTACAGCACACCTCACCACCATCTCGCTGCTCTCATACATGTCCTGCACCACCCTCATGTACTTCCCTACCTTACCCTACCACACTTCCTCTCTTGGCACCCTATCATATGCCATATGCAAAAGAAATTGGATTGTGACAAAGGTAATTCAACATTCAGCATTTGATACCAGATTGTTTTAAGAAACCTATTTGCTATCATGTGAAAAGTTCAATAGCAGTACACACATCTTCATATGAATTATCAGCCAATTCAATCAGTCATTAAGTCGCTGTCAAAGGAGGAATTACCTCATGAGAATGAAGTGTTCAGACGCTTCATTCTCATGAAGTAATTCTTCCTTTTTTGTGTGATCTTTCCACTCCTCTAATCTATTGTTATTGTCTGAACTTATAGTGAGAGTAATATTATTGGAAAGCAGCCATTTTGAGTGAAGGTCAGGCATCTGTTGCACTGAGACTAAGAAAGAGCAGAAGATCATAAATGCTTTCAATTTAGGTTTCAGTGGGAACTGAAATGACCTCCCTTCATGGGACTCAATTACACAACACTTACAGTAGCACCCACTCTCCTTTCTCTCCCTCTCTCCCCCATGACATTTCTAATTGACTGTAATTGACTGTCACGGAACTGGATCTTTACCTGCAGGGCATGGACGCCCCACCGTTTTCTTTCGACACTCTGGACGAGCCTGCAGCACAGTTGACTTGCTTGAAAAACCCACATGGTCTAAGGACTCCAATCCATCTGAGATGGGGAAACTGTCTCTGGGATGTGCAACAGAACTGGCGGGGGCCTCTGGCTCGTCTTTGCATGGACTACGAGAAGGACTCGCACTACTGCCACTGCCAATGTGGAATAGGTGGACTGCAAAGAATGCACTGTGTTGTGGGGGGGGGGAACACTTCAGTTTGCACTTTTTCCAATGTGACACACTTGGTGGAATGATGTTGGTGTGCTTACATTTTTTTGAAGTGTGCAATAAAGGCTTATTTTAAAAGTCTCCCCCCCCCCCCCTCTCTCTCTCTGAAGGACGAGGGCGGAAATAGGGAACTCCGTGTTTTGTTTGGACTTTTTTTCGATTTTCTATTACTGCCCACATATTCAGTTTTTGTTTTTTTGGGTGGAGGATGGCGACCTTGGAAATGCCACCTCCGCCTATCTGCCGGGGGTGCAAATCGTTCCCCCGGACAGCACTGTTACTGTGGAGGAGGTGCTTCTGGCTGTGGGCGAGCAGGTGGGCCATGATGCGATCTGCTTTGCGTCCCAACTGAATAGAGTTGTAGTTGTGTTTCTGGCTGCTGAGGAGGATGTCCACACTCTGTTTGGGAGCGGTGTTGTTATCGGGGATACGTATGTACAGGTGTCCCCCTTATCTGTCCCATCAACGCATATCACCATCTCAGGTGTTCCACCTTTCATCACTGACGAGCAGTTGGAGACGGAGCTCCGCAGATTTGGGAAGTTTGCGGGCCCATTTAGAACTGTGACTTTGGGGTGCAAGGATACCAAGTTAAAACGTGCGATCACTCAGGCGACAGGTGTTCATGTTTTTGGACTCGCCAACTCAAACTCTGGAAGTGTCCTTCCGGGTCAAACACGGGGATGGCTCCTATATGGTGTATGCGAGCTCAGGACAGATGAAGTGTTTTGAATCTGGAGACGTGGGCCATAAATGGTTCGCCTGTCCGCACGGGCAGTGGGCGGGGGGCTCTGATGGAGCTGTGGCTGGAGCCGGCGGTGTGGCCTCCGCTCACGCTGCTGCTGCGGATGGCGTGGCGGGGCCTTCCGCCGCAGCTGAGGCCAGCGGTACGGCCTCCGCTCCCGCCGCTACTACAGACGACGTTGCGGGGCCTTCCGCCAGTCCTGCTCCGGAGCCTGCCGCTGTGTCTGTGGACAGCCCGGCTGTGGCGCTCGCAGCCCAGCTTACAGCTGGGAGCGTCGCTGGTGATGGCGCCCAAAAAGTCACTGATGATGCGTCAGAATCTCGCTGTGTGACATCAGCGGCTGTGTGACATCAGCGGCTGTGCTTCCGGTGGCTGCTACCGTTTCAGAGCAGCAGATGGAACAACGCCAGTTAGCTGCTGTGGGTGGCGTCCAGGAAAATGTGGCTCATGATGGACCCGCTAGGCCAGCTGAATCAAACAGTCAGCTGAGTTGTGCTGACGAGGAAATGGAATCTGATTCCGACACTGTGTCTAATACTGAGTCTATTGGGGAAACTTGCAGTACAAACACGAGTTTGTATTCACTGGAAGAAATAAATGCTTTTCTGGATGAAACCTGTAACAGGGCCATTAAAGTCACTGATTACTTCAGTGACACTGATAAATTTATTAGGTCTGTTAATGTGCTAAAAAGGCAGGTTGGTCTTGACCTCCTGGATGAAAGGAAACGTTTTCGCCTCAAAAAGCACCTAACAGCCCTGCATAAAGCAGCGGGAGGACAAAAGGTCAAGCGTGCCCGACAGAAGGAATAAATGACGGTCTTTACTCTGACTTTTTTAGGCATTTTTGGGATATTGTTGGATCAGACTTTTATGACGTTCTAATTGACTGTTACAGAACTAGATCTTTACCGGTCTCCTGCCGGCGCGCGTACTATCTCCGCTGCACGGCTCTTCTTTGCACGGACTACAACATCACGGTTTACTCGCCTGCAGGACATGGATGCCCCAACATCTTTTTTCTACAATCTGGACAAGACTGCTGCAAAGATGACCTGCTTAAAACTCCCCACATGGTCAAAGGACTACAAATCCATCCGAGATGAGGAGCCATGCAGATGCAGTGGATTTTTACGGGGCCCTGTTTGGTGCAGAACCATGTTGCATAGACTCTCAACACCAACTCTTTGGAGGTCTTCCCAGGCTCAGTCCAGAGGACAGGCCTGTTCTGGACTGTGAACTGACTTTGGATGAGTCAACTGTAGCAGTTAATCACATATCTCTGGGACGTGCACCTGGATTTGACGGTCTTTCTTCTGACTTTTTTAAGCACTTTGGGGATGTTATTGGATCAGACTTTTATGGCGTTCTAGTTGACTGTTACGGAACTGGCTGCGGGCGCGCAGTGCTGTCTCTGCTGCCGAAGGAAGGGGACTTGGCCTTGCTTAACAACTGGAGGCCTGTGGCTCTTCTTTGCATGGACTACATGGAAGAATCGGACTACCAACACTGGCACTGTGGATCCTGTTTTTGTTTTCCTTACTATAAAATGGTGGACAATTTGGAGGCATCCACCAATAGATGGACTGTAGGGCATATTTTCTGTTGTGTGGGAGAGGGGGATGAGTTATGTTTGCACTTTTGACATGTGAGCCGCTTGGTGGAATGATATTTGTGCTCTTGCTTTTTTGAATTGTGCAATAAAGGGATTTTTTTAAAACTCTCTCTCTCTCTCTCTCTCTCTCTCTCTCTCTCTCTCTCTCTCTCTAGCTCATGCTCTCTCTCTCCCCTCAGTGGAGCTCAGATATTTTAAGGAAAAGTACTCAACAGTTGCCTATCACCAAATAGCCTCTCTGAAGTGAAATATGTGGATAAAGTATGTTTAGTTCTACAGTCTCTAAGCCCTGCTTTTATGCATTTTTCTCCCATGAGAAGCTACTTACAAATAGCTGTGGTTTGGGTTCCCAATACATCTGTGCATAGTATTTTTTTGTGTTTGTCTTTTGCTGTTGTGCATTATACACTCAAACAAAGGCTATACTAGCAATTTCATCAACAAAACACGAAACAATGATCACAACAAACACCACCTGTAGGGACCTGACATTTGTTGTGCAGTCTTCATCTGATATGGAAGTAAAATAAAACTGGCTTGCTCTAAAACACAATACAACACAGTGATGGAAACCAGAAACACTGACAGAAATACTGTCATTATTCTCAACTTTCAAAGCAGAATTCATACAAATACATAAATATGGAAACAACTACAAAAAAATGATTCATGTTGAAAAATGATATGGAATTTTTTGGGTTGACTCAGCTGCCTCCACAAGAAGGTCATCTACAGAGCAGCTGGTACAAAGTTGGCAGACATTAGTGTCTTGCTCAAGGATGCTTAAGCAGGGCGAATGCTTACCAATACTGCAGCTTAAAGCTCCAGTTGAGGGATGGTGTCCTTTTCACTGTGGCATCCAGCCACCTCTAAACACCATGCGTCAGCCCCGACTAAAAGAGCTTTAGTCTAGCAGATACTTCGGCTGCTGAATTTGAATAGGAAAGGCTGGTCATTTGCAGTGTGGCTGCAGTGAGATTGCTTTGTGTACTCTACAAAGGTCCTACACTTCAAGAGCAATAAGCTCTTGTATTTGGTACATCTCGTGTAGGTGAGAGCGTTTTATAATACTCAGTCAAGGAAGCAAATATTTCAGCTAGCGGAGGAATTTATAACCCGAGTCAAAAATCTCTCCTTGAACTGTTCCTCCCCTCCAACTCCTATCACTTCCACATCAGGTTTACAATAGTGAGCTACTGAAAGGTGAGGGGAATGAACACACTGTAATGGTAGTTTTACTCCCGGTGGAAGGTGGAGGGAAAAAATGAGGAGACTGTGGATGAAATGCACGGAAATTGAATAGAACAGAACTGAACATTGCAAAACCCAGACACAAATGAGTAGACTGATTAATAACTGCAGGTATGATAAGCATCCGCCTTCTCTCACAACAGAAAACAGAGTGAAGTCATGATTACTGTCAAGGAAATATGCTTTATGGGAAGAAATATATTAAGAAATATGAGCCACTAGCATGAGAGGACATATTAAAACCTACAGGCCAAACAATTAAGATACACTGAGGTCTTTATACCATGAACAATGATTCTCTCACATTTATAATCATTTTGGCTCTGACTTTCTATAGTGCTGAACTGACAATTCCGGTGGTGTAAAGTGTACTTTGCATGCATCTTAATGTAGCTACAATGTTCTTTGTCATTACTCTTGAAGTACTCTTAATCATTATATCATTATAGTTATGACTTAAATGTTGATTGTCAAGACTACAGTTGTCTTATCTCATCTCACTTTGCCTCTCATTTAAATATTAGTCACTACCTGCTCACTGTTTAATGGGGTTCGGGGGCATTATTTATCATACCATAGCATTTTAATGTGATGTTGATCTTTCATGAGGTTGACATGGAGCTCTGTGGTTATTTTCAAAGTGATAAAATGGTATGTACGTATACCTGGGTAATTCACCTGTATCTCAGTGATGGATGAAATGCAACACAAATCGAACACAACATGTCTAAACAAGACCAAATTATTCTGCACTTTAATTCTGGCGGTGACTTTTGCTTGACATACAGATGTGGACAAAATTGTTGGTACCCCTCTGTTAATGAAAGAAAAACCCACAATGGTCACGGAAATAACTTGAATCTGACAAAAGTGGTAATAAATAAAAATTATATGAAAATTAACCAATGAAAATCAGACAATGCTTTTGAATTGTGGTTCAAGAGAATTATTTAAAAAAAACAAACTCATCAAACGGGCCTGGACAAAAATGACGGTACCTCTAGAAAAGATTGAAAGTAATGTGACCATAGAGACATGTTCAATCAAGATGTGTCCTCTAATTAACATCACAGGTGTCTACAAACTTGTAATCAGTCAGTCGGCCTATTTAAAGGGTGACAAGTAGTCACTGTGCTGTTTGTTGACATGGTGTGTACCACGCTACACATGGACCAGAGGACGCAAAGCAGAGAGTTGTCTCAGGAGATTAGAAAGAAAATTATAGACAAGCATGTTAAAGGTAAAGGCAAATAAGACCATCTCCAAGCAGCTTGATGTTCCTGTGACTACAGTTGCACATATTATTCAGAAATGTAAGATCCACGGGACAGTAGCCAACCTCCCTGGACGTGGCCACAGGAGGAGACGGATAATACGAATGGTAACAAAAGAGCCCAGAACAACCTCTAAACACATTCATGGTGAACTCCAAGGTCAAGGTACATCAGTGTCAGATTGCACCATCCGTCGTCGTTTGAGCCAAAGTGGACTTCATGGGAGACGACCAAGGAGGACACCACTGTTGAAAACAAATCATAAAAAAGTCAAACTGGAATTTGCTAAACTGCATGTTGACAAGCCACAAAGCCTCTGGGAGAATGTCCTATGGACAGACGAGACAAAACTGGAACTTTTTGGCAAGGCACATCAGCGCTATGTTCACAGACGCAAAAATGAAGCATACCAAGAAAAGAACACTGTCCCTACTGTGAAACATGGAGGTTCTGTTATGTCCTGGGGCTGCTTTGCTGCATGTGGCACAGGGTGTCTTGAATCTGTGCAGGGTACAATGAAATCTCAAGACTGTCAAGGTATTCTAGAGAGAAATGTGCTGCCCAGTGTCAGACAGCTTGGTCTCAGTTGCAGGTCATGGGTCTTGCAACAGGATAATGACCCAAAACACACAGCTAAAAACACCCAAGAATGGCTAAGAGCGAAACATTGGACTGTTCTAAAGTGGCTTTCTATGAGCCCTCATCTAAATCCTATTGAACATCTGTGGAAGGAGCTGAAACATGCCGTCTGGAGAAGGCACCCTTCAAACCTGAGACAACTGGAGCAGTTTGCTCATGAGGAGTGGGCCAAAATACCTGGTGAAAGGTGCAGAAGTCTCATTGACAGTTACAGAAATCATTTGATTGCAGTGATTGCCTCAAAAGGTTGTGCAACAAAATATTAAGTTAAGGGTACCGTCATTTTTGTCCAGGCCTGTTTCATGAGTTTGTTTTTTAAAATAATTCTGTTGAACCACAATTCAAAAGCATTGTCTGATTTTCATTGGTTAATTTTCATAGAATTTTTATTTATTTCCACTTTTGTCAGATTCAAGTTATTTCTGTGACCATTGTGGGTTTTTCTTTCATTAACAGAGGGGTACCAACAATTTTGTCCGACTGCGTGGTTCTTGCACATAGAAGCCCAGTTCGCACTCCACGGGATAACAATGGATGATACCAGGTATTACTACGTGGTTTCTGCACTGGATGCGCGCGCCGTGCAACAGGTGACAAGCCTGCTCCAGGAGCCGCCGGCCCAAGGAAAATATGAAGCACTCAAGAGGATGCTTCTCCAGCGCTATACCCTTTCTGACAGTGAGAGGGCGGAGAGACTCCTAACGCGTTCGGAGTTAGGGGACAGATCAGCAGTGGTGCTCATGGAGAGCATGTTGACGCTGAGGGGGAAGGACGATGAATCTTTCCTGTTTGCCCACTTGTTCCTCAGGAACCTTCCAGCTACAGTGAGGGCAATCCTGGCCAGCTCGCCGTGGCTGGTTGCTTAGAACTACCGCGCCCTGGCGCAGGAAACAGACTGCATCATTTTGGCGACCAGAACTCTGAGCCTGCAGACAGTGGCACCGGTATCCATGAGGGACTCCAGCGAGGTCGAGGAGCCGTTGGTGGTAGCCGTGACAGACACTAGAAGACGAAGGAACGGGGCGATCTGTTTTTATCATCGCCGTTTCGACTCGAATGCCCAACGCTGCCTGTCGCCATGTCAATTCAAGAAGCCGGGAAGATGGCACGTTCAGTGGCAGCTGCAACTGATGGCGACAGGAACAGACCGCTTTAAGTCACGGACACACGTTCGGAGAGACGGTTTTTGGTGGACTCTGGCTCCCAGAAGAGCCTCATCCTGCTGGTCAACACAGACAGGGTGGCAAGACACAGCGGTCCCGAGCTCACAGTTGCCAATGGATCCACCATCGGGATATTTGGCGAGTGGACACTGACGATATGCTTACACGGATGCAACTTTCAGTGGGACTTTGTGATAGCTGCATGTTAGGGCTCCATTTTAGGCACAGATTTTTTATGTGCTTTTGGGTTGTTAGTCAATGTTGCTAATAGGAGATTAATGGACGCTGTCTCTTTTATCTCACTGCCCTGCACAGCTCGGGGAGCTGGGTCAACAACACTGGCTAACGTTATAGCTCCAGGAGGTAAGTGTCAACATTTGTTCGCACAGTTCCCAGCACTCACAGTCCCGACTTTTTTGGCTACGGTAACGAAACACGGGGCCGAGCACTTTATAATGACAAAAGGCACGCCAGTGTTCACGTGTCCTCTCTGTTTGGACGCAGCTAAACTTGCCAGCATGCAACAGAGGTAATAACTCCTTTCGGCCTTTTCGAGTTTTTAACGCATGCCGTTTGGATTAAAAGGCACGGCGCAGACTTTCCAGAGGATGATGGACGTAGTGCTTTGCGACTTGTCCTTCATTTTTGTCTACTTAGACAACATTCTGGTAGCTAGCATGTCCGAGGAGGAGCATATCGCCCATCTCAAGATGGTTTTTCAGAGGTTGGAGGCACACAGGCTGATAGTTAACCCAGTGAAGTGCCAGTTTGGTGTGCCAGAGATTGATTTTTTGGGCCACTGCATTTCGCCGGAGGGCGCAATTCTGTTACCGGATAAGGTGCACACTGTGTCGGACTTTCCGCGCCCGCAGACCGTGAGAATGGTTAATTTTTATAACCATTTCCTTCCCCGGGCAGCCCAGCTGATGCAGCTGTTGTATGCTGCTCTTTAAAAAAAGAAGCCCGCGGAAGCCATCAACTGGATTCCCGAGTGAGTCCAGGCTTTTACTAATGCCAAAACAGCGCTTGCAGAAGCCGCGTTGTTCGCCCACCCGGCTCCGTCTTCATGAATAGCGCCCACGACGGATGCATCTGATGTTGCCATAGGGACAGTGGTGGAGCAGTGCATCTCAGGTTCGTGGCAGCCGCTCGCATTTTTCAGCCGAGCTTTGCGTGACAACGAACGCAAGTACAGCACGTTCGATAGAGAATTGCTGGCTCTCCACCTGGCCATGCGCCATTTCCAGCTCTGGCTGGAGGGGCGCAAGTTCATCGAATTCGTGGACCATAAGCCGCTGACATACGTGATGTCCAAGGTCTCGGGACCGTGGTTGGCCCGGCAGCAACGGTAGTTGGCCGCAATTTCGGAGCTTACTACCGACATCCAACACATTGCCGGTAAACTCAACGTCGTGGCCAATTGCCTGTCGCGCGAGTTAATCACCCTGGTCTACATGGGAATAGATTTCCCCGCCATGGCCTTGGAGCAAGCCGGGGACGTGGACATTTGCGCGCTCCAGTCTGCACCAACTGGGTTAAGGCTGTAGAGCAGGGCGGTGAAAGAAGGGTTCCCTCCCTTGCTCTGCAATGTCTCCAGTGGCCGCCCGCGCCCGGTGGTTCCGAGCTCTTGGCGCCAGTGCGTTTTCGAGTCGGTCCACTCCCTTTCACATCCGGGAGTGTGCGCTTCAGTGAAGCTAGTGGGAGCGAAATTCGTCTAGCTGCATTTGCGCAAGGACTTGAAAGAGTGGGCTGCAGCTTGCATCGCGTGCCAGCGGGCCAAAGTGCACAAGCACACCAGAGACCCCCTCGAGCCATTCCAAATCCCGGCTAGGAGGTTCGACCATGTCCATGTGGATTTGGTGGGACCCCTCCTGCCGTTGCAAGGTTTCACACCCCTTTTGATAGTTGTGGACCACACCACGCGCTGGCCTGAAGTGGTCCCGCTGGCTTCTACCACATCCGCGGAAGTGGCGTGCGCTTTTTTGTTGGCTTGGGTTGTACGTTTCGGATCTCCATTGGACATCACGTCCGACAGGGGTCTACAATTCGTTTCAGAACTCTGGTCCACGATGGCCCAGAGCCTGGGGGTCAAAATTCACTGCATTACCGCATACAACCCCCAGGCTAACGGGTTATGCGAGCGTTTTTCATAGGTCGCTTAAAGCAGTGCTCAGAGCTTCGCTCACAGACACAAATTGGGTCGATCGCCTGCCCTGGGTTCTTTTTTCTCAGCCGATGCAGATCCCCAGAGAGTTTTTACCGGAAAACCTCATGCCCAAGGCTGATCCGCCCGCGCAATTTTTACACAGTACGGAGGCTGTTAGCGTACCGGGCCCGGACCACCATTGTTTTCCCCACACATTCATCCCAAAAAGTTTGCAGAACGTCAGTTTTGTTTTTGTCAGGCACGATGCGCACCGGACCCCGCTGTGCCCACCGTACAACGGACCGTTCAGGGTGTTGGAACCTGGGGTGAAGCATTTTGTGTTAGACTTGTGGGGGGGGGGGGGGCATAGGGAGACCATCTGCATCGACAAGCTGAAGCCCACTTTTGTGTTGGTAGACGAGCAGGTGGTGTTGGCCCAAGCTCCCCGGTGCGGATGCCCACTGTTGGTGGCTCCACAAGGTAGCGATCCCTCGGCAGGGACCTGCGCTCATGAAGCTAATGTGTCCTCCCCCCCTTTCCCCCCACAGACTGACGTGCCCTCCGGTACACCTTACCAGCAGGGTGGTTCAACTGGATCGGTGACCCCCAGCTACAGCCGCTATGGGCACCGGCTCAAGCCCAAAGGACTGTTGGGTCTGTGTGCCCCCCGGGGAGAATAAGAGCTGCTGGAGTTGCTGAGAGAAGAAGGGTGTTGAAGCGGCGCCGGCATTATGTCATGTTACTGTGCCACACATTGCTTTGTTCAAACAACAATGTATTATGGTTGAAAGTTCAGGGACTCGATGCATGGAAATAAAGATATAATAGAGGAATGCACCTGGGCTTCCCTTCTGCTGTAAGTTATGTTGGAGAAAGAAAAAAGTTTCTGTGTCGTCCAGCTCATTGCCTCGCCTGCCTCCTTCCTCCACAGTGTTATGCATTTTAAGTAGGTTCCACTTGACATATTTATCTAAACCACTATTGGAGGTATTAATGCAAGCTGATTTCCAGTGACTGTCTTTTTAGACTGCAGCATTTTCATATTTCGCCATTCACTTGTCTTTGTGGAAACTTCTGTATGTAAATTTTTGTGTCTATTTGTAAAGTAGAATTCTTATAAATTCAAACTGGAAATGAACTCTACTGCAGTAACAAAATATCATTCTTTGTTCAGAAATGTAGTACACAGCATTTCTTTTATTCCAAATAAGTCTTGGAATTTATAAAGTCATCACTCAATGTCGAGGTTAAGTTTCACATAGGAAAGTTGGTTTTAAGCAAAGAAAAACAAGCTATCTCGCACATATAGTTCAATTATTTGTGTTATTAATGTTATTTATTTAAATGGTAACATACTTTTTTATAAAAGAGAATGGCCATTTCTTGTGTCCAGTGTTGGACCTGGCAGTAGCAGCATTAGCAGTAATCAAACTCAAATTTTTAAGAGCCCAAGAAAAAAAAATCAGATGTGGAAGGACCTGTAAGGTTAAAGTTGATGATGAAGTTGACAGAATACTGTCAAAAAATATTGCAGAAACTTTTAACCCTTTAACTGTCCCAGTCGCCGTATGGCGACTGTAACGGTTAAAGGGAGGTCAAGGCCCCTAGTGGTCAAGAGTGGTAAAAAATTTTTGTCAATAAAATAGTTCAGATTTCCAAGGCTATAACTTGAAAGTTGCAAGAAATAATGGCTTACTGCCAATTATGTAGAATATGATCCAATGTTTCAGATAGGAATAAATTTACGCATCTAATTTGCATAATGTCACGGCAGCTATATAAATTACATAACTCAGTCAAAAGTGGACTTTGGACACATTTACACAAACAACGGTTTGGTTTTTTTTGACACCGTGTTGTCTACGGGGGTATGTTTTTATCCAGACAATCAATAAAATGTAAAAAAAAAAAACAACATAAATTCCTCACTTACCGAGGGAAAGGGGGGGGCTCGCTCACGTGATCGGGCCATTTTTGCTTTGCCTATCGTGGTCGTTGTTTTGCGTTTGGTCGGTCTTTTACGCTCTCTACCACATCTACAAACTGTTATGATTATCCCACCTGAATTTCGTTTGTATTACGTGGCTATTTTTCCCGTATCATGCAGTTTTCTGTGACAATCCAGAACGATGTGGGCGTGGCCATCTTGGTGTTGTGAGCTCAGTTTTTTGCCCATTGTGGTCGTTGTTTTGCGTTTGGTCAGTCATTTACGCTCTCTATCACATCTAAACACTCTTATGATTATCCCACATGAATTTCATTTGTATTACGCGGCTATTTTTCCTGTATGATGCAATTTCTGTCAGGATCGCTGCTGCTATGACCGATCACGGCGGTGGCCACATTGGTGTTGTGAGCTCAAAGCAGAAAAAGGAAGCATAATAATGAGGATTTCTTCTTCTTTGCTGTATTCCGTGTCAGCCATGATTCCTCTGACGTGTGCCTGCCACCTTTTGAACTGTCAGATCAGTACAGATCAGAACAAATTGTCAGTATAGCCGGGGGACGTCAGAGTGAGTTGACAGGCACAGTTGTTGCACTGTGCCACTGGGGGCGCACGACCCGTCCATGAAATGTGGACAGTTAAAAGGTTAACACTTTATGAATGAAAGAACCTTGGTGAGCAAGCTCACATCACATCGCATCACTTTACAGCAGGATCTGTAAAGCACTTTGGTCATCTAGAGATGAGAATAAAAGCGCTATATAAGTGAATGCCATTTACCATTTACATACCTCATATACCCTCATACCAGGGGGCCCTAATGGGGAAATCAGATCAACATGAAATGGACTGGTAAAAAAAAATAAGTCCCCCTCCTCAAAACGGGAGCCCGTCATTTAGGGGTGTGCCATATTGCATTGTTCATGATAAAACCGATATAAATTTTGATCCCGGTGTAAAAAATGAATCTTGTGATATTTGGGGTCTGCTGCGTGACGACATCACACCGCATAGAAACGACAAAACAAACATGGCGCAGGAAGCTGCAGCTCCGGAGTCAGACCATCTTTATTTGAGTGGAAATATTTAAGTTTCACTATCTGTTTCAGACTGCTTTCATGTTTAAAAAAAAATGGTGCAGCAGTGTGGATAATGTGCCTGCATTTTTTCTGCGTGTCAACAACACCGCTGGAGTAGCATTAACATTGGACAATGTGCCGCTCGAAGTGGCTGTAGTTGTATTTTATTTCCCCTTTGGCCGCTTCATCTTGATTTTATTCACGTGAAAAGAGAAAAAAAATTAACCGTTCAGTGCAACGAGAGCCAAAAAACCCCAGGACAGGTCCATGCAACAGGAGTAATGCAGGCAAAGTGATTCAGCACAAAACCCGACCTCTATGTGCAGTTAAGATGTAACGGTTTACATTATTTTCTTGTAGTATTTGATATAGAACTAAAAAAATAGCTTAAACTAAATCTGAGCTGCTGTTTGTATAATGGCGAAATAATAGTTTTTGTTTTGTTTTTCCTGAATATGTTGAAGGTAAATAATGCTGGCTTGCGAAACTGTCCTCACTGCATAAATTTAAAAGAAAAAAAAAAACGTATTCTGTAATACAAAAAAATATCGTTATTGTGAAAATTCACTGAAATATTGTGATATCATTTTTAGGCCATAATGCCCACCCTACCCTCATTTGAATCAAAACGTCTACATAAATAGGAAGTCAGTTCGATCAGAAATGTAGAAACTATACTGGTGACAAGATGTAATGGTCTGAAAAAAATACAAGACTCCCTCCCCCATAAATGGAATCTCTCATTAGAGTTATCTCTAAATCGAAATCATAAAAGATATTGATGAGTTAAAGCTTCTATATAAATGAGAAGTCAGCCCGATCATAAATGTAGAGGTTATAGTGGTAACAACATAAAATGGACTGAAAAAATGTATAAGCCCCCTCTCAAAAAAATGGAACCCTTTCTTAGATTTATCTCATCATCAAACTGATGAATAAACGGAGAGGTCAAAAACATACCCACCACAGCTTTGCTGCATGGGGTATAATTAAAATGAAACCTGCTAGTCTTAATAAATCTGCAACTTATGTTAAGTCTTTTCTTGAGGAATATAGCCTTACAGATCCTTGGCGTTTTTTACATCCTAACGGCAGGGACTATTCTTTTTTCTCTCACGTACACCATACTTATACCAGAATAGATTATTTTTTTGTTGACAATTTATTAATTAATAACCTTTGCTCTTGCAGTTATGATAGCATCTCGGTTTCTGATCATGCCCCTCTTGTACTTAAAATGATCCTCCATGGATGTGACTCCATGAGAAAGCATTGGAGATTGGATCCATTATTACTTACAGATGAAAAATTGGTTGCGAATATTTCTTCTAAAATTAATTTTTTTTTGAAAGAAAATAAAACTCCTGGTATGTCAAATAAAACGATATGGGAGGCCATGAAGGCATTTCTTAGGGGGGAATTTATTTCATTGGCAGCATTTAAAAGACGATCCTTAATACAGGAACAGAAGGTTATTTTAGATCAAATCCTGGACATTGACAGACAATATGCTCAATCTCCATCACCCGCTCTGTACAAGGAACGTATGACATTACAAACTAAATTTAATTTACTTTCTACTCGACAAATTGAAGGTTGTTTAATAAGGAACAAGAGTGAATTTTATGAACATGGCGAAAAAACCAGTAAACTTCTAGCTAATCAACTACGTGGTATTAGAGCTAAGCAAATTATTACTGGAGTTAGGACAGATAAAGGAGAGGTGACATCTGACCAACAAGCGATTAATGATATTTTCAGGTCATTTTATTCCAAATTATATACCTCAGAATATACAACAAACTTAAAGGATTTGGAAATTTTTTTTGATTCTATTGATATTCCTTTGATTTCTTCAGAATCTCGGCAAATTTTAGAAGCTCCCATCACAAAAGAAGAAATTCAGCTGGTAATATCATCCATGCAATCAGGAAAATCTCCAGGACCTGATGGGTTTTCCGCTGATTTTTTCAAAAAATTCTCTGATGACCTCGCCCCTTTCCTTTGTCAAGTTTTTACAGAGTCGCTTGACTCTGGTACACTTCCTCCTTCATGCTATCAGGCCTGTATCACTGTGTTGCTTAAAAAGGATAAGGATCCTGTTGATTGTGCTTCTTACAGGCCTATTTCCTTGTTAAATACCGATGTTAAAATTTTGTCAAAGTTGTTAGCTTCAAGGTTGGAAAAGATTCTTCCTTTTATAATTTCACAGGACCAAACCGGTTTCATTAAAAATCGCCATTCTTTTTTTAACTTGCGGCGGTTGTTTAATATTATTTATACTCCTCACCACAACATACCTGAATGTCTTATTAGTTTGGACGCTGAAAAGGCATTCGATAGGGTTGAGTGGGAGTATTTGTTTTTTACTTTGGAGAGGTTCGGTTTTGGTCCTTCCTTCTGTTCCTGGATTAAACTTCTCTATGCTAGTCCTTTAGCTTCAGTGTTAACTAATTGTCGCTATTCTGACTATTTTAGACTTTACCGTGGTACGAGGCAAGGCTGTCCTTTGAGCCCGTTGCTCTTTGCCTTGGCAGTTGAGCCGTTAGCTATTGCAATCCGTGGGAGCCGGGACTTTCTAGGCATTCGTAGGGGTGGCATTGAGCATAGGGTTTCACTCTATGCTGATGATCTTTTATTATTTCTCTCCAACCCACTTACTTCATTACCTGCTATACTTAATATTTTGGATAGTTTTAGTAGGTTTTCTGGTTATAAAATTAATCTTAATAAGAGTGAACTGTTTCTGATTAATGAAAAGATTCAAGTTCAGGATTTTGAAAATTTTCCTTTCAAGGTTGTTATTGATCATTTTAATTATCTTGGGATATGTGTCACTAAACAATTTAATTACTTGTTTAAAAATAATTTTCTCCCCTTACTTGACCAGTGCAAGTTAATACTTTCCAAATGGTCCCCATTATCCTTGTCTTTAATTGGCAGAATCAATTCTGTAAAAATGATGTTACTTCCAAAGTTTTTATATTTGTTTCAATGTCTCCCCATTTTTATTCCTAAATCCTTTTTTAAGTCTTTGGACTCTCTGATTACCTCATTTATTTGGAATGGTAAACATCCGAGATTGAGGAAAGTTTTTCTTCAAAGACCCAAATCAGTAGGTGGCATGGCTCTGCCTAACTTTCAATATTACTACTGGGCAGCAAATATCAGGTGCATGTTATATTGGAAACATTTTTATCTGGAACCCAAATCACCTATTTGGATCCTTATGGAGTCACATGTGGACAATCAAACTTCCCTACCGGCAATTTTAGGTTCACCACTTCCCCTTGCTTTGTCTACACTGGGTAATAATAAAGTAGTTCGTCAGTCTCTTAGAATTTGGTCTCAATTCAGGAAAAATTTCGGTCTTCAGTTTTTTTCCATTAGAAGTCCAATTGCCGCAAATCATTTATTTACCCCATCAACTATTGATAGTGCATTTCATATATGGCACAGAAAAGGTTTAAAATCTTTTGCGGATTTATATTTTGATGGTCAATTTGCAAGTTTTTCTCAACTTTCCACCAAATTCGACATCACTTCTATACACTTTTTCCACTTCCTCCAGGTCAGACATTATGTGCAAACCATGACAAAACAATTCCCTCAAAAACCTTCTGATAATCCTCTAGATGATTTTTTATTAGTTAAACCAACTTCTAAGGGGGTAATGTCAGTTTTATATAATTTAATTTCAAATTTACAATCTTCTTCTCTGGCCGCTATCAAATTGAACTGGGAACAAGATCTTAATTTTACTTTTACTGATGAACTGTGGGACTCTATTCTTGGCCAGGTTCACACTGTATCAATGTGTGCTCGTCACGCTCTTATTCAATTTAAGATTGTACACCGGATGCACCTGTCCAAGGTTAAGTTAGCACGTATTTACTCGGATATAGACCCAACTTGTGAAAAGTGTGGTAGCGCTCCTGGCACTTTGCTTCACATGTATTGGTCCTGCCCGGCATTGATGAATTTTTGGCATTCTGTTTTTATCACTATGTCTGAAGTCCTGCAATATCAAATTAAACCTGATCCATTATGCGCCATTTTTGGTGTGGCTCCAGAACTTGTCTTGCCAAGTTCCAAATTAAAAGTATTCAAATTTTCATTATTATTGGCCAGACGTGCTGTATTACTGAAGTGGAAAGACTCTTCGCCCCCTTCACATTTACAGTGGATAAAAGATATAATGTCCTGTTTGGATTTAGAAAAAATCAGATATACAGTCTGTGGCTCTGAAAACAAATTCTATAAATTATGGCGCCCGTTTCTTGATTTCTTTGAAAGACCCACGATTATAGTTTCTGAGTAGCTCATATCCCCTTTACCCCAACCCCATTTCACACACATAATTTTTCTTTGTATTTTTTTTTTTTTTTTATTGTTTATTTAAAGGTTTTTGTGCTTTGAAGCATTTACATTTGTTGGCTTTAAGTTCTAGTTTTTTACTGTTTGGTTGAAACAAAAATGAAAATTTCTAATACTTTGTATTGTATTGATACTTCAATTAATAATAATAAAAAGACCTTTGAAAGAAAGAAAATGTGTAACGCTTTTCCATCCATTGGGATTTGCAAGTTATAACATAAAACACACTGATAAAAATGATTATGAATTTGTTAAAAATAAGTCAAATTTGTTTGAATTTTATACATGTAAATTATTCTGGTATGTTTCATGGTGTAGTGAATTAACTACTGTTTCATAAATTTTAACCAATTAAATTGGTTTGATAATTAATACATTTTTTCCTAATTACAAATGATCTGAATACACAAAGTTATAAATACAGCAATAACTACAGCAATTCAAATAAAATCAAACTGGTGCAAATGCCTATATGCTGCAATTCTTTGAGAGTACTTCATAGTAGCATAGTGAATTATTTTGGATGCTACAGTGCACTAATACATACTAAATTGCAAAGTCTGTCACCACTGGAGAGGTGGCCTAGTTGATAGAGCATCCGCCCCACAACCAGGAGGTTTGGGGGTCAAGTCCCAGACAGGTCATACCAAAGACCATATAAAAATGGTACTTCCCTCCTTCTAGCTTGGTGCTCAGCGTAATAGAATAGGAGAAGTTGTGCCTTGCATGGCAGCAACCCCTCTGATTTTACATGTGATTAACATGGACTGAATGACAACAGTGATGGCTTCTTCTTCTTACTATAACATCTCAAATCAAGCAAAAGAATTTGGCCACTTATGACAAATGACAGTTGCATTATTTGATTGCAATTCTTACATTCCAATAGATAGTTGGTTTGTAGTGGACACCTCCATGACTGTGAGATATTCATTTTCCACACTCAACCTACTGGACTTTATGACTATACCATTTTCAGTTTCATATTACAAAGCTCCAGACAGCTAATGAGCATAAAAAAACATTCACAAGTCAAAAAAAAAAGCATATATCTAGTGAGATTATTGTCTCAAAAGTGGCAAACAAATGTGAAATGAAATAAGAAAGTAGAGAAACAGAGTTAAAAAATAAAGTGAGGTATTTTTTTCCAATCAAGTACATTCTCCACACACTATGAAGAGGTTTAATGAGCCGAAGCAAGTCAAAACATCTGTGTGTGTGTGTGTGTGTGTGTGTGTGTGTGTGTGTGTGTGTGTGTGTGTGCACCACGGGGGTGTTGGACCTTCAAATAAATTGCATAGGTAAATGTGTGGAGGCGTGTAGATGGCATTTAGGCAGATTGCCCTATGCTCAGCTGATATAGATTGCATTAATGATGGTGTACCTGTCTGAAACTATTCTATGAGCTCCATTTGTGCTCCCACATCTTCTCACTTCTCTTCTGTCCTCTCCTCTGTGACCTACGCATCGATCAAAGGCCACCATTACCGAGGATGTTCCAATCAAGTAAATGTTGCTCAGAGGAGATGAGAGAGTGAAGAAAAAAGAGGCTTCCAGAGGACCTCAGAGGGAGGACACACAGTTGTGTCATTTTTTATCGCAGAGTAACACCACTCTGCTTGAAATCTGCTTATTGATCAGTCACTGCAGCTCATATGATTGGAGTGTGAAAGTCTGACGGAAAGCTGTGAGTGCACAAAACTGGCAGTGAGGACAGAACATGCCATTTCTATTTAGAAATTCTGAACCTAAATGCATTATATACAGTGCATCTGGAAAGTATTCATAGCGATTCACTTTTCCCACATTTTGTTATGTTACAGCCTTATTCCAAATTAAATTCATTTTTTCCTCAAAATTGTACACACAATACCCCATAATCACAATGTGAAAAAAGATTTTTTTTTGAGATTTCTGCAAATTTATTAAAAATAAAAAACTAAGAAATCACATGTACATAAGCATTCACAGCCTTTGCCATAAAGCTCGAAACTGAGCTCAGGTGCATCCTGTTTCCACTGATCATCCTTGAGATGTTTCTGCAACTTAACTGGAGTCCACCTGTGGTAAATTCAGTTGACTGGACATGATTTGGAAAGGCACACACCTGTCTATATAAGGTCCCACAGTTGACAGTGCATGTCAGAGCACGAACCAAGCATGAAGTCAAAGGAATTGTCTGTAAACCACAGAGACAGGATTGTCTCGATGCACAAATCTGGGGAAGGGTACAGAAAAATTTCTGCTGCTTTGAAGGTCGCAGTGAACACAATGGCCTCCATCATCCGTAAATGGAAGAAGTTCGGAACCGCCAGGCCTCTTCCTAGAGCTAGCCAGCCGTCTAAACTGAGCGAGAGGGGAAGAAGGGCCTTAGTCAGGGAGGTGACCAAGAATCCAATGGTCACTCTGTCAGAGCTCCAGCATTCCTCTGTGGAGAGAGGAAAACCTTCCAGAAGGACAGCCATCTCTGCAGCAATCCACCAACCAGGCCTGTATGGTAGAGTGGCCACATGGAAGCCACTCCTTAGTAAAAGGCACATGGCAGCCCACCTGGAGTTGGCCAAAAGGCACCTGAAGAACTCTCAGATCATGAGAAACAAATTTCCCTGGTCTGATGAGACAAAGATTGAACTCTTTGGCGTAAATGCCAGGTGTCATGTTTGGAGGAAACCAGGCACTGATCATAACCACGCCAATGGTGGTGGCAGCATCATGCTGTGGGGATGTTTTTAACACAAACTCGTAGCTTAAAACAGAAGACTCATCAATTAAAAAGAAAATGGTGCTCCACTAATTTAGATGAAATCTATTTAGCTTGGAGAAATCATCTTTTAATTTATAAAAAAAAATCTCTTAGAAAAGCTAGAATGAGTTATTATTCTGCATTAATAGAAGAGAACAAGAATAATCCCAGGTTTCTTTTCAGCGCTGTAGCCAGGATGACAAAGAGTCAGGACTCTGTCAATCCTAGCATTCCCTTAGAGCTTACTAGTCAGGACTTTATGAACTTTTTCAATAATAAAATTTCATCTATTAGAGATAAAAATCAGTCAGATTCTCCCCACCATTAACTTAAATACAGTAACTAATACAACTCCTTCAACTGATATCTGTTTGGATGAGTTTACTCCAATTGACCTTTTAGAGTTAGATAAAATAATTTCCTCATCCAAGCCTTCAACTTGTCTTTTAGACCCTATTCCTACCAGGTTATTTAAAGAAGTCTTCCCATTTATTGGTAGCTCTATTCTTCAAATAATCAATTCTTCATTAGCATTAGCCCATGTACCACAGGCTTTTAAAACTGCTGTAATTAAACCCTTACTCAAAAAGCCAATGCTGAATCCAGGAGTTTTAGCTAATTATAGACCAATCTCTATTTCATTTCAAAAATCTTAGAAAGAGTTTTTGCTATGCAATTACTTGACCACTTGCAGGGAAATGGTTTATTTGAAGAGTTTCAGTCTGGGTTCAGAATCCATCATAGTACTGAAACAGCCTTAGTGAAGGCCACTAATGACCTCCTCATCGCATCTAATAATGGACTTGTTTCTGTACTTGTTCTTTTAGACCTTAGTGCATCTTTTGATACTATCGATCATAATATT
This sequence comes from Pholidichthys leucotaenia, assembly GCA_020510985.1. Lineage (NCBI taxonomy): Eukaryota > Metazoa > Chordata > Actinopteri > Cichliformes > Pholidichthyidae > Pholidichthys > Pholidichthys leucotaenia. The sequence continues at coordinate 404,251,198 of CM035836.1, read as the reverse complement.
CTACTGGATAGATTAGAACACTATGTTGGACTTAATGGAACTTCATTGCAGTGGTTTAGATCTTATTTATCTGATAGATTCCAGTTTGTTCATGTCAATAATGAGTTTTCTTCCAACTCAAAGCTCAGTCATGGAGTTCCACAGGGACCCATTCTTTTTAGTTTATATATGCTTCCATTAGGCAACATTATAAGAAAGCACAGTATACATTTTCATTGTTATGCAGCTGACACACAATTATACCTGTCAATGAAGCCAGATGATAGTAATCAATTAGCCAAGTTAGAGGCCTGTCTTAAGGAAATCAAAGCTTGGATGACTTGTAACTTCCTGCTATTAAATTCAGATAAGACTGAAGTCATTCTAGTTGGTCCAAAAAACCTTAGAAATACCTTTCCAAATAAAACTCTTAGTTTGGATGTGGATACTCTTTCTCTGAATAGTTCTGTGAAGAACCTTGGAATAATTTTTGATCAAGATCTGTTTTTCAATTCACATATTAAATTTGTTTCTAAGACTGCCTTCTATCATTTGTGTAATATTGCCAAGATTAAGAGCATCTTGTCTCAGAGTGATGCTGAGAAACTGGTCTATGCTTTTGTTAGCGCTAGATTAGATTATTGTAACTCTTTATTATCAGGTTGTCCTAAAACATCTATAAAAAGTCTTGAGCTGATCCAAAATGCTGCAGCAAGCATTTTAGCAGATACTAGAAAGAGAGATCATATCTCTCCGGTTCTGGCCTCCCTTCATTGGCTTCCCATAGAGTTTAGAATGAAGTTTAAAATCCTTCTTCTCACTTACAAAGCTCTAAATACTCAGGACCCTTTTTATTTAAAAGATCTGATACTATCCTATTATCCTAACAGATCACTACGCTCCCAAAATGCAGGATTACTTGTAATACCTAGACTCTCCAAAAGTACAATGGGAGGCAGAGCCTTCAGTTATCAAGCTCCTCTCCTGTGGAACCAGCTGCCAATCTGGATTCGGGAGTCAGACTCGATCTCTGTTTTTAAGAATAGGGTTAAAACCTTCCTTTTTGATATAGCCTATAATTAGAGAGGGATCATGTGCCTCTGAAACCTCCCTTAGTTATGCTGCTAATAGGTTTAGATAGCCGGGGGGCCTCCAACAGTGCACTGGGCTTCACTCCTTTCTTCACTCTCAATGAAATAATTTTGCTGGTCATTAACATCTGTTTGTTCTCTCCCATAGATTGAGTCCCCGTCGTACTGTTTGCTCTCTACATGTCTGTTCTTTTCGTCTTCTCTATCCCCTCACCCCCCAGCCCATTGCAGCAGATGACTGCCCCTCCCTGAGCCTGGTTCTTCTGGAGGTTTCTTCCTGTTAAAACAGAGTTTTTCCTCTCCACCGTCGCCAAGCACTTGCTCACAGGGGATCGCCTGATTGCTGGGGTCTTTCTGTAATTGTGGGGGTCTCCCCTACAGTTGAAAGTGCTATGTGATGACTGTTGTTGTGAAATGGCACTATATAAATATTGTGGGGGTCTCCCCTACAGTTGAAAGTGCTATGCGATGACTGTTGTTGTGAAATGGCACTATATAAATAAAGCTGAACTGAACTGAATTGAATGGTGGTGGCAGCATCATGCTGTGGGGATGTTTTTCAGTGGCAAGAACTGGGAGACTAGTCAGAATAGTGGGAACAATGAATGCAGCAATGTACAGAGACATCCTGGATGAAAACCTGCTCCAGAGCGCTCTTAACCTCAGACTGGGGCAACGGTTCATCTTTCAGCAGGACCACGACCCTAAGCACACAGCCAAGAAATCAAAGAAGTGGCTTCAGGACAACTCTGTGAATGTCCTTGAGTGGCCCAGCCAGAGCCCAGACTTGAATCCAATTGAACATCTTTAGAGAGATCTGAAAATGGATGTGCACTGACACTTCCCTTCCAACTTGATGGAACTTGAGAGGTGCTGCAAAGAGAAATGGGTGAAACTGCCCAAAGATAGGTGTGCCAAGCTTATTGCATCATATTCAAAACGACTGGAGACTGTAATTCCCTCCAAAGGTGCATTAGCAAAGTATTGAGCAAAGGCTGTGAATACTTATGTACATGTGATTTCTTAGTTTTTTATTTTTAATAAATTTGCAAAAACTTAAAAAAAAAAAACTTTTTTCACATTGTCATTATGGGGTGTTGTGTGTAGAATCTTGAGAGGGGAAAAATTAATTTAATCCCTTTTGGAATAAGGCTGTAACATAACAAAATGTGGAAAAAGTGAAGCGCTGTGAATACTTTCCGGATGCACTGTACATGTTAAATGTCAGTCTTTTCCACTGTTTATTAACTTTTGTCATCCCTCATTAGTCCTATACCAACTAAAGCTGAAGTCTATTACTCTGCAGACCTAAATCAGAATATTTATTTTTTATAGGCCTTGTGATATCATTTATTTATTTTCTATTTGTGATGTTATAATTTACCCACCATTTGTGACAAAATGGGTGTACCAAAATAATTCCAGAAGAAAGCATAATCAATCACTGTCAGACTGAAACTTTTTTTTAAATTTCCTTATCTTGAGATTTCATTTCTTTTCCTATAAATGATTAAAAACCATCCATCCATTGAAAATCCACAGAATAATCAAGATTGATTGAAAATGTAAAATATGTGGGAAAAATAATTTGAAATAGCAATTTTGAAAATCTCAGATATTGCATGCTTGGACATTAAATAAAATTACTAAATCATGCTGTGATCTCCTAATTTAACCGGCAATTGGCACTGAGCTCTGTCAGCTGATATGACTGAAAATCGACAATCCAGATGATAGTCAGTGACATTTTAAATGTGCTTGAAGTTTAATCATGCCTGTTTAAAATGGTATTGATGGATAACCAGAAGATGAACTCTCTTGTTACACAAGCTTGACCAGACTAAATTCACTGTCTTGCACTTTGTGCTTGTATAGATCAATTTTAGTGTGAAACAGGATTGACATAGGTCAGTTTTATATGTGCCACAATTTGAAGAGACAGCAATTCAAGGTCTTGTATGGAGCAACAATAGTTTTGGGCAGAGATAACAGTGAATGTAACAATCACAAGGACGTGCACAGGTATGGGCTATTGCTGCCTGGGCAACACCCCTTTTGCTATCTTTGTCTGAGCTGCCCCTTCAGAGTAAAAAGAAATATTAATAATTTAAAAAAAAAAACTGATGTGCCTTTTTTGATAAACATGTAACTTCATGCTAGCAAATTTGCAGTTTTTTTCTCACTTCACTCATATTTTTTTTGTATAATTTTAAGACTTCTGTAATATTTGCACTCTATTAGAGTAAATCTGAAACTTTTTATTTATAAATTTGTGACTTTTTTCTCTGAAATTTGCATGACTAAGTGAGTTTATTTGGGAACATTCTTATAAGTTGGCTGGTTTTTTTTTGTCTTTCTTCATTTCTTGTAATTAAAGAGCATCTTCCACAAAATTTGGAGACTATCTGAAAATTTGAGGTGTTTTTTTTCCTCATGAATTTACACTTTTTTCTTGAATCTGTGAATTTCTGTCATGAAGTTTCATCTTTTTTCTTCCAACTTTTCAATTCTTCAACATTTTCCCCCTTTATGTCTTATATTCATATTTTCTTCTTGAAATAAACAGAGATTTTTACTTTTAAATGTGTTACATTTCACTTGTAATTTTATAAGGTTTTCTCAAAAATGTATAACTATTTTCTCATGAATTAATGCATTTATTAAAATACATTTGGGTTTTTATGTATAAATTGTAAGTGATTGTTATTGTACATATGTGACTCTTTTCCTCACAAATTTGCATTTTTTTAATTGATTTGTGACTTTTGTCTTATAAATTCACTTTTCCCCTTGTAATTTAGCCCTTGTTTCAGGTTGTATTTTATATAAAAACAAGGTACCATGGATTGTTATCACTTTAAAATATGATTATACAACAGTTAGTTCTGACTTGACAATTTCACTGGATATGTATCACTCCGCTTCAAAGGCGTTCTAGTAACGTGAATTACTAACAGTATTTTTCAATTGACTCTCTGACAATTGCAGTACTGTTTTGAATACTTTAATTTCCACAGCGAGGCACTGTTTGACAAGAAATTATACATCCATAACCCAGAAGTCCCACCGTTTTGAAGAGGTCTACCTCCATCTACCCCGGCCCTACTGCCATTTTAAGCTCATTAAGCAATTTCACGTCTGTTTTAAAAAATAGGCAGTGCTAGAGTTTGATTTATTGTCTTGATTAACAAACCACAATACCTTTGCGGTGATGAACTCTTTGATTCATCTGAAGATGTTAAGAAAAGTGAGCAAAATGTGCTAAATCACTAGCAAGCTAACTACTAGCTACTGGCTGACTACCGATGGTTCTGGCAACTACCAACTCAACAGGTATATGTTTCAGAAACATGTATTACTTTTGCACTTGACAATATTTATTTAATTAGCTTACATATGTGTGAAATGACAATAGATGTCTTCATGCCAATTGTGATGTTTAGCAGCAGTTACTGGTTACATTCAGTAGAGACTATTTTTTTTTCTCAGCTGCGCAAAATAGCTGGTTAAACAAATCATAATATTTTGTCCAGTACTGCTGTCATTTAATAATTTGTGCTTGTGGAACTGTTGTATAAAAGCAATATTACACTTGAGTTTGTTATGGTATCATGAATATACGAACTCCGGGTGTGGGCACAAGCCATATCACACCTGGAGGTCGTATATTCACGATACCGTAACTTACTCTCATGTAATGTTGCTTAATTACACTACACCATGTTGTTGTCTAACTGTTAAAGTGTAAGGTTGTGAAAATAAGTAAACTGAAAGACTACAAAAACAAAGTTATGTCGTTTTTTTTAAGCGAGCTCAGAAGGAGCAGACTAACAGCTGTTTGAATCAGCTGTAGCTCTAAAAATATAATGTGATATATTTGTATTCTTCTTCTCCTCTTTGGATGATTCTTGTCAGAAAAAAGAAGAGAGCTTTGAGAGGGTAACCACCATGATCATGGTGAAGTATATGTACAGTCTGAAGCAAGTACAAGTAGTTTAATAAGTGGTTTCAAACATAACTAAATATTACTCTTATTGTACAACAACCTACAACTTTATTTACATAGTAAAATATCTTCAAAATTGACAAATATCATAAGTGCAATTCATGAAAAAATTTCAACCAGAATGGAAAACAATTTCTCCTTTCTCATTTATCCCAAAACATACTGTAGTTTCTTCCAAAGTTAGGTCCAATGATGTAAAAGTAGGGGGATGGGACATAAGCTCTCGAAAGTATTTATAGAAAGCTTATAAATCATTCTTATTATTCTCCATGCTTATTCATGATTTATGAAGCATTTACAATCTAATTAATGGACTAACTAGAAATCATTTATATAGTTTTTTATTAGCGGAGCATTATTGTAAAGTGGTGCCTAAAATTCTTAAAATAAAACATCCGAGTTAGAGTATGTAACTTCCAATTTTTGCAGTTAATATTTTTTTTTAAAAAAGGACAATATTAGTATTATTAAAATGCTTTTCCTCCGAAATACATTTCACTTTTTCAGAATTTGGTACACCCACTGTATAATGAAAAAATGCTAGAATTCAAAAGCAAAACAAAAGTGGTTTTCAGAGGTCATTTACTCAAGTGGGAAAAAAATCTAAATGTTGACAGCTGGTCATGAGTAAAGGCCACAAGCGATAAAGATCTTGCCTACAGAAATGGCATACCCGAATCGGATCACTTTCAGTCTCTCCAAGCAGACCAGTGTGAATTTTCTCTTAAAGGTCAAGCCATCACTAGTACTATGAGGCCATTTAGTGCCCAGTCATACAGTAGGTTTAAGCATTACAGTGATCCGAGATGCGTTCCTCTTTGATAAAATTGAGGTGTTCTTTTTCTTGTTATTTCCCAGTTGTGGGGGACAGAAAAATAACTGCAGCTGTGTATCAACAAATGGGAATACTGGATTGTGAGTGCCCATGATTACCCTCAGATGGCAGTTGTTAATATGGCTAATTAATGAATGTGGCACGAGACCTCTATGGCTTCAAGCAATGCTATGGCTGAACTGGCAGGGGCAGACGGAGGGCTTCCCGGTTCTTTATTCCTTATTAGGGAGGATTGTGACAAGAGCAATAGATCTGAAAACCCTGTAGCTGCCCTTCCACAGATGTGCTTTAAGCAATTCTTAATCTTAGTCCTGTGGGGCCTTCTGGTTTTGAATTCTTACCTTCTAGTCGGCAGGGATAGGATTATGCCTTTGATGTCAGGTGAATGCAATTAACTTGTTCCTATAATAGAAAATCTATCTGGATATTAGTAATGACTAAGATTTTTGCAGATACTCACTTTTTCACTCAGTAAGGGGAAATACAGGTCTCTGCAACATTATGAGCTTAGAGCAAATTTGAAATAAAAGCTAAATGGCCAGTTTAAAATGAACATGAGGATTTGTACTGAATCAAAACTGACAAATGATCACTGTGTTCTTAATATAATTTGCCTATAAAAATTCTGCATTGTTACAGATACATAACTAATGGCAATACCAAACTGAAGAGAAATATTCTGGCTCAAAACTGTATTCCTGTTAAAGATTTCATTGTGTGTTCTCTGGTCTTCTACTGCTGGGGATTGGATACAGTAGCAGGGCTTGATGCAGGGCTGGCTACAGTGTTGGGATTTATTATTTTTTAGAAAACAAGTTTAAATTCTTTACTAAATAAACATAATGGATAAATAGCATTTTTACAATTTTACATTAAATTCCCATTTTAATATGTGTATAACGATGTGTGTACACATGCATGTTTCTATGTATTCATGCAAATAACCATATACATGTACATACACACATGTGAATATAGGTATGTATGTACGTATGTATGTATTGACTGAAATTTTGTGCTGATACTGATATCAATGTTGAAAAAAAATAAGTTTACCAATGACTGACTGCAGATACTGATTAATTCTTTTGATTTTGCTCTATTTCATTTTCACTGTCAGGGAGGCAAAGAAAATTTTTAAAAAAATGAGCTAAAACACTTTAAAATGGTTCAGTCCCAGATGTTTTCTGAATTTGCATTTTGCGGTGCCAAGTCCTGTCATTTGGAAATCAAGGTCAAGAGTCTTGAGGAAGAGTGGAGAGGCGCAGAATCCAAGTTGCCTGAGGTCCAATGTGCAGTTTCCACAGTCAGTGATGATTTGAGGAGCCGTGTCATTTGCTGGTGTTGGTCTGCTACGTATGTTTAAACAAGTTCAATGTCAGTGAGGCCATCTACCAGGAAATTTTAGAGTACTTCATGCTTCCCTCTGCTGACAAGTTTTATGGAGATGATGATTTCATTTTCCAGCAGGACTTGACACATGCCCATACAACCAAAAGTGCCAATACTTGGCCCTTAACATTCCAGCCAGTTTCCCTAAAAATGCCTAAAAATAACATACCCAAAGTAAATAATAAGTTGTTCTTCGGCCCTTTGCAGTATATTCACGGGGTTAGTCTCATTCAAAAGAAAACACAACATTTTGGGGCAAAACAGTCAGACTCCCTCTAAGTGCTTCTGCCACTGAATCACAGTGGTGTAAACACACTAAATTTAAAGAAAATAAAGTTCACCTGGATTTTTTTTTAGATACAGATGCCTAAAAATAACATAGAGCTGTTAGATATTGACTGGAAAACACAATAGGATTGTGGAACCAAGTGTTATCAAGTTCAGGTCAAATTTGTTTTTACAATACCACAAAAATGAATATATTGCACAGTTTTTTTTTCCCAGGTTGCAACCAGGCGGTTTTGAGCTGTACCAATCTGTGTCATACCTTGGAAGAACGTTTATAACTTTTGAATGCTTCAACATAAAAGTGTCATCTTGGGCTCTAATGAAAGGTGAGACTCAGGGCTATCCTGCCCCATATCCAGATACACTGTCAGTAGTAATGACACAGAGTGAGTAAAGTATAAACCTCACTCACAAGGTTGGTAGAAGTGACTCAGCTTTGTAGAAGCAATCAAGCATTATGTATGGGAGACGCTTTATAGTGGGCGTGTGTGACGAACCCAGCCCTATCAGGTATCATTACATTCAGAAATTAACTGGCTACACGACACATCCATAATCAGCATACTCAGCTGCAAGTGGCTCGTTTTGTTCGTGTTAGCTGTGGGGCTGGTCCTTCATGTTAAGTAGGCCCTCATTGAATACTGAAGGCTGTGAAAACACAAAGGAAGGGTCTATTGGGTCAAATGAGGTATCAATCAAATCAAGACTGTCATGTGAATCTTTTGGGCTTCTGTTTACATCACTATCGCTATAGGAAATGCAGTTTTTAGCGCGTAAACAAAAAAAAGCAGGAAATTAGCTGGCTGGATTTCAAACAGTGCTGTGATTTTATGGGCATTTTCCCCTGTAATCATATAGATGAACAATAAATCTTACTCAAATGGATCTATTGGAAATTTTGCAATAAAACTGGACCATATTAACATGATATCATTAAAATGTCCCATGGGCGAGACACCAGACTGTAAAGGGGTTAATGACCATGGTATAACTGTGCTTCATTGCTTGACAGCAAACTCTCCTGACCTAAACCCCACAAAGAATCTATGCCGTATTGCCAAGAGGAAGATGAGAGACACCAGACCCAACAATGCAGATGAGCTGAAGGCCGTTATCAAGGCAATCTGGGCATCCATAACACCTCAGCAGTACCACAGCCTGATCACCTTCATGCCATGCTGCACTGATCCAGTAATTCATACAAAAGAAGCCCCGATAAAGTAATGAGTGCATACATAGACATAGTTTTCAGTAGGCCAACATTTCTATTAAAAGTATACAGTGGAAATAACAAGTCTACACACCCCTGTTTAAATGCCAGGTTTTTGTGATGTAAAAAATGAGACCAAGATAAATCATTTCAAAACCTTTTCCACCATTAATGTGACCAATAACCTGTACAACCCAATTGTAAAACAAACTGAAATATTTTAAGGGGAAAAATAAAAAATAAAAAACTTACAATCACCTGGATGCATAAATATGCACACCCTGTTATAACTGGGGATGTGGTTATGTTCAGAATTAACCAATCACATTCAAACTCATGTTAAATGGGAGTCTGCACACACCTGCCACCATTTAAAGTGCCTCTGATTAACCCCAAATAAAGTTCAGCTGTTCTAGTAGGCTTTCCTGAAATTTTTGTAGTCACATCTTACAGCACAAGCCATGGTCCACAGAGAGCTTCCAAAGCATCAGAGGGATCTCATTGTCCAAAGGTATCAGTCAGGAGAAGGGTACAAAAGAATTATCAAGACATTAAGTATATCATGGAACACAGTGAAAGCAGTCATCATCAAGTGCAGAAAATATGGCACAATAGTGACATTACCAAGAATTAGACGCCCCTCCAAAATTGATGAAAAGGCGAGAAGCAAACTGGTCAGGAAGGCTGCCAAGAGGCCGATAGCAAGACTGACAGAGCCGCAGGAATTTCTGGCAAGTACTAGCTGTTTAGTACATGTGACAACAATCTCCCGTCTAGGTTGGCAAGACAGAAGCCTTATCTTATGAAGAAAACCATCCAAGCCAGCTACATTTTGCAAAAACACATTTGAAATCTCCCAAACGCATGTGGGAAAATGTGTTATGGTCCGATGAAACCAAGGTTGAACTTTTTGGCCATGATTCCAAAAGGTATATTTGGCATAAATATAACACTGCTCATCACCAAAAGAACACCATATCTACAGTGAAGCACAGTGGTGGCAGCATCATGCTTTGGGGCTCTTTTTCTTCAGCTGGAACTGGGGCCTTAGTCAAGGTGGAGGGAATTATGAACGGTTCCAAATACCAGTCAGTGTTGGCACAAAACCTTCAGGCTTCTGCTACAAAGCTGAAGATGAAGCGGAACTTCTTCAACATGAGCCTGAAACTGGGGAGGGTACCACAGCTGTGGAAAACATCTTGTGTGGTACCTGTACCAAAAACTTCCCACCCCAAAGACCTGAACAGCTACAGACCGGTGGCCTTGACGTCCCACTTGATGAAGACCCTGGAGAGACTGCTTCTTGCACATCTCCGCCCCCTGGTGGAACCAGCGATGGATCCACTCCAGTTCGCCTACCAGCATGGCATTGGGGTGGAGGATGTGGTGATCTTCCTCCTTCACTGTTCTCTGTCCCACCTAGAGAAGCCCGGGAATATGGTGAGGATCATGTTCTTTGACTTCTCCAGTGCTTTCAACACCATCCAACCAATGATCCTGAAGGACAAGCTGCTGCGCGCAGGGGTGGACCAGCACCTGTCATCATGGATCCTGGACTACCTCACGAACCGGCCTCAGTTTGTGAGAACCCGGGACTGTGTTTCCGACACGATCATCAGTAGCACGGGGGCCCCCCAGGGAACGGTGCTGGCTCCCTTCCTGTTCACTCTTTATACTGCGGACTTCTCACACAACACAACACATTGCCATCTACAGAAGTTCTCTGATGACTCTGCGATCGTTGGTCTCATCTCCAACGGAGATGAAGCTGAGTACAGAGGGCTTATCCAGGACTTTGTGGACTGGTGCCATCGGAACTGCCTCCAGATCAACGCGAGGAAAACTAAGGAGCTGGTGGTGGACTGCCGCAGGCATGGGCAGCCCCTCACAGCACCAGTAAATATACAGGGAACAGACATCGAGATGGTGACATCCTATAAGTACCTGGGTATTCATCTGAACAATAAACTAGACTGGTCACACAATACTGACGCACTCTACAAGAAGGGACAGCGCAGGCTGTTCCTGCTGAGGAGACTCAGGTCTTTTGGTGTACAAGGGGCGCTGCTGAAGTCATTCTATGACACGGTGGTGGCATCAGCCATCACTTTTGGAGTGGTCTGCTGGGGCAGTGGCATTACTGCAGCCGATAGGAAGAGACTGAACAAACTGATTAAGAAAGCTAGCTCTGTCCTGGGGCAGCGCCTTGATCCGATGGAGGAGATAGGAGAGAGAAGGACGGTGGCTAAACTGTCATCTCTGCTGGAGTCCGAGTTCCACCCTATGCAGGACATACTGGATGCACTGAGGAGCTCATTTAGCAGCAGACTACATCATCCCAGGTGCACAACCGAGAGGTTTCGTAGGTCCTTCCTACCAACGGCTGTCAGACTGTACAACCTAAGCAGGGCTGCTCGCAGAGATAGCAAAAAGACGTAACAAACTAATAGTTTTTTTGAATGCAAAAGATGCAGTAGACTTACACAATGGTCCTCTCCGGCATACAACTAGGAACATACCGGTCGCTATGGAGGGTGAGAATATGTATGGGCACATAATCATACCATGTAGGATAACTAAGTAGACGGTTATGCTGTTTCATCCCACCTAGCAACAATGCTCTGCACTGTGTGTGTTTATATATTTACATATTTATTCCATCTAGCTACAATGCTCAGCACTGGGTGTGTTTATATTTATATATCTATATATTTATTCCATCTAGCTACAATGCTCCGCACTGTGTTTTTATATATCTACATATTATTCCATCTAGCTACATTGCTCCGCACTGTGTGTGTTTATATACTTGCATATTTATTCCACCTAGCTGCAATGCTCCGTACTGTGGGTGTTTATATATTTACATATTTATTCCATCTAGCTACAATGCTCTGCACTGTGTGTTCATATATTCATATATTTATTCCATCCAGCTACAATGCTCTGCACTGTGTGTCTGTGTGTGTGTGTGTATATATATATTTTATAGTAATATGTACATATGTATATTAGCTGCTCTTGCTTGCTTGTTTTTTTTTTCTTACCTTCTGATTGTTGCTCTGAGTGTTGCTATCCCTGTGCTGTTGCAATCCTGGAATTTCCCCGTTGTGGGACTAATAAAGGCTTATCTTATCTTATCTTAACTTCATCTTTCAGCAGGACAAGACCCAAAGCACACATCCAAATCAACAAAAGAATGGCTTCACCAGAAGAAGAATAAGGTTTTGGAATGGCCAAGCCAGAGTCCAGACCTGAATCCAATCGAACATCTGTGGGGTGATCTGAACAGGGCTGTGCACAGGAGATGCCCTCACAATCTGACAGATTTGGAGTGTTTTTGCAAAGAAGAGTGGACAAATATTGCCACATCAAGATGTGCCATGCTGATAGACTCCTACCCAAAAAGACTGAGTGCTGTAATAAAAGCCAAAGGTGCTGCAACAAAGTATTACTTTAAGGGTGTGCATATTTATGCAAACAGGTTATTGTATGTTTTTTACTTTTTATTTTTTTCCTTAAAAGATTTCAGTTTGTTTTTCAATTGGGTTGTACAGATTATAGGTCACAATAATTGTGGAAAAAGTCTTGAAAAGTTTTATCTTGGTCTCATTTTTTTACATCACAAAAACCTGGCATTTGAACAGACTTTTTATATAGACTTTTTATATCCACTGTATATCTCTTTCTTATTGGTCTTATGCAATATTGCAACTTTCTGAAAAACTGGGTTTTGGGTTTTCATGAGCTGTAAGCCATAATCATCAAAATTAAAAGAAATAAACACTTGAAATATATCACTCTGTGTGTAACAAATCTATATATGAGTTTCACTTTTTGAATTGAATTAGTGCAAATAATTAGCTTTTCGATGACATTCTAATTTATTGAGATGCACTTGTATGTCCATCCATCCATTTTCTACCGCTTAATCCTTTTCGGGTCGCGGGGGGGTGGGTGGGGCTGGAGCCTATCCCAGCATCTTTGGGCGAGAGGCAGGGTACACCCTGGACAGATCGCAAGTCCATCACAGGGCCAACACAGACAGACAGACAACCATTCACTCTCACATCCAAACCTAAGGAGAATTTAGAATCCCCATTTGATGTCAATTAACCTAACCTGCATGTCTTTGGCCTGTGGGAGGAAACCAGAGTACCCAGAGTAAACCCACGCAGACACAGGGAGAACATGCAAACTCCACACAGAAGGGTCACCAATAGTCTGGGGGTGGGATCGAACCAACGATGGTCAAGGGTGGAATCGATCCGGTGAACTTCTTGTTGTGCTGTCACAGTGCTAACCACTGCGCCACCATGCTGCCCTGTATGTGCCCAGCAAAACTGCCAATTTCAAATTTAAAAAAGATGAAAAGCGTTTACATGTGTCCACTCCTTCCTAATTTGATTTACACTGTAAATTTGTCAATGTTAAATCAACTGAGGGTGCACATACTGTATACACTGTATCTTGTTCTTTTGGCTGCTCCCTTTAGGGGATGCCACAGCGGATCATCTGCCTCCATCTCACCCTATCCTTTGAATCTTCCTCTGTAACACCAACCCTCTCCATGTCATCCTTCACTACATCCATGAATCTTCTCTGTGGTCTTTCTCTTTTCCTCCTGCCTGGCAGCTCCATCTTCAAAATCCTTTGTCCAATATATCTACTATCCCTCCTCTGATATCAGTACCAACCCAAGTAATCCATACATACAAAGAAATCAAGGAAACTGTGTTTACAGAACAAGTTATATTTAATAAAGTGGAATGACACAAGGAATAAGTATTGAACACACTGTCAAATTCATTTAATATTTAGTAGAAAAGCCTTTGTTGGGAATAACAGCTTCCAGAAGACTCCTGTATGGAGAAACTAGGTACAGGTATTTGCTCAGGAGTGATTTTAGCCCATTCTTCCACACAAACTGTCTTCAAATCTTGAATGTTCCATGGATGTCTTCTATGAACTCTGATCTTCAGTTCGTTCCATAGATTTTCTATTTGATTCAGGTCAGGTGACTGACTGAGCCATTCTAGCAGCTTTATTTTCCTTCTCTGGAGCCAGCTGAGAGTTTCATTGGTTGTGTGTTTGGGATTATTGTCTTGCTGAAATGTCCACCCTCATTTCATCTTCAGCATCTTGATAGATGGCAACAGGTTCTTATCAAGGATGTCTCTGTACATTTGTCTATTCATCTTTCCTTCAGTTACAGTATATGAATACTGCCTGTACCATGTGCTGAAAAGCACCCCCACACCATAATGCTCCCACCTTCAACCTTCACTGTTGGTATGGTGTTTTTGGGCTGATGTGCAGCGCCATTTCTCCTCCAAACATGCTACATGTTGTGGCATCCAAAAAGTTCAATTTTAGTCTCATCTGACCAGACTATATTCTCCCAGTATTTTACTGGCTTGCCCAAATGTTGTGCAGCAAACTTTAAACAAGCTTCAACATGCTTCTTCTTCAGCAATGGAGTCTTGTGAGGTGAGCGGGCATAAAGCCCATGTCAATTGAGTGCATTACTTATTGTTTTCTTTGAAAAAGCAGTACCTGCTAACTCCAGGTCTTTCTGGAGCTCTCCACGAGTGGTCTTTGGCTCTTGGATAACTCCTCTGATAATTCTTTTGATCTCTCTGTAAGAAATCTTGTGAGGAGCTCCTGGTCGTGGCTGGTTTATGGTAGAATGATGTGCTTTCCACTTCCATATCATGGCTCCAACAGTGTTCACTAGAACGTTCATCAGTTTAGAAATGTGCCTGTAACAAATGCCATCATTATGTTTTGCAACAACATGGTTGCGAAGGTTTAGAGAGAGTTCTTTGCTTCTACCCATCTTGAGTTCTTTGTGGTGTGACAATCTGATATTCACAGACCTTTTTAAAGGCTATCGGTCAGGACTTAAACAGCTGAAATTAATTTGCAGTAATGGGGGATGGGATGGCTTCCTAAATTCTGATGGATTTCAGCTGGTTTCTTGGCTTTCTATGCCTTTTTGCACCTCTTTTTCTTTGTGTGTTCAATACTTATTCCCTGTGTCATTCTGCTTTATTAAATACAACTTCTTTTGTGAACACAGTTTCCTTGATTTCTTTGTGTATATTGATTACTTGGGTTGTTACTGATAGCTGGTGAAAATCTCAGGTCAATGGCTTCATCAAAAACATGTTTAACAAGAAAAATGTTGATGTGTTCAATACTTATTTTCCCCACTGTGTGTGTGTGTGTGTGTGTGAGAGAGCCAAGAAATATGCAATTTATATTAGAGTACAGACATATTCCTACAAAGTGTATATTAAAAAAGCTATATAACAATGTGTCTCTAGGTGGAGTACAAACCAGCATGTGGAACAGTTCCATCAGAACAGACTGTCATGCATTAAAACAAAAAACAACAAAAAAAAAACACTCTCAAAGCTGTAATAGAATAATCCTTAATATTTCTACCCAAAGCTTTGAAGTTGGCATGACACACCAGCTCCCTAAGATGCCATTATCTATAAAAATAAAAGTGAGCACACATACTGTTGAGCCAGTTTTCAATGGGTGTGATTTTAAGAGTTCCCCTTCAGAGATTAGATTTGCTGGGTTTATTTTCTCATGAGCACACAATATTCTTCTGACAAATGCCTTGCGTGATAACTGTGCAGATCATAATTCCCTTTCAATACACCTACACAACTGACTTGACTGCACAGTGCCGCACTGTATTGCATTATACCTTCAAGAACTGCCATATATATGATTTAATACTCATTAAATTTGACTTGCACTTTGCCTCTTGTTTTCATTACGCAGAATTGATATGAAAGTGCTTTGGACAAGTCATTTAAAACATGGTCTTCTTTCAGTGCTCTGCTTATAGTATATTATTGAGAAATTGAGTTAAATGAACAGTGACAGAGGGCCAATTACCAATGCTATGCCAAATGGCACAATTAAAATGATAACTACTAGTCATAATCAAGACATCAAGACAACTATGACTGCATGACAGAAGTGAATTGATCATTTCCTGACATCTCTGTGTTAATAAGCGCAACAATATTGACGCAGTGCTCAAGGGCCTCAGATATCTACACAGCTCCAGAATCAGTCACCAACAAAAATCTTTTCTTGCAGGGGGCTCACACAACAATAATAGTAAGAAATCCACAGTGCTGAAGTGATATGGTGCACTTTCCCTGGAGGTGTGGGTGAATAAATGATCATGTATGTGCTCAGTTTAAGACGTGCACAGATACTTCAGAATGGAAATGAGGCATAATTGATAGGATTTGGAGGGCCACTACCTACCAGCAGGGCATTCAAAAAGCACATCACACAGACAGTGATCAAAAAGGGGCAGAAAAAAAATTAAACGAAAAAATAATATTCTCCACTGCAGTCTCCCATCCGCACTCATAAAACAAGAACATTAAGGTGAGAGCAAACCTAATCACAGGTGCACCATATTTTTAGCTGTGGCAGAAGGAAATTAATGATGTTAGACAAGGCTGGGGCTGATGTAAAATAGTGTAGTGAACAACACCCATATATATATATATATGGAGACCTGTGGCAGGAAACAATAAAGTGCTCAACATGTCTACTGCATACTGTACTAGTGAACACTACAAACGACTCTTTTCCCATAGGTCTCATAATCAAAACACACATTCTGGCCCATTTTGACATTATATATTTTTTCATAAACAAAAATTCTTATCATGCTATCTGATGCATGTATTATACTGTACATGAGTTAAACAGATTAAATCATTTAAAGGTTTTCATGTTTTGTGCAAAATCTAGACTCACATCTGAAAGTTATATATTTGTTATATATTTCAAATCCAACCTCCAGAAATGAAGACTTTAAAAACTATATAAAGGGTCCTAGCCATAGACTATTTAATAAAGATGGACAATAAATGTCAGCCGGACAATAAACTCCCCCAGTTGAGTATTTTGGTCCTTGGCATATCAACTGCAGATGAACAGTGGTGGGTTGAAGGACACAAGTTCTCTCTCTCTCTCTCTCTCTCTCTCTCTCTCTCTCTCTCTCTCTCTCTCTCTCTCATTATATATATATATATATATATATATATATATATATATATATATATATATACAGTATATATACACATTACAAAGAAAAGCTTGGAATATAGTGAATGAACTTCAGAATACAGTGGTGTCAAAAAGTGTTTGCCCCCTTCTTGATTTCTCATTTTTTTGTATGTTTGTCACACTTGAATGTTTCAGATCATCAAACAAATTGAAATATTAGACAAAGATAGCACAAGTAAACACAAAATGCAGTTTTTAAATGAAGGTGTTTATTATTAAGGGTAAAAAAATCCAAACCTACATGGCCCTGTCTGAAAAAGTGATTGCCCCTAAACCTAATAACTGGTTGGGCCACCCATAGCAGCAACAACTGCAATCAATCATTTGCGATAACTGGCTATGAGTCTTTTACAGCGCTGTGGAGAAACTTTAGCCCACTCATCTTTGCAGAATTGCTGTAATTCAGCCACATTGGAGGATTTTGAGCATGAACCACCTTTTTAAGGTCATGCCACAGCATCTCAATCGGATTCAGGTCAGGACTTTCACTAGGCCACTACAAAGTCTTCATTTTGTTTTTCTTAAGCCATTCAGAGGTGGACTGGCTGGTGTGTTATGGATCATTGTCCTGCTACAGAATCCAAGTGGGGACATTCTCCTTCAGGATTTTTTGGTAGACCGCAGAATTCATGGTTCTTTTTACCACAGCAAGTCTTCCAGGTCCTGAAGCAACAAAACAACCCCAGACCATCACACTACCACCACCATATTTTACTGTTGGTATGATGTTCCTTTTCTGAAATGCTGTGTTACTTTTACGCCAGATGTAATGGGACACACACCTTCCAAAAAGTTCAACTTTTGTCTCATCAGTCCACTGAGTATTTTCCCTAAAGTCTTGGGGATCATCAAGATGTTTTTTTTGGCAAAACTTAGACGAGCCATTATGTTCTTTTTGCTCAGTAGTGGTTTTCGTCTTGGAAATCTGCCATGCAGGCCATTTTTGCCCAGTGTCTTTCTTATAGTGGAGTCATGAACACTGACCTTAACTGAGGCAAGTGAGGCCTGCAGTTCTTTGGATGTTGTAGGGTCTTTTGTGACCTCTTGGATGAGTCGTCGCTGCGCTCTTGGGGTAATTTTGGTCGGTCGGCCACTCCTGGGAAGGTTCACCACTGTTCCATGTTTTCGCCATTTGTGGATAATGGCTCTCACTGTGGTTTGCTGAAGGTCCCAAAGCTTTAGAAATGGCTTTATAACCTTTTCCAGACTGATAGATCTCAATTACTTTGTTTCTCATTTGTTCCCGTATTTCTTTGGATCGCAGCATGATGTCTAGCTTTTGAGGATCTTTTGGTCTACTTCACTGTGTCAGGCAAGTCCTATTTGATTTCTTGATTGAGAACAGGTGTGGCAGTAATCAGGCCTGGGTGTGGCTAGATAAACTGAACTCAGCTTTCCGAAGATGTGATAAACCACAGTTAATTTAGTTTTAATGGGGTGAGGGATCTTCTTTTTTTTTTTTTTTTTACACAGAGCCATGTAGGTTTGGATTTTTTTTACCCTTAATAATAAACACCTTCATTTAAAAACTGCATTTTGTGTTTACTTGTGTTATCTTTGTCTTCTTCTTCTTCGTCGATCACTAGATGGTCACACCAGCTGCCCTGACGAATGCTGCCATCCTGCGGAGGTCCCCGAGGTCCCCGTGCAGCTTTTTGTTCAACGATGTGGGGTCAGGCCACGTAGCTCATCTGAGTACAGCGTGGTCTGGGCAGTCTTGGAGGAGGTGTTCGCTGGTCATTTGGACGGTACCACATGGGCATCTGTCCAATTGTCCAACTTTAAATTTCTGATGCATGTGAGCATGCATTCTGTTATGTCCAGTTCGGAGTCTGAACAGAACGACTTGGTCAGCCCTGCTCAGACTGTAGTAGTTGTCATCCTTGCAGAAGTTTGGATGTTGCTGCTGCCACTTCTTGTGAGACAGGGCCTTAATAATGGTTTTCACCTCACTGTAAGAGACCTGCCTGTCTTCCTGGTCTTGCTGCCCACCCACCGTAGCAAGTCTGTCAGCCGTCTCATTTCCATAGACTCCACAGTGGGCAGGAATCCACTGGAGTGATATGTTTGCCTGTGTGGCTAGTTGAGACAGAGTGAGGGCAAGTTCATTTAGTTCTTTGCATCGGGGGTCCTGAAGTGCATCCAAGTGCATCCTCTCTTCCGGTTCCGGCGCCACACGAGTTGGCTGCCTTTTGCAACTGCCTTTTTTTTTTTTTTTAATCTTGCTTTCTTCTTTCTACACCTTTCACTCTATATATATCACGGACACACAGATCACCCCAAAGGTCTCCCGAGTCGGCGGACGGAGCCACTGTTTACAGCAGGAGACGATACAGCAGGGAAGAGCTAGCTAGCACTCAACCGCCACCCGGTGCTAACGGAGAAACTCGACATACCGGGGAACTGAAGCGAAAACGACGTGGGTGCCGGGCTGGAGTTTAGGTGGCGTGCAAGAAATATAAGACAGAATAATAAAGAGCGATGGCAAGAACCAAGCAGACCGCCCGTAAATCTACTGGAGGAAAAGCCCCCAGGAAGCAGCTAGCCACCAAGGCTGCTCGGAAAAGCGCTCCGGCCACCGGCGGAGTGAAGAAGCTTCACCGTTACAGGCCCGGTACCGTGGCTCTGAGAGAGATCCGTCGCTACCAGAAATCCACGGAGCTGCTCATCCATAAGCTGCCCTTCCAGCGCCTGGTGAGGGAGATCGCTCAGGACTTCAAGACCGACCTGCGCTTCCAGAGCTCCACCGTCATGGCTCTGCAGGAGGCCAGCGAGGCCTACCTGGTGGGTCTCTTCGAGGACACCAATCTGTGTGCCATCCATGCCAAGAGGGTCACCATCATGCCCAAAGGCATCCAGCTGGCCCGCCGCATCCGCGGAGAGAGAGCTTAGACTTTCTGCTGCACATCCACCAACCACAATGCTCCGCACTGTGTGTCTATATATATATATATATATATATATATATATATATATATATATATTTATAGTAATATGTACATATGTATACTAGCTGCTCTTGTTTTTTCTTGCCTTCTGATTGTTGCTCTGAGTGTTGCTATCCCTGTGCTGTTGCAATCCTGGAATTTCCCCATTGTGGGACTAATAAAGGCTTATCTTATCTTATCTTATCTTATCTTAAGACAGAGAGAGCATCAGTGAAGATGACGACCCACTTGTGTGCCTTGTCATGATGTTCCCTGACATGGGCCACTGCTGTTCTCAGGGCCTCTGCCTCAGCCCTGAAGTTGGTGGAGTACTTGCCAGTCGCAATGGGAATGTGGGTCTCCTCGTCAGCGTACCTGATGTACACGCCGCCTTCTCCATTCCTGGTTGCTTCCATGGCAGAGCCGTCTGTGTAGACGTGAGTCCACTGCTCTTCAGGGTAGGCAGACCGAATGAACTCCAGGGTCAGCGACTTCCTCTCTTGGTCTGACTGTGTTCCTTTCTTCCCAATGCCCGATATATCTGTACGTATGGCTGGGAAGTTCTGTCAGTTCCAGGAGGGAACAGATGCTGTGGGTGGTATTGGTGTGGGCATGTGATCAAACAGTTCTGGGTCTCTCCTTTCGAGTGTCCTGCTCTGGTGGATGAAGCTCGATCTCTTAAGTCTCCCTTTTGTTGGCTTGCTCAGTCTGTCCTTCATGGGATGGTTTTCCAGTCTTTTGAATTTGGCGGCCTGGGTCAGTACCTTGACGTTTCTTCTGTCTTCCAGTGGTGCAAGGCCTGTTGTTGTCTCCAGCGCTTTGATAGGGGTACTGCGCATGGCTCCTGTCATCATTCGCATGGCTTGGTTTTGGAGTCTGTTCAGCTTCTCAGTGTTGCTTTTGGCAGCTGTTGAGGTTGCCGCCATGCCATACTCCAGAACAGGCCGAATCCTCCCCACATAGAGCTTCTTCAGGACACCCTGGTCTGCACCCCAGTCTGATACTGACAGTTTCTTCATTAGGGCCATCCTGATCTTTGCTCTTGCCTGGTTCTTGTGCAGCTGGTTCTTCCAAGTCAGTCTGCGATCCATGGTGATCCCGAGGTATGTGGGTGCATATTCAGCCTGGAGCTCATGGGAGTTGATCTGCAGTTTCACCTTCTGGGGTTGGGTGGACAGGGTGAAGACGGTGTATGTAGTCTTCCTCTCATTTAAGCTCACAAGCCATGACTTGGTCCATGCCTCTATCAGCCGGAGAGCTTGCTGCAGTCTGTAGTTTGCCGTCACGATGCTTTCCTCACTGCACCAGAGGGCTATGTCATCGGCATAGATAGCACCTCGTACGTTCCTTGGAAAACTCTGGATGATGTCCTTGATGAATGCAAGGAAGAGTGTTGGGGAGAGCACTTGTGGGACTCCTTCCCTCAGCACCTTCCTCTTGCTGGAGTACTGTCTGACCTGGGCTCTGGCTCTTCTGTTGTGCAGGTATTGGGCGATCCACTTGTACATGCGCCCAGTTTCAGCTTGAGGCTGTCTTTCCATACCTTATCAAACGTCTTTCTAGGTCAATCCACACAGCAAGAGTGTGCTTCTTTTCTTGGAAGGCATCTTCTATGGCTTGAGAGATGTATGTAATTTGGTCCTCTGTAGACCGATTCTGCCTGGAAGCTGCTTGCTCTGGGCCGATGTGTTGTTTTTCTTCCAAGTGCCACATGAGTCTGGTGTTGATGAGACGCTCTAGCAGCTTTCCTATGCAGCTTGTAAGGCTTATGGGGCGATAGCTTTCAGCCTTCAATTTGTCTTTGCCTGTTTTGTGCACTGGAATCCAGTGATGAACTCGCCATTCACTCTCAAGGAGCTGGAGGATGCAATGTCAACACTGAAGCTGAAAAAAGCCCCTAGATCTGACAAGATTACAAATGAAATGTTGCTGAACCTTGGCCCCAAAACCAAGAAGAAACTTCTGCAGCTGTTCAACGACAGTTGGAGATCAGGGACTGTGCCACAGATCTGGAGAGAAGCCACGATGATTCCAGTGCACCATCTTTGTCTAATATTTAAATTTGTTTGATGATCTGAAATATTTACAGCCGTGGACAAAATTGTTGGTACCCCTCTGTTAATGAAAGAAAAACCCACAATGGTCACAGAAATAACTTGAATCTGACAAAAGTGGTAATAAATAAAAATTCTATGAAAATTAACCAATGAAAATCAGACAATGCTTTTGAATTGTGGTTCAACAGGATTACTTTAAAAAACAAACTCATGAAACAGGCCTGGACAAAAATGATGGTACCCCTAGAAAAGATTGAAAATAATGTCACCATAGGGACATGTTCAACTAAGATGTGTCCTCTAATTAAATCACAGGTGTCTACAAACTTGTAATCAGTCAGTCGGCCTATTTAAAGGGTGACAAGTAGTCACTGTACTGTTTGGTGACATGGTGTGTACCACACTAAACATGGACCAGAGGAAGCAAAGCAGAGAGTTGTCTCAGGAGATTAGAAAGAAAATTATAGACAAGCATGTTAAAGGTAAAGGCTATAAGACCATCTCCAAGCAGATTGATGTTCCTGTGACTACAGTTGCACATATTATTCAGAAATTTAAGATCCACGGAACTGCAGCCAACCTCCCTGGACGTGGCCGCAGGAGGAGACGGATAATACGAATGGTAACAAAAAGAGCCCAGAACAACCTCTAAACACATTCATGGTGAACTCCAAGGTCAAGGTACATCACTGTCAGATCGCACCATCTGTCGTTGTTTGAGCCAAAGTGGACTTCATGGGAGACGACTAAGGAGGACACCACTGTTGAAAACAAATCATAAAAAAGCCAGACTGGAATTTGCCAAACTGCATGTTGACAAGCCACAAAGCTTCTGGGAGAATGTCCTATGGACAGACGAGACAAAACTGGAACTTTCTGGCAAGGCACATCAGCTCTATGTTCACAGACGCAAAATTGAAGCATACCAAGAAAAGAACACTGTCCCTACTGTGAAACATGGACATTCTGTTATGTTCTGGGGCTGCTTTGCTGCATCTGGCACAGGGTGTCTTGAATCTGTGCAGGGTACAATGAAATCTCAAGACTATCAAGGTATTCTAGAGAGAAATGTGCTGCCCAGTGTCAGACAGCTTGGTGTCAGTCGCAGGTCATGGGTCTTGTAACAGGATAATGACACAAAACACACAGCTAAAAACACCCAAGAATGGCTAAGAGCAACACATTGGACTATTCTAAAGTGGCCTTCTATGAGCCCTGATCTAAATCCTATTGAACATCTGTGGAAGGAGCTGAAACATGCCGTCTGGAGAAGGCACCCTTCAAACCTGAGACAACTGGAGCAGTTTGCTCATGAGGAGTGGGCCAAAATACCTGCTGAGAGGTGCAGAAGTCTCATTGACCGTTACAGAAATCGTTTGATTGCAATGATTGCCTCAAAAGGTTGTGCAACAAAATATTAAGTTAAGGGTACCGTCATTTTTGTCCAGGCCTGTTTCATGAGTTTGTTTTTTTAAATAAGTCTGTTGAACCACAATTCAAAAGCATTGTCTGATTTTCATTGATTAATTTTCATAGAATTTTTATTTATTACTACTTTTGTCAGATTCAAGTTATTTCTGTGACCATTGTGGGTTTTTCTTTCATTAACAGAGGAGTACCAACAATTTTGTCCACGCATGTAAGTGTGACAACCATACAAAAAAATGAGAAATGAGGAAGGGGGCAAACACTTTTTCACACCGCTGTAGGTGAGAGATAATTGCACTAACATGAGACAGCTGGGACTACTTAAGAGATAACGGGAGCAGCTACAAACAGGATGGGCGGAGCAGTGCAGACAGATGACACTGGAGAACAGGGAGAACAAATAATGCAAACAATAATCATGAATAAACCAAATCAGGGAGAGAACATAACTGAACTAAGAACCTGAGGATAACCCAACAAACTAATGATAACAGAATAAAGGCGCAACAGTTCAAAACCAACAGAAAATGTGGACATGGTTGGAAACTCTGTCCAGATATGACAATGAAAGAGGACTGGAAGAAAATTTTCAATTCAAACACATCCAGTATTAAGTAATATTCAACATGAGAATCGTTTTGGAGACCAAAACCACAACTGCAGGGAGGACTAATTGGAAATGTCTGCTGATTGGCTAGTGACTTAGTCACCCGCGCCATGCCTTAGCTATTTGATTGGTTGAAGGTGTTAGGACTGCTCTGTCTGCAGCAGATTAATTAGGTCACCTCATTGAGTTCAGATGCATGTTGCATAAAACCAAGATAAAGGATTAAGCCAGGATTTTCACATAATTCTGGCTTAATCTATACTTGACTTAGCTGAATAAAAGTAGGATAAATTAAGCTCAGTTAAGTTGCTCTTGAGATTTATTCTCTACAGCTAGCCTGGTCCAAAGCAGGCTAAGAGTCAGGCTAAAATTAATCCTTGTGATTTTTTTTGTCAGTGCAGGAGTCAATCCTATAAGAAATCAGTGCTTTTCTCTGTCAATAAATGGTCTACAGATGTAGTCTGACTAGTAGATGATAGGTGATGTGCGAGGGGATTTTGATGAAGCTGCACTTAATACCCGAGAAGCTACTGCATTTTATTTCAAATTAATATTTCCAAAAAATATGAAAAAAATGTTTTCTACCCAAACTAAGTGATGTAGTATGACCATCAGATGATGGATGTGTGAGGTGATTTTGATGAAGCTGCACTTAATACCTGAGAAGCTACTAAATTTTATTTCAAATTAATATTTGCAAAACATATGATTTTATTTTTTACCCAAACTAGGTGATGTAGTATGACCATCAGATGATGGATGATGTGTAAGGTCATCTTGGTGAAACTGCACTCAGTTATTTAGAAGGTTTTAACTATTATTTCTAATAAATATTTCCCTAACCAATGATATTTTTTTGGTCCAACTAACAAGTGTTACTAACAGGAGACCCTAGTGGCTGGGCAGCATTTAGTGGCACTAACCTTGATGATGCTGAAACTTAATCCTAATAAATATTCCCAGAAGCTATGAAAACATTTCTTTAATCCAAACTTTGTGTTGCTATGTAGTCTGACTAGAAGAAGACTGATTGCATGTGAGGTGATTTTGGTGAAGCCACACTTTGTAATTTTCAAGTTATTGGATATTTTTTAAATAAATATTTCCCCAAACTATGAAAATAAAATTTATGCAAACTAAGCATTTCAGTCTGAACAAAATAATACAATTGACGTACGAACTGATTCTGGTGACATTACACCTTATGATCATGACAGTATTTAATTTTAAGTTGTCTTTTTTCCCCTCGGAGTTGCAATTTGCAGACGGTCCCTGCGCATTCGTTTCCCCGAAGGCAGCTCATAGATGCCAATGTAACTGTTGGAGCTCAGAGGACGGCTCTTTTTAATGAAAATGAGGTTGTAGCTCGTTGTCCACTTTACCAATGTATTAGATTGGTGTGGTTTGTGTTTTAACAGCGTTTTGTTCAGGAATTATTGATCCACAAAGTTCGAATCTGTGAATATCTTGCCAACTTTACTGAAGTGTCCCCCACGGTGGAACACACTGAATACATTTCTTCATCGGTAGAATTTTGGCCGCTACATACCGTACATTTGCCAGGATGTAAACCAGCCCTTCATTACTTAGGACAGCTGCAACTAACTTTATGCTGATTCACTCATAGCTGCACTTCTTCCATCTCTGTTCATTACATAGAACACACACCGAAAACAATGCTAAGCGTCCAAATGGTCCTGATGACATACGTACAAAAACACAGATAGGACATCAAAGGACAGCCTATGATGTCTGCAGGATGTCCTATGATGATCCTATGATCTCAGGGTACATAGGGACTGGCGATGATGTCAAATATGTGATGCCTGCCTTGATGTCTTTATGATGTCATGAGTGATGCCTGCCGTTGATCTTGGATGATGTCATAGTGAGTCCTATGATTGTGAGTGATGCCTGCCTTTGAGCTCATAGCGAGTCCTATGATCATTTAGCAAGTCCTATGATCGTGACATCGTGACAGAGATAACTCTATAAATTCAAGAAATGTCTGTGTGTCTGTCATGATCATAGGACATCATAGGACGGCCTATGATGTCTGCAGGATGTCCTATGATGATCCTATGATCTCTACCAGTGTATATATATATACTGTATATATATATATATATTGTATATATATATATATAGATATACTGTATATACTGTATAGATAGATAGATAGATAGATAGATAGATAGATAGATAGATAGATATACTGTACACACAGTAGTATATCAGAGTTTCATTACCTCCGCCAAGGAGGTTATGTTTTTTTACTGGGGTTTGTTTGTCTGTTTGTTTGTCTGTCTGTTACCAACATAACTCAAAAAGTTATTCGCATTTTGACGAAATTTGCAGGACAAGTCCCAAATGGGACAAGGAAGAAATGATTAGGTTTTGGGAGTGATCCGGATCACCGTCTGGATCCAGGAATTTTTTTAAAGGATTCTTTATCATTGCGAGATAGGGCCATTTTTACCATATGTGTATATAACTCCACAATAAATGGTCAGGACGCTTGCCAAAAAATTACAGGATAAGATCCCAATAGGTTCTATGAAATATCAAAGATTGATCCCGATCCTGCAAAAAATCCGGATACTGTGATCCAGAACAGGAAATAATAGGGGATCTTTGGAATTTTCATTACTGTAAGGTAACAAATTAAGATATAAACATACAACAAACACGAAAATATAGCCAAGACACTGAGGAATCAGTAGTGTGCCAATGGATTTGTTGTATCTTCAAAAGCTATGGAGCTATATCCAGAAGAAAACCGCCATTACTGAAAAAGTGATTTTTGTCAATAACTACTGAACTAATAAAGATATCAATGTGAATCCAATTGCTAAAGGTATGTTTTGATGGTCAAGGAATCTGAAAATATAGATAAAATAAATGTAGGTCTATTATATTTGGGGAAAATCCCAATATTAGGTTGGCGGAGGTCTGCGCTCTCTGAGTGCTTTTCTAGTTCAATATATTCTGTGTTTTGTACATATGTGATCAGGACCATTTGGACGCTTAGCATTGTGACTCGCTATGCCATAGCATAGCGAGTCACAATGCTTGATCTTTGATGCCATAGCGGCTATGGCATCAAAGATCAAAGGCAGGCATCACTCATGACATCATAAAGACATCAAAGCAGGCATCACCTATATGACATCATCGCGAGTGCTATGTACTCTGAGATCACAGGATCATCATAGGACATCCTGCAGACATCATAGGCCGTCCTATGATGTCCTATGATTATGACAGACACGGAGACATTTCTTTTTCTTGAATTTATAGTGATGAAGTGATAGAGTGATCTATGGGCATACAACCAAGAGCTGCCACACTGTTAAAAATGCATCACAATATTGTCTACATTTGTCAACACAATACCAAGATTTTCATCAACAATAACTTCTGTTTCTTTTCATCTTTCATCTAACAGCAATATCATTTATTGCCGTTATTATTGCTGTTATGGGAGACACTTAAATTGTAGTCCTACCATATCCTGTTGAATTTTATTTCATGTTTGCCAACCATCTGCCCTGTCTCGCCCTGGTTTTATATTATTTACATCACAAAAACAATAGCATTGCCACAGCATGTGCAATAGGGCAAGCAACTCCCTAACTCTGAGAAAAAATAATGTTACTGGCCAAGTGAATTTAAACGGAAAATCCTTGTATAAGTAATTCTATGCATAAAGAGTTCATTTCATCAGCTCCCAACAGAGCCTGAAGTTAGATGAATGTAACACAGTATTTTGGAAAATCTGGGGCTAACCTGATGCAAACAGAGCCATTCATTAGAAGACTCCACTAGCTCGTCACAATGGCTGATGTAATGTCTTGGCTATAGGCTGCCCTATAGCTGATGACATGCCTGGTCAGTGTTGTACCTTATTGTCTATTCCAAACTACCATCTGAACGGCTAAAGCTGCCCAGAATGAGAAGCCCAGTTGCCATGAGCATGGCAATATTCTAACAACATCCCTCTGGTATAATTAATCCCATCCAATGGGGCAGTGCTGAGTGCAGATACAATGGGTTCCCAATGATTTAAAACACACACACACACAGAGAAGAACAAAACTGACTAAAATTAAAAGAAATGACTCTTTAGGACAACAGCCATGCAAAAGCAGCACAGCTTCCATTAAGGTTTTAATTGCATTGGTCACAGAGAGAGGACAAAACATTAGAAAGCTGTATTAGTAACAGTAGAGATCAATAAAAGACAAGGAATTAGGAAAAGCAAATTCTGCAACCAATAACACATGAAGCATGCATGTGTTAAATTGCCTCACACTCAGATTTAAGTGAACCCTCTTCCAATCTCTAACTGCTCTGTAATGATGAAGCCTGAATGGGCTCATAACCCCTGCGAGCACCTGCTGCAGTGGCTGGAATATTACCATTACCAAACCACAACCCTAATGGTTGCCACTCTACGTCATTATAAAATTACCCCCAAGTGCACCAATGAATGCAGTTAATATGGTCACAGTTCCCTATTACAAGGTGTGTAGTGGACTGTCATTGTAGTGAGCCAATGACGGGTTGAGTGGACAAAGATAATTATGGCTACTGCACCACTGAACCTTTTGTATATGTTTGCAAAACAACCTACTATGCCGTGGAAAGTTTTTTTTTTTTTCCCTGTCAGTAAACCTTTTTATCTGTCCTCTCATTTCTATCTCAGTATTCTGCAAATGGTTGGCCCAGGCATACCGGGTGGCATCCTTTCACTAAATACCAATTTAACAGTTTACTCACTCCACACAGAACCAATTATAGGTGAATCTAATCCTGGATTAAACAATATGCAACTTGTCTTTGTTTACATGCCTTTGGCAAAAAAAAAAAAAAAAAAAAAAAACTGTCTGATGCCTGATGTGGAAAGATTCCATTTAAAAGGCCCCAGACATGGCTGCCCTCACTCACTGCCGTGATTGACATCATTCCTTTCACATTTACTTTGAGAAATTGGAATATTATTGACTCCCAGAAGGTGGCACAAACACAAAACTATATGCAGTGCATCACTACTTCAGGCTCACGAGGGTAGGCTGATGCTTCTTGGACTCTGACTGTTTTCAAATTTATTTCACTGATCTGATTTGGCAATTTTATTTTTTATGCATCAAATACTGAGATCAGGCAATAAAGGGCATTACATCCATCCATCCATCTTCTTAATCCTTTTCGGGTAGCCGGGGGGGGGGGGGGGGGGGGGGGCTGGAGCCTATCCCAGCAACTTTGGGCGAGAGGCAGGGTAACATACGGACAGACGGACAACCATTCACTCTCACAGTTATACCTAAGGACATTTTAGAATCCCCATTTTGATGCCAATTAACCTAACTTAGGTTTGGTTAAAGGGCATTACAGATTATAAATATTTTACTCCAATTTAAACATATTAACAGTGAGACCTAACTTCATATCCATAGCCACAATGTGTGTACATTTTCCATTATAACACATTGATAAGGACTTTGCAATTAATAAAAATGAATGTCCCATGATTATTATAGTAAATAAGTAAAAGTTAACTGAACATTCAGATTTAATTTGTGTCTTAGTAAATGACGAAAGTATATATGGGTCTTGTTCTAACTCTGGACAGAAGAGGGAACATAAAATTGCTGCAGGCGCTCTTAGCAGCCAGTAAGAAATCAATTACTAGAAAACAGTTAAACCCAGCCCCACCCACACTCAATGATTGGTTTGGAATAATTATGGAAATCTTCAAAATGGAAAAATTGACGTATTTGTTAAGAATTCAAAGGGAAAAATTTTATTCAAATTGGAATAAGTGGATTCATTTTATATCCCCTATTCAGAATGATTTTGTATGATTCCAGATGTAAACGTCCTTGTTGAATCACCTTAGTAAGATTGAAATTTTGTTTATTTATTCTTCCATATGAGAAGAAGGAATGACTGTAAGCCCCCAGTTCAGGTTGTCTTTTTTTAAATATTTTTTTTGGTTTTTAATTTTTTTTTTGTTCCTATAAAACAAATGAGAAGGACTATGATGCAAATGTCTGAATGCTATATTTGTAAAAATGGCATCCTTTTCTAATAAAAACATAAATGAGAAAAAAAAAGTAAATGACGAAAGTATAAATTTAGAAAATGACACGGCCTTTTCAGGCTTACTTCCACATTAAAATGGTTTGTAGAGGCGTCAAAAATAAAAGTTAAACACAGAGATGTCAGTTCTGGTGACAGAGAATCATTGCCTTGTAACCCTTTAAAGTACCATGTGCAGCAGACAATACCAATCATATGTACTCAAAATAGGCTGCCATGTAAATATATTAATAACTATATATAATAATTATTTGTGTCATTGGAAGTAGAATCAAACTTTGGGTTGCAAAAGGCAGACACTCCTCCAATGATATTTATTAAAGTTAACACAGCGTCTTATTACAGAGCAACATTCTAAGCCCTAGATCACACAGACCTGTGTGCTTGAATACCCGTGAAATGCAGACAAGTATATGGGAGTGTAGCACATGCAGATTCAAGTGTGCAGGTCTGGTGCACGTGGACCAACATACACACACATGAGCACACCGGTGCAAATGCTCCTACTGTATGTGTGTCTGCAGGTGGCCACACACAAGTACGCAGAGTACAGCCATTTACATCTGTTCAGAGGCAGATGCAAGTGAAAAAAGTGTACCGACACAGAGTCAGGTGACTCTACATACAGACCAGACATATTCACAAGCATTCCTATATGAATTCTAGTCATACAGGAATCATCGAAGTTAATCCAAAGTCAATTTTTCAACTGTGTTTGCATGCATCGCAGGTACGAACAACTATTTCCAGGTGCAAGCCTGTGTGGGTGGACCTTAAGGCAGTGCTTTTAGATCCCTTCCCCCATCTTACATGTTTTACAGTGCTTGTAGTTTCAAGGTAACAACTATAAGATAATCTAGTTTCCCCGAGCAATTACATTTTCACTGGTGATTAATGCATGCAATGGTTCCGATTCTCCTCTATCTCTCTATGTATTGTTGTTTTTCCACTTTATTTTTGTATATCCCCCCCCAGAGGCTCCCTCCATGCCTCTGCAAGATGTCTGCAGTGCACTTTAGTCTCTTGCACACGGGTTTTTATTCAGAATGCAAGGTCACACATGTAAAAACACAGGCTCAGACACATTCAGACAAGCAAATATATCACTGCACTTGAGAAGTGGGATCCATAAAAACATTGTATTTGAAAAAGCAAAATACGAGAAAATGTGAATAACACTGCACAGCATAAATCAGAAAATCAATTGAAAAGGAGGCTGGGGCATGTGTACAGGCTACTTCATAAGCATCTGCCATTTTCTAATATTTGAGGGCGCCTGTATGTTTTGGGAGGAGTCCATTTTGGCAGCTTCAGCCACCCTCAATCTTGGACTAGAATCCAGCCTGCTGTATCCCCCCAAATGTAATGCATTTGTATCATTTTAAAAATACAGCCTTGGCAGGTCGCTGGGCATGAAAACAGCATCTTCTTCATCTCCAGCATTCTGCTCTCTGCACTCCCCTTGTGAGCAGACCCAAGCACAACACACATACACACGGACGTGCTTGTGTCGCGGCCGTGTCATCTGGTCCTTTCAGCAACATTTCACTCAAAGATCTTTAGCCGGGGCCGGCAAAGGCCACAGGGGAAGGGATGGGAGCTGTCACGCACATCTAAAAATCTTTGATCCCATCCATAAGTGTTTAAAATTTCATACGCAACCATTAGCTTGTGGTAAGTTGGCTTTTATAGGGGACCACGGAGAAGGAAGCATTAAAGGCTGTCTAGGAGGTCAGGGAATTCTCTGTCATGCGCTTTGAGCATGCCTGACTTAATTACCCAGCAACAATCAAACTGAAGCACATTTTGACAATTCTGTTGCTTGAAAGGCTTGCCTGTCAAGGAACTCATAAAGTGGGCTATTCATTATGGGAGAGGCTGGTCCACTGTGGTAAACACACTGCAGCTACGGAGCCAAATATTGCTTTTACTGAAGATCAGCTGTTGCTAAAGATGGCCTGTCAGTGGACCTGATTGGTCTTGCTAAATCTCACCATTTGGCATTCCCTACTCAGCACTAAAATCCCACATTTATGTGTAGATTTTCTCCTTGCTACTGATTGGTGCTATTATGATGTTACTACTACAAGTAATGCAAATGAACAGCGTAATCAACAGCCACAACACACAGTTACCGTTTCTTCTTTGTGGTGCTCACTTCCACATCCAGATTATTTGGTCTAAGCAGGTCAGTTCTGAGGATATTGACTACAGAAAATGGC
The DNA here is from genome assembly GCA_020510985.1 of Pholidichthys leucotaenia. Taxonomy (NCBI): domain Eukaryota; kingdom Metazoa; phylum Chordata; class Actinopteri; order Cichliformes; family Pholidichthyidae; genus Pholidichthys; species Pholidichthys leucotaenia. The sequence goes on along the minus strand of CM035836.1, from coordinate 404,218,936 downwards.
AGCCTTCTTTCTGTCGTATAATGAAGCCAAACTGCACACAGCTTGTGATGTTCAGAGCTCCAGAAAAGGGCATTTGACAGTAGCAAAGTCTCTTTTAAGGGAATGTGAATCTGAATAATAATAAAATAAACCCACATGTTCTTGAGGTTAATGTACAAATTTTCTTTTTATCAGTCAATGTCAAAGTAAGCACTATGTAAAGCTAGAGTCTTCTTTGCCTGAGCTGTACTGTTAGCTAGGTGCATGGTAGAATAAAGTTTGCACACAAATATTTTCCTACATAAAACTGATCACAAGAGATGTGGTAAAATCTCAAAAAAAGACATTTTTAAAACATATTTGAGCATCATATCATCACAGTTGGGCACAGACCTTGTATCTCCATATTTCCTGTTTTGTGGTATTTTGTATAAACACATTCTGTTGGTCACCCTTTATGTCACTGGATGTTTTCTACTAATATTAAACCAATGACAAGCATTACAAAAGCCATGTAAGCATATTTCATAACTGATAATCACTTGGAAAATCCAGGGTTTTTCCAATTTTCTGAAAAAAAAAATGTTTGGGAAATAAGAGGTTTACGTCTGACTTGTCCATTTAGTTCTATTATACAGTATCTAAGGGCGTTTCCACACCTAAAAGTCTGTACCAAGGTCCAGATCAAGGTTTATATTTTTTTGTTACATTGTATACATTAGGTTTGATTTCACACTGCTCTTTTTCCAAGCAAACTAAACAACTTCAAGTGATGTGCCTCCTGTCTTCTTGTCACAATGATGCCCTGTCGTCTTGACAACGTTTGCATTGTTAGCACAGATGGGTAGTTAGCAAACATGCTACTCACCCTCCAAAGTGTTTTCTGCACCTCACATCGGTAACTACAATTCAAGTTAAAACTGGGGAAGACTCCATCATATTAGACTGAACGAGTTTCGTGAGGCTAGAATATTATCCAGGGGCCTCATGTACAAAGACTTGTGTCAATTTCCTACAGAAAGATGATGTACGTTTAAATCAAGAACACGCCATTAGCAAAAAAAAAAAAAAATATCCAGATGTATGAAACAGTGCATACGCAGGAATCCAAGCACATTTTTTTGTACATTCCAATCAGTTTGAAATTGAGCGCACGTGAGGAAATACCAGACTCCTCCCTTGACATGCCTCCATTTGAATATGCAATTAGATGCAAATAGATATATACAAGCCCTGCACGCTTGATTCTCCTGTATCCACGATCAGAAATAATGGGTTTAATGGAATTTCACGGAATGTGAGTTGGTGGTGCACCTGAATAAGGTAGAGGCATGTAAAAACATTTTGCCTGGCACGCTGGCCTCCGGCAGCGCCGGATCCAGGCAATTCAATAGCCTGCTCACAGCCCCATAAGATTAGTTTCCTTTATTCAGACAGGGACAAGAATGAGATGTTTATTTAACTCTGACATGTTTAGACTGATGTCTCCAGTCATCCTCAGAAGCATCAGCTGATCACTGTGATTTGCAATATGTTTAGCTCAGTGGTTATAGTGCCAGATTTCAAAGCAGAAGGTTCCAGGTATGAGACCAGTGGTGACCTCTTTTAGGGCCCACAATGGAAATAAGTGTGCGCAAGCTCTTGTGTCATCCCATTGTTTTTCAGTTTATACTGCATCTTTTATAGAATGTTATTTTAAACGATGAATAAATCAATCAATCAATTTGCGACCAGTCGGGTTGAATTAAAGGAAAACAGTCACGAAAAATAAGACAATATGAACCTATTTAGTGGGCAGCCACGGTCACCTGTCAGTTGAAAGCAGATCATATTAGACTCGACAAGTGCATATTTTGTGTCAAAAATGCAAATCTCATCCTTTATAGTTATATACAACTTACATTGATTACACACACTACTAAATGAATGAAGTGCGCTGCGGAACAGGTGAGACTGTTGCATTTCAAACTTTGCACGTGCGTTTATTGACATAACGACTGTACACACAGAGGCAGTTGGGGGCTTGGTAGAATGCTGTTAAACTGTAGTTTAATCAGCAAAAAAAAGAAAGTCACTTACTCAAATCACTGAGTTGTAATGAAGCCTTGAAGACAGGATGATATTTGTGGGCGCACAGGCGCGTTCCACAAGGACTGCCCGTGGAAACCTAAACCGGCTGACAAGCCAGTCATCATCCTGAGCCAGAAAATCTTCTGTCTCTAAAACACCCTCTCTCTTCTCACTGCGCGATTTGAAATATCCTCTAATCCTCTGTTGTTAGAGGCTCTGCACTTCTTTGCACTTGCTTTTATAGCCACTCATCTAATTGCGCACACTTGGATGTTTGTTCATCATGTGTCTCTGGTGAGTACAATAATTTTTACGTCATTATCAGTCTCCCAACATCACCTCTAAGTGTTGCCAACGGACCAATATCAGTAGAAACGTACACACGCCAGCCATGAAGTTGGTGTGGGGCTGCGCATATTTCCACGGTCATTTCATTCTCGAAACATCTGAAATTTTCCGTGGAGAAGGACGTACGCCATGTTTTTGTGTGTAAGTACTCTTTGTACATGAGGCCTCGGGTCTTCATTTAAAAGGACGTCTGCCCTTCTCATCAGCTGTGATGATTTTCAGGTGGCACTGCCCATTCATTTTTTTTATTTTTGATTATTCAAAAACTCTATTGCATCCTCTCCAAAAATATCTGGTTTCTGCATTTTGATGATTTTTTTTCAAGTGACTATGCCAAGTTTCCTCTCTCTGCGTGCTTCCACGGCTCCTTTCCCCTCTTATCAGCGGCCTTAACTTTCTGTGTTTGGTTCAAAAGTCTGAACCTTTCTGAAAATTGATTTCAGGATCTAAACAAACCGGACCATGGTTTAGTTTGATCCAGACCAAGACCACCTCTTTTTGCCGGACCACATTTTGGCTCTGGTCTGGGCTGTGGTTCAGGGGAGGTTCACACCTTAAAATTTTGGTCCGAATCAAACTGAAAAGTCAAAAAGTCTGGCCCAAGTGGGTTAGGTGTGAAAGCAACCTAAGAGAGGACAGACAATTTTATCACTGATATTTTCAAAGCTGGACAACTCACACTAAAATAAATAGATTTATTTTGAAGTGTACGGTCCTGTAAAGCCTACACTTAGCATGAATAAAATAATTTCAGAGCCATGATTTATTATAGCACCTAAAACCCTTGATATTTTTATCCAAAACTGGTCAATGCAATAAATACTAAAGAATAAAACATATTGCCCACACAAGCTTATTAGTGCTGAATATTGACTGTGTTAAGGTCATAGCAGGAAAATTAAGTGGGCCTGGAGAAGCAGGTAAAGCGGTACAGAGCAGAAGAAACAGGTGTTTTTATGTGGGTAGACAGGCTTTATTCAGTGGGGAATGGGGTCACTGAATCACCATTCATGGTGGCCATAATTCAAAGATTGCTAAGGATTTAAAATGAAACTCAATTCATCCCATTAAATACTGAAATCAGAATGGAAACATAAAAATAATTCCAATAAAAACATTTAGTTTAAAGGAGAATTTATCCCTGATGAGAGGTTCAATAAAGTGAAAGAGACACGTAAGAACACACACACACACACATATATATATATACGGCCTTATTGCTGTTGTGCTGAGGGGATGTTTGTTGTGCCCGAAGGTCACATTCAATAATGATTTCACTGCAATGGCAGCAATTATGCACACCGTGTGTATTTGTGCACACACACACACACACACACACACACACGCACGTACACAGCCAAAGCACACAAATGGCACATGCACACACATTGTATCCCTTGACTCCTTTCACTCCAGTGCGATGATGATTGGGTCTCTCCACTGGACTGACTCCACTCCTGCTCTGCCATTCCACTCAGCACAGTGAGAAATCACCTAGTCAGTCTAGGACTATTACAGAGTAATTGGCCTTTTAAAGAGGGGTTCCACCATGTGAAACAGTGTAACTGAGAATGATACTCCTGTTGCTCCAGTCCCCATTTTGTCCTCCATTCCTCTACCCTTACATTTCTCTTATTTTTTTCCCCCGTAGCTACTCCTTGCTCCCCAATCTTCCATGACCAGCTGCTCTCAGTGTGTCGGTGGCTCTCAACATCATGTCCCTGCTGCACCCTGTCTCCGCTGACTCTTGCTGACCTCTAGAAGCTCAGTGATGCCTGTGCTACCACTTTTAGCACCGGACGGCTCCTTGACTGGACAAAGTTTGTTCGTAAGAAGAGGTCACAGTGAGGCTGAGGCGCTCTTTCTGCAAATAATGCTGTGTCACTGCTGCCAACCATCACGGGAGTATCAAAGACGACAGCGCCAGCAGAAAAAGACCAAACGAATCAAAACGGCAACAGGAATTTTGGGCAGCATGAAGAAAGATGGTAATGAAAGGAGAAATGCAGCTGACTAGTAAACAAGAAGAATCTGCAGCCATGCTGAAAAGTCAGTGAGGGCATGAGCTAGTTGCTAAATTATTTAAAACATTATCCAGACATGTCACTCAAAACCACATATGAAAAAAAAAATCATGGTGTCTGACACAGGAAAGATCAGCAGAAAAATTATTTGCACTCATCTTCAAGTCAAGATAAAGTAAATGTCAGCACGTTGTTTTTATAACTAGTAGCTTTAAAAGATACTGAAGTAAGAACTAAAATAGTGGTGTGATGAATGGTGAAGGGAAAATATAAATTGACTTATTTTGCGTAGGTAGAGGTGATGTACTGCAAATATGATAAAATCACAAAAACGGAACATAGGCAGTAGTTATCCATGTATGAAATATTATTGACTTTTTTTTAAGTTTTAAAGCAGGAAAACTGGGGCTTTGAAATTGGAGCCCTCAAGCCATTCACTGTCTTAGGTAACATTCTATGTGTCATGAACTGAGCTTGGATGTTCTCCCAAGCTCAGTTTCATGGCTTTTCTCTGTATTCATATTTATCTGTTGTATTGTTATGCCTTTTGAGTTATTATACTGTCTTCCATTTTCCTTGTTTTTGTTCAGTCTGTTTTGGTCACGTTTTGTTTCATTTGCAATTAATTTCCATCCTGTTCTGGGTGTCTCTTTCTCATATTGGTTCTGTGGGCTGGCAGCTGGCAGGCAGCATTTCAGGGTCTGCACTTTGCGTGGGCGTTGCCTGTCACTCTGCCAGTCCAACTACTCCCCTCTCATCATCATCAGCTGATCCCAATTACCATTATGATTCTCTCCTTCCCCTCACTCAAGTGCACCCACACCTGTGGTCATTTACGTTGTTATCTGCCTGTATTTAGTCTACCTGTTTCATTCTTTCCTTGCTGCACTACTGATTGTCAACTGAAACTCTAAGCTGTATCCTCCTTATCTACTCCTGCGCTCGATGGGTGATGCCGGCCCAGGGACGCCAGCTGTAAGTTTTCCTCTGGTTTGCATTTTTTGTATGTCAGCACAATTTTTGGGCTTCTGTTCCTTTCTTTAATAAATGCCATGAGTGTAATTCAGTGCCTGAGTCTGTCTCCCTGCCCCATAAGGACCAGTACATAACGCTATGCAGCTCACAAGGAAATGATTCACTATTGTACATATCAGTCATCCACAGTTAATGTCATGACACCGCAGTGCAGAACAAGACTAAAGATACATGGTTTTAGTTTTTGCCGTTATTAAGCCTGGATACATGGCTGCAATAATCTGACATTGGAATAATCAGGTAATGGTAATAATCAGATTTCACGTGTTTATATTATTATATATACAGATTACTGGGCATTATACAACAGTTAGTGCCAACCAAGCAGTCATCTACTATATTCCATCAACCATCTGCTATATTCACCGATAACTGCAGTTGGACATTTCATCAAATACAGTGGTGTGAAAAAGTGTTTGCCCTCTTCCTGATTTCTTATTTTTTTGTATGGTTGTCACACTTATGGTTTCAGATCATCAAACATTTTAAATTTTAGACAAAGATAAAACAAGTAAACACAAAATGCAGTTTTTTAAATGAAGGTGTTTATTTTTAAGGGTAAAAAAAATCCAAACCTACATGGCCTGTGTGAAAAATCCACCCCCCCCCATTAAAACATAAATTAACTGTGGTTTATCACATCTTTGGAAAGCTGAGTTCAATTTCTCTAGCCACACCCAGGCCTGAATACTGCCACACCTGTTCTCAATCAAGAAATCACTTAAACAAGATCTGCCTGACAAAGTCAAGTAGACCAAAAGATCCTCAAAAGCTAGACATCATGCTGCGATCCAAAGAAATTCAGGAACAAATGAGAAACAAAGTAATTGAGATCTATCAGTCTGGAAAAGGTTATAAAGCCATTTCTAAAGCTTTGGGACTCCAGCAAACCACAGTGAGAGCCATTATCCACAAATGGCGAAAACATGGAACAGTGGTGAACCTTCCCAGGAGTGGCCGGCAGATCAAAATTACCCCAAGAGCGCAGCGATGACTCATCCAAGAGGTCACAAAAGACCCCACAACAACATCCAAAGAACTGCAGGCCTCACTTGCCTCAGTTAAGGTCAGTGTTCATGACTCAACCATAAGAAAGACACTGGGCAAAAATGGCCTGCATGGCAGAGTTCCAAGACAAAAACCACTACTGAGCAAAAAGAACATAATGGCTCGTCTCAGTTTTGCCAGAAAACATCTTGATGATCCCCAAGACTTTTGGGAAAATACTCTGTGGACTGATGAGACAAAAGTTGAACTTTTTGGAAGGTCTGTGCCCCATTACATCCGGTGTAAAAGTAACACAGCATTTTAAAAAAGGAACATCATACCAGCAGTAAAATATGGTGGTGGTAGTGTGATGGTCTGGGGCTGTTTTGCTGCTTCAGGACCTGGAAGACTTGCTGTGGTAAATGGAACCATGAATTCTGCTGTCTACCAAAAAATCCTGAAGAATGTCCGGCCAGCTGTTTGTGACCTCAAGCTGAAGCACACTTGGGTTCGCAGCAGGACAATAATCCAAAACACACCAGCAAGGCCACCTCTGAAAGGCTTAAGAGAAAGAAAATGAAGACTATGGAGTGGCCTAGTCAAAGTCCTGACCTGAATCTGATTGAGATGCTGTGGCATGACCTTAAAAAGGGGGTTCATGCTCAAAAATCCTCCAGTGTGGCTGAATTACAACAATTCTGCAAAGATGAGTGGGCCAAAATTCCTCCACGGCGCTGTAAAAGACTCATTGTCAGTTATCGCAAACGCTTGATTGCAGTTGTTCCTACTAAGGGTGGCCCAACCACTTATTAAGTTTAGGGGGCAATCACTTTTTGACAAAGGGCCATGTAGATTTGGATTTTTTTCCCCTTAATAATAAACACCTTCATTTAAAAACTGCATTTTGTGTTTACTTGTGCTATCTTTGTCTAATATTTAAATTTGTTTGATGATCTGAAACATTTAAGTGTGACAAACATACAAAAAATTAAGAAACGAGGAAGGGGGGCAAACAATTTTTCACACCACTGTATGTATTACTCCACTTCAGTAGTGTTCTAACAATCAAACTGTAGGTAATGTCAGTGGCTTCTTATGTGAAGATTGTAATACTGTGTTGAATACCTTAATTTCAATAATGAGGTGCTCTTTGAAAAGCGACAGTCCTGAAAATCCAGACCTCCATGACCTGGAAGTCCTGCCCATGTAAACATCTGGCTAGATATTTCACATCTGTTTACAACAAAATGGACAAGAGGAGAGTTGGATTTATTGTTCCAACTACAAAACCATAATACCATTGGGGTGATGGACTCTTTATTTCATCTGAACATGCACAGAAAAAGCAAGCAAAGAGCATGGAAACTCACACAGAATCTGTCGATGCTAAATCACTAACTAGCTGCAGGCACGAGTCACATGACCCACAGAACCGACTCAACATTGAGTTGCTAGCTGTTAGCATGCGGCCTACATATCTCCCGAGAGAACACTCACACGTGATCTGCATTGTTGTTTATGCAAATCCGACGGCGAACGCTGGGACAGCGCGTGACGTCATCCATTCAGTAACCAGCAGGCTGCAGACAGAACACCCAGATGCTCTTCTCCTCATCTCAGGCGATTTCAACCATGTTTCACTATCTCCCATTCTACCCACGTTCACCCAGTATGTCACATGCCACACTAGAGACAATAAAACACTGGACTTATTCTACGCAAACACTAAGGAGGCGTACACCTCATCACAACTCCCCCCACTCGGGAGATTGGATCACAACTTGGTTCATCTCCGGCCGGTGTACAAACCCCTAGTGCACAGACAACCTCCGGCCATGCGCACAGTGGAGTTATGGTCTGAGGAGACAATGGACACTCTAAAGGGCTGTTTTGAAGCCACCGCCTGGAAGCAGCTCTGCGATCCACATGGAGAGGACATCGATGGCCTCACTCACACCTTCACGGACTACCTCAGCTTCTGTGTGGACAAATCCGTTCCCACCAAGACCATACGGTGTTGCTCAAACAACAAACCCTGGATCAACCCTGAGATAAAAACACTTCTGAGAGAGAAGAAGAGGATCTTCAGGTCGGGGAATAGGGAGATGCCGTACAGAGGGAGCTGAGGAGAAAGATCAGAGAAGGCAAGGACAGCTTCAGGAAGAAGATGGAGGACAAGCTGCAACAGAGCGACATCAGCGGGGTCTGGAGAAACCTCAAAACCATCTCTGGGCTCCAGAATACCTCCCCCCAGGCCACGGGGGGCAGGGAGTGGGCGAACAACCTGAATCTGTTTTTCAATAGGTTTGACCAACCGCCCTCCCCCCTGACTGCACAACAACCACTGCTGCCTCTAAAGAAATCAAGTCCTGCTGCCCACTCCCCACTCCACCAACACCCCCCCACTCCCAACACACAGCCCCCCATCCTGACCCTGACCAGGACCCAGGTGAGGACGGAGCTGAGGAAGATCAAGGCGAGGAAGGCGTCGGGACCGGACGGCATCAGCGCAAAGCTCCTCAAGTCCTGTGCAGACCAGCTGTGTGGGATTGTGACGTACATCTTCAACCTGAGCCTGAAGCTGGGGAGGGTACCACAGCTGTGGAAAACATCTTGTAAGATAAGCCTTTATTAGTCTTTATTGTGTGGTACCTGTACCATAAACTTCCCACCCCAAAGAGCTGAACAGCTACAGACCGGTGGCCTTGACGTCCCACTTGATGAAGACCCTGGAGAGACTGCTCCTTGCTCACCTCTGCCCCCTGGTGGAACCAGCGATGGATCCACTCCAGTTCACCTACCAGCATGGCATTGGGGTGGAGGATGCGGTGATCTTCCTCCTTCACCGTTCTCTGTCCCACCTGGAGAAGCCCGGGAATATGGTGAGGATCATGTTCTTTGACTTCTCCAGTGCTTTCAACACCATCCAACCGATGATCCTGAAGGACAAGCTGCTGCGCGCAGGGGTGGACCAGCACCTGTCATCATGGATCCTGGACTACCTCACGAACCGGCCTCAGTTTGTGAGAACCCGGGACTGTGTGTCCAACACGATCATCGGTAGCACGGGGGCCCCCCAGGGAACGGTGCTGGCTCCCTTCCTGTTCACTCTTTATACTGCGGACTTCTCACACAACACAACACACTGCCATCTACAGAAGTTCTCTGATGACTCTGCGATCGTTGGCCTCATCTCCAATGGAGATGAAGCTCAGTACAGAGGGCTTATCCAGGACTTCGTGGACTGGTGCCATCGGAACTGCCTCCAGATCAACGCGAGGAAAACTAAGGAGCTGGTGGTGGACTGCCGCAGGCATGGGCAACCCCTCACAGCACCAGTAAATATACAGGGAACAGACATTGAGATGGTGACATCCTATAAGTACCTGGGTGTTCATCTGAACAATAAACTAGACTGGTCACACAATACTGACGCACTCTACAAGAAGGGACAGCGCAGGCTGTTCCTGCTGAGGAGACTCAGGTCTTTTGGTGTACAAGGGGCGCTGCTGAAGACATTCTATGACACGGTGGTGGCATCAGCCATCACTTTTGGAGTGGTCTGCTGGGGCAGTGGCATTACTGCAGCCGATAGGAAGAGACTGAACAAACTGATCAAGAAAGCTAGCTCTGTCCTGGGGCAGCGCCTTGATCCGGTGGAGGAGATAGGAGAGAGAAGGACGGTGGCTAAACTGTCATCTCTGCTGGAGTCCGAGTTCCACCCTATGCAGGACATACTGAATGCACTGAGGAGCTCATTTAGCAGCAGACTACATCATCCCAGGTGCACAACCGAGAGGTTTCGCAGGTCCTTCCTACCAACGGCTGTCAGACTGTACAACCTAAGCAGGGCTGCTCGCAGAGATAGCAAAAAGACGTAACAAACTAATAGTTTTTTGAATGCAAAAGATGCAATAGACGTACACAATGGTCCCCTCCGGCATACAACTAGGAAAATACCGGTCGCTATGGAGGGTGAGAATATGTATGGGCACATAATCATACCATGTAGGCTAACTAAGTAGACGGTTGTGCTGTTTCATCCCATCTAGCAACAATGCTCTGCACTGTGTGTGTTTATATATTTACATATTTATTCCATCTAGCTACAATGCTCCGCACTGGGTGTGTTTATATATCTATATCTATATATTTATTCCATCTAGCTACAATGCTCCGCACTGTGTGTTTATATATCTACATATTATTCCATCTAGCTACATTGCTCCGCACTGTGTGTGTTTATATATTTACATATTTTTTCCACCTAGCTGCAATGCTCCGTACTGTGGGTGTTTATATATCTACATATTTATTCCATCTAGCTACAATGCTCCGCACTGTGTGTTTATATATTCATATATTTATTCCATCCAGCTACAATGCTCTGCACTGTGTGTCTGTGTGTGTGTATATATATATTTTATAGTAATATGTACATATGTATATTAGCTGCTCTTGCTTGCTTGCTTTTTTTTTCTTGCCTCTGATTGTTGCTCTGAGTGTTGCTATCCCTGTGCTGTTGCAATCCTGGAATTTCCCCGTTGTGGGACTAATAAAGGCTTATCTTATCTTATCTTATCTTAACAGGTGACCTGTATGAAGTGGCTTCTGCACTGGACAATATTAAATTTGATTACATGTGTGTGACATGACAATAGGCTTATTCTTTTCTATATTATGCTCATTGAGGTGCTTAGCAACAGCTGACTGGGTACATTCAGAAAGGACTATTTTTCTTGGAGGAGAAAAAAAAATAAGTAGTCAAACATACAAAAATCATAATATTTTGTCCTGTACTGTTGGCATTTAATAAACTGTGCTTGTGGAACTGTTGTATAAAATGGAGTGAAGGTGAGGAGGAGGAGGAGGAAGCATAAGTCGCCTATACCAATGGTCATCACCGGGAACGTGCGATCGCTGGGAAATAAAACAGATGAGCTTACAACGCTGGTCAGGACGCAAGAGGAGTATCGTGAGTGTAGTATAATGTGTTTTACAGAGACGTGGTTACACTCACTGATCCCAGATGTAAACGTAGCGATACCTGGCTTCAAGACTATACGGGGGGACAGAGAAGTGAAAAGCAGCAGAAAAAAGAGGGGAGGAGGATTGGTACTTCTTGTTAATGAACGGTGGTGTCATCCTGGACATATTTATGTGAAGGAAAAGTGCTGCAGCCCGGACACTGAACTGCTGGCTGTGAGTATGAGACCTTATTATATGCGCGAGAAATGAAGTGTGTCTTAGTAATTATTGTCTACGTCCCTCCATCAGCTGATGCAGCGGTGGCCTGTGACGTCATCAGCTCCACTGTGGCCACATTACTGGAGAAGCACCCAGATGCATTTATGGCCATCATGGGTGATTTTAACCATGTCTCAGTAGGAAAAACATTATCAAACTTTCACCAGTTTATTGACTGTCCCACCAGAGAAAACAAAACACTGGATTTACTGTATGCCAATGTCATAGATGCATATAGTGCAACAGCTCTACCCCCCATTGGCAAATCAGATCACTGCATGGTCATGTTAACACCCAAGTACGTTCCCCTTGTGCAAAGGCAACCTGCTCATACACGGACTGTGAGGAGGTGGACACAGGAGGCTGCTGAAGCACTACAGGACTGCTTCGAGACGACGGACTGGAGCGTACTCTGTGAACCACATGGGGTGGACATAGACAATATGACCGACTGCATCACAGAATACGTTAGATTCTGTGAAGACATGACCATGCCAGCTCAGACTGTACAATGCTTCTCCAACAGCAGACCATGGGTCACGAGCAACCTGAAAGCACTTCTGAACAAAAAGAAGAGAGCTTTTAGGGCTGGAGACAAGGAGAAGCTGAGGGGAGTGCAGCATGAGCTGAGAGAGATGCTGAGGAGGTGCAAGGACAATTATAGGAGGAAGTTGGAAGACAAACTCAGGCAAAACAACACTAAAGATGTGTGGGAGGGAATGAAACAAATAACTAGGTGCAAGGGGAGAGTCAGGCAGCCATCTGGGAGCCAGGAGAGAGCTGAGGAACTGAATCTGTTTTTTAATAGGTTTAACTCACAGTCTGTCACCCCAGCAACACAACCAGACCCCTACACTCCCCTCTCCACCTCTCTCCATCTCCCTCCTCCTCCTCCTCGGGGGGCACCAGGACCCTCCCTCCCTTCACGGTGACTATAGACCAGGTGGAGAAACAGCTGGAGAGACTCCGTCAGCGGAAGGCGGCGGGCCCTGATGGCATCTCCACCGGGACCCTGAGGACCTGTGCCAACCAGCTAGCTCCGGTACTGAAACACCTGTACAACCTAAGCCTGAGTCTGGACAGAGTACCGGTGCTGTGGAAGACATCCTGCCTGGTTCTGGTCCCCAAGAAGTCATCTCCATCAGGCCTGAACGACTATCGACCAGTTGCCCTCACATCTCATGTGATGAAGGTCCTGGAGAGACTGGTCTTAGCCCACCTGAGGCCGCAGGTGAAGACGTAGCTGGACCCTCTGCAGTTTGCATATCAGCCCCATTTAGGAGTTGAAGACACTGTCATCTACCTGCTGCAACGAGCCCATCTGCACCTGGATGGTGGAGGAGATACTGTGAGAATCACTTTTTTTGATTTCTCCAGTGCCTTTAACACCATCCAGCCACTGCTGCTGGGTGAGAAGCTGCGGGTGATGGGGGTTGACAGTTCTGTGATCTCCTGGATTACTGACTATCTGACAGGCAGGCCACAGTTTGTCCAGCTGGGCAATGTCTTGTCTGGAGTGGTGGCTAGTAATACTGGAGCTCCACAGGGGACTGTGCTCTCTCCTTTTCTCTTTACCTTATACACCACTGACTTTCAGTACAACAGAGTCATGCCACCTGCAGCAATTCTCTGACGACTCAGCTGTTATGGGGTGTATAATGAAGGAGAGGAGGGGGAGTACAGGGCACTGGTAGAGAGAGTTGTGGAGTGGACAGAGCAGAATCACCTGAGGTTGAATGTCAGCAAGACCAGAGAGATGGTGATTGACTTCAGGAAGAGGAAGACGCCTTCTCAGCCACTGCAGATTAGGGGGGAGAATGTGGGAGTGGTTGAGGACTACAAATATCTGGGTGTCAGGATCAGCTGCGGGTTGGACTGGAGATCCAACACCGATGCTGCGCACAAGAAGGGGATGAGCGGACTCTACTTCCTGAGGAAGCTGAGATCCTTCAACGTTTGAAGCAGAATGCTGGAGCTTTTCTACCACACCGTTGTCGCCAGCGCCATCTTCTTTGCTGCTGTCTGTTGGGGTAGCAGTATCAGGGCCAGAGACACCAACAGACTTGACAAGATTATCAAGAGGGCTGGCTCTGTAATTGGTCTCAGACCGGAGACCTTTGAGACAGTGGTGGAGAGGAGAACACTAAATAAACTGCGATCCATCATGGACAATCCTGATCACCCCCTCCACCACACACTGGACAGACAGCAAAGCACTTTCTCCAGTAGACTACTACAGCTTCGCTGTCGAATGGCCAGGTACAGGAAATCTTTCCTGCCACATGCAATTTCACTGTACAATAGCTCGCTATGATGTTGTATTCTGGCCATAATAATGCTGCCACACTGCAAATTACAGTCTAACTGGTACCCCACATTTCACTCTGCTCCTAATAGTCCTTCTTTGCGCAACGGGATGATTCATGTGTTTATACGGGTCATCATATATTAAGTTATGATGTATATAGGTTTTATAGTCGTGTTAGTTTTACTTTCCATGGGTAATCCCTTTGTCTGTCGTGTATGTGTTTCTGTGTTTGGTTGTCTACTGTCATGCTGCTGTTACACTGTAATTTCCCAGTTTGGGATCAATAAACTACATCTATCTATCTATCTAAAAGCAACATTACACTCGAGGTTGTGCAGTATTAAAACATATCTCTGTGGTGATATCTTCAGTCTTCCATTTCACATCCAGCCTATGACCGAATCACTGCAGTTATATGTCCATTGGTACTGCACTCCCTCTCATGTAATATTGCTTAACTTGCGTCCATGTGATTTCTTATAACCTGAAAATGGCCTTTATCTGATTTGTCTGTTTATATGATAACTCAAGATAACTCAAAAAATCCAAATATAATTGGTTTATTGTTGCCATTGTTGATTACTAAGCTGTCCCAGCACTGATAAATAAAGATATACCTAATGCAAAGAAATTAATGCACTAAAAGTTAAAAGACAATCATTTTTTTACAAACATATGAGAAACTCATGGAGAGTTTATAATAAAAGCCAACAATAATGTACTGGCTCCCTAAATTGGTTTTTAGTCATCATAAATTAGTGAATTCTGTGACCGGAAGTCCAAAGCACCTCAATAAAGACCACATACTATAAGTACTGATGCTTGACAGCAACGTAAGACGCTATCTTGCATTTGAGTTGCTGCCATTTGATAAAAAAAACTTTTTTTTTTAATATTTGTGGTGGTAGCTGATATTTAATTATAGAAAATATCAAAAGAATTTGAATCTGGCATGACAGATTAGCTTGTGCGTATGTATATGCGTGTGCTCTGCTCTTTATGCATGTGTACAGTATTTGCAGAGATAGGACCACGGAGAGAGCTGTGAAAAAAGTGATAAGTGGGAAAGAAGGGGAATAAATATGGGAACAGCTGGGGGGGGGGGGGGGGGGGGGCAAACACATCCGCACATTAGCAGGCTGTTTGGCTTACAGAAAAAAGCAGAAGGCCTCCCAGGAGATGAATTGTACAGTATAGGTGTGTGAGAAAATGACTCAATGGAGGGGAATGGAGGAACTGAGTGAGACAAACAGTGGAAAAATGCCTGTTCTCTTTCCACTGGTGTGAGGGAGAGTGCATAGTAATAACATGAACACGTCTCTCTGTGTTTGTGTGTGCAGAAATTTATTTTGCTGCATGTGGCATGTGAATCTTTGTTAAGTAACAAAGAGGAAAACTGAGATCCCTGAGGGTGGCATGAAAGAAAAACTCCTTAAGTCATCATCAATTAAAAACCATAAAGCCACAAGTGGAAAGCCTGGATTATAAAAGTAGCAGATTAATAGGGTAGAGCACACCTGTAAGGGCTCCCTTTGGCGATTTCCTTGGCCAAAAATATACGTGAGGAGATAAAAGATATGGCCCGTGACCCACTCGGGGGAATATATGGTATGTAAAAAAACATTAAAGAGATACGCACCTCAAACAATCCACAAGGTTAGGCGCTGGATCTACAGAAAACCCAGACAATCAAAAAAGACCAAAAGAAGATCAGTGCACTGAAAAGCTCCCATAGATACTCTTGAAAATAAAAGAAATTCTGGGGAGAAAATGGGAGCTTTTTGGTGGGTAAACATAGCGTATGTCCCACTGGCAGTAAGGTATTGAATCAATGTTAAAATCATGATAGAGATTCCACTTTAAACAAAAAGGGCCCTATTTTGATGGTCATCTTTGCACTTTTTTACAGACTTTCCACTGTGCATCCGTGTTTTTGTTATTTTCTGTCAGCGCATTGTCTGTTTTTTTATGCCTTGCATCATGCCATCAAATTACCAGTAGACAGTGCGTCCACCATGTGCTCAAAGGAGGCGCCTCATTTGAAAGAGGTGTGGCGGCGCTCAATCTAATGTGTATTACACTATCATAGTGCATTTCATCAGAATCCGCTTTTGATCTGGAAATAGGAGGTCTATCGTCCAAAGCGCATTGTTTAATGATGTTTCAGCAATGTTGGGAGTAATGCGTTACTTTGTAACGCGTTTCTGTAGCACTACTACTTTTGCAGTAACATGCTGTGTAACGGAATTACTGTTTAAAAATTCAGTAATGCATTACAGTTACTGAAATTTGATCACATGTGTTACTCGTTTTATTAATATGGATATATATTTTTAGTGCAAATAAATGAATATACAAACTGACCCTACCGCAGCTGACGCAACCGTCAGTCGATGTGACCTGTTGCAGAGAGCCTGTGAGTCTTAATCACTGAGCGGAGGAAAAGATGAAGCTACTTTGTTTTTGTGGAAATAGACAGATTATTTTTCCTTTGTCACAGTTAAAGACAAAAGCATACTGGTGGATTGCAAACTAAAGTGCCGGCTGAGACTTACGGCAATCTTCAGCTCCGACAAAGCTAGTGCTATGCTATGCTAACAACACCATGAAGTGGATCTACTGTATTCTGAACAGATGCGGCTGGATGTAAAGTGGAAATACTCATTTCAACACCTACTGCTGGATTTCAAGAACAGGTATGCAACTGGACAGTTTGTGACCCAGCAAAAATTAAACCGATTGATTACCAGATACAGTACGTTGTTCGAGACTGAAGACGTGATAATACTTTCCATCAGACAGCTGGACTGTGATCCACTGAAATTAAAATGCATTTAATTGCTACCTGGACAAATATTATTCAAAAATGGACTTCGATCTCCAAATGGAATTTGAGGGACTGGATCATGTCTCTGTCACAGCAGACATTTGGACTGTGGATAACGGACATTTTCTTTGGATCACTGCACATCAGATTAAATCCATATCATAAAGGTAAGATAAACATGGAAAGCTTTATACAGTGCTGGCAACTCTCACTCCAAAATGAGGAAATTATTGGCAATATCATGTTGATTTTCTTCAGATGTTTCCCACAACTGAGCTCTCAAGGCAGGATAAAACAGACTGAACATGTTCTAAAAGCTCTGTCTGAAACAGTCTGGTTTTAGCCTGATATTAATAAGCCCGTAATGTAATCCATCCATCCATCCATCCATCTTCTACCACTTTTCCAGAGGTCCGGGTCGCAGAGGCAGCAGTTCAAGCAGAGAAGCCCAGACTTCCCTCTCCCCAGCCACCTGCTCCAGCTCTTCAGAGAGGATACCAAGGCGTTCCCAGACCAGCTGGGAGACATAGTCTCTCCACCGAGTCCTGGGTCTGCCCCGGGGTCTCCTCCCAGTGGGACGTGCCTGAAACACCTCAAGTGGGAGGCGTCCAGGAGGCAGGATAATGTAATCCATTAATTACATTATCTTGCTATGTATGCAAGATGTCCCACCTGTGGAACATTTTACATTGGCTGGACACTGGCTAAAATGGTAAAGCATTTAAATCTCAAGCTGTAAATCAGGTATGTGTCTGTTAGTATAGTACCAATTTTCTCCAAAGTTTTAGAAAAAAAAACTTGCTACACAATTATTGGAATATATGGAGTCTAATAATTACTTACATCCTCTCTATGGCTTCTGACCAAATTATTCAGCTGAGAGTGCCCACTCCTACTTGACTGAACAAATTAAAAACAAAAAGTCAATAGATCAGCGTCAGGTTGTGGGAGCTGTTTTACTGGATCTAAAAAAACTTTTGATGCAGTGAATCATTAAATTTTAGGTACAAAAAATATTTAGATCAATTTTTCTAATTTGGCCATGCAATGTTTTCGTCTTATCTGTGTGACAGACAACAATGTGTAATGGTGAATAAGGAAAGAGCTTTCTTAGCCTCTTAAAATTCTAGTTTTCCACCCACAGAAGGTTTCACCTTGGCTGGAAGTTGGCAGTAATGCTAAGGGGTTAAGTATGCATTTAAAAGCAATGTGAAAGTTACTTTTCCAAGTAACTAGTTACTTTAATCATGCAGTAATTGGTAAAGTAACTCCATTACTTTTGAAAAGAAGTAACTAGTAACTGTAATTAGTAACTATTTTTAGGAACTTGCCCAACATTATTTCAGTGGTGTGTTTTGACATCGCGCAGCTCTGAAGCTCAGGAAATGGCATGTGCCGGGACAGTCATGGAACTGTATTACAACGACGGGGTTGGTTGATCAGCTGTCTGATGCAGAACAAGTTTATGGGCATTTCCAAGTCCATTTCCTGATCACAATGGCGTAAAAATGAATTTTCCACCACTGCATGATGCAAAGAGGCCGGTCTAATCATTCAAAGGTGTGTTTTGGATAATCCAATCCAAAGCTCTCCTTCAAATCCCTTTAATGCAAAGAGGCGCATTATCTAAAGTGAAATGTGATCATGACGGTTTAAGATGGGTTTTGCACTGACCAAAGTCCGTGTGTGTGAGCCAAAATGCACCCTACAGTAATGCTGCTTGGTAATAAGGAAGACATCAATCACAACCAATGCCCAGTTAGTTATGTTAAAAAGAACAAACGGGTAAGAATGGGCTGAAAAAATCAGCTGAATTGTTTAATGTGCACATGGATACAACACAGACATGAAGAAAAGAGGATAATGCCTGTGCAAATTTTCATCAACTTCCATTAATGGCATGGAAGTCGTTCCCGGCTGTGGGGAGATAGAGTGCTTCCTCTCCTGTTGCTTTCTCCGACCGAGGATCTCCCCCTATCCATCCTGGGTAGGAGGGAAGGAGGCGATCTGCCGCCTCCGGCCCCCACCATGAAGCGAGCCTCTGCTGGGGGCTGACGGGTGGCTGTCTGGGAGCTTGCTGTCCTGGAAACCCGTGGTGCCCAGCCGACGCAGACGTGGACGCATCTCCTGTCTCTCTGGGGAGTTAGTGAAAAGTAAAACGCTGCGCACTCCTTGTTCATTCATTTATTCCCCTAAAAATAAACACATTAATGCCTAATAAGTCTGTGATGAAAACGAATCCCCCCTCCCCCGTGCATCACATTGGAACACACTGGCACACATGCTCCCTGTTCATTCAATCGTTCCCCTAAAAAATATCATACATTAATGCCTAATCTATAGACTCCACAGTTAAAATGAGAGAGTGGACGGAATAAAAAAACTAGTGCGTGATCATCATATAATTAAAATGACGGGTGATTATGACTGTTACAAGATCCCAGCACATGCCGTTTCCTGAGCTCCGGAGCTTCGCAATGTCAAAGCACGCCACTGAAATAGCATTAACCCCTTAACGCCTGAATTTATTTCCAATTATGAAAAAAAAAAAATCACTTGTGTTTTTGCTTTCAAGTAGATGCTAAATTAAGTTGAGAAACTTAATTTGACTATAGCACATAAAATAGATATAATTTTAGGTATGATGCAAATTAGCGACAACAGGCATCTATGGTAACGCACCTGTTCCCATCTCAAGTATGAAGAGTCTTTTATTTATGCAACAAAGCTATTTTCAGTATTTTCAACTCTCATGACTGCCAAACTATAACCTTAACCCTAACCCTAACCCTAGCAATCAGGAAATGGATGGTGCTCCGTCTCTGACCTTTCCTACGAGAAACTAATGCTTGCAAAAGGTTCCTAGGTATGTGTTGGAAGTGCTCCAACCGGAAGTGTAGGAATACAGACGGTATTTTGGTTGCATTTGGAGCGGAAGCGGTTTGATGCGAATTTGTGACGACAGGCGTCAAGGGGTTAAACAATGTGCTTCTGACGATAGACCTCCTTTTTCCTGATCAAAAGCTGATTCTCATGGAATGCACCATAATAGTAATACGCATTAGATTACGTGCCACCACACCTCTTTGAAATGAGGCGCCTCCTCCTAGCGCATAGCTGGCGCACTGTCTACTGGTAATTTGATGGCATGATGCAAGGCGTAACAAACAGACAATATGGTGACAGAAAAACACTGGCGCACAGCGGAAAGTCTGTCTGAAAAGTGCGTGGATGACTGTCTGTGTGCATTCAGCTGATTTTTCAGCCCATTCTTCACCGTTTGTTCTTTTTGACATAACTAATTGGGCATCAGCTGTGATTGATGTCTTCCTTGTTACCAAGCAGCATTACTATCGGGTGCATTTTGGCTCACACACTCGGGCTTTGGTCAGCGCAAAACTCGTCTTAAACCATCATGATGACAATTCACTTTAGATAATGCGCCTCTTTGCATTAAAGGGTTGGGCAGGAGCGCTTTGGATTGGATCATCCAAAATACACCTCTGAATGATTAGACTGGCCTCTTTGTGTCAGGTGCCGGTGGAAAGTTCATTTTTACATTGTTGTGATAAGAAAATTAACCTTTTAACTGTCAGATTTCATGTGCCCCCAGTGGCACCGAGCAGCAACTGCACCTGTCAACTCTCTGACATTCCCAGCTGTGTTGAGGATTTACACTGATTTGTACTGATCTGCCAGTTTCAGAAGGTGGCAGGTATGTATTGGAGGACTCATGGATGGCACGTAATACACCCAAGAAGAAGAAGTCCTTATTTCCTTTTCCCGTTTTCCTGCTTTTAGCTCAGAAAGCTAATATGGCCGCCATCGATCGTTGTTTGTTGTCACAAAACAGCTTCGTACTCCAAAAACAGCCACAGAATACAAATGAAATTTACGTGGGATAATCCTAAGAGTTTGTAGATGTGGGAGAAAGCACAAATGACCGACAGAACGCAAAATAACAACCACGATGGATGAAAACGGACAGATCACGTGAGCGAACGAGCAAACGAGTGGACAACACCGTACCCACCAAGACCATATGGTGTTGCTCAAACAACAAACCCTGGATCAACCCTGAGATAAAAACACTTCTGAGAGAGAAGAAGAGGATCTTCAGGTCGGGGAATAGGGAGATGCTGAAGTCCGTACAGAGGGAGCTGAGGGAGAAGATCAGAGAACGCAAGAACAGCTTCAGGAAGAAGATGGAGGACAAGCTGCAACAGGGCGACATCGGCGGGGTCTGGAGAAACCTTAAAGCCATCTATGGACTCCAGAGTACCTCCCCTCAGGTTACGGGGGGCAGGGAGTGGGCGAACAATCTGAACCTGTTTTTTAATAGGTTTGACCAACCGCCCTCCCCCCAGACTGCACAACAACCACTGCTGCCTCTAAAGTCATCGAGACCTGCTGTCCAAACCCCACTCCACCAACACCCCCCCAATCCTAGCACACTGCCCCCCAACCTGACCCTCACTAAGACCCAGGTGAGGACGGAGCTGAGGAAGATCAAGGCGAGGAAGGCCTCGGGACCAGACGGCATCAGCGCGAAGCTTCTCAAGTCCTGTGCAGACCAGCTGTGTGGGATTGTGGAGCACATCTTCAACCCGAACCTGAAGCTGGGGAGGGTACCACAGTTGTGGAAAACATCTTGTGTGGTACCTGTACCAAAGACTTCCCACCCCAAAGATCTGAACAGCTACAGACCATTGGCCCTGACGTCTCACTTGATGAAGACCCTGGAGAGACTGCTCCTTGCTCACTTCCGCCCCCTGGTGGGACCAGTGATGGATCCACTCCAGTTTGCCTACCAGCACGGCACTGGGGTGGAGGATGCAATGATCTTCCTCCTTCACCATTCTCTGTCCCACCTGGAGAAGCCAGGGAACGCGGTGAGGATCATGTTCTTTGACTTCTCCAGTGCTTTCAACACCATCCAACCGATGATCCTGAAGGACAAGCTGCTGTGCGCAGGGGTGGGCCAGTACCTGTCATCATGGATGCTGGACTACCTCACTAACCGGCCACAGTTTGTGAGAACCCGAGACTGCGTGTCCGACACGATCATCGGTAGCACGGTGACCCCCCAGGGAATGGTCTTGGCTGCCTTCCTGTTCACCCTTTATACTGCGGACTTCTCACACAACACAACACACTGCCATCTACAGAAGTTCTCTGACGACTCTGCGATCGTCGGCCTCATCTCCAACAGAGATGAAGCTGAGTACAGAGGACTTATCCAGGACTTTGTGGACTAGTGCCATCGGAACTGCCTCCAGATCAACGCGAGAAAAACTAAGGAGCTGGTGGTGGACTGCTGCAGGCAAGGACAACCCCTCACAGTACCAGTAAACATCCAGGGAACAGACATTGAGATGGTGACATCCTACAAGTACCTGGGTGTTCATCTGAACAATAAACTAGACTGGTCACACAATACCGACGCACTCTACAAGAAGGGACAGTGCAGGCTGTTCCTACTGAGGAGACTCACGTCTTTTGGTGTACAAGGGGCGCTGCTGAAGACATTCTATGACACGGTGGTGGCATCAGCCATCACTTTTGGAGTGGTCTGCTGGGGCAACAGCATTACAGCAACCGATAGTAAGAGACTGAACAAATCGATCAAGAAAGCTAGATCTGTCCTGGGGCAACGTCTTGACCCAGTGGAGGAGATAGCAGAGAGAAGGATGGTGGCTAAACTGTCATCTCTGCTGGAGTCCGAGTCCCACCCTATGCAGGACATACTGAACGCACTGAGGAGCTCATTTAGCAGTAGACTACATCATCCTAGGTGCGCAACCGAGAGGTTTCGCAGGTCCTTCCTACCTACAGCTGTCAGACTGTATAACCTAAGCAGGGCTACTCACAGAGATAGCAAAAAAACGTGACAACCTAATAGTATTGAATGCAAAAGACGCAACAGACTTACACAAAAGGTCCCCTCCAGTATACAACTAGGACAATATCAGTTGCTACTGAGGGTGACAATATGTATGGGTACATATTCATACTATGTAGGATAACTAAGTAGACGGTCATGCTGTTTATTCCATCTTGCTACAATGCTCCGCACTGTGTATATATATTTATATATTTATGTGTACGTATGTATATTCACTGCTCTTATTATTATTATTATTTTTATTTTCATTTTTATTTTTCTTATCTTCTTAATTATTGCTCTGAGTGTTGCTATCCCTGTGCTGTTGCAATCCTGGAATTTCCCCATTGTGGGACTAATAAAGGCTTATCTTATCTTATCTTACTGATTTTTTGGTTCATATACTCTGAAGATAACAGCATACCCCTGTAGAGACAACGGTGTCAAAAAAACAGAACCATTCTTTGTGTAAATATGTCCAAAGTCCACTTTTGACTGAGTTATGGAATTTCTTTAGCTGCTGTGACATTATGCAAATTAGATGCTAAATTTACTCCTATCTGAAACTTTGGATCATAATCTACATCTTTCTAATTGACAGTAAGCCATCATCTCTTGCAACTTTCAAGTTATAGCCTCGGAAATCTGAACTATTTTACTGACAAAAAATATTTACCACTCTTGACCACTAGGGATTATGTTGCCATACGGCAACTGGGACAGTTAAAGGGTTGGACATGCCCATAAACGCATTCTGCATCAGTGACAACTGATCATCCAACCACGTCGTTGTAATATGGCCCTATGACATGCCCAGTAACAATCTATTCTGTTAAAATTTAGATTTGCCATAGCTCAGCATGGATTAACCCAGCACAACAACAACATGAACATTTGCCTTCATGAGCAGCAATCTGCCAAAATTTAGACCTAATGGTTGTCACAATATGTAGAGGTCTGGTATAATTTTTTTTTAAAAAGACAGTGAGCTCATTATCTTTTGTTATTCACAGATGAAGAGCACCTCACTGCCACCCATGTTTAAAACATTCTGTTCATAATAGTAAAACAGGAGTGCATAATTTATATCTGGTATCAGTATTCAGTGTTGGGAAGGGAGTGTTGCCTTTGCTAGGAAGCACAAGGAATCTGACTTTTTAGCAGATTTTGTTCTTCTTAATTTAAATTACAGTTCAAATTAGTTTAAATACTCAGTTTTATTCATTATTTTCTATGTCACCTGCAGTTTTTTATCTAAATAATAATGTATATCAGGGGTATCAAAATTGGCCCAACAGAGTGTCCTAACCAGCCCACAGGATGAATATGCAAAGTGTGAAAAATACAGTAGACACAGGCTGCCATTTTTCAAAAAAGTAACTGTTATTCCCAGTTAGTACACTGGGGTCACACTGTTTTATTAAGACTAGCAGACCCAACACAACACTGAGACCCAGAACTAAATTGCAGATGGCAGCAGTGTGCATGCCCAATTACACACAACTTTTTTTTTGTATTTTTATGTATAAACTTTATATTTACAAGTCAGGGAGATAGGTTTCTTCCTTAATAGCTCCCACTGAAGTTTGTATGGTGTGGTGAGTCAGTTTAGGTGGTTAGGATTGACTGGGATTGATGACAGATGTGGAAATATATGTACTGTAAATGTAAAATGATTTCTAGATCTTGCCAAGTTGTTATGCCTCAGTGAAACGGAGGCATACAGTACTCAGTTAGTGCGTCTGTTTGTGGCTGTGTGTATCTGTCCATCTGTCCATCTGTCTGTCTGCCTCTCTGTTTCAGCTCGCTCGGTCAAAACTAAGTGGAACTAAGGGCTTGTATCATTGTATCACCATATTTTCTCGACTTTTAATTTGCCAGAATCCTGAAGTGACACTTTGTTTTTGAAATAAACACAAATTTAACTGACCATTTCTGTCAATGCCGCAGGGAAAAAAAAGTATTGTAATAACTATCCCTGGCCACTAGAGGCATGCTACCATGCCACAGGCACCAAGGCACAGCACCTTGGTGCTTTCATTTTTATCAAGTGAAATACTATATTTTTTGAGATACTATATTTTTGTTTTTCTTCAGAAAATGTCTGGTTGTTCATAATATTTTATTGTAAAAGAATGGTTCATTACCTCCGCCAAGGAGGTTATGTTTTCATCGGCGTTGGTTTGTTTGTTTGTTTGTTTGTTAGCAATATAACTCAAAAAGTTATTGACGGATTTTCATGAAATTTTCACAGATTGTCAGAAATGGGGTATCCTACAGATGATTAGATTTTGGTGGTGATCCGGATCACCGTCCAGAAGAAAACCGCCATTACGGAAAATGCCATTTTCGTGAATAACTACTGAACCACTAATCCTATCATTGTCAATCCAATTGCTAGTCATATGTTTTCATGGTCAAGCAATCTGAAAACGTACACACAAACACTGTATGGGGGGAACTGTGCCACTTGGCGGAGGTCTGCGCTCTCCGAGTGCTTTTCTTGTTACCTCCGCCAAGGAGGTTATGTGATCATCGGCGTTGGTTTGTCTGTCTGTTTGTCTGTTTGCTAGCAAGATAACTCAAAAAGTTATGGACGGATTTTAATGGAATTTTCACAGATTGTCAGAAATGGGGTATCCTACAGATGATTAGATTTTGGTGGTGATCCGGATCACCGTCCACAAGAAAACCGCCATTACGCAAAATGCCATTTTCGTGAATAGCTACCAAACCACTAATCCTATCATTGTCAATCCAATTGCTTGTCATATGTTTTCATGGTCAAGGAATCTGAAAACGTACACACAAACACTGTATGGGGGGAACTGTGGCGCTAAACCGCCATTACGGAAAATGCCATTTTCGTCAATAACTACTGAACCACTAATCCTATCATTGTGAATCCAATTGCTAGTCATATGTTTTCATGGTCAAGGAATCTGAAAACGTACACACAAACACTGTATGGGGGGAACTGTGGCGCTTGGCAGAGGTCTGCGCTCTCCGAGTGCTTTTCTAGTTAAATATGAAATAACCTTTCATAGCACTTGTACTTCTTTGCACTAAAACAAAGAAACAAATTTAGTGTTCTCATTTTACTGACCTGGCCCACTTGAGATGAACCCTCATAATATCCTCCTGATTGTCATACACCTTTTGTCCTCTGGGGTCAACAATGACCCCGCTTGGTTTGACTGTTATTTAAAGCATATAGTATAAACTGTCAATCAGTTCTGTGTTACGCCTTTAGTCTTACTTCAGTTCAAGCCATCACAATTTTTTTTCCATTTGTTTTGGAATTTAGGGCCAATAGACCTTGTTGATATAAAAGAATACCCTGTTTTTGATTTGACCCTCACAAGGACATTATGAGGGTTAAATCAGGTTATATGTGGCCCTTGAACTAAAATGAGTTTGACACCCCTGATGTACTGTACATCATAGTAAATGAGACACTTCAAATTCAAAATGCAATTTTCTGTTTTCAGTAGTTGCTTTTCCCAATTGGTTTATAGCTTATTCAAAGAAAACAAACTTTATAGAGGGGTTGCACTGACGTCACACGGGTCACGTGTTTTTTGTTTACTGCGCCATTTTGGACGGCAACAAATAGACAAATCACCAACAGCAAGCGTGAGTGAGTGTAATCAATGAGATAAATGGCTACACGCAAATCAAGACCGTGGTCCAACAACGAGGAGCAGACTTTTCTGTGCTTGGTAGCTGAATAAAGAAATCCAGAGGGAGCTGGACGGAGTGGCCCGAAATGAATTCACAGCCACCGACTGGCGAAGGCAGACAGAAGGCAGAATGGCATAGACCCAACCACGGCATCATCATTGTTGAAAACAGTGATAGAGGATGGTGAGTGATGTGATATTATCCATCTTTGCCGTTATTTATTATTAAATTATTATTTACCGGAGTGGTGGCTCAGTTGGTAGAGCATCCGCCCCACACCCGGGAGGCTGGGGTTCAAATCCCAGCCGGGTCATGCCAAAGACCATATAAAAGCGGAACTTCCTGCCATCCAGCTTGGTGCTCAGCAATAATAGAATGGAGGAGGGAAATGTGCGGCGGTACCTTGCATGGCAACGACCCCTCTGATTCTATATATATTATGTGTGTGTGATTAACATTGTAGATGAGAGAAACATAATTTCGTTCTACTGTACATGATTGGCTGTATGGATTTGAATGACAATAAAGATGGCTTATCCTTATCCTTATCCCAGTGGTGGAAAGCTCACTTTGAACAAACAACACCGCTGTCTCCTGTATGCAGACAATGAGCTAGCTAGTTAGCCATCAATGCTAACTCCATGCTCTGCTTGTATTTTGCACTTGTGGCGACAACATTTGACAAAATAAGCTAATGTTAATCCTGGTTAAAAAGCAGTTTTTTACATGTTGCACTTTCATGCTGTGCATGTTCTTAAGTTGTGTGTGTATTTTCGTTCTAGACTCCTACCGCAGGCTGAAGATCTACTGAACCAGGATCAGCAGCACATCCAGATACAGGTCAAGTGGACCCCTGACCAAGTAAGCACTCCAAGTGAGCACCCCAAGTCGACCCCGGGATCCAATCTGTACATGTACATTCTGAATCCAGTGATTTGTAAACACAAAGGAGAACAACAACAGGAATTTGTGTAAAGTTGTTGGGAAGACTTTTCCCAGTCACCAACAAGTGCAAAGTATATGTGTGTGTGTGTGTGTGTGTGTGTGTGTGTGTGTGTGTGTGTGTGTGTGTGTGTGTGTGTGAGTGTGCGTGTAAGATGACAACTAAGCTGACCCGGAGAAGGTTTTGGCTCTGTTTCTGCTTTCAAAAGACTTTCTCCACCGCTGCTGCTTGTCAGGGCTGGCTGCCCCCAGATGAAAATAGGGAAATAGAGAATAGGTATGTGGGACTAGAATGTTCTGAATGAGGCTTTGGAAAGCATTGAATCAGTTTGTAAATCACTGGATTGAAAATGTACTTGTACATGTACAGATTAGATCCCGGGGTCAACTTGGGGCGCTCATCTGGTCAGGGGTCCACTTGACCTGTTCCCGCACATCCAGTTGCTTCTCAGTGAGGCAAGGGAGCATGAAACTACCTTGTGAAGGGAGGAGATGGCTCAGAATGGTGCCTTCAATCAAGTATTCCTTGGTGTGCTGGGCCACCTTGTGAAGGCGATGAGTAGCTGGCATGTGACCCATTCCGAATGTTTTTTTTTTTTTTACAGTTTAAAGTTTGAATTTTGCACATTCTAAATAATCTGGATTTTGCTGCTGATTGTAATAAACAATTTAGTAACTTATGTGTTTGCATCATGATTTTCTATTTGTTAAGACACCGGTGAGAAGAGTCAACAGTACAAACCAAACATTTATCAATGACGTTGAAAATAATGGCTCATTTTTAAGAAAAAGTAACCAAAAACAGTTATTTTATTTACTGTATTGTTGGATGTGCCAACGCAGAAAACACTGCACACGTTAGTGATAGTATCAGTATATGGAGGAATTCTGAGCCATATTGGTATTGTGGGCAGCACGGTGGTGCAGTGGTTAGCACTGTTGCCTAACAGCTAGCAGGTTCCAAGTTTGAATCCCCAGGCTGGCAGGGGTAGGAACCTTTTTGTGTGGAGTTTGCATGTTCTCCCTGTGCTGCGTGGGTTTACTCCGGGGGCTCCGGTTTCCTCCCACAATCCAAAGACATGCATGTTAGGTTAATTGGTTGTTCTAAATTGTCCCTAGATATCTGTCTCCTATGGGCCCTTAGAGTAGAGGGTTAGTGCTAGTGAAGCACTTTGAGTGGTCTTTGAAATTAGAAAAGCGCTATATAAATGCAGGTCCTTATCCTTATCTGTATTTCCTAATAATGAGTTAGGGTTTAATGGGATTTAACATGTTTTAACACAAACTACTTTATAGTTCATAAGTCTGTTGATGGACTTACACCAAACCAAAGTGATTTCTCAAACTGCTGGATTATTTAGATAGCTTTTCCAGTCTTTTAGCATGTAATTTATGTCACTAAATCTTGGTAACCTTCACAAATAAAACATAAACAGAAGTGGAGACATATCTGCAAAAGGTACAAAAGTTTATTGTAAAAATTCCTAGTGCTATACAAAAGGAGTACATAGTACATTATTCACACATAGAATATATATTTATACAGTATCTACATGTAAATCCTTGTATTTTCCATGTAACCTTGTGACTGTATTATTTTAATTGCTTTTTATCCTAGATGAAGTTTGTATTGGGTTAAAAATGCATCATAATTGTCAAATATATTTTATTATACCTAACTCAGTACTGTTTACCTGTTGAAATATATATTTTACAGCTAATATAACCCCATAACTATAATATGGCACCTCGCGATCAATTTTTGGCAGTTGATCACTTTTTGCCAAGACACCTCCGGCTGGAGCAGCTACATCCCATGATGTCTCAAAAGTCTCTCCATGATTTTCACACAGATCAGAGCAATTTGTAGTACAGAAAGCTAAACATTTCTATAGACATTCTGAAGTTCTGCAATCACTGCGTGTTTGTGAATTTGGGGTGTCATCCCATCACTGGGAGGCTCGGTTGAACAACCAAACCGACAGTTTGAAGCGATAATTTTGCCACAAGAGAGCCATCTGAAACACACACACACACACACAGCAAACATATTTTAGTACCTCATAGCGATAACTTGCCGTGATTACAGTGTAGTACGGGGGACTTATTAATTATTGTAGTAAACTAGCATTAGCAATCATTAGCGTACCCTCACATGTGGTCTAGTTCGCATCCTCATATCTTCAGCTTTTATACTGCTCCATGGCTTCCTAAACGTTCCAGTACTTTTCCAGAGTGTTTTGTCTCACCGCCTGTAGACTTCTGTGGCTCTCCTTTTTTGCCTTTACTCTGACAAAAAGCCAGCGAGCAGCAGGCTCGCCTCCATATCCATCTTGTGTTTTGCTTGTCACATACAAATGATGTCATGGGAGTGTCGGGCCGCCTTGCTGTAAAGATCTCACTCACTTGAGGTGGTATTCAGTCGTAATGGAAAACAAACAACACCGTGTTGAGTCGAGGCGAGTCAGGCTGAGTAGGTGCTAGTGGAATTATTATTATTATTAACACAGGGCCCATGTCATTTGCCATCCAATATGGCAGACAAACAATGTGGCAGGTGACCACAGATGTCACGTGCAACCCCTCTATAACCATACAAAAACATATAGTATATCTTATTCAAACTCACAATGGTTATAATGGTGCATTATTATTCTGACTGAAGCTGAAAGCTATTTGATGAAATTACTGCACATCTATAACAACAACTTCAACAACATGAACAAACTTGATAATCATTAGGGTCCTCTAACCCAGTGTTAAAAAAAGATTTTGACTTTATATATTTACATTAATCTTTAATTTTGTCTTTTAATTTTTAATTTGAACTTCCACTTCGTTATTTTCATTTCACTGTACGAGATATGGGACAGTCTGCTATAGCCAGTTAGCCATTAGCCACTGTTAGCAACACCCACTGAAAATGATGCAGTCAACAACACAGTGACATGTTCAGAGGCAGAATTTGGGCAGTTCTGTGTATACAATTGAAAAGAACAGCTATACCAGGCCATTAGTGCTAGAGTAGCTCATTCCCACCTGATGAAATCACCCCGAGAGTGCTCAGACCTCCTGACCGTTGACCTTGACCTTAAGCACAGCCTAGATGCAGACCGATGTGAGGATCATTGCTCATGAGTTTGCTGAACATTGGCACAGTTGCCTAGAAGGAGTAACGATTTTTATAAAATCATTTACAGTGGTGTGAAAAAGTGTTTGCCCCCTTCCTGAGTTCTCATTTTTTTTGTATGTTTGTCACACTTAAATGTTTCAGATCCTCAAACAAATTTAAATATTAGACAACAATAACGGTGGAAGAGTGGTTAGCACTGCGGCAGCACAGCAACTCACCCTTGGCCGGGTGATCCTGGGTTCGATCCCAGCCCCTGACCAACAGTGATCTGTGTGGAGTTTGCACGTTCTCCCCATGTCTGCGTGGGTTTACTCCGGGATTTCTCCGGTTTCCTCCCACATGCCAAAAACATGCAAGTTAGGTTAATTGGCATCAAAACTGGGGATTCTAAATTGTCCTTAGGTATGACTGTGAGAGCGAATGGTTGTCTGTCTCTCTGTGATGGCCCTGCGATGGACTGGCGATCTGTCCAGGGTATACCCTGCCTCTCGCCCAAAGATGTTGGGATAGGCTCCAGCCCCCCGCGACCCGAAAAGGATTAAGCGGAAGAAGATGAATGAATGAATGAATGAATGACAACGATAACACAAGTAAACACAAAATGCAGTTTTTAATTGAAGGTGTATTATTAAGGGTAAAAAAATCCAAACCTACATGGCCCTGTGTGAAAAAGTGATTTCCACCCCCCCACACCCCCTGTTAAAACATAAATTAACTGTAGTTTATCAAATCTTTGAAAGCTGAGTTCAATTTTCTAGCCATTTCTAAAGCTTTGGGACTCCAGCAAACCACGGTGAGAGCCATTATCTACAAATGGCGAAAACATGTAACAGTGGCGAACCTTCCCAGGAGTGGCCGGCCGACCAAAGTTACCCCAAGAGCGCAGCGATGACTCATCCAAGAGGTCACAAAAGACCCCACAACAACATCCAAAGAACTGCAGGCCTCACTTGCCTCAGTTAAGGTCAGTGTTCATGACTCAACCATAAGAAAGACACTGGGCAAAAATGGCCTGCATGGCAGAGTTCCAAGACGAAAACCACTACTGAGCAAAAAGAACATAAAGGCTTGTTTAAGTTTTGCCAAAAAAACGTCATGATGATCCCCGAGACTTTTGGGAAAATACAGTGGACTGATGAGACAAAAGTTGAACTTTTTGGAAGGTGTGTGTCCCATTACATCCGGCGTAAAAGTAACACAGCATTTCAGAAAAGGAACATCATACCAACAGTAAAATATGGTGGTGGTAGTGTAATGGTCTGGGGTTGTTTTGCTGCTTCAGGACCTGGAACACTTGCTGTGGTAAATGGAACCATGAATTCTGCTGCCTACCAAAAAATCCTGACGAAGAATGTCTGGCCATCTGTTTGTGACCTCAAGCTGAAGCGCACTTGGGTTCTGCAGCAGGACAATGATCCAAAACACACCAGCAAGGCCACCTCTGAAAGGCTTAAGAAAAACAAAATGAAGACTTTGGAGTGGCCTAATCAAAGTCCTGACCTGAATCTGATTGAGATGCTGTGGTATGGCCTTAAAAAGGCAGTTCATGCTTGAAAACCCTCCAATGTGGCAAAATTACAACAATTCTGCAAAGATGACTGGGCAAAAATTCCTCCACAGTGCTGTAAAAGACTCACTGCCAGTTATCGCAAACGCTTGATTGCAGTTGTTGCTGCTAAGGGTGGCCCAACCAGTTATTAGGTTTAGGGAGCAATCACTTTTTCACACAGGGTCATATAGGTTTGGATTTTTTTCCCTTAATCCTTAACACCTTCATTTAAAAATTGCATTTTATGTTTGCTTGTGTTATCTTTGTCAAATATTTAAATTTGTTTGATGATCTGAAACATTTAAGTGTGACATACAAAAAAATGAGAAATCAAGAAGGGGGAAAACACTTTTTCACACCACTGTAAGCATTGAGATTTCCTGACCTTTGATCGACCCTAACTTGGATGAAGACCTACCAGAGGATCATTGTGAATGAGTTTGGTGAGTATTGGGGAAAATGCCTCAGAGTAGCGATTCCCGTGAAATGTTGATGGACAGACGGATGAACAGACAGATGGATGACAGATGCTGCGCCATCGCATTAGCTCCTTTTGGCTTCACCAGAATAAGCAAATAAAACAGAAGTGCTAATAAATAGTATACTTGATAGGGGTGGGTTCAAAAGATTGATACAACGATATAGATCGATCCACGTTTAACTGAGCCGATATCGATCCACAAAATCCGCGGATTGATCTTTTAATATAATGCTTTTATGTCTGTGAACGTCTACTGAGTGTGATCGGGGTGAAACCGGGTCAGTGAGCCAGGAACCGCGCCCAAGAACCAGAAACACCCAGAGCGCTAACGGCGCTAACAGTTAATAAGCTAACGGATATGCTAGTTCTTCTTCTGTGGTGTTAAAACGGTTCTTATGCAGCAAGAGTTCCCTGCTGTGCGTGCGGACTTCTTCACTTCTGTGTTTACATGAGGGGAGAAACGGTTAGGTACTTGTCGCTACAGACCTGTGTTGGAACATAAAGTCAACGACTGATAAACTGAAAACGCATGGAGACTAGCTGAAACCTGTGAACAAAGAGGGAGACTTGGAGCCGCTGAAATTGTAAGTAAAATATTATTTGTTTGTTTTTACATTTGTGTCGTAAATTACTAATTTATCCAGGATGAAGGTGGTTTCTTTTACAAACTACTGATACAGAGTTAACTGTTGGTTAAGTGCTGTGAATACATGGAGAATAAAGGTACATTTTATGAGATTATGGACTTCTAGCACTTGAGAGATTTGAAGATAATGAATCACAATAAAATGAAAATGGCAGAATTAATAAAGGCTGCAGTACGAGTGGGCAGCGCGGTGGCGGAGTGGTTAGCACTGCGGCAACACAGCAACTCACCCTTGGCCGGGTGATCCTGGGTTCAATTTCAGCCCCCGACCAACAGTGATCTGTGTGGAGTTTGCATGTTCTGCCTGTGTCTGCGTGGGTTTACTCCGGGAATTTCTCCGGTTTCCTCCCACACGTCAAAAACATGCAAGTTAGGTTAATTGGCATCAAAACTGGGGATTCTAAATTGTCCTTAGGCATGAATGTGAGAGTGAATGGTTGTCTGTCTCTCTGTGTTGTCCCTGCGATGGACTGGCGATCTGTCCAGGGTGTACCCTGCCTCTCGCCCAAAGATGCTGGGATCGGCTCCAGCCCCCCCCCCCCCCCCGCAACCCGAAAAGGATAAAGCAGAAGAAGATGGATGGATGGATGGATGGATGCAGTACGAGCAATTTTTACTCAGTAGAACTAAACTGAAATGAACAAATCTTCCTAGTAAATGAATTGAAACCCTTTTCAAAAATTGAAACTCAATTTGTAGTTAAAATAAAAACAACAAAAAACAAAAGAAACTAAATTATTAAACCCTACTGTCATGTGGGGATTTAAAAATATGATTATTAATTTTACTGTGAAATCTATTCTTTTCATCTCCCTCTTCACATCTGTGAAGACTGGGTTTCCACTCCAACATCCATCCTGCACTGAGATCTTCTGACGGGAAGAGGTTGTCATTGGAGGAGCCGTCCCTGCTTCGTTGTGGATTTCAGCACAGAAGAAGACCTCAAATTTTTCAGGGTCTTAGTTTGTAAATTCAAGATTCAAGAAGGTGCTTCCATAATTTTCTCCATACTCCAACATGCATTCAGTGCAATTTAGTTGTTGTAATGACTAATTCTTTTATTTCTTTTCTTAATTTAAGTTCTCAGTAAGAATACAATGTTGGTCATTTTTTGACAGTTTTACTGAGCATTTAATTCTACATAAATCATTATTTAACAGGAAATTTTTGGCAATCCTGTGCTTTTCTTGTGGTGTTACATAGAACAGCATCACTGTAAACTATGGAAAAAGCAGCTACTTTAAAATCTGTACTTCCTCACACAACTTTCAGTGCAAAAAAAACTCTAAAAATGTCAACTTCTTGCAAAAGCTCCCACAAATTCAGGCTTTTTGGGCCACAACAATCACAAAAACAGCCAACGAAATCCTGGAGGGTCTGAAATACAGTGAGATTATCTCTACATGCTTCATGCACTGAATTTGTTTCCTGACTCTGGGTTGTTAACTTGACACTACATGCCCTTTGCACTAAAGAAAACACTTGTTAGCACTTTGTGAAATCATAAGTTAAATAATAAAAAGTGCATTACTGTAACTGATTTTGGGTCAGTTTTATATATGATAATTTATGTATTAACAAAGTTAGAATATTCCTGGTACAATTTGCAGCATTAGGTCGCGAAGATTTTTTTTTTTCCTGGCAAGTAAAATGGTAATTTCCCAAATCGAATCGAATTAATTCAGAATCTCAAGAACTGGAACTAAATCGATTCTGGAAATTAGGGATCGCCCCCAGCCCTAATACTTGGCACAGAGAATACCTCCACACCAGCACCAAGTGACCTCTGACCAGTGATTGTTTTCCTGCCCGTGCGTTACATGTGTTTTCTCTGACAAATTTTTTACCCGGTCACACCTTCATAACAG
Source organism: Pholidichthys leucotaenia (assembly GCA_020510985.1). Lineage (NCBI taxonomy): Eukaryota > Metazoa > Chordata > Actinopteri > Cichliformes > Pholidichthyidae > Pholidichthys > Pholidichthys leucotaenia. Next base: position 404,183,924 of record CM035836.1, on the reverse strand, counting down.
TACTGTGAAAGTAAATTGGGCTGAGTAGTTAAAGGGGTTCAGTTACAGTAGGGTAGCAATGGTAAAAAAAAAAAAAAAAAAAAATACTTTAGCCACTAGTTCTTTCACTAGTACTGTTACCACTACTTGACAACCCTGCTGATCAGACACATGAGATTTGTCTGTTTTAATCTTCTTAGTCATCATGGAGACATGGCAGGCTGAACTTCACCCCTTAACACTGACGCACGATGACATACAGATTTAAAATGCAACTAAAGACAGAAAATGAGGATTGAGTTGCAAGGTCAGGAGGTTTTAGGGCAAGTACACCGTGCCCCCATGCACAAAAAAAGGATACATGCACACACTGTAGTACTCAAAGATTTGTCTTGCTAATCTACCACCTACTGTCATAATGAGTGCACAGGAAGGCTAACGATGTGGGAGTCTTCCCCTGACAAACACGCACTCATGCTACTAGCCAGATAGCAGGAGAGCAGGGCAGAGCCAGCCAAGTTCAGCCCACCTCTCCTAGCCAGAGAGACAGAGGGAGAGAGGGGGATGGCGAGTGAAGAAAGAGCAGTAATACGTTTCATCTGAAATATTAAAGCCTCTGCATTAATCTGTCTTCACTCCCCCTGGGGTGCTGGTGAAGGCTCTCTGTGTCCTAGAGTTCCCTGGAAAAGGACAGTGGCTGACTGCCACACCTCCTGCGTCTCTTCAGGCCACAACTATCTCTCCACCTCTCCTCTCATAATGGCCATTTAAGTGTTTGTGTGGGAGTGGGCTCTGTGCTGAGGTATTGTGAAATGGCGGCTACGGGTTGCAAAAGCTGTCTGGCAAAACTTTCAGGGAAGGATTCCTATTTTTTTATTCATTTATTTTCAAACTGAAAACTCACATAAGCACATGTAACCAACACACAGAAGGGTTCCATCTAGATCTGACTGACCCACCGTAACTGACCAGTCGGCCAACAGGGGACTAACAGAATGCAAGCGTCATAACTCAGTGGCCAAGAATTCATGGCTATTCAATCAAGTTTGGGAGATGTTTTCAATACTTTTGGAAATTTCATAACAGTTACTGAACAGAATAAATAATCGTGTGCATTAACTGGCAATAGAAATATTTGTTTTAAATTTAGATTAAACTGAATTTGAATATTGAATATTGATCTACTTAATCCACATCAACAAAATGTAGTTACAGAGTTCATGAACTCTATGTACAGCATGAGTCTATATCCCACAATAACACATCCCAGTAGAATCACAGCTCACTCTGCTACACTTATTGACAACCTGTTTGTCAATGTTCTCGACAAGAAAATAGAAAGTAGATTATTGATAAATGATATAAGCGACCACTTGCCAATCTTTGCACTTATCCATGGCCACACGGGGCCCAACCCAGAAAAAATCTCAAAATCGTTCAGACACAAATCACCAAACGCAATCAGTTCTTTTAAAGAGGACTTGCTGAAGCAAGACTGGACAGAAGTCTATGTATCAGATGTAAATGAAGCCTATGACACATTTACAAACATTGTAACCACTCTTTATGAAAAAAACTGCCCATTAGTTAAAAAAAAGCTTAAACACAAATTTACTGACAAACCATGGCTAACCAAAGGACTACAAAAGGCGTGTAAAAAGAAAAATTTATTATATAAAGCTTTCATAAAGAAAAGGACAAAAGAAGCAGAGCAGCGGTATAAAACATACAAAAATAAGTTAACATATATAATAAGATGTAGTAAAAGAGACTATTACAGTAAAGAACTGGAAAAAAACAAAGACAATATTAAAAATACATGGACAATAATCAACAGTATCCTTGGAAATAAAAGCAGAAATACCAGCTACCCAACTAACACTCCAAAAAATAATAAATCGACTCCGAATGTGAATATAGCTTCACCTGCAGATGAATTTAATAATTTTTTTGTTAACATTGGACCTAAACTGGCCCGAGAAATACCCACTACGGTGCCAACAGGTGATTCAATATGCAATAACACTGCTGTAAAAGACACCATCTTCATAAAGAACACAGACGAAAGAGAGGTCATTGAAATTGTTAAATCGTTCAAAAGTAAAACATCTACTGACTGCGATGGTATTGATATGCTACTAGTCAAAACTGTTATCGAATGCATAGTGAAACCACTGACGTATATCTGTAACCTGTCTCTCCAATCAGGTATATTTCCCAATGCAATGAAAATAGCTAAAGTAATTCCGATTTACAAGACAGGCGACAGAGGGGAACTCTCCAACTACAGACCAATTTCACTATTACCGCAATTTTCCAAGATACTTGAAAAAATATTCTATGAGAGAATTGACAACTTCATACTGAAGAATGATTTATTGTGTGAGCAGCAATATGGGTTCAGACACAAAAGGACAACAGCATATGCCTTAATGGAATTTACAGAAAAAATATCAACAGCCATTGAAAATAAAGAGTATTCAGTTGGAGTATTCCTGGATCTTAAAAAAGCATTTGATACAGTAGATCACAATCTATTATTAAAGAAACTACAAAATTGTGGTATCAGAGGGGTAGCACTGTCCTGGTTAAGAAGTTACTTAAAGAATAGATATCAGTTTGTATGTGTTAACAACAAAAACTCAGAGCTACTGAAGGTCACCTGTGGAGTCCCACAGGGTTCAGTTTTGGGACCATTATTATTCAATATGTATATAAATGATATATGTAAAGTTTCAGAAAAAATGGACTTAATATTGTTTGCTGATGACACTAACCTGCTATGCAGTGGAAACAACTTGGAACAACTTCTGGATACACTCGGAAAGGAATTAGGAAAGCTGAAACTGTGGTTTGATTCAAACAAATTAACGCTCAATTTAAGCAAGACAAAATTTATAGTCTTTAACAACCATCACAACTACCCAGTACCCAAACTCAGTGTAAATGGTGTAGAGATTGAAAGGGTATCTGAAACTAAATTCCTTGGAGTAATAATTGATAACAAACTGTGTTGGAAGCCACATATTAATTATATAAAAGGTAAAGTATCCAAATCAATTGCAATATTACACAGAGTGAAAAATTTGCTGAATCAACCCACACTATACACCTTGTATCATTCATTAATACTCCCATACATGACATATTGTAATGAAGTATGGGGAAATACATATAAAACAAACATATATCCACTCTTTATGCTTCAAAAGAGAGCTATTAGAATAATCAACAAAGCAGCTTACAGGGAACCAACAAACCCACTTTTTCTTAAACAAAAAACTCTCAAGTTGAAAGATCTGATCGACTTTAAAACCGCAATAATAATGTTCAAAGTGAAGAATCTATCACTGCCCGCAAATATCCAAAAGTTGTTCCAAACAAGGGAGAAACGATATCACTTCAGAGGAACATGTATATTTCAAAAGCCTACAGTGAGAACAACTACCAAGCAACACTGTATTTCAGTGCAAGGTGTCAGATTATGGAACGATTTTGGACCTGAATTAAAATCATGTACAAAGCTTGGACAATTTAAACAAAAACTAAAGGAAGAAATACTCCAAACATATTTACAAGACGACATGTAAACTCACATAAGGATTGACATTTCCAGCCTGTGTTGTGTTATAGCTTAGTTTTTCTTTTTTCTCTGTGACACTATGTCTTAGATTTGTTTTTGAATAGTAACCGCTTAACTTAGACTAGCTCAGTTTTCTTTTTCTCTCAGTCATATTTTGTCTTAGCCTTGTTTTAAATTGTAATCGCTCTTGTCTTGTTTTCTCTTTTTTCTCCTTTGAATTCTTGGATGGAATATGGGTGGGCAATATAAGCTGCGGCTTCAGCCATCACCCATTTCGGATAACTCACGTGGAATTGTATAGTAGAAGGAGTCTTTGTCTAATTTGACCTTGTTGTTATATTATACAGTTTCTTTTAACCTGTAATGTACTATCCGAAATAAATAAATTCATTCATTCATTCATTCATTCATTCATTCAATATCAGTGCATTTATGGAGGCACCAAATCCATGGCCATTCTTTTCCAGACTAAACCTGATCAGCCTGTCATGGCCTGTGTGAGTCCAATTAGCTCAATGCGGATATTTGATTTGGATGAAACATACTCCAAAACTGCAATGAAAATGGAATCATACGACACCCAGTAAATCTGACTGAAAAGATGTAGAATTAATTCTTTTAACTTGTACTTCTCTATATAAAACATGCTTGTCTTCACCTGTTTGAGGATACGCTCTTAACATATTTACACAGGCAATTGCAATTTTTTTTCCATTATCTGTAGATGTAATGTATTTCATTGATGTTAATCACCTTATCATTTTATATTTATAGTGTCATGTTTTTTTCTTCTTTTTCAACATTTGTTTTAAGGTAGAGGCTTCATTTAAGCCTATAAGGTTTTTTGCCTCTCCTGCACTGTTATGTCATACTAGTTTGTTTGTTTATTGTAATTTTAAAATTATGTAAACTCATCATCATCATCAAAGCAGTCTGTCGGGGGCGACAACGACTGTTTCATATAGGTCTGATCAGATTCCTCCACGCAGCTCTGTCCTTCACCTTCCATTGCCAGGAACTCCTGACCTTGTTAACCCAGGCGACGTCCGAGCCGGTATGAGTTGCTTTCTGACTGACCATTTCATGAAACTGCTTGCGAAGTATTTGAGTACTGCTAGCTTTTGCTGGACTAGCGGCACATTCTTGGCAGATAGAGGTATTATCAGTGGCAAGGACAGGCCAAGACAAACTGACTCCAGTATCTGTTGCAGTGACTGACCAGATGATAGGTTTGTTTATCTCTGCTATTTGTGTAGTGCATGTCACGATGCACTGACTGGCAAAAGTCCACCACAGACCTTGCGACAGATGTACTTATCTGCCAGGATGTCCAGTCTTACCCTGTGTAACTGGGAGTGGTCCACCACACTAAACATCTCCAAAAACATGAGATCCATTTCTAAATCACTTTTCAAAGACAATTTCACACCTTTAAAGGGGTCATTGATTGAAAAATTGTATTTCTGTAGGGCTTAACCTTATGAAATGCATCCATTGATCACATGATTATATAAGAAAAATCAAAACACTCACTTCCCTTATAAAAAAAACCCCTTCAGCTCGTTTTTCTCTCCAAGAAGCCATTTCGACTCTTTCTGGTATTTTCCTGTACGTCAAGAACTGGAAAATGTCACTAAAAAGTAAACATCCTCAGCCTTGATACCTACCCACTGCTCCATCATTGGCCTGCCTAGCTGTCTGTCATGTAGATGGGCAGGGAGCCAAAGGTGTTAGCTTAAGCACTAACATCGGTACTAGGAAGCTTGTGTTTACATTGTTATTTTCTTTAGATTTCAGTCACCCTACCAGACATCCCTGTTTCCACATGGTTCATTAATTCACAGTAAATGGTATATCATTCTAGCTTATTCTGTTATATTTTTGCCATGATGCTACATCGTTAGCACCGTTAGCACCATCAAGTCAGCTAACTGAAACTAGCAGTTTAGCCACAAGTCTTGGCCCATTCACAAATGTTTCTGTGCTTACTGTACTGCAGGGACCGGTCCTATCGACCACTGGAACCACCTACCCCTGTCCACCAGTGATGCATTATTTAATTTCTTCTATTAGACAAATTTACGTTTACTGGTTCTGAGCTAGGAGCTAGCCAGTTAGGATTAGCAACAGTGACGTAACAGAGAGGGCAGAGTTGGAAATTCTGAAACCAGCCATTCCCAGAAAGGCTGCGGAAGATAAACTGTTCTGCAATAATTAAATGATTAAAGAGAGTTTTAACAAAATATATCACAAACATCTCAGTGAGCCATATGTGAGCTGTTAAAATGTGGAAAAAGTGCAATGACCCCTTTAACTGTTCCTCCAAGTATCAAGCAACATGGTTTTGATGGCCAACAAATTCATGCACTGTTTTGCTGTTTTAGTCTTTTAAACGTTTTACATTGGAAAAAAAATGTCATCACACCATTTTTGACGAGTCCAACATTTCATAAATCCTCACTAAATGTTAATCGATGACAACTGCTGGTTAATTAGAAATGAATAATTTGTCAGACTGATATATTTGCACTGTATTAATTAAAGCCTCAAATGGACTTAGGTGTCAAAGTCTTCCATGCAGATAAGCAAGACTGAAGAATTTTCTGACACACACCTCTCAGCTAGATTTTGGTCCATCAAAGCATTCAAGCTTTTAACACCTACTCTAAATGCTCTGCTGGCATCTCCTAAAGGTGGTGGCACCCATCTAGCCTTTATCTAGGCCACCAGACCCACAGCTGGACCCATCTGGCCACGCTATCTCCTTGCTCTGTCTCCACTCATACACACAGGCACGTGCGGGCACACATGAAATCCATCATGTATGCAAACACACCAGCTGTTGTGGATTACCAAAGAATAAGTGCAGTATTTTCTGACTCTCGGCCAGTGTTTGATGGCCTTGCCCTGGATGTGGCCCAACAAAAAAAAGCACAGTTTATTATTGCATACAATAACATCTATGCTTAGGATGCACATTTGTAGCTAGTGGCAAGAAAATGCTTTACGAGTGAACAATAGTGGGTCCAAAAATTTTGGACCAAACTTAACATTAAGTAGAAATTTTGTGTTCGTCTTCTGAGAGATACTGTTAGAACATAAAATAACAGAACAACTTTATGTTGTTCTATTCTTTTGTTTTAGTTTTTTATACATATTATTGATAGATTAAAGGGGTCACTGACTGCAGTAAATTTTTTGTAGGTTTGTATGTGAACATCATTAGCCTTGATATCTGCCAGCTGCTCTATCACTGGCCATCATGTCGATGGCTGGGAGCCAAAGGCGTAATTTAAGAGTTAGCAGTGGCACCTTGCATTTTATTGTTATTTTCTTTAGATTTCAGTCACCCTAATAGACATCACTGTTTCCACTTGGTACACTAATTCACAGCTGATAATATATTTTGCGTCATTTTGGCTTATTTTGTTATATTTTCACCGTGATGCTACATTGTTAGCACTGGTAGCACCAATAAGGCAGCTAGCTGAATCTAGCAGTTTATCTGCTAGTCTTTGCTCATTCATTAATATTTCTGTGCTCATTGTACTCCAGGGACCGGTCATATCATATCGCCCACTGAAACCACACACCAGTGATGCTTTATTTCATTCATTCTTTAAGACAAACTTATATTAGTTGGCTCCAAACTAGGAGCTAGGATCTAGCTAGCTAGGATGAGCAGTAGCGATGTCTGAGGGAGGGCGGGGTTAAGTGCAGCCTTAAAAATTTAAAAAGACATGCACTGAAACCAGCCATTCTCAGAAAGGCTGCAAAATATGATAAACAATTTTGCAGTAATAATTAAATAAGGAATTTTTTGTCAAAATTAGTCACAAACATTTCATTAAAATGTGTGAGTTGTTAAAATGGGGAAAAATGCAATCAGTGACTGCTTTAATATATCAAGGCAGTTTGACGAAGCCCATTAGTCAGTGAGAAAGTTCATAAATCATAATTCATAATTTCATATCTTATTTGTATGTGAAACTCATCTGAGAGCATTGTGAATCTTCTACAACATACTACAATGACTGTTTTGGAAACTACTGCCTTGAAACTGGGATGCACTGGCAAAAGCCAGAGGTTGATATTTTGAAGAATCATCAATACAGTTGTATTTTAATAAACAATTTTATCCCATAAACTAGAATTGGTTTAGTTTCATGGAGCTACATGTTGTGCAAAACCCCAAAATAAATCAACTACTTTGTTTTTGAATATTAACAAAAAAGTTTGACTAATGTCAAATCTGGGATCTCAATCATTTTAGACCCTGTGTAATTCAGTGGGCCTGCGCATTAACTGAAATCCACAGGCTTAGCTGTAATAAACGCATCATGATTGTATTGAGAGCTTCGTTGTTTCTGGTTGCAAATTAATCAACTGAACACTCTCCCAAACCCTCGGCCAAGAAGGAGACCATGAATTATGCCTTGTGCTTTATTTTCTTATCTGATCAAGCACTGACATGGCCACTCAGAGAAATGTGGGTTCTTTTAATCAAGACGGTTTCCACTTCTGAGAAACAGGAAATCTGTCTGGCCGCACCTTCATCTATCTTCACTTCCGTCCAAACATTGATCTTCCACACTGACCCTCCAATCTTCCCACTACCCGATCTCAGCTTAATCTTCATTATTCTCTCTAATGCCACAGACTCCTTCTGGCTGAAGAGACAGCCCCATCTTTGCTAACTATCTCCCCCCCCCCCCCCCAATCCTCTACTAGTCCCATAACGCCCTTATGTGATGCACATAGACTCCACAAATTCAAAGAAAACGCAGTCTTTTTGTAAAACAGATGTTTTAGGAGTAACAACATGCAAAATAGTCACTTGGGTACCCAGCTGAGGCTTTAAAGCTTAAGTTATTATGAAGGGGAGAGGGTGAAGCTGTTGGACTGAGGCAACCCTACCAACTGCTTTCCCACAACTGCAATAAAATATTCCGTCATATCCCCAAAGCACCCCTGACTCCAGCTGGGATCAAAGAGTATACTTGATGACTGAGAGAGGAGTGCATATTAGTGCCAGCAACGGCACTGTCTCACTTGCACGGAGCCCTTTATTCCATTCCATTAATGGCCGCCATGGAAAAACACATGATAGGGTTTGGTGTTTCCATTTCCTCAGTAAGTATAGATGCATTACAGGGTAAGATACACTGGAGGACATAAAGCCATTGTATGTCACTCACATGCTTTCCCATGGAATTATGATGATGGGAATTCATGTCTCTGGTTTTGCTGGTAACTGGATAAAATATCAGCTCTGCTCACTTAGCATCCAACAAGATGGAAAAACCTCACTTTTACAGTGTCCTCTAAAGAGTTTCTGCAAATGCATCACCAAATATGCACCATTCCAACAGCGTACTCACTATTCAAAACATCAAAACACCTTTCCCATCTCAAGTTGGCTGTATACCTTTCAGGCTCTCGGTGAGAGGTGTTTTATAGTGAGTAGCACTGTTGTTGTGGATGTCCTATCAATGATTCAATGCAGCACATCAGATGGTAAGGGGAGACTGAGAGAAAGATGTCTTGGCCTAGATGTTCAGAGGTGAACTTTTCAATGTATAATTCACTGAGTCGTCTGACAGGTGGGGTGTGAATGAGATGGATGCTCGCTGCATTTAGGCAAGATTCAGTGCTGCTAAACCTTGGGAACCACGCTGCCAAATGTCCTTTCATGATCCTTTGATCCTTGCGCTGCGTGGCTGAAAAGCTGAAACACTCCCCGCATGCACACCCACTCACCAGCACACGGGCGTCACACAGGTAAGTCACTTTCACATAGTTTTATACTGATTTATCTGACAGCTGGCTCTACTAATTAAGTCAAATGCACAGCGGGTTATAGTATACAGTAACCCTCCAATGAGTAGTCAAACATACAGTAAATAAGTGCAGTGCGTGATAAAAAGACACAATCCAAGAGTGAAATAATACTTAACACTGGCAACTAAGAGAGCTGATAAATGTGTTTACTCCCCATTGATTTTACTGATGTACTGTATAATAACAGTACCTCAGTGACTACAGACTGTTTGCACGCAGCCCTCACTGCTTCAATCATGTATTTGCAATTTCATTTATGGAAGCTGAAAAGGGCACCTGATGCAATTTAAATGAAATAAATGTCATTTCTGTCCACCATCTTTTTTGATAAAAAGCAGCTGTGGAGAGCCACGCAGCTCAAAGCGTGTGTGTGTGCGTATGTTTATGTTAATCTGCCAGCCTGGGAAATAGATCCATAGAACAGAACCATGTGAGATGACAGATTAGGGGAATATGAAACACACTCTGGAGCGATCACTACGGAAGTACTTTTGTCTTGTTATCTTTGGGAGTGAGTTGACATTATCCCCATGGATAAGGGTTTACCATGCATGGATTACCTCATGAAACAAGCTGTGCACGCCCCTAGGAAAATAACACGAGCGGACCTCAGTTGATCCCATCTCCCTCTCCACTCGGCTGCTTCGTTCACCATTCATCAGTGACACGATCAGCACACCTGGGGCTCCTGACTCAGTGTTTGAAAATAACGGCATCTGCAGTGGTTTCACAGGGCCATTCGGCCATTTTTTCACTGCAGAGTGACCGATCAAGTGCACAAATACCAAAACAATATTTGCTCAATATCTGAAGCCAGGTTAAGCATTCATTCATCTTCTTAACCACTTAATCCTTTTCGGGTCACACAGGGGGTTAGAGCCTATCCCAGCATCTTTGGGCGAGAAGCAGGGTCCACCCTGGACAGATCACCAGTCCATTGCTTATAGACAGACAACCATTCACTCTCACATTTATACCTAAGGACACTTTATCTGCAATTGATTCCAATTAAGCTAACGTGCATATCTTTGGACTGTAAGAAACCAGAGTACCTGGTAAAGACCCACATACAGTACAAGATGCAAACTCCACACAAAAAGGTCACCATTGGGATTGAACCCACAACCTTTTTGCTGTGAAGGCGACTGCGCTAACCCCTGCACCACCAAACTGCCTCGGTCAAGCACATGTAAGCATAAGCAACTCTCTTTCAAAGTGTAAATTAAGCCCACCAACTCACAGTTTTCATGAACTTTCCATTGCTGCTAGTCTGTTCCTGTGTAACTGTCCATAAGAGTGAGGGTAACAATACTGCATAAACATTAAAAGTGAAAAATATTAAGGAAGAACAATACAAGTTGACATGCACTATAATACATACTCATAGTCCTTGAGCCCCCCCCCCCCCCTCCAACTATATCAGCTTCCACTCTTCTGGAATGCTTTCTACAAGCTTTTGGAGCGGATCTGTGATTATTTTGCACAACTGATCCTACAGAACATTTGTGTAGTCAGACACTGATGTAGGAGCAGAGGGCCTGGCTCACAATCTCCATTCTAGTTCATCTTAAAGGTGTTGGATGGGGACAAGGTCAGGGCTCTGTCTAGGGCCAACTGATTACAAATTCAACATTCAGTCTACTATAGATCTGTAATAAAACTAATAAGTGTGTCATTGCAGGGAATATCAGAAAATTATTAACCCCCTACAATATGCACATCTTCGGTACATGTGCAAGCGCTGTGAGAAATAAAAGTTCTAGCTTGAAAACTGTGGGGAGGAGCTAGCTGGACAAACATCATCAAACATAACAATAAATCACAAATTGTGCTGCAGACTCCAGTTTGTATGTGATGTTTGCTGGAGATTTTGAAAAGTGTGAACATGCAATTGTAGCATTAATATATCAATAAACTCCAAGGAGCTCTATTGCCATTGTGGGAGGAGTCTGGATGTTTCAGAAAAGGAAGCAGACCGGCTTTGTTTTAATGAGAATAGACTGCAGTAACAACTCAAAACTATAGCCATGAATCAAATTCCACACCATTTTCAAAATGAGATAAATATGCTTAGATCTAATTTTGAAAACTTTGTTCAAACATTCTGCGCCTCAGAAAGGCCCTGGGTATGTCTGCAATGAACTGGAGGCTTCTGCTTTAGAGTATTTCACACCTCATCTAAAAGCAGAATCATGCCTTTTAGTTCCTAGAGGTCCTGCACCATCTGACTTGTGGAAAAAGATTAAACACGCCTGCCATGCCAGGTGTTCCTGCAGCCACTTTGGTTGTAATAAAACATAACTATAATTAGGCTTTGTCTGACAAAGAGCTATCCCATGTTAAATGGCGAGGCACCAAAACACACTGGTCACCATGGAAACAGCTATCTACTAGACACATGCTGCAGACCCATATAGGACTATAGATGACAGTCAGCTCGACTTATGTGCGAATTTTTGTGATGCCAGGACATTTGTAAACCTCCAAGGGATATTACTTACCAAACAGCAAGGACTGCGTTTCCATGGCAACAGCAGTGAGTGCAGTGTGGAACTGACTGTTATTTAGGATTATCCAACACGCTCTGATAAACCTCAGAAAATTTCATGTCATTCCGGCAACTGGTGTTTGAGTAATAAAACACTGTAATACTACCTTTGACTACTAGGTGGCACTATAACTACTTCACAATATTAATATACTGTATACTGTATAAAGCATTCAGAGTTGGACTAGTATCCAATGTAGAAAATTTGGTCAAATTGGACAACATGTGTTCGAGTTATAGCTTTCTGGTGTTTCATGGTGACATATCAAACTTTGCCATGTGGCAACGCCCTTGAGCGTTTGCTGGCTCTGGGCTGTGTGCAAAAATTGGTGAGTTTTTGTAAACGTTGAGAACCCCAATGTCATATACGACCTCTGGCAGGCAGAAATGAAGGACTCTTGAGCGGGCAGAACTCCGGTCTAACTCGGTTTATTTGCAAACACACCAAAATAAAGGCAGCTCAGGGGCTGAAACAAAGGCGAGCCGAGGGAGGCTGAGTTCACAACTAATGATACAGACTTGGAACAGGTTGCCAGAGGGAAAACACAACGTATGACACCACACAGAATGAACACAGAGGAGGACATATATAGGGAGACAGGTAATCAGGGGAACACGGGGCAGCTGGGATAACAATCAGGGGCTAAACAGCAACACATGAGGAGAAGTGGCTAGAGGTGTGGAGGACAGGACGTGTGGGGATGCACAGACAATCACAGACAGAGGCTGCACATGAAATATGACAAAGGACCAGGGGAGACATGAGCATGAACATACAGGATAACAATACAGGAGTAATACAGAGAGAACCGGCATAATGGTGACTGTGAAAGGAGTACAACTATCTGGGTGTCGGGATCAGCAATGGGCTGGACTGGAGAGCCAACACTGATGTTGCGCACAAGAAGAGGATGAGCAGACTCTACTTCCTGAGGAAGCTGAGATCCTTCAACGTGTGCAGCAGGATGCTGGAGCTTTTCTTCCAGACCCTTGTCACCAGCACCATCTTCTTTGCGGCTGTCTGTTGGGGTAGCAGTATCAGAGCCAGTGACACCAACAGACTTGACAAGATAATCAAGACAGCTGGCTCTGTAATTGGTCTCAGGCCTGAGACCTTTGAGACAGTGGTGGAGAGGAGAACACTAAATCCATCATGGACAATCCCGATCACCCCCTCCACCACACACTGGACAGACAGCGGGGCACTTTCTCCAGCAGACTGCCACAGCTTTGCTGTCGAATGGCCAGGTACAGGAAATCTTTCCTGCCACATGCCATTTCACTGTACAATAACTCACTATGATGTTGTATTCTGATCATAACTATGCTGCCATACTGCACCTTACAGTCTAACTGGTACCTCACATTTCACTCTGCTCCGATAGTCCTGCATTGTGCAGTGGGTGTGATTCATGTGTTTATACAAGTCACCATCTATTCAGCTACGATCTACATAGGTTTTTATAGTAGCGTTAGTTTTACTTTCCATGGGTATTCCCTTTGTCTGTCATACGTGTGTTTCTGTCGTTCGGTTGTCTACTGTTATGCTGCTGTTACACTGTAATTTCCCAGTTTGGGATCAATAAAGTACATCTATCTATCTATCTATCTGAAATAATCATAATACTAAAGAGTAGGACACCAAAAATACAGAACATAATTAGGGTCATGATAATAAAAATAAACACAATGATCAAACAAAGGCTGAGGTAGGGCAACACAGAGGAACCATCATGGCTGAGGGTGAGGACATGGAGTGACACAACAGACCGGGGAAACACAGAAGACAATAACAGAGGACCCAGGGGAACACTGAGCGCAAATAATGTGAGTGATCATAATAAACCAAATCAGGGGAAAACACAGAGAACAAAAATGATCATAAGATATGACACTCAAAAAATAATACATATTAATACACTGAACCAAGAGACAAAGTTAAAAAATTCCCACTTCAAACAGCATGAGTTTATACCTTGTTTTACTTCTGACCACAACTTGAGCAACATAGCACCGAATATTCTACAGCCAAACAATTTAAACATGGATGCGTTCCCAAATGTCTACCAGGAAATGTTTGTAGAAAAAAAACTTGTACAATATAATTCTGTAAGACATAGAAAAGAACCGTGACCGACATGCTGTTAGCCAAAGGATTATGCTGTGTGGAAAGAAAGCTATTTGAACCTCACTGTCTAGGTTAGGTTTCTGTAGCAGCGACTTCACAGCAGTTCTCTGTCTAGAAAAAATCCTATTGTCAGGGGATGTGTTTTTAATTTTCAGGACATTATCTAACACAGTGTTGCAGTCACGCTTAAAAAAATTGTGAAAAGACAGCAGAGAGGATTTCCTTTCATCTTAAACTTTAAAGAGCTTTTTAGGGAAGAAAAATCAATTAATAAATTCCTGCTTTTTGAAGGAATATGCAGGTTGTACTGAAAAATGCATCCATTCCAGTGATGTAATTTAATTGTGAGAAGAAATCCTCTCTCCTTTGTGCATTTTAAGGCATTACTTATTAGCGTTATGTAATGCATCCCACAAAAAAAAAACAAAAAAAACCAAACAGATGAACTGGGTAAGCTATTTGTAATCACATCTGACAACTGCAAAAAGGTGCAAGATGATGTGAATGGAAATTATGTAAAGAACGGAGCTGTCATGGAAAGAAAAAGGCTGGTAAACCTGTGAAGCCTTTACATTTAGCAAAATATGAAAAAGACCTGAAGTATTTCAGCGACCTATATAATACCTTGCACAACTGATAATGATAATGAAACAGTCTTGAGCCCTTGTCATAATTTCCGGGGGAATTTTTCAGAGGAAATAGCAACAGTAGCTAATACAGAATGATGAATGACACTCTTATCTCTTCCGGAACACTCCTAAGATAAGAGCTCTCATTGGCTGGTTTTTATATTGTCACTGATGTGGGGTGAATGGAAGAACCTGGTAAAGAAGAAACGAGACTGAAGACAGATGAAATAGTATGCCCTGGAACAGAAGACAAGAGGGTGAGAACAAAAAATGTAGAAGCTAAGTATAGAGACTTAAATGATAGAGGTGGAGAGGGTAGAAGAGGTGAACTCCATCTGCACCTCCACCTCCACATGCCACAACAACCCTCTCCATCTCAGCTGGAGCACCATGGCACATTTCCCGTCACTGGGGGTGGCAGCGGGCCACACACTGCAGTGAATCAATCCAACTGCTGCAACCCCCGCAATCCACACCTTCAGCAGGCTCGTCATGCAACCAGATGCGACGTGTGAACAGGAGAGTAAGAAGTCATGTTCTACGTCCTGTGTCTACCCCAATTTAAAGTTGGGACTTAAAGGTTACATTCAGTGAAAAAACTGTGTTTTTATAGGCTTTAACATTTTGAAATGCATCTACTGATAAGGTGATTATCAGAAAAAAAAAACATCAAAATGCTCACTTCTCTTAAAAAAACACACAGCCTTTATATTGTCTCTGTGCCCAGTAGCTATTTGAACTGTTCCGGGTTTGTTCCTCTTTGTCATAAAAAGGTAAGCCCAGCCTTGATATGTGCCGCTGCTCTATTATTGGCCAGTTTAGCTGTCTGTCTGAAAATGTAGATGGCGATGAGCCCAACCAAGGAGTTAGCTTCAGAGCTAACAGTGATACTAGGGAGTTGTCTCACCAAGCACTTTATATTGTTATTTTCTTTAAATTTCAGTCACCCTATTAAACATCTCTGTTTCCACCTGGTTCACTAATCCACAGTCGATAATATATCTTGTGTCATTCTGTCTTATTTTATTATATTTTCTCCGTGATCCTACATCATTTCTTTCATTAGCTTGGCTAATCGGTTGGCGTTGGTCAGTCTGACCAGTCATATCCTATCGACCACTGAAACCACACATCCCTGTCCACCAGGGATGCCTTATTTCATCCATTCTTTGAGACAAATTTACATTAGTTGGCTCAAGCTCGCTACCCGAGCTCGGAGCTAACATTAGCTGTAGTGACGTACAGTGGGAGGGTGGAGTTAAATTTATAGGAACAGACACTGAAACCAGTCGTTCTGACAAAGGCAGCAAACGATGGTTCACAAGGATGCTGCAATAATTATTACATACTGTAATTAAAGGCAATTTGACCAAAATACGTATGTCATAAACATTTCAATAAGACGTGTGGGAGCTGTCAACATGTGGGAAAAGGGCAGTGAATGGGTCCTTTAAAGATATCTCTGTACTGGAATTATTGAGGTTTCGAAAGAGACAAGTTCACAAGAACAAACACTGTTTATATGATGCTCTACAACTGCAGGTTAAGTTTTAGACTCATATGAAAGGTGCCAGTTTTTTTTTAAAAAAAAAGTGATTAGAATTATACAGTATATGTAGCTAATGATAAAACTTAATCAGTCACATATCACATACTGTAGGTCATCAGTCACACATAACTGTCAATAAAGATTTTATGCAAGCACTACATCATAATTTTGCCAAAATGAGGCTTATCTATCTAGCTGAATGGGGAAGAACCAACCTAGCTAGCCTTAATCACAGATGGCACTGCCACTTATAGTCCTCCGTCTAGAAAAAAAAAACTGGCTGATTAGATTCATCGCATCCCACCAAAACCTGCCTCCAAGCTACTGCGACCAACGCGCCCAATCCCCAATTCCCCTCTTTCCCTCCTTATGCGTTTGCAAATTGATAACAGAACCACAGACCCCACAGGGTCCATAATTCAATATTGGGATCTAACGGTCTCTGATCAGATATGATGGACTGTAATCCTCTCTGCACTCTGCACTGCTGTATCCTGGGGCCCCTTTAACTGTCGTCCGTGTACATTCACTGCATATACATGAATGAATGAATAAATGAACGAACGAACGAATGAATAAATGATGTAGGAATTATTGCTACTATTGTCAAAATTATTGGTGTTTGGCAGCATGTGAATGAGATTGCTCTGCTTATTTCTTGCAGCTTAAAAAGAAGAAAAATGGAGGACTCATTCTCAGAGACAATAACAATCTTGTTGTTTACTTTCGATTAGCATTTTTTTTTTCCTTCAGCTGAAAAACACCTTTATTTCTCTGTGGAAACATTTAGTAACAATTAACTCTGTGGGAACGATATTGCTATATTTAATAAAGGGGACTAACAAAAACAAGCTGTATGTGAATCTTTAAGTTTCATGGGTTTATCGAGGAAATTCTACAAAGAAATGTCACCTGTGACTACTGCTGAGTCTGAAAAGCAGCAGCCATTAAGGAGGAAATATCATACAGCCATATGCTATACCATGTTTATGCCGTTAGACCACTGAGCAGAGGACAGCTCAAGTGGTTATAAAAGGGAAGCCTCATCAATTATGCACACCTCCGGCAACACACATTCCCTGTGTTTCTTCTTCCCATATACAGTATTAATATTTCACCCCACCCACCTCTTCTTTTCTCTGCCATCTCTCGGTGGACATCTTGTCTTCACATATCATACAGTGACATTTAGAAGCCCCAAGATGGCCTCAGTCAAGTACAGCTCTTAAAAGTTCCCTTCGGATAAACTTCAAACTATAGTAATCGCCATGAATGTGAAAACAGCAATCAGAATAAGGGATACAGAAGTAGGAAGGCATTAAACCTCAACAGTGGCAAAGCCTGAGAGAACTTCAGCTAAATTTTAAGTTTGAGTTTTTCTGTTTATACTCTCCTACAGAAAATGAGACTGGGTATGTTCTTGTTTTTGGTATCTTTAAGAACTTAAGAGGGGGAAAAAAAAATCTCTGAGGGAGACTGAAGTCAGTGACATTTGCTATACAGCTCTGGTCAAATTCCTTCAGAGAGCCTCCAGTCCGCAGGCTTTTAGCGACCCTAGCATGTTTGTATGCCTTAAAGGAGGTGAGGGTCAGAACCGGGGCACCGGCTGGGGTGAGCCAAGTGAACTGTGGGATGAGTGACATTTACAAACCAAGAGGGGATAATCTTGCCTACGATTTCAAGACAAGGGCCAAAATTTCCTTATGTGAAGATGGACAGTAATGCGACAAAGTTTTGCAGCATTTTTAAAAAATTATAATATAATGATAATATTCTTCTTCTTTTGTTAGTCCCGCATAGCTGCAGGGTCCACGTGTTATCATTGAATTTGGAAGAGATTTTACACCAGATTCCCTTTCTGACACACCCCTCCCCATTTGCCCGGGCATGGGACTGGCACTAGGAGTACACTGGCTTGTGCCCCCCCGGGCTGGGTAACCAACTTTCCTTTCCTCATTCTATCATACTGAGCACCAAGCTAGAAAGTATAATTTTAATCTGATCTTTGGTATGATCCAGCTGGGGCGTGACCCCACAACCTCCTGGCTGTGGAGTGGATGCTCTACCACTAGGCCACCACTCTGGTCTGAATGTAATAATAATATGAAAATATGAAAATACACTAGAGGAAGATATGTAAACCATTATGATTAGAAGTGTACATCACAGTACAACTTGAGTAAAAGCCATATAGTATTTCTTCTAACCCTGTCATGCACCGCAGTCCACTTGGAGCACTCAAGAAGAGGACCCAAACGCAGGCAAGATTCAGGTGAGCAAAAACAACTAACTAAAAAAAACAGTTTTTGCTACTAAAGCAGCAATATGTGGAGCCAGGAGACACAAGGGAATAATCCAGGGGCCCAGAGGAAAGACACATGAACATCCAGTGATACCACAACGAGGGGAAAGCCACGACTGAAAACAATCAGGGGAATTGACGACAGGCGAGAACACACAGGTGAAGGGAGTCACTGACGCCAACAAGCGAGAGAGGCATGTAGGGAGGAGCACACAGACAAGGGACAATAACTCAGAAGGAATGGAAGCAGTCACTGTCAAATAGGGCCTAGGGGGCAAAACAGAAAAAAGGTATAACTGGGAGGCATATGAAAAACATTAAGCCAACATACAACTATGGGGAATTATCTGAAATTTAACTTAAAAGTGTTTAATTTCTGGGAAAACATGGAATCAAAACCAAGGACTAACAGGAAGTGCACCTCAAAATAAAACAGGATATCACGTTAAAGGTGACTAGACAGTATTTAAAAAAAACAACAAATAAGTCATATATATTGGTGAAAAAAATACTTATTTATATTGTTTAGAAATAATCATAATAATTACACCTGAGCAGTTGGATGATGAGACTGCAATAATAATAATAATAATGGTTTGCATTTATATAGCGCCTTTCAAGAAACCCAAAGTACTTTACAATGAAAGTCCATTATTCATTCACTCCACACACAGACAATGGTAGTGGTAAGCTACCTCTGTAGCCACAGCTGCCCTAGGGCAGACTGACGGAAACGTGGCTGCCAATCCGCGCCAACGGCACCTCTGACCACTACTGAACATTTATGCACATTCATTCCCAGTGTCATGGACACTGGAGGCAAGGTGGGTAAAGTGTCTTGCCCAGGAACACAACGGCAGGATGGCTGGAGAGAGCAGGATTCAAACTGCCAACGCTCGCTCTACCTCCTGAGCCACTGCCACCCAATGGCCAGTAACATAGATGTATATAAACACTAGATAGGGCATGGCTAGCATTTTCATGGCAAAAGGAGGCACCATATTCTACAGGTAATTATAATGTTTGACAGCACCTGCAGCATTGTGATAACAGGATACACAAACAATTGTTCGTTGTATTTACTGTAATCATATAAGTATGTATTGTAGGTATGTATTTTTTTATATAACTTTTATTTATACAGGGTAGTTCCATTGAGAAGCAACCTCTCTTTTTCAAGGACACCCTGTTCATACTCACACAGCTACACATTCACACCTGGAAGCTGCCCAGTACAACCACAGACTGACGTGTGGCTGCTGAGCAGCTCCACTGGAGCAGTTGGGGTTAAGGGCCTTGCTTAAGGGCACCACAGTGTGGTTAAGGAGGATGAGGCAAACACTGCTTTGTCATCTGTCCCACCCAGATCTAACCCTGCCGATCCAGGGATCAAGTCCACGACCCTCCGCTCACCAGTCCATATACCCCTAACCATTAGGCCACCACTGCTTAACTGTATGTACCACTGTATGTACAATTATGCATTGTAATCATATAAGTAAGCTATGTAGATAGAACATGACTAGCCTGGCAGCTAAGCATGTCCTATCTAGTGTTTATTTACACAAACACACACACACACACACACACACATGTATGGCCGGTAAGGATGGCACAGCCGGTCACAGCCAATAGCATAACTGGGTTGATGTTACATGTCTCTACCAATCAGCTGGGGCAAGATTAAGTGCGACACCTGCTGGCCAGAGGTCAGAATCATGTCTCTATCAGAAGAAACAAAAACACAACTGGAAATACTTTCAAAATAGAACTGAAACTAAACAAGACTCATAACATCAACAAGTCCAAGAAAACAGAAACTTAACTCAGACAGATGAGGCATGAATATAATTCATGCATATTATTCCTGCCCCCACAACAAAATTAAAATTGGACAGCAAGAGTCCTTTTTTTTTCCTTTTTTACATGTTCACACCAAAATATCAATCAAAATATAATTGCATATTAATGATTTCTATCTAATATTGATAGTTTAAATTTGAAAACGGGTGTATTCATTGTGAAGGGGCACCCAGAGAACCCATTAGAGCCACCCCTCCAGTGGAGAAACAAAATAGTTTTTAAAAAGAAAAGAAGACGATGACTGGCTATGTTGAAATTTGCTCATAACGGTTTTGCTGTTATAAAGAATAAAGCAAAGTAATCTCTGACTGGGGTGCTGATGCTCCTATAATAAGGGAGAGCTTTGTATATTTTCTCCCTTTTCTCCATCTTCTCCATATCTGTGCGTACGTAGGTAAGCAGCGACACGGAGGCAGACAGTTGTGCACACGTGCTTGTTTGTGCCGGGAAAACTTCGACGGTGAATGTGGTGAGTTTGTGTGTCTGAGCTGATTGTTGCAGGTTGGACAAAATTACCCTCAGACTGCCTGCTCTGACCAGTGGTTATGGGTGTTTTACACACAGATGTCATGTTGTTATTTACTAATACTGGCATTCTAATTCAAGCAGAGAATCTGGAACGGCAGTTAGAAGTGCAATAGATTGGTGTTGCTCCCCTGTATGTTCTGTGTTTTGGTAATTATTGGCAAGGTGATCAGGGCGGTTTATTTGTCTGTTTGTTAGCAAGATTATGCAAAAACTACTAGACGGCTTTTGATGAAATTTTCACGACAGGTGGCCCTTGGGCTGCAGGTGAACCCAGCAGATTTTGGTGGTGATCCAATAATGCATACATCCACCAAGGCCCTTGTTTTTTCATGTGTGCAGAATTACTGTATGTACAACTACTGGGTGGATTTTGATGACATTTCCACCAGAGGGTGGCCCTTGGGCTACAGAAGAACCCAATACATTTTGGAGGTGATCCGAGAGTGCAAACCTCTGCCAAGGCCCCATCTCACAATGTTAAAGAAAGTGAAACAGTGATCCCCAATCTGCAGCCTTACCTGGATCACCTCCAAAATCTAATGGGTAAAAATCTAATAGACCAAGGGCCACCTCCTTCATCAGTGTACATCCTCGATCGTACAGGATTACATTTTTGTGTAATCCTGCTCACAGACAGACAGACAGACAGACCTTGGTGGAGGTATGTGCTCTCTGATTGCTCTCTAGTTGATTTTTACTGTCAAAGAATCACATAATTGATGTTGTCCCTTTTTCCCTTCTGAGACACATCTTTAAATGCACGATGCTGTCAACCTGTGACAAAACAATTAACAGCAACAAATTATTTTTGGTTCATGCTAAAGTTTGGTCAAATCAGCAGCTGTACAAGTAACGAGTCTCAGTAATGTCACTCACAGCTCAGAGTGATTTTCCCTCTACCCCTTTTGGTCAGACGCTTAGATAATCTGGCCCAGACCAATGTTTTCTTTGACCACATTGTTATACGTTGACAAATAAGAACATCGCCTCTTTGTCTGTCATTCTTTCTTCAAAACTATGTAATTTTTAAAATGCGGATTAATTTCCAGGTTAAAAAAGAACTATTTTACAGTATGTGTTTTGTTTTGTTTTGTTTTGTTTTTTACTTCTTATACCTGAAATGTCTTCTTTATTTAGCCATGCCCAAACAACACAAGGATGATATTTTATAGACACCGGCAGAACTATACGTATGTATAAGATGATAAACAAATAACTTCTGCTGATTTACACTGCCTGATAATTCAGTTCAGCACAGGACGCATCATACTGGCATTGTGGTGACAGGACTGAAATGAAATATGGGTAAAATTCAAATATGGATAATTCCTCGAGACTAATCTGCATAAAAATGAGAGATAATAATAGAACAGGCTGAATGGTGGTCTGAGATAAGTAAAACGTCTGGCCGAGGCTCATTCACTCAGCTGTGATGTCTGTATGCCTTTAACTTCTAACTGGATCCTTGTTCCTCAAGCATGTCCTTATGTTTTTGACAGTCTTTGCCCCAGTAATTTCATTTTTGTATCTAACACACCCCGTTTCTGTCCTTCTTCTCCTTTTCATTCTTACCCCTCTTCTGTCTCTGGCTGTCTCTCTTTCTCTGTCACTCTCGCTCCCAGTCATCCTTACTCGAGGCGCTCTCCCTCCCTCTTCCTTATTGATTCTTTGAGGTTCAGTGAATAGAGCAGAGCACCAGCGATGGAAAGGGCATGGGATTAATTCCCGCAAAATTTCAAACATTCACTGGGCTCTCACTCGAGGATAATTTGTCCGCAGGCTTTCCCGGCTGAACATACTGATGTATTCTGCTTTGTTATTGGTGCCCATCAGTGTCAAGTGTCTCTGCAAGCTAGAAGTTCAGGACAGGCACTGTAGAATGCTGGATCTTCAAATGACTGTCATATGCAAAGTACATTCACACATTTATTACAATGGTGAATATCAATAATGCCAACAAGAATAACAGATAATATATTTAAATGATCTGTTTAATTAATTAGGAAAAGAAAAAAAAGCACTTTATTTTATGAAATAGTTCTTCTTTCGGCTGCTCCCTTTAGGAGTCGCCACAGCGGATCATCTTCCTCCATCTCACCCTATCCCTGCATCTTCCTCTGCAACACCAACCCTCTCCATATCCTCCTACTCTACATCCACGAGTCTTCTGTGTGGTCTTCCCCTTTTCCTCCTGCCTGGCAGCTCCATCTTCAACATCCTTTGTCCAATATATCCACTCTCCCTCCTCTGCATATGTCCAAACCATCTCAGCCTTGCCTCTCTTACTTTGTCTCCAAACTGCTAAATCTGAGCTGTCCTTCTGATATACTCAATTCTAATCTTATCCCTCCTAGTCACTCCCAATGAATATCTTAAAATCTTCAACTCTGCTACCACCAGCACCATCTCCTGTACTTCTGTCAGCGCCACTGTCTGCAAACCATACATCATAACAGTTCTCACTACCGTCTTGTAAATCTTCCCTTTCACTCTTGCTGCTACCCTTCTGTCACAAATCACCCCTGACACTCGTCTCCACCCGTTCCACCCTGCTTGCACCTTCTTCCTCACCTCTCTTGTGCATTTTCCATTGCTTTGGATGGTTGATCCCAATGTAATCCCACCCTCACCTTGAATTCAACCGTCACTCCTACAGCACACTTCACCACCGTCTCACTGTCCTCATACATGTCTTGCACCACCCTCACATACTTCTCTTCCACTCCTCACTTTCTCATACAGTACCACACTTCCTCTCTTGACACCCTGTCACACGCTTTCTCGAGATCCACAAAGACACAGTACAACTCCTCCTGACCTTCTCTATACTTCTCCATCAGCATTCTTAGAGCAAACATTGCATCTGTAGTACTCTTTCTTAGCATGAAACTGTATTGCTGCTCACTCATTGTCACCTCTCCTCTTAACCTAGCTTCAACAACTCTTTCCCATATCTTCATAGTGTAGCTGATCAACTTTATGCCTCTATAGTTACTACAGCTCTGAGCATCACCTTTGTTCTTGAAAATTGGTACCAAAACACTTCATCTCCACTCCGCAGGCATCCTCTCACTCTCCAAGATTGTGTTAAACAATCTGGTTAAAAAGTCCACTGCCATCTCTCCTAAATATCTCCATACATCGACTGATATGTCATCTGGACCAACCACCTTTCCATTCCTCTTCCTCTTCAAAGCTGCCCTCACTTCTGCCTTGCTAATCATCGGGACTTCCTTGTTCACTATCTTTTCTTCATCCATCCTTCTCTCGGTCTCATTTTCTTTAATCATCAGCTCTTCAAAGTACTCCTTCCACTTTCTCAACACACACTCATCATTTGTTAGTACATTACCATTTCTGTCTTTAATCAACCTAACCTGCTGCACATCTTTTCCAGCTCGATCTCTCTGTCTAGCCAATCAATACAACTCCTTTTCTCCTTCCTTAGTGTCCAGCCTCTCATAATTCACTATATGCCTTTTGCTTTGCTTTTTCCACCTCTCTCTTGCCATGTGCCTAGATTCCAAACACTCCTGTCTACTTTCTTCATCTCCCTGACTATCCCACTTTTTCTTTGCCAACTTCTTCCTTTGAAAACTTTCCTGTACCTCCCCATTCCACCACCAAGTCTCCTTGTCTTCCTTCCTCTGTCCACTGGATACACCACATACCTCTCTACCCGTTTCCCTCAATACTTTTCCTGTACTTTCCAGGTCATCTGGTAATTCTTCCCTACCACCCAGAGCCTGTATCAACTCCTTCCTGAACTCTGTATGACCTTCTTCTTTCTGTAACTTCCCCCACTTAGTATTTGGCTCTCCCTTCACTGTTTTCCTCTTCTTGCTTTCCAAAGTCATCCTACAGACTACCACCCGATGCTGTCTAACTACAGTCTCCCCTGCCACCACCTTGCAGTCTCCCATCTCTTTCAGATTTCTCCTTCTGCATAAGATGTAGTCCACCTGTTTACACCTTCCTCCACTCTTGTAAGTCACCCTATGTTCCTCTCTCTTCTTCAAGTACTGTATGTGCTCACCACAGCCATTTCCATCCTTTTAGCAAAATCCACAACCATCTGTCCTTCTACATTTCTCTCCTTAAGACCATACTTACCCAGACCCTCCTCATCACCTCTGTTCCCTTCACCTACATGCCCATTAAAATCTGCTCCAATCACCACTCTCTTCCCCCTGGGAACACTTTCTACCACTTCATCCAACTTACTCTAGAATTCCTCTTTCTCTTCTACCTGACATCCAACTTGAGGGGCATACACACTGACAACAATCACACCTTTGACTTCTAACTTCAAACTCATGATCCTGTCTGACTCCCTCTTTACCTCCTGAACACTCTTCACATACTCTTCCATCAAGATTATTCCTACTCCATTTCTCTTCCTATCAACACCATGGTAGAACAGTTTAAATCCACCTCCAGTGCTCTTAGTCTTGCTTCCCTTCCATCTGGTTTCTTGAACACACAGTACATCTACCTTTCTTCTCTCCATCATATCAGCCAACTCTCTGCCTTTACCAGTCATAGTGCCTACATTTAACATCCCTACTTTCACCTCCACACTTTATTTCATGAAATAGTTAGTTTATTAAAATAATATAAACTCAAGATAAAGTCACAGGTGGATCTCAATAAATTAGAATGTCATCAAAAAGTTGATTTATTTGGAGAGTTTGCTGGCCAAACAAGCACCGTGATAACATGGTCATTAAACTAGGTATTGGTACTTTAGGCAGTGTGGGCAGGTGCCATGTCCTGCTGGAAAATGAAATCAGCATCTCCATAAAGCTAGTCAGCAGAGGGAAGCATGGAGTGCTCTAAAATTTCCTGGTAGATAGCTGTGCTGACTTTGGACTTGATAACACACAGTGGACCAACACCAGCAGATGACATGTCTCCCCAAAACAGGTGCCAAGTTCTGTCCTTTGGAAATCAAGATCCCGGAGTCTGGAGGAAGAGTGGAGAGGCACAGAATCCAAGTTGCTTGATTCCAGTGTGAAGTTTCCACAGTCAGTGATGATTTGGGGAGCCATGTCATCTGCTTGTGTTTGTCCACTGTTTTATTAAGTCCAAAGTCAGTGCAGTCATCTACCAGGAAATTTTAGAGTGCTTCCCTCTGCTGATAAGCTTTAGGGAGATGCTGATTTCATTTTCCAGTAGGACTTGCCACCTACCCACACTGCAGAAAGTAATAATACCTGGTTTGATGACGATGGTATCACTGTGCTTGACTGGCCAGCAAACTCTCCTGACCAAAAAACCCAAAGAGAATCTATGGAGTATTGTCAAGAAGAGGATGAGAGACACCAGACCCAACAATGAAGATAAGCTGAAGGTCACTATCAAAGCAACCTGGGTCTTCATAACACCTCAGCAGTACCACAGTCCGATAGCCTTCATGTTACACGGCATTGATGAAGTGATTCATGCAAAAGGAGCCCCTACCAAGTATTGAGTGTGTACATGGATATATTTTTCAGTCAGCCACCATTTCTATTAAAAATATTTTTTTTAAATCATTTTATGTAACATTCTAATTTTTTGAGAAACTGAATTTGGGGTTTTCATGAGCTGTTAGCCGTAATCATCAAAGTTAAAAAGAATTAAACACTTGAAATATAGGAACCCTATTTCATTGTTTATGGGAATGTAGATTAATAAGAATGTTTTGGGAGGAGGTGAGGGTAACAATTGAAAAAATAATCTCAAAACAAATCATATTGAATCCTAAACTGTTTTTGTTGGGTCTGTACCCAGAAAAGCATAATTTCAATAAAAGTGAAAGAACATTCATAGACCTCAGTTTGCTTAATGCCAAAAAATGTATTGCACTATTATGGAAAAAGACTCATAGACCAGATGTGACTCAGTGGTTAAGACAGATGTTAACAAACCTTCCATTAGAAAGAATAACATATATACTGAAATCAAAGGAAATTGTGTTTGAGAATATATGGAGACCTTTTATTGATTATGTAAAAAATTTAAACATAACTCTTGAAGAAGAAGGTGAATGATGTGTGTGGACCTTGTAAATTCCAAACTGGTGAACATAATATGTATACTAATGTATTGGATTGTCTAGACTAAACAGAGGAGCATTGTTGAAGACTTGATTTTGTTGGTGGTTGTTGGTGTTTTTAGGGTATTTTTTTTTTTTTTGTAGTACTTTAGTGTTAGTGTTTGATTGTTTGTATCATGTTTGTTAAAAAAAAAAAAAAGGTTCAATAAAGATATTGTGGAAAAAAAAACACTTGAAATATACAGCCGCGGACAAAATTGTTGGTACCCCTCTGTTAATGAAAGAAAAACCCACAATGGTCACAGAAATAATTTGAATCTGACAAAAGTGGTAATAAATAAAAATTCTATGAAAATTAACCAATGAAAATCAGACAATGCTTTTGAATTGTGGTTCAACAGAATTACTTTAAATAACAAACTTATGAAACAGGCCTGGACAAAAATGATGGTACCACTAGAAAAGATTGAAAATAATGTGACCATAGGGACATGTTCAACTAAGATGTGTCCTCTAATTAAACATCACAGGTGTCTACAAACTTGTAATCAGTCAGTTGGCCTATTTAAAGGGTGACAAGTAGTCACTGTGCTGTTTGGTGACATGGTGTATACCACGCTACACATGGACCAGAGGAAGCAAAGGTGAGAGTTGTCTCAGGAGATTAGAAAGAAAATTACAGACAAGCATGTTAAAGGTAAAGGCAAATAAGACCACCTCCAAGCAGCTTGATGTTACTGTGACTACAGTTGCACATATTATTCAGAAATTTAAGATCCACGGGACTGTAGCCAACCTCCCTGGACATGGCTGCAGGAGGAGACGGATAATACGAACGGTAACAAAAAAGCCCAGAACAACCTCTAAACACATTCACGGTGAACTCCAAGGCCAAGGTACATCAATGTCAGATCGCACCATCTGTCGTTGTTTGAGTCAAAGTGGACTTCATGGCAGACGACCAAGGAGGACACCACTGTTGAAAACAAATCATAAAAAAGCCAGACTGGAATTTGCCAAACTGCATGTTGACAAGCCACAAAGCTTCTGGGAGAATGTCCTATGGACAGACGAGACAAAACTGGAACTTTTTGGCAAGGCACATCAGCTCTATGTTCACAGACACAAAAATGAAGCATACCAAGAAAAGAACACTGTCCCTACTGTGAAACATGGAGGAGGTTCTGTTATGTTCTGGGGCTGCTTTGCTGCATCTGGCACAGGGTGTCTTGAATCTGTGCAGGGTACAATGAAATCTCAAGACTATCAAGGTATTCTAGAGAGAAATGTGCTGCCCAGTGTCAGACAGCTTGGTCTCAGTCACAGGTCATGGGTCTTGAAACAGGATAATGACCCAAAACACACAGCTAAAGACACCCAAGAATGGCTAAGAGCGAAACATTGGACTATTCTAAAGTGGCCTTCTATGAGCCCTGATCTAAATCCTATTGAACATCTGTGGAAGGAGCTGAAACATGCAGTCTGGAGAAGGCACCCTTTAAACCTGAGAAAACTGGAGCAGTTTGCTCATGAGGAGTGGGCCAAAATACCTGCTGAGAGGTGCAGAAGTCTCACTGACAGTTACAGAAATTGTTTGATTGCAGTGATTGCCTCAAAAGGTTGTGCAACAAAATATTAAGTTAAGGGTACCATCATTTTTGTCCAGGCCTGTTTCATGAGTTTGTTTTTTAAAATAATTCTGTTGAACCACAATTCAAAAGCAATGTCTGATTTTCACTGGTTAATTTTCATAGAATTTTTATTTATTACCACTTTTGTCAGATTCAAGTTATTTCTGTGACCATTGTGGGTTTTTCTTTCATTAACAGAGGAGTACCAACAATTTTGTCAATGTGTGTATCACTCTGTGTGTAATGAATCTATATGAGTTTCATTTTTTTTTTTTTATTGATTTACTGAAATGAATCAACTTTTTGAAGACATTCTAATTTATTGACATGCACCTGCATCAGAATGACACGATTATATTTTGTCCAGGGGATTTAATTCACCATGTCACTAAGAGGACTCAGACATTAGATCGTTTTGTGTTTCTTTAGCATATGAATTTGTTGAAACAAAAATTTAAAAAATACAGTTTTATTGCTGTTTCACCTCATATGAAGCATTAATTCTTTAAATAATACTGTATGTAAATAACACTGGTCAGCACCAAATTTATTGTCTAAGTTTTTTTTAGCAGATTTAGGACAATTTTGATGTGCAGAATCCCAAAATCACATTGGTTTTGCTCAGTCAGGTCAACTTTTTGAATTATGGCCACATGTTGTTTTATACATTTTTGTTTACATGTACGGGTGTTTTCGCTTTATATGATGCAAAATTCTTTTTATGTCTTGAAATTCTCTGAATATTGAACAATGATGACGTAACACTCAATTTACATGTACAGTACTTACCTTTATATAAAGGTAAGTACATGCACAGTACTAAGTAAGTACAAGTTTTTACTTAGCACCTGATTGAGAGAAACGGATGTCATTTTCGGATTCAGCGGTGATCACTGCTACCTCTTTGATACTGTATGTGGCACTACAAAACTCTCCAGATTACTGGGGTACCTTAGCTGATGTTTTTGCAACTCTGTAGTATGTCGAAGAACATGGTTTGGTTTGTTCCTGCAGAGTGCTGAGAGCAATGATCTCTTTCGTACACCTTTACATTACTACAAACATCTGACTTTTTTTTATGAAGTTAAGATTTAATTTCATTTATTAGAAAAGTATGTTTTCAAACTGAGCAGCAATCCACTCTTATAAAAATCAGTGCATAACAATTTAGTCAAGTGCATCTTCAGTAACATAATTTTCACAGAATCGTACTTTGCAGAGTACTTTTATTAGAGGATATAGGATTTTATATTTGGACTACCTGACACCATCAATATTAAGAGGCTTTTCCACATAAAATTTGAACTTTCTTCCAAAATTTGAGATTTTTTTGGCATAAATTTTCTAGCTTTGTAATATATTTGCCTTTTTTACCATTTCAGATCAAATTTAAGCCTCTTTCCATATAAATATGTGACTTTTTCTTCATAAAAGTATAATGTATTGTGATTTTTTTAATTAGGAATTTTGCGATTTTTTTATTCATGCAAACTTGCAACAGTTTTTCTCAAAAGACTGCAACTTTTCCCCTAAATTAATCAAATTTCTGCCATAAATCGTCTGCTTTTCTCATAAAAGTGATCTATTCTCCTTTGTAAATTTGTTATGTGTTTTCAGGGGAATTTGCAGATTTTTCACATGCATTTGTAACATTTTTCCAGTAAATTTGCACCCCCCAAAAAAAGTTTGACTATTTCTTACACATTTGTTATTGTGAGAATTTCTGGCACACATTTCCAGCATTTCTTATAAATTTGTTATTTTTCTAGTAATTTTTCCCCCCACAAATCTGTGTCCCCTTTTTGCTGAAAGTTTTGGATTTTTTGTCAAGGCCGTAAGGAGGCTATGGGTGAAAGAGCCAAATGTGGCTCCAGAGCTGCAGGTTGCAGACCCCTGTATTAGAGGTTCCATGTGGATAGTTTATATTTCACGTTCCTCAAACTCACACACTGAAGTGAAAAAAATCTCAGAATGGGAAGAGTAATGCCTCAAATTTATTTAAAAAAATCCTATTTTACTAATAAAAATCTGCAAATGTACATAAAAAAAATTTGCAATTTTAGGAGTAAGATGTATCAAGTTTGCATTAAAGTCACAAATTTATCACAAAGTTGCAAATTTATAAGAAAAAAATAGAAAAAGTTAAATTCATGAGAAAAATATAAATTAAAAAAAATCACAAATGTACAAGAAATTTTTCACAAACCAATGTGCAAAATCGTATATATGTAGTTGTCAGAAATTTTTATGTGTAAAATGTCCCAAATTTATAAGAAAAAGTGGTAAATTTGATAAAGAAATAAAAGACAAATTATTGAGAAAAAATGCTAATGTATTAGAAGCGTCAAATTCTTGTGAAATTTCTCACATCCATCCAGTTTTTACTTGAGTTTAGATCAAAATTATATACTTTCATACTCTTGCTCAAGTAACATTTTTGCTGAATACTTTTACTGATACCTGAGTAATTAATAATTTAATGCTACTTTTACTTGAGCACAGTTTTTGGATACTCTACCCGCAGCTGTCTAACACTGAATAATGAAGGTATGCAAGTCATATGCCGAGAGCACAAACAGCTAAAATGTCACTCCACTTTGGGCCTAAAACGATGAAAGCCGGGGCATATAAGCTCTCCTTCCAGATGGGAAGCTGTCTGTAAATCAGCGCAGCTGCACACACAGCGCAGAGGCAGCGCTGCTCGGGCCAGCCTCAGCGAACAAGCAGAGCATGTCTCAGGAGAGACAAAGGGGCCTCAGAGGGAGCCTGGCAAATCTGAGCCTGACCTCCCTGGAGAGAGCAAGAGAGGCAAACTGGATTTATATCTTTGTTTTTAATCCCCCTTACACGCTCCACTGGTCCTACAGTAATACTTTGTGCAGGCTTCGTGTATTGTCAGTGAAAAACAAAAAAAAATAAAAAAAAATATGAGACTCGCATGCCAGACAAAAAGCTTATATTTCTGCTCTCCCCTCTGTGACATCATAGAAAGCAGTCATCTGCAGGGCTGTACTGTCTTTCCATATCTGCCGTGATATATGAGGAAAAAAAATCATCTGTTGCACTGACACAGTAACAAACTGCATTTGACTTTGCAACTGCTGCAGGAAGCTGGACTTTTGCTCGGTCCAAAAAACCCATTATGTTTCGGTCCCTTCATTCAATTTGACGCCGACATCCTGTAAAGCTTTTACATTTGAAGCATCCATCTGTCTGATGCTATTTTGAGGTGCATTAGCGACTGCTGGAGAACAAAATCTGCTGAATTTGAATCATTGTTAAAAACAAGGAAGTGATAACAGCCAAAACAAGAAAAAACAAAGACTTCTGAGCAAGTTGTTCTAAGACACAGGACTAACTAACATTTAATTCCCTCAAGTGCCAGCGGAGACAGCTGTCAAATTAAATCCATAGGGATCAGGGGCAAGAACAACACAAAACCATGTTTTTCTCCTTTTTTTTTTTTTTTGCATTCCTTCAGTGCACAGCTGTTTTCTTTCAGTGGCTCTAGTTTCAGCTTGATGATTTCAAGCAGCCTTGAGAGCTGTGCCGGTTTCCTCACACTCTGGCTCTCACACACTTTTGAGGATGCTCCCAAAATGTAAAGGCGGCGACACATGAATGTAGCATTCTCCACATATAAAGGCGCTCACTGACTTGGTTGTTTCCCCAACTGAGGAAGCAGCCATTGATTCCAATAAAGAGCAGCAGAGACCTTTGAATCGCTCGACGAAAATCTGAATGTGGCTGGTGATTCACAAGTCTTGAATCCGGCTAGTGAGATGTGCATGGAATTACAAGCACTCCACCAAGGAAAGCTCTTAAAAAATGAGAAGCGAGTAGAAGGGGTTGAAAGCCAATACAGAGTCCCACGGTTTCCCAACAGACGTTCATTGTGCGCCGCTCCATTTGCCTGTTAAGCACCCCGCTCGTATGTGGCGTGTGGAGTCAGATCTAACGGCCTCACACGACGAAACCCTGATGACAGATTCACATGTATAGACGCACACACGCACGCTGCCCGCTTGTCTTTGTGCCACTGCTCATGAATATGAGCTGAGGCGCTAAAGTAAAAGGAGGGCAGGGAGCACAAAAGCGCAGCAAAAAATAGACGGTGGAACACAATGGCACAGAGAGCAGACACAATAACCACTGGGATAGAGGGAGAGGAGAGGAGAGAGGGGAGGAAAGAAGACAAAAGGAAGAGGTAAAATATGTCATTATCCCCAGTGGACAGAGTCTGTCCGTCTTCCAGGACTCAAACATGCATGTGGATCTTCGCCATGAAGTACCACTAACAGCAATGAGGGGATATAGAGAAAATATACTGTCACCTCCTCTATTACTGGAGATTACCCAGCATCCAATATGGATTAATACACATCTTACATTATGAAATCACTTCTTCCTCCCATCTGGATGGCCAAAGTGGTTCACAGATCCTGCTACCTACCCATTCACGCACGGATGGCGGTGGAGCTGCCCTGCAGGGCGCTGGCCTGACCCACCAGGAGCAAGCCGGGGTTCAGTCTCTTGCTCAAGGACACTTCGACACGCAGACTGCAGAGAAAGTGGGAATTGAACCACTGACCCTCGGATAAGAGGCTGACCACACCACACCACGCCTGCGCCACAGCCGCTACAGTCGAAAGTCAAAAGGCCCAAGTCAGTATTAACGCTTAAAAACCTGTGTGGAAAGGCCCATAAATGCACACATCTGTGCTGGAAAAGGGCAGGAGAGAAACTGTACTCAAAAACTGTTAAACTTGTAAACAAGCTAAATCAGCTATTTTTTATATATATTTTATGCTTTACATATTGCTAATCTATTTTCATTCATTCATTCATTTTTTTTTTCTGTCGGATCATAAAAAGACAAAAACAAAAGAAAAACAACATATTTCGGACAGAAAGGGTGTAGGCAGAAGCAACAGCTGATATGTGCCCACCCCTCATACATATCCAATAACAGTAAGACAATAGTTTGTTTGGTTTTTTACATTTGTTTTTGGAAAAGAAATATTCCTCTTAATTCATAATTGGTATTTGTACTCTGAAACAAATCCTGGATACCTGGAGGTAGCTGGTTAGTTTTTACTTTATACATAACCTGAATTATTTCAAAATCTCTTAAATTCTAAAATTTTAATGTTTTCAACAGAATGAATAATGGAGTGGTGGAATCACAGTAATTTGCTCTGTACACAATTCTTATTGCTTTCTTTTGTGATATAAATATTGGATTACTAATTGTTCCCTCCACCAAGGAGGTTTGTGCCAGCGTTGCTCTGTTGGTTTGTCTGTCTGTTAGCAACATAACTCAAAAGTTATAAACTGACTTTGATTAACTTTTCAGAAAAGGTGTGTAATGGTACGGGGAACAGATGATTACATTTTGGTGGTGATCTGAGAGTGCATACCTCCACCAAGGGCTTTGTTTGTATTTGTGCAGCAGAATTACACAAAAACTTCTGGATGGATTTGGGTGAAATTTTCAACAGAGGTGGTCCTTGGGCTACAGAGGAATCCATTACATTTTGGTGATGATCCAAGAACGCATACCTCTGCCAAGGCTCTTATCTTCTCACAGTGTGTTAGCAACAATACTCCCAAACTAACGAACAGTCATTGATGCAATTTTCACCAGACGTGGCTCTAGGCCTACACACGAACCCATTACATTTTGGAGGTGATCCATGAGGGATGGAAGGAGCCTTGGTGGAGGTATGCACTCTCTGAGTGCCTTTCTAGTTTTGTATGCATTCCCCCATACCTCCACACCGTAGGACATGTATGGAACTATGAGAGAGCAGTACAGAATGAAAAGAGAAACCAGAGTTAAAACTTCTTTGGCTTTGTGAAATAATGTGACTTTTTGTTGTAACGTGTTTTAAGTGGGGTTTCCAACTTCATTTATAGTCTAAAATATACACCTAAAAATTTTGTTTAAAAAACATTTTCAATTTCAATATCCTTTATCCTGAGTTTCTTATTAGAATTTATTGGTCTCTTCCCACATATTATCAATTTTGTTTTAGTTAAATTTACATAAAGAAAGGAATGAAAATAAATACATTAAAGCTCCTTTGATAGAAATGATGACATGTAATCAGCAATGCGTTGCCTATGAGGAGCAAGAAGCTGTAATTACAAACTGACTAGTACCACCCCTTTTCGGTGCGGGAGTCAGGCTGAGCACGCTTCTCCGTGATTCTACCACTGGTGCTCAGCCTGACGAGCTGGTGCCTGCGCTTTGTTTTGTCAGCCCCAGCACACACGCAAAGCTGGTTCAGCTTTGCAGCACCGGAGATGTCCTGGGCCAGGAGACCGGACACCTGCTTTTCCTAAAGCATGCCTATGTCTGTAAAACTAACATCGCTGTGATGCTATCAGTTCCGCACTACAAGTGGGAAAGCAAGCAGGTATCTCTGGGAGCTGAGCTGAGCACTGGTTGAGCATCATCTCCGGAAAAGGGTAAAGGGCTTTGCTTTTTCTGCTCCTGGATCTGTATGAGCAGATAACCTTAACAGGCTGATCTCAGAGCTTACTGTGCAACAACCTGCTGCAAAGCCTTGTGTGTTAGAGGGTCATCCAATCAAATCAAATTTAGCTCAAGGAGATATGCAGTATTGTATAATACTTCCTATATTACTACAAAAATAACACAGCTAGGCTTCAGAAGAGTCCACATTCCTAAAACCCATAAAAGCCTACGGGTCTCCTTTAGAATTCTGTATCAGTGTTTCCCAGTTTCCATTCTGTGTGTGAAGACCATGGCAATAAATACGAACAGCACAGGGGGTTGTGTAAATACAAGTAATATCCAATAAAGAGAATGCTTCATTCTTTTAACCCTTAGCATCAATGTCAATATCAAGCTGAGGGCATGCCAGAATAGCATAGCAACCAGAAGCTCTTTACCACACAGTGCAACCTCCATTTGACAGCATAAACAATAACAGTGGTTGGAGTAAACATGGAACACACTAGGATTAATCTAAACCATCTGCTCCACATTTTAAAGCGTTACATGCCTTCAGTTTGATCCAGACATGACAAATTAGAGACCCATTTTGTGATGCATTATTAAAAAAAATATGCATAAAAAAATATAAATTCACATTGGGGCTTTTTTATCAGATCCTTTTTACCTTAGGGGAAAAACAATTTGTTTCACCCATTTTCATATTTACTGAAATCATCAGCCAAGCTGCAGTAAAGCTCATCAGTAAGCACAGGCAGTGGCTGATGTTGCCAGTGACAGTGATATTAAGTACCTCCTGAAAAATAGATCATACTATTCTCAAAAAAGAGCAATAGGTAAGATAAATTTAACACGAGTATTTCATCCACATTTACATTACATATTAATGATGCATAAAAGAGACAAAAATCTGCTTTTTACTTTATGGGTACCATGAAATTTTGCATCCACAGTCATTAGTATGACCCCCAATTCCAGTGAAGTTGGGACATTGTGCAAAAGGTAAATAAATACAAAATACAATAATTTAATTCAACCTATGTTCAATTGAATACACTATGGTGACAAGATATTTAATGTTCAAACTGATAAACTTTATTATTATGTTGCAAATATTCAGTCATTTTGGATTTGATGCCTGCAATACGTTCCTAAAACGCTGAGACAAGGGCAAGACAAAACTCGGAAAGTTGAGGAATGTTCAAAAATCACCTTTTTGGAACATTCCACAGGTGAACAGACTAATTGTAAACAGGTGAGTGTCTTGATTGGGTATAAAAGGAGCATTCCTGAAAGGCTTGGTCATTCACAAGCAAGGATGGGGCGAGGTTCACCACTTTCTGAACAACTGTGTAGGCAAATAATCCAACAGTTTAAGGACATTTCTGAATGCACAATTGTACAGAATTTAGGGATTTCATCAGCTACAGTCATAATTCATCAAAAGATTCAGATAATCTGGAGAAATTTCTGCATGTAAGTGACAAGGCTGAAAACTAACACTGAATCCCCGTGATCTTTGATCCCTCAGGCAGCACTGCATTAAAAACTGACATCATTCTGTAAAGCAAAGTCAAAGTCAAAAGTCAAAGTCAAAGTGCCTTTATTGTCATTCCATTGCTAATAAACAATGCAACGAAATTGAGAAGATAACGATAAGCATATTATCACATGGGTTCAGGAACACTTTGGAAAACCATTGTCAGTTAACACAGTTCATTGCTACATCTACAAGTGCAAATTAAAACTCTATCATGCAAAGTGAAAGCCAAATATCAACAACACACACAAACACCGCCAGTTGTCCTGGGTCCAAACTCATCTGAGATGGACTGACGCAAAGTGGAAAAGTGTGCTGTGGTATGACAAGTCCACATTTCAAATTGTTTTTGGAAATCATGAACGTCGTGTCCTCCGGGCTAAAGAGGGAATGACTATCCAAACTGTTATCAGTGTTAAGTTCAAAAGCCAGCATCTGTGCTGGTATGAGGGTGTGTTAGTGCCTATGGCAAGGGAAACTTGCACATCTGTGAAGGCATCATTAATGCAGAATGGTACATACAGGTTTTGGAGCAACATATGCTGCCATCTGAGCAGCATATGTTGCTTATTTCAGCAAGACAATGCCAAGCCACATTCTGCACGTGTCACAACACTGTGGCTTCCTAGTAAAAGAGTGTGGGTACTAGACTGGCCTGCCTGCAGTCCAGACCTATCTCCCACTGAAAATATGTGTCACATTATGAAGCGCAAAATGCAACAATGGAGACCATGGACTGGTGAGCAACTGAAGTTGTAAATCAAGCAAGAATGGGAAAGAATTCCACCTACAAAGCTTCAACAATTAGTAGCCTCAGTTCCTAAACGCTTATTGAGTGTTGTTAAAAGGAAAGTTGATGTAACACAGTGGTAAACATGCCCCTGTCCCATCATTTTTGGAATGTGTTGCACACATCAAATTCAAATCAAATCAAAATGAGTGAATATTAGCAAAAAAAACCAACAAAGTTTATCAGTTTGAACATTAAATATGTTGTCTTTGTGGTGTATTCAATGGAATAAAGGTTGAAAAGGATTTGCAAATCATCTGTTTTTATTTACATTTTATTCAATGTTGCAACTTCATTGTAATTGGGGTTGTATTTTTTAAAAGTTCTACAATTGTTAAAATGCCAAGGACATTACATCAATGAAATAAGTGGAACTAGAAAAGCACTCAAGAGAGTGCATACCTCCGACAAGGCTCCTTCTGCCCCTCATGGATCACCTCCAAAATGTAATGGGTCTGTGTGTAGGCCTAGAGCCACTTCTGATGAAAACTGCATCAAAGTCTGTCCATTAGTTTGGGAGTATTGTTGCTAACACACTGTGAGACGATAAGAGCCTTGGCAGAGATATGCATTCTCGGATCATCACCAAAATGTAATGGCTTCCTCTGTAGCCCAAGAACCACCTCTGTTGAAAATTTCATCCAAATCCATCCAGAAGTTTTTGTGTAATTCTGCTGCACAAATACAAACAAAGCCCTTGGTCAAGGTATGCACTCTCAGGTCATCACCAAAATCTAATCATCTGTTCCCTGTGCCATTACACACCTTTCTTGAAAATTCCATCAAAATCTTTTGGAGTAATGTTGCAAACAGACAGACTGACAAACCAACCAACTAACAAACCAACGCCGGCAAAAACATTACATCCTTGGCAGAGGTAATAAGGAGTCAGTATCCTGTCATGCTGTATCATCCTGTATCATAAAACCTCAACAAGTAAAACAATAATACTAACAGGTGACACATTACTGCATATCATCTGCTGTGACTATAACTACTGGAAGTAGATCTGTAGTTTCAGTGCTGATATTCCTGTAGAGTAGGAACATTCTTAACTCTGTTTCTGAATAAATGATTTTTTTAAATGTTTCAGTGGTAGGGCAGTGATTGACTGCATTAATTCAGTTGTAAGTCTGCTATGCCAATATGCCATTACTGCTTTAGAGATATAATTTTAAGAATAAGAATGAGCAGAATCACAGCATTTACCTCTTAAAATATTTCTCTTTTTGCAGATTTTTTTTTTCCTGTCAATGATATTATCCGTTACCCTGTTCTTACTAGAGAGCGTAGTTGTTGCTATGATGATCATCTTGGTAAATATGAGAGTGGAAAATTTTCATCGGCTCTTTTCTATTTGAAAACCACTGTTGTTTGCATTTTGATTGAATTTTTACATTGGA
The DNA here is from genome assembly GCA_020510985.1 of Pholidichthys leucotaenia. Classification (NCBI taxonomy): domain Eukaryota; kingdom Metazoa; phylum Chordata; class Actinopteri; order Cichliformes; family Pholidichthyidae; genus Pholidichthys; species Pholidichthys leucotaenia. The sequence continues at coordinate 404,145,086 of CM035836.1, read as the reverse complement.
AACTTAAACTGCTGACAATAATCTGTCCCCATCCATTTCAAATTCAGAGTAGATTTGTGTTCTGGTGTCTTTGAAGTACCAAACGCTGCCTTTACTAAATGCAGAGATAAAGACTTAACAAGTGGGACAAAATGTCAACAAGTAGGCCAGAGACTTAATAAAATCATCATCCTCCAGGGAAAATTACTTTTACATTTCAAAGCCTTTTATTAACAGAGGGCAGCGTTACCAAGTACGCTTTAGCTTCTGAATTCTTTGCCCTTTCCTTCTATACACTACAAATAGATGATTCCTGATGTCTGCACAGGTGGCAGCCCACTTTGGCAGCTTTCAGCTGTTTGGCAGCTCTTTGTTCAGTGATGTAACTGACTCTGGAGTAGTGGGTTAATCTGCATAAGGAGTCTGAAGATTTTCCATGACATTTCTATACTTCTGTCAACAGTGAAATATATTGTTTATGGATGAATAAGCTTGCTACTGTCAAAGTTCTCACCCCCTTCCAATGACTGCAAAGTTGCCAAAGTGGATCAAAGCAAAACAAACACAAAAATATGTGGTGCAATGTCATATTTTCATACACCCATGCAGGAAATATGTTGCCCTAAGATAAAGAAAATATGTTAGGTGTTTACTGTTAGCGCGTGTTATAGTTGAGACCAGACCGAGACCAGTTTCCCAACAGCAAGACCAAGACCACTGCGTATGTACGTCTTGGTCTTGGTCTTGAGAGACTCTGGTCTTGATAAGGTTTTGACTACAACACTACAGTCAGTGGGATCAGTGCTTTTGACTACAGCACAAGGATACAGAAACTACTGTCCAAATATACAAACCACACCTGAAATTTAGCAACATTAAGGTTTCAGTTTCTCTATTAGCACTGTGTTAAGGATGCACCATATAACAGCTTATCATTGGCATCAGCCAATAATCACCTAGTTGACTAGGATTGTCAGCAAGTTAGATAACATTCACCGATGGTAGGGGTAGGGGAGAAAATCGAGACATGGTAGTATTGCAACACTTTGTGGTGGCAATACTGCATCGATACTAAAAATTATTAATAAATGTTGCAAATACAATCATCTACTTAGGTTCCAGAGTAATAAAGAACAATTGACTTTTCAGTCTAATAGATGGTGCTAAATGCTCACTGCCTGATTAGGTCAGCACAGCAAAGGAGTTACTCCTGAGATCTACCTGGGGTTGAACAAGGCAAAGGAGAAATCACAATATACAATACTGCAATACTCAGTGTATGGCAAGACTGTGATAATATTGCATCATGGCTAAAGTATGGTGATAATATCGTATTGTACGGCACATAATTAATGGTAATTCCCAGTGTTTATCTGCTATGTCCCAATTCTGTGGCATTATTTGCATTCTGAAAGGTTAAAATAAAGTTGTTTTTTTTCATACATTTATAGAGCCAAATTTGTGCTCATTTAAACAAAGTGGGATCAAGAGCTACAATCCATTTACTTTTTGTTATAATGTACAGTCATGTGAAAAAATTTGGACACCCCTTTAAATATTCAGTTCTTTATTAAGAAATGTTCACATATCGGCTGCACGGTGGCGCAGTGGTTAGCACTGTGGCAGCACAGTTTTACCCTCGGCCGGGGGATCGCGGGGATCATGAGATCGTGGGCTCGATCCCTGCCCCCGGCCAACAGTGATCTGTGTGGAGTTTGCATGTTCTCCCCGTGTTGCGTGGGTTTACTCCGGGATTTCTCCGGTTTCCTCCCACATGCCAAAAACATGCAGGTTAGGGATACAGGGCGCTTGCGCACGCAGCGACCAGCAGCTGGTGGCTTGTCACCAGACTGCAAAACAAATCTACCTATGGGTACAAAATAAGTACAAAAAAAAAATGTCTATGTCAAACCTAGGGATGTCTATGTCTATGTTTTAATTTATTTTAGCCATTTTAAGTGGGGATGAATGTGGGGTGTCCTAAAAAAGATGAGGGGGGTGTCCTAATTTATTCCTCACTATTTGTTTAGAATTACATTTTACAGAAAATTTGAAAAAAAGACTTTAATTCATTTTTAATCGTTTAGTCATATTACGTGAACCTCCCAGTATTTTTAACATTGATATTAAATATCCATCCATCCATCCATCCAGCCAGCCATCTTCTACCTCTTAATCCTTTTTGGGTCACGGGGGGACTGGAGCCTATCCCAGCATCTTTGGGCAAGAGACAGGGTACACCCTGGACAGCTCGCCAGTCCATCATAGATATTAAATATCCATATGATCAAATATGTAACACACACACACACACACACACACACACACACACACACACACACACAGAGGCTTAAACAGGGTGTCCTAATTTTTTTTCACATGACTAATTTTTTTTCTCTTTTACCTTGGCATTAAAGGTAAAAGAGATGGCAGCAAAAACAAGAGAAAAAGTTAGTTTGTGTATCAGCCAAATGAGTTTTTTAGGTACTGTATCAGCCCAAAGTTTCACACTGTGCATCCCTGCACTCTGTCATTGGTTTCTAGAGCACTGTGAAACAGGAACAGCAATCTATTCCATGATTTGAACTCATGGTAAATCCACTTAGAAGAAGCAAAGGTGAAAAAAGCAGATCATCACAGGCTGGAAATAGGCAGTGAATCTACAGCAAAGCAACAATTCCTTGTACCGATCCAATGGTACAGTTTCAAAGGAAGAGAACCATGACGAGAAGGAAAAGCTCAGTTTTAGGAAGTCCTATCTAGGACTAATGATTATACTCACATCCTGTCCCGCCCACACTTGAAAAAACTGTGATGTCAGACACATATTCCCTGTGGATTTATAAGCACAAAGACTTCCTTCTTTGCACAATGCAAAATATGCTCATTTTACCACTCCCTGCTTTATACTCTATTTCCCTCAAGCCTTTCTCTCACTTAGCCCTCTCCATCTGCCATCTCTCTCTTCTCAGAGCTCCTACTCTTCATTCTCCTGCTTTGTTATGCTTCCCACATTCACCGCCTTCCTTCCTTTGCCATCCTCTTCAACTTTAAGTTGCTCTTCAATGCATTTCTCTTCTTTTAATCCATTTCCTATCTCCTACATTTCCACTTGCTCCCTGAGACCTTATTCTCATCCCTGCATCCACCCTATTCGCCCCCCCGCCAAGCCATTTTTTCCTTTCCTCTACCCCCCCTTACCTACCTGCAGTGTGAGAGCAGCACCTGCACCGCTCTGCTCCCAGTATCCCCTCATCTAAATGGGATGTGCAGCCTTGCCGTATCAGATTTCTCCAGACAGTAGGTGACAGCTAACCTTTCTTCTTCTTTGACACCTCACCGGCTCCTGTCATTTGTTTTCATAACACAAATATGCTGTCCTTGGTCACACCACACATCACAAAGATTTTACATCCTAACTCTAGCTGTCGAGACAAAACAAATTCAACCAGATAGAGCCCTGCCTTTAATGGTCCTTAAACCCCTGTGAGAAGAGAGGGAAAAAAATCTCATCCGGAGGTAAGATTCGTATCAGATTAATACACAAGTGAAAGATAAAGCCAAGAGGGGTGGAAAATACTGAGAATATCCCCTGATATCTGCCTGTGCTAATGAATGTGATCAATTTTAAGCTGCTGGACTATCTGCATTCAGTGTGAATATAAAAGGAGAAATTATATATTCCCAGACCATGTCTTACATCATATCATATATGGAAAAAAGAGATGTTTCTTCCCCCAAACATGCATGCATATACTGTAGATGATATTTGGTTACTATAGTAAAACCCTATTCTTACTAATGCAAAGGCCAAAAAAAGCTCTTCTGAAACACTCATCTGTGGGCTCTCAGATAACCTTGCACGGCTGTTCTTAGTCATACAACACCGTAAAACCCAAAAGGAGAACTTACATGTTCGGAAGCGATGGTGTGGGCGTGTGGTTGGGCCAGTGCCTGGGCGCCTGGGATTCCAACGTGATGTGGGCTTGATCGGAGGTACTGGTTGGGAGGTGGTCGCCTGCACCTTAGCAGTGGCCTTCACAGCAGCTGTAGTTGTGGTGGACGTTACGGTGGTAGCAACAGTCTGTCCTGTCTTTGAGTTAACAGCTCCATTACGTCCATTCCCAGGGTTGCTTCCTTTTCTCACAGTACTGCGAGGTGTGACCTCCCTACTGCTAGGTGGTGGGGTGAGTCGGGCGGCACGAGTAGCAGAAGTGGTAACCACAGTCCCACTTATGCGGGTACCGGCACGGTTATGAAGGTGTGGGACGCGGTTGCCATCTCCACTGGCAGTGCTGCCATTGGCTGAGTGGTTTGCTGGTGGCCCAGATCTAGTTCTTGGCGCTGGAGCAGCACCATCTGCAGCTAGCGGTGTGATGGTTGACACCACTGATGTCGTAGAAGTGGCTAGTCTACTGGTGGCAGTGGAAAAGTCAGGACCCTTGGGCATAGCACTGGGTTTTGAAAGGAATATAGGATCCTGTCCAATGCTACCTTTAGGATCCACCAGATCGGTAGGGACGTAGTCCTGGACAGATCCAACCACGATCCATTTCAGCAGCATTAGACTGAGCCCCAGCCCCACAAAGCCCATGACCAAGGGAACCGCACACAGCCAGGTCTGCTGGCGGGGCCACACAGCGCAGGGCCCACAGCGGAGCGGGCCTGGGGCTCGAGGAGATGCCTGTTCGGCCCCTGGCTCCTCCAGCGTCATGGCTGCTAGAGTGCTTGCACCAGAGCGATCACTCATCATGACAGAGCTTTTTGTCTTTTGGGGTGTCAGGGAGGTCAAACAGGTGGCCAAATAATACAAGGGCTTGTAGGAGGAAGGAGATGGGGCGTGGAGGAAAAGCTGGGCATCTTAAGAAAATAATCACAAAATGCCTATAGTCTATATAGATTCATGCACACACACATGAAACATGAACAAACACTCAAACACCCACGAGCAGATAAGACAATATAGCCCTGGCTACTCAGTCACGTTCTAGGTGTAGGCTTACTAATTAAAAGCTGGCACAGCACTCAAACGCATAAGCAATAAAGCCTACACTCCCTCTGGCGGACAACAAACCAAGCACACACAGAAACATAGGCACGGATACGCACAAGAATATACACAAGCACACGGGTTATGGACAGGTGAGGGAGTGGGGGGCGCCTCGCTGTAGTCCAGGTTAACGAAGCGATGATAAATCCCAGGATGCTTCACTCCCTAGTTACAAAAGCAGACGCCAAAAAAAAAAAAGAAAAACAACGAGGAAGGATATTGATCCGTTGCGTGGCGAGCTTCAGACTGGAGCTGTAAATCCATGTGCATGTGTGTGTGCGTGGACCAACAACCCAGGCAAAGGCAGCACCCTTCCCCACTCTCAACTGGCTGATTATCAGTCGCATAAGGTTCCAAAATCCCAAACCACGGGCTCCTCTTCTAATTACACGTGTCTCTTAGCATTCAGTAGAGTTCATTTCACCTCATATGTACGTGGCGCACAGCGGAAGGCTTCTCCTTTTACTTGCAGCGTCTTTTTTTCCCCTCCAGCCTGCTTCAACTTTGCCTCTCTCAGCCCTTAGGAACACATCCGCTCCTGCTGTCGGTAATCCCAGCCAGCGAAAGCCACCCAAACTGAACCGGGGCAGGGCAGGGGAGATCTGATGTGATCTGCCAGCCAGACTGGGGTGGTGCTGACGCTGACGGTGCCCCGGGTAGCGCGCTAAATCCAACAGATCCGGGTCTAATCCGTGCGCTGACCACCCCGGTTCGATTTCCCCAAAATGACAGCGGTACCTCTCCGGAGCAGCCTGCCTGCAGTAAGTCCTGGTGACGATAGATCCGGTATTGGTGAAGGAGGGACAGTGGGGGGGGGGGAAGAAAGGAAGATTCGTTTACCTTCGCTGCATTCCCACAGTGGTGCAAGCTGCAGAAAAGGGAGACGGTGTGAGGAGAGGATGGAGAGAGAGAGGGAGAGAGAGAGAGACGGAGGGAGGGGGCTTTGGGAAAAAAACCCGATGCGGCTGCTGTTCTTGGAGGATGCAGACTGGGGAGAGACGGAGAGAAGAGGGAGGGGAAGCTTCTCAATCCGGGGTGAGTGATGTGGGTTTCACGGCTCCTATCCGATCCAGCGCTCTCCTCCGGCGCACCGCCATCCTCAACACTCCAAAGTGACGAACAGTGATGGAGCCTATCTCCCCTATGGACTTCACCGCTGTCGGTGCGCGCTCCTCTACCTCTTACCAAGAAAGAAAGAAAGAAAGAAAGAAAGAAAAAAAGAAAAGGGGAAAAAGAAGAATTCTGGTTGGTAGAAACGGGGGGGGGGGGGGGATAAGAGCATAGATGTGCACTGGCTAAGCTCTGCAGCAGATGCAGATAGGAGGCAGAGGAGGGAGGAGGCGCACGGCCCGCCGCGCGCACACATACACACACACACGCACACGGCGCAGGGAGGAGAGGCGCTACCATAGACACACCCCAGGGAAGAGAGGATGGGAGGGAGGGGGGAGTGGGGGGGGAGGCGCCTCCCCTAGTCTCCCACCAGCCACACGCGCGCGCAAACAAACGAAAACAGCCGGCTCATAATTTAAGCCACGGGCGAGTTGGAGCACTGCTTCAAGTCCATACCACCGTGAGCAGTATGAATCCCTTATTTAACATATTTCACAAGGGACGGTGGCGCTTCGGGCGCACTGTCACCCAGGTTTTATGGCCAGTGCGACTAACTGATATAAAATATGATGAAGGAGGATATATGACATTCGGTCTGCGATCATAAAAAAAAAAAAAAGCTTCCATTAAAAACCACAGTAAATACTGCAAATTGTCAGAGGTGGTGGTGTCACGGGAGTGGGAGTCGGACTTGTCTAAAGAGTGTACTCAACTAAGCATATTGTGACGTTGTGAGGGTTCACACAAGAAAGGAGAGATGACTGTGACGAAACAGGCTTTATTTAAACACACCTCCTCAACACAGACAGGAGGGGAGGTCATTCACACAGACCTCTGTCTCACTGAGGGTGACACAAACGCCTGATCAGTCACTGCTCTGACTCATCAATAACACTTTAGAACACACGAATGATAACACTCTTTGAATCCTCCACTGCCAAAGCATGCCGGGAGAATCCCCGCCCCTTTAACACAGACCCGACGTTACACTGGTCCCACCCGGACTGGTTTCTGTCCCCAGAATAATAAAACTCCAGCTCAAAAATCCAACACGAGTCCGTCCAGGTGTCGGGGCGGCCTCCGTTGTCGACGACCAGCACGCACAGGCCCGCTAATGTTCATCTGTGCCTCGGTCGGAGTATCTGGTCGGGGTGAAGGCTCCGGCTCAACCACCCACGGGGCGGATGGCTGGTACGGGGCGAGACGGTCACGGTGGAGCACCACGACCCGGTCCCTTTTCTGCAGCCTCACCCTGTACACCACATCCGAAAGTCGCTGTAGGACCTCGCACGGTCTCAACCAATGGTTCGCCAGTTTTGGTGACAGTCCCCTTTTTCGCTCCGGGCAGAAAACCCAGACTCAATCTCCTGCTGCAAAGTCCCTCCCCTGGCAGCGGGAGTCATATGCCCACTTCTGCCGGCTCCCCGCTGCTGCTAGGGCCTCCCGAGCCAGCCCATGCACTGTGTGGAGACGTTCCTTCAAGCAAAACAAATAATCCAACCCCGGTCTGCCCTCCACCTCCGGCTCGGGGGGGGGGGGGGGGATACCAAATCCACCGGTTTGCGCAGCTCGCGTCCAAACATCAGCGCTGCAGGAGTGCACCAGGCGGATTCCTGTGCTGCCATCTGGTACGCCCACAGAACAAAGGGCAGATGCAGGTCCCAGTCTTGCTGTTGCTGGTCCACTAGGACAGCGAGCTGAGTGGTAAGGGTCCAGTTGGACCATTCGACCAGGCCGTCGCTCTGTGGGTGCAGCGGGGAGGTCCAGGTCTTCCGGATGCCCAGCCGCTTGCAGACCTCCCCGAAGACCTCTGCCTCAAAGTTCCGACCCTGATCGTTGTGCAGCTCCTCCGGTGCGCCAAACCAACAGAACATCTCGTCCACCAGTTTTGATGCTGTGGTGGCGGCGCTCTGATCAGGGACTGCGTACGCCTCTGGCCATTTGGTGAAATAATCCATTGCGACCAACACGTAGTGGTTCCCCCAGTCCATGGTCGGGAAAGGGCCCAGAATGTCCACCCCTACCCGCTCCATCAGTGCTCCCACCCGGTACTGCTGCAAGGGGCCGTGGGATCGCTGAGTCGGCCCCTTCTGAGCCGTGCAGGTGTCACAGCGATGGACATGGAGCTCTACATCCTGGTGACATCTGGGCCAGTGGAACCGGGCTCGAAGACGCTGCAGAGTCTTTGTCACCCCGAAGTGGCCCGCTCTTACCGCCCCATGGACCAGCTGGAGTACATTGGGCCGGAGCTGCCGGGGAACCAGCATCTGCCAGACGTGACACTACCCAGCTGGAGTCTGCCACTGCCAATACACAACACCCTTGTAACAGCGGAGATTGGCCCACTGGGAGTGTAGGGCCTTGGTCTCTGGGTTGAGCGCAGACATAGCCCCCCAGGCGGGCCGCTGGCCCGCGTCCCGCCACTGCCGAACCCAGGAAATGACCGGATCTCTGTCCTGCTCGCTCTGTAGCTGCTGCCGACATGTAGACGCGCCGAGGGCCTCTGTGACATCATCGCTGGGGAGAGCTGCCTGATTATCCGAGGAGGAGCTGTGTGCCGCTGTGTTATTCCTGCTCACAGCGGTCTAGAGAGCAGCAGCCCGTGGGACAGCTTGGTCTCCATCCTCTGCCCACTTGCAGTGATGACAGTCCTCCGCATCACAGGGACGCCGAGACAGCGCGTCAGCGTTGGCATGGAGGCGGAGTGCCCGATGCACAATCTGAAAATTATAATCCTGCAGTGCCTCCAGCCATCTCGCCAACTGTCCAGCCGGCTCTTTGAAGTTCAGCAGCCAGGTCAGGGAAGCATGATCCGTCCTGAGCTGGAACCTCCCCCTGTACGCATACGGGCAAAAATGGCGAAGCCCCTGGATGACAGCCAACAGCTCTCTGCAAGTAACGCAATAATTCCTTTCAGCTCTGCTGAGAGTGCGGCTGAAAAAAGCAACTGCCTGCTCTCCGTGTTCTCCCTCCTGGGATAGCACCACCCCGATGCCCTGGTTGCTGGCATCCGTGTCCATGATGAAAGGGCGGTTTGGGTCAGGATACTGCAGGATGGGGGCTCCGATGAGCGCTGAGGGAAGCTGGGAAAAAGCAGCAGCACAGCTGTCGCTCCACCGAAACGCACGGCCCTTCTGTGTTAGCTGATGCAGCGGGATGACAATGGTGGCGAAGTCTTTCACAAATCTCCTATAATAGGAGGCCAGTCCGTGAAAACTCCGTAGCTCTCCCACATTCCATGGCACCGGCCAGTTTTTCACCGCTGCCACTTTCTCTGGATCGGTGGCGACTCCCGCTGCGCTGACGACGTGGACCAGGAAGGTGGTCTCCCGCCGAAATAAGTGGCATTTCCGCGTGTGTAGCCGCAGCCCGGCCTGTCAGATGGTGTCAAATACTTCCCGGAGGTTGGACAGGGCGCTGTCAAAATCAGCTGCATGAACCAGCAGGTCATCCAGAAAAACAATGCAGCGGCTCCAGGGTACGTGAGCCAACACTCGCTCCATCAGACGTTCAAAGGTGGCCGGGGCGTTGCAAAGTCCAAACGGCATCACCTTGAACTGATACAGTCCCTGCCCGATGGAGAAGGCTGTTTTCTGGCAGGCCTCAGGTGACAGCTCTACCTGCCAATAGCCGCTGCGGAGGTCCAGTGAGCTGAACCATCTGGAGCCGGCGATGTGATCCAGCGCGTCATCGATGCGGGGCAGGGGGTAGGAATCCTTGCAGGTGACGTCATTCAGGCATCGGTAATCCACACAGAACCGCCACGAACCATCCTTCTTCCTAACCAGCACCACCGGCGCCGCCCAGGGGATGCTGGAGGGTTCAATAATGTCTGCCTCCAGCATTTCCCGTACTTTTTGTTCTGCTGCCGCCCGCCTTGAAAAAGGCAGATGGTGGGGGCGGAGCCGGATCGGCCTGGTCTCACCAGTGTCGATCCTGTGCTGCACCAAGCTGGTTCGGGTGCATTCCTCATCCTTCGCAGTGAAGACGTCCATGTAGCAGTCCAACAGTTCCCGCAGCTGGCGTCTCTGTCCCGATTCCAGTCCGCTGCAGCTCTGCTGGAACAATTCCTCGACCGCCTACTGCGTTTCTGCTGACACACTGACCCGCTCCGCTGTGCCCCCCCCCCCCCGCTGTCTTTATCGGTGGTCGCGCTCCCTCTGCTTGTGCTGGTGGCGCCGTTGTGTTCAGTACTTGTGGTGACACGACCAGTTCGGCCCGCCCTGGTGGTCCCTCGATCACGCAGGCCTCCGGGTTCCTCCTCTGGGCCCCGCTGCAGACAGTGATGGTCCGAGTTCCCAGCAGGAGGGACGATCTGGCGGTGTCAATTTTTGCGCTCCAGGCTGTGAGCAGATCGAGTCCAATAATGCAGGGGTCTTGGATGCCACTAAGCCAGAACAGGTGGTTTGTGTTCTGGCCGGTCACCCCCACCACAAGAACTTTCCGCCCTCCCAGTCTGGCATGCTCGCCGGTAGCTGTGGTGACGCAGCACCCGGTGGGTTCCCACCCCTGCGGTTCTGTCTCGTCCATGCCTGGCAGCACACCAGGTCGGACCAGGGAGATGGTAGAACTGGTGTTGATCAGGGCCCAGATCGGCATGTTGTCCACGCTGCACTGTAGGTACATTCCTGGCAAGTGTCCAATTTGGCCAACACGCGGTGACCGTTCATCAGGGAAAATGTCTGTGGGGGGTGGCAGGTCCCAGTTCATGCCACCTCGCTCTAGTTTAACATTGGTGAGGGGCCGGTTTGTTGTTGGGGTGGGTGCCGGGCAGTACCGCGCGATGTGTCCTGGCTCCCCGCAGCAGAAGCACCCTTCCTTGCGCTGCCGTGGCCGTCTTCTCCGTGAGCGCGCCGCCGTGGTCCGGCGCAGCTCCTCCTCCTCGCTCTCAGCCGTGGCCTGGAAGGCTCTCTGTCTCGGTGCCAATGCATCAGCTGTACAATCCATTAGCAGTTCCACCCGCTCCGCTTCTGCCACAGCCATCTCCCAGCTGCTCGTGGCGTGATTCTGGATGTGGCTCTGGAGCTGGGCCGGGCGGAGACCCCGGATGAAGTTCCGGAGGGCAAGCTTCTCTACTACCTCTGGCTCGAAATCCGGGTAGCTACGCCGTGTCAGCAGCCGTATGTCCGCTGCGTAGGCTCCCAGGCTCTCTCGGCTGCCTCACCGGCAGTTGGCCAGTTGTTCCTCGGCGTGCTCAGCGTCGGCCGCTCTTCTAAACCGCTTCCGGAGTGCTCCTTGTAGCGCTGGCCAGCTGCAACGTTCCTCGGGCTGGAGATCAGACAGCGTGTGGAAAGCCCTTCCCTCCAGGGCCAGCGCGACCTGCACAGCGGTCTCTTCGGGTGGCCAGCCGTTCCACACAGCGGCCAGCTCGACCTGGACCAGGTAGTCATCCAGCAGGGTTTCACCGTTAAAGTGGGGAACTTTGGCCCGCTGTCGGATGGGTGGGATGGTCGCATCTTGGTCGCTCGCCACCCCTGGTCGCAGTGGAATCGCCGGCCCGTCCTGCCCTGAAAAAGGCGGGGAGCGGGGCTGATCTGCTCTGTTTAGCCCGTCCTGCCTTGAAAAAGGCAGAAGGCGGGGTCCGCTGGTCCCGTTGGGTCCGCTGCTACATTCATCCCGGCGAGCAACTCTGGGGGTTGGTGTACCAGCTCTGTCATCCATTCCCAGCTGAGTGATGAACCGCTCCAGCTGCTGAATCTCTGCTCTGATCCTGGCTTCCATCTGCTCCATAGTCCCACTTATGACACCAGTGTGATGTTGTGAGGGTTCACACAAGAAAGGAGATATGACTGTGATGAAACAGGCTTTATTTAAACACACCTCCTCAACACAGACAGGAGAGGAGGTCATTCACACAGACCTCTGTCTCACTAAGGGTGACACAAACCCATGATCAGTCACTGCTCTGACTCTTCTTATAACACTGCTGTGTCATTATAACGCAGTTATAATGACACAGCAATAACACTTTAGAACACACGAATGATAACACCCTTTGAATCCTCTGCTGCCAAAGCATGCCGGGAGAATTCCCGCCCCCTTAACACAGCCCCGACGTTACAATATTGTGCTATTTTGTGACAATTGCTCAAGCATAAACAGAAAATAGAGCTCTGTCATTAAGAGGTGGACCAATACTTCGTTCCATACATAGAGAGTACATTTGAATTAAAGAATCATGTTATCCAAAAAAAAAAGAGAGATCAGTCATTGTTATGTATCCAATTAAACTTTTAGTGAGACCGCAACAACTTCCTTAATTCTTACAACACTCATAAAAAGTTGAATAAAGAAAACACACATGCACAGTAGACTCCTTATGGTATGTGTCCACTGGATCCATCATTTAGAAGAAGCCTTTTAGAAGCCAACTTTATTGTCATTCAGTCCATACAGTCAATCATGTACAGTAAAACAAAATTACGTTTCTCCTATCTACAATGTTAATCACATCTAGAATCAGAGGGGTCGCTGCCATGCAAGGCGCTACCACAAACAACTTTTCCTTCCCCCATTCTATTATGCTGAGCACCAAGCTAGAAGGCAAGAAGTGTTATTTTTATATGGTCTCTGGTATGACCTGGCCAGGGTTTGAACCCACGACCTCCTGGCTGTGGGGTGAATGCTCCCACTAGGCCACCGCTGCGGAACTTACTCAGCGTCTAATGTGAAACAGTGTGGATAGATTCAGGCTGCAGTGTGCTCATACCCCACACATCTGCATAAAGCTGAAAATTTTCAGCATTATACTAAAGAGGTCCAGCACCTTGCATGTGTTGACTGCAGTCATGTCATCCAGAACACTTAAACCAGTGGCTGTCGATGTCAAATAATACAACAGATTCATTGACTGCACCTATTTGCCACCTCAAATGCTGTCAGAAACACTATTTGCTGGTTTGTTTCAAAGACATAAGAGAAACACTTACTCGCAATCTGCCATGTTGTCCAGGAGCTGAGATGGGTGGAACTGAATGTGTTGATGAATCAGGCACACTCTTTCTGTTCTCAGCAGCAGGACCAATGGGAGTCTTTCCTCTAGGACAGAGCTCTTAGACTATTGGTTCTGCACTATGTCAATCATTTTCTGTCACACCACCTGTTATGCCTCATCCCCCAAACTCCCAATGCAATTCCTTCTGACAAAGACTGAACCAGTGGCTAAGTACCTACCATCAGGACTTGCACATCTAATAGAACTTATTCACACCGCACATTCCCACCAAATTATGGTAATACGCCATTTGTTTATACTGTAATGAGCAGTGGGTTTCAGGCAATCAAGCAGCATCTATTGCTCAGTCAGCTTTTATTTTTAACACACCCACACACACCACAACGGCCGAGGTCATTAATTCGACCCGCACTCTAAGTGATGGTTTCCCCAAACAATAATATACCAGCAATAAGTAATATTACACAACACTACTAACTAACTATTACCACATGAAAAGTAAAGGACATAAAACAGAACACCAGAATCCGCATAAAACCCCTTATCAACATTTCCCACAATCCTCCAGTCCCGGTCTCATTAGGACACCCCCCTCTATTCAGCCAATCATGTCCCAGAGGGTGCCCAGGACGCCACATTGCCCCCACCTAAGAAGATTAGCTGTCCCCAGCAATCCACGCATCAACCACAAAGTCCTGTAGATGTTGGGGGAGATGGCGCTGTCTCCGAATTCTGTCCTGTGGGCTCCCGCCAGCCGAGGGGGGTAGTGATGATGGTGTCTGTGGCTCCTCCTCCTCAGACGGCCCCGTAGCTGAATCTCATGGCTGGTAGGGTGCCAAGCGATCCCAGTGGAGCAGCACCACCTGGTTCCTTTGGCACAGTTGCACTCTGTAGACCATATCAGATAGTTTCTCCAAAACATTGCAGGGTCCCATCCAGTGGCTGGTGAGTGGCCCTTCTTCCTCACTGGGTTATAGACCCATACCTTCGTGCTTGGAGTAAAGTTATCTTCTTGGCACCGGGTGTCATAGGCCTGCTTCTGCTGCACCCCCCCTCCCCAATCAGTGACTTTCTGGCGAGTTCATGGGTCTCCCACAGCTGCTCACAGAGATTGTAGTAATAGTCCATTCCCAGTTCCCCTCTCAGCTCTGGTTCTGGAGGGGGGCCGAATACCAAGTCCACTGGAGTGCACAGCTCACACCCTCACATCAGCGCCGCAGGGGTACATTTTGTGGACTCTTGCACTGCGGTCCAGTAGGACCACAAGACCAGGGGAAGATGGTAGTCCCAGTCTCGCTGTCGTTTGTCTGTCACGCTGGTCAGGTGGGTGGACAGAGTCCTGTTAAACCGCTCCACCAGAGCGTCGCTTTGGGGGTGCAGGGGAGTAGTTCTAGTCACACCTCCTGGAAGACCTTGAACACAAAATTCAGCTCCGGATCACTATGGAGCTCATCTGGGACCCCTAAGCGACAGAACATCTCCGCCAACAGCTTCTCAGCAATGGTTGCTGCACTCTGGTACGGGATCGCACATGCCTCAAGCCACTTTGTGAAGTAGTCCATGGCCACTAAGACACAACGGTTCCCCTGGTCAGTGACAGGGAACGGACCCAGGATGTCCACACCCACTCTTTCCATTGGGGCCTCTATCTGGTACTGCTGCAGAGGGGCACGTGATTCCTGGGTGGGGCCCTTCTGCGCAGTGCAGGAGGTGCAGTGGTGGACAAACATCTCCACATCTCAGTGACATCCTGGCCAGTAGAACCGCCCTCGAAGATGATGCAGGGTCTTGGTTATGCCAAAGTCCCCAGCCCCCACAGAACCATGGGCCAGTTTGAGGACCTGGCCCCGTAGCTGGTGAGGAACCAGGAGCTGTAGGATGTCTTGTTGCCCACTTGGTGACTTCCACCGATGGTGTAAGATACTATTCTGGCTGACAATGCTGGACCATTGAGAGTACAGTGCCTTGGACTTTGGGTCTAGAACAGTGACTGCTGGCCACTCGGGTTGCTAGCCAGCCCCCACCCAGGCGTGGACCCTGGAGAGAACTGCATCCTGGTGTTGGGCTTGCTTGATCTGCTGGGAGTCAAGGGTCTTCCAGTCACCGTCAGGTGCCACAGCGTCCTGCAGTGCAGCAACCTTTGGTTCTGGAAGGCAATGGTCTTCCTGTCTCTTGCAGTATCAGCATCTCTCCACCTCGCGTGGCCATCGAGAAAGGGCATCAGCGTTGCCATGCAGTCGTCCTAGTCAATGCTGGATCTTTAAACTGGTAGTCCTGGAGGGCCTTCACTCACCTGGCTAGCTGCCCTTCTGGGTCCTTAAAGCTCAGCAGCCCAGTGTGTGAAGAGTAGTCGGTCCACAGGATAAACTTCTGTCCATACAGGTAAGGGCAGAAGTGTCGCAGGCGCTGGACAACAGCCAACAACTCCCAGCAGGTTAAACAGTAGTTCCTCTTGAGTTTGCTGAGGGACCAGCTGAAGTAGGCAATTGCCTGTTCACCATGTTCCCCTTCCTGGGAGAGCACAGCGCCCACACCCACATTGCTGGCATCAGTGTCTACAATGAAGACCTTCCCCGGGACTGGATATGCCAGTACGGGGGCCTCCAACAGGGCAAAGCGGAGGTGGAAGAAGGCCATGGCACACTCATCAGTCCAGTGGAAGGCCTTGCCCTTCTGGGTCAGCTGGTTAAGGGGCTAGCTATGGTAGCAAAGTCCCTGATGAACCTCCTGTAGTATGAGGCAAGGCCTAGGAAACTGCAGAGCTCTGATGCATCACCAGGGGGTGGCCACTCCTAGACTGTCCTCACTTTATCCGGGTCGGTGGACACCTTATCAGCGCTGATCGCATGACCCAAGAACAACATCTCCAGTGAAAGAGGTGGCACTTCTTTGGGTTGAGGCGTAGCCCCACCCCACGGTTGTCCCGGAAGACCTCCTGCAGGTTCTAGAGTGCCCCTTGAAAGTCTGCAGCATGGACCAGGAGATTATCCAGGTACACCACACAGCGGTTGCGAGGGATACTGGCAAGGACCCTCTCCATGAGGTGCTCAAAAGTTGTAGGCGCATTACACAGTCCAAATGGCATCACCCTGAACTGCCTCAACCCCACACCGATTGAGAACGCTGTCTTGGGGCGGGCCTCCAGTGACAGCTCCACCTGCCAGTACCCACTGCGGAGGTCCAGGGAGCTGAACCAGGACAAGCCTGCAACATAGTCCAAGGCGTCATCAATTCAAGGGAGGGGATAAGAGTCTTTACGAGTGGCCTCATTGAGGCACAAGTAGTCCACACAAAACTGCCAGGTACCATCCTTCTTGCAGACCAGAACTGTTGGGGCAGCCCATGGGCTCTGTGAGGGTTCAATGGCTCCTACCCGGTGCATCTCATCAATCTTCTGTCAAACTGCCAACCATTTGGCCAGCAGTAGGCATCAAGGGCAGATGTGGATGGGGGGTGGGGAGCTCTCCTGTGTTGATCTCATGGAGGACCATGTTGGTGTGAGTGCAGTCCTCGTCCGTGGCAGCAAAGACATCGACAAAGGCCTCCAACAGTCTCTTCAGTTGGACCTGTTGTTCCTGGTCCAAGCTTTTACAGCTCCTCTCGAAGAGGTCCTCGATGGTCTTGTGGGTCTCTGGAGATGATGGTTGAGGTGACACTGCAGACATCGGTGTAGCTGGCTCTGTTGGCTGTGCTTGTTACTCTGCAGAAGTTTTTGGCAGCGCTGATGCTTGGCGGGTCCAGGGCCACTGGACTTGTGAAGAGCTATGACTTCAGAGCCCAGGTAGAGGATGGCCCTGGGCACACCTACCACAGCTCCCCACTCATCCAGCAGGTCGAGGCCAAAGATGCAGGGGTCCTTGATGCCAGTCAACCAGAACTGGTGTTGTGATGGGTGGCCTGCAACGGTGACCTCTAGGACCTTCATCCCCAGGATCTGCACTTGTTCGCCGGTGACTGTGGTGATATGATGCCTGGTGAGGACCCACCCTCGGGGTGAACATCCACTGGAACCCGGCACAGTCCCTGGGCAGATGCGTGAAATGGTGGACCCTATATCTACCAGGGCTTGGCAGGAAATCCCTTCGAGGGAACAGTCCACATAGAGGCTGTGTACCTGGCCTAGGCGCTGAGTTGGCTGGTTGGGGATTTGAAAGGTCCCAGGTGGCAGCCTCCCTTCGGTGCCACCCTCTCTTAGTTTAACAGGGATGCTGGCAGTGGAACCCTGGGTGCTGGAGCTGGGCAGTTGCAGGCCACATGACCAGGAACTCCACACCGGTAGCAGCTATCAGCATCCCTTCTCCTGGGGCGGTGGTGTGACAATGCAGCCTGGAGTGCCTGGTGAGCTGGTTCATGCTCCTCACCTTCGTCATAGTCAGTCTGGTTCACCTGGTGCCCATGGTGATGGCGAAGTCCCTCAGGGCATAACCCATGTTCAACCCTCTCTGCTTCTCTGCTTCTTTCAAGGCCGCTACCAAGGTGGTGGGAACTAGGAGGCTAGGTACTCACAGAGGCATTCAGGTGAAGCCCTCGGATGAAAGCCTGGGCGGTGAGCTCCTCCTGGACCTCCTTAGTGAACCCAGGGTGTCCTTGGCGGGTGTACATACGCAGGTCAGCAGCACATGCCCCGAGGCTCTCT
Source organism: Pholidichthys leucotaenia (assembly GCA_020510985.1). NCBI lineage: Eukaryota > Metazoa > Chordata > Actinopteri > Cichliformes > Pholidichthyidae > Pholidichthys > Pholidichthys leucotaenia. The sequence goes on along the minus strand of CM035836.1, from coordinate 404,127,353 downwards.
CCGGCCCATCTCCACTGCTTAGCAAGTTGGTCTCTGGCGTCATCAGCATAGACCTGGTGACCAAAACGGTGCTGGATGGCTGCCTTTAATGATGCCCAGTCTTGGAGTTCAGATTGCTGCAGATCTGTGAGTGCTTGCCAAGCTCCACTCTCGAAGGAGAGGGCAATATTGCATGCTGTCTCTTCGGGGGACAAGCATTAGCTGTGCTGCCAGATGGACCTGCGTCAGGTAGGTGTCTGCTGGCTCTTCTCCATTGTAGCAAGGCAGCCTCACTGTAGGTTTCCATGGGTTCTCATAGAGCTGAGCAGGCCTCTCTCTTGCCATGTGTCCGTCTGCATTGAGCAGGCCACTAGCCAGTGCTGGAGAGGGGTCTCGGCGGCAAGACTCTGCCAGCCGCTCCATCTACCTCTCCGTGTGCCCCATCAGCTGTTCTGGCAGCCTTTCTGTGTGCCGCTCACGTGACTCAAGACGGGTCGCACTTCTTCCATCTGGTAGGTTGCTCTTGCTCCGTCATTCACCATGGAGCCCTGCTGAAGTGATCTGATCTATGGCAGCTTCCATGCTGGCAATGAGACTGTTAATCTCTTGCCGATTTGCCATTCTAACATTCCACTTCTGACACCAATGTAATGCGCAGTGGGTTTCAGGCAATCAAGAAGCATCTGTTGCTCAGCCAGCTTTTATTTTTAACACACCCAAACACACCACAATGGCCGAAGTCAATAATTCAACCCACACTCTAAGTGATGGTTTCCCCAAACAATAATATACCAGCACTAAGTAATATTACACAACACTACTAATTAACTATTGCCACATGAAAAGTAAAGGACATAAAACAGAACACCAGAATCCACATAACACCCCTTATCAACATTTCCCACAATCCTCCAGTCCTGGCCTCATTAGGACATCCACCCCTATTCAGCCAATCACGTCCCAGAGGGTGCCCGGGACGCCACTGCATTCACACCATGTATTCAAAATGGGCCCACAAGCAAGTCACTTTATTTCAATATTGCTATTTCAAATCCAGACTTCTGAAAAATCAGTTAGACTGTTCATATTTGCTGTCTTGTTGTTACGATATATTGACATGCTGGCGTCTTCAACATTTTTTGTTCTATTTCCATTAATTAGCAAAGTAGTTAATTTCAAACAAGTAGCACTTGATGGTGGGTTAATTAGATATTTTGATGCCTCCCAGTCTGTCAATTGACACAGAACGTCTCCTTTGTTATGTGAAAAGGATAGCACAGAAGTTGACAAATTCAGAGAGATACTCCTGCTCATGAAATGTTGCTTCAAAATAACTAAGATTGGGATATTAGTTAAGGCTGCTATCTGCTTCATTATAACATGACTGTTTCTTTTTAAGCAATAAAACTGGAGTAGTGGAGAAGTTCAAGAAAACCATTTGTCAGGGAAATATGTGGGTGGATATGTGCTGTAATAACGATCCTTGGAAATTGGTGTGTGCATTGTTCGTGCCACCTGGTGAGAATGAAAGAAGCTGATGAATAACGAGAAGTAAGATGGTGGGTGAGAAAAAGGGATAAGGTGAGATAAAAGAAAACCGGTAGGAGAAAGTAGAATGACTGAAATATCTGTTTTTTTCCTTATAGGCATCTGCAACTCACTGTCACTTCAACCACAATCCTAAAGAGTATGTCTCTCAATCCAACCTGTTTGCTTTTCATGGCAGAAAAATACAGCTCAGTTCATTTTTGTCACACACTGTCAAATTTATGCTCCCTTGAATGCATTGTTTCTGCACTAACGATTTGCATGACCCTGAATTTGGTTTTTCCGTTCATTTTCTTGAATAACAGTCAGTGCAATACAACTGCTGCAATGTGGCATCCACACATGATTTAATATTATTCCTGCACAGATAAGATTTTTCACTAGTCGGTTTGCTAATGTCTGATGAATCTGACTACATTGTTTACTGCTTTAGGCATAGAAGTATTGTCCCCCTTTGAAGATGTCTTTGAGCGTGACAAGCTGTTGGCAGTCATTCTCTCCCAGGAGTTTACTGTGCTCCTTTTAGCCTTCTCACATATTTGAAGATTCTTTAGAAGAAGGGAAAAAAATTCTGAGGATTTCCTGCTGAGAAATTCAAATCGTCAAAATCTTAGTTTCAATTGTACTGCTTTTTATAAATTATATTTTTTTAAACAAACAGTTGAGGTGGAAACTTTCAGGGAGTTGTATAATTGCAGAATTATGCATAATACAGTGATTTGTAGTATAATTGCTCAATTTTTGAAATGTTATTCCTGTGAATTTAATATTATCCCCAACATTTTATAGTTAGATCTACATTTAAACAAACTGGAATGATTAAGGATCAAATGGTGATATTGAAAGAAAGAAAATATCAATAGATGAAATACTGTATATTTACCCTTTTGTAACAGCAGTTACAACCCCAGTAATTTTATTTGAAAAAAGTAGACAAAAATTAGCCGTAAAATATTTGATAAATTTATAATAAAGCCTCAAATATACAAGAAAAGTCATAATTTTACAAGAGGAATTTACAGATTTGTGGAAAATGGTTTCAAATTTAGATAAATTTACAGAGAAAAGTCTAAAACTATAAGAAAACTGTTATAAATTTTGGAGAAAAACCTCAAACCTTCAAGACTGAAATCATTACTCAAGTTTTTATATAAGTGGGTTCTTTTTGTATCCTTACTTAACTCAACTATGTAAACATTTTTGGGTGTCTACTTTTAATTACTAATTTCATAAGACAACACTGCTTTACATGAGTAAAATCTCTGGTTACTATACCCACCTCTGACCATATAATTTAAGTATTCATGAGTTAATTACTATTATGAATGTTTTTCCCCTTCTCTTTCCTACTCTCTCAATAGAAAAAAGAAACACTAGAATAAAAATTAAAAAAATACATACATATTTGTGTCATTTATGTAAATCATGACAAAAAATCATGTAGGACAAAACATAACACTTGGTATTTTTGAGCCTGTTTCTATACTACCATAGACAGAGAGAGAACCTGAATAAGACAGAGCTCAGAGAGGGAAAGATGAGACAGAAGAGAGGAGCCAAGTGTTCAGGCAAAGGGTGCAAGAGAGGAAGGAGAGAAGGATAACACCAGTAAAAAGTTCAAACACAGGACGTCTGGGTGGGACCCCAGCTGGCCCAATATTCCAAGATTCAAGCCTTGGTTGTACACTGTAAAAAAAAATAAAAAATTGAGAAGATAAGTGGTAAAGACACATTAAATCAAGTTCAGTCAACTAAAATTTTAAGGCAGCCTGAACACTACCTTTTTTAAGTAGAATAAACCTATAGTTATTTTTTACAGTGTACAATACTTCAAACCCGGCCACCAGACGCTAGCCTTCGAGCCCCTCCCCCAGGCCTGGCTCCAGGGTGGGGCCCCGGTAACCCCATACCAGGCGGGGTACACTGAATCCTTGATATAGAATTTATCATGACAGTCTGTTGGATCGTTCTTAGTCTGGCCCTTCACCCAGGACCAGTTTGTCTTGGGTGACCCTATCAGAGGCAAATTGCCCCGGACAACATAGCTCCTGGGATCACTGGGGCATGCAAACCCCCCCCCACCACGATAAGGTGACGATCCATGAGGGGGGTGGGGACCCGGCCTGGCTCAGCCCAAAGGAGTTACATGGGTCTGCCCTCCAGTGGGCTCACCGCCTGCAGGAGGGATCATGGGGGTCCGGTGTTATGTGGATTAGGTGGCGGTCAAAGGCGGAGACCTTGGTGGACTGATCCCAAGCTTTCTAAACTGGCTTTTGGTATACAGAATGTCACCTCTCTGGTGGGGAAGGAGCCTGAGAGATACCGGCTAGATATAGTCAGCCTCACCTCAACACACAGCTCCGGTTCCGGAACCAGTCTCCTGGAGAGGGGCTGGAGCTTGGCCTTTTTTGGAGGTGCCCCGGGCGAGAGGCGATGAGCAGGGGTGGGTATTCTTGCTGCCTCTATATTGGAGTTTTCCCCGGTGGACGAAAGGGTTGCTTCCCTGCGCCTTCGGGTTGGGAAACGGGTCCTGACCATCAATTGTGCCTATGCACCAAATGATGTTTCAGAGTACCCACCCTTTTTGGAGTCTGTGACTGGGGTGCTGGAGGGTGCTCCTCTTGGAGACTCCATTGTCCTACTTTGGGACTTCAATGCGCACGTGGGCAACGACAGTGAAACCTGGAGGGGGGTGATTGGGAGGAACGGCCTGCATGATCTGAACCCAAGTGGTGTTCAGTTATTGGACTTCTGTGCTAACCACAGTTTGTCCATAACGAACACCATGTTCAAGCATAAGGGTGTCCATATGTGCATCTGGCACCAGGACACCCTAGGTCTCAGGTCGATGATCGATTTTGTTATCGTGTCATCAGACCTGCGACCGTATGTCTTGGACACCCGGGTAAAGAGAGGTGCAGAGCTGTCAACTGATCACCACCTGGTGGTGAGTTGGATCCGATGGCAGGGGAGGAAGCCATTCAGACCTGGTAGACCCAAACATATAGTGAGGGTGTGCTGGGAACATCTGGCTGAGGCCCCTGTCCGGGAGGTCTTCAACTCCCACCTCCAGAAGAACTTCAACCACATTCCGAGGGAGTCTGGAGACATGGAGTCTGAATGGGCCATGTTCTCCACCTCTGTTGTTGAAGCGGCGACCCAGAGCTGAGGCTGCAAGGTGGTCAGTGCATCTCGTGGTGGCAACCCCTGAACCAAGTGGTGGACACCAGTGGTGAGGGGGGCCATTAAGCTGAAGAAGGAGTCCTATCAAGCTTGATTGGCTTGTGGGACTCCCGAAGCAGCTGAGGTGTACTGGCAGGCCAAGCGGAGTGTAGCTCGGGTGGTTGCTGAAGAAAAAACCCGGGTATGGGAGGAGTTCAGTGAGGCCATGGAACAAGACTTTCGGTCGGCCTCGAAGAGATTCTGGCAAACTGTCCGGCGGCTCAGGAGGGGAAAGCAGCTCTCTGTCCACACTGTGTATGGTGCGGATGGGACACTGTTGACTTGGACTGGGGATATCGTCGGACAGTGGAAGGAATACTTCGAGGATCTCCTCAATCCCACTGATACGCCTTCCACAGAAGAAGCAGGGTTTGGGGATGAGGGGGACGACTCGCCTATCACAGGGGCTGAGGTCGCCAAGGTGGTTAAAAATCTCCTTGGTGGCCGGGCCCCAGGGGTGGACGAGATTTGCTCTGAGTACCTCAAGACCCTGGATGTTGTTGGGCTGTCATGGTTGACACGCCTCTGCAACATTGCGTGGAGGTCGGGGGCAGTGCCTTTGGCATGGCAAACCGGGGTGGTGGCTCCTCTCTTCAAAAAAGGGGACCGAAGGGTGTGCTCCAACTTTAGAGGGATCACACTCCTCAGCCTCCCTGGGAAGGTCTATGCCAAGGTACTGGAGAGGAGAGTCTGGCCATTGGTCGAACCTCGGATTCAGGAGGAGTGATGTGGTTTTCGTCCTGGCTGTGGCACATTGGACCAGCTCTTTACCCTCATGAGAATTCTTGAGGGTTTGTGGGAGTTTGCCCAACCAGTTTACATGTGTTTTATGGACTTGGAGAAGGCATTTGACCACGTCCCTCGTGGTTTTTTGTGGGGGGTGCTTTGGGAGTATGGGGTATCGGGCTTGTTGTTACGAGCTATTTGGTCTTTGTACGACCATTGTGAGAGTTTGGTTCGTATTGCCAACACTCGGTCGGAGTCATTCCCAGTGAGAGTTGGACTCTGCCAGGGCTGCACCTTTGTCACCGATCCTGTTCATTATTTTTATGGACAGGATTTCTAGGCGCAGCCAGGGAATGGAGGGTGTCATGCTTGGTGACTGCAGGATCTCATCTCTGTTGTTTGCAGATGATGCTGTCCTGTTGGCTTCATCCAGCAATGACCTACAGCTCTTGCTGGGATGGTTTGCCGCTGAGTATGAAGCAGCTGGGATGAGAATCAGCACCTCCAAGTCCGAGTCCATGGTCCTCAGCCGGAAAAAGGTGGATTGTCCTCTCTGGGTTGGGGACAGGCTCCTGCCCTAAGTGGAGGAGTTTAAGTATCTTGGGGTCTTGCTCACGAGTGAGGGGAAAATGGAGCGAGAGATTGACAGACGGATTGGAGCAGCATCTGCAGTGATGCGGACATTGTACCGGTCTGTTGTGGTGAAGAGGGAGCTTAGTTCTAAGGCAAAGCTGTCAATTTACCAGTCAATCTACATTCCTACTCTCACCTATGGTCACGAGCTTTGGGTAATGACCGAAAGAACAAGATCGCGGATACAAGCGGCTGAAATGAGCTTTCTCCGCAGGATTGCTGGACTCACCCTCAGAGATAGGGTGAGGAGCTCAGTCATCCGGGAGAGGCTCAGAGTAAAACCGCTGCTCCTCCACATTGAAAGGAGTCAGTTGAGGTGGTATGGGCATCTGATTAGGATGCCTCCTGGACGCCTCCCACTTGAGGTGTTTCAGGCACGTCCCACTGGGAGGAGACCCCGGGGCAGACCCAGGACTCGGTGGAGAGACTATAGCCCCATTTCCACCAGTATCACCTTGGCTTTACTTTTTTTTACTTGTTTCGGTTTTTCGCCATTTCCACCCAAGTCCTCACGGTTTAACCGTTACGATTTTCGTGCCTGTTCAGAGGCAGGGTACAGCCGAGCGAAAAGCGAGGTGTGAATTGACGTCAATCGACTGCTAAACGCTGATTGGTCAGGGCGTAACGTCACCAAACGCGTCCGTTTTAGCCCCATTTCCACCAGTATCACCTTGGCTTTACTTTTTTTTACTTGTTTCGGTTTTTCGCCATTTCCACCCAAGTCCTCACGGTTTAACCGTTACGATTTTCGTTCCTGTTCAGAGGCAGGGTACAGCCGAGCGAAAAGCGAGGTGTGAATTGACGTCAATCGACTGCTAAACGCTGATTGGTCAGGGCGTAACGTCACCAAACGCGTCCGTTTTAGCCCCATTTCCACCAGTATCACCTTGGCTTTACTTTTTTTTTACTTGTTTCGGTTTTTCGCCATTTCCACCCAAGTCCTCACGGTTTAACCGTTACGATTTTCGTGCCTGTTCAGAGGCAGGGTACAGCCGAGCGAAAAGCGAGGTGTGAATTGACGTCAATCGACTGCTAAACGCTGATTGGTCAGGGTGTAACGTCACCAAACGCGTCCGTTTTGTTTTCTGTTGAAGCTACACGACCGCCATTTGTAATTTCAGCGAGTAACTGCGGTGACTGGATTCACAATTGTGTTCTCATATAACGATGTCCACACGCAAGTTTATTCCATGAACAAACGAGGAGGTGCGGACTTTTCTGTCCCTCGTAGCCGATGACTACATCCAGAGCGAGTTGGTGGGGCAACTCGCAATGAAAAAATATACCAGGAAGTGTCCGGCCTGCTATTATGGCAGAGAATTTGGACTCGACACGGCCACGGAATTGGAAAACGGTGACGGTGAGTGTTGTTTTGTTATTGTCCGTCTTCTTGCCTTTCGGTCAAAAGCGCACTTTATTTAAGCAATAAAGAAAGTTGTTTGATTGTGGGCAATTGTGGTGATGGCTAGCCCGCTAATAGCTAGCTACCTCTGTACCTTGCTGCTACCTCGCATCAAGCTGCTGAATCGCGCTTTTATTTCAGTATTCACATGAACAAAACGCTGACATAAGCTTATTGTATTCTGGTTAAAAAGTTTTGTGTTTGCGGTACATGTTGCACTTTGTTTGTGAGCTTTATTGTGTGTTTTTTCCTTCTATACACAGTTTTCAAATCCCTTGGGGTCCGCCTCACTGGACTGCCCCGGCATCTCCCGGTCAAGTGCTGGTAAGGCACAACAAACTGAAAATTACCACCCAGTTGTTTTTATATGTGATTGTTATTTTCTATAGACGCATAATAAGGAATTTAAAATGTCTTTCTACGTTTATAAAAATACTAGATTCAGGGGTGCTCATAGCCACAGTGGCCCAGTGTTATAGGTGTGTTGGTGGTGGAAATACTGTTGTATTTTCACAACAAAAAAAAAAGGAGCACATGTACCGACTTCAAATCAAAATGCTTGATTGAAATTCTTCAAGTCAGCTAACAATATTAGCCCATTCTGATTTATGAGGCCACAGTACAAAGAAATTCTTTTAAAAATAACCCATTAAATCAAAATACTTTTTACAATTAATCCTTTTTGAAATGAAGGGGGGCCTAACCACATCACCACAGAAGTTGCATATAGTCCACTCTACTGCGGGGCAGCAACATGACAGTTGAGCTTAAATACAGCAACGAAGCATCCCACCACAGGCTTTCAGCAGTTTAATTCCATAATATTTTTTCTGACATGTTTTGATCCGGTGTTATCTAAATACAATGACTTCTGTCTTTCATATAGGCAAGCTGAAAAGGTCCAACAACATTGCAGACCTTGCATCACTGATGGCCCAGAATCATGCTGAGGAGATGCGGATCCATGAAAGGATGCTCGAACAGCATCAACGGCAGCATGAACAGCGCGAAAGACACCTGCAGTTAGCCGCATTAAGAAGGGATGAGCTGACAGAGACGGCTTCCTTCCACGGAGCCTTCCTAAACCATTTTGGCAGTCTGGTCGAAGTACTGAAAGCTCCCCATTTGTTAACATGTTTTGGGAATATTTGTAATGTAATAAAATGTTAGTCTTTTGGATAAAAGTGTGGTTTGTATATTATAACACTGGATGATAAAGGCGAATAATTACATACACATTCCATTGCCTCATATGACCCTAATCCTGCTGTTCAGCCATAAAGGTGTCAAGATTTTTAATGGTAATGTAATTGTTATTGTTAAATTTAATAAATATTACCACTGCTGTATCCATTGCTCTACATTGGGTACAGTTTTTAAGTAAAATTGTAAGCAGTTGCACAGGTGTAATTTACATTCAGCAGTAGACACTGATAAAGATAAAAGTCCAATTAGGTAAAAGGTAAGTACATGTGAATTGAATGTTATATCGGCATTCCAAATTCTAAGAATTCCAATAAATTATAAGCAGTCTAGTATAATATAAAGCGAAAATACCCATACATGTAAACCCAAATATAACATTTTCGATGTTGTAAACGTTTCATCATAAAATTTCTAGGTTCATTGGCAATTCCATCAAACCAAAAGTGAGTTGTCTAGCTGCAGCACTTTTTTTTTTTGGAGTCATTTCTACATTGTTTTAGTGTGTAATTAGCCACCACTGAACAGATAACCCTTATAAATAACAATAGATGGGAAAAATGATACTCAAATGATACACAATGGGCCTAGATTTGGATTGGCTTTTTTATAATATCAATTATTTGGTAAGTTAAAGTTAACTGGAAGTATAACAAGTTTCCACATATAATTCCAAGGTCAATTGGCAATTCCATCAAATCAAAAGTGAGTTGTCTAGCTGCAGCATTTTCTTTGCAGTCATTTTCTACGTTGTTTTAGCGTGTAATTAGCCACCACTGAACAGATAACTCTTATAAATAACAATAGATGCGAAAAATGATACTCAAATGATACACAATGGGCCTAGATTTGGATTGGCTTTTTTATAATATTATCAATTATTTGGTAAGTTAAAGTTAACTGGAAGTATAACAAGTTTCCACATATAATTCCAAGGTCAATTGGCAATTCCATCAAATCAAAAGTGAGTTGTCTAGCTGCAGCATTTTCTTTGCAGTCATTTTCTACGTTGTTTTAGCGTGTAATTACCCACCACTGAACAGATAACCCTTATAAATAACAATAGATTGTACAATGATACTCAAATGATACACAATACAAAAAATGGGCCTAGATTTGGATTGGCTTTTTTTATAATATTTTTAATTATTTTGTAAGTTAAAGTTAACTGGAAGTATAACAAGTTTCCACATATAATTCCAAGGTCAATTGGCAATTCCATCAAACCAAAAGTGCATTGTCTAGCTGCTGCTTTTTTTGGGAAGTCAGTTTATCATCAGTGTATCATTATTACACAATACACAAAATGGGTCTAGATTTGGATTGGCTTTTTTATAATATTATAAATTATTTGGTAAGTTAAAGGGGTTTAGGATTAAGCTTCTGCATTATTTTAAATTACCCCGGTGTTTCAGCATTTAATTAACCGTCTGTTAACATTTAACCGTTTTGAACAACAGAGGCGACGTAGTTTAAAAGTGCACAACATTTTATTTAAAAAACACGTTTGACATATGTATGCACATGAACACTGAACAAATGAAATGATCTCTGCTTCATATGCAGCTGCTTCAGATTCCTCCTGGGCAACCGCTATTCTCCTCTCCTGCTCCAACGTGTGTTGCCTCAATCCACGTCGTCTTCTCCTGTAAAATTCTCTTGTCTCGTTAAAGATATTCATTGTGTTAAAAACCGTCGAAATCCTCCGCTCGTAATCCGCTATTTTTTTCTGTGTTGTTGAGGAGTCGGTCGCGTTCTTTACTACGTCAGCAGTGTAGCGCCACCTCGATCCCGCCCACCCCAGCAATACTCGGCTTTCCGCGGTTGTGATGGAGGCGCAGCCGCGGGAGAAACAAGTAGTAAAGAAAAGAAAAGAGTAGCGCAGAACTATATAGTGGAAATGTGGCTTATGTCTCCCAGCTGGTCTGGGAACGCCTTGGTATCCTCTCTGAAGAGCTGGAGCAGGTGGCTGAGGAGAGGGAACTCTGGGCTTCTCTGCTTGAACTGCTGCCTCCGCGAAAAGTGGTAGAAGATGGATGGATGGATGGACAATGCTTCAAATGGTAAATTTCATATGCGAAGTTACTGTGCAAAACTAAAAAAAATAGTATAAATAAACATATTCCAGTTAGTGTCATCTGTTTTCTGCCACCCCCCTTGCCACCCCCTGGAAAAATATGTTGCCACTGCACCAAGGTCTTTCAGTCAGAGGGAACACTGTATATCCTTTGCAAACTTACTTTTTTAAGCTACCACAAGAAATTATATGCATATATATTAGTGGTGGGTACATTAATCGAGTAAATCTGTCAGAGAGAGAAAAGCACCACACGCCGGCTGTGAGTCTGCAACATTTATTGGACAAACATCAAGACATACACAATGCTAATGAAAAAGGATTGCAGGTCGGCAAAAAATATTTTAAGCTAAGGTGAGCATAATCACCGGCTAGCCTGGGGCAAACACAAAGGACCAGGCAGCAAAAATAGCCAAACTAAGGCAATCGTAATTGCCAGCCAACCTGCAAATTACCAGAAATACATGCAGTGAGAAACTGAGCACTTACATGTAGGACAACAGCTTGAGAGTGAGTTGAGAGTCCATTGAGAGTGGACTTGACCGTAGGAGGCTACACCAAACAATGGTGCAGCTTCCTTAAAATAGGCAGCAGCACAATTAACACAATCAATACCAGATGTGAGTACCTGAGCGAGCAGGAGAAGGTGACCTAATTAGACAATCACCCACAGCTGAGAACTAGGGGGCAGACTGTGGGTGAAAGGGGAGTGACAGAGAAATGAGGAAGGAGGCTCTGAAAGAAAACCAAAATGACAGAAAAACAAACAAGAAAATAAAAACACATGAAATACATAAAGTGTCTGAGCACTGGCTCAGACACATGACATAATCATGATTAACTCAACACCCCAGTGATCATGATCCATTTTTAACTGCAATTATTCGTGATTACTGATGGGATGGAAAAAAGCAGAATTTTCGAAACGCAGGTCCTGTCCCCCCCCCCCCCCCCCCCCATGGATCGTCACCTTATCGTGGTGGGGGGTTTGCATGCCCTAGTGATCCCAGGAGCTATGTTGTCCAGGGCAATTTGCCTCTGGTAGGGTCTCCCAAGATAAACTGGTCCTGGGTGAAAGGCCAGACTAAGGGTGATCCAACAGATTCCCATGATGACCAAAAATCAAGGATTCAGTGTACCCCGACCAGTATGGGGTTACTGGGGCCCCACCCTGGAGCCAGACCTGGGGGAGGGGCTTAATGACTAGAGCCTGGTGGCTGGATTTCTGCCCATGGGACCCAGCTAGGCTCAGTCCAAATGAGTTACATGGATCCCCCCTCCAGTGGGCTCACCATATGCAGGAGGGACCATGGAGGTCTGGTGCGAAGAAGATCAGGTGACAGTCGAAGGCAGAGACCTTGGCGGTCTGATCCCCGGTTTTCAAAACTGGCTTTTGGGACATGGAACGTGACTCTCTGGTGGGGAAGGAGCTGGAGCTGGTGCATGAGGTTGAGAGATACCGGCTAGACATAGTTGAGCTCACCTTAATGCACAGCTCCAGTTCTGGAACCAGTCTCCTGGAGAGGGGCTGGAGCTTGGCCTACTCTGGAGTTGCCCCAGGGGAGAGATGACGAGCAGGGATGGGTATTCTTGTATCCCCCGCCTTGCTGTTTTGACACTGGAGTTCTCCCTGGTGGACGAAAGGGTAGTTTCTCAATGCCTTTTCGAGGATCTCCTCAATCCCACTGGCACACCTTCCACAGAGGAAGCAGGGCTTGAGGACGAGGGGGACAACTCATCCATCACAGGAGCTGAAGTTGCCAAAGTGGTGGCAGGGCCCCATTGGTGGATGAGGGGTGGACAAGATTCATCCTGAGAATCTCAAGGCCCTGGATGTTGGAGGGCTGCCATGGCTGACATGCCTCTGCAACACTGTGTGGAGGTTGGGGACAGTACCATTGGCATGGCAAACCGGGGTGATGGTTCTTCTTTCTCAAAAGGGTGACTGGAGGGTGTACTCCAACTTTAGGGTGCTCACACTTCTCAGCCTCCCTGGGAAGGTCTCTGCCAGGGTATTGGAGAGTAGAGCCTGACCGCTGGTTGAACCTTGGATTCAGGAGGAGCAATGTGGTTTTCATCCTGGCCGTGGCACATCGGACCAGCTCTTTACCCTCTCGAGAGTCCTCAAGGGATTTTGGGGGTTTGCCCAACCAGTCCACATGTGTTTTGTGGATTTGGAGAAAGCATTTTTTTTTTTTTTTTTTTGTTACTTATTTGTACCCATAGGTAGATTTGGTTTGCAGTCTGGTGACAAGCCACCGGCTGCCGGTCGCTGCGTGCGCGAGCGCCCTAAACCTACATGTTTTTGGTATGCGGGAGGAAACCGGAGAAATCCCGGAGTAAACCCACGCAACACGGGGAGAACATGCAAACTCCACACAGCTCACTGTTGGTCGGGGGCTGGGATCGAACCCACGATCTCACGATCCCCGCGATCCCCCGGCCGAGGGTAAACTGTGCTGCCACAGTGCTAAACCACTGCGCCACCGTGCAGTAGGGCCATTTGAACGTGTCCCTCATAGTTCCTTGTGGGGGGTGCTGCGGGAGTATGGGGTATTGGGCTCGTTGTTACGAGCTATCTGGTCCCTGTACGACCATTGCAAGCATTTGGTTAGTATTGCCAACACGCAGTCAAAATCGTTTCCAGTGAGAGTTGGACTCTGCCAGGGCTGCACTTTGTCACTGATCCTGTTCAAAATTTTTATGGATAGTATATCTGGGAACAGTCAAGGATCAGAAGGTGTCATGCTTGGTGACTACAGGATCTCATCTCTGCTGTTTGCAGATGATGTTGTCCTGTTGGCTTCATCAAGCAATAATAATAATAATAATAATAATAATAATAATAATAATAATAAGAGTTTCATTTTAAATGGCACCTTTCAAGAAACCCAAGGTCACTTTCCAAAGAAACAAAAACAAACAGGTAATAGACACAGACAAACATAACACAAGTTAGCTAGGAAAATCTTGCAGGAACAAGTGTCTTTTCAGCCTGGATTTAAAAGACTCTAAGGTTGGTGCCTGGTGAACTGTTAGAGGGAGCGAGTTCCACAGGGTAGGAGCTGCCACACTGAAGGCCCTGTTCCCAAAGGTTCTCCTGCAAGTATGGGGACTGGAGAGGAGCCCTAGGTCAGCAGACCAAAGGTTCCGAGAGGGGTGGTGAACATGAAGGAGATCGGATAAGTACTGTGGTGGCAGTACATGAAGGGACTTGTAGGTGAGGAGCAGAAGTTTGAAAATGATCTGGAATTTAACAGGGAACCAATGCAATCGTTTTAGAGTAGGGATGATGTGCTGCCAATGGTTTGGTCCAAGTGAGAACCCTGGTAGCAGAGTTTTGAACATGTTGCAGTCTGTCCAGAGTTTTATTGGTGACCCCATTTAGGATGGCATTACAGTAGTACAGACAAGAGGTTATAAAGGTGTGTATTAGAGTTTCTGCAACAGAATCAGGGAGTAATGGTCGGAGTCTGGAGATATTTTTCAGATGGAAGAAGGCAGCTTTGGTGACAGATTTAATGTGTATATCGAAAGACAGAGTGGAGTCCTTAATGACACCCAGGTTGCAAACCTCAACAGACGGTGAGATGGAGAATCCATCAACACTGAGAACAAGATCCCCGATCTTGTGGAGGACAGTTTTTGGAGCAACAACAATAAGCTCAGTGTTCTGGCTGTTGAGTTGGAGCAGGTTGGTGGTCATCCAGGTTTTGATGTCGTACAAACAGTTTGTAAGAGATTGCGGAGGGAGCTGGGTAGATCATGAAGTGCAGCGATAGAGCTGGGTATCGTCAGCATAGCAATGAAAATTTAAACCATGGCGGCAGATGATCTGACTAAGCAATGACCTACAGGTCTTGCTGGGATGGTTTGCTACTGAGTGTGAAGCAGCTGGGATGAGAATCAGCACTTCCAAGTCCAAGTCCATGGTGCTCAGCCAGAAAAAGGTGGATTGTCCTCTCCGGGTTGGGGACAAGCTCCTGCCCCAAGTGGAGGAGTTTAAGTATTCATTTCAATTCAACTTTATTTATATAGCACCATATCACAACAATAGTCATCTCATAGCACTTTCAAATGTAGGGGAAACTCCACAATTGCAGAAAGACCCCAGCAATCAGGCGATCCCCTGTGAGCAAGCACATTGCGATGGTGGAGAAGAAAAACTCCCTTTTAACAGGAAGAAACCTCTAGCAGAACCAGGCTCAGGGAGGGGCAGTCATCTGCTGCGACTGGTTGGGGGGTGAGGGGATAGAGAAGATGAAAAGAACAGACATAAAGAGAGCAAACATTAAAGGAGTGAAGCCAAGTACATTATTGGAGGTCACCCGGCAGTCTAAATCTATTAACAGCAAAACAAAGGGAGGGTTAAGAGACACATGATCCCCCCTAATCGTAGGCTATATTGAAGAGGAAGATTTTTACCCTATTCTTAAAAACAGAGATCGAGTCTGACTCCTGAACCCAGATTAGTAACTGGTTCCACAGGAAAGGAGCTTGATAGCTGAAGGCTCTGCCTCCCATTGTACTTTTGGAGATTCTAGGTATTACAAGTGATCCAGCATTTTGGGAGAGTAGTGGTCTGTTATGATGATAGGGTAATATCAAATCTTTTATATAAAAAAGGGCCTGATTATTAAGAGCTTTGTAAGTGAGAAGAAGGATTTTAAACTTAATTCTAAACTCTATGGGAAGCCAATGGAGGGAGGACAGAACCGGAGAGATATGATCGCTCTTTCTAGTACCTGTTAAAACTCTTGCAGCAGCATTTTGGATCAACTGAATACTTTTTAAAGATATTTTAGGACAACCTGATAATAACAAGTTACAATAATCTTATCTAGAGCTAACAAAAGCGTGGATCAGTTTCTCAGCATCATTCAGAGACAAGATGCTCCTAATCTTGGCAATATTACGCAGATGATAGAAGGCAGTCTTAGAAACAAATTTAATATGTGAATTAAAAAACAGATCTTGATCAAAAATAACTCCAAGGTTCCTCACAGAACTATTCAGAGAAAGAGTAGCCACATCTAAATTAAGAGTTTGATTTGGAAAGGTATTTCTAAGGTTTTTTGGACCAACTAGAATGGCTTCAGTTTTATCTGGGTTTAATAGCAGAAAATTACAAGTCATCGAAGCTTTGATTTCCTTAAGACAGGTATCTAACTTGGCTAATTGATTACTATCATCTGGCTTCATTGACAGGTACAATTTTGTGTCATTTGCGTAACAATGAAAATGTATACAGTGCTTTCAAACAATGTTGCCTAACGGAAGCATATATAAACTAAAAAGAGTAGGGCCTAGCACAGATCCCTGTGGAACTCCATAACTGAGCTTAGAGTTGGAAGAAAACTCATTATTGATATGAACAAACTGAAGCCCATCGGACAAATAAGATTTAAACCACTGCAACGAAGTTCCATTTAGTCCAACATAGTGTTCTAGTATATCAAGTAGAATCATGGTCAATAGCATCAAAGGCTGCACTAAAATCTAAAAGGACAAGTACAGAAACAAGTCCATTATCAGATGTGATAAGGAGGTCATTAGTGACCTTCACTAAGGCTGTTTCAGTACTATGATGGATTCTGAACCCAGATTGAAACTCTTCAAATAAACGATTTCCCTGCAAGTGGTCAAATAATTGTGTAGCAACAACTCTTTCTAAGATTTTTGAAATGAAAGGCAGATTAGAGATTGGTTGATAGTTAGCTAAAACTCCTGGATCAAGCATTGGCTTTTTGAGTAAGGGTTTAATAACAGCAATTTTAAAAGCCTGTGGTACATGACCTAAAGTTAAAGAAGAATTGATTATTTGAAGAATACGGCTACCAATAAATGGGATGGCTTTTTTAAATAACCTGGTAGAAGCATCTGGTTCCTGGTAGGAACCAGATGCTTCGGGTAGATGGTGGCTCGTCAACCTGGGAAGGTAGCCCATCTAGGGGAAGGTAAACCCTGATTTCAAACCTCCGCTGCCTTGTGGCACACCCGGTCACAGGAAAGGCTTCGGGAGTCAACCCTGAGGAAAAATCCGGAGTCGGAGTCCCTAAGGCAGTTCTCTGTTGTGCTCAACATCGTTCTGGCAGCTCCTGCGACGGCGCTGGTGCCAAACTGTAGCAGCCCTGCTGTTCCTTTGGATTCATCAGTGACGTGGAGAGGGGGGACATGCTGCATGGGCAACATCTTGTCCTCCATATCTTCCTGCCCAGGCTTGAATCCTACCAACGCCCAACGCTGGAAGGTAGAACACCGGACGGTAGGAATAGGGTCTAAAAGACAAGTTGAAGGCTTGGATGAGGAGATTATCTTATCTAACTCTAAAAGGTCAATTGGAGTAAACTTATCTAAACAGATATCAATTGAAGGAGTTGTAGTAGTTGCTGTACTTAAGTTTACGGTGGGGAGAATCTGACTGATTTTATCTCTAATAGATAAAATTTTATGATTGAAAAAGTTCAAAAAGTCCTGACTAGTAAGCTCTAGGGGGATGCGACGATTGACAGAGTCCTGAATCTTAGTCAGCCTGGTGACAGTGCTGAAAAGAAACCTGGGATTATTCTTATTCTCTTCTATTAATGCAGAGTAATAACTTGTTCCAGCTTTTCTAAGAGATTTTTTATAAATTAGGAGATGATTTCTCCAAGCTAAGTAGATTTCATCTAAATTAGTGGAACACCATTTTCTTTCTAATTGACGAGTCTTCTGTTTTAAGCTACTAGTTTCTGTGTTAAACCAAGGGGTTAGAAATCTCTGATTGGACTTTTTCTTTTTTAAGGGGGCCACCAAGTCTAGAGTCTGATGCAGAGAGGCTGTAATACTATCTACCATGCTATCAATTGTGGAAGGAGCAAGCTCCCCATCTTTTATTTCCGTTGCGTTGACACAAGGCATAGAGGAGACAATCTGCATAAATTTGGTAACAACATCATCTGAAAGACATCTGCTGGAGTAGTATTTTTCTTTAGGAATCAAATAGTCAGGAATAGGGTGCATGCGTACGCAGCGACCGGCAGCGGGAGAAAAAAGTTTGACATCTGTGTCTTTGTTTTTATGCACTTTAATGTGTTTCAACGTAATTCTGTGTGTCGTTTTTGTACTTGAATGTTTGTGGACTAAATACGAAGAGCTCCCTGGTTCCATCAGTATGGATTTCCTTCTTGTTTTTGCACTGGCGTTTCTTTCCTACCGGCTCTTTGTCTTGGAGGTAAGCGCGATTGCGGTCACACCCGGAAGAACGCAGTATTCCAGAGAAATGTTACTGCATTTAAACATGGATAATGCAGCATCTGTGTCTGAGTCTGTGCTGCAACTGCCGGACTTTATTTTAAGAGATTTTCATGGACACAGCGATGAAAAGAGAGACAAGAAGAGGAAACGCGGAAAGCGTGGAGGCGTAAGATTAAGCCTGAGGAGGCATCAGCTTAACCACATTCCTCTTCCTTCCATTATTATGGGGAACGTACAATCCCTGAGAAATAAAGTGGATGGAATTCAAGGGAATGTACAATATCAAGAGGATTTCAAGAACTGCTGTGTCATGGCTTACACGGAGACGTGGCTTACGGCGCATGACCAGGATGCGGATCTGTGGATTGACGGCTTTGGAGCCCCACTTCGCTTGGATCGGCAGGAAGAGGTAACGGGGAAACGTCAGGGGGGCGGCATATATTTATATATTAATAAACAGTACTGTACATCTGTCACAGTCAGAGAGCGCATCTGTACACCAGATGTGGAGCTGCTGTCCGTGTCACTACGCCCCTTTTATCTGCCCCACGAGTTCCCCCAACTTTTCATAACGACTGTGTACATTCACCCGAGGACAGATGCTGCCTCCGCCTCCAGCACCATCTTTGATGTGGTACAGCGGTTGCAGGCGATTTCCCCAGAGGCTCCAAACTTTATCCTTGGGGATTTTAACCATGTTTCTTTAAAGAAGACACTTAAAAACTTTTATCAGTATGTCTCCTGCCCAACCAGGTGAAAAAAAAAAAACCATTAGACCTGTGCTATGGATCCATTGAGAAGGCCTATAAATCTATTCCCCTTCCCCCTTTAGGATCCTCAGATCACAACTGCGTACATTTGCTGCCCACATATAAAACTGCTCTCAGAAGAGACAAGGTGAAGACCAGAGACATAAACGTGTGGACAGAGGATTCAGTGCACTGCCTCCAGGAATGCTTTAACTGTATGGACTGGGAGGTGTTCATGCTCGCCTGCGGAGAAAATTTGGACTCTTTAATGGACGTGACATGCTCATACATGGCTTTCTGTAGAGACATGATCGTTCCACGTCAACGTGTCAAAATATATCCCAACAACAAGCCATGGGTTACAAAATCAGTTAAATCCTGCTTACAGAGGAAAGCACTTCCCTTTAAACAGGGAGTTGTTTCTGAGCTGCAGGTTGCCACAAAAGAGCTGAAGGCTGAAATTTTAAGAGCAAAACAGAATTATAAAGCAGAGTTGGAAAGTAAGATGGCAACAAAGAGACTTTGTTCAGCCTGGGCCAGTATGAAAACTATTGCAGGCCTTCAGAGCACAGAGCACAGTAATCATGTGTTTTTAGATGGTTTTAATTCAGACACAGAGCTGGCTAATGCTCTTAATTGTTTTTATGGTAAATGGCATTCACTTATATAGCACTTTTATTCTCATCTCTTGATGACCAAAGCGCTTTACAGATCCTGCTCTCTACCCATTCACACACACATTCACACACTGATGGTGGCATGCTACCTAACATGGCGCTTCCAGACCCACCAGGAGCAATTGGGGGTGAAGTGTCTTGCCCAGGGAGACAATGGCAGGATATCCGGGGAGAGCTGGGATTCGAACCGCCAACCATGGAGTTATTGGACAACCTGCTCTACCTCCTGAGCCACTGCCGCCCCCTTTCAAATAAAATATGAGGTTGGATTGTATTAAAGGCGGAAGAAAAGTCCACAAATAAAAGCCTGGCGTGTGTCCCATTAAAATCCAGATGTTCCAGATGTTTATGGTCGTTTTGACTCCTTTGATTTTAGCACAGAAACCCAAGGTTTGAAACAGAAACTCAAAGACAATCAGCACTTTAATATTGAGGTGCAGGATGTTAAAAGGGCATTCTGTGCTGTAAAAGTGAACAAAAGTCAGGGCCCTGATAATATATGTGGGCGCTTGGTAAAGTCCCGTGCACATGAATTGAGTCCTGTATTTCACTACATTTTTAATAAGTCCTTACAGACACAACATGTGCCTAAGAGATGGGGGACGGCAGTGGCTCAGGAGGTAGAGCAGGTCATCCAATAACCACATGGTTGGCAGTTCAAATCCTGCTCTCCCCAGTATCCTGCCGTTGTGTCCCTGGGCAAGACACTTCCCCCCCAATTGCTCCTGGTGGGTCTGGAAGCGCCATGTTAGGCAGTATGCCGCCATCAGTGTATGAATGTGTGCGTGAATGGGTGGATGGCAGGATCTGTAAAGTGCTTTGGCCATCAAGAGATGAGAATAAAAGCGCTATATAAGTGAACACCATTTACCATTTAAGATCTGGAAAGATGCTGTGGTTGTCCCCGTTCCAAAATCCAGCTGTCGTAAAACGGTAAATGATTTTAGACCAGTTGCTTTGACTTCAATTTTAATGAAAATTTTTGAAAAACTGGTAAGATTTGAGGTCCTAAAGCAGACTGACCATGCACTGGATCCTTTGCAGTTTGCCTATAGGCCTCACAGAGGAGTGGAGGATGCCACTGTCACTCTGCTTAACATGCTTTTGGAATATCTGGATTTTTATGGGACACACCAGGCTTTTTATTTGTGGACTTTTCTTTCGCCTTTAATACAATCCACCCTCATATTTTAGTTGAAAGGCTCCTGCAACAATTTGATTTGAGTAATAATCTGGTGGGTTGGATTCTGGATTTTTAACCAACAGGACACAGAGAGTAAGGGTCAATGGTACATTGTCTGACCAAAAGTGTTCTTCTACTGGCGCTCCGCGGGGGGTGGGGGTGTTGTCACCACTACTCTTCATCCTGTACACAAACTTGTGTCGGAGCAGACATGACAACAGACACATTATAAAGTATGCTGACGATTCAGTTGTTGTCAGTCTCCTCCAGGATGGTGAGAGTGGCCATGGCCCAGTAGTTGATGATTTTGTTCACTGGTGTGAGGATTCCTACCTGCAGCTGAATACGACAAAAACTAAAGATATGATTATTGACTTTAGGAGGAAAACTCCCAGGCACAAAGTCACTGTACTAAAAGGCCAGACCACTGAATGTGTACAATCCTACAAATATCTTGGGACGATTATTGATAGTAATTTAAACTTTGAAGAAAACTGTGAAAGGGCGTGCAAAAAGGGTCAGCAACATTTGCATTGTTTAAGGAAACTTGCACGCTTCCAAATTGACCGAACCATAATGACAATGTTTTATCGGCTTTTATTGAATCTGTTTTATCCTCTTCTTTAGTGTCATGGTTTGGTCAGATAAAACTTAAACAGAGGAAATCCTTGGATCAGGCAGTTAGATGGTCCAGTCGTTTGCTTGGTGAGTCACAGCTGATCCTGACATCCCTGTACACCAGACAGGTACAGAGGATTGCTACCTCTATTTTAAATGATGGCTCCCACCCTTTGCACTGCCACTTTCAGCTTCTTCCCTCCAGACGGAGGTTTGCTGTCCCAAAAAGTAAAACCCAGCGCTACAAAAGCAGCTTTGTTCCTGCTGCTGTTAAAGAGTTGAGCAAGATGTAACAATATATTGCACATAATTTAGTTAACTATTTAGTAATTTTATTTTATATGTACTTATTTTTGTAGGTTTTTTATTTGGGTTCTAAATCTTTTATTGGGTTTTAGACTTTTGAGTTTTTAACCTCTTTGACTAGTCTTTAACTTTTTAATATGACCCTTCTCTCTTATCTCTTTGTTTTTTCTCTTATCTCTTTGTCCTATGTCCAGACTGATGGAGCCTTGAGTACTTTTATCATGTTTATAGTCAGCTTCATGTGTGCCTGTGTTTGTGTTCATGTTGAATGTAATTGTGGTTTGTAAATATGGATGTCTCCTGACTGCAAAACAAATCTACCTACGGGTACAAATAAAATAACCTAAACCTGAAACTGAACCTGAATAGTGAAATCAAAGGTTAACAGACAATGGTCTGACAGTGCAGGATTATGAGGAGACACTACCACATTTTCTATTTCTATGCCATAAGTCAGAACAAGGTCCAATGTGTGGTGGAGATAATGGTTAGAATTTTCTACTTTCTGGGAAAACCCCATCGAGTCTAATATTGAATTGAATGCATTATTAAGACAGTCACTATCTACATCAACATGTATATTAAAATCCCCTACTATAATTATTCTATCTCATTTCAGCACTAAATCAGCTAAGAATTCAGCAAATTCGGATAAAAACACTGAGTAAGCTGAGGGAGGACGGTAAACTATGGCAAAGAAAATTGGGTTTAAGCTATGATTGCTAACATGTCCCACACTGAGGACCAGGCCCTCAAAGGGATTAAAACATGTTTTCTGCTTTACATTAACTAGTAATTTAGAATGGTAACTTGTCGCTGATAACCAGAGGGAGTTGATTCATTTAAACCAACATAATCATCTTGCCCTAGCCAAGTCTCTGTAAGGGATATTAAATCAATCTGATGATCAATTAACAGATCATGGAGTAGTAGAGACTTGGGAGTTAGAGACCTAATATTTAACAAACCGCATTTAATTTTTAAATTATGAGGAGGAAGAGAGGCCAGATCATTAAATTTAGAGACTTGATGTTTAATTTGAGTTTTACCAACTTTTTGTTTAATCACTTAGGGATGTTTATACATTATATTTTTATTAACTTTGGGGGTGTAGACAAAGGTTCTCTGAAGGGGAAGACGGGGGCTAAGTTGAGGGGTGGCGGATGAGGAGGAGCTGCAGAAAGACATGTGTTTATCAAGTTACGTTGTATTTGTCTTGGGTTATAATATTTTGGGTAACGGGAGACAAACACAATCTCTATGGGGTTATAAATTGAAGACTGATCTAAACAGTGAGGATTATTTGGATTAAAAGGATTAATATGAGATGTGGAAACAAACAAGGGCTGGTTGGCAGACCCTGGAACTTTGGGGTGAGTTAACGCACCAGATTTCTGTCACTGTACTAAAAAACGCTGAATGGAATAGAACAGATTGTCTCTTAAAACACGTGCACCAAGTCTATTTGGATGGATGCCATCTGGCCTCATAAATGATGGGCGGTTCCAAAACAGGTTTAAATTGTCAACAAAACCAATGTTAAAAGAAGGACATGTAGAACACAATCAGGTATTAAGACTGAGAGTTCTGCTAAAATAATTGCAACAGCGTCTGAAAGGTGCCAATGGCCTACAAACAAACACACGTCTGCCACAGTTCATAAGAGTGGACAGAAGGCTCTTGAAGTCACTCTTTAAGATCTCTGACGCTTCATCTGGGATGTTGTTGCATCCAACATCTACAATGACAGTTTTAGCGTGGGCAAATTCATTTAATAGGTCAGGGGTAAGAGCCTCAATGTCTGACACTTTAGCCCCAGGAAAAAAATTAGTGACACAGTACCTGTTCCTCGTTCCAAGGTTGTCATAGCCAGGAGCGGCACTGGGGTTAAGCTCCCAGTGCTCATAAAATGCTCCTTATGGCGTGCGTCTCAAAAAGCCTCTGACAACTAAGTCCAACTCCTGGCCTGCCCGTGTGGTTTAGTCTCTAAGCCCGGCGGAACTGCTTTTACTAATAGGAGAAGGGGCGAGGGCGGATCTCTGGCGCCTTAAAACCAGATGCTTCGGGTAGATGGTGGCTCGTCAACCTGGGAAGGCAGCCCATCTAGGGGAAGGTAAACCCTGATTTCAAACCTCCGCTGCCTTGCGGCACACTCGGTCACGGGAAAGGCTTCGGGAGTCAACCCTGAGGAAAAATCTGGAGTCGGAGTCCCTAAGGCAGTTCTCTGTTGTGCTCAACATCGTTCTGGCAGCTCCTGCGACGGCGCTGGTGCCAAACTGTAGCAGCCCTGCTGTTCCTTTGGATTCATCAGTGACGTGGAGAGGGGGGACATGCTGCATGGGCAACATCTTGTCCTCCATATCTTCCTGCCCTGGCTTGAATCCTACCAACGCCCAACGCTGGAAGGTAGAACACCGGATCACTGGAGAGGAATCTCCAGCTTTGCCTTTGGCGTAGACAAAACACGGGGAATGACAGTTACCGGTTATAAGCCACCGCTAAATTGGCGTAGAGCACGGTGCCAGGGGTTGTTCCCGACGGTGGGAGGGATCATCGGATCTCACTGGACAGCTACCGCCCGCCTCAAGCTGGGCAGCCCCCAGCCAATAAGGTGTTGTCCCGCCACAGCTTGCTTTCCTCATTGGGTGCATGGGGATGAGGAGAAGTCTGAACAGCAGGCTGAGAACCTTTGCACCAGGCAAGACAAAAAAAACAAAAGAGACCAACTCTAAAACTGGGAACTTGGAACGTCTGCACTATGATGACAGGACTCGCTGCTAACCTCAAGGACATCAATGACACCAGGAAGACTGCCATTGTAGAGAATGCGTTCAAGAATGAGGCTGAGTTTATTTCTCAGAGTCAACTTTATTGAGTGAACACATGCTCTATCAATCTCTAGGCAGGAAAAGAGACTGAGCAATCAAATACCACATTCTTATACTCTGCTGGAGCCACGACCCTCGGTCACATGTTACTTAAGCAAACATATAATCACATGGTACATAGTCTCAGTCACAATGCACTCTCTCATGTCTCACTATTGTCTCTTATCCCTCGATGGTCCGGGAATCCTCCTGGGACGTCCTCTCTGAGACAAGGGCCAAAACTCACACCTACTCGTCATCTCCTGTAGATCTCTGCAGGTCCAGACCTCTTTTGTCCCACGAGACGTGGAGTCCCCAATACACATACAGTCATACATTTGTGGGGAAATATGAACTCAATATATGCACCACACCATCATCAATAATGAGCTGAAGAGACTGGGAGTGGATATCGCCACTCTCCAGGAAACACGGTTGGCTAATGCAGGCACACTGAGAGAGAAGGACTACACGTTCTACTGGCAGGGAAAGGGCAGTGACGAACACAGGGAACACGGAGTGGGCTTCGCAGTGAAGAACACCTTGCTGAAGATGGTGGAACCGGGCAGCAATGGCTCTGCACAACTCCTCACCCTCCGCCTCAACACCACTCAAGGCCCAGTCACCCTCGTCAGTGTGTATGCCCCAACACTGACAGCCACACCAGAGGCAAAAGATGAGTTCTACGAGAATCTCGCAACAACTGTCAGGATCATCCCCAACTCTGAACAACTCATTCTCCTTGGAGACTTCAATGCCAGAGTGGGTGCTGACCACGACTCCTGGCCCTCCTGTCTTGGACCATTTGGCGTGGGCAGAATGAACGACAACGGACAGCGGCTGCTCGAGTTCTGCACATATCACGATCTGTGCATCACAAACTTGTTCTTCAAGACCAAGTCCCAACACAAGGTTTCCTGGCGACATCCGCGCTCAAAGCACTGGCACCAGTTGGACTTGATCCTGACCAGGCGCACCTCACTGAAGAACGTGCTAATCACCTGTTCGTTCCAGAGTGCAGATTGCGACACAGACCATTCATTGGTGTGTTGCAAGGTCAAGCTGCAGCTGAAGAAATTCCATCATGCTAGACAGCCTGGAAAGGCACGGATTGACACCAGCAAGATGGCCCAACCAGAACTTGTTGAGCAGTTTGCCTCCACCTTTGAGAAGGAACTTGGTGTACCACAAGAAGGAGAATCTGCAAAGCAGAAGTGGGAAGAGCTGCGAAACACCATCCACCGCACAGCCTTGGCTACCTTTGGGAGGAAGACCTCAAAGTCACAGGACTGGTTTGATGCCAAGTTGACTGAGATGACCCCCGTCATTGAAGCCAAGCGCTCAGCACTTGCTGAGTACAAGAAGTACCCAAACGAGAAGAATCTCCAGATTCTCAGGGCTGCGAGAAGCAAAGTTCAGCAGACTGCTCGGTGCTGTGCCAACGAGTACTGGACTCAGCTCAGCCAAGACATTCAAACCGCTGCCATAACAGGGAACATCCGTGGTATGTACGATGGCATCAAGAAAGCACTTGGTCTGGCTCAGAGCAAGACGGCCCCCCTCAAATCCTCCACTGGGGAGATGATCACAGAAAAGAACAAGCAGATGGAGAGATGGGTGGAACACTACTCCGACCTCTACTCCAGACAGAACACTGTGACACCGTCAGCCCTTGATGCCATCGACTGCCTGCCATCCATGGACGAACTTGACACTGAGCCAACCATCGACGAATTCAGCAAGGCCATTGATAGCTTGGCCGCTGGCAAGGCACCCGGCAACGACGGCATACCCTCCGACCTGATCAAGCACTGCAAGACCACCCTACTGCTGCCACTGCATGACGTCCTCTGCCAGTGCTGGAAGGAAGTTGCCGAACCACAGACCATGAGGGATGCCAAGATCATCACCCTCTACAAAAACAAAGGGGAGAGAAGCGACTGCAACAACTACAGGGGTATCTCCCTCCTCAGCATTGTTGGCAAAGTCTACGCACGAGTTGTTCTTGTTCGTCTACAGAAGCTTGCCGAACGTGTCTACCCCGAGTCTCAGTGTGGCTTCCACGCTGAGCGATCGACTGTAGACATGATATTCTCCATCCGCCAACTCCAGGAGAAATGCAGAGAACAGAACATGCCCCTGTACGTCGCCTTCATCGACCTCACCAAAGCGTTCGATCTGGTCAGCAGAGAGGGCCTTTTCAAGATCCTGCCAAAGATAGGATGCCCACCAAAGTTGCAAAGCCTCATCGAATCGTTTCACACCAATATGCAGGGGATAGTGCAGCACGACGACAACGTCTCAGAGCCATTCAACATACGCAGCAGAGTGAAACAGGGCTGTGTACTTGCGACAACCCTCTTTGGGATTTTCTTTGCTATGCTCCTGAGGCATGCCTTCAGCACAGCAACAGAGGGAATCTACCTGCACACAAGATCTGACGGCAGGCTTTTCAACTTCGCCCGCCTGAAAGCCAGAACCAAAGTACGCAAGGCTCTAATCAGAGACATGCTGTTCGCAGACGACGCTGCAGTCACAACCCACACACAGCAGGAGCTTCAGACCCTGATGGACCGCTTCTCCCAGGCATGCAAGGACTTCGGGCTTACCATCAGCCTGAAGAAGACTAACGTCTTGGCACAAGGCACAGAAGCACCACCAACCATCACCATCGACGACTACGAGCTGGAGGTCGTGAATCAGTTCACATACCTGGGGTCCACGATCATCAACAACCTCTCCCTTGATACAGAGATCGACAAGAGGATTGGAAAATCAGCCTTCACACTCGCTCGCCTCACCACACGAGTGTGGGAGAATCCCAAACTCTCTGTCAAGACGAAGATGGCAGTGTACAACGCCTGCATCATCAGCACACTGCTCTATGGGAGTGAGACATGGACAACATACGCCCGGCAGGAAAAGAGACTGAACTCCTTCCATTTGCGCTGCATTCGCCACATCCTGGACATATCCTGGCAGGACAAAGTGCCAAACACAGAAGTTCTGTCCCGCGCCGGCCTTCCCTCCATGTTCACTCTACTCAGGCAGCGCAGGCTCCGCTGGCTAGGCCACGTTCACCGTATGGAGGATGGTAGAATCCCCAAAGACGTCCTCTACGGAGAACTGGCGACTGGCAGGAGAGACGTTGGTCGCCCACAGCTGCGCTTTAGAGACGTCTGCAAGAGAGACATGAAGGCCCTGGAGATCAACACAGAGCGCTGGGAGGATTTTGCAATGGACCGCTCCAAATGGAGAGGCACCCTGACCAGACAGCTCAAGGCGGGTGAAGAGAGACTGACTGCTGCAGCAGATGAAAAAAGGACCCGCAGGAAGAACCGCCACAGACCCAGCAGCACGGAGACCACCCACAAGTGTGACCTGTGTGACAGGGACTGCCATTCGCGCATCGGCCTGTTCAGCCACAGGCGGTGCTGTTTCAGCAGAGTAGACGTTTAGGATTCTCTTCCATGGTCATCATAGACCGACGGAGGCTGACGACCTGCTTCTGACGTTCCTCATAATCGAATCACCAATTACCAACGTCGTCGGGGGGGTGGGTGGGTGGGGGGGCTTTGCCAGTGGCTTCTGAAATGGTGGATAATTTTGCCGATGTTGTTGTTGTGATGGCAGGGTGATGTGCTCTCTTCTTTTTGGAGCTGGTGTATAGTTTGGCACACCTAAAGTAGTTTTAATCTGGGGCTTGCGGGTTTGGGCCGCTGCTGAAGGAGGAGGGGCGGCCATGGGAGGATGATTGATGTCCAGGTGGGGAAAATCTTCCAGGGAAAGGATGTCAAATCTGTTTTCCAGCAACAGGGGAAGAGAGGAGGTGCAGCCATGTCTGGTCAATCCCCGATGTTTGCTAGTTGGCCCAACCAAGGTCCAGGGCGCGCATTGAGAATGTGAAAAACCACCCGGTGCTTTGGGTTTAGCTCCAAGCTGAAACCAGTGTTTATTGCTGGGGTCCTGGACAGCTGAGGAGACTGTTTTGCACAGGGCGTGTGATGCGTTAGTGCAGTAGTGTTGGAGTAGTAGTGCTTGTAGTTAGTGCATGCTGCATGCTGCCTCTGCTTGCTACTTTCTGATTTCAGCTACCGCCGCCGGCTAGCCTTCTGTTTTCGGGGGTGAAAAGAGGAGCCGAGTGCATAAGTCTCCTCAGCTGGTACATAGCCTCTCCACTGCCAAGACTCGTACACGCCTCCTCGTGGCCACACACGGTAACTGGTACCTTGCGGTTTCCAGGCCAAGTTGTACGGGATCTCGGAGCAGCAGTGGGCCCCAGAGTCACGGCATGCAGGCCCACTGGTATGTGGATACACCCTGCTGCCCGTCAACCACTGCCCCGGTTGTGGGTAAACAGCCCCAGCTATGGGCAAATAGCAAAGACTTCAATGGTGGACCAGGCGGAGGATGATGGTTGACCTTTGGGAAACATCACAACGGCTGGGACGGCGGACGAAGGCTGCAGCAGAAATGGGTCACCAGTCGCCTTGGAGTCCATGCCACTGGATCCTGACCCTGATCTGTCAAGGTCTGTGTGGTGGCTGTATGTGCACCAGCCTCCCCACACTAAACAAATTCACGCACAGGCGTCTTCTTCATGGGAATCCACCTAACATCCCGGGTTAAGTCCTGTGGCGACCAGTAAGTGGTGACCGGGGCAGGATTGTGAAGTCTGGAAGCCCCTAGTCACAAGCTGGCACATCAGGTGGTGTATGCCAGATGATCGCTGGGCTCTTGAACCGAGGAAGAAAGAGCCCTTCGGTAGCTACATCCACGACTGAGCAGTCCTTTTTAGGATCCACTCTGCTCACCCTTGATAGGGAAGGGGCTAGAAAAGGTGCCCTAAAAATAGCCTGCCTCAACCCTCCTGTCTGGATTACCGCGTTCAGAGGGATCACCAATTTGCGGTCAGAAACACAGAACTATGAATTTTGGAGCCTGGGATGTGCGCACACTGATGGACACTGCAACCAGTGACAGGCCGGAGAGGAGAACCGCCATCATTGCCAGAGAACTGAGGAGATGCCGGATTGACATAGCTGCTCTCTCAGAAACACGACGGGCAGAGGAAGGCCATCTGAAGGAGGAGAAGGGTGGCTATACTTTCTTCTGGAAAGGAAAAGCAGCAGATGAGCCCAGGATCCATGGGGTTGGGTTTGCCATCAGGAACCAACTGATCAGTCATCTCTCTGAACTCCCCGTGGGAATCAGTGAACGTCTGATAACCCTCCGTCTGGTGCTTGCCAACAGCCAGATGGCAACAGTCGTGAGTGCCTACGCACCTACCCTTGTCTCCGAGGAGGAAGTGAAAGAGACCTTCTATGCCTGTCTGGATGAAACACTGTCAAAAATCCCCAAGGAGGATAAGATCATTCTTCTGGGAGATTTCAATGCCAGAGTTGGCTGAGACCACCACCTCTGGAAGGGCACCATTGGCAAGGAAGGCATTAGAAACATCAACTCCAATGGAGTTCTCCTTCTCGGCAAATGTGCTCAGTATGATCTCACCATCACTAATATCATCTTTCGCCAGAAGAAAAAATTTAAGGCTTCATGGAGACACCCTCGTTCTAAACAGTGGCATCTTATTGATTATGTCATTGTCAGAACCAGGGATCTGCGCGATGTAAACATCACTAAGGCCATGATCAACTCCGACGATTGCTGGACAGACCACCGCCTTATACGATCCATGATGTCCATCAAACTTAAGAGGAAGAGGAGATTGCAGAAGAAGCAGAACCGGCTGAGACTAAACCTTGAAAGCCTTAATGAAACTACCATCCAGCAGCAGCTTCAGGCTTCTCTTGGAGAAAGTCTCAAACAGGAATATCCAGAGAACATCAAAGAGCACTGGAACCTGCTTAAGTCCACTATCCTCAACACCTGCCAAACCACCCTTGGGTACAAGTCCAGAAAACATCAGGACTGGTTTGATGAAAATGATGCAGAGATAGAACTGCTCATCTTCAAAAAAAAGGGAAGCCTTTCATGCCTGGCAAAACGACATTACCTGCAAGGCCAAGAGACTGGCTCACTCTAGAGCCAAGGCTGACGTCCAGATCCGAGTGAGACAGATTAAGAACTCCTGGTGGACAGAAAGGGCAATGGAAATCCAGCGTCTGGCAGACTCTGGAGACACCAGAGGCTTTTTCAGTGCCATTAAGGCTGTCTACGGCCCAAGCCGTCGTGGCTTGAACCCATTACACTCAGAATCAGAATCAGAATCAGAATCAGAATCAGCTTTATTGCCAAGTATATTTACAAGTAAACACACAAGGAATTTGACTTGACATTGGGCGCGCACATTAGGCGCATCCAATGACACGGCAGCCATAGAGGCGCCTGTCTGCAGTGGGGGTAAAGGGGGGAAGGGGGGGGGAAACACAATAGGCAGAGAGAAAAAACATAGTTATCAGAATCACGCTCGTATAAGCTCATATAAGCTCATGAGCCAAATTTTGATTACACAGAAAAAAACCCTCTATGCACATTAGCAGACAATAGATACAATCACACAGCAGAGGGAGGGAGAGCAGTGTGTGTATATTTGCATGTCATTGTGTAGTGTGAGTGTAACAGTTGTTAGTGAGCAGCAGAGGGCGCCTCCAGGCAGTGGATAGATGTTATAATCATGTGACTTATAAACAAGTCAGAGATCAGAGTCTGTCTCTCTTTTCCTCTTCCTTGCAGAAGGCACATGGGCAATGTCCTTGAGAGACCAATCCGCTGACGACAACAACTGATTGTTGATGTATGGGTAGACATAAGCCACTTCTCCAGCGTTATCTTCATCGAGGAGGAATGTAAACAAAGGCACCAAAACACAAGGTCAAATCTGCACAGTGCACTCAGAGAATAAAAAATTTCTCTCTCTTCGATTCTGTGCTTCAATTTCATACAGGCTTGAATCATACTTTAGATCATTCTCTGGAGAGCACTCAGCGATCCACAGATGTTATCCACCTACCGAAACATAGGTAAAACATGTCCAGAGAGTTCGTTCTCTCTTCAATGCATGCCAGATAGTAAATTCCATGTTAATCCTGCCGCTGACAGTCAGTGCTCCCCCCAGCTGGACGAATTGTTGAATTTGTTAAGGGAGCTACGCCGGGGTCCACATTTGATTAGCTCACCCAGATAATTTCGATACACTAGGAAAACTCCAGGGGCCAAACAGAAGATCCTGTGATCAGTTCAATCTCAGTCGAATCACACAGACACATGAATTCCAATACCATGAGTCTCCCTTGGGTTCCCCCTGACCCGATCTTCTACTTTTTAAAGTGGTGACAATCACATATCCACTCAAAGGACGGACAGGAGCTGCTGAAGGACAATGAGTCTATCAATAAGCGATGGAAAGAGCACTTTCAGGAACTCCTCAACCGTAACACTGCAATCCAATCAAATTTCATCTGTTACATTCCTCAGAGTCCCATCAGGGAAGACACAGGGGCACCTCCCACCTTATCTGAGGTCCAAGATGCCATCAGGAGCCTGAAGAACAACAAGGCCACCGGTCCAGATGGGATCCCAGCTGAGGTCCTAAAGGAAGGTGGTCCAGAACTCCTGTGCCATCTCCATGCCCTCCTTCTGAAGGTCTGGGAAAAGGAAAAACTCCCCTCAGAGCTCAGGGATACTCTGATTGTGACCATATTTAAGAAGGGGGACAAAGCTGATTGTGGAAATTACAGAGGCATCTCACTCCTGTCAACAACTGGCAAGGTACTTGCTCGTGTTCTCGCTAATCGTTTACTGCCACTTTCTGAGGAAATACTCCCAGAATCACAGTGCGGCTTTCGTCCATCTAGAGGCACAGCAGATATGATCTTCACTGCCCGCCAACTTCAGGAGAAATGCCGTGAGCACAAGTTGCCATTGTATATGGCTTTTATAGACCTGACAAAGGCCTTTGACTCAGTAGATTGCCAGGCTCTGTGGAGCATACTGTTGAGGTATGGCTGCCCAGAGAAATACATCAGGATTCTAAGGCTACTGCATGATGGAATGACAGCCACGGTGCTAAGTAACAGCGGCTTCATGTCTGAGCCTTTCACCGTGGAGACAGGGGTCAAACAGGGATGCATCATTGCACCCACCCTGTTATCAATCTTTATTGCTGCCATACTTCACCTCATTGGCAAAGACCTACAACAGGAAATTCCGATCCGGTACAGAACCGACGGTAGGCTCTTTAACCTTGCTAGGTTCAAAGCCAAAAGCAAGGTTAGAAACACCACCATTATGGAGCTCCAGTATGCAGATGACAACGCCATAGTAGCACACTCCGCAGAAGACCTACAGGGTATCCTGAATGCCTTTGCCAAGGCATATAGAGCCCTGGGTCTAACCTTAAACATCAAGAAGACCCAGGTGCTACATCAACCTCCACCCAATCAGCCATTTATTTCTTCTATTATAAAAGTGGACAACACCCCTCTCGAAAATGTTGACCACTTCCCCTACCTCGGCAGTCTTCTCTCCTCCAAAGTGGACATTGACTCTGAGATCAACCATCGTCTGAGCTGTGCCAGTGGAGCATATGCCAGACTCAGGATGAAGGTCTTTGAAGATCGAGATCTCAGGATCGATACCAAGCTCTTGGTCTACAAGGCTGTGGTTCTCCCCACCTTGCTGTACGGGGCAGAATCATGGACCATCTACAGCAGGCACCCGAGAGCTCTGGAGCAGCTCCACCAAAGAACTTTGAGAAAGATTCTGAGGATTGAATGGGAGGACCGACGCACAAACATCAGCATTCTGGAAGAGGCCAAAATGCCCAGCATTTCCACCAGAATAATAAAACACCAACTACGATGGACTGGCCATCTCATTCGCATGTCTGACACCCGTCTCCCAAAACAAATTCTTTATTCTGAACTGGAGAGAGGTTTGCGGGCTCCAGGAGGGCAAAAGAAACGGTTCAAGGACAATATTAAAACAAACCTTAAAAAATTCAATATCATATCTCCTGACTGGGAGCACATGGCTTTAAACAGGCACCGATGGAAGGAAGCGGTGCAAGAAGGTGCTGCACACTATGAGAAGGAAATCCACCGTGTCGCAGAAACAAAACGACAGCTCCGCAAGGAAAGACAGAAAAAGGCTCCAGCACGACCACAACCCACCACCATTTTCCCATGCCAACATTGCACCAAAATATGCGGGTCACGGATCGGCCTCTAAGCCCACCTGAAGACCCACAAGTAGATGCTCTCACGAGGAATGACTGTCATACTCGCTCCAAGTGACTGCCGATGAATGAATGAATGGACAGCTGAGGAGACTGGAGCAGGGGTGGAAATGGATGGCGATGTGCTAAATTCACCTAGGTAAGTAGCTGTCTCTGTTAGCTGTGAGTGGGTTGCCGGGGCCGATGTCCACCCGAGAATTATAGTATCTAGGTGGTCTCCAGCCTCCCGAATCTTATAGAGGTTGGAGAGTCTCAATTCCAACTCAGAAACCTTCTGAAGGAGAGACACACAGCTGACACAGGTCGAGGATGGAGTCATAATGTTCCTGGCAAGAGGTGGATAGCTAGCTAGCTACAAACAGGTAAAAACAGGTTAGCCTAGTCTGGTGAAACAGCCCTGCCCAGGGTCTGATTCACCTGTGTGCCTGATCGGGCTTTTGTATTTACTAGGCCAACACTAAGCTAACACTAAGTAAAAAGCTAATATCAGTAACAAGAGATAAAAAATTAAAAACAAAGATAATAAAACAAACAAAAGTGGACAAGATAACCCTTTGACGCGACATGACTGTGTGACGGTCAAGTATCTCGGGGACTCATTCACGAGTGAGGGGAGAATGGAGTGAGAGATTGACAGATGGATCGGAGCAGCCTCTGCAGTGATATGGATGTTGTACCCATCTGTTGTGTTGAAGAGGGAGCTGACCTCTAAAGCAAAGCTGTTGATTTACCAGTCAGTCTACATTTCTACCCTCACCTATGGTCATGAGTTTTGGGTAATGACCGAAAGAATGAGATTATGGATACAAGTGGCTGAAATGAGCTTTCGCCATAGAATTGCTGGACTGACCCTTAGAGATAGGGTGAGGAGTTCAGTCATCCGGGAGGGGCTCAGAGTAGAACCACTGCTCCTACACATCAAAAGGAGTCAATTGAGGTGGTTTGGGCATCTGATCAGGATGCCTCCTGGACGTCTCCCACATGAGGTGCTTTGGGCTTGTCCCACTGGGAGGAGACCCCGGAACAGACCCAGGACACGCTGGGGAGACTATGTCTCTCAGCTGGCCTGGGAACATCTCCTATCACATATCTACCTACCTATAACATATCCTCTTTGAAGAGCTGGAGCAGGTGGCTGGGGAGAGGGAAGTCTGGGCTTCTCTGCTTGGGCTGCTACCTCTGAGACCTGGACGTCCAGAAAAGCAGTAGAAGATGGATGGATGGATGGATGAATGGAGGTACTGTTTTTCAAAACAGAGACACGTGATGCCGAATTCATGGCACAAACTCTTCATTTTACTTAATTCTGGATGTTTAGATCAGTTTGCCAGAGTATCAGTGTCATACTATGTGGACATATGGACCGTATCAATGCACAATCCTGACCTGAACGCTGGAGAGTAGTGGTGGGCGGATTGATACCAACGCTGGTATTGATATTGATCAGTACCAGTGTAATGAGATCAATAATCTGTGTCTGTGCGTGCCGCTCCTGTCACAGTAGGGAGCAGGCACACTTTGCTCCTCTTTTTCTTCTTCTTGTGGCTTTACGGTGGTTGGAAACCAGTGTTTAGGTGCTACGCCTTACTACCATCACATGACTCAGCAGCACCAGGTAAACAAGCTAGCAAGCAGCAGCCACCAGCTGCTGGCATACAGAGAGATGGAGCAGAAGAATGTCAGAGAGGAAGAGGAGTGATGTGTGGCTATATTTTCAAATGAAGGAAGACATTTTATTTAATTTTTGTATTGTAATTTCTGAACACTGTACCTCAAAAAAAAGAGTTTGTTTTAATTTGTTCCTGAGTGATAATTTTGTGCAGTTCATTTAAGCAAAAAATCCAGACATGACAATGTATGGGGAATAACTGTTTTGTTCATCCATCCATCCATCTTCTACTGCTTTTCCAGAGGTCCGGGTCGCGGAGGCAGCAGTTCAAGCAGAGAAGCCCAGACTTCCCTCTCCCCAGCCACCTGCTCCAGCTCTTCAGAGAGGATACCAAGGCGTTCCCAGACCAGCTGGGAGACATAGTCTCTCCACCGAGTCCTGGGTCTGCCCCGGGGTCTCCTCCCAGTGGGACGTGCCTGAAACACCTCAAGTGGGAGGCGTCCAGGAGGCATCCTAATCAGATGCCCATACCACCTCAACTGACTCCTTTCAATGTGGAGGAGGAGTGGTTCTACTCTGAGCCCCTCCTGGATGACTGAGCTCCTCACCCTATCTCTGAGGGTGAGTTCAGCAATCCTGCGGAGAAAGCTCACTTCAGCCGCTTGTATCCGCGATCTTGTTCTTTCGGTCATTACCGAAAAAAAAAGAAAAAAAAAAGATGGCGACCGGGATGGTCACACTTTCTCAGTGCTGAGACAAAGTCGCTGACTTTCCCATTAAAAATACCTAACCAACAGCGATCGGCGCTTGTGACGGACACCCACGGGCTGAATTTCCACCTCCGTAAGAATACCATTGGAATACCCCTTTAATTGGGTAGAGCTGTTGCGCTCTACCCGAAGCGATTGCTAAGCTAACACTAGTTAGCTTAGCGCTGGCCCCAGTTGTGCCACCTAACTCCAACACGAAGCGACTCAGGCCCCGGTGAGGGCTTACTGGAGGAACTAACTGAGGCAGCAGTTGGGCGCGAGCCGGATCGGAGCTCGGGCGCGGCGTTGGTGAGAGACGGGGGCCACCTGGACCCAGCCAAACAATAGCCTGAGTCGGAGCCCAGTTGCGAGGCCCAGCGGAGGAACAACCAGACTGACGACGATTGGTGACGGGGCCTAGCGGAGATACCACCCAGGCAGACGGCGGCAGGCGGCGGTGATCAGCGGAGCATCTACCGTGACCCCAGCGGAGCTCGGCTGCACCGGCGGTGTGCGGCATGACTCGGTGGAGGAGCTGTACAGGAGCTCGGTTGCGGCAGCGGTGAGCAGAGGGACCAGCAGCGGAGGGGCTAGCTGAGGCCCAGCCGGATTCACTGTTTTTACTATCCACACGTCAGTAAAATACCACCAAAGAAGGAGGAAATGGAAGAGATCAAAAAATCTCTTAACTTCGTGTCAGAAGAACTGGCCAAATTGGTTAGCCAGCAGGCCAAAATAATAGGCCTAATGGAAGATGTACGAGCCCTACAATTAACAATTCAAGAAAAAAACAAAAAAATTAAGGGCCTGGAGCAACGCGTCAAGGATCTTGAACAAGGTTCTCGTATGGATGACCTAGTTATAAGAGGACTAGACATCAAATATCAGTCATACGCCCATGCCACAACAGGACTGAGAGGTGAGGATGCTCCCATGAGCGAATCAGTCTCCCTAGAAAACCAAGTGCTTCAGTTCCTGGATAGTAGAGATATTAAGGTAGAAGCTAATGCAATTTCAGCCTGTTATGCTTTACCGAAGAAAGATAACAAAACAAAGAAATCAATTGTGATGCGCTTTGTGAACAGAATGTCATGCGGTGGCTCTCGCGAGCCACCATAAGACGCCACACAGTCACCAGTGAGTTTCAGTGAGTTTTATTACGGTGAAAAGTGACAACACAAGATGCAGGGGCAATGACACATGAGTCAGAATCAGAATCAGAATCAGAATCAGGTTTATTGCCATTGTTCATGTAGTACACAAACTAGGAATTTGTCTCGGTACAATGCTGCAACATTAAACATGATAAGATAAGAGAAATAAACTATACATGTAATAAAGTGTAGGATAAGATTAAGTGATACTGGTCAACAGTTAAAATATATATTAGCCAGCAGCAGATACTGTGGAGAACTATATAGTGCAGTCGGTAATGCAGGAAGAAAACAGTGATGATTGACATGAGTCTGGTTGAGCTGCTGTACATGGTGCACGAGAGTCACTTAGTGTTCAGCAGTCTAATGGCAGAGGGGAAGAAGCTGTTCATGTGACGGGAGGTTTTAGTCTGGATGGACCGAAGTCTTCTACCAGAGGGGAGGGGGGCAAACAGTACGTGACCAGGGTGTGAGGGATCGGCTATGATCCAGCCAGCACGCCTCCGGGTCCTGGAGATGTACAGATCCTGGAGAGATGGGAGCTTGCAGCCGATCACCTTCTCAGCAGTGCGCACGACGCGCTGCAGCCTTAGTCTGTCCCTGGCAGTGGCTCCTGCGTACCACACGGTTATGGAGGTGGTGAGGATGGACTCGATGATGGCTGTGTAGAACTGCACTAACATCTTGGTGGGTAGCTTGAGCTTCCTCAGCTGCCGCAGGAAGAACATCCTCTGCTGGGCTTTTTTGATGAGTGAGCTGATGGTCAGCTCCCATTTGAGGTCCCTGGTGATGGTAGTGCCTAGGAAGCGGAAGGAATCAGCAGTGGTGATGGGAGAGCCTGAGAGGGTGAGGGGGGGCAGAGGAGTAGTGACTTTCCTGAAGTCTACAATCATCTCCACTGTCTTCAGAGCGTTCAGCTGCAGGTTGTTATTGCTGCACCAGGTCGCCAGCTGGGCCACCTCTCTCCTGTAGGCGGACTCGTCGCCGTTGGAGATGAGCCCGATGAGGGTGGTGTCGTCCGCAAACTTGATCAACTTGACAGACTGGTGGCTGGAGGTGCAGGAGTTGGTGTAAAGGGAGAAGAGTAGGGGGGAAAGTACACAGCCCTGGGGTGATCCGGTGCTGATGCTAGTATAGTCTGAGACAGTCTTTCCCAGCCGCACATGCTGCCTCCGGTCCGTCAGGAAGTCGATGATCCACCTGCAGAGGGAGTCAGGCACGTTGAGCAGGGACAGCTTGTCCCGGAGCAGAGCGGGGCGGATGGTGTTGAATGCGGAGCTGAAGTCCACAAACAGGATCCTGGCGTAGGTTCCCGGGGAGTCCAGGTGCTGCAGGATGGAGTGGAGGGCCAGGTTGACTGCATCGTCTACAGACCTGTTGGCTCGGTAGGCAAACTGCAGCGGGTCCAGGAGAGGGGTGGTGATGGACTTGAGGTGGGACAGGACCAGGCGCTCAAAGGACTTCATGACTACAGAGGTGAGCGCTACAGGTCTGTAGTCATTAAGTCCAGTGATCCGTGGCTTCTTGGGGACAGGGATGATGGTGGAGGATTTGAGGCAGGATGGCACGTGGCATAACTTAAGGGAGGTGTTAAAAATGTCTGTGAATACAGGAGCCAGCTGTTTCGCACAGAGTCTCAGGGTGGAGGGAGACACGCCGTCTGGGCCGGGGGCCTTGCGCGGGTTCAGTCTGGAGAACTGTTTGAGCACATCCTGCTCACTGATGATAAGGGGAGGGGGGGAGGAGGGGGGGTGCCTTAAATGAAGTAGGGAATGTGGAGGCTGTGGAGCTGGAGGGAGGGGGGGAGTTGGACACAGATGACGAGGTGTCAAAACGGGCATAGTGTTGGGACAGTCTCTGACAAAGGGCTTTGTCATCCTGACCTTTAGGAGCCTGAGGCCGATAGTTGGTGATCTGCCTCAGTCCTCTCCACACGGAAGCCGAATCATTAGCAGTGAACTGCTGCTGGAGTCTCTCTGAGTACACAGATTTAGCCCTCTTCAGCTCTCTGTTAAACCGGTATTTAACCTCCCTGTAGCAGTCCCTGTCTCCACTTTTCAGCGCTGCTTCCTTCTCCTTCCTGATCTGTCTGAGCTTAGCTGTGAACCAGGGTTTGTCATTAGAGTAACTCACCCTGGTGCGTGATGGAAGAATGTTCTCTTCACAAAAGTGGATATATGAGTTCACAGTGTCCGTGTACTCATCCAGATCATGCGTGGCTCCTTTAAGCATGCCCCAGTCAGATATTTCCATGCACGTTTCCAGCTTCTCCTCAGCATCACTGGTCCGTATCTTCGTAGTGCTCACAACAGGTTTAGTGAGCTTCAATCTCTGTCTGTATGTGGGAATGAGGTGAACCATCACGTGATCAGATAATCCCAGTGCAGCTCGAGGGACAGCGCGATATGCGTCTTTCACTGTGGTGTAACAGTGATCCAGTGTGTTTAATCCTCTGGTGGGGCATTTAATAAACTGTTTGTAGCGGGGGAGATCGTGGCTCAGATTGCACTGATTAAAGTCGCCAGCCACAATAATCAGCGAGTCTGGAAAACTCCGCTCTGTGTGTTGAATGTGATCCGCGAGCACGCGCTGAGCTTCGCGCGTGTCCGCGTCGGGAGGGGCGTACACAGCGATCATTATAAAAGAAGCAAACTCCCGCGGGGAATAGAAGGGCTTGCAATTGATAACAAGAAATTCCAAGGCAGGAGAACAGTGTTTGGAAATTACCGTTACATCAGCGCACCAGCTACAGTTGATGTAGAAGCAGACACCGCCTCCCGTGGTCTTGCCGGAAAGCTCTGTGTCACGATCAGCACGGAAGAGCTGAAAGCCGTCGAGGCGCAGCGCGCTGTCCGGTATATTTTCCCGGAGCCAGGTCAAAAAAAAAAAGTCCACACACATCCGGAGGCGTAAGGCTAAACAGCTCTCTTACAGGTCCATAGGAGGAGACGGTCATACACAG
Organism: Pholidichthys leucotaenia; assembly: GCA_020510985.1. NCBI lineage: Eukaryota > Metazoa > Chordata > Actinopteri > Cichliformes > Pholidichthyidae > Pholidichthys > Pholidichthys leucotaenia. The sequence goes on along the minus strand of CM035836.1, from coordinate 404,087,254 downwards.
GCAAGGTTGATGGAGTAATGACTACACAGGTTGCTGAGGCAGAGACACACAGAGGTCTCCTCACACCGGGAGGGGTAAGGCTAACAGCTCACTTACTGGTCCAGGGGAAGCGACGGTCAACCACAGGCAGGCGAGGTAGGTAATAGTCCAAAGCATCCGTAGCTCAGACGAAGAACGACTGACACTGCTGCAGGGATGCGGCCGCTAACGTGGGAATAAGAAGTCCACCGCTAATGACCGCAAATGCAAAACAGCTGCTCAGGACTTGACAGCTGAGCGGAAGCCTCCCCGAGCACTGTCACAATAAGAGCTCGGAGAGCCCGGAAGACAACGCCGCTGTCAAGCCCTGACAGGAATAGCCCGAGCACAATGACAAAGTGCTCGGGGTGGGTCATGACAAAGTGGGTCATGACAGTAGCCCCCCCTCAACTGACGGGCTCCGAACGTCTTGTAACACCCAGCCCCCCCCCCCCCCCCAACCACAGGGCGAGTGAATTGAGGAACAGGCAAGGAGGGAGCCAAACAAAACCTGACAAGACTCTAACCCAAAAGGAAAAGGAATACATCAACTGACATATCCATCAATTCCACCCAGAACAATGACGAAACCAGAAAAAACAAGACAGGACTAAAAATACAAGGGACACAAAACCATAAAGAGCATAAGCACCTGACACCGAACGTCTTCCCACAGGGACAGCAGACAACCCGTCTAACTTCAAAGTACATAATCCCACGTGGTAAAGAACCCAAAGTAAGGATCTCTTCAAAAACCCAAACTTAACATGCCAAAATCATACTCCCAAACAACCTCAATACATGATAACTATGGAACAAGAAATACCTGGAAACACACGATAACTATGGAACAAGAAATACATGGAAACGCACGATAACAATGGAAGAAGAAATACATGGAAAAACACGATAACTATGGAACAAAAAATACATGGAAACACACATGGAGCAATCTAAAATTGCTTGGCATAACGTGACTATGACTAGACTGTGACTTTCAAAAAACACATGAGGCAACCTAAGCACAAACAAAACAAGAAATACATACAAACACACATGGAGCAAACTAAAATTGCTTTAACATAACTTGGCTATGACTAGACCGTGGCTTTCAAAAAAAAAAAACATGAGGCAATCTAAAATTGCTCTGACATAACTTAGCTATAGATAGACTGTGGCTTACAAAAAAAAAAAGTCAAGTCAGAGTCAAGTCAGAGCAATCTAAAATTGCTCTGACTTGACTTAACTATGACTAAACTATGGCTTACAAAAAAAGAAACATGAGGCAATCTAAAATTGCTTGACTTAACTTGACTATGACTAAACTGTGGCTTTCCAAAAAAAAAGGGAACATGAGGCAATCTAAAATTGCTTTGACTTAACTTTGACCAGACTGTGGCCTTCAAAAAAAAAACATGAGGCAATCTAAAATTGCTTTGACTAGACTATGACTAGACTGTGGCCTTCAAAAAGAAGAGACATGAGGCAATCTAAAATTGCTTTGACTTGACTTGACTATGACTACGTGAAGCAACAAAAAAAAATTGCTAAATGTACTTGACATGACTAGGCACCGTATGGGCCCACAGATAGTCCCTCAAACACAGTACATGATCAGGTGGCCTACCCCAGTCCCAGGCCCCCAGAAACAAGTCCTCTGGTGGCCGAACCAGGTCACCCCGTAGCAAACACAGTTTATTGGGTGGCCAACCCAAGACACCGAACGCACCAAGCAGTTCCTCAGGTGGCCGACCCGCATCCCACAACCACCAGGACCGTGGAGGAATTGCATGCAGCTGCCCGCCTAACGACGACAAGACAGGAGAGCGCCGATCTGCCAAACAAAATCCTCTAACGGCCCCCAGCTGGTGGCTCCTGAGAGGGGGACAACCAAAAACTTGGACCCCCTCAAATCCTCAGAACTCAGAACTCAGAAAAGGATTTATTGCCAAGTACATTAACAGTAAACAACTGATAACATACGAGGGATTTGACTTGACACAGAAAACGACCTGCATTTCCGGTGACGCGGCAGCGTCGAAACGCGCCTGTCATCAGATGGGTACAGGATGCATAGGGAAGAAAAGGATAACACAATAGGAAAGAGCAAAAAACCATTGATTGTCAGAATACCGGTCATATATGATCAATATTATGATTACAAGAAAAAAAGCCCTCAATGCACAATTAGCAGACAAGAATGTACACAAAGACACAAAGGGAGCAGTGAGTGAATGATCTTCTCATCAGTTTATTGAGTCAGTGTGGGTGTAGTGTTGAGTGGAGGTGTTTATATCAGTTAAGAACAACAAAGTCTCTTCGGCAGGAGATGTTTTGTCTAGCGGCTGGCATTTGTCCTTGGGCCAGGCAGCTGGCTGTCCGTAGAGTCAATGCAGCTCAAATGTTTTGGAAACAAAAAACTGCAGATAATCTGGAGGACATTGTGTGAGGGCAGGTCAGATTAGTCGAATAGTACTGATCCCAGAGAAAAAGACTTTATATTCTCTTACAGATTCAATACTTTAATCCTTCAGTGCTGGACGTTGAATTCTTCATGGACGGCTCTCAGCGTGATCATGATGTAATCCATTTTCCTAGACAGTTCTCCATTAGCCGCTGTCAGAGTCCTCCCCATTTGTTCAATTTGATGGTTAAGCCTCGCCTGGCCAGCATTTTGATAGGCTACGTCCATCTTCATCAATTTACGGTACACCAGGACAATCCCAGATCCAATCAGAACGATCCCGATGACCATTGCTACGAAGATGTATAAATCTTCGACATCTTCGATAGAGAGATCAGACAGGCACAAGAGTTTCCAATTACTTGTGTCCCTCAAATAGCCCGCAGCCGCAGTTCTTGCGGGGCAAACTACCTCCCCCGGGGCACTTTTCCACGTTGAAAAAATAGTGTCAATTGCGTTCAAAGCCCAGCTTATTAAATCCATAATTTCATTCGATAATCAGCAGTAGAGACACGCAGACAGACGATAGCAAGCTGGGATCCAGTCAGTTAGGGGAGGAAGGAGAAAAAAGTCAGAGCTGGAGAGAAGGAAAAAAGCATCTGCTCTCTTTGGGAGGCGGAAGTGAATCCTGATTGGGTCGCAGCCGCACCTGCGCTGGACCCCCACTGGACCTCATCGGACCTCGATTGGGTCATCGCTGCACCCACGTCGGACCCCGACCGGGTCACCTCGGCCCACACATCGGACCCCGACCGGGTCACCTTGGCCCACGCGTCGGACCCCGACCGGGTCACCTCGGCCCACGCGTCGGACCCCAACTGGGTCACCTCGGCCCACGCGTCGGACCCCGACTGGGTCAGGACTGCACCGGCGACGACCTCCATCTCCGAACCTGGAACCCCCAGTCCCATGACCTTGACTGGCTCCGGACCGGTAACGCTGTGGAGGTGCTCAGAAAACAGGAGAGGACCGGGATCAGTTCCACCGGCAGCGCCAGAGCCCAGCGAGACGAGCTCGGGTGCAGCAGACGGCTGCCCCTCACTCGCCTCCCCATGAGGCAGGCAAAAATGCTCTAACACACCATACAGGAAAACAAGGAAGAGCACTTGCCTGCATTCAGGCTCTGGAGCCGTCCAGGACTTCGCCGATCCAGGTTCAAGAAGACGCTCGTCGTCGGGCTCCCACTCGGCTGCGTCGGGTTCCACAGCCAACCTGATGGTCTCTGCAGCTGGATCCTCATGCGCTGACGTCCACGCCAATAACCCGTATGGCGTGGGGACAGAGGACCCTCGACCTGCTGACTCGGGCTGCATCCCTGAGGACCCCTGGGGACGCTCTCTCGTCGGCACTGGCTCCTCATCGCAGTCCGTTCTCCTCCTCTGTCCAAAACAAGGCTGCAGGGCCGGGATATTTCCCAGAGCCGCAGGCCTCCCCCTCGTTCGACGGCGTGGGACTAACGCCGAGGACCGCTCAGCAGGAGGGGACACAGAGGCAGCAGGTTTAGTACAAATGGCTACAGCTGGGGAAAGAAACTCAGGGAGCTGCGAACCCCGAGCTTCACCCCCAGGAGTCAGACAAGACAGAGCACTATGATCAATAGGAAAGTGAACTTGAACTTGCCTGTCTCCCGGGGGGAGGATGGTGTCAGCTGTAGCGGGCGTTGCTCCTTCCCTCGCTTGCTGGGTGGTAGAAAAGGATCCATGGACGGAGCCCACCGGCACAGGACTCAGCTCACTCACAGCAGCTGGCTGGTTGAGGGGGGTCATTCCGGCGGCCCGGAACTGGATCCGGAGCAGGAGCTTGCTGAAGATGTGCCCGGCCGTGGCGCCGACGCCTTCGCCGGCCCCCAGATGGTGCGAACTCCCGAAACAGATCGAGGACAGGATCGGGATCCATAGGCAAAGAGCAGGAGTGCCTCTTCTCCTGCTTCATGCTGCGTTCCTCCTCCATCATCAGGAATATTTCGCGTTGCGCGGCGATGTCTTCCCTCCTCGCGTCGACTTCCGGGTGGTCGGCGTAGCGGGGAGAGAGATGACAAAGAACATCTTCGGCAGCGTCCAGGTACCAGTGTATGCCTTGGTCATAATCCAGCAGGGAAGCGGAGATGAGCAGCTCATCCTCGACTTCCAGCACACCTGTCAGCTCGTGGCTCGGACTCCAAACGCGGCCCCTCAGCGACGGCATTCCTCACATACACAGTACCCAGACAGGAAAAAGCAACGTCCAAAACTCGAACCCATTGGTGAATTGCGTCTCGGGTTGGCGTCACCGTAAACGCCGTTTTGGCAGCAGTGTACTGTCATGCGGTGGCTCTCGCGAGCCACCATAAGACGCCACACAGTCACCAGTGAGTTTCAGTGAGTTTTATTACAGTGAAAAGTGACAACACAAGATGCAGGGGCAATGACACATAAGTCCACACACATCCGGAGGCGTAAGGCTAAACAGCTCTCTTACAGGTCCATAGGAGGAGACGGTCATACACAGGCAAGGTTGATGGAGTAATGACTACACAGGCTGCTGAGGCAGAGACACACAGAGGTCTACTCACACCGGGAGGGGTAAGGCTAACAGCTCACTTACTGGTCCAGGGGAAGCGACGGTCAACCACAGGCAGGCGAGGTAGGTAATAGTCCAAAGCATCCGTAGCTCAGATGAAGAATGACTGACACTGCTGCAGGGATGCGGCCGCTAATGTGGGAATAAGAAGTCCACCGCTAACGACCGCAAATGCAAAACAGCTGCTCAGGACTTGACAGCTGAGCGGAAGCCTCCCCGAGCACTGTCACAATAAGAGCTCGGAGAGCCCGGAAGACAACAACGCTGTCAAGCCCTGACAGGAATAGCCCGAGCACAATGACAAAGTGCTCGGGTCATGACACAGAAGGGTAAAGAATGACATACTGAGGCAGGCCAGAAAGCTACGGGGAACACAAGTCTACCTAAATGAACACCTGACAAAAACAAACGCTGAAATAGCACGGCAAGCACGGATGCTGAAAAGACAAAATAAGATACAGGCAACCTGGACAAGAAATTGTAAAATTTGGATTAAACTAAATGGAACATCTGAGCAAGCAAAGAGTATAATGATCAGAGATGCTACTGACTTAGATAAATACAGATGAACACTGATTAAGAAAATTATGAGTCAATGATAATCCATATTCACACACATGGTAAGAATAGTTCTTTTGATACACCATGCCAAAGTACTTTAAAAAAATAAGCAAAACAAACAAAAACTTATGACTGACTTGAGTAGACATCAATTATCCCCAGTTGGAGGAAGTCATTTGACACAGAGTGAGGAAACTCAAACTCTGAAAATATGCCATTATGCTGAACATAAACCACAAGAGATGGAGAATGATATTGATCCTGATAACCACTTTTTCAATAATATTCATAACCATTGTGAATATTACACTGAAAGGCAATTCAAAAGTCAAGTGCAACTAGATGGTAAACTATCAATAATACACTTCAACAGCAGAAGTCTTAACAAAAACTTTCCACAGTTTCAGGACAAAAATGGCTAGACAGAAAATTTACAGCTATTGCAGTCTCTGAAATCTGGCTTAATGAAGAGCAGGCTCCCCTGATGGCAATAGACGGATATCAGATGTTTCATATTAAGAGATCTCAAAAAAAGGGTGGTGGTGTTGCACTGTATATTGATGACCTGTATAGGTGTAAGCTTGTAAATGGAATGTCCTTTGCACTACCAGGGATCTTGGAATGTGTTACTGTTGAGATTGACCAAGATAAAACAAAAAATCTAATTATGAGATGTATATATAGAACGCCGGGAACTTGCATTGAGACATTCAGAGATAAATTAGTCGAGCTGTACAATAATATTACTAGTAAGAAAATGGTAGCAATTTGTGGAGATTTCAATATTGATTTACTGAATCCACATCAACAAAATGTAATTACAGAGTTCATGAACTCTATGTACAGCATGAGTCTATATCCCACAATAACACATCCCAGTAGAATCACAGTTCACACCGCTGCACTTATTGACAACCTGTTTGTCAATGTTATTGATAAGAAAATAGAAAGTGGATTATTGATAAATGATATAAGTGACCACTTGCCAACCTTTGTACTTATCCATGGCCACACAGGGGCCAATACAGAAAAAATCTCAAAATCGTTCAGATACAAATCTCCAAATGCAATCAGTTCTTTTAAAGAGGACTTGCTGAAGCAAGACTGGACAGAAGTCTATGTATCAGATGTAAATGAAGCCTATGACACATTTATAAACATTGTAACCACTCTTTATGAAAAAAACTGTCCATTAGTAAAAAAAAAAGCTTAAACATAAATTTGCCGATAAGCCATGGTTAACCAAAGGACTACAAAAGGCGTGTAAAAAGAAAAATTTATTATATAAAGCTTTCCTAAAGAAAAGGACAAAAGAGGCAGAGCAGCGGTATAAAACATACAAAAATAAGTTAACATATATAATAAGATGTAATGTAATAAGATGCAATGATCCAAGATGGCGACCGGGATGGCCACACTTTCTCAGTGCTGAGACTAAGTCACAGCTTTTTGCCATTAAAATAACCAACCTACAGCGATCGGCGCTCGTGACGGACACCCACACTCGTGACGGACACCCACGGGCTGAATTCCCACCACCGTAAGAAAACCGCTGGAATACCCCCTTTAATCGGGTAGAGCTGCTGCTGCTACCCGAAGCGATTGCAAAGCTAACGCTAATGCTAGTTAACGCTAGTTAGCTTAACGCTGGCCCAGTTGTGCCACCTAACTCAGACATGAAGCGACTCAGCCCCCGGTGAAGACTTACCGGAGGAACTAACCGAGGCGGCAGCTGAGCGCGAGCGCGAGCCGGATCAAAGCTCGGGAGCGACGTTGGTGAGAGACAGGGGCCACCTGGACCACCCAGGCAGGCGGTGGCAGGCGGCGGTGATCAGCGGCGGTGACCAGCGCTGCTTGGCTGCACCGGCGGTGTGCGGCGTGACCACCCAGGCAGACGGCGGCAGACGGCGGCAGACGGCGGCAGGCGGCGGCAGGCGGCGGTGATCAGCAGCGGTGATCAGCGGAGTTGTGCGGCGTTACTTGGCGAAGGAGCTGTGCAGGAGCTCGGTTGCGGCGGCGGTGAGCGGAGGGACTAGCAGCGGCCGGGCTAGTTGAGGCCTAGCCGGATTCACTGTTTATTTCTATCCACAGGTCAGTAAAATGCCACCAAAAAAAGAGGAAATGGAAGAGATTAAAAAATCTCTGAACTTTATGTCAGCGGAATTGGCCAAATTGGCTAGCCAGCAGGCCAAAATAATAGGCCTAATAGAAGATGTACAAGCCCTACAATCAATAATTCAAGAAAAAGACAAAAAAATTATGGACCTGGAGCAACGCGGGCGTCTTTTGGAGCAACGCGTCGAGGATCTTGAACAAGGTTCTCGTATTGATGACCTAGTTATAAGTGGACTAGACATCAGATATCAGTCATACGCCCATGCCGCAACAGGACTGAATGGTGAAAATGCTCCCACGAGTGAATCAGTCTCCTTAGAAAATCAAGTGCTTCAGTTCCTTAATAATAGAGACATTAAGGTAGAAGCCAATGCAATTTCAGCCTGTTATGCTTTACCGAAGAAAGATCCCAAAACAAAGAAATCAATTGTGATGCGCTTTGTGAACAGAAGAGTAAAGAATGACATACTGAGGCAGGCCAGAAAGCTACAGGGAACTCAAGTTTACCTAAATGAACACCTGACAAAAAAAAATGCTGAATTAGCACGGCAGGCACGGATGCTGAAAAAACAATATAAGATACAGGCAACCTGGACAAGAAATTGTAGAATTTGGATTAAACTAAATGGAACACCAGAGCAAGCAAGGAGTATAATGATCAGAGATGTTACTGACTTAAATAAATACAGATGAACACTGATTAAGAAAATTATGAGTCAATGATCCATATTCATACACACGATAAGAATAGTTCTTTTTGTGGTCTATATTAACCATATATTCCATAACCTACATATGTTAGAGCATGTGGAAATGTTTGGTGATTACATATGTAAGGAACTTCACACCTCTGAAAGGACAAAGGAATCTCACCCACCGAGTGAAGAACAAAGACGTTCCCGGACGCGACGGGGGAGACCGGAGGAGCCACCCTCACCCCCCAAGGCGAGGAGAGGAAATACCATCACCTCCCAAGACGAGGAGAGGAAATACCAAGACAATGGGGGGATTAAGATAATGAGGGATGTCAGCCTTTGTTATGCATGTCTTTTGTTGTGTGCATGTATAAAATCAGTGAGTTGGCGAAATTCTGCCTCTTTTCCCTTCTGCCGCTCTCTGCACCAGATGAGACTTGTTAGAAGAGCTGAACATTAAAACTTTGCTTATAAACCAAATCGCCTCTTCATTGCCAAGCTCCTCTACACTGGTGACCTTGACGCGAGTATGGACCGGAGGCGTTCTCCCGCAAGCGACTCATCCGCGGCGACTCAGGCAGACGCCAGCAGCCACGCAGACGAGAGAGCAGACGGACAGCTGTTCCCCCCGGCAGAAGAGGTTGAGAGGGCTCAACCGAGCACCAGCACCGCCGTGAGAGCCGAGGCAAGGCACTCTCACCCGGCGGGCACAGCAGTGATGGTGTGCACGAACGCCGTCGCTGTCAAGCTGCCAGACTTCTGGCAAGAAGGTTCTGGCTGCACGGTGGCGCAGTGGTTTAGCACTGTGGCAGCACAGTTTTACCCTCGGCCGGGGGATCGCGGGGATCATGAGATCATGGGTTCGATCCCAGCCCCCGACCAACAGTGAGCTGTGTGGAGTTTGCATGTTCTCCCCGTGTTGCGCGGGTTTACTCCGGGATTTCTCCGGTTTCCTCCCGCACACCAAAAACATGTAGGTTTAGGGCGCTCGCGCACGCAGCGACCAGCAGCCGGTGGCTTGTCACCAGACTGCAAACCAAGTCTACCTACGGGTACAAATAAGTAACAAAAAAAAAAAAAAAAAAAAAGACTTCTGGCAAGAAGACCCCGCCTCTTGGTTTCAGCAGGCTGAAGCCCAATTTACACTGGCGGGCATCACGGCTGACGATACTAAATTTTATCATATCGTCTCCAAACTCGACTCCGCCACTTCGAAGTGTGTGCGGAGCATGATCCGGCGACCACCGGCCCGGAACAAATATGAGATGCTCAAAGCGACCATCGTGGCGAACTACGTCCCATCAGCGGAAGAAAGAGCCGAGAAGATCCTGGCGGTCTACGGCCACAGAGGGTGCAAACCGAAGGCCCTCATGGAGGATTTGCTGCAGCTCAAGGAAGAGGACAATGACAACTTCCTCTTCCAGTTTATTTTCCTCAGCACGCTGCCGCCACACATGAGAGGGACACTCGCCAGCATGAAGTGTAACACCCACCAAGACTTCCGCACACTGGCCAGCGAAGCTCAAAGGAGCTGACACCCACAGCAGCATCTGCAGACCTCAAAGCCGACGCCCCGAGCCACGAGGAGCCACAACCCACGGAGCAGACCCAGGCCACGGTGACAGCGACGCGGCCAAAACGTAACAGACAGAGCGACGTCTGTTATTATCACCACCGTTTCGCCGAGAAGGCCCGCAAATGCGTTCCCCCCTGCAAATTTACGATTTCGGGAAACGCCAAAGCCGAGAGCCGTTAACAGCAGCGGTTCTCGGCGAGAAAAATAAGCTGTTGTACGTGACGGACGGACACACAGGCAAGCAGTTCCTCATCGACACAGGAGCTCAGCTGAGTTTCATCATGCCCTCCCACGCAGATCGAGCCATGGGCACCCGGGGCAAAGGAGCCGTAGCAGCCAACGGCTCTAACATCGACACGTTCGGCGAAAAGAGCCTGCACCTCCTCATCCACGGCCGCAGCTACAGATGGACATTTGTTGTAGCGGCGGTGAGTTTTAACTTGTTAGGCGCAGATTTTTTGTGTGCACATGGGTTATTAGTGGATCTAGCAAATAGGCGCCTGGTTAATGCACTGTCTTTTGCTTCTATTCCATGCTCAGCTCGAGTTTCTCCACCACCTGTGCAGGCCAACGTCACCACGGCAGGAGGTAAGTTTGAGCAACTCCTCACCCAATTTCCAGCACTCACAATCCCCAAATTCTCAGCCACTGTGGCTAAACACGGGGTTGAACACTTCATTCCCACAACGGGACCTCCCATTTTTGCCAAAGCTTGCCGCTTAGACGCGGCCAAGCTCAACATAGCACGGGACGAGTTTACAACTCTTGAAAAATTGGGCATTTTTAGACGCTCGAAGAGCCCCTGGGCCTCACCACTTCACATGGTTCCGAAATCCGATGGTTCTTGGAGACCGTGCGGAGATTACCGCAGACTAAACAACGTTACAGCGCATGACCGTTACCCAATCCCTCACATTCAAGATTTTTCACTACATCTAGCGGGTGCGCGCATTTTTTCAAAAATAGACTTAGTCCGCGGTTATCACCAAGTCCCAGTCCGAGCAGAAGACGTTCCTAAAACAGCGGTAATAACCCCTTTTGGCCTTTTTGAATTCCTGCGAATGCCTTTCGGCCTCAAAGGCGCTGCTCAAACTTTTCAACGAATGATGGACGCGGTCCTACGCGACCTCCCTTTTGTTTTCGTCTACCTCGATGACATGCTGGTAGCCAGCTCGTCTGAGGAAGAACACGAGCAGCACCTCACTACGGTTTTTCAGAGGCTAGAAGAGCACGGGCTAATAATCAATCCGGCCAAATGCAAATTCAGCATGTCACAAATTGATTTTTTAGGACACAAAGTCTCTCCGAAGGGGGCAGTTCCACTTCCAGACAAAGTTCATGCGATAGAAAGTTTTCCACGGCCGCAAACGGTCAAATCGCTTCCTCCCCCACGCAGCTCAGCTCATGCAGCCCCTATATGACATGCTCAAAAAAAAGAAAGCTTCCAACGCGGTCGAATGGACCCCGGAGCGCGAACGCGCTTTCGCGGAAGTAAAAAGCGCCCTAGCTAATGCCACATTGTTAGTTCACCCAGATCCCTTGGCCCGCATTGCACTAACCACAGATGCTTCAGACCTAGCTACAGGGGCAGTTGTAGAACAACTTGTCAGCGGGGTCTGGCAATCTTTAGCATTCTTTAGCAATTCGCTAAACCAAACTGAACGCAAACTTTTGACAGAGAGCTGCTGGCGCTTCATTTATCCATCCGCCACTTCCAGTTCTGGTTAGAAGGGTGGAGTTTCATGGCTTTTGTAGACCATAAACCGCTCACTTTTGCTATGGCTAAAATTTCAGAACCATGGTCAGGCAGGCAACAAAGACAGCTAGCTGCGATTTCAGAGTTCACCACAGACATTCGACACGTGGCAGGCAAACTTAACGTAGTAGCGGACTGTCTCTCTTGCGCTGTGACACCACCACAGCGCGGGGAGACAGATTATACTGCCTCAGTAGCAGAACTCTTCACTAACGCAGACACATACGCAGCACCTATCCATGCAGGGATAGATTATGCAGCCATGGCGGAGGAACAAAACAGTGACGCGGACGTGCGTGCACTCCTGTCTGGACCAACAGGGTTAAGGCTGGAGAAAAAGGGTTTACGCGACGGCATGCCCCCCCTAATATGCGATGTTTCAACCGGCCGACCTCGCCCGTTAGTACCAGCTACATGGCGCCGCCGCATTTTCGACGCAATTCACTCCCTCGCGCACCCAGGTATGTGCGCCTCGGTTAAAATGGTCGCCGAAAAGTTTGTGTGGCCAGGCCTGCGCAAAAACGTAAAAGAATGGGCAAAAACTTGCATTTCTTGTCAGCGCGCCAAAATACACAGACACACAAAAGCCCCTCTGGAGCCTTTTCCAATCCCTGCTAGAAGGTTCGACCACGTTCATGTCGACCTCGTGGGGCCACTACCTTCCTCCCAAGGTTTCACACACCTGTTAACAATGATAGACCGCACCACACGCTGGCCAGAGGCAGTCCCTCTAGCGGCAACCACAGCGGAGGAAGTCGCTCGCGTTTTTTTGACAAACTGGGTGGCACGTTTCGGCGTCCCATCGGACATCACGTCCGATAGGGGGCCTCAATTTGTCTCAGAGCTCTGGTCAGCCATGTCCAACAGCTTAGGGGCAACAATTCATCGCACCACCGCTTATCACCCTCAGGCTAATGGGTTATGCGAGCGTTTTCACAGGTCTTTAAAGGCTGCCCTCAGAGCCTCACTAACGGACACAAATTGGGTAAATAAACTTCCCTGGGTTTTATTGGGGTTGCGTGCTGCACCTAAAGAGGATCTAGACGCCTCTCCCACAGCATTAGTTTTTGCACAACCTCTCAGGCTCCCAGGTGAATTTTTACCAGAGAACCCAGAGCCAGGGCGCCTTCCAGTCCCAAGGTTTTTAGGCAGCAACGGACCGAACTCTCTCCCCGGTCCAGCTCATCACTCCTTCCCACGGGTTTTTGTCCCTCAAACTTTAAAAAATGCTGAGTTTGTTTTTGTTAAGCATGAAGCTCTAAAACCAACTTTACGCCCAGCATTCGATGGGCCATTCAGAGTGCTGGAACATGGTGATAAACACTTTGTGCTTGATTTTGGGGATAGAAAAGAAACAGTCAGCATTGACAGACTTAAACCTGCCTTCTTGTTGAAAGACGAACCTGCACAGTTGGCGAGAGCACCTCGGCGAGGTAGACCCCCCAAGAGAAAAGACGCAACCCCCAGGCAGGGAACAAATAACCTCTCTCCTTCACACACTGCAGATTCCTCACAAGAAGGTCCCAGCAGGATGCCTAAACCAACCTACAGCAGTTTTGGGAGAAGAATAAAACCCAGACAGCACAGGGACTAACACCAACCGCTCCACAATTATTCACTAATTGTGCTGCAACAGTTTAGGACTGACTTATGATTTTACTATGCTGCTATGTTTACCACTGAACTCTCTTAGGAGCATGGCTGCTGGAAAGTTTCTTCCGTGGCAACAGCTGTAACACTTAGTATGTCATAATAACTATCCTAGACTGTGAACCTTTCTGTTGTCCTTTCTTAGTTGTTTGGGGGGCCTGTGGTCTATATTAACCATATATTTCATAACCTACATATGTTAGAGCATGTGGAAATGTTTGGTGATTACATATGTAAGGAACTTCACACCTCTGAAAGGACAAAGGAATCTCACCCGCCGAGTGAAGAACAAAGAACTTGCATTGAGACATTCAGAGATAAATTAGTCGAGCTCTACAATAATATTACTAGTAAGAAAATAGATAGATTAGTTTATTTGACAGGGACAGTGCAATAAACATACACAATTAATCAATGACAATCAATCTGATGTGTTGCACATAGAGTGTATAGCTATTAGCTAATTTGCAACTCTTGTCCCTGGATGGGCTTTAGAAAAGAGAATCAAGTGAAGAAAAGAAAAAATACACAATAACCACATACATCAATGCAAAAAGATTATAAATACACAATTATAAATATTATAAATATTATAAATACACAAATATAACAACCTGACTCACATTTGCCTATTTCAGGCCTCCCTCCCTTCGTCACTCACTATAAACAAACACATTCATTCCTTCCCTTCATTCACTCTCACTTTGCAGAGAATCAATTCATACATGAGTACATTCTTGTTTATTTTTCAGCCAGTTTTTAACCTTTTTAGTGAATGTTTTAAGGTCCGTTATTATTTTAATTACATTTGGCATTGTGTTCCAGATGTGACTGCCCTTTATAGAGAAAGCTGTTTGTCCAAATGTGGTTCTGCGGTGGAATATTTTACAGTTATTTTTAACAGAACTCCTGGTGGCTCTGCTGCTGTCCTGTCTTTGGACGAAACCAGCAAGTGGCTCAGGCGCTGATTTATGGAAACATTTGAACATTAATTTCAGAAAACAGAGGTCAATGAAACTCTCGAAAACTCAATAGGTTGTATTTTTTTAAAACATTACAGTGATGCCACCTAATGGGCTTTTTGTCCAAGATTTTTAGGGTTTGATTATATAATGAACCTATATGTCTTATTGTGGAAGGGGTTGCTTGAGCCCAGACTGTCAAACAGTATGATATATGAGAAAAAAACCATAGAATGCATATACAGTACAGCTGCTTCGTAAGGTATGTAATATCTAATTAATTTAAAGCAGTTCAGATTTTTTTTTACTGTTTTTGAAATTTTCTTTATATGAAGATTAAATTTGAGTTGAGGATCTAGTACAATGCCAAGGTATTTGAATTCTGTAGCTAAACTGATGTCATGATCATGTATATTAACTTTAAAACGTTGCAGGTTACATTTTTTGATTGAAAAGCACATTGAGACTGTTTTCTGAAGGTTCAGCAATAGATGGTTCTGGAGGAGCCACTCTTGGACATCAACCATACTTGTAGACAGTACATCTGCAGCCTGTGCTGGAGTCTTGGCAGCTGTGTAAATAACTGCATCATCTGCATAAAGTTGGCATGTTGCAGCTGAGCAGTGTAATGGCAAGTCATTAATAAAAATGCTGAAAAGTAAAGGACCAAGAATGGACCCTTGTGGGATACCCATGCGGTTGTTTAAAAATGAGGATTTATCCTGGTGAACTTTTACACACTGTTCTCTATTCTGGAGATAAGATGCAAACCATTCTAATGTATCTGGGGAGAAGTTAAAAGATACCATTTTGGATAAAAGCAAACTGTGGTTTACAGTATCGAAAGCCTTTTTGAGATCTAGAAAAACAGCTCCTACCACATTACCCCTGTCCAAGGACTGTTTGACGTTTTCAATAAGGCAACAATTTGCTGTTTCTGTTGAGTATCCTTGTCTAAAACCAAATTGATGTGGATGAAGAAGTTGACTGTCTTGTAAGTAGTCTATCAGCTGTGTAGCTACAACTTTTTCAAGAACCTTAGACAGGACTGGTAAAATAGAGATTGGGCGGTAATTGCATATATCGTCTTTACTGCCTGATTTATGAACTGGTATGACGACAGCTTTTTTCCAGCCAGATGGAAATGTACTAGACCTAATGGAGAGATTAATGAGATGAGTCAGTGGTTTGATTAATATTTTGCTGTGCATTTTGAGAAAGGAGGTGCTCATATTGTAGATATCATTAGTTTTTGAGTTTGACAGTGTTTTAACAATACCAGCAATTAACTCCTCATTTACCTCATCGATGTGAAAAGAATCTGTTGGAAGTATGGAATTTGTGTTGTTGAGCACATTTGGCAGCACAAAAATTTTTGTTAAGTCTTCCACAGAGCCCACAAAGTATGAATTAAATTCATTTGCCAAAGTAGCCTTGTCACTGACGGTCTTGCCATTGATTCTAAGTTCCTTTACCCCCTTCTGATCGTTTCTTTTATTAGTTAAGTTATTTAAATGCCTCCATAGGGAACTGTTGTTACCCTTTGCATGATCTATCAGTTTATTGTAATAAGATACTTTTGATTTTCACAGCTCATGTACCACTTTATTTCTTAAACTTTTGTACACAAGGTGATCATTTTGTAGTTTAGAGGTTAATGATGTTTTCAATGCATAGTCTCGCCTCTTCATAAGTTTTCTTATTTCATTATTTAACCATGGTAGGCTAATCTTCTGTTGTCTACTTTTAATTTGCTTTGTAAATTTTTCTATAGACTTTGTGATTGTTGCAGTTATAAAATTACAACAATCATCTACTTCATATATTGACATGAGCTGCTCCCAATTTTGATTCTCTAAGTAATGTTCAAACTCCTCATTTTTTGATTTGGGAATAATAAAATTTGATTTGTCAGTATCGACTCCCCCAAAATACTGTAGTCGCTTTTTAGTAAGTTTTCTGACAGCAAGAACCATGTTATGATCTGAGAGACCAGTTACAAGATTATAGGTTCTGGTTATTCGTTCTGGTTTATTAGTAAATACCATGTCAATAAGTGTTCTGGATTGTTTGGTTATCCTGGTGGGTCCTTTGATCATTTGTTGGTAATTAAATTTAGTCATGAGGCTTTTCAGTTTCTGTTTGTCCTTTTTATCAGACCAGTTAATATTAAAGTCACCATGAATTATTGTTTCTCTGTTCTTCTCAAGTTGTTTAACCAGATCACTTAATTCATTATAAAAGGAAGAATTGTGTGACGGTGGGTTGTACACTACTGCAATGTTGAAATTCATTACCGGAGAGAGACATACATTAACAGCTAAACATTCGAGTGAAGTATTCAAATCAACCAGTTGACATTTATATTTCTCTTTGATGTAAATTAAAACACCTCCTCCCCTCCCTACCTGCCTGTCTTTTCTAAAACACTGATAGCCCGCAATATCAATCATATTAGTGTCTATGTTCCTGTGTAGCCAGCTTTCTGAGAGACAAAGGTAGTCCAGATTTGAGTCCAACAGCAACACCGAAATCTCATCTCTTTGGGGGATTATGCTCCGTATGTTTAAATGTCCGCCGAGGATCCCCTTTGGTTTAGCCTTGGTGTCCCAAAGAACTCGTGCATGATTAACAGTTTGGAATAATAAATGTTGTTTTTGCTTTTGTACAGCTCGGTTTTGTGCTAACCCAGTGGTCTGCTGTTTAACAGTGGCAGGTCCAGGGTTAAGGTGAATATCTCCTGCCAGAAGTAGCAGAAATAACAGAACTTTAACTGTATACCCTCTGCCATATTGTGATTTTTGCTTAACAGCCATGTTTGCCTTATTTTGGAAGCTTTTCCTCAGGGCTTTTAAAGACCACATAGAGTACAGGGTGAGATGTCCATGCCCAAATCCATATAAATAAAACTTTTTAACTTCACCTTTAGTAGAGTTTGCCGGAAAATCCTTCTTGTTGCAGGTCCAGACACACAAAGACAAAACGAAGAGGAAGTAGATAAGCAGAGAAGGCTTAGAAGTGATGCCCATCAGCCCACTTTTTAATCCGGTGGCAGCCATCTTCAGTCTGTGGATAGAAGTAAACAGAGAATCCGGCTAGGCCTCAACTAGCCCGGCCGCTGCTGAACCCTCCGCTCGCCGCAGCCGCAACCGAGCTCCTGTACAGCTCCTCCGCCAAGTAACGCTGCACAGCTTCGCTGATCACCGCCGTCGATCGCCGCCGCCTGCCGCCGTCTGCCTGGGCGGTTATGCCGCACACCGCTGGCGCAGCTGAACTCCACTGATCACCGCCGCCTGCCGCCGTTTGCCTGGGTGGCCCCCGTCTCACACCAACATCGCTCCCGAGCTTCGATCCGGCTCGCGCTTGCGCTCAGCTGCCGCCTCAGTTAGTTCCATGGTAGCAATTTGTGGAGATTTCAATATTGATTTACTAAATCCACATCAACAAAATGTAGTCACAGAGTTCATGAACTCTATGTACAGCATGAGTCTATATCCCACAATAACACATCCCAGTAGAATCACAGTTCACTCTGCTACACTTATTGACAACCTGTTTGTCAATGTTATCGATAAGAAAATAGAAAGTGGATTATTGATAAATGATATAAGTGACCACTTGCCAACCTTTGCACTTATCCATGGCCACACGGGGCCCAACGCAGAAAAAATTTCAAAATCGTTCAGATACAAATCACCAAATGCAATCAATTCTTTTAAAGAGGACTTGCTGAAGCAAGACTGGACAGAAGTCTATGTATCAGATGTAAATGAAGCCTATGACACATTTATAAACATTGTAACCACTCTTTATGAAAAAAACTGCCCATTATTAAAACAAAGCTTAAACACAAATTTGCTGATAAGCCATGGTTAACCAAAGGACTACAAAAGGCATGTAAAAAGAAAAATTTATTATATAAAGCTTTCCTAAAGAAAAGGACAAAAGAGGCAGAGCAGTGGTATAAAACATACAAAAATAAGTTAACATATATAATAAGAAGTAGTAAAAGAGACTATTACAGTAAAGAACTGGAGAAAAACAAAGACAATATTAAAAATAAATGGATAATACTCAACAGTATCCTTGGAAATAAAAGCAGAAATACAAGCAACCCAACTAATATTCCAAAAAATAATAAAACGACTCAGAGTGTGAATATAGCTTCACCTGCAGATGAATTTAATATTTTTTTTGTTAACATTGGACCTAATCTGGCCCGAGAAATACCCACTATGGTGCCTACAGGCGATACAATATGCAATAACACTGCTTGTAAAAGACTCCATCTTCATAAAGAACACAGACGAAAGAGAGGTCATTGAAATTGTTAAATCGTTCAAAAGTAAAACATCTACGGACTGTGATGGTATTGACATGCTATTAGTCAAAACTGTTATCGAATGCATAGTAAAACCACTGACGTATATCTGTAACCTGTCTCTCCAATCAGGTATATTTCCCAATGCAATGAAAATAGCTAAAGTAATTCCGATATACAAGACGGGCGACAGAGGGGAACTCTCAAACTATAGACCAATTTCACTATTACCGCAATTTTCCAAAATACTTGAAAAAATATTCTATGAGAGAATTGACAACTTCATACTGAAGAATGATTTATTGTGTGAGCAGCAATATGGGTTCAGACACAAGAGGACAACTGCATATGCCCTAATGGAATTTACAGAAAAAATATCAACAGCCATTGAAAATAAAGAGTATTCAGTTGGAGTATTCCTGGATCTTAAAAAAGCATTTGATACAGTAGATCACAATTTATTATTAAAGAAACTACAAAATTGTGCTATTAGAGGGGTAGCACTGTCCTGGTTAAGTAGTTACTTAAAGAATAGATATCAGTATGTATGTGTTAGCAACAAAAACTCACAGTTACTGAAGGTCACCTGTGGAGTCCCACAGGGTTCAGTTTTGGGACCATTATTATTCAATATGTATATAAACGATATATGTAAAGTTTCAGAAAAAATGGACTTTGCCGATGACACTAATCTGTTATGCAGTGGAAACAATTTGGAACAACTTCTGGATACACTCGGAAAGGAATTAGGAAAGCTTAAACTGTGGTTTGATTCAAACAAATTAACGCTCAATTTAAGTAAGACAAAATTTATAGTCTTTAACAACCATCACAACAACCCAGTACCCAAACTCAGTGTAAATGGTGTAGAGATTGAAAGGGTATCTGAAACTAAATTTCTTGGAGTAATAATTGATAATAAACTGTGTTGGAAGTCACATATTAATTATATTAAAGGTAAAGTATCCAAATCAATTGCAATATTACACAGAGTGAAATATTTGCTGAATCAACCCACACTATACACCTTGTATCATTCATTAATACTCCCATACATGACATATTGTAATGAAGTATGGGGAAATACATATAAAACAAACATATATCCACTCTTTATGCTTCAAAAGAGAGCTATTAGAATAATAAACAAAGCAGCTTACAGGGAACCAACAAACCCACTTTTTCTTAAACAAAAAACTCTCAAGTTGAAAGATCTGGTTGACTTTAAAACTGCAATAATAATGTTCAAAGTGAAGAATTTATCACTGCCCGCAAATATTGAAAAGTTGTTCCAAACAAGGGAGAAACGATATCACTTCAGAGGAACATGTATATTTCAAAAGCCTACAGTGGGAACAACCACCAAGCAACACTGTATTTCAGTGCAAGGAGTCAGATTATGGAACGATTTTGGACCTGAATTAAAATCATATACAACGCTTGGACAATTTAAACAAAAACTAAAGGAAGAAATACTCCAAACATATTTACAAGACGATATGTAAACTCACATAAGGATTGACATATCCAGCCTGTGTTGTGTTGTAGCTTAGTTTTTTTTCTGTTTTTTTCTGTTTTTTTTCTTTTTTTTCTCTGTCACATTTTGTCTTAGATTTGTCTTTGAATAGTAACCGCTTAACTTAGCCTAGCTTAGTTTTCTTTTTTTCTCTCAGTCACATTTTGTCTTAGCTTTGTTTTGAATTGCAATCGCTCTTGACTGTTTTCTCTTTTTTCTCTTTTTTCTATTTTGAATTCCTGGATGGAATATGGGTGGGCAATATAAGCTGCGGCTTCAGCCATCACCCATTTTGGACAACTTGCGTGGAATTGTATAATCAGAGGAGTCTTTGTCTAATTTGACCTTGTTGTTATATTATTCAGTTTCTTTTAACCTGTACTGTACTATCCGAAATAAATAAATTCATTCATTCATTCATTCAAAGACGTAGTAAAAGAGACTATTACAGTAAAGAACTGGAGAAAAACAAAGACAATATTAAAAATACATGGACAATACTTAACAGTATCCTTGGAAACAAAAGCAAAATACAAGCAATCGAACCAATATTCCAAAAAATAATAAAACGACTCAGAGTGTGAATGTAGCCTCACCTGCAGATGAATTTAATAACTTTTTTGTTAACATTGGTCCGAATTTGGCTCGAGAAATACCCACTACGGTGCCTACAGGTGATACAATATGCAATAACACTGCTATAAAAGACTCCATTTTCATAAAGAACACAGACGAAAGAGAGGTCATTGAAATTGTTAAATCGTTTAAAAGTAAAACATCTACGGACTGTGATGGTATTGACATGCTCTTAGTCAAAACTATTATTGAATGCTTAGTAAAACCACTGACGTATATCTGTAACCTGTCTCTCCAATCAGGTATATTTCCCAATGCAATGAAAATAGCTAAAGTAATTCCGATATACAAGACGGGTGACAGAGGGGAATTCTCAAACTATAGACCAATTTCACTATTACCGCAATTTTCCAAGATACTTGAAAAAATATTCTATGAGAGAATTGACAACTTCATACTGAAGAATAATTTATTGTGTGAGCAGCAATATGGGTTCAGACACAAGAGGACAACTGCATATGCTCTAATGGAATTTACAGAAAAAATATCAACAGCCATTGAAAATAAAGAGTATTCAGTTGGAGTATTCCTGGATCTTAAAAAAGCATTTGATACAGTGGATCATAATTTATTATTAAAGAAACTACAAAATTGTGGTATTAGAGGGGTAGCACTGTCCTGGTTAAGTAGTTACTTAAAGAATAGATATCAGTATGTATGTGTTAGTAACAAAAACTCACAGTTACTGAAGGTTACTTGTGGAGTCCCACAGGGTTCAGTTTTGGGGCCATTATTATTCAATATGTATATAAATGACATATGTAAATTTTCAGAAAAAATGGACTTAATATTGTTTGCCGATAACACTAATCTATTATGCAGTGGAAACAATTTGGAACAACTTCTGGATACACTCGGAAAGGAATTAGGAAAGCTTAAACTGTGGTTTGATTCAAACAAATTAACGCTCAATTTAAGTAAGACAAAATTTATAGTCTTTAACAACCATCACAACAACTCAGTACCTAAACTCAGTGTAAATGGTGTAGAGATTGAAAGGGTATCTGAAACTAAATTTCTTGGAGTAATAATTGATAATAAACTGTGTTAGAAGTCACATATTAATTATATTAAAGGTAAAGTATCCAAATCAATTGCAATATTACACAGAGTGAAATATTTGCTGAATCAACCCACACTATACACCTTGTATCATTCATTAATACTCCCATACATGACATATTGTAATGAAGTATGGGGAAATACATATAAAACAAACATATATCCACTCTTTATGCTTCAAAAGAGAGCTATTAGAATAATAAACAAAGCAGCTTACAGGGAACCAACAAACCCACTTTTTCTTAAACTAAAAGCTCTCAAGTTGAAAGATCTGGTTGACTTTAAAACTGCAATAATAATGTTTAAAGTGAAGAATTTATCACTGCCCGCAAATGTCCAAAAGTTGTTCCAAATAACGGAGAAACGATATCACTTCAGAGGAACATGTATATTTCAAAAGCCTACAGTGAGAACAACCACCAAGCAACACTGTGTTTCAGTGCAAGGAGTCAGATTATGGAACGATTTTGGACCTGAATTAAAATCATGTACAACGCTTGGGCAATTTAAACAAAAACTAAAGGAAGAAATACTCCAAACATATATGCAAGATGACATGTAAAATCACATAAGGATTGTCATATCCAGCCTGTGCTGTGTTGTTGGCTAGTTTTTTTTTGTTTTTTTTGTTGTTTTCTTTTGTCACATTTGGTCTTAGCTTTGTTCTGAATTGTAATCGCTCTTGTTTTGTTTTTCTTTTGAATACTTGGATGGAATATGGGTGGGCAATATAAGCTGCGGCTTCAGCCATCACCCATTTCGGATAACTTTTGTTGAACTGTATAATCAGAGGAGTTACTGTCTAATTTGACCTTGTTGGATTTTATTTCCCCCTTTTGCTATACTATTCAGTTCCTTTTAACCTGTACTATCCGAAATAAAAGATTCATTCATTCATTCATTCATTCATACCCAAAGCTCGTGACCATAGGTGAGAATAGGAACGTAGATTGACTGGTAAATTGACTGCTTTGAATTAGAACTAAGCTCCCTCTTCACCACAACAGACCAGTACAACATCCACATCACTGCAGATGCTGCTCCAATCCGTCTGTCAATCTCTCGTTCCATTTTCCCCTCACTCGTGAACAAGACC
Organism: Pholidichthys leucotaenia; assembly: GCA_020510985.1. NCBI lineage: Eukaryota > Metazoa > Chordata > Actinopteri > Cichliformes > Pholidichthyidae > Pholidichthys > Pholidichthys leucotaenia. The sequence goes on along the minus strand of CM035836.1, from coordinate 404,064,267 downwards.
CCAAGATACTTAAACTCCTCCACTTGGGGCAGGAGCCTGTCCCCAACCCAGAGAGGACAATCCACCTTTTTCCGGCTGAGGACCATGGACTCAGACTTGGAGGTGCTGATTCTCATCCCAGCCGCTTCACACTCAGTGGCAAACCGTCCCAGCAAGAGCTGTAGGTCATTGCTGGATGAAGCCAACAGGACAACATCATCTGCAAACAACAGAGATGAGATCCTGCAGTCACCAATCATGACACCCTCCGTTCCCTGGCTGCGCCTAGAAATCCTGTCCATAAAAATTGTGAACAGGATCGGTGACAAAGGGCAGCCCTGGTGGAGTCCAACTCTCACTGGGAATGACTCCAACCGAGTGTTGGCAATATGAACCAAACTCTCCCAGCGGTTGTACAGAGACCGAATAGCTCGTAACAACAAGCCCGATACCCCATACTCCTGAAGCACCCCCGACAAAAAACCACGAGGGACGCGGTCAAATGCCTTCTCCAAGTCCACAAAACACATGTAAACTGGTTGGGCAAACTCCCACGAACCCTCGAGGATTCTCGAGAGGGTAAAGAGCTGGTCCGATGTGCCACGGCCAGGACGAAAACCACATTGCTCCTCCTGAATCCGAGGTTCGACCAATGACCAGACTCTCCTCTCCAGTACCTTTTTTTTTTTTTTTTTTTTTTTGTACCTTGGCATAGACCTTCCCAGGGAGACTGAGGAGTGTGATCCCTCTAAAGTTGGAGCACACCCTCCAGTCCCCTTTTTTGAAGAGAGGAACCACCACCCCGGTTTGCCATGCCAAAGGCACTTCCCCTGACCTCCACACAATGTTGCAGAGGCGTATCAACCATGACAGCCCAACAACATCCAGGGCCTTGAGGTACTCAGGGCGAATCTCGTCCACCCCTGGGGCCCGGCCACCAAGCAGATTTTTAACCACCTTGGCGACCTCAGCCCCTGTGATAGGCGAGTCGTCCCCCTCGTCCACAAACCCTGCTTCCTCTGTGGAATGCGTATCAGTGGGATTGAGGAGATCCTCGAAGTATTCCTTCCACTGCCCAACGATATTCCCAGTCGAAGTCAACAGTGCCCCATCCGCACCATACACAGTGTGGACAGGGAGCTGCTTTCCCCTCCTGAGCCGCCGGACAGTTTGCCAGAATCTCTTCGAGGCCGACCGAAAGTCTTGTTCCATGGCCTCACCGAACTCCTCCCATACCCGGGTTTTTGCTTCAGCAACCACCCGAGCTGCACTCCGCTTGGCCTGCCGATACACCTCAGCTGCTTCGGGAGTCCCACAAGCCAACCAAGCTTGATAGGACTCCTTCTTCAGCTTAATGGCCCCCCTCACCACTGGTGTCCACCACTTGGTTCGGGGGTTGCCACCACGAGATGCACCGACCACCTTGCGGCTGCAGCTCTGGGCCGCTGCTTCAACAACAGAGGTGGAGAACATGGCCCATTCAGATTCCATGTCTCCAGACTCCCTCGGAATGTGGTTGAAGTTCTTCCGGAGGTGGGAGTTGAAGACCTCCCGGACAGGGGCCTCAGCCAGATGTTCCCAGCACACCCCCACTATACGTTTGGGTCTACCAGGTCTGAATGGCTTCCTCTCCTGCCATCGGATCCAACTCACCACCAGGTGGTGATCAGTTGACAGCTCTGCACCTCTCTTTACCCGGGTGTCCAAGACATACGGTCGCAGGTCTGATGACACGATAACAAAATCAATCATCGACCTGCGACCTAGGGTGTCCTGGTGCCAGGTGCACATATGGACACCCTTATGCTTGAACATGGTGTTCGTTATGGACAAACTGTGGTTAGCACAGAAGTCCAATAACTGAACACCACTTGGGTTCAGATCGGGCAGGCCATTCCTCCCAATCACCCCCCTCCAGGTTTCACTGTCATTGTCCACGTGCGCATTGAAGTCCCCCAGTAGGACAATGGCGTCTCCAAGAGGAGCACCCTCCAGCACCCCAGTCACAGACTCCAAAAAGGGTGGGTATTCTGAAACATCATTTGGTGCATAGGCACAAATGATGGTCAGGACTCAGCCAGGACTCTTCTTCCGGCATTCAGAGAGAGCAGACGCTTTTCTCCCTCCTCTCCCTCCTAATCCTCTCCCTTCTGATCCCAGCTTGCAATGTTGCGTTTTTGTCTGTGTTTTAGTCGCTTTTCTTCTGGCTGAATCTTAATCCAAACAGAAATTATGGATCTGGAAAGCGGCTTAAATGTGATTGTCACCACTTTAAAAGAAGATCGGGCCAGGGGGAACCCAAGGGGAAGACTCATGGACAATGGGAACTCATGTGTCTGTATGATTCGACTGGAGATGCAGAAGACATCTATTGGCTATGATCACAGGACTTCTACTTTGGCTTTGGAGTTTCCTGATGTTTCAGAAATTGAGGAAGGTGGAGAGCTGTTCAAAATGCAGACCCAGGCAAGCTCCTTCACCAAATTCGACCAGTTGGGGAGTGCACGAGGCGGCATGGTGAACTGAATGGTAATTGATTCAGATGGTGGAATACATCTCGAGTCGCTAGTGCTCTCCAGGGAATGTTTTTAAGCCTGTATATGGAAATTATGAAGCACAGAATCGCATGAGAGAGGAAAATTCTATTCTCTGTGTGCACTGTGCAGATTTGACCTTGGTTTTTTTTGGTGCCCTGTTTACATTCCTCCTCGATGAAGATAAGGTAGAAGAGGCGGCTGGCTTTTCTCTCTGCTAACCCAAACAATCGACAAACAATTGCTGTTGTTTCAGCAGACTGAACTCTTCAAGGACAGTGTTACCATGTGTCTTCAAAACTCTGCCATCTGCATGCACGAGAGATAGACTCTGGACTTGCTCATAGATCACATGATTATAACATCCATCCACTGCTAGGAGGCGCCCTCTGCTGTTCACTAGCAACTGACACACCCACACTACACACTGCATACAACACCACATGACTGATACATATACACTGACACACATACACACACACTGTCTCTCTCAACTTTTGTTTTTGTGTGATCTATATTGTCTGCTAATTGTGCATTGGAGAGTTTTTTTTTATGTAATCACAATTTTGGTCATAAAATGAGCTTTATTTTGATTAACAATGCTTTTTTCTCTCTGCCCATTGTGTCACTTCCCTTTCCCCTCATTCCCTTCTTTACCCTCTACTGCTGACAGGCGCCTCCATGGCTGCCGCGTCATTGAGATGTGCTTATTCAGCGCGCCCAATGTCAAGTCACATTCCTCGTATGTTTATGTTTTTTTATGTAAACATGCTTGGCATTAAAGCTTTCTGATTCTGATTCTGATTCTGATTGAGGACCCGTTTCCCAACCCGAAGGCGCAGGGAAGCAACCCTTTCGTCCACCGGGGAAAACTCCAATATATTGGCAGCAAGGTGGGGGGATACAAGAATACCCACCCCTGCTCGTCGCCTCTCGCCTGGGGCAACTCCAGAAAAGGCCAAGCTCCAGCCCCTCTCTAGGAGGCTGGTTCCGGAACCGGAGCTGTGTGTTGAGGTGAGGCCGACTATCTAGCCAGTATCTCTCAACCTCGTACACCAGCTCAGGCTACTTCCCCACCAGAGAGGTGACATTCCATGTACCAAAAGCCAGTTTAGAAAGCTTGGGATCAGTCCGCCAAGGTCTCCGCCTTTGACCGCCACCTAATCCACATAGCACCGGACCTCCATGATCCCTCCTGCAGGTGGTGAGCCCACTGGAGGGCGGACCCATGTAACTCCTTCGGGCTGAGCCAGGCCGGGTCCCATGGGTGGAAACCCGGCCACCAGACGCTAGCCATCGAGCCCCTCCCCCAGGCCTGGCTCCAGGGTGGGGCCCCAGTAACCCCATACCAGGCGGGGTACACTGAATCCTTGATATAGAATTTATCATGAGAGTCTGTTGGATCGTTCTTAGTCTGGCCCTTCACCCAGGACCAGTTTGTCTTGGGTGACCCTATCAGAGGCAAATTGCCCCGGACAACATAGCTCCTGGGATCACTGGGGCACGCAAATCCCCCCACCACGATAAGGTGACGATCCGTTACTGTTCTATTTTTTCTGAGTAAGAATTTTAATAATCCAAAGGAAAAATCACAAAACACTTAAAGGTCATGAAAATTCATTCTTATTTAGTAATCTGATGATGCATCCGCCTTTATTATTAAAACATATTGTATCATATCTGTATTGTCAATACTGGCCCTGTATTTAGTTGGTATTGCATTGACACCAAATCTTGCAGTACAGCACACCACCACTGGAGAGAAGAGAAAAGGCAGAAGCGCAGCTGCTAAAGAAGGGCTAACAGCTAAGCTAAAGGCTAGCCCTGAGCAGCACTGTATAATATGAAAGTTGCGACACTCTGATCTCGCCGCTGCCCAGTCACATGGTTCATGGAGAGCCAAATAGTTCCAAACAACAGCCTTTCTATAATGGTGAGTGAATGGCAGCTGTGACAATATGCAGTATTAAAAGCATTCTTTAGCCATATTAGGTAAATATTCAGAATACGTATTGGTAGGTACATTGTTTAAACTTATAATGAACAGATTTAAATGGATTATGATATAAAGAGCAGCTTTAAAAAGACAGAGTATGTTTTGGAGGGAAGGAGAACTGCTGATTTACACTGATGAAAGCTGCAGTGTAAATATCACTGTCTATCTGTGCAGCCTTACCTTATATTATGGCTTCAAGTGGACTGATTACTGAATTATCAGCTTTTAAATACAGTGGGTTATTTTGCAAGATTAGGCAGAATTATTTGAATTGAAAATATGCAGTAAAAAAAACTGCAGTCAGTAAGTTTAATGTGATTTAGCTAAGTTACTAGGGGTTGTGCACTTTACTCCTAAACCTTTCAAGTTTGGAAAGCTTTTCTCTGTGTGAATATAAATATAACACATTAGTGCCTCTCAGCAAATTTGAATATTGTGAAACATTTATTTTTTTAATAATTCAAAAAAATAAACTTTCATATGCTCAATATTCATTGCAGGCACAAGGAAATATTTCAGACCTTTTTAAATTCAATTTTGATTATAGTTGTTGAAATTAAAATGCAAATCATGATATTCTATTTACTAAGATGTGACTCTGAAAACTAGTGACTAAGCAGGATGGAAAATATTAAATAAAAGATAAGCCTTTATTAGTCCCACAATGGGGAAATTCCAGGATTGCAACAGCACAGGGATAGCAACATTCAGAGCAACAATCAAGAAGACAAGAAAAAACAAGAGCAGCGAATATACATATGTACATATAAATATATATGTCATGACCCGAGCACTATGCCTTGGTGCTCGGGTTAATCTTGTCAGGGTTTGACAGCGGCGTTATGATTCTAGCTCTCCGAGCTCTTATTGTGATAGTGCTTGGGGAGGCTTCCGCTCAGCTGTCAAACTCTGAACAGCTGTGCTGCATTTGTGGTCGTTAGTGCCAGGACTATTTCTACCCTCGCTAGCGATCACATCCTTGGAGCAGTGGCTGTTAACTCTCCGTCACGTTACGGATGCTTAGGATTTATTCCTACCACGTCTGCTTGGTTTGACCGTCGTGCCCCTGGACTAAAAAGTGTGCAGTATAGCCTTACCCCTCCCGGTGTGTATCGATCTTTGTGTGTCTCTGCCTTAGCAGCTGGTGTAATTATTATTTTCACCAACCTTGCCTGTCTAGCGTATGACTGTCTTCTGCTATGGACCTGTAGAGCTGTTTAGCCTATGCCTCCTGTTGTGAGTAGACTCAAGAGTCATTGTCTCTGCAGCTTGTGTTGTCACTTTTCTCACCGTAAATAAAACTCACTGAACTCACTGGTGACTGTGTGGCATCTTATGGTGGCTCGCGAGAGCCACCCATGCCAATATAAATATATAAACACACAGTGCAGAGCATTGTAGCTAGATGGAATAAATATATAAATATATATACACACAGTGCGGAGCATTGTAGCTAGATGGAATAAACAGCATAACCGTCTGCTTAGTTATCCTACATAGTATGAATATGTACCCATACATATTGTCACCCTCCGTAGTGACCGGTATTGTCCTAGTTGTATACTGGAGGGGACCATTGTGTAAGTCTATTGCGTCTTTTGCATTCAATACTATTAGGTCGTCACGTTTTTTTGCTATCTCTGCGAGCAGCCCTGGTTAAGTTATACAGTCTGACAGCCGTAGGTAGGAAGGACCTGCGAAACCTCTTAGTTGCGCACCTAGGATGATGTAGTCTACTGCTAAATGAGCTCCTCAGTGCGTTCAGTATGTCCTGCATAGGGTGGGACTCGGACTCCAGCAGAGATGACAGTTTAGCCACCATCCTTCTCTCTCCTATCTCCTCCACTGGGTCAAGGCACTGCCCCAGGACAGAGCTATTTTTCTTGATCAGTTTGTTCAGTCTCTTCCTATCGGCTGCTGTAATGCCACTGCCTCAGCAGACCACTCCAGAAGTGATGGCTGATGCCACCACCGTGTCGTAGAATGTCTTCAGCAGCGCCCCTTGTACAAAAGAAGAGGCCTTTGTAACACAATGTAGTCAAGGTGCAACAGTCTGTTATATGAAAATATTCAATGTAGTACAACTGGCATGGAAGTGTATTTTTTAATAAAAATTAATAAAATGCAAAGACATGCTCTCATTTTCTCATTATTCAATCTCTGAACTTCTGCCCGACAAATTACTGTCAGCTAATACCAGTGAGCAGCATGTTGGCACCATTGCCTCCTCTTCCAAGTGGTGACTGGGGTCATATAATTGAATTTAAATAGATAATAACAGCACCAGTGATTCAAATAAAAGCAAGCCTTTTTTCTATTTTGTATTCATCCATATTGTAACATCACATAATTGTGGAAAATGAATATTTTCCTTCAATGTCAGAGAAGGGTTTGACTTCATAAACTGTATTTTGATGCCAAAAACAATAAAATCCTAAAATGTTCACATATCAGGCTCTTAGCATGATTTTCTGTGCAGCTTATGGATGCACAAATCAAGCTGAGAAAGTGATCCAGATGTTTGGGTTCCCAGCAGACACAGAAAGGAGGAAAAATGTCTGAGACAAATTAGCAGAAACAGCATTATTTTAATGAAAGATTACAACAACAGAAAACTTGATGCAGCACTTTTATTTCCACAAAACATTTCCATATCCAAGCTCAAACATTTATGACTGCACGTAAATTGTGATTTTTTATGTTGAAGTAAAACAATTATATTAATGAGGAAATTAAGCTGAATCAATGTGCAGGCCCATTCTAAGAGGGAATAATTCACAAGAACCAAAACTGTCAAACTCAGACCGAGGACTGATGATATTCTCCCAAACACAAGACCAGGAAGAGTCCAACAGTGATCATGGTTAGATAAGATAAGATAAGATAAGATAAGCCTTTATTAGCCCCACAATGGGGAAATTCCAGGATTGCAGCAGCAAAGGGATAGCAGCACTCAGAGCAATAGTAAATAAGATAATAAGATAAGAACTGGTTAGCCAAACCAGTAAATAAATATACATATGTACACAGTTATATACACAGTGCAGAAGTATTGCAGCTAGATGGTATAAAGAGCATTACAGTTTGTTAAATTACCCAGCAGAATATGAACATGTACCCAGACAGTATATTTCGTATTTGAATCAACAGTGTTGTTGCCACCCTCAATAACAATTGTTATTTTCTTAGTTGTGTATTGGAGGGGACAATCTCTATTGTGCAAAGGTGTTATGTTTAGTACATTTAATACGACCTCTATGAGCAGACCTGGTTAGGTTATAAAGTCTGACAGCCGTAGGTAGGAGGGACCTGAGGAACCTCTCCATCATGCACCTAGGATGGCACAGCCTACTGTTAAATGAGCTCCTCAGTGCATTTAGCGTGTCCCGCTTGGGGTGGGACTCGGACTCCAGCAGAGATGACAGCTTGTTGTTGGCAAAGTCTACGCACGAGTTGTTCTCGTTCATCTACAGAAGCTTGCCGAACGTGTCTACCCCGAGTCTCAGTATGGCTTCCGCGCTGAGCAATCGACAGTAGACATGATATTCTCCATCCGCCAACTCCAGGAGAAATGTAGAGAACAAAACATGCCCCTGTACGTCGCCTTTATCGACCTCACCAAAGCGTTCGATCTGGTCAGCAGAGAGGGCCTTTTCAAGATCCTGCCAAAGATAGGATGCCCACCAAAGTTGCAAAGCCTCATCGAATCATTTCACACCAACATGCAGGGGATAGTGCAGCACGACGGCAATGTCTCAGAGCCATTCAACATACGCAGCGGAGTGAAACAGGGCTGTGTACTTGCGCCAACCCTCTTTGGGATTTTCTTTGCTATGCTCCTGAGGCATGCCTTCAGCACAGCGACAGAGGGAATCTACCTGCACACAAGATCTGACGGCAGGCTTTTCAACCTCGCCCTCCTGAAAGCCAGAACCAAAGTACGCAAGGCTCTAATCAGAGACATGCTGTTCGCAGACAACGCTGCAGTCGCAACCCACACACAGCAGGAGCTTCAGACCCTGACGGACCGCTTCTCCCAGGCATGCAAGGGCTTTGGGCTTACCATCAGCCTGAAGAAGACTAACATCTTGGCGCAAAGCATGGAAGCACCACCAACCATCACCATCGACAACTACAAGCTGGAGGTCGTGAATCAGTTCACGTACCTGGGGTCCACCATCATCAACAACCTCTCCCTTGATACAGAGATCGACAAGAGGATTGGAAAATCAGCCTTCACACTCGCTCGCCTCACCACACAAGTGTGGGAGAATCCCAAACTCTCTGTCAAGACGAAGATGGCAGTGTACAACGCCTGCATCATCAGTACACTGCTCTATGGGAGTGAGACGTGGACAACATACGCCCGGCAGGAAAAGAGACTGAACTCCTTCCATTTGCACTGCATTTGCCACATCCTGGACATATCCTGGCAGGACAAAGTGCCCAACACAGAAGTTCTGTCCCGCGCCAGCCTTCCCTCCATGTTCACTCTACTCAGGCAGCGCAGGCTCCGCTGGCTAGGCCACGTTCACCGTATGGAGGATGGTAGAATCCCCAAAGACGTCCTCTACGGAGAACTGGCGACTGGCAGGAGAGACGTTGGCCGCCCACAGCTGCGCTTTAGAGATGTCTGCAAGAGAGACATGAAGACCCTGGAGATCAACACAGAGCGCTGGGAGGACCTTGCAACGGACCGCTCCAAATGGAAAGGCACCCTGACCAGACAGCTCAAGGCGGGTGAAGAGAGACTGACTGCTGCAGCAGATGAAAAAAGGACCCGCAGGAAGAACCGCCACAGACCCAGCAGCACGGAGACCACCCACAAGTGCGACCTGTGTGACAGGGACTGCCATTCGCGCATCGGCCTGTTCAGCCACAGGTGGTGCTGTTCCAGCAGAGTAGACGTTTAGGATTCTCTTCCATGGTCATCATAGACCAACGGAGGCCGACGATTGGAGGGGACAATCCCTATTGTGCATAGGTGTTATGTTTAGTACATTTAATACGACCTCTACGAGCAGACCTGGTTAGGTTATAAAGTCTGAAAGCCGTAGGTAGGAGAGACCTGAGGAACCTCTCCATCATGCACCTAGGATGGCACAGCCTACTGTTAAATGAGCTCCTCAGTGCATTTAGCGTGTCCCACATGGGGTGGGACTCGGACTCCAGCAGAGATGACAGCTTAACCACCATCCTCCTCTCTCCTATCTCCTCTACTAGGTCTAGACTGCACCACAGAACAGAGCTAGCTTTCTTGATCAGCCTATTAATCTCTTCCTGTCGGCTGCCGTGATGCCACTGCCCCAGCAGGCCGCTCCAAATGTGATGGCTGATGCATCAATGAATTGTAAAAGGTCTTCAGGAGTGCCCCTTGCACTCCAGAAAACCTGAGTCTCCTCAGGAGGTACAGCCTGTGCTGCCCCTTCTTGTAGAGTGCATTGGTGTTGTGTGACCAGTCCAGTTTATTGTTCAGATAAACACCCAGGTACTTGTAAGATGTCACCATCTCAATGTCTGTTCCCAAAGTCCACAAAGTCCTGGATAAGTCCTCTGTACGCCGCATCATCCCCATCAGAGATGAGGCCGACAATCACAGAGTCGTCAGAAAACTTCTGTTGATGGCAGTGTGGTGTGTTGTGTGCAACGTAAGCAGTGTAGAGGGTGAACAGGAAGGGAGCCAGAACTCTTGCCTGGGGGGCCCCCGTACTGCAGATGATGGTGTCACACATACAGTCCTGGGTTCTCACAAACTGTGGTCGGTCTGTGAGGTAGTCCTGGATCCACGATGACAGGTGCTGGTCCACTCCTGCACACAGCAACTTGTCCCTCAGGATCACTGGTTGGACGGTGTTGAAAGCACTGGAGAAATCAAAGAACATGATCCTCACAGTGCTCCCAGGCTTCTCCAGGTGGGACAGGGAATGATGTAGTAGGAAGATCACTGCATCCTCCATCTCGATGCCATGCTGGTAGGCAAACTAAAGTGGATCCATCACTGGTCCCACCAGGGGGCAGAGGTGGGCGAGGAGCAACCTCATTAGGTGTGATGTGAAGGCCACTGGTCTGTAGTTGCTCAGGTCCTTGGGGTGTGGAGTCTTCGGTACGGGTACCACACAGGATGTTTTCCACAGCTGTGGTACCCTCCCCAGCTTCGGGCTCAGTCTGAAGATGTGCTGCACAATCCTGCACAGCTAGTCTGCACAGGACTTGAGGAGCCTTGAGCTGATGCCGTCCGAACCTGCTGCCTTCCTCACCTTGATCTTCTTCAGTTCAGCTCTCACATGGGTCTTAGTGAGAGTCAGGTTGGGGCAGGGGGGATGTGTGCAGGGAGGGGGGGATGCTGCATCTGTGAGGGGAAAAACAGCTGGGCATGTACGGGGGTGGGGGGAGGGCTGTGGACAGCGGGACTAGATGAAGGTGGAGGCAGCAGTGGTTGGTGGGCAGGCGGAGAAGAGGAGGGCTGGTCAAACCTGTTACAAAACAGGTTCAGGTTGTTCACCCACTCCCTACACCCCGTGGCCTGGGACGAGGTACTCTGGTGCCCAGAGATGGTTTTGACGCTAGCTCAAGTAGATTCATTTTGTCTTCTTTTAATTATTTACCTTTTGTTCTTATTAAAGACAAAAATAGAAAGGAGATGTTTTACCTTCTTTACATGTTTCGACTGTTCACTGCAGCCTCCGTCAGCCTTCTGATGAAGGCTGCAGTGAACAGTCAAAACATGTAAAGAAGGTAAAAACATCTTTCTAGTTTTGTCTTTAATAAGAACAAAAGGTAAATGGTTTTGAGGCTTCTCCAGACACCACTGATGTCACTCTGCTGCAGCTTGTCCTCCATCCTGTAGCTGTCTTTCCCTCTCTGATCTTCCTCCTTAGCTCCCTCTGTACGGACTTCAGCTCCTCCTTGTTTCCCGACCTGAAAATACTTTTCTTCTCCATCAGCAGTGACTTTATCTCAGGGTTGATCCAGGGTTTGTTGTTTGAGAAACACCGTATGGTCTTGGTGGATACGGTGTTCCCTACACAGAAGTTGATGTAGTCTGTGCTGGTGTGTGTGAGGCCATCAGTGTCCTCACCATGTGGATCACAGAGCTCCTCCCACACAGTGGATTCAGAACAGTCCTTCAGAGGATCCTCCACCTCCTCAGACCATATCTTCACTGTGTGAGTAACAGGAGGTTGTATGTGAACCAGTGGTATGTACACAGGAAGGAGGTGAACCAGGTTGTGGTCAGATCTTCTGAGGGGGGAGTGGTGATGAGGTGTAAGCCTCCTTGGTGTTTGCATAAAATAAATCCAGTGTTTTATTGTCTCTGGTGTGGCATGTGACATACTGGGTGAAAGTGGGCAGAATGGAGGACAGGGAAGTATGGTTAAAATCACCAGAGATGAGCTGGAGAGCATTTGGGTGCTGCATCTGCAGCCTGCTGGTGACTGAGTGGATGAGGTCACACGCTGCCTCAGCACTCGCAGAAGGGATTACATAAATAACTAGAAAAGCACTCGGAGAGCGCAGACCTCCGCCAAGCGCCACAGTTCCCCCCATACAGTGTTTGTGTGTACGTTTTCAGATTCCTTGACCATGAAAACATATGACTAGCAATTGGAGTCACAATGATAGGATTAGTGGTTCAGTAGTTATTGACGAAAATGGCATTTTCCGTAATGGTGGTTGAGCACCACAGTTCCCCCCATACAGTGTTTGTGTGTACGTTTTCAGATTCCTTGACCATGAAAACATATGACTAGCAATTGGATTCACAATGATAGGATTAGTGGTTCAGTAGTTATTGACGAAAATGGCATTTTCCGTAATGGCGGTTTAGCGCCACAGTTCCCCCCATACAGTGTTTGTGTGTACGTTTTCAGATTCCTTGACCATGAAAACATATGACTAGCAATTGGATTCACAATGATAGGCTTAGTGGTTCAGTAGTTATTGACGAAAATGGCATTTTCCGTAATGGCGGTTTAGCGCCACAGTTCCCCCCATACAGTGTTTGTGTGTACGTTTTCGGATTCCTTGACCATGAAAACATATGATTAGCAATTGGATTGACAATGATAGGATTAGTGGTTTAGTAGTTATTCACGAAAATGGCATTTTGCGTAATGGCGGTTTTCTTGTGGACGGTGATCCGGATCACCACCAAAATCTAATCATCTGTAGGATACCCCATTTCTGACAATCTGAAAATTTCATGAAAATCCGTCCATAACTTTTTGAGTTATCTTGCTAACAAACAAACAGACAAACAAACAAACAAACCAACGCCGATGATCACATAACCTCTCCCTTTGGCGGAGGTAACAATCACGTTGACGTGAGAACTCTCTGGGAAGATATGCCAGTTGCATGCTAACGGCTAGCAACTCAATGTCCTTGCTACAGTTTTGCTCTTTAATCGTGATGTTTCCAGGATTACACCATCTGTTGTTCATAAACATAATCAGCCCCCTGCCTCTGGTCTTCCCGCTATCTGGTGTCCGTTTTGCCCATATTAAGTGGAAACCCTCCAGTCTGATGTTAGCATCTGTTGCTAGCTCTGTTAGTCATGTTTCAGTAAACAACATGATGCTAGTCTCTCCGAAGACGCCCTCATACTGGGACACAGCCGCTAGTTCGTCCGTCTTATTAACTTTGATGCATAAGCGGTGTAACAGTTACCCCAGCGGTTGTTTTTTTTTTTTTTTTTTGCAATATCTTTGTAATTACCTCCGCCAAGGAGGTTATGTTTTCATCAGCGTTGGTTTGTCTGTTTGTTTGTTAGCAAGATAACTCAAAAAGTTATGGACGGATTTTCATGAAATTTTCACAGATTGTCAGAAATGGGGTATCCTACAGATGATTAGATTTTGGTGGTGATTTGGATCACCGTCTGGAAAAAAAACCCCCCAAAAAACCAAGCATCACAGTATAGCTATAATATATGCCACTTGCGAATGGCATTTTTTTCATGGTCAAGGAATCTATAAAGTTAGACAAAATAAATGTAGGATTAATATTTATGATGTTAAACACTGTATGGGGGGAACTGTGGCCCTTGGTGGAGGTCTGCGCTCTCCGAGTGCTTTTCTAGTTTTAATTTTTTATCATTTAATCTTCCATGTATTCCTCAAATAGGTTGTGTTTGACATGGGGCCATTTGGATTTGTATCTAATTGTTATATTTTTTAAGTAATTGTATTTTTTGTATCAGTACCACACTTTTCCATATGTGGGGTCAAAAATGACCCCTATGGCGGTACATGGGGAGAGCATAATTGTGTAACATCTTAGACAAGAACAAAGAGCAGAGGTTCCCTGGTGAGATAACAGGGAGGTGTGAAGGATGAATGCAGTGTGATCTTTTGTGCGTTAGAAACTTCTAGAGGAATGGTAAAGGATTAAGGAAGTGAATGCAATGTGACCTTTTGTGTGTTAGAAGCTTCTAGAGGAATGCCATATTATTTAAGAGAGGAGTCTTTGCTGAGATGTCATTCTGTCTATGCTTCTTGTGTGAGATGTGTAATAAACCGTCTAAGCCAAATCCGCCTCTTTATTTACACGCTCCACACCCCAAGCTTTTCCCAAGCTGTCCCTTTTTGAATTTCACCACTGTTATCAGTAACACTGTAGACGCTGCAATTAGCATCTCAGACTGGATGCCAAGGGTAAACAGAGAGGGTAAACAGATGAGGACAATAGGTTTTTTTACATGCATATGTGGGGTCAAAAATGACCCCAAGCATTTCCCAAGCTATCCCCTTTTCAATTTCACCATGGTTATAAGTAACACTGTAGACACTGCGATTAGCATCTCAGACTGGATGCCAAGGGTAAACAGAGAGGGTAAACAGATGAGGACAATACAGTGTATACAGTGAGGACAATGTAGGTTTTGTTAGATGCAGGGGTCAAAAATGCCCGAGCGGTTGTTTTTTTTTTTGCAACATCTTTGTAATTTTAATTTTTTATCATTTAATCTTCCATGTATTCCTCAAATAGGTTGTCTTTGACATGAGGCCATTTGGATTTGTATCTAATTACCTCCGCCAAAGTGGGAGGTTATGTGATCATCGGCGTTTGTTTGTTTGTCTGTTTGTTTGTTAGCAAGATAACTCAAAAAGTTATGGACGGATTTTCATGAAATTTTCAAAGATTGTTAGAAATGGGGTATCCTACAGATGATTAGATTTTGGTGGTGATCTGGATCACCGTCTACAAGAAAACCGCCATTACGCAAAATGCCATTTTCGTGAATAACTACTAAACCACTAATCCTATCATTGTCAATCCAATTGCTTGTCATATGTTTTCATGGTCAAGGAATCTGAAAATGTACACACAAACACTGTATGGGGAAAATGTGCCGCTAAACCGCCATTACGGAAAATGCCATTTTCGTCAATAACTACTGAACCACTAATCCTATCATTGTGAATCCAATTGCTAGTCATATGTTTTCATGGTCAAGGAATCTGAAAACGTACACACAAACACTGTATGGGGGGAACTGTGGCGCTAAACCGCCATTACGGAAAATGCCATTTTCGTCAATAACTACTGAACCACTGATCCTATCATTGTGAATCCAATTGCTAGTCATATGTTTTCATGGTCAAGGAATCTGAAAACGTACACACAAACACTGTATGGAGGGAACTGTGGCGCTAAACCGCCATTACGGAAAATGCCATTTTCATCAAAAACTACTGAACCACTAATCCTATCATTGTGAATCCAATTGCTAGTCATATGTTTTCATGGTCAAGGAATCTGAAAACGTACACACAAACACTGTATGGGGGGAACTGTGGCGCTTGGCGGAGGTCTGCGCTCTCCGAGTGCTTTCTAGTTGTTATATTTTTTAATTGCATTTTTTGTATCAGTACCACACTTTTCCATATGTGGGGTCAAAAATGACCCCAAGCTGTCCCCTTCTTTTGTTGACCAAAATATAATTTAAAATAATAATAATAATAATAATAATAATAATAATAATAATAATAATAATAATAATAATAATCACCCAAAATATAATAAAAATAATCATCTTTATCCAAAATGAAAGAAATTTCTTAAGTTCACAGCATAAAACACACACATTCTAGTTGGGGTCATTTTGACCACACTCATGGAAGAGTGTTGGAATTGGTTGGTCATGCATCTAAGGGTTAAGCAGCGAGCTCACATTTCCCATAATAATGGATCGTAAGACGGGTTTGTACATTGTTTTCCTTGCGTATCACTTCGCTCCAACTCGACATCCCCGTTGTTTTCACCTGATTTCTCATGGGATATCGGGTCTCTCAGTTAGCACTGTAGAGCAGCACAATGCTAACAATTGGCTCCTACTGTAAACAGTGGCTCCTCGACTCACCAGGTCAGTAGTCATTAGTGATATGAGTAGAAAGATGGCTAATATCAACGCCAGTGTGGCGACATTTGTGTCCTTGGCGTCCGTGATGGATATGGGGTAACAGGATTAGAAAAGTCGTAGCAAAGAAAAAAACAGATAGTAAATAAAAACGCAAAAGAAACTCAGAATTGAGCTGCTGCTGCAAAACGCTGCCGACTCGTGTGGCGCTGGAAGTAAGACATGTACATGTACATGAATAAACTGGTTATGATTGGATTTCTGGAGTTATCTGATTATTCAAGTGGCCATGTAACTATGGTCATTAACTCAAGTTTTTAACCCTCCAATAATCCATTTAATCAGTGTATGCAAACGCAACAAAACCATTATCAGTTTATTCCCAGTAACTGGTTTATTGTGACCATGTAACCTGGGTCAGTGACGTGTGTACCAGAACCTCTACTGCATGTGATAAAAGACCACATGTACTGTTCTCAAAATAACTTTGGTATGATTATGAGTCACAAAAATTAACCAAAATATCTGAATTCAATGAATATGTCACACCCATCCAGTGTTTCCTCTGGCTTAAAGACCTTGGCGCAGTAGCAACATATTTTTTTTTTTTGGGGGGGGGGGCACATGACACTATTGTAACCGGAACATGTTAATTTTATACTATTTATTCCTCTCTTTTTTAAATTTTTACAATGACTTTGCATATGGAACTTACTATTAGAAGTATTGTACAACCAAGGCTTAAATGTTGGAATAATGGGCCAGTTGGGGTCCCACCCAGACATCCTGTGTTTGGACTTTTTACTGGTGTATCCTTCTCTCCTTCCTCTCCTCTCACCTTTCCTGGACCCTCTGCCTGAACACTTTCCTCTTCTTAGCTCATCTTGTCTGTCTCATCTTTCCCTATCTGAGCCCTGTTTAATTCAGGTTCTCTCTCTGTCTATAGTGGTATACAAACAGGTTAGAAAATACCAAGTGTCACGTTTTGTCCTGCAGGATTTTTTTGTCATGGTTTACATAAATGATAAAAATATGTGTATTTTTTTATCATTTTATTCTAGTGTTTCTTTTTTCCATTGAGAGAGTAGGAAAAGGAAGGGAAAAAACATTCATAATAGTAATTTACTCATGCATATTTAAATTATATGATCAGAGGCGGGTATAGTAGCCAGAAATTCTACTCATGTAAAAGCAGTGCTGAACAGTTGATCCAGAATCTTTTATACATTTTACTGCACTTTATGGACATTATGTATATTATATGTATATTATAGTTCTAGGACTTACAAGGTCCGCGCTGATCTGTTCACACTCCGACAGGCAGCGAAAAGTAAGCTAGGAGCAGGAAGACAAAAGAAGAGGAAAACGGCAGCCTTGTGTCTAGCAGAATGAAATGTACGCACTCTCTTGGACAGAACAACATCACAGCGCCCAGAAAGGCAGACCCTGCTTGTGGCCCTGGAAATGAACAGGTACAATGTAGACATAGCTGCACTTAGTGAAACAAGATTGCCTGGATATGACAGCCTGGAAGACCATGCGTACATCTTCTTTTGGAGTGGGAGATCAACTCAAGAAAGGAGAGAAGCAGGAGTGGGCTTTGCAGTTAGAAAGGAGATAGCAGCAATGCTTGATGAGGAACCGGTGCCAATCAACAACAGGATAATGACTATGAGACTCCCACTACAGCAGAAGATGTATGCCACACTCATCAGTGTATATGCCCCAACAATGACCAACACAGAGGAGGTGAAGGGAGAGTTCTACAGTGAATTACGTGAGACTATCAGGCGTGTACTGACTGATGACAGGCTGATACTCGTTGGAGATTTTAATGCCAGAGTTGGTTCGGACACTGAGAAATGGAAGGAGTGCTAGGCAGTCATGGAGTAGGCAAGTGCAATGCTAATGGAGAACTTCTACTTGCACTATGTTCAGAGTACAACCTTGTCATAACCAACACTATTTAAGCACAAGGACACACATAAGAAGACATGGATGTACCCGAGATCCAAGCACTGGCACATGTTAGACTACATCATAGTCAGGCAGAGAGACATAAGGGATGTATTGGACACCAGAGCAATGGGAGGCGCGGACTGTGGTACTGATCATGTTATGCTAAGATCTAGATTAAGGATTTGGAGACAAAAACATCACTGCAGGACGGGTGCGAAGCCACCACGGAAGCTAAACACTAGTGCACTGAAAGGCCAAAAGAAGCAGGAAGAACTTATACAGGAAATGGATGAAAATTTGAAAGACTGGGATAGCAACAACTCAGAGAATGACATAGAAGAGAAATGGGCAACACTGAAGGATACGGTGTCTCAGACTGCGAGTGATGTATTAGGCTACCCTGAGAGGAAACATCAAGATTGGTTTGATAAGCATGATGAACACCTGAAGAAACTACTAGAAGCGAGGAATACAGCTAGGCAGGAAAACCTACAGTGAAACACAAGGTCGAAGAAGAAGAAATATTCAAAGGCTCATAGTGAGCTACAGAAGTACACCAGAGAGATGAAGTCCAACTGGTGGGATGAAAAAGCGGAGAAACTTCAAACTGCAGCAGACAGGAAGGACATGAAAACATTCTCCACAGGTTTGAGAGAAATCTACGGCCCGAAACCAAGAGGATTGATCCAACTAAAGGCCATGGATGGTGAAACGGTTTTGCAGGAGAAGGACAAGATCCTGGACAGATTTGCAGACCACTTTGACCAACTACTAAACAACCCTGGAGATCTCACTGAAGAGGCTGAAGAAGCTCTAGTGCAGCGACCAGTTGTATCAAGTCTGGATGAACCACCAAATTTTGATGAACTAATGGCAGCTATCAGGACAACACAGGATGGTAAAGCTCCAGGAAGGGATGGAATTCCAGCAGAAGTGTGGAAATTTGGTGGTGTTCAGCTGACCAACTGCCTGCACAAGCTCATCCAAGAGATATGGGATGCCCAG
The DNA here is from genome assembly GCA_020510985.1 of Pholidichthys leucotaenia. Classification (NCBI taxonomy): domain Eukaryota; kingdom Metazoa; phylum Chordata; class Actinopteri; order Cichliformes; family Pholidichthyidae; genus Pholidichthys; species Pholidichthys leucotaenia. The sequence continues at coordinate 404,045,432 of CM035836.1, read as the reverse complement.
AAAGTACCTCAAGACTGGAAGGATGCAAGTATTGTGCCTTTGTTCAAGAAAGGTGACAGGAAAGATTGTGGAAATTACCGAGGTATATTACTGCTAGCCACTGTTGGTAAGATTCTCTCACGTGTACTACTTAACAGACTCAGTGAACACATCTCGCAGAATGTACTACCGGAAACCCAGTGTGGCTTTAGAAGTGTGAGAAGCACAATGGACATGATTTTCTGCTTGAAACACGTTCAAGAAAAGTATATTGAACAGAACATGCCACTTTATGTAGTCTTCATAGCCTTCAGTAAAGCCTTCGATACTGTTTCGCGACAAGAACTTTGGCAGGTACTCAAGAAATATGGTTGTACAGAGAAGTTTGTCAGCCTGATCGAGGCACTCCATACAGGTATGCAAGCAAATGTGGCAATGAGTGGTTCAGTATCTAAAGACTTTTCAGTAAGCAACGGGGTGAAACAAGGGTGTGTGCTGGCACCTACACTCTTCTCGCTATATCTGGCTGCCATGTTTGAGGTGGCCTTCAAAGACACTTCAGAAAGAATATATATTCAAGCAAGGAAAGAAGCAGACTTGTTCAATGTGGCACAGTTTAAAGCCAAGAGTAAGACATCGATAAAGGGAGTAAGAGAAATGCTCTTTGCCAACGACAGTGCTCTAGTTGCACACAGCGTGGAAGATATGCAATCTTTAGTGGAGAAATTTGCAAGAGCAGTTAGCCAATTCAGCCTCCAAATCAACATCAAGAAGAAAGAGTGCCTTTATCAACCACCAAAGTTCCAGTTATCAACATCACTACCAGAAGAGCTCAGCATTGGTACAGAGCCATTAGTCAAGTGCAAGACTTTCAAGTACCTAGGGAGTACTGTTTCAAAGAATGCTAGGCTGGAGGATGAACTATCTCTCAGAATGGGAAGAGTGAGCGCTGTGTTTGGAAACTTGAGGGACAGACTGTGGAACAATTGACATGTGTCTATCCGTGTGAAATGCAAAGTGTACAGAGTGACAGTACTGGCTACTCTATTGTACGGTGCTGAAACTTGGACTGTCTACAGAGTGCAGGTGAAGAAACTCCACGCGTGCATGATGAGACACCTTCGAGCCATAATGAACATCTCATGGAAAGACAAGATAACCAACATAGAAGTGTTGAAACGAGCTGGTCTACCATCAATGGAGGACATGCTAATACAGATGAACCTGAGATGGCTCGGACATGTTGGATGACCACCAGCGTCTCCCTCGGCAATTACTCTGCTCACAGTTATGCGAGGGCAAACGCAATCAGGGTAGACCAAGGCTCAGATTTAAAGACACTGTAAAAAGAAACTTGAAGAAGCTGGACATAGACAGGAGTTCCTGGCAGCAGAAGGCTAAGGACAGAGATGTGTGGAGGAATCTGATCAGACCTACATGAAACAATCATTGTCGCCCACGACAGACTGCTATGATGATGATGAAAAGCAGTGCTATGAAATTAATAATTAAAAGTAGACAACCAAAAATTTCTAGTTAAGGATACAAAAGGCACCCACTTCAAAACTTGAATAATGACTTCAGTCTTGAATGTTTGAGGTTCTTCTCTAATTTACAACAATTTTCTTATAGTTTTCTATAAGTTTTCTACAGTCTCTTATAGTTTATAACAGATTGTGGTAAAATTAGTAAAATTAGTAAAATTCAGTACTCCTCAGTACTGAATGCACTGAGGAGCTCATTTAGCAGCAGACTACATCATCCCAGGTGTACAACCGAGAGGTTTCGTAGGTCCTTCCTACCAACGGCTGTCAGACTGTACAACCTAAGCAGGGCTGCTCGCAGAGATAGCAAAAAGACGTAACAAACTAATAGTTTTTAAATGCAAAAGATGCAATAGACTTACACAATGGTCCCCTCCGGCATACAACTAGGAAAATACCAGTCGCTATGGAGGGTGAGAATATGTATGGGCACATAATCATACCATGTAGGATAACTAAGTAGAGGGTTATGCTGTTTCATCCCATCTAGCAACAATGCTCTGCACTGTGTGTGTTTATATATTTACATATTTATTCCATCTAGCTACAATGCTCAGCACTGGGTGTGTTCATATTTATATATCTATATATTTATTCCATCTAGCTACAATGCTCCGCACTGTGTTTTTATATATCTATATATTTATTCCATCTAGCTACAACGCTCCGCACTGTGTGTGTTTATATACTTACATATTTATTCCACCTAGCTGCAATGCTCCGTACTGTGGGTGTTTATATATTTACATATTTATTCCATCTAGCTACAATGCTCTGCACTGTGTGTTTATATATTCATATATTTATTCCATCCAGCTACAATGCTCTGCACTGTGTGTCTGTGTGTGTGTATATATATATTTTATAGTAATATGTACATATGTATATTAGCTGCTCTTGCTTGCTTGTTTTTTTTTTCTTGCCTTCTGATTGTTGCTCTGAGTGTTGCTATCCCTGTGCTGTTGCAATCCTGGAATTTCCCCGTTGTGGGACTAATAAAGGCTTATCTTATCTTATCTTATCTTAATTGACTTTTTTTCTTATACAATTTACACTTTTGACCATAATTTTGCAGAGCCAGAACAGAACAATAATTTAACTCTGATTTCAAAGAAAAAATATCAATAAAGTTATATTTAATGAAATAAATTAAATTACCAAAGATTCAATTATTTCTGTTATAATATTTCTATATATTTATAGTTTTTTAGAACTCTCACCAACCAGACACCAGGAAAAACCTCCCTTATTTTGAAATCCAAACGTGGGCATGTTTAGTTTGTCTGAAGGCTGTTGACAGATTAAAGTCACTGACTTCGTGAATTTCAGTCATCTTAACTTGCCAGGTACATAACAGTGAACATAAATTAGTTAATGTAGTGGCTGGTGAAATAAATCCTCAGCAATTCATCAGTCCCCCTTGCCTTTCCCTGCATATTGAAGCTTGCAAATGAAGCCTAACTACACCTGTTAGCTAAACAACTCTTCATTATTGTTCCCGCTACCAGCAGTTTAAAACCACCATAAATGCCTCCACTGCTTACATACCTCTTCTTCTTTTTTTCCGCATTTAAAGTACTTTAATAAGCTCATGCTTCTCTCGGACAGCGACGCTAGTAATGAGACACTCTACCTGCCGGCTGGAACACGTGAGCAGGGCGCTTCCGAACTCCACATGGATGACGGTCATATGCGTTGTTCGTGTGGGCGCTTATGGAGCGTCATTCCTTCATATTTGTTCTAAATTTATATTTCCTTGGCGTGGCGGCATAACTTCAAGTGTGGCAGCCCTCCACATGGAAATGTTACCAGAGGAAATCCTGCCCACCTGTCCTGCAACACCAACACGTCCATGTTGTCATTTCAGAGGTCAAAAACTTCTTTAGAATTAATTTAAGATAAGATAAGACAAGATAAGATAAGATAAGCCTTTATTAGTCCCACAACGGGGAAATTCCAGGATTGCAACAGCACAGGGATAGCAACACTCAGAGCAACAATCAGAAGGCAAGAAAAAAAAAACAAGCAAGCAAGAGCAGCTAATATACATATGTACATATTACTATAAAATATATATATATATACACACACACACACACACACACAGACACACAGTGCAGAGCATTGTAGCTGGATGGAATAAATATATGAATATATGAACACACAGTGCAGAGCATTGTAGCTAGATGGAATAAATATGTAAATATATAAACACCCACAGTACGGAGCAATGTAGCTAGATGGAATAATATGTAGATATATAAAAACACAGTGCGGAGCATTGCAGCTAGGTGGAATAAATATGCAAGTATATAAACACACACAGTGTGGAGCAATGTAGCTAGATGGAATAATATGTAGATATATAAAAACACAGTGCGGAGCATTGTAGCTAGATGGAATAAATATATAGATATATAAATATAAACACACCCAGTGCGGAGCATTGTAGCTAGATGGAATAAATATATAGATATATAAATATAAACACACCCAGTGCAGAGCATTGTAGCTAGATGGAATAAATATGTAAATATATAAACACACACAGTGCAGAGCATTGTTGCTAGGTGGGATGAAACAGCATAACCGTCTATTTAGTTATCCTACATGGTATGATTATGTGCCCATACATATTCTCACCCTCCATAGCGACCGGTATGTTCCTAGTTGTATGCCGGAGAGGACCATTGTGTAAGTCTATTGCATCTTTTGCATTCAAAAAAAAAAAAAAAAAAAAAAAAAAAAACTATTAGTTTGTTACGTCTTTTTGCTATCTCTGCGAGCAGCCCTGCTTAGGTTGTACAGTCTGACAGCCGTTGGTAGGAAGGACCTACGAAACCTCTCGGTTGTGCACCTGGGATGATGTAGTCTGCTGCTCAATGAGCTCCTCAGTGCATCCAGTATGTCCTGCATAGGGTGGAACTCGGACTCCAGCAGAGATGACAGTTTAGCCACCGTCCTTCTCTCTCCTATCTCCTCCATCGGATCAAGGCGTTGCCCCAGGACAGAGCTAGCTTTCTTAATCAGTTTGTTCAGTCTCTTCCTATCGGCTGCAGTAATACCACTGCCCCAGCAGACCACTCCAAAAGTGATGGCTGATGCCACCACCGTGTCATAGAATGACTTCAGCAACATTTAGTGACTAATGACTTCAACATTTAGTTAGAGTCATTTATCTAGTTCTACACAATATTATGTTCCATTTTACTCTGACAGCCTAATCATCATCAAACCACAGCTCCTTCATCATTCCACTGTTCCAGCTGCCCCACAAACCCTTACTGTGATATCACTGCTCACAATAATGAAGACTCCACCAGCCCCGATGGTCACTGCTTCAGTCTCCAACAACCCTCTATCAGCTGCAGAGAAATGACAGAAAAAAACCCCAAAAGAACATCACTGTGCTTTAATACTTGATGAGTCCTGCCCAAATAGGAAGATTTTTCTCATGAATCTATGCCTTTTCTCTTTTAATTCTACTACTGTAGAGGGTGCGAAGGAAAGGATGTGGAGGTGAGGCACGAGCGTAGGTCGGCACAGATTCTTTATTGACCCTGTAACATGAATACAGCCTGTTGACCCCAGTGTTGCCGCTGGGGCCCTCTTGGATGGTCTTAAGAGTAGAGCGTAGAGAGAGAGAGCTGAGAGTGAAACAAGCTCTTTTATACCGTGATACAGACAGAGAGAATGCATGGCACATTAGCATATCAGCTGTCATCTAATACACATCGGTCAGTACACATGGTTAGCATGACATTGGTTGGCTTAAGGACGCATGCATACAGTCCCGTCTGACTGCTTCCTGTGGTTCCCTGTCTGCATGTAAATTGTCCTCTGCTTCTTCCAGCCCTGCTGCTAGGTGTGAGGAATGTTCCGGAGGAATGTCCACCCGCTGTGTTTAATGTCACCACATCCTCCCCCCCCCCCCCGAACACCCAGAAAGGGCTGTGACCCCCCCTGTCGTTTGGGCTCAAGTCGACGCCACTGGAAGCTGCAGCGGGGGTGGGGGGGAGGTTGCCGCTCCGGTCGAACTGCCTGCTGGTGAGGAGTATTGGAGGGCCTGTAAGTATGTGGGGGGAAAAGGGGAGGGGTGGAAAAGCCGGTGGTTGTGAAAAAAAAAGAAAACTTACATCTCTGACTCTTCTCGCGGCTCGTCCTGTGAGGATGTGGGGAAGGCGGGCGGCCAAATTCCCCGAGGATGCGTAGCGGCTGTGAAACAACTGTAGCTGTGTGAGGGACTTGGCGGTGTGGCCGTAGATGTGGAAGGGACAGCAATCAACTAAATCCCTGTTGTGTGCCGCGGCTGAGAAACCCATACAAACAATGGAGCTGGTTTGTCCCTGGTGCGTAGCGCATGCTGCGGCCACGTAGCTTCCAGCTGCGCTGTCCTCATAATCCTGCAGTGTGCGCACGTGGCTTCTGTGTGCGGAAGGTCCGTTGCCGAGAGGTGAGTCAGGGTCAGGGAGCTTGATGGAAATCAACGCAGTCGGCGCCAATGGTCTTCCCTGTTCAGGCTGTTTCTGTGCGTTGCTTGTGTCGCTGATCCTCATGCATCTCAGTCCCAGCGCTGCACTCTCCATCCGGCTGTGGAGGTCGCCATTGTGGAGAGAGGACAAGGTGCGCACGCTCCCGTATGGGTGTGAAGTATGTAGGCGATCCCCGGTTTCTGGAATCCACAGTGCGGTGAGAGGGAGAGATAGTCTATTTCACGTTAGGTCACCAATGTAGAGGGGGCGAAGGAAAGGATGTGGAGGCGAGGCACGAGCGTAGGTAGGCACAGATTCTTTATTGACCCTCTAACATGAATACAGCCTGTTGATCCCAGCGTTGCCGCTGGGGCCCTCTTGGATGGTTTTTTAGAGTAGAGTGTAGAGAGAGAGAGCTGAGAGTGAAACAAGCTCTTTTATACCGTGATACAGACAGAAAGAATGCATGGCACATTAGCATATCAATTGTCATCTAATACACATCGGTCAATACACATGGTTAGCATGACATTGGTTGGCTCAAGGACGCATGCATACAGTCCCGTCTGACTGCTTCCTGTGGTTCCCTGTCCACATGTAAATTGTCCTCTGCTTCTTCCAGCCCTGCTGCTGGGTGTGAGGAATGTTCCAGAGGAATGTCCACCCGCTGTGTTTAGTGTCACCACACTACTTTTATTTATTCCTCCTAAATTTGAATATTTTTGCATAAATTTGTTACTTTTGAGACGGTTTTTATATTGAAATAAAAAAATAAAATGTTTTAAAATAACTCATTCCTTTTTTCTTAAAATTTTTATATTAAATGTGCAACTTTTTCATGCACATTTTTAGTTTTTATGCATACATTAGAGAACTATTTGGAAAAGTTTAGATTTTTCTCTTAAATGTCTTCACATAAGGAAAAAAATATTTACACTACCGTTCAAAAGTTTGGGGTCACTTAGAAATTTCCTTATTTTTGAAAGAATCATGTATAGATCTAACTTTAACTTTAAACTAATCAGAAATACACTCTAATATCTAATATACATTGCTAATGTGGTAAATGACTATTGTAGCTGCAAATGTCTGGTTTTTGGTGCAATATCTACATAGGTGTATAGAGGCCCATTTCCAGCAACTATAGGCCCTTTTCCACTAGCACGCTTTAGCGCGACACGGGACGGCTCAGCACGCTTTGTACGCTTTTCCACAAGCCCCAACACGGTTTAACAGCCGCGATTCTCAGCCCCGCTCAAGGGCAGGGTACAGCAGTGCTGAGCTGGGCCGTGTTGTGACGTTAACAGACTGGTCGCCGCTGATTGGTCAGGTCGTAACCGGCGCTGATTGGTCAGGTTGTAACCGCCCCTCTCCTCCTCCTCTTCTGCCGAATCTTCACGACCTTCTCAATAAAGTTTTTGAAAAAAAAAAAAAAGAATCTTCACGACCGCCATTACTCAGCGCGCAACCACTGTTGGCGGTTTATTTTCAGTGTATTGCTGTGCTATTTTCATTTATTCTCTATCAAAAATGGCTTCGCGTAATAAGGGTGTTCCATGGACCAATAAGGAGCTGCGGTGTCTGCTCACTGCATTGTCAGACGAACGCATCCAGCGCGAGATAGACGGAGCCACCCGGAATGAAAAAATATACCGGGAGGTCTCCACATCGGAGTCCTTTAACGGTGAGTTTTATTTTTTTTTTTATTGTGCATTTTTTCGCAAATATATTCGGTAAGACGCTCAGTTTATTTATGCAATAAAAAAGCTGTTCATTTGTGGATGATCGCTCTGCTTTATCGCAGCACACTGCGGACTCAAGCTTTTATTTTAATTATTCATGTGAACAATACGCTGAAATAAGTTTATGTAATCTTGTTAAAAACTATTGTCTTTTCTGTATATCTTGCACTTTCGTGCTGTATTTTATTGTGTGCATTTTCCTTGTAGAATCATCCCACGCGTCCGCCGCGCCAGCCCGCCCGGATTCTCCAATGTGAATCTGTCCCGCCACCAGGTACAAAATGTATTCAATAATAAATATTTGCAACATTTAAATGAAGTTGCAGAAAACGCGAGGGTATCCCAGGAGCTGGCAGAGACGGCTTCATTCAACCGAGCCTTCCTGACCCAGAGCTGGCAGAGACGGCTTCATTCAACCGAGCCTTCCTGACCCAGTTTGGGAAGCTGGTGTAGAGGCACTCAGTGGTCGGCGTGTATAAAATGTCGATTAACCTTCATGTTGTGTTGCAAAGTTTTTTTTTTTATTTTAATATTTTGTATATAATAAAATGGAATTGTTTTGGAAAGTGTGGTTTGTCTGTTATAACACTGAATTATAAAACAGTATAATTACATAGAAATTCCAATGCCTAGTCTGATGAAAATGATGCTGATCATCCTGTCAGGGGTCAACCATTGTAAAGGTAATGTAATTTTTAACTAGACCAAAAAACAAATGTTTTTGTAAGCTTTCTGTTCTTTTTATTGAAATATCATAAAAAATTAGCCCCACATGATCCATTTCTAAACTTTGGGTAAATTTTTTATGTTAACTTATAAGAAGTTGCACAGTTGGACTTTAAAATGCAGCAGGAGAGACTGATCAAGCTTACAAGTCAAAGTAGGTAAAAAAGTAAGTATATGTAAATTGAATGTTCTATCGGCATTCCAAATTCAGAGAATTACAATACTTTAGAAGGAGTGTAGCATCATCTAAACGGAAAATAATAATACTGTTGTTCCAAACGTTGACCTGAAGGTGAAAAACATGAATTTTTTTTATTCAGTACATCCAAAATGCCCTAGGATGTAAAAAATAATACAATTTGGTGTTGGCCAGTGTGCCACTGTCTCATTATTTAATACGAATAAAAACAAGTTTCAGCTCATTATTTCTAGGTCATTTGGCAGTTAATTCAAACCAAAAGTGACTTGTGTTGTTGCAGCTTTTTTATCAGAGAGTTTCTCCAGTTTTGGAGCATATAATCATCCGTCCCTTAACTGTTAAACATTAAATAACAGCAGACAGATTGGCAAAGGATACACAATTGTGTTGCCCAAAACCGCTGTGACCCACTGCTTGTGGTGCTACCTTTCATGTGTGTGCTCTTTATGAATATTCACACGTTTTTGTAAGTACAAGTGGGATAGTATTAAATTGAAATATAACATATTTCTAATAATGTTTGCTTTTTGCAAATATTTACACTTATTTTGAAAGTAAAAGTTGGATACTGCGGGGGGGGGGGGGGGGGTGTCTAATCATGTGCCATGGAGGGCCAAGACCCTGCAGGCTTTACCTCCAACCAGTGTCTTCAACAGCAGATTCCACTGAACTTCTTCCACTGACTGATCAGTGATAACACCTGCTGAAGAGACTGGGTAGAACAGAGAACCTGAGGGTCTTGGCCCCACATGACATATGATTGGAAGCCCCCGGATTCGGTTTAATTGGATTTAACATTTTAACACAAACTGCTTTATGGTTCATAATTCTGTTGACAGACTTACACCAAACCAAAAGTGATTTCTCAAACTGCTGGATTATTCTTAGCTTTTCCAGTCTTTCAGTATTTAATTTATGCCACATGGTGGTAACCTTCACATATAAAAAAAGAGACATCTGCAAAAACTTCATAGGTTTATTGTCAGTGCAAATCCCAGTGCAATACAACATGAATGCATATCTAGTACATTGTTGATGCAGAGAATATATATTTCTACAGCACATGTTTCCATGTAAACTTGTGACTGCATTATTTTAATTGCTTTTAATCCTAGATCAAGTTTGTTTTGGCCTAAAATGCATGATAACTGTCAAATATATCTTATTATACCTAACTCAGTAAAGTTTACTTTTTGAATATATATTTTGTGGCTAATATTAACCTGGCGATCAAGTTGTGTCAGCTGATCGTTTTTTTCTATGATACCATCTCAGAATCTGCTGCAGAAGCAGGTAAGTCCATGATGTCTCAACAGTCTCTCCATGATTTTCAAGCAGAGCAATTTGTTGTACAGGAAATAAAACGTTTCTACAGACATTCTTAAGCTCAATACTGCTCGTTTGTGAAGCTGTGTTGACATCAGTGACAGGCTGATCACATCCGTGACAGGCACGCCCAGAGCGAATGAAGCAGTAATTTCCCCACAACAGAGCCATCTGAAACACACACAGCGTACATATTTTAGTACCTAACAGCGATAACTTGCAGACATTAAAGTGTAGCACAACGTACTTATAGCAAACTAGCATTAGCAACCATTAGCTTACCGTCATATACGACCTAGTTTGTATCCTCACGCCTTTGGCTCTCCCAGAAGCTGCAGAACTATTCCAGAGTGTTTTCATCTCGCTGCCTGTACCCTTGTCTGGCGGCCCTTTTTGGCATTTACAGTGAAAAAAGCCACAGACTGAGGAGTGGCCTTGTACAGCTATGTGTTATGTTTTGCTTGGGTCTTCTCAATAAAGTTTTGGAAAAAAAAATGTTTTGCTTGGGTCGCGTGCATTACGTCACGGGAGTGTGGCACCGCCTCGCTGTTATAAACCCACCCACCCCAGCACAACACCCATGCCAAACACCGTGCTAATGGAGACAGAAGCATTCCAAGCCGTACTGAAGTGAATCGAGCCATACCGAGGTGTGCTGGGCTAGTGGAAAAGAGGCTTATCACTCCAGTGTTCTAATGGTACAATGTGTTTGCTCATTGCGTCAGAAGGCTAATGGATGATTAGAAAACCCTTGTGCAATCATGTTAGCACAGCTGAAAACAGTTTAGCTGGTTAGAGAAGCTATAAAACTGACCTTCCTTTGAGTAGGTTGAGTATCTGGAAAAAATTATTATTTCAAATACAAATCATTATTTCTAACCTTGTCAATGTCTTGACTATATTTTCTATTCATTTTACAACTCATGGTGGTAAATAAGGGTGACTTTTCATGGAAAACACAAAATAATTGTCTGGGTGACCCCAAACTTTTGAACGGTAGTGTACATGTACCGTCTCATCCAATTCAAATTATATATACATAAAAAGTAAACAGTCAAAATTAACTGTTTGCCCAATTACATTAGAAGAAATTAGAAAAGAAAGAAAACATATTCTTCCTCTATGTTAATAGTTCAATTACAGTTAGTTTTTTTAATTAATTTCAGGTGAGCTGTTTGATACTAGAGAATATTTTACATTTATAAATATGCCAGTTGTTTCCAGAATATTCTTGATTGGTTTTAGCACTGCATTTTTGATTTACTGTTAAAATAAACACATCATTAACACAACTTCCATTACTTCTATTCTAATAAGTTGTGTAGATCTGAATTGTTTCTACTTTGCTTACAACTGCATTAAAAACTAGAAAAGCACTCGGAGAGCGCAGACCTCCGCCAAGCGGCACAGTTCCCCCCATACAGTGTTTGTGTGTACGTTTTCAGATTCCCTGAGCATGAAAAGATATGACTAGCAATTGGATTCACAATGATTATTTGTTTATTTGACATGGACAGTGCAATAAACAGACAATTAATGAATGACAATCAATGTGATAGTGATAGGATTAGTGGTTCAGTAGTGTAAAACGGGGCTATAAGGGACGGCGGGTTAATAAGGGACACTTTTCTGGGAAATGTTTTAAATGTAATTCTGCTTTTTTTATTTTGAGCAGGACGCTGAGTTGTGTTGTTATTGTCAAATATCCATGTATCCTTCATCAAATCTAGGCGGAAGCAAAATTAAAAAAGCAGAATTACATTTAGAAAAGTGTCCCATATTACCCCGCCGTCCCTTATAGCCCCGTTTTACGGTTGTAAAAGCATTGCCTCCTTGGCGGAGGTAATAAACTGAAGTGTTGGTGTGTCCATCTCCTCCACTGACGGATGCAGATTGGTTAGACAGGTTGCCGTGGGTTTTATATTATATTGGGGTTGCGCTCCGCGGCAAAACCGAATTTAGAATCTTCCCCGGCAGAGAGGTCGTTTTTACGCAGCGCCTATAGCTGGGCGGGGAATTTGTGGCAAATAATCGGGCGGCGGACAGGTGGCCGTGTCAGGTTTTGCAGCGTGGCGCAAAAACAGGCACGCTGGCGGGCCCAGGCCAGCAGTGTTTTCCGCGTGCTTTTGTGCCTAAAACGTTGAAGAACGCGGAGTTTGTGTTGGTCATACACGACGACCAGCGCAATGTGCGCAGCACCTATGGCTGGCACAGGCACGCTGGCGGGCCCAGGCCACCAGTGTTTTCCGCATGCTTTTGTGGCTAAAACGTTGAAGAAGGCGGAGTTTGTGTTGGTCAGACACGACGCCCAGCGCCCTCCATTGCGCCTGCGCACATGTTGAAAATGGCCGTATGTCACAGTGTGGAAAAATGCTTTAAAAAATTCCTGTATGCAGACGGTGATGCAGATCATCCCCAAAATTTAATCAGTTCTTCCTTGTACCATTTCCAACAACGCCTGAAAGTTTCATTGAAATCCGTCCAAAAGTTTTTGAGTTATCTTGCTAACCAACAGACAAACAGACAGACAGACAGACAGACAGACAAACACACAGACAAACACACAGACAAACCCCGGCAAAAACATTACCTCCTCCTGGCCTTTCGGCCTGGCGGAGGTAATTAAACCAGTCTTCATCCTGAGCACCTTTCTCATCGTGTTTCTCACAACAGTTTGTTCAAATAAGTATAGACTATTTCAGCAGAATCCTAAAATATTAATAGTGCTAATTTATGGATGTTAAAAAAAAAACATCGTCATTATCAGGGTTGACACTGATGAAGACGACTTTGGAGGATGTAAAGAACTGCATTTGATAATTTCCTACCTTGTTCCACGTTTCCTCCTTGCAGAAAGCAGGCTTGCTGGTAAACATGTCAGCCTCTCATGGTTTCATGTTTTCCTCTTTAAAAAAGTAGAACAATTTCATTTTTGTAAGCCATCTTTTAAATCCACAACCATAGTCCTGTTATGCTGCTAATGCTACGACAATACTACGAATAAAATAATAAGTCACATCTGCTCTGTCACAGGTTTTAATATGTCCTATCATGTAATGCTACTACCATTCTCTGATGTCTCTCAGAAACTGAGTCTTCACCCAATAACTGTACAACAGATTTTTGAAATAAGGGCTGACCCGGCTAGCTAGTTGAGCTAGCACAGGCTAATAACAACTGCAAGTTTATAAGCTTTCACTGCACATAAACAAGGAAGAAAAAAAAGCTGGCGAAATAAAACAAGATCAAAGACTACAGAATCTATCTGTTAAGTGGTAAAATGACAAAAACAACGGCCATTCATCAACTTACCCGGGATTATTAAGCAGACACTCTGTGAAATGAATGGTGCTGTATAGGGAAAGCTCCATTGTTTGGAACTATTTACTGCTCCATGACCCACATGATTTCCGAATTTCACAGTTTCTATAGAAGTCTACCAGAGTGTCGCAACACTCATATTATACAGCGCTGGCCCTGAGGCTTCCGTCAGTTCTGGTGAAGAATGTCCGCTCCCTAGAAAACAAACTGGACTATCTGCTACTGGAACTCATATCCAAAAGGAAGGTGAGAGAATACAGCTGGTATAACAAGTAAGATACCAACTGGTGTAATAATGCTAAAGTGGTCACTAATTGTTTGCACGTGCATTATTCCTGCAGTACTTATGAGTTGTTGTTGTTTTTTTTTTAGAATATTCTAATAATTGTTGCCAATTTTGACATGATGAAAACGTTAAATTAACCTGCAGAGGCAGAAAACAAGCACATTATCCACTCCCATTTTTATGAGTTTGATAAACTTGGAAAATTACCAATTTATGGTATATTACAGTATCAAGAAAAAAAATTACAAATAAAGTCCGAGTAGTGTGTGTGTGTGTATTTTAGTTACTGCATTCAATGTACTGTATACCACATTGTTATTTGTGGTATCCTTCCACAAGCTCCTCACAATGATGATCGCTATAGCTAACGCCATAGCTAGTCGCCTAACACCGATACAAAGGAGCGACTCTGTCCCTGGTTCGTCTCACTGACCTGGCATTGGCCCGGTAGATGACAGCTGAGCCTCTCGCGCAGATTCTTAGAATCTTGTGATTGGGGCTCGCGGGAGGAACTAACCAAGGCAACAGTTGGACAGGAGCTGGATCAGAGTTCAAGTACAGCGGTGGTAGGAGATGGGGACCAGTGGAGGAGCAGCTGGATAAGAGCCGGAATCGTAGCCCAGTTACAGCGGCAGGGCTCGGTGGAGGAACTACTGAAGAAGACAGTGGTAGGTGGCAGGGCTCAGCAGAGGAACTACCGGGACCCCAGCTGGACAGGAGCAGGATCGGAGCTCAACTACAGCGGCGGTGGGGGGCGGGGCTCGGTGGAGGAACTGCCGGCACCCCAGCTGGACAGGAGCTCAATTGCAGTGGCAGTAAGCAGCGGGACTAGCAGCGGAGGGGGCTAGCTGAGGCCCCAGCTGGATTCGAGGTTGGTCGGTCAGATCGGATACCGGCGACACCAGGAGAGATTGTTTTACTATCAATAGGTCAGTAAAAATACCACCAAAGAAGGAGGAAATGGAAGAGATAAAAAAATCTCTGAATTTCTTGTCAGAAGAACTGGCCAAAGTGGCTAGTCAACAGCTTAAACTATTAGGGCTAATGGAAGAAGTCCGAGAATTAAAATTAACAATTAAGGAAAAAGACAAAAAAACTGCAGACTTGGAGCGACGCGTCGAGGATCTTGAACAATATTCTTGTATGGATGATCTAATTACCGTATTTTTGGGACTATAAGGCGCACCGGATTATAAGGCGCACTATCAATGAACGGTCTATTTGATGGTCTAATTTCATACATAAGGCGCACCGGATTATAAGGCGCATTAAAGCAAGGTAGTCAGAGCCGTGAAAAAAAAATAATTGCGTGCATGGAAAGAAAATCCTATCTATAGTCATTATAGACACATATAGCGCGATTGTCTGTGAGTGTGAATGACCTGTTCCGTGAACAGGCAGAATGTTTTTAGTCTGTGGCTGTTTACATCGCCATATTGGCCAGAATACTCGTTCGGTACTCGCTCGGTAATCGATACGGCTCGCTCTCCAGCGGAGAGCGAGCCATATTTACAGCCGTATTTACTGCTCCCGTTTACAGCTAAACGGGAGCAGTTTCGATGCCGAAATTTCACATACAAATCCTAATATACGTGTTCTATACACCATTGGCTTTTGGGTATCGACTACCTCGCGAGGTAGTCGGATCTGGGAATTTTTTTTTGTGTGCATGGAAAGAAAATCCTATCTATAGTCATTATAGATACATATAGCGCGATTGTCTGCGAGTGTGAATGACCTGTTCCATGAGCAAATGTACGTTTTTGGTCAGTGGCTGTTTACATCGCCAGGATACTCGCTCAGCAATCGATATGGCTCGCTCTCTGACGGCAGCCCCAAGAAGTAAACAATGCAAACAAATGCCGGGACGCTTGAATTCTTTCGTCCCGAAAATATCATTTTTGAATATTAATTACAGCTAAACAGGAGCAGTTTCGATCCATGATCCATTGGCAGATAGTGGCGTAACTCGCTAGCAATTTAACTTTGAACAACCTGTTGACACCAATATAGCGGTTGGAGTTCTTTGGTTAATCCACCTGGAATGATGGCAAGCTCTGAATTAGTTTGCTTCACTTGGGTTTTGACAGTATCGGTGAGATGGGCGCGCATGGAGTGGCAGATCAATAGGGATGGAGATTTGTGGAAAAAGCCATCCGGCCATTATGTTGAAGCACATATTACTCCGCGAGGCTCCTGACTACCGTAATGCTCCGACAATCCATCAAGCGGTTCGGCTTTATAACTTACCAAAGTCATACTAAAACATTTTTTTACAGATTTTTGAGCGCCGTGTACCACATAAAATCAGTTCGAGGTCAGTAAGCACAACCAGAATTAATTCATAAGGCGCACTGGATTATAAAGCGCACTGTCGATTTTTGAGAAAATTAAAGGATTTTAAGTGCGCCTTATAGTCCAAAAAATACGGTATAAGTGGACTAGACATTAAATACCAATCATATGCCAATGTTACAGCAGGAATGAGAGGTGAGGAGGCTCCCCTGAGTGAATCAGTCTCCCTGGAAAACCAAGTGCTTCAGTTCCTTGAAAGCAGAAACATAAAGGTTGAAGTAAATGCAATTTCAGCCTGTCATACTTTACCCAGAAACGATAATAAAACAAAGAAATCAATTGTGATGCGCTTCGTGAACAGAAGGGTAAAGAATGACATACTGAGGAAGGCCAGAAAGCTATGGGGAACAGAAGTCTACCTAAATGAACATTTAACAAAGACTAATGCTGAAATAGCACGGCAAGCACGGATGCTGAAAAGACAAAATAAGATACAGGCAACATGGACAAGAAATTGTAGAGTTTGGATCAAACTAAATGGAACACCTGAGGAAGCGAAGACCATAATAATCAGAGATCTTACTGACTTAAATAAATATAGATGAACACTGATTAAGAAAAATAAGAGACTATGATAATCCATATCCACACACACTGCAAGAATAGTTCTTTTGTGACATACCATGTCAATATACTTTAAAAAAAAAACTAAACAAAACAAACAAACAAAAAATAAACTTATGACTGACTTGAGTAGACATCAATTATCCCATAAGTCATTTGACACAGAGAGAGGAAATTCAAACTCTGAAAATATGCCATTATGCTGAACATAAACTACAAGAGATGGAGAATGATATTGATCCTGATAACCACTTTTTCAACTAGAAAAGCACTTGGAGAGCGCAGACCTCCGCCAAGCGCCACAGTTCCCCCCATACAGTGTTTGTGTGTACGTTTTCAGATTCCTTGACCATGAAAACATATGACTAGCAATTGGATTCACAATGATAGGATTAGTGGTTCAGTAGTTATTGACGAAAATGGCATTTTGCGTAATGGCGGTTTTCTTCTGGACGGCGATCCGGATCACCACCAAAATGTAATCATCTGTAGGATTCCTCATTTCTGACAATCTGTGAAAATTTCAGGAAAATCCGTCCATAACTTTTTGAGTTATCTTGCTAACAAACAAACAGACAGACAGACAGACAGACAGACAAACCAACAACGATGAAAACATAACCTCCTTGGCGGAGGTAATAATATTCATAATCATTGTGAATATTACACTGAAAAGCAATTCAAAAGTCAAGTGCAACTAGATGGTAAACTATCAATAATACACTTCAACAGCAAAGTCTTAACAAAAACTTTCCACAGATTCAGGACTATTTAAAACAGCTAGACAGAAAATTTACAGCTATCGCAGTCTCTGAAACTTGGCTTAATGAAGAGCAGGCTCCTCTGATGGCAATAGAGGGATATCAAATGTTTCATATTAACAGATCTCAAAAAAAGGGTGGTGGTGTTGCACTGTATATTGATGACCTGTATAGGTGTAAGCTTGTAAATGGAATGTCCTTTGCACTACCAGGGATTCTGGAATGTGTTACTGTTGAGATTGACCAAGATAAAACAAAAAATCTTATTATAAGTTGTATATATAGAATGCCGGGAACTTGCATTGAGACATTCAGAGATAAATTAGTCGAGCTGTACAATAATATTACTAGTAAGAAAATGGTTGTAATTTGTGGAGATTTCAATATTGATTTACTAAATCAATTTCAACAAAATGTAATTACAGAGTTCATGAATTCTATGTACAGTATGAGTCTATATCCCACAATAACACATCCCAGTAGAATCACAGTTCACACTGCTACACTTATTGATAACCTGTTTGTTAATATTATTGATAAGAAAATAGAAAGTGGATTATTGATACATGATATAAGTGACCATTTGCCAGTCTTGGCACTTATCCATGGCCACACGGGGGCCAATACAGAAAAAAACTTTAAAATCTTTCAGATACAAATCACAAAATGCAATCAGTTCTTTTAAAGAAGACTTGCTGAAGCAAGACTGGACAAAAGTCCATGTATCAGATGTAAATGAAGCCTATGACACATTTATGAACATTGTAACCACTCTTTATGAAAAAAATTGTCCATTAGTAAAGAAAAAGCTAAAACATAAATTTGTCGACAAGCCATGGTTAACCAAAGGATTCCAAAAGGCGTGTAAAAAGAAAAAAATATTATATAAAGCTTTTCTAAAGAAAAGGACAAAAGAAGCAGAGCAGTGGTATAAAACATACAAAAATAAGTTAACATATACGTATAATGAGATGTAGTAAAAGAGACTATTACAGTAAAGAACTGGAGAAAAACGGAGACAATATTAAAAATACATGGACAATACTTAACAATATTCTTGGAAATAAAAATAGAAATACAAGCTACCCAACCAGTTTTTTTTTAAAAAAACCCAATAAATAAATAAATAAATAAAACGACTCAGAGTGGGAATGCAGTCTCACCTGCAGATGAATTTAATAACTTTTTTGTTAACATTTGTCCTAATTTGGCTCGAGAAATACCCATTACGGCACCTACGGGTGATACAGTAAGCAAAAACACTGTCATAAAAGACTCCATTTTCATAAAGAACACAGACGAGAGACAGGTCATTGAAATTGTTAAATCGTTTAACAGTAAAACATCTATGGACTGTGATGGTATTGACATGCTCTTAGTCAAAACTATTATTGAATGCTTAGTGAAACCACTGACGTATATTTGTAACCTGTCTCTCCAAACAGGTATATTTCCCAATGCAATGAAAATAGCTAAAGTAATTCCGATATACAAGACGGGTGACAGAGGAGAATTTTGAAACTATAGACCAATTTCACTATTGCCGCAATTTTCCAAGATACTTGAAAAAATATTCTGTGAGCGAATTGACAACTTCATAATGAAGAATAATTTATTGTGTGAGCAGCAATATGGGTTCAGAAACAAGAGGACAACTGCATTTGCTCTAATGGAACTTATAGAAAAAATATCAACTGCCGTTGAAAATAAAGAGTATTCAGTTGGGGTATTCCTGGCTCTTAAAAAAGCATTTGATACAGTGGATCAATTTATTATTAAAGAAACTACAAAATTGTGGTATTAGGGGGTAGCACTGTCCTGGTTATGTAGTTACTTAAAGAATAGATATCAGTATGTATGTGTTGGTAACAAAAGCTCACAGTTACTGAAGGTTACTTGTGGAGTCCCACAGGGTTCAGTTTTGGGGCCACTGTTATTCAATATATATATAAATGATATATGTAAAGTCTCGGAAAAAATGGATTTAGTATTGTTTGCCGATGACACTAATTTATTATGCAGTGGAAGCAATTTGGAACAACTTTTGGATACACTCGGAAAGGAATTAGGAAAGCTTAAACTGTGGCTTGATTCAAACAAATTAACGCTCAGTTTAAGTAAGACAAAATTTATAGTTTTTAACAACCATCACAACAACTTAGTATCTAAACTCAGTGTAAATGGTGTAGAGATTGAAAGGGTACCCGAAACTAAATTTCTTGGAGTAATAATTGATAATAAACTGTGTTGGAAGTCACATATTAATTATATTAAAGGTAAAATATCTAAATCAATTGCAATACTACACAGAGTGAAATATTTGCTGAATCAACCCATATTATCATTCATTAATACTCCCATACATGACATATTGTACTGAAGTATGGGGAAATACATATAAAACTAGAAAAGCACTCGGAGAGCGCAGACCTCCGCGAAGCGCCACAGTTCCCCCCATACAGTGTTTGTGTGTACGTTTTCAGATTCCTTGACCATGAAAACATATGACTAGCAATTGGATTCACAATGATAGGATTAGTGGTTCAGTAGTTATTGACGAAAATGGCATTTTCCGTAATGGCAGTTTAGCGCCACAGTTCCCCCCATGTGTTTGTGTGTACGTTTTCAGATTCCTTGACCATGAAAACATATGACAAGCAATTGGATTGACAATGATAGGATTATTGGTTTAGTAGTTATTCACGAAAATGGCATTTTGCGTAATGGCGGTTTTCTTGTGGACGGTGATCCGGATCACCACCAAAATCTAATCATCTGTAGGATACCCCATTTCTGACAATCTGTGAAAATTTCATGAAAATCCTTCCATAACTTTTTGAGTTATCTTGCTAACAAACAAACAGACAAACAAACAAACAAACAAACCAACACCGATGATCACATAACCTCCCCCTTTGGCGGAGGTAACAAACATATATCCAGTTTTTATGCTTCAAAAGAGAGCTATTAGAATAATAAACAAAGCTGCTTACAAGGAACCAACAAACCCACTTTTTCTTAAATTAAAAGCTCTCAGGTTGAAAGATCTGGTTGACTTTAAAACTGCAGTAATTACGTTTAAAGTAAAGAATCTATCAGTACCCGCAAATATCCAAAAGCTGTTCCAAATAAGGGAGAAACAATATCATTTCAGAGGAACATGTATATTTCGAAAACCCTCAGTGAGAACTACCACCAAGCAACACTGTGTTTCAGTGCAAGGAGTCAGATTGTGGAACGCTTTTGGACCTGAATTAAAATCATGTACAACGCTTGGACAATTTAAACAAAACTAAAGGAAGAAATACTCCAAACATATATACAAGATGACATGTAAAATCACATAAGGATTGTCATATCCAGTCTGTGTTGTGTTGTTGCTTATTTTTTTTTTTTGTCAGGTTTTGTCTTAGCTTTGTTCTGAATTGTAATCGCTCTTGTTTTGTTTTTCTTTTGAATTCTTGGATGGAATATGAGATGATGAGATGAGATTCAACTTTATTGTCATTACACATGTATGAATACAAGGTAACGAAACGTGACTTGGCATTTGGGCACGCTCTGCAGAGCGCATCCAAGGCCGGGGCAGCCGCTAGGCGCCAGTCATAAAGAAGAAAGGAAAAAAAAGAAAAGAAATGATATGACACAATAGGCGAGAGAAAAAAACATGTTTTATCAAATTGACGCTTAATGGATAAGCGAAATTTTGATTGCAGGCAAAAAAAACCCTCAATGCATATTTAGCAAACATTTAGTGGACAAAAAACCAAGAGACCAAAAGTCAGAGAGAGTCAGTGAATGGATGGGTGTAATTCAGTATTATGAATCAGTGTGTTCGTGTATGTTGAATGCAGGTGGGTGTTTATCAGTTACTGGAGGCAGCAAAATCTCTCCCAGCCGAGATGTTATGTCTTAGTGTCTGAAACTCGGAAGCATGTCCTTGAGGCATGGCAGATGGAAATTTCCTGAGCCAGTCACATGTCAATGAGAGTTCAGATGCAGACCCAGTATGTTTATGAAAGAGAAGCACAATCTTCTGTTTTGTCTTAATCCAGGAGGAAAATAGACAACAAGGCATCGAATTCAAGGTCTGGTAGACACAGATCACAGAGCATAGAATTTTACATCTCATGCAATCCTGTGTCCATAATTTCCATACTTAGGCTTTAAATCCATTCCTTGGAGGCACCAAAAACGACTCCAGATGTTTCCCTTCTAGAACATGGGTAAACATGTCCGGTAGAGTCCATTCTCTCTACAGTGCATGCCAGATGGAAATTTCCATGTTTATCATTGCCGATAGTTAGTGCACTCCCCCGTCTAGTTGAATTGTTGAGAAGCAGCTATGCCGGGACCGCTTTTAATTAGCTCTTCCAGTTAATTTTTTGATACGCCAGGAAAAACTCCAGAGCCAATCAGCAGAAAATCCTGTGATCCTAGCCAAACCAGGTAGATGTTTCCACATCCTCAGTCGAATTATGCAGACACATGCGTTCCAATCCATGGGTCTCTCCATAGGGGCTCCCCCTGGCCCAAATTTATATAAAATGTTGTTAATTTTATTAAAGCCGCTCACCAAATCCATTTTTTTCGTTTGGATCAAGATTCAGCCAGAAGAACAGCGACGCAGACAAGACAGCAAGCTGGGATTCTCAGTTAGGGAGGGAAGGAGGGTAAAAGAGGGAGCAGCAAAGAAAAAGGCGTCTGTTCTCTCTATCTCTAATCTCCCTTTCATTTCAAAAATCTTAGAAAGAGTTGTTGCTACGCAATTATTCGACCACCTGCAGGGAAATGGTTTACTTGAAGAGTTTCAATCTGGGTTTAGAATCCATCATAGTACTGAAACAGCCTTAGCGAAGGTCACTAACGACCTCCTCATTGCATCTGATAATGGACTAGTTTCTGTACTTGTCCTTTTAGACCTTAATGCAGCTTTTGATACTATCGATCATAATATTCTACTTGATAGATTAGAACACTATGTTGGACTTAATGGAACTTCGTTGCAGTGGTATAGATCTTATTTATCTGATAGGTTCCAGTTTGTTCATGTAAATAATGAGTTTTCTTTCAACTCAAAGCTTAGTCATGGAGTTCCACAGGGATCTGTGCTAGGCCCTACTCTTTTTAGTTTATATATGCTTCAGTTAGGCACCATTATTAGAAAGCACTGTATACATTTTCATTGTTATGCAGATGACACACAATTATACCTGTCAATGAAGCCAGATGATAGTAATCAATTAGCCAAGTTAGAAGCCTGTCTTAAGGAAATCAAAGCCTGGATGACTTGTAATTTCCTGCTATTAAATTCAGATAAGACTGAAGTCATTCTTGTTGGTCCAAAAAACCTTAGAAATTCCTTTCCAAATCAAACTTTCAGTTTGGATGCAGTTACTCTTTCTCTTAATAGCTCTGTGAGGAACCTTGGAGTTATTTTTGATCAGGATTTGTCCTTCAATTCACATATTAAATTTGTTTCTAAGACTGCCTTCTATCATTTGCGTAATATTGCCAAGATTAGGAGCATCTTGTCTCAGAGTGATGCTGAGAAACTGATCCACGCTTTTGTTAGCTCGAGATTAGATTATTGTAATTCTTTATTATCAGGTTGTCCTAAAACATCTTTAAAAAGTCTTCAGCTGATCCAAAATGCTGCAGCAAGAGTTTTAACAGGTACTAGAAAGAGAGATCATATCTCTCCGGTTCTGGCCTCCCTTCATTGGCTTCCCATAGAGTTTAGAATTAAGTTTAAAATCCTTCTTCTTACTTACAAAGCTCTAAACAATCAGGCTCCTCTTTATTTAAAAGATCTGATACTACCGTATTATCCTAACAGAGCACTACGCTCCCAAAATGCAGGACTACTTGTAATACCTAGAATCTCCAAAAGTACAATGGGAGGCAGAGCCTTCAGGTATCAAGCTCCTCTCCTGTGGAATCAGCTGCCAATCTGGATTCGGGAGTCAGACTCGATCTCTGTTTTTAAGATTAAGGTTAAAACCTACCTTTTTGATATAGCCTACAATTAGGGAGGGATCATGTGTTTCTGAACCCTCCCTTAGTTATGCTGCTAATAGGTTTAGTCAGCCGGGGGACCTCCAGTAATGCACTGGGCCTCACTCCTTTCCTCATTCTCTATGAAATATTTTTTTTTGCTGGTCATTAACATTTGTTTGTTCTCTCCCATAGATTGAGTCCCCATCGTGCTGTTTGCTCTCTACATGTCTGTTCTTTTCATCTTCTCTGTCCCCTCACCCCCCAGCCAGTCGCAGCAGATGACTGCCCCTCCCTGAGCCTGGTTCTGCTGGAGGTTTCTTCCTGTTAAAAGGGAGTTTTTCCTCTCCACTGTCGCCAAGTGCTTGCTCACAGGGGATCACCTGATTGCTGGGGTCTTTCTGCAACTGTGGGGGTTCCCCCCTACAGTTGATAGTGCTATGAGATGACTGTTGTTGTGAAATGGCGCTATATAAATAAAGTTGAATTGAATTGAATTGAATTGTTCTCTCTGAAGGGCAAGAAGAAAGAAATATGGGTGGGCAATATAAGCTGCAGCTTCAGCCATCACCCATTTCTGATAACTTATGTTGAACTGTATAATCAGAGGAGTTATTGTTTGATTTGACCTTGTTGGAAAAGGATTAAGCGGAAGAAGATGGATGGATGGATCCCCCCCCCCTTTGTTATATTGTTCTGTTTCTTTTTTAATCTTTACTTTTAATCTATCCGAAATAAAGATTCATTCATTCATTCATTCATTCAAATGAACATTATGTAAAGATCATACAGGGCACCAAGATTGCATTTCCACTAATTTTCATCATTTCATAGATAGATAAATAGATAGCTGTACTTTATTGATCCCAAACTGGGAAATCACAGTCTAACAGCAGCAAGACACAGACAACCCAACCAACAAAAATACACATGGGATAATAGAAAAAGGAGTTACCCAGTGAAGTAAAGTAAAAATGCTTAGATAACTTTATGTACAACATAGACTACTACTAGGTTAAATAGATGATGATCCTTTTGAGTCTATGGATAGTACTGACTGTACAGAGAAAGATTATAAGGCGCAGGGTGAAATACGAGGTACCAATTATACTGAAAGGAGCAGTATAATTAAGAGTGAGTTATTGTACAGTGAAATAGCATGTGGCAGAAAAGATTTCCTGTACCTGGCCGTTCGGCAGTGAAGCTGTAGCAGTCTGCCGGAGAAAGTGCTCCGCTGTCTGTCCAGTGTGTGGTAGAGGAGGTGATCAGGATTGTCTATGATGGATCACAGTTTGTTCAGTGTCCTCCTCTCCACCACAGATTCAAAGGTCTCTGGGCTGAGACCAATCACAGAGCCAGCCTTCTTGATAATCTTGTCAAGTCTGTTGGTGTTGCTGGCTCTGATACTGCTACCCCAAAAGACAGCAGCAAAGAAGATGGCACTGGCAACAACAGCCTGATAGAAAAGCTCCAACATCCTCTTGCACATGTTGAAGGATCTCAGCTTCCTCAGAAAGTAGAATCTGTTCATTACCTTTTTGTAAGCAGCATCAGTGTTGGATTTCCAGTCCAGTCCTCTGCTGATCCTGACAACCAGGTATTTATAGTCTTCCACTACCCCCACAATCTCCTCCCTTATCCGCAATGGCTGTGAAGGCGTTCTCTTCTTCCTGAAGTCAATTACCATCTCTCTGGTCTTGCTGATGTTCAGCCTCAGGTGATTCTGCTGGGTCCACTCCACAAATCTGTCTACCAGTGCCCTGTACTCCCCCTCCTCTCCCCCTCTTATACAACCCAAAACAGCTGAGTCATCAGAGAATTTCTGCAGGTGGCATGACTCAGTGTTGTACTGAATGTCATTGGTGTATAAGGTGAAGAGAAAAGGAGAAAGCACAGTCCTCTGTGGAGCTCCTGTATCACTAACCACCACATCAGACAAAACACTGCCCAGCCAGACAAACTGTGGCCTGCCTGTCAGGTAGTCGGTAATCCAGGAGATCACAGAGCTGTTAACCCCCATCACCCGCAGCTTCTTACCTAGCAGCAGTGGTTGAATGATGTTAAATGTACTAGAGAAATCAAGGAACATGATTCTCACAGTGTCTTCTCCTCCATCCAGGTGCAAATGGGCTTGTTGCAGCAGGCAGATGACAGCGTCTTCAACTCCTAAATGGACTGATATGCAAAGTGCAGAAGGTCCAGCCCCATCTTCACCTGCAGCCTCAGGTGGCTAAAACCAGTCTCTCCATGACCTTCATCACATGTGATGTGAGGGCAACTGATTGATAGTCGTTCATGTCCAATGGAGACGACTTCTTGGGGACAGGAACCAGGCATGACGTCTTCCACAGCACCAGTACTCTCTCCAGACTCAGGCTAAGGTTGTATAGGTTCTATATCATTATAAATCTAGCACACACCTTTAAGTTGTATTCTAAAGCTTCCAGTCACAAGCAGTATATAGCTATCAAGATATTGACTTGAGGTACAATTGCAATAGTATTATTTGAAAATATTTTTTAAACCGAGACTGTCTCGTCGCTTAACAAAATCCACATAAAAAGAATATACTGAATGCCTATCTGATCTCCATTATCAACAGATAAACTACAGCAATTGTATTTTATATATATATAGCAGGGACATATTTGAAAGGCTTGGAAGATACTGTACATATTACACAGCTCAGTGATTAAATAAAAACTAGTAAAAAATACTATCAGTATCACAATAAAGTAGCAGTTACAGTTCTGTAAGGACAAGCTATTAAACATCCTCTCATCTTCTCCCACTTGCTCTCTAATGTTTCCTTTACTCCAGAATGCACAAACTATTCATTTAAAGTATTGGCTTGAGGGTATGAGATGATGAAAATTATTTAGTCCAGTTCTCTTCTGCTCATCCAGGGCCTTCTGGCTGGATGGGCGCTGGCAACATTTTGTTGTTAGACACTCGTAGCCTGTAGGAGTGTCAGATATCCATGAATAGCCCAAATCTGGGAGTCGTTAGGGCAGTGGGAAAACTGTGATACAGTAAGTTGTTGCAAGTTTTGTTTTTCAAAGGAGACATAGGCACACTGCACAAAATAACTCACATTTCACTCTGACAGCTCTTGCTAGCAGAGTTCCTGGGGTTCGTTGTAGGCTGACTTGAATAGGGCTCACACCTGAACCCAGTCCTTTATACAGGGTCTAACTCTGCTGCTCCAGAGGTACAGTAGTGCTTCTCTTACTCTTGCCATCATTTCTACAGTCTTTAGGGAACCATTGTCAGTGATGAATCTCCACTGATGTCACATCAAGTTAATATTGTTGCTACTTATGCCAGGTCCTCAAAAGCTGTCACTAGGGCATCTCATCATCTGAGAATATTTACGGCTTTGTGACTTGCTGGTCAGACACATAGTAATCCATTGTGTTAGATCTGTCATGTCTGTTTCCCAT
This sequence comes from Pholidichthys leucotaenia, assembly GCA_020510985.1. Taxonomy (NCBI): domain Eukaryota; kingdom Metazoa; phylum Chordata; class Actinopteri; order Cichliformes; family Pholidichthyidae; genus Pholidichthys; species Pholidichthys leucotaenia. Next base: position 404,018,717 of record CM035836.1, on the reverse strand, counting down.
CTGGAGCCTGTCATCTTGAATAGAGTAAATGTAAAGCATGGCAGCAGGTTTTCAGCAGGTTTATTCTATGTTAAAAACACATGGATGAATACTGTATGTCCTGAGTTACATTACAACATTAAACTTTAAATGATACATAAACCAAAGGGAAATGTCCCATGCAACTGCAGTCAACCATGGCCTATTAAGAAAGGATGCTCTCCTGTGATTTTAGCCAACCTTCCTTTGTGGGCATAAACAGCTGCGATTTCTGTCTCCAAAAAGTCACCATTAAAGCAAGAGTGATTAACAAGATTTCATAGTCACTCCTGATTGTGAATATATGACATTTTTTTTCAGCATGACAGAGAATAATAGCATTATCTGGCAAACATTCCTCACATGAAAACAGGAGTTGTAAAATAACAAGTCTTCTTTTTGTGATAAATCACTGTAGTTTGCAGAGTGTGTAGGGGGCAAGAAAAGGTGAATGGAGAGTTGGAGTATCCCCAATCCAAGTCTGTGAAATAGGATTAGAGTTGATTGGGGTTTGCTAGTATTTACTAGAGGCTCAGTGGAAAGCTTACGCGTCTCCTATGCTTAAGGTTCCAAAACTCTGCAAGCAAGCATCCGTGTTGCACAAAACAAACACAATTAGTTGGTGTTAAGGTCTTTGAATTCACATTTTCTTTTGGCAGGCCACCACTATGCATAACTTCTCCCAGTTCCAAATTGTCCAGTATTGCATATGTTTTACTGGGATACCATCTCTATATTGGCTTGTCGTCTCATCTCAATCTGTGAGTTTCTCTTTCTCTAGCACATACTGCTGTATCTCACCCACTGACCTTCAAGACCCAGTGAAATAAGCATATGAGAAAGTTAATCAGGAGAAACCACAGTGTACTGCCTGGCTGATTTCAATTCAGTTACGTGGAAATCCTAGCTCTTGTGGGATGAATGCACTTGCAAATACGCTTCAGGTCTTGATCACAGGGAAGTCTTCATTTGTATGTTAGATGGGTTACTTGCCAGAGCAGAACCTGGAAGTGTGTGTGTGGGGGGGGGGGCAGCTGCAGTAAAGAACAAAGGACCTTGTTAAGTAATATGTCTCCTTTTGAAGAACAGCCAGAGATTTTTTTTTTTTCAGTTGAATGCCATGTTCAGTGATAAGGGATTTTGCTGACAATACTTGTGGAACTCAAAAACTAGAATCAGATATAAAATGAGCTATTACACACCTTTTTTATCTTAAATTTTGGTGATTATGACTTACGTCTTTGAGTTAGGTTGCTGAATCATGACATTCAACATTTTTTTTGAGACGCACCTATATAACAGTAAAAGTTTATTTGGCTTTAGTTGGTGTTTGGTTCATTCCATATGCTGTGTTCCACAGCAGTTACCACCTATCTCCATTGAAATATGACCTAAAAGGCTCAACAAACATCTGGGTATGAAGCCAGATTCAATGTTTAAAAAGAGAGTTTGTCAAAAACAAGACTCTCCCTGGGCTTCCCTACATTATAAGTGTAAAGTCATGGGTCAAACTGCAGTGTGTTATGTGAACCTTTTATAGTGTAAACAGCAGTGTCATCCAACTGTTTTATGCTTACAATAACAGTTTATTTGAGATGACAGTAAATATCCCAGAACTAACTGACTAGGTCTAAAGATGCTATCTCTGTCTGCTTAGGGCCCCTTTCTATGTAAACGTTTGGGAAAACAAAAATTCAGTTATCTTCAAAAGGTCCTTGAGAGACCATTAAGAGACCAGGAGAGATCATTGAGAGACCAGTAAAGATACCAGGAGAAATCACTGAGAACAGGAGAGATCTGTGAGGGATCACTAAGAGTTTCCTGGGTAACTAAGGAAATTGCTGAGCATTTGAGAGGTTTCTTCTAGTGCTCTTCTACCCCCCTTTACACAGGGGTGGAGATCGTTGAGAGAGCAAAATGGCCAATACCAGGTGAATGTCAGGCAAATCTTGGATCCAACCTGATAAAACAGGGTGCCCAAACCCTCCCCAGCATTCAGTTTCTCCTGACAACTGTGGCAGACAGAAGCCTGTAGAATCAATACAGAACAGAAGGTTAGAGTTATGAGCTGTTTTTTTCTTTTAATCTTCTTCTCTTCCTTCGGCTGCTCCCTGTAGGGGTCGCCACAGCGGATCATCTGTCTCCATCTCACCCCTATCCCTTGCATCTTCCTGTGTAACACCAGCCCTCTCCATGTCCTCCATGACCACATTCATGAATCTTCTGTGTGGTCTTCCTCTTTTCCTCCTGCCTGGCAGCTCTATCTTCAACATCCTTTGTCCAATATATCCACTATCCCTCCTCTGCACATGTCCAAACCATCTCAGTCTTGTCTCTCTTACTTTGTCTCCAAACCACACGACCTGAGCTGTCCTCTGAGATACTCAGTTCTAATCTTGTCCCTCCTAGTCACTCCCAATGAAAGTCTTAACATCTTCAACTTTGCCACCTCCAGCCCCACCTCATGTCTTTTTGTCAGCACCACCGTCTCCAAACCATACATCATAACAGGTCTCACTACCATCTTGTAAATCTTCACTTTCATTCTTGCTGCTACCTTTCTGTCACAAATCACCCCTGACACTCATCTCCGCCCACTCCACCCTGCCTGCACTCTCTTCTTCACCTCTCTTGTGCATTTTCCATTGCTTTGGATGGTTGGCCCCAAGTATTTAAACTCATCTGCTGTCACTACCGTTAGTCTTTCTATCTTCACTGTTGCACCTGCCTCCCTCTCATTCACACTCATGTTTTATGTCTTGCTTCGACTGACTTTAATTCCGCTTCTCTCTGGAGCATACCTCCACCTTTCCAGGTTCTCTTCCACCTGCTCCCTACTCTCACTGCAGATCACAATGCCATCAACAAACATCATGGTCCACGGAGACTCCTGCCTGACCTCGTCTGTCAGCCTGTCCATCACCATGGCAAACAAGAAGGGGCTCAGAGTCGATCCCTGATGTAATCCCACCCCCACCTTGAATCCATTTGTCACTCCTACAGCACACTTCACCACCGTCTCGCTGTCCTCATATATGTCTTGCACCAACCTCACATACTTCTCTGCCACTCCTCACTTTCTCATACAGTACCACACTTCCTCTCTTGGCTCCCTATCATATGCTTTCTCTAGACCCATAAAGACACAATGCAACTCCTCCTGACTTTCTCTATACTTCTCCATCAGCACTCTTAGAGCCAACATCGCATCTGTAGTACTCTTTCTTGGCATGAAACCGTACTGCTGCTCACTGATTGTCACCTCTCATCTTAACCTGGCATCAGCAACTCTTTCCCTTATCTTCATAGTGTAGCTGATCAACTTTATGCCTCTGTAGTTACTACAGCTCTGAGCATCACCTTTGTTCTTGAAAATTGGTACCAAAACACTTCTTCTCCACTCCTCGGGCATCCTCTCATGCTCCAAGATTGTGTTAAACAATCTGGTTAAAAAGCCCACTGCCATCTCTCCTAAACATCTCCATACCTCCACTGGTATGTCATCTGGACCAACCACCTTTCCATTCTTCATCCTCTTCAAAGCTGCCCTAACTTCCTCCTTGCTAATCATCGGGACTTCCTTTATCACTATCTTTCCTTCATCCCTCCTCCTTTCTCTCTCATTTTCTTTAGTCATCAACTCTTCAAAGTACTCCTTCCACCTTCTCAACACACTCTCGTCATTTGTTAGTACATTACAATTTCTGTGCTTAATCAACCTAACCTGAAGTACATCCTTTCTGGATCGATCTCTCTATCTAGCCAGTCGATACAACTCCTTTTCTCCTTCCTTAGTGTCCAGCCTCTCATCCAACTAACTATATGCCTTTTCCTTTACCTTTTCCACCTCTCTCTTTCCCATGCATCTAGCTTCGATATACTCCTATCTACTTTCTTCATCTCCCTGACTATCCCACTTTTTCTTTGCTAACCTCTTCCTTTGTGTACTTTCCTGTACCTCCTCATTCCACCACCAAGTCTCCTTGTCTTCCTTCCTCTGTCCACTGAATACACCACATACAGTACCTCTCTACTCATTTCTCTCAATACTTTTGCTGTACTTTCCCAGTCATCTGGTAATTCTTCCCTACCATCCAGAGCTTGTATCAACTCCTTCCTGAACTCTGTGTGACCTTCTTCCTTCTGTAACTTCTCCCACTTAATCTTTGGCTCTGCCTTCACTGTTTTCCTCTTCTTGCTTTCCAAAGTCATCCTACAGACTACCATCCGATGCTGTCTAACTACATTCTCCTCTGCCACCACCTTGCAGTCTCCCATCTCTGTGAGATGTCTCCTTCTGCATAAGATGTAGTCCACTTGTTTGCACCTTCCTCCACTCTTGTAAGTCACCCTATGTTCCTCTCTCTTCTTAAAGTATGTGTTCACCACAGCCATTTCCATCCTTTTAGCAAAATCCACAACCATATGTCCTTCTACATTTCTCTCCTTAAGACCATACCTTCCCATCACCTCATCACCTCTGTTCCCTTCACCTACATGCCCATTAAAGTCTGCTCCAAACGCCACTCTTTCCCCCAGGGGAACACTCTCTACCACTTCATCCAACTTACTCCAGAATTCCTCTTTCTCTTCTACCTGACATCCAACTTGTGGGGCATACACATTGGCAGCATTCAACATCACACCTTTGACTTCTAGCTTCAAACTCATGGTTCTGTCTGACTCACTCTTTACCTTCTGAACACTCTTTACATAGTCTTTCATCAAGATTACTCCTACTCCATTTCTCTTCCTATCTACACCAAGGTAGAACAGTTTAAATCCACCTCCAGTGCTCCTAGCCTTGCTTCCCTTCCATCTGATTTCTTGAACACACAGTATATGCACCTTTCTTCTCTCCATCATATCAGCCAACTCTCTACCTTTACCAGTCATAGTGCCTACATTTAACATCCCTGCTCTCACCTCCACACTTCTATCTTTCCTTTTCTCTCTCTCCCTCCTAAAGGTGGATTCACAGTACAACGTTTGGACTGACTTTTACTGACGTTTTGGCAAACGTCTGGCTCTGCTGGCAAAAGTTAATGATTGCTGGTGTTTGTTGGCAAACACTGGTGAAAGTTGTGTTCAATGAAAATTTTCAGCCTGCTGAAAATTTACAGAAAATTTACCAACGTTGGGAAATACACGTTGGTGAACGTTGTGCTCATTTTGTAAAAGTTCTTGAGTGCTGAGCTAAGTTATGCAGAGTTTACTTTAGTCAGCCTAAGCTAAAGCTGGGTTCACTCTATAGCGTTTGGACCGACTTTTACAGACGTTTTGACAAATCAGAGAAATACTCATCGTAGTTCAGCTGACATCAGCGTCAGGTGATGCTCATATAAAGATCAGTTTTTGTGGAGGCTTCCTGCCATTCTGGACCTGCTTCTGGAGTGAACACATCTCCCTTGGGCATACATTTCAGTATTTATTTTCATTTGATATTCCTATGTAGTTACTTCTGCATACCCTTTTCCCCTGTTCATTCATTCATCTAAAAAAATAATAAAATAATGCTATAGACTCAAACACTAAGCCCGCAATTAAAATGTGAATGTGGATGGAATTAAAAAAACTATGAATGAATCATCATATAAATAAAATGACGAGTGATTATATTTTGACTGTTACACCTCTCTCCATTAAAACAACATAAAATCCCATTAAATGCCATTTACCATTTGACACCACATCAGCGCTGTTTGATTCCCACAATGGAAGTGAACTAATAAGTCCTGGAGAATGAGTACACATGGAGCAGGAAATTAAGAACAGTAAATTTCTCAGTGAGGGGATTTTTTTTCTTTTGGGCTGTCACATTTTTGGGAGATTTTATATATATATATATACAGTATATATATATATATATGTGTGTGTGTGTGTGTGTGTGTGTGTGTGTGTGTGTGTGGCAGGCAGAGAGTAGTGTAGTAATATTTGATTTATAATTATGATCAGGTATAAAGATTATTTAATTTGTATTAATGTATCGGGACCTGAGATTTACTCCGGGTCCACACACACAGAAAAAGTTGATAGTAAACACTCGTTTGGGGGAACAAGCTCACCTCTTTCTCGGTGAACAATTTATCAATTAATTTCATTTTATACCTGTTTAATCACTCAATAAATTAATTAACAATCAGTCTCAAAATATTAGTGAATTCAATACTGGGGCTTCAAAACCAGACTCAGAATGGAATAAATTCCCAACAACTTCTTTCATTTTTACAGATTTATTTAAATGAAATGATGATTAAAGGACAATGAAATGATTTGTAAGCAGGTGAAATGATCAACATTAACCATCACATTACTTTTAACTGAGGATAGAGTAACAATGTGAGCACATCTATAAAACCATGGACTTTAGCATGAATTTGGAAGAGTTGAAATGAAAATTCTGAATAATTTTGGATGCAAATTTATGGAGAAAATTAACTAATTATATGGAAAATTCCGGACTATTTTAAAGTAAAAACAGAATTTTAACAAGAAAAATTATATTATTTCTCTTTTAATTTTGTACAGTGGGGCAAAAAAGTATTTAGTCAGCCACCAACTGTGCAAGTTCTCCCACTTAAAAGATGAGAGAGGTCTCCAATTTTCATCATAGGTATACCTCAACTATGAGAGACAAAATGAGAAAAAAAAATCCAGAAAATCACACTGAAGGATTTTTAATGAATTAATTGGTAAATTCCTCAGTAAAATAAATATTTGGTCACCTACAAACATACAAGATTTCTGGCTCTCACAAACCTGTAACTTCTTCTTTAAGAGGCTCCTCTGTCCTCCACTCGTTACCTGTATTAATGGCACCTGTTTAAACTCGTTACCAGTATAAAAGACACCTGTCCACAACCTCAAACAGTCAGACTGCAAACTCCACTATGGCCAAGACCAAAGAGCTGTCAAAGGACACCAGAAACAAAATTGTAGACCTGCACCAGGCTGGGAAGACTGAATCTGCAATAGGTAAGCAGCTTGGTGTGAAGAAATCAGCTGTTGGATCAATTATTAGAAAATGGAAGACATACAAGACCACTGATAATCTCCCTCGATCTGGGGCTCCACGCAAGATCTCACCCCGTGGGGTCAAAATTATCACGAGAACGGTGAGCAAAAATCTCAGAACCACATGGGGGACCTAGTGAATGACCTGCAGAGAGCTGGGACCAAAGTAACAAAGGCTACATCAGAAACACACTACGCCGCCAGAGACTCAAATCCTGCAGTGCCAGACGTGTCCCCCTGCTTAAGCCAGTACATGTCCAGGCCCATCTGAAGTTTGCTAGAGAGCATTTGGATGATCCAGAAGAGGACTGGGAGAATGTCATATGGTCAGTTGAAACAAAAATAGAACTTTTTCGTAAAAACTCAACTTGTCGTGTTTGGAGGAGAAAGAACACCTTACCTACTGTGAAGCATAGGGGTGCAAACATCATACTTTGGGGCTGTTTTTCTGCAAAGGGACCAGGACAACTGATCCGTATAAAGGAAAGAATGAATGGGGCCATGTATCGTGAGATTTTGAGTGAAAACCTCCTTCCACCAGCAAATGCATTGAAGATGAAACGTGGCTGGGTCTTTCAGCATGACAATGATCCCAAACACACTGCCCGGGCAACGAAGGAGTGGCTTCGTAAGAAGCATTTCAAGGTCCTGGAGTGGCCTAGCCAGTCTCCAGATCTCAACCCCATAGAAAATCTTTGGAGGGAGTTGAAAGTCTGTGTTGTCCAGCGACAGCCCCAAAACATCACTGCTCTAGAGGAGATCTACATGGAGGAATGGGCCAAAATACCAGCAACAGTGTGTGAAAACCTGTGAAGACCAAATACTTATTTTACTGAGGAATTTACCAATTAATTCATTAAAAATCCTTCAATGTGATTTTCTGGATTTTTTTTTCTTATTTTGTCTCTCGTAGTTGAGGTATACCTATGATGAAAATTGGAGACCTCTCTCATCTTTTAAGTGGGAGAACTTGCACAATTGGTGGCTGACTAAATACTTTTTTACCCCACTGTATCTGATCAGATTTTGAATTATTTTCAAACTTTGGATAAGTCATTCAGCAGATGAAACAAATAGAATTGGCTCACGTGACTCTTTGCATTGAAGTTATTTCCGAAACTTCTCCAGAAGCTTTAGTTGTAGATGGCACCCAAAACCAGAATATCTTGCCAGCAGATATTCGGACAAGTTACAGCAGCTTCTAAGGTCTACAGTCACAAGATGAGATTTTGACTGTATCAATCACAGTTGGGCTGACGTTCAGCAAAGATGGCAACAGTGTTTCCTGTTCTCCGTGGGCCAGTGGGGAGTCCAAATAAATTCAGAAATGATTCAGATCTGATCTGACTAACAAAATTCAAAGATACAAGATAAAAACCTCAAGTCACAAAAATCTAAGTTACTCTGACGTTGTGGAGTTGGCTGAAATAGTTTCCAGTATGGAGATGGTGGTCAGTCAGTCCTTTGAAAAACACACAGTGGATTTAAACAAAGTTTAAAGGAGAAAATAGAGAACGCCTAAGGAACAAGAGTTTTTAACTCTGAATCAAGATTTGAGCTCAGGGAAAAAAAGAATTAATTCCTAGGCGTTTAAAGAAAAACATTAAAATACACAGAAGTTTACACAAACATAATATTCCATGTTCCCTTTAAAACTGAACTCTGTGATACTCTGAAAGGAAGTGCTGAAGTGGGCTGCTCTTGCTCTGTAGTGAAGTGCAGGAGGGTGTCTCCCCTCTTTTTAACTTTGGAAAACTTTTGTGGGCTCCCGGGGATTGACAGAAGCCCAAGCACAATAGTCTTCCTTCGTGGGTGCATTTTATGAACTTTAATCCAATGAACAAACAGTCTTTTGCCTGTAACAGCCAATGATATTGAGAGGAGTTTTGTCCCACAGAAGCTGACTTGTGATTGGTGGAACAAGTATATGACTTGGGGAAACTTTTTTCCCAACCTGATACACACATCTTAATACTAAAAATTCATCAATATACCTCTGTATAAAATGTAACCTACTTCAGTGATTCATGCAACTTTATAACTAGTGCTTTTAAATTAACATGCAAGAATAAACATTCATTTAAAGATTTTAACATGCACATATTTAAAATCAAGGATTTGTAGCTCACATATTTGTAACTGCATATGTTTAAGCACAAGAAGGATGTTTAAAGCTTACATGTGTGGATTGACCTCACGCCTCAGATGGACAATGCGTCTGGACCCCCTATGGACATGGAAGGAGGACAGAAGACCGGGGGCGAGATCCTGAAAGGACTTCCTGACCTCCTGGGGTCAGACAGGATGGCTGAAGGACTCGGAAGAGATGTATTGTGAATAGGGGGATTTGACTCGATGGTGTGATTGTGACTTTGATGTACCTGGTATAAATGTGGGGGTTTACTGCAGCTCACTCTCTTGTCCTGTTAGAGAGAGCGAGCTGGGGATGTGAAGTTGTAATAAATCTGAATTGAGAAATAATTCAGCCTCTTCATTTCACGCTCCGCACATTGGTGACCAAAGACGTGAGATGCCGAGACGCGATTCCCCTGGCCCAGATTCGTTGGAGACCGCTCGTACGAGCGCCGTCTCGATTAAACTCCCTGAGTTCTGACAAGACGACCCGCACTCGTGGTTCCTTCACGCTGAATTGCAGTTTGCCCTCGGGGGAATAACAGCAGATGACACCAAGTTTCACCATGTCATCGCAAAACTTGACAACCGCACAGCTTGATGCGTGCGGAGCCTGGTGCAGCAGCCGCCCGCTGACGACAAGTACGGCGAGTTAAAGGCTGCCCTCATCGAGTGTTTCATGCCCTCAGCCGAAGAGAGGGCTAGGAGACTCCTGGACCTGCGCGACCGAGGAGGACGCAGGCCGGTTGACCTTATGGAGGACATGCTGCAGCTGAGGGATACAGAAAACGACAAATTTCTGTTCAAGCATATCTTCTTGAGGACCCTCCCAACACACATGAGGGGAACCCTATCCAACATGCGTTGTGTGACCCGGCGAGACTTCCGCGCGCTGGCCAGAGAGGCGCAGTGGCTCCTCGACGCCTGCGGCGAATAGACGACCTCCGCGGCTGCAGCAGACCTCGGTGCAGCGACCGGGGGCAGTGGAAATCCGGAGGCAGCGGAAGCCACCCCACCGACGATGGCGGCGGCGCGGTCCCGAGGCAGCGGAGGGGATGGCCTCTGCTTTTACCATCGACGTTTCGCAGAGAAGGCGCGCAGATGTATACCGCCATGCAACTACAAGAACCAGGGAAACGCCAGGACCGGGGGTCGTTAGCAGCTTCGACTCTCGGCGAAAAAAACAAGCTGCTCTATCTGACGGATGCGAGCTCCGGGCGGCACTTCCTCATGGACACTGGAGCCCAAGTGAGTTTCATCACCGCGACCTACGCTGACCGGCTGGCAGGCCCCCGCGGAAACGGGGCAATGGCAGCGAACGGCTCGAGCATCAACACCTTCGGGGAAAGGACTCTGTGCCTGTCCTTACACGGCCGCACCTATGAATGGACTTTCATTGTAGCGGCGGTGAGTTTCAACATGTTAGGCGCTGATTTTCTGTGCTCACATGATTTGTTAGTTGATCTTGCTAATAGACGCCTGGTTAATGCACTCTCGTTTTATTCTATCCCCTGTGTAGCTCGAGTGTCCCTGCCACCAGTTCAGACCAACGTCGCAACAGCAGGCGGTAAGTTCCACACTCTCCTCACCCAGTTTCCAGCACTCACAGTTCCCACTTTTTCAGCTACGGTTGCGTAACACGGAGTGGAGCACTTTATCACCACAGCTGGCCCGCCAGTTTTCGCGAAGGCTCGGCGCTTGAATGCAGCTAAACTCTCCATTGCGCGCGAGGAGTTCGCCAACCTGGAAAGGTTGGGCATAATTCGCCATTCAAAGAGCCCATGGGCCTCCCCACTGCATATGGTCCCTAAGGCTGATGGCTCGTGGCGACCTTGTGGGGATTACCGAAGGCTAAACAATGCCACAGCGCGTGACCGCTACCCCATCCCACACATCCAGGTTTTCTTGGTGCACCTGGCGAGGGCGCGCATTTTTTCTAAGATAGACCTGGTCCGCGGCTATCATCAGGTCCCGGTCTGAACCGAGGACATTCCAAAAACAGCGGTAATAACCCCGTTCGGACTTTTTGAGTTTTTACGCATGCCATTTGGCCTGAAAGGCGCTGCGCAAACCTTCCAACGCATGATGGATGCGGTGTTACGCGATCTCCCTTTCGTCTTCGTCTACCTCGACGACATTTTGGTCGCTAGCACCTCCGAGGAAGAACACGAAAAACACCTCAAGACAGTTTTTCAGAGGTTGGGGGAGCATGGGTTAATAATTAATCCGGCCAAGTGCCAGTTTGGCGTGGCGCAGATCGATTTTTTGGGGCATCGCGTCTCCCCAGAGGGGGCAGTCCCTCTACCAGACAAAGTACGCGCAGTGGCAGAGTTTCCTTGGCCACAAACGGTCAAAGCGTTACAAGAGTTTTTGGGAATGGTAAATTTTTATAACCGTTTCATACCCCATGCAGCGCAGCTCATGCAACCATTATACGCCGCGCTTAAAAAACAGAAGCCCTCCAATATGGTCGAGTGGTCCCCAGAGCGGGAGCGCGCATTCACGGGGGTTAAAAAGGCACTTGCAGATGCAGCACTGCTGGCTCACCCAGACCCATCAGCCTGCATAGCGCTCACCAGGGACGCGGCCATAGGAGCCGTTGTGGAACAGCAGGTCGCTGGGGTGTGGCAGCCGCTGGCTTTTTTTAGCAGATCCTTGCGCGAAGCTGAGCGGAAATATAGCGCGTTTGACAGGGAGCTGTTAGCACTCCATCTGGCCATTCGCCATTTCCAGTTCTGGCTGGAAGGTCGGCGTTTCACCGCATTTGTCGACCACAAGCCGCTCACTTTTGCTATGGCCAAAATTTCAGAGCCGTGGTCGGGACGGCAGCAGAGACAGCTGGCTGCAATTTCGGAATTTACCACTGACATTCAGCACGTGGCAGGTAAACTAAATGTAGTGGCGGACTGTCTCTCGCGCGCAGTAACAGCGCCTGTCCGCGCGGAAGCAGATTATACTACCGCAGCCGCAGGGCAGAGTAGCAGCGCGGAAGCGCACATGGCCCCGGTTCACATGGGGATAGATTATGCAGCCATGGCAGCGGAGCAGGGTAGAGACACGGACGTGCGCGCGCTCCAGTCTAGACCAACAGGGTTAAGGCTGGACAGCAGGAGTCTACAAACCGGTTCGCCCCCCCCTAATCTGCGATGTATCTACCGGGCGACAGCGCCCGGTGGTACCTGCCGAGTGGCGTCGTCGCGTTTTTGACTCGGTTCACTCCCTGGCGCACCCAGGGGTACGCGCTTCTGTGAAAATGGTATCGGAGAAGCTTGTTTGGCCGAGCCTGCGCAAGCACGTGAAAGAGTGGGCAAGAGCCTGCATGGCTTGCCAGTGGGCCAAAATCCACAGGCACACGAAAGCCCCCCTAGAACTGTTCCACATTCCGGCTAAGAGATTCGATCATGTGCATGTAGACCTCGTGGGCCCCCTACCGCCGTCGCAGGGATTCACACATCTTTTGACGATGGTGGACCGAACCACATGCTGGGCGGAAGTGGTCCCGCTAACGGCGACCACAGCGGCAGAGGTGGCTCGCGCTTTTTTAACGGCCTGGGTAGCTCGTTTCGGGGTCCCGTCGGACATTACGTCCGATAGGGGACCTCAATTTGTGTCTGAGCTGTGGTCAGCGATGGCCAGCAGCTTAGGAGTGACAATCCACCGCACTACCGCTTATCACCCACAGGCTAACAGTTTATGCGAGCGTTTTCCCAGGTCTTTGAAGGCAGCCCTCAGAGCGTCGCTTACGGATGCAGATTGGGTGAACAAACTACCATGGGTTTTATTGGGGTTGCGTTCGGCGCCCAAGGAGGACTTAAATGCCTCCCCCGCTGAATTAGTTTTTGCGCAACCGCTCAGGCTGCCCGGTGAGTTCCTATATTCGTTCAAACCCATTATTGATTGTCCACAGAATATCAGAGTCCATTTGCTTTTCCATAGTGTCCTGGAAATTATTCTGAGAAATGAAACTTGGAGAAAGAGAGTTGAATGTTCAGTTTATCAGAATACAGTCAAAGTGAGTGTCTACTCCAGAGACGTCCACCAGGGCTAGTGTCGAGCTGTGGATAATCCTAGGCCTTAGGAAATTCCTTTAAAGTTTAAGATGCCTGTTCTTTGTCCACGTTTTATTACCCATAAAACGGTCAGGCAAAAGAGTGTTTCCAGTTTATTTATGATGTGAGTTAATATGTTGAGAGCATTCCTTAGGTTTGCTTAACAAAGGAATGTTGGTTCAGCCGTGGTCCTGGGATGAAAAAGCAATTCTTGACTGGCCTCTTCCTGTGTGAAACAATGTCTTTAAGATGAAGAATAATTTTATTGATGAGCCAAAGCAAGATGATGCTACAGCTCCCCCCTTTGGTATCGACGGTGAGTTTTGGTCAGCATTGATAGCAATCCTAGGCATCAGATTCCAATTTGGCGACTCTTGATCCAACTGCTGAACTAATGGTTCTGATGTCCATAAGTCTTATGCTTTTAAACAGTATCTATTCCTAAGTGTAGATCCTTAAATTTGGATTTCTGAAAAACTTCTAAAAATTTCAAAAATAATTTGGATATGACCAAATGTAAACATTGTAAAATTGTCTAAAATATACTAAAATCCTGTACATGTCTGTGAAGACTTAACATTCTTGTTACAAAAGTATAAACTAAAAGTATGTGATTTTGACATACCCGAGATAAATGTTTTGGGTTTGCCATAAAATATCTATTAAAAATTACAAAAATAGTTTAAATGTGCACAACAATCAAAATAGAGTGCAAAGAATATATTTTTATTTGTATATACGCATGCATGTACTCAAAAATCTTAGGAGTCCAGATCAAAAGCAAAAGTACAAAAATTATTGCTCATATTTGAGGTAGAGGTTTAGGTTAAGCAATGGTGCGGTAACTCAAGGAGGTTCAAATTGAATTGGTTTAGCTGCACTAAACCATGGTTCCACAGATGACCGAATCATAGGGTGTTCGAGGCTTTTATTCAGAAAAACTGAGTGAACATGGGATGTTATCATTGTTCTTTGACTGGCAACAAGAAGTAAATTTGGAATTACTGCAAAAGAGATAAGATGATGTGAAAGCAAGCTCATTGCTAAAGTGTTAACTGAAAAGCTAATGTTTCTAGCTACCTCTGGGAGTAGCATAGACACCAGCTGTGTGCATAGTCAACCATAGTCAACCTTTAACACAAAGAGCAGAAAGTTCAAGACCTTGTTGAGTTTGACTGAAGCTTCAGAGCAAGCATTCAAAACCAACACAGTATCTTGCAAGATTTTGGTAAGGTTTGTGATTCGATTACCTGGCGTTTTGGTGTAACGGCATGGACCGAGTTAACAGTGGATGTGCTAAGGCTAACGAGAGGCCCTAACGATGAAGCTGTTATTGAGAATCCACCAAAGGATTGTTGACTTTTTGTCTTGACTCTGTCCAGTTCTGACTGGGTAACAGTAGGTGTGATTGTTAGGTAGATGGTTAAACTGAAAAACAGGAGGGCCATCACCCTGGCAAACAAATAGGAGTAATTTTAATTCCAACCTTCTTGTTGGTTTTTCTTTTGGCACCTGATTGGCAGATGAAAATTATTCTCAGAGGTGGAACAATTTCTTTTAGAGATTGAACTCTAAGCCTTAGATGTTTTTCACCTTTAGTGGGAATTTAGATGTTGTTAGCTCAAGCTAATGGTGTTGGATGTTTTGTGTGTACTATTTGAGAATAGTAAGCTGATTGAAATTTATTAGATTTTACAGAGGCCTTTGAAATTAGTTTAAGGGATAATTTGGTTTTAATTTACCCTTTTTCTTTGGAAGTTTTGATGAAGTTCACTGATTGTTTGGAGAAATTTGACCGAGTAGACCTGAGGCTAATAGTTAGCTAACAGTTATTCCTCGGATGTAGGCCTGATTTTAATCTTATTTATGGACTTACTTTGGCAGTGTTGTACCCGACAAGTCCCATGGTTTTGGTCAAGTTTACTCTGATTTTGATGAGACCATTTGAAAATGGGGTCTTGGATTTGACACTTGAGTGGCCAAAGTTTGTTGTTGACGATGTGTGGATTCATCCACTCGGGCAGGAATATAGGAGCGATTTTCCCTTCCTGTAGCTTGATTTGTGGTGTTTGCAGCACAAATGTGGGGTGGAAGACCTTGTCCCCCCTTTGAAGTTTGTCATGGAAGACTCTTTGGTTGTTGTACGCTTTGTGCCGTTTGGCGAATCAGTCCAAATGTTTTTGGAATGTGGCCTTGGACACATTGTACGTCGTTTTGACGTTTCCATGTTCTGCAGCTGGAATATTATGGGCGTTGGCAGTCATCACTCCCTCTGGTTTCGAGGAACTTTGAGCGGTGGTGATGATGGTTCGTCGGAAGCAGGAACAGGAGTGCCATTGCATAGCTGCAGAGAAAGTTGTGTCATAGGAAGTGGTTTCAGTTTCGGTATGTCAAAGGTTTTAGACACGGAGAGCACGTGTACAGTTGTATCCGATCGGTGTTTGACGGTTTTATGGGCCACAGGGTCACGAGCTTGAGTAAATGTGCGCCTAGCGTTTGCAAAAGTTGGGTCAATTGTCGCATAAACTTGAGGTTGCGGAGGGTCTAGAGAGCCGGTTGGTGTGGCTCTTGTGACCATGCTGGCCTCAGGGGAGGGTGGGTGGGTTTCAAAAGGTGACACCAACGTTGAATCAAAGGTTTTATGGGGGCCAGTTGGAGTTTTCTGCTCGGCCATTGAGTTTCTAAGGTCATTCACTTGTTTGGCTTAACCTTGTGTTTGAAGATGACCTTTGCTTTCTTGAGGACAGTACTCACCTTGGTCTTTGCGGTCACTTTCAATAGGTTGTGATTGTTCCAACAGTGCTAGTTGTGTTCAGAACAAAGCACTGCGATTCAGTTGTCCTTGTTAGGTCGAATGGGTGAGGGTGTTGAGTTTGAGCCCATAGTTTGAGATTCTTGAAATCAATCAGTGGCTCAAAACGGTTCAGTAGGTCTTTGCCGACAAGCAATGGAATGGAGTCAAGTTTGGACATATAGACCGGATGTGTCAAGGTCATGGGTCCAATGTAGATTTGTACCAGTAATACGCCCAACAGGGTTGTTTTAGTGAGCGCATATTGTCGCACGGCTAATGAACAGGGTTCCAGTTTTAAATCTTTGTGAGTGCGGTTAGCAGCTACACGTAGTTTGTCAAAAAGGTTGTGTGACATGAGAGTGATGTCAGCAGCGGTGTCTAAAACAGTGTCCTGACACATCACGTCTTCAAAGGTCAGTGGAAGGTAGAATTTCCGTGCCACCCCCCCACTCATTTAAATCACATAGAAATTGTGGAACTGGTGGTTCGACACGGATTTGCGAAATGTTGTTAGAGGAGTGGTCTTTTTGTGGTTGGGCTGTTATAACAGCACTGGACTGCGTTTAGTCCTTTGGTTCTTCTCCATTTGTAGGAAGGATTTTCTTCTTGCCTTTTCTTCATTTGGAACATTTGTTTTGAGTTGGCATAGCTGACATAGCTAGGATTTCAGCAGTTCTATTTTCTTTGTTACTTTGAATCTTCGCTAGGAGTTGTTTGACAACTTCGATATCTTCCCTACTGAGAGTAGGAGGTTCTTCTTTCTTCCGAGGTTTGTGATAGGTCTCTACTTCTGAGCTTCTGTGATGAGATGGAGACCATTTGTCGTGGTTACGTGTGTCTTCGTATCAGTTTCTGTCATCATGGTAGTCCGTACCGTGTTCTCGCGACCTATCCAGTGGATATGGCCTACGACGGTAATCGGGTTTTTGCAAAGTTGGTCCTAAGTGAGATCCAAAAGATCTAGTTTGGTTTTGACCTTGATGAGGTCGGTTGGAAAAATGTTTCGGCTGTTTATGTACTTGCGGCGTAGGAGGTGGAATAGAGCGAGGAGCTTTTTCCAACTCCAAGGTGTTAAATGCATCACTGATAGCTGGCACTGTGGCAGGCTCAGCATGCTTGTTGCAGCTTTGTTGATGTTCTTGGAATGCATAGTGTGCAAACTCTCTCAGCTGACTTATTGAGCTTGACCTTGGGTTAGCTGTAACTCCAAGGTGATGACTCACAGTGGGATGGAGGTTCTGGATGAAGAGGGTCTTGAAGTTGTGGTCTTCTTCCATCTCTGGTGTATTTTGAGATCCAAAATATGCAAGAAGTAGTCGCTGGTAGTAGGCCTGTGGTGGCTGTTAGCGTCCTTGCTTCACAGCTAGGGCTGCGGTTAGCCCTGCCTGTAGGCAGTCGTAGGAGAACTCCTTTTCGATGTCTTCGCAGAACAGCATGTAGTCTGCTTTGATGTTTGCCGGCTGTCTGTCTGTCTATGAATTTTGATACTGACCTGTTAGATGTTAGTTTAATCAAATAGATGCGATCATCAACCGTAGCATCAGGGTACTTACGCAGGTAGTAATCGATGTCCTGTAAATAGACTTTGGTATCAGATGAACCCATAGGTCCTGGATAAAATTTAGTGATATTTCACGCAATCTTGTCAAGGTTGCGGTCTGAAGGGGCACACACACACACACACACACACACACGCTGTCCACATGACTGTCCGTACTCAAAACGGGAATCGGGCGAGGGAGTGTGGCGGACGTCCCAGTCTTTATGTACTTCCTTTAGGAGCAGTTGACATTCCTTGTAGTCATTCTTCACATTTTCAAGTTGACCTTCAACTCTTCTGAGTCCTTCTTCGTGCCTTGAAGGGCATCTTCAAGTTCACTGTTCTCTCTGCGAAGCAAGTCATTGTCATGCGTCAACCGTTTATTTCCTGACTCTGCACGGTCCAAATCTTGTAACGCTTCATCAAGTTGATCTTGAGTGTTGTCATTCTTCTCTTGAGATTGTTCCAAATTTTCTTTCAGTGTTTCGTTCTCTTACTGGAGAGGGAGGATTGTTGATTGTTGATTTGCTAGCTCGTTCTCGGCTACCTTTAATCTCACGACTAATGCTAGCGCGAACTTACCTAACACACTGGTGAGGTCCTTGCCTTCTGGTGGCTTTGTAGTGGGGTAGTCCAAAAGATCTTCAGTGAGTTGCTTCAGATCTTTGGGCTGTGTTTTCTTGACCCATGTTGTGAAGCTAGAAATAAAATCAGAAGTCCATCTTTCCAGTGTTGCTTGAAAGACATTCAGTTTGGTAAATCGGTTGGTTGTCTGTTGACCCGCCATGTTTTACCGTTTGTTGTTATTTAGCTTGAAAATCAGCTTGTTGATTATAGTTAATTTGTTAATCAAGAGTTAACCTTGAGGGTTATATTTTACAACAGTGTTATTTAAATGTTCTTTTAGAATTTGTTCCAACTTGTAGGCTTGTAAGATGGGAAGTAGAATTTTGAATTTATTTAGAAATGTGGAGATATTTCAATTACTTATTTGTTTAGACTGTATTTTGATAAATAAAGTTGAATTGAAATTGAATTGAATTTGTGTTTCACAAAACAAAACAAGAATTTAAATCGTGTGGACTGACTTCTTTACTTTGAATTCTCAAAGCATAGTATTGGAATTTTCCATCAGTAACTAGCTCTGAAAGCTTTGGTGAATGTCACTTTAAAGTGAGGATTTTATTTACAACAGAAATACAATAAAGATAGAAAAGGTTAAAGGCTTTAGAGATTTAAGGTTATTAGTTCCCACTTTCTTTTAAAATTAAGGCTTTCCTTTTGTTTTTATTTGTTATAGCCTGTTTTCATTTGAAGCTTTATAAATGTTTTAAATATTTACAGATTAGAAAACAAGTGAACTGCTTTGCATATTTTGGTACCAAGGATTTCTTAGGATTAAAGCTATTAGTGATTTGTTTGATTGTTAGCTCTGCCAAGGAGGTAGTTTTACCGGGGTTTGTCTGTCTGTCTGTCTGTCTGTCTGTTTGTCTGTTACCAACATAACTCAAAAAGTTATGAACGGATTTTGATGAAATTTTCAGGAAAGGTGTGTATCTGTGAGTGCATACCTCCACCAAGGGCTTTGTTTGTATTTGTGCAGCAGGATTACACAAAAACTACTCGATGGATTTGGATGAAATTTTCACCAGAGGTGGTTCTTGGGCTAGAGAGGAACCCATTATATTTTGGTGATGATCTGAGAATGCATACCTCAGCCAAGGCTCTTATCTTCTCACAGTGTGTTAGCATGCGTGCATGCGTGCTCATGTGTGCATGTGGTGATGGAAAACAGCCAGTGAATGTCTGGCAAGAGGAGGAGGCATGGCTGTAGAGCTGGCAGAGATCAAGGCTCAGTCTGCCAGCTGGAATTAATAAGCAATGATCAAAACCTACAGCCGCGGGTCATGGACGGGGTTGAAAACAACCCCGAACATGACATTTTTCCCAACCTGATACACACATCTCAATACTGAAAATTCATCAGTATACTTCTGTATAAAATGTAACCTACTTCAGTGATTCATGCAACTTTATAACTAGTGCTTTTAAATTAACATGCAAGAATAAACATTCATTTAAAGATTTTAACGTGCACGTATTTAAAATCAAGGATTAATATATTCTTTCAAACCCATTATTGATTGTCCACAGAATATCAGAGTCAATTTGCTTTTCCATGGTGTCCTGGAAATTATTCTGAGAAATGAAACTTGGAGAAAGAGAGTTGAATGTTCAGTTCATCAGAATACAGTCAAAGTGAGAGTCTACTCCAGAGGATACTAACAGGATAATCCTAGGCCTTAGGAAATTCCTTTAAAGTTTAAGATGCCTGTTCTTTGTCCACGTTTTATTACCCATAAAATGGTCAGGCGAAAGAGCGTTTCCAGTGTATTTATGATGTGAGTTAATACGTTGAGAGCATTCCTTAGGTTTGCTTAACAAAGGAATGTTGGTTCAGCTGTGGTCCTGGGATGAAAAAGCAATTCTTGACTGGCCTTTTCCTGGGTGAAACAATGTCTTTAAGATGAAGAATAATTTTATTGATGAGCCAAAGCAAGATGATGCTACAGTAGACAGACTCTAACTGAAAATTTCATGAAAAACCTTTACTCCACAGACCAAGAAAATGTTTTTTCAGACAAAAAACAAAAAAACAGCTGTTGTTTAAAAGGCAACTAGTAATCGACTGGCAAAAGAAACGTTTGCGCAACAGCACAGCCTGGTGGTAGAAAATTAACACTGCAAAGACACAAAACCACCCACCAAACCACACCCATCACCTGCAAACAAACCCACAAATGTCCGTATATACTGTATATATACAGTGTATGTATATATATATATATATATATATATATATATATATATACACACTACCGTTCAAAAGTTTGGGGTCACTTAGAAATGTCCCTATTTTTGAAAGAAAAACACTGTTATTTTCAATGAAGATAACTTTAAACTAATCAGAAATACACTCTAATATCTAATATACATTGGCAATGTGGTAAATGACTATTCTAGCTGCAAATGTCTGGTTTTTGGTGCAATATCTACATAGGTGTATAGAGGCCCATTTCCAGCAACTATCACTCCAGTGTTCTAATGGTAGGTAGTTAGGTAGGTAAGTTTGTAAAAGTTCGTAAAAGTTCATAAAAGTTGGTGCGTGCTGTTACAAAAATTCTTCTTAACCTTCAGTCAAGAATCAGGTAGTATCAAAGTTTCAACAAATTTGATTACACTGGCCAGCGGAGAACAATACAAAAACAGTCTCAGAGCCTGTTTGTGCATAATTCTGATTCAAACACACATCACTCAGTCCTTTAAGCTTTCTGTTATCCGAGAGGTGGAGAAGAAAATGTCCATGGTGATTGGTTCAGTACATCTGGTCAAAATTTGGTGTACAGATTATCTCATTCTTAGGAACCATCACACTCTCTCAGTACCAGTCAAACAGGAGCAGAACAGAGAACTAAAACAAAGTGATAACAAAGCACAGCTGCATCAGCATCTTTATAGCTATGTGTGTTATTGCAGCTTGTATAAAAACAAACATTAAGGATAAAACAAAACAACAAAAATAAAATGTAATATGTAAAAACAGAAAAAAAGAGTAACAAAAAAACCCAAACAAAATAAAAGTAAAAATAATATTTCAAACTTCATATAGTGGTGTAAAAAAGTGTTTGCCCCTTCCTGATTTCTCATTTTTTTTTGTATGTTTCTCACACTTAAATGTTTCTGTGTTGTTACAGTTTAAATATATTTGTTCGTCCAGTCCTCTAGAGGGCGCTAGGCTCTGTAGTAGCTTTAAGCTTGCCAGTAGGTGACGAGAAGAAGAGACCTAGCATACTGAATGTCGACAGGAACACGAGTCTGCGTCGCTGTTCCTTCTAAAGCCATCCGTTCACTTCCAGCCCTTTGAGTGGCAATATGAGTAAGTTAGTAGTTTGTTGTGATGAGTAGATAAAGTATAGTTGATTATTAGAATAAGTTTGATGAGTTTTATAGACGCTAATCGGCGATGTGTTTGTGATAGCGAAGCCGTATCGGAGTCCGTGTGATGACGCTGTTTAGCTAGTGTTGACTTTTAAATGTACCGCTTGTAAATATCGTCTTTATTTCCTAATTTGTAAATATTTCTTTGTGTCTGTATTTTTCAGTTTCACACTCTCTGTATTAAATCCTAGTCCAAAACGACACCTGCCTGTTCCTTGGAGGAAGTGATGCAAGAGAGAGTTTAGCTGGCTGTGAATCTCAATATAGGACACGAGTCACATTGGGTGCAACAGTACAGTGAAATCATATTGCGAGTGAAATCATAGCACTCGGTGAGGGACCACAGTGAAGGTGGGTGGAATTTAATGTACATTTAACATCAGCGGTCCTATCCAGTCGTCAAGATGGAGCAAACACAGGCTGAAAGCCATAACAGTGGAGAAGCACGGAGCGAAAAAGGGTCATGCTCCTCAAGGTCACGCTCCTCAAGGTCACGCTCCTCCCACTCATCCAGGTCTTCTGTACATTCCGGGAAACTGACTCCCCGATCAGCTGTAGGATCTAGGAGGTCATCAGCTTCAAGTCAAGCCAGTATGGCAGCAGCACATGCCCAAGCAGAAGCTCAAGCAGCAAAAGCCAGACTAGCATATGCTGAGAGAGAGATGAGCATTAAAATGGAAAAGGCACGGTTAGAGGCAACTCTAGATCTACTTAACCTACAAAGGGAAGCAGATGCGGCCAGCGTTAAAGCAGAAGTGATGGAGTCTGCTGTAGCTCTGCTCATTAACCCAGAACACAGCGAAGAATTGAGCTTCTTGCCTCTAGAACAAACTGCAGAACAAAAAGTGAATGAATACATAAACAGGCATAGTTGTACTGATTCATCTCAAAAGAAAGAAACTTTTCAACAGGATAGTACACATCAGGAACAACATCCCACACTGATTTATTCACATCTCCATGCCAAACAAGAAACAGCTCATTGCCCAATTCAGCCACAAGAGGGCACCAAGCGACCACCACAAAGAGATGCAATTCACCAAAATTCTCAAAGTGTGTTGCAATCACAACAGATATCAAGTTCAAATGATGCAAACAACACTACCAGCGACCTTGCCAGGTTCTTAGCCAGAAGCCAACTATTAATAGGAGGGCTGACAAAATATGATGACAAGCCAGAGAGTTATCTTAGCTGTAAAGCCACATTCCAGAGTACCATCAGAGACCTCGGTCTTACAGCCAGTGAAGAACTAAACCTCCTCATTAAGTGGCTCGGCCCTGAGTCTTCTGAACATGCTAAGAGATTAAAAACAGTCAATATCAGGCATCCACCTGCTGGTCTGAACATGGTCTGGGCGAGACTGGAAGAATGCTACGGCTCACCAGAAGCAATAGAAAAGTCCATGTTTGAAAGAATCCAAAAATTTCCAAAGCTCATGAGCAAAGAGCCACACAAGCTTTGCGATCTATCAGATCTACTGTGTGAACTGGAAGCAGCAAAGCTGGATGGATATCTGCCAGGCTTGAGCTACTTAGACACAGCAAGAGGTGTAAGTCCAATCGTGGAAAAGTTGCCCTTCCACCTTCAGGAGAAGTGGACAATGGTAGGGTCAAAGTATAAAGAAGACCATCATGTAAGTTTCCCACCTTTCTCATTCTTTGTTGAATTTGTAAAAGGTCAAGCCAAGGCAAGGAATGACCCAAGCTTCAACACGACTTATAGCTCACCTGCCAATTCTACAATTAGTTACAAAAAAGGAAAATCACAAAGTCACTACATGCAGAAACAATCAGTTACGGTACACAAAACAGACGTGTCAGTCGGAGTGGAGACAAAAGAAGGAGGCGAAGACATTAAAAGACAATGTCCCATACATCACAAACCACACCCACTGAAAGGATGCAGGGGTTTTAGAGCTATGTTGCTCGAGGACAGAAAAAAGGTACTCAGAGACAACAAAATCTGCTATCGCTGCCTTGCTTCCACTACCCACCAAGCCAGGGACTGTCAAATAACAATCAAGTGTGGAGAATGCAACAGCGACAAACACCTGGCAGCTCTCCACCCAGGCCCGGCTCCAACAGCATCTAAGCCTCCCTCATCCCCTAAAGAGAACGGCGGGGAGCAAGAGCTCACACAAGACTTAGATGTTACAGCCACATGTACCGAGGTATGTGGAAATCAAATCACAGGAAAATCCTGCTCCAAGATCTGTTTGGTGCAAGTCTACCCGAAAGGTGAGCCACACAACATGAAAAAGATGTATGCAATAATAGATGATCAAAGTAATCAATCGCTCGTAAAAACAGAGTTTTTTGAAACATTCAATATTCAAGGCACAGCCACACCTTACACACTGAAGACGTGTACTGGCACAACACAAGTAAATGGGAGAAGAGCCTGCAACTACATAGTTCAATCATTGGATGGAAAAATGAGTTTTCCTCTCCCCACGCTCATAGAGTGCAATGCTATCCCCAACAATAGGGAAGAAATACCCACTGCAGAAGCTGCCTCGCATCACCCCCATCTGAAAACAATAGCTGCTGAAATACCACCCCTCGAACCAGACGCTGACATACTGCTGCTGATAGGACGCAACCTTCTCAGAGTACACAAGGTGAGAAAGCAAATCAGTGGCAGGCACAACGATCCATTTGCACAGAAGCTTGACCTGGGCTGGGTTATCATTGGTGATGTATGTCTGGGCACCGCCCACAAGCCAAGTGAGGTAAACGCTCTCAAAACACATGTGTTGGACAACGGACGCCCAAGCTATCTCACTCCCTGTGACAATCGCTTCAGTGTAAAAGAGAGCTTCACAGTGAGCCAACCAAAAGCTGTCTCCAACCTACTGCCATTTTCAAACCCACATGCAAAGCCCACAGTTGAGAATCTAGGTGAAGCAGTCTTCTGTCGCACTAATGAAGACAATCACCTCGCACACACTGTTGAAGACACAATCTTTCTGAAAAAGATGGAAAGGTCCTTCAAAGATGACACAAACAGTTGGGTGGCACCACTTCCGTTTCGTAACCCCAGACGCCTACTCCCTGACAACAGGTGCTACGCCTACAAGCGGCTCATGTCTCTGCGACGTATGCTTGACAAGAAGCCAGACATGAAAGCACACTTTGTTGAGTTCATGCAGAAGATGCTCGACAACAAACACGCAGAGCCAGCGCCACCTCGTGATAGAGACAAAGAGGCCTGGTTTCTCCCCCTTTTCGGTGTATACCACCCACAGAAGCCTGGGAAGATCTGTGTGGTGTTCGATTCCAGTGCGCAGTTTGATGGAGTTTCACTCAATGATGTACTGCTGTCAGGGCCTGAACTAAACAACACACTCGTAGGTGTGCTCCTCCGCTTCAGAAAGGAACCTGTCGCTGTCACAGCTGACATCGAGCAGATGTTTTATTGCTTTGTTGTCCAAGAAGATCACAGAGATTACCTTCGCTTCTTGTGGTATGAAAACAACGACCTGATCAAAGAAGTGGTGGACTATCGCATGAGGGTGCATGTTTTCGGTAATAGTCCCTCCCCTGCAGTGGCGATCTACGGGTTGAGGATGGCAGCAAAGGAAGCAGAAGGTGAATATGGAACTGACGCTCGAAACTTCATAGAACAGGATTTCTATGTGGACGATGCATTAAAGTCTTTCTCGACAGAAGCTGAGGCTATCGACGTTCTAGAAAGAGCCCAGAAAATGCTCGCACTTTCTAATCTACGTCTCCACAAGATTGCCTCCAACAAAGTAGAAGTAGTGAACGCTTTCCCACCTGAAGACAGGGCCAAAGAACTCAAAGACCTTGATCTGTCTACAGACGAGCTCCCAGCCCAACGCAGTTTGGGTGTGATTTGGGACACCACATCAGACACGTTCACATTTGATGTTCCACAAGAGCAAAAGCCCTTTACTCGACGTGGTGTGCTGTCAATTGTTAACAGTCTGTTCGACCCTCTCGGGCTGCTAGCACCTGTAACCATCAAAGGCAGACTTCTTCTCAGAGAGCTCTCCAGCAGCAATCTTGAGTGGGACAGCCCCTTGCCTCAAGACATGTATGACGGTTGGAGAAAATTGCATGATTCTCTGCAGCATCTCAAGACACTGAACATTCCCCGTACCTATGTTTCATTCTCCATCTCACAAGCCAAGGTCACTGAACTCTGTGTGTTCTCAGATGCTTCAGTTAAAGCTATAGCTGCAGTTGCCTACTTGAGAGTCACACACGAAGACGACCATAACGAGGTCGGGTTTGTCATGGGTAAGGCCAAACTAGCTCCTGTGCCAGAGCTCACCATTCCGAGGCTAGAACTGTGTGCTGCAGTGCTCGCTGTGGAAATGTCTGAGCTTCTCAGAGAAGAACTAAAGATGAAAATTGACAAGACCACATTTTACACTGACAGCAAAGTGGTGTTAGGATACATCTACAATCAACACAGAAGATTTCATGTATATGTGAACAATCGTGTCCAAAGAATCAAGCAATCGTCTCTGCCTGGCCAGTGGAAGTATGTCCCAACAGAGCACAATCCTGCTGATCATGGATCTCGCTCTCTGTCAGTAGGGAAAATCTCCAGTACTACATGGTGGTATGGTCCAACCTTCCTGCTCGACAAACAGACTGTCGCTCCTGAAAAAGGCCCATTTGAGCTCATCGATCCAGAGTCAGATGTTGAAATTAGACAGAACGTGACAACGCTTGTGACAAGCACTAACCTCAAAGCCTTGGGTTCATCACGTTTTGAACGTTTCTCAAAGTGGACCTCCCTTGTCAAAGCAGTAGCTTACCTACGTCACATTGCTCACGGTTTCAAGTCCAAAGGAGGTAACAGATGTAGGAGCTGGCATCTCTGTAAAACAAGTCTCACAGAAGAAGCCTTAATACAAGCAGAGTACACAATCATTAGATGTGTCCAACATGAAGTGTATGCAGAGGAAATCAAGTGCATCAAGACAAAACGAGAAATAGCGCGGAACAGTTCCCTTTACAAGCTCAATCCGATTATCAACGACAATGGTTTACACCGAGTAGGAGGACGTCTGTCAGAGTCAAAGCTGCCCAGTCATGAAGTCAATCCTCTTCTACTCCCAGCAAAGCATCACATCGCTACATTGCTCATCCGACATCACCATGAGGCTGTTAAGCATCAAGGAAGACATTTTACCGAGGGTGCAGTGAGAGCAAGCGGCGTGTGGTTAGTGGGTGCCAAGAGATCCATCAGCAGTGTCATCCACAAATGTGTAACCTGTAGAAAGCTTCGAGGCAAGACAGAGCAGCAAATCATGGCAGATCTACCCGCTGAACGTTTGCAAACCGATCCCCCATTTTCTTATGTTGGCCTAGATGTATTTGGACCGTGGGAGGTTACAATGCGATGCACTAGAGGTGGTCAAGTCAACAGCAAAAGATGGGCGGTTCTGTTCACGTGCATGTCTACAAGAGCCATTCACATCGAAGTGATCGAAACACTCAGCTCTTCAAGTTTTAACAATGCTCTTCGAAGATTCTTCGCCATCAGAGGCCCTGCTAAACAGCTAAGATCTGACTGTGGGACCAACTTTGTCGGAGCATCCAAGGAATTGAAATTGGATCCTCCAAAACCTGATGAGACAAGTGTAGAAGACTATTTATGCGGACAAAGGTGCTCCTGGGTGTTTAACCCTCCTCACTCATCACACATGGGAGGCACATGGGAGCATATGATCGGCATAGCACGACGCATCCTGGACTCGATGCTCTTACAATCAGGAAACCCCAAGCTAACCCATGAAGTCCTAACAACATTGCTGGCTGAAGTCACAGCTATTATCAACGCGAGACCTCTGGTGCCGGTCTCCTCAGATCCGGAAGCTCCTTTGATCCTGACGCCCATGACTCTTCTCACACAGAAGACTAATGCAATCCTAACTCCGCCTGGAGATTTCACCAAGGCCGACATGTACAGACACCAGTGGAAGAGAGTTCAAGTCCTTGCCGACACCTTCTGGGCCCGCTGGCAAAAAGAGTACCTGAACACGCTCCAGAGTCGTCAGAAGTGGCAGCGCAACAAACCAAACCTGGAAGAAGGGGACGTCATTCTTCTCAAGGACAAGAACCTAAAAAGGAACGAATGGCCTATGGGCATCATCGTGAAGACTCTCGCAAGCAAGGATGGAGTCGTAAGGAAGGTGGAGGTCAAGGTGACACAGAACAAAGCTACAAACACTTTCTCCAGACCCATCTCAGACTGTATACTCCTTTTATCTCGAACAAATTAGTTTATAAGTTTAGTGGCATTCTTAAAATAATGCCAGGCGGGGAGTGTGTTGTTACAGTTTAAATATATTTGTTCGTCCAGTCCTCTAGAGGGCGCTAGGCTCTGTAGTAGCTTTAAGCTTGCCAGTAGGTGACGAGAAGAAGAGACCTAGCATACTGAATGTCGACAGGAACACGAGTCTGCGTCGCTGTTCCTTCTAAAGCCATCCGTTCACTTCCAGCCCTTTGAGTGGCAATATGAGTAAGTTAGTAGTTTGTTGTGATGAGTAGATAAAGTATAGTTGATTATTAGAATAAGTTTGATGAGTTTTATAGACGCTAATCGGCAATGTGTTTGTGATAGCGAAGCCGTATCGGAGTCCGTGTGATGACGCTGTTTAGCTAGTGTTGACTTTTAAATGTACCGCTTGTAAATATCGTCTTTATTTCCTAATTTGTAAATATTTCTTTGTGTCTGTATTTTTCAGTTTCACACTCTCTGTATTAAATCCTAGTCCAAAACGACACCTGCCTGTTCCTTGGAGGAAGTGATGCAAGAGAGAGTTTAGCTGGCTGTGAATCTCAATATAGGACACGAGTCACATTGGGTGCAACAGTACAGTTTCAGATCATCAAATTTAAATATTAGACAAAGATAAAACAAGTAAACACAAAATGCAGTTTTTAAATGAAGGTATTTATCATTAAGGGTAAAAAAAATCCAAACCTACATGGCCCCTGTGTGAAAAAGTGATTGCCCCCTAAACCTAATAGCTGGTTGAGCCACCCTTAGCAGCAATAACTGCAATCAAGCGTTTGTGATAACTGGCAATAAGTCTTTTACAACGCTGTGGAGGAATTTGGGGCCACTCATCTTTGCAGAATTGTTGTAATTCAGCCACATTGGAGGGTTTTCAAGCATGAACCGCCTTTTTAAGGTCATGCCACAGCATCTCAGTCGGATTCAGATCAGGACTTTGACTAGGCCACTCCAAAGTCTTCATTTTGTTTTTTTCTTAAGCCATTTAGAGGAGGACTTGCTGGTGTGTTCTGGATCATTGTCCTGCTACAGAACCCAAGTGCGCTTCAGCTTGAGGTCACGAACAGATGGCCGGACATTCTCCTTCAGGATTTTTTGGTAGACAGCAGAATTCATGGTTCATTTACCACAGCAAGTTTTCCAGGTCCTAAAGCAGCAAAACAGCCCCAGACCATCACACTACCACCACCATATTTTACTGTTGGTATGATGTTCCTTTTCTGAAATGCTGTGTTACTTTTACACTGGATGTAATGGGACACACACCTTCTGAAAAGTTCAACTTTTGTCCCGTCAGTTCACAGAGTATTTTCCCAAAAGTCTTGGGGATCATCAAGATGTTTTCTGGCAAAACTGAGATGAACATTTATGTTCCTTTTGCTCAGCAGTAGTTTTTGTCTTGGAACTCTGCCATACCCAAATTACCCAGTACATTTACAGTGGAGTTACACAGGTCATTTTTGCCCAGTCTCTTTCTTATGGTGGAATCATGAACACTGACCTTAACTGAGGCAAGTAAGGCCTGCAGTTCTTTGGATGTTGCTGTGGGATCTTTTGTGACTTCTTGGATGAGTCGTCGCAACACTCTTGGGGTAATTTTGGTCCACCAGCAACTCCTGGGAGGTTTCACCACTGTTCCATGATTTCGCCATTTGTGGATAATGGCTCTCACTGTGGTTTGCAGGAGTCTCAAAGCTTTAGAAATGGCTTTATAACCTTCTCCAGACTGATATATCTCAATTGCTTTGTTTCTCATTTGTTCAGGTTCAGGTTCAGGTTCAGGTTCAGGTTACTTTATTTGTACCTGTAGGTAGATTTGTTTTGCAGTCTGGTGACATCCATATTTACAAGCCACTAATTACATTCAACATAGACACAAACACAGGCACACATCTTACAAAATAGGTAAATATAAAATATGTACAATATAATTTTTATAGCTTGTTCAACTCTTTGACAGCAGCAGGGACAAAGCTGTTTTTGTAGCGCTGGGTTCTACTTTTTGGGACAGCAAACCTCCTTCTGGAGGGAAGAAGTTCCTGAATTTCTTTGGATCGCAGCATGATGTCTAGTATTTGAGGATCTTTTGGTCTACTTCACTTTGTCAGGCAGGCCCTATTTAAGTGATTTCTTGATTGAGAACAGGTGTGGCAGTAATCAGGCCTGGGTGTGGCTGGGGAAATTGAACTCAGCTTTCTAAAGATGTGATAAACCACAGTTAATTTATGCTTTAACATGGGAGGAAGGGGGGCAATCACTTTTTCTCACAGGGCCAAGTAGATTTGGATTTTTTTTTACCCTTAATGCTAAACACCTTCATTTAAAAACTGCATTTTGTGTTTACTTGTGTTATCTTTGACTAATATTTAAATTTGTTTGATGATCTGAAACATTTAAGTGTGACAAACATACAAAAAAATGAGCAATCAGGAAGGGGGCAAACACTTTTTCACACCACTGTAAATGTATTCACAGGTAGTACATTTCAACTTCACATCATGATCATTCAACTCTTTTCGGTTTTCTGCATGCCACTCATACTTTTCCTCTATACTTGGGTCATGGAGAGACACCTTGAGCTCACACTGTTTGTTCATCATCCCCACCATCCCCGGCAACTGTTCCATGGTACATCACTAAGTTAATATGCACAAGTCTCATCATCATACTACGGATACAGGGAATGACACAAGAAAAGGCCAAAAATAATACCACAAAAATCAATAACAGGCTCATGATGAAACTTCTCCATGAAGAGAGTAACCAACTTAACCAGGTACTGTATGTTCATCAGTAACATTGTCCTTGGCCATGGCAGCCTGCAAAGCAGTCAGGTTCTGTATGGCTGAGGAAATCACGTGGCCAGCTGCATCATTTTCAGGGATTAAAGTACAACAATAATCACCTACAATTGCACACACGCCCCCTCGGGCGGCAGTTATTTGATTAAGAACCATTCTATTTTGGGTCAGAATAAGTCTAAGAGCCTTTAATTCCTCTTTTATACCAGAACTAGAAAAGCACTCGGAGAGCGCAGACCTCCGCCAAGCGACACAGTTTCCCCCATACAGTCTTCAGATTCCTTGACCATGAAAACATATGACAAGCAGTGGTTCAGTAGTTATTCACGAAAATGGCATTTTCCGTAATGGCGGCCACAGTTCCCCCCATACAGTGTTTGTGTGTACTTTTTCAGATTCCTTGACCATGAAAACATATGACTAGCAATTGGATTGACAATGATAGGATTAGTGGTTCAGTAGTTATTCACGAAAATGGCATTTTCCATAATGGCGGCCACAGTTCCCCCCATACAGTGTTTGTGTGTACGTTTTCAGATTCCTTGACCATGAAAACATATGACTAGCAATTGGATTGGCAATGATGGGATTAGTGGTTCAGTAGTTATTGACGAAAATGGCATTTTCCGTAATGGCGGCCACAGTTCCCCCCATACAGTGTTTGTGTGTACATTTTCAGATTCCTTGACCATGAAAACATATGACTAGCAATTGGATTCACAATGATAGGATTAGTGGTTCAGTAGTTATTGACGAAAATGGCATTTTCCGTAATGGCGGTTTAGCATCACAGTCCCCCCCATACAGTGTTTGTGTGTACATTTTCAGATTCCTTGACCATGAAAACATATGACTAGCAATTGGATTCACAGCAATTGGATTGACAATGATAGGATTAGTGGTTTAGTAGTTATTCACGAAAATGGCATTTTGCGTAATGGCGGTTTTCTTGTGGACGGTGATCCGGATCACCACCAAAATCTAATCATCTGTAGGATACCCCATTTCTGACAATCTGTGAAAATTTCATGAAAATCCGTGTATAACTTTTTGAGTTATCTTGCTAACAAACAGACAAACAAACAAACAGACAAACAGACAAACCAACGCCGATGATCACATAACCTCCCCCTTTGGCGGAGGTAAAAAGCAGACAAAGAAAAATTCACACATGACTGTAATCTATAACACAACATAACAAAAATTATTTTTTGTAAGTTGTCTGTTTTTTTTTTTTTTTAACTGATTTAAGACAATTTTGTACCCTGCCTCTCGCCCAAAGATGCTGGGATAGGCTCCAGCCGCCCCGCGACCCGAAAAGGATTAAGCGGAAGAAGATGAATGAATGAATGAATGAATCCGAAAATGACATCCGTTTCTCTCGATCAGGTCAGGTTTTTATGCTAAGTTGTAAGCAGTTGTATAGCAGTTGTACAGTTGTACTGTAAATTGAATAGTAGACACCGATAGAGGTAAATACAGTGGGGCAAAAAAGTATTTAGTCAGCCACCAACTGTGCAAGTTCTCCCACTTAAAAGATGAGAGAGGTCTCCAATTTTCATCATAGGTATACCTCAACTATGAGAGACAAAATGAGAAAAAAAAATCCAGAAAATCACATTGTCTGATTTTTAAAGAATTTATTTGCAAATTATGGTGGAAAATAAGTATTTGGTCACATACAAACAAGCAAGATTTCTGGCTCTCACAGACCTGTAACTTCTTGTTTAAGAGGCTCCTCTGTCCTCCACTCGTTACCTGTATTAATGGCACCTGTTTGAACTCATTATCAGTATAAAAGACACCTGTCCACAACCTCAAACAGTCAGACTCCAAACTCCGTTATGGCCAAGACCAAAGAGCTGTCAAAGGACACCAGAAACAAAATTGTAGACCTGCATCAGGCATGGGAAGACTGAATCTGCAATAGGTAAGCAGCTTGGTGTGAAGAAATCAACTGTGGGAGCAATTATTAGAAAATGGAAGACATACAAGACCACTGATAATCTCCCTCGATCTGGGGCTCCATGCAAGATCTCACCCCGTGGGGTCAAAATGATCACGAGAACGGTGAGCAAAAATCCCAGAACCACACGGGGGGACCTAGTGAATGACCTGCAGAGAGCTGGGACCAAAGTAACAAAGGCTACCATCAGTAACACACTACGCCGTTAAGGACTCAAATCCTGCAGTGCCAGACGTGTCCCCCTGCTTAAGCCAGTACATGTCCAGGCCCGTCTGAAGTTTGCTAGAGAGCATTTGGATGATCCAGAAGAGGATTGGGAGAATGTCATATGGTCAGATGAAACCAAAATAGAACTTTTTGGTAAAAACTCAACTTGTCGTGTTTGGAGGAGAAAGAACACCATACCTACTGTGAAGGATGGGGGTGGAAACATCGTGCTTTGGGGCTGTTTTTCTGCAAAGGGACCAGGACCACTGATCCGTGTAAAGGAAAGAATGAATGGGGCCATGTATCGTGAGATTTTGAGTGAAAACCTCCTTCCATCCACAAGGGCATTGAAGATGAAACGTGGCTGGGTCTTTCAGCATGACAATGATCCCAAACACACCGCCCGAGCAACAAAGGAGTGGCTTCGTAAGAAGCATTTCAAGGTCCTGGAGTGGCCTAGCCAGTGTCCAGATCTCAACCCCATAGAAAATCTTTGGAGGGAGTTTAAAGTCCATGTTGCCCAGCGACAGCCCCAAAGCATCACTGCTCTAGAGGAGATCTGCATGGAGGAATGGGCCAAAATACCAGCAACAGTATGTGAAAACCTTGTGAAGACTTACAGAAAACGTTTGACCTCTGTCATTGCCAACAAAGGGTATATAACAAAGTATTGAGATGAACTTTTGTTATTGACCAAATACTTATTTTCCACCATAATTTGCAAATAAATTCTTTAAAAATCAGACAATGTGATTTTCTGGATTTTTTTTTTCATTTTGTCTCTCATAGTTGAGGTATACCTATGATGAAAATTGGAGACCTCTCTCATCTTTTAAGTGGGAGAACTTGCACAATTGGTGGCTGACTAAATACTTTTTTACCCCACTGTACACGTAAATTGAATGTCACGTCATCATTGTTCAAAATTCAGAGGATTTCAAGAAATAAAAAAGAATTTTGTATCATTTAAAGCAAAAATACCCGTACATGTAAACAAAAACGTAAAAAACGTGGCCATAGTTCAAAAAGTCGACCTGATTGAACAAAACCAATGTGATTTTTGGATTCAGCACATCAAAATTGTCCTAAATCAGCTAAAAAAACTTAGACAATAAATTTGGTGTTGACCAGTGTAATTAGTTGTTTCAATCCACAAGGTGTTCTTAGCCACTCCCACCCAAGGAAACAAGGAATGAAGTACCTTCTGCCCTGTAGTTTCTAACTTGAATTCTTTCAGCACATCTGTGCCCCAGATGGGATCGTGTGGTGCAGAAGAGACAGCTCTCTTTACCCTGCCCGCCTGTCCTGTTGACAGTTTGATGGTATGGTCAGTCACCACTACAGGGGCACACATCCCTCCCCAATTCATGGGCAGGTGTGAGTAGGCACGATGGCCACACAGCCACCAACCTCCTGTCACCATATGCGTGCCATACTTGTGAGAATCACAAATTGTGGCACTACAGACCTCCTGCAGGGTGACATCACCTTCCAGACTTCTAGACTGACAATAAGGATCTTCAGGACAGCTCTTGCCCACTACGCCAGTCTGGCAGGTAACAGTACAGGGGCGAGATGTACTATGCACCGTTGCACACCTGGAAACGATAAATTGCCCAAAGAGACATTTCCACACCCGTTTAGACAAAAGGAAAAATTCCCCGGCGAGGTTAACCTTGCCTTCACCGAGTAAGGGGTGTCATCATGGCTCCGGTCAGTAGAATCATAGGCAATGTGACAGATGTGATTCAAATTAATGCTTGCTGTACTATTTCCATACATAGCCTCTTGCAAGAAACAAACAGCTTATGATAGTTCCACTGGTTTAGCAGTAACGGATATTTGGTCAGCTGAGAGTGGGAGCAAAGAACACATATAACAATTTGAACGATTAGCCGATTTGGCTGTGTAATTAGCATACTTCCACTAAACATTACCAGCATAAACATGGTCCTCATAGCCTGGTCCTTCTAGCCAGTCATGATGTGTGTGAGTAATGTACCTAGCCCTACGATAAATCGGTAATGGTGTCCCTAAAAATAACCAAAACAAAAGTGTCACCACAAGGATGATGATGATGAAAATACAGGTGTACCATTCACATCCTTCTGCTGTCAACCTTCTCTCTCTGGCATTTTGTCTGCCCATGATAAACAACAGTTGGCTTCATCCAGCAATGACCTACAGCTCTTGCTGGGACGGTTTGCCGCTGAGTGTGAAGCGGCTGGGATGAGAATCAGCACCTCCAAGTCCGAGTCCATGGCCCTCAGCCGGAAAAAGGTGGATTGTCCTCTCTGGGTTGGGGACAGGCTCCTGCCCCAAGTAGAGGAGTTTAAGTATCTTGGGGTCTTGTTCACGAGTGAGGGGAGAATGGAGCGAGAGATCGACAGATGGATTGGAGCAGCATCTGCAGTGATGCGGACGTTGTACCGGTCTGTTGTGGTGAAGAGGGAGCTTAGTTCTAAGGCAAAGCTGTCGATTTATCAGTCAATCTACGTTCCTACTCTCACCTATGGTCACGAGCTTTGGGTAATGACTGAAAGAACGAGATCGCGGATACAAGCGGCTGAAATGAGCTTTCTCCGTAGGATTGCTGGACTCACCCTCAGAGATAGGGTGAGGGGCTCAGTCATCCGGGAGAGGCTCAGAGAAGAACCGCTGCTCCTCCACATTGAAAGGAGTCAGTTGAGGTGGTATGGGCATCTGATTAGGATGCCTCCTGGACGCCTCCCACTTGAGGTGTTTCAGGCACGTCCCACTGGGAGGAGACCCCGGGGCAGACCCAGGACTCGGTGGAGAGACTATATCTCCAGCTGGTCTGGGAACGCCTTGGTATCCTCTCTGAAGAGCTGGAGCAGGTGGCTGGGGAGAGGGAAGTCTGGGCTTCTCTGCTTGAACTGCTGCCTCCGCGACCCGGACCTCCGGAAAAGCGGTAGAAGATGGATGGATGGATGGATGATAAACAACAGTTGTTTCACTACACAAGCCATTACTGGGGCAAACCGTCAGTCGACACTCGTACAGAGAAACAGTTAAACAGTTAAACAGTCACTTGTTGAGGATTTTTAGTGGAAAAAGTTTGCAATGTGGATTAAACAGTCTCTTACTGAGAGTTTTGAGCGGGGTTAAGTTTGCAATGTGTCAAATGCACCCAAGAGTCACGTCCTTCGACTTTCACTGCTGTTGGTGTCACCAGGATGACTTTGTGTGGTCCTTGCCGGGAGCGTCAGCCCTGTTTTTCTTTTTGATGACTTTGATAAGGACCAGATCCCCTGGTTTGGCCAAGATGGGTGCTTCACCGTGGTCCCTCCTGGGAAGAGCAGCATGAACAATAGCTCTGTCAGTCAACATTCTTCGCATGTAATCAGCTAAGCACACTTCCTCATCACCTGAATTGAATGGCCTTAATGGTGGGAGTAGTAAGATTGGCCATCAGTCCATTTCAAATGGACTGATTTCTCTGATTTTTCAAAATGTCAGTAAAAGTCAGTCCAAATGATATAGTGTGAACCCAGCTTTACACACCTTCCCCCTCTCCTCCTCTCCTCCTCCTCGATTGTCGACCAGCAGTAGCCCAGTTTTCACCGGCACCCTGTTGCTTAACAGCACCGGTGGTGGTCGTTGTTAACCTGGGCCTCGACTGATCCGGTATGAAAGTCTCATTGGTTATGATCCGCATGTTTGATTTGGCAAAGGTTGTACATCGGATGTCCTTCCTGACACAACCCTCCCCATTTACCCGGGCTTGGGACCGGCACTGGGTGTACACTGTGGCTGTTTTTTTCTTTTAATATGTGCTGTTTTTTCTGTTGAAATCTTCTTGCCTCTCCCAGGGACTACAGATGGAAATTAGTGAGAACACTATAATCTAGTACAAAACATCTTTACCCTGTGTTTAATGTTTTTCTGTACATGGTCCCTGACAAATAAACTAATAAACTATAACTAAAACATATCAACTCAAATCAACATTTATTGTCATGTTGCTGTACATACAACTGTAGTGCAGGAAAGATGAAATTGCGTTTCTCTCGACATCCATATAAGTAAAAAGAACATAATTTAAGACACACTCACACACACCCTCACCCCCCACCCCAACACAGCCATTCACCCATCCCTGAGACAAACTTGAAAACTAACTAGAACTATAATATACAAATAATATACATAATGTCCATAAGGTGCAGTAGTATGTATGAAAGATTCCAGATCAACTGTTCAGCATCCTAACAGCTTGTGGAAGGAAGCTGTTAATCAATCTGGTGGTTTTGCCAGATGGCAGCAGTTCAAAGTGTTTATGCAGAGGGTGGGAGTAGTCCTTAACAATGTTCAGTGCCCTGCTTCTACAACGGTTCTGAAAAAGTTCTTGGACAGAGGGGAGGGACACTCCAATTACCCTCTCAGCTCCCTTAACTATCCTCTGCAGGGCTTTTTTGTCTGACATACTGCAGCTGGAGTACCATGTTGCAATGCAGTACGTCAGAACACTCTCCACCACACCTCTGTAGAAGGTCCTGAGGATGCAGATGGGGAGAGAGGCCTGTTTGAGTTTCCTCAAGAAGTGCAGTCTCTGCTGGGCCCGCTTCCTGATCCCCAAGGAATTCTTGCTCCAGGTCAGGTCCTGCGAGATCTGCACTCCAAGGAACTTGATGTTCTCCACTCTCTCGACTGAACGGCCGCTGATGCTGAGAGGGACGTGTTCAGGCCATGACCGCCAGAAGTCGATTATCATCTCCTTCGTTTTGTCCACACTGAGCACCAGATTGTTCTCCCTGCACCAGCCCTCCAGGTCTCTAACTTCTTTCCTGTACATTGATTCCTCATCCCTCTATATAAGTCCTACCACTGTGGTGTCGTCTGCAAACTTAATAATCTGGTTCCCTTTGTGTCTGGATACACAGTCATGTGTTAGAAGTGTAAACAACAGTGGACTGAGTACGCAGCCTTGAGGGGATAAATTGAAGAACAAAATATATGAGCACAAAACACAATGTAACTCCCCGTGGTTCTACTGATCATTGACTGTGGCACACAGGCCAAACCCTTTGGCACACAACTGGAGCAAAACCTTCCCACCCTTTCAAAGATTCAAAGATTTTATTTGTCAATACTACTATCCATACAGGATATACAGGAGAATTGAAATGGGGTTTTTCTCTCTCTCTCTCTTCAATGGTGTGCACAATATAAAAAAAAGAAAAAGGAATAAGGCTGGAAAAACAACAACAGCAGTCTATGTACAGCAATGCAACCCGTAGTGCAAATGGCGACAAAAGACCCAAACTTCCCATGATGCAAATAAAGATAAACGATTAACGATGATGAAATCCAGCAATCCTATATACACTGTGTTCCAAATTATTATGCAAATAGGATTTTAGTATCATAAACATTCAGTTTTTTGTTTTTCAATTAAACTCATGGCTGGTATTGTGTCTCAGGGCTCTTTGGATCACTGATATCAATCTCAGACACCTGTCATAATTAGTTTGCCATATGAGCCCAATTAAAGGAAAACTATAAGCATCCTCAAACAAAAGATCTACGAGGGCGAGAGGAAGTTCACATCAAAACAGCAGCTGTGAGAGGTTATTCTGACATCTTGCAAAGAAATTCAAACAGAAACTCCAAAAACTCACAAGTTCAATGGATGCAAGAATTGTGAAGGTTATATCAAAGAAGGGGTCCTATGTTAACATATAACTTGGCCTGTTAAGATGTTTTTGATTGAAATAGCTTTGGATTTCAGTAAATATGACCTCCTAATGCTGCAAATTCAACAAACGACCATTTTCACTTCTTTACAACCAATAAAATGTTATGAAACTCTGTTGTGCATAATAATTTGAAACAGTGCATTTTGAGTTTTTTTATTTTTGCAAAAAAAAAATCTGTTATCATTGGGAGGTTTGTTCAATAAAATTTGAATTTGAATTATGCTCTAAAGGTTGATGACCTGAAAATTATTCTGACTGTCATTTGCATCAACTGTTTTGGAAAATCATAGACAAATATCATTTGCATAATAATTTGGAATGTGGTGTACAGAAAAGTAGAGCTGTAATACCCATAGTTGCAAGTTCACTGTGGTAGTGTAGGTGCAAACAGTGACAGATAGGACTGTACATGATTAGTATTGCAATGACAGACAGACAGCAGCAGATATGGCATTTGTGCAAATGGCTGCAGTAAAGTGCAGAGACATATAGCAGCAAATGTATTACTGTTGGTGTGCCAGTCTTTCTGTGCCAAAAGCTGAGGTAGTTATTGTGCGGGTGAGTGCATTACGGTCGGGGGGTGGGGGGTGGGGGACAGAGTTCAGGGTCCTGATGGCCTGACAAACAAAACTGTTTAGCAGTCTTGTGGAGTGGGCCCGGAGGCTCCAGTACCTTTTCCCAAGGGCAGGGGGCTGAAGAGGGAGTGGGAAGGGTGGGAGGTGTTGCCTGTGATGTTGATGGCTCTGCCGGTGAGGTGGGTGAGGTAGATGTCTGAGAGACGGGGCAGAGGGCCATCGATGATCTTGCTGGCTGCTTTCACTGTGCGTTGTAGTGTCTTCTGGCAGGAGGTGGTGCAGCTTCCATACCACACCATGATGCAGCTGGTGAGGATGCTGTCATTGGTGCTCCGGTAGAATGAGCACATGATGGGGGGTGGGACATATGCACTCCTCAGTTTGAGGAGGAAATGGAGGCGAGTTTGAGCCTTCTTGATCAGTGATGTGGTGTTGCTGGACCAGGAGAGGTCCTCCGAGATGTGCACCCCAGGAACTTGGTGCTGCTCACCCTCTCCACAGCTGCTCCATCAATGATCAGAGGGGGGTGCTGTGTGTATCACCTCCTGAAGTCCACCACAATCTTCTTGGTTTTCCCATGTTCAGGAAGAGATTATTGTCTTTACACCACTGTACCAGTTGGCTCACCTCATTTCTGTAGTTGGCCTCCTCGTTGTTGGTGATGAGGCCCACCACCATTGTGTCATTCCCAAACTTGATGATGTGGTTGGTATTGTAGGCTGGTCCACAGTCATTGATCAGCAGGGTGAAGAGCAGCGGGCTGAGCACATACCCTTGTGGGGCCTCTGTGCTCAGTGTGATGGTCTGGGAGGTGTTGCGGCCAACCTGCACATTCTGTGGCTTCACTTTGAGAAAGTCCAGCACCCATTTACAGAGAGAGGTTTTGAGTCCCAAGTGTTTGAGTTTTTGTATCAGGTGCTGGGGATGATTGTGTTGAATGCTGAACTGAAGTCCAAGAACAGCATTTGTGCGTAGGAGTTCTTTGAGTTCAGGTGGGTGAGGGCTGGATGGAGAGCAGCAGCGATGGCATTTTCTGTGGATCTGTTTGACCTGTATGCAAACTGAGATAGGTCATAGGAGGGAGGTAGGATGGACTTGATGTTCTGTATGACCAGCCACTTGAAGCTCTTCATTATGATGGGGGTCAGTGCTACGGGCTGGTAATCATTGTAGCTGGATGGGACAAGCTTCTTTGGGACTCGTATTATGGTGGCAGTTTTGAAACATGTGGGGACAACAGCTTGAGTCAGGGAGATGTTGAAGATGTCAGCCAGGACATTTTTGGGCTCCTCTGCACAGTCCTTCAGGACGTGACCCGGTATGTTGTCTGGTCCAGCTGCCTTGCGTGGGTTGATCCTGCAGAGGGTCCTCTTCACACTAGCCAGATCCAGACTCATGGCCTGCTCGTCTGGAGGAGGAGTGGTCTTCTGTGCTGATGAGCTGTTTTGTGCTTCAAAGCGGCCCAAGAAATCATTTAGGTTGTTGAGCAGTGTAATGTCACTCACACTGATCTGAGGTGGAGGTTTGTAGCTGGTGAGGGTTTGTATGCCACGCCAGAGGGAATGTGCATCTCTGGTGTTGCTGAAGTGGCCGGATATTTTCTTGCTGTGCTGTCCTTTTGCCTTCTTGATACCATGGGACATGTTGGCCCTAGCTGTTGTTAGTCCTGCAGTGTTGCCGGCCCTGAAGGCTGTGTCCCGAGCCCTCAGGAGCCTGTTAACCTCTGCTGTCGTCCATGGCTTTTGGTTGGCATGAACAGTGATGGTTTTTTAGTGAGTGACATCATCAATGCATTTCGCTATGTGGGCTACAACAACCTCAGTGTACTCCTCTAGGTTTGTGTGTCCATTGTGAGTGGCTGCGTGCTTAAAAGTGTCCTAGTCTATAGTGCTGAAGCAATCTTTCAGAGCATCAGAGGCCCCCTCTGGCCACACACGTACCTGCTTTCTTGTTGGTCCGATTGCTTTCACTCTGGGTTTGTATGCAGGCCTTAACAGGATGGAGATGTGATCAGAGAGACCCAGGTGGGGAAGTGGGGAGGCTCTGTATGCTTTTTTGTGAGTTGTGTACACCAGGTCCAGCAAATTGTCTCCTCTTGTTGGAAAGTCTACATGTTGGTGTCATTTTGGTAGGAGGGCCTTTTTGATTTTTTAAATCAACATGTAAATATAACAAACCCTACCTTCATCTGGAGATGGTGTGTGAGCGCTTATCCGTAGAGCTATTGTTTCTCTTGGTTCTGTTAAGATTTATTGGATTGATATTATTATTATTTTCAATTTTACTTACTTTCTGTTCCTGTTTGGGATCATAATAATAGTCACCGGTCCTTTACAATTATCAGGAGTTAAAAAAATTTCCTGAGCCTGAACTTTTTTCCAGGGGTAGGGTCATCGGGGTGGACACACACACATTACACACACACACACACACACACACACACACACATATATATATATATATACTACCGTTCAAAAGTTTGGGGTCACCCAGACTATTATTTTGTGTTTTCCATGAAAAGTCACACTTATTTACCACCATGAGTTGTAAAATGAATAGAAAATATAGTCAAGACATCGACAATGTTAGAAATAATGATTTGTATTTGAAATAATAATTTTTTCCTTCAAACTTTGCTTTCGTCAAAGAATCATATATATATATACAGTATATATATACAGTATATACACTACTGTTCAAAAGTTTGGGGTCACTTAGAAATTTCCTTATTTTTGAAAGAAAAGCACTTTTTTTCAATGAAGATAACTTTAAACTAATCAGAAATACACTCTATACATTGCTAATGTGGTAAATGACTATTCTAGCTGCAAATGTCTGGTTTTTGGTGCAATATCTAGATAGGTGTATAGAGGCCCATTTCCAGCAACTATCACTCCAGTGTTCTAATGGTACAATGTGTTTGCTCATTGTGTCAGAAGGCTAATGGATGATTAGAAAACCCTTGTGCAATCATGTTAGGTCTGCAATGCTGTAATTGCTGCAAATGGAGGATTCTTTGACAAAAGCAAAGTTTGAAGGAAAAAATTATTGTTTCAAATACAAATCATTATTTCTAACCTTGTCAATGTCTTGACTATATTTTCTATTCATTTTACAACTCATGGTGGTAAATAAGTGTGACTTTTCATGGAAAACACAAAATAATTGTCTGGGTGACCCTAAACTTTTGAACGGTAGTGTATATATATATATATATATATATATATATATATAGGTATAGATAGATAGATAGATATAGATATAGATATAGATAGATATATATAGATATAGATATAGATAGATATATATAGATATAGATATAGATATACACACACATATATATATATATTTATAGATAGATAGATAGATAGATAGATAGATAGATAGATAGATAGATCGATATAACAGCAACAGTGAGCTTTATATAATACTCTAAATTGCATTATTTCCATAATTGTTTTGTTCAAAAGAAACAATACCTAGGCTTCAAAAACTTACTCTCTATCCTACAGAATGTATGGTTTTGCATACATTGAAGGATAAAACACTCGTAAGGGGCCAGAGTGAGACCAATTTTCAGCCTGGGAGTTTCATGCCCAAGACCAGCCCACTTCTTGCAAGTGGAGGAAATTGGAGCAAAAGTTCTATTTCTATCCAATAGTTTTTATTGCAGACATGTTTTGACAAGAATATAGAATTTAGTTGACTTCAGTAAACTAGCTGACAAATGAGAAACTGAAAGATAAATCCAAAATGGGAACATCAATTCAGTTCAGTGGCATAAAAATTCTACAGAAACAAAATTGCTATTCATTAGACAACTTTAACCTACTATGTAATAATAATATATAGTGTCATGTCACTTCAGTGTCAGTAATGATATCATGTGATTGTGTAATTTCCCCATATAGTTTTTTGTCCTGTTCCAATATATGCATGTCTGTGTCACAAATTTACCAGAAAAAAAAAGTTAAAAATGTCCAAGAAAGTTTACAAGAAAAATCTCACTAATTGCATAAAAATGGGAAAAACTAAAACATTTATACTAATCTGCAGCTTTTGTTCTTTAAATTTTTGACTTCATTCTTGTAAATTTATAATTATTTTTTGTAGAAATGTACCATTCCTCCCCTGCATTCATTATATTTTTCATACAAAATTGTAACTTTTTTCTCACAAATTTTCTATTTTACTTGTAAATTGGCCTCCTTTGTCATATTTTACAGCTTTATTCTAGCTAATTTATGCTTAATTTACATTTATAGGCTTTACCTTACACTAAATTTGTGAGTCCACCACCACTATCATCCCCCGGTTAATAAATAAATCACCTGAGAACAAGCAAGGTTGAACAACCTGAGAACAACCAAGGAGGTAATGTTTTTACTGGGGTTTGTCAGTCTGTCTGTCTGTCTGTTTGTCTGTTACCAACATAACTCAAAATGTTATGTACGGATTTTGATGAAATTTTCAGGAAAGGTGTGTAATGGCATGGGGAACAGATGATTAGATTTTGGTGATGATCTGAGAATGCATACATCCACCAAGGGCTTTGTTTGTATTTGTGCAGCAGGATTACACAAAAACTACTGGATGGATTTGGATGAAATTTTCACCAGAGGTGGTTCTTGAGCTAGAGAGGAACTCATTGTATTTTGGTGATGATCTGAGAATGCATACCTCAGCCAAGGCTCTTATCTTCTCACATTGTGTTAGCAACAATACTCCAAAACAGATGGACACTTTGATGCCATTTTCACCACAAGTGGCTATAGGCCTACACACAAACCCATTACATTTTAGAGGTGATCCATG
The DNA here is from genome assembly GCA_020510985.1 of Pholidichthys leucotaenia. Taxonomy (NCBI): domain Eukaryota; kingdom Metazoa; phylum Chordata; class Actinopteri; order Cichliformes; family Pholidichthyidae; genus Pholidichthys; species Pholidichthys leucotaenia. The sequence goes on along the minus strand of CM035836.1, from coordinate 403,974,806 downwards.
ACAAACGGAAGGAGCCTTGGCGGAGGTATGCGCTCTATGAGTGCTTTTCTAGTTTCTTCATTCAGTAACGTCTACTGTGGAAAGAGGCTTTTTCACCAAACTGTGTCCACAAAAATCTGCATATCTGATCCTAAAATCAAGATAATAGGTAAAAGGCCATAACTACCAGGAATGTTTAGGCTATTATAAATATGCAGCTTTTTCTATAAATGTGATTTTCTTCACGCAAAAAATCATATTCTTTTAATTTTAGAACTTACTGAATGTATTTTTTCCTTTTAAACCATAAAAATTGCAGTGTTTGCTTATAAATTTTCATATTAACATATACTGTAGGTTCATGTAACTATTTTTTTCTTCAAAATTTAGAACTTTATTTAAAAATCTTTGTAATGAGGAATTAATTAGTTTTTCAGTTATGAGAAAAATACGTGGGAGTCAGAGAATTGTGAACTATTTGATGGCAGCTAAATATCATGCTGAAAATTTCATGGCCTCTCTGCTGTAGCAAGAACACACTCCTCTGAGGCCTCCTCCCCTCTCACCTGTGCCGTCTGACTAATTTTTCTTTGGGAAAATTGCCTCTTCTATCAATTTCTGCCATTTGTTAACCACCAAAATGTGAACACATCTTCTGGAGTCCCGTGTCCTGTTGAGTGCTGTCAGTCTGTCTTTCAGTCAGACCAATCATTACTGGCACCAAATTCTGAGGGATGCTCTTGTGTGTAGTTCCGTCAGGCAGATTTAGTGCTATTAAACATCGGGATAGTGCTCACAACATACCTACCACAAATTATTAGGTCGTATTGATGTTAATTAATTTTACGACCAACTAGAACACTGGCCCATCAGTGAAGCGGCCCACTGGGATATGGGCCACTCCGGTCCTGCGCTTGCGCCTCCAGTCACACTACATACAGCAACAACGCTTGGACAAAAAGTAATTCTGCGTATAGGAATAGGACGTAAATCTTTTGTTTTTATAGGACAGGGGTCCTCAAATGTTTTTGCCAGGGGTCCGCATTTGTTTTATCCAGTGGAACAGAGATCCGGAGCAGTGAAAGCATCCTGCATGGGTGGATATTTCATTTTTATGTTGGGAGGGACAATAAACAGAACATTTTCTCCAGAGTAAATATTGAGGGGACACTAAGTATTATTGTGGCCAGTCACAAATTTATGAGAAAGAATGTACAAATGTACACTTATGGAGAAAACACTGCAAATTTACAAGAAAAAAAGTCATAAATTTATGAGAAAGAAAATTGCAAATTTAAAAGGAACAGTTGCACATTTACAAAAAGTCAAGTTTACTAGAAAAAAGTTGCAAATTTAGTGAGAAAAAATATGTAAATTTACAAGAAAAAAGTCACATTATAAAAAGGTTACAAATTTACAAGAAAAAAGTTAGATTTAAGATGCAAAAACAACAGATTTATGAGAGGAAAGTGGCAAATTTACAACAAAAAAATTTTAAATTTACAAATAAATGTCAGAATCAGAATCAGAATCAGAATCAAAATGAGATTTATTGCCATTATTCATGTAGTACACAAACTAGGAATTTGTCTCGGTGCAATGCTGCAACATTAAACATGGAGTAGCACTAAAGATAAAATAAAAAAAACTATGCATGCAATAAAAGGTAGAATATGAATAAGTAATACTAATCTATGCAATTTTTAAATATATTAACAAGCAGCAGATATTGTGGAGTTCCACATAGTGCAGTCGGTAGTGCAAAAAGAAAACAGTGATAATTGTCATGAGTCCGGTTGAGCTGCTGTACGTAGTGCACGAGAGTCTAGTAAGTCACTTAATGTTCAGCAGTCTGATGGCAGAGGGGAAGAAGCTATTCATGTAGCGGGAGGTTTTAGTCTGAATGGACCGAAGTCTTCTGCCTGAGGGGAGGGGGGCAAACAGTGCATGTCCAGGGTGTGAAGGGTCAGCTATGATCCGACCTGCACGCCTCCGGGTCCTGGAGATGTACAGGTCTTGGAGGGATGGGAGCTTGCAGCCGATCACCTTCTCAGCAGTGCGCACATCGTGCTGCAGTCTTAGTCTGTCCCTGGCGGTGGCTCCTGCGTACCACACGGTGATGGAGGTGGTGAGGATGGACTCAATGATGGCCGTGTAGAACTGCACCAACATCTTGGTGGGTAGCTTGAGCTTCCTCAGCTGCCGCAGGAAGAACATCCTCTGCTGGGCCTTTTCGATGAGGGAGCTGGTGGTCGGCTCCCACTTGAGGTCCCGGGTGATGGTGGTGCCCAGGAAGCGGAAGGAATCCGCAGTGGTAATGGGAGAGTCTGTGAGGGTAAGGGGGGGCAGAGGGGCTGTGACTTTTCTGAAGTCCACGATCATCTCCACTGTCTTCAAAGCGTTCAGCTGCAGGTTGTTGTGGCTGCACCAGGACGCCAGCTGGGCCACCTCTCTCCTGTAGACGGACTCGTCGCCGTTGGAGATGAGCCCGATGAGGGTGGTGTCGTCCGCAAACTTGATCAGCTTGACAGACTGGTGGCTGGAGGTGCAGGAGTTGGTGTACAGGGAGAAGAGCAGGGGGGAAAGTACACAGCCCTGGGGTGATCCGGTGCTGATGCTAACAGAGTCTGAGACAGTCTTTCCCAGCCGCACATGCTGCCTCCGGTCCGTCAGGAAGTCGGTGATCCACCTGCAGAGGGAGTCAGGCACGTTGAGCAGGGACAGCTTGTCCTGGAGCAGAGCGGGGCGGATGGTATTGAATGCAGAGCTGAAGTCCACAAACAGGATCCTGACGTAGGTTCCCGGGGAGTCCAGGTGCTGCAGGATGGAGGGGAGGGCCAGGTTGACTGCGTCGTCCACAGACCTGTTGGCTCTGTAGGCAAACTGCAGCGGGTCCAGGAAGGGAGTGGTGATGGTCTTGAGGTGGGGCAGGACCAGGCGCTCAAAGGGCTTCATGACTACAGAGGTGAGCGCTACAGGTCTGTAGTCGTTAAGTCCAGTGATCCGTGGCTTCTTGGGGACAGGGACAAATGTAATAAATTAATGAGAAAAAGTTACACATATATGAGAACAGCTGCAAATTTTAAAGAAAAAAAAGCCCCCCCCCCGGACCCCCTTGCTTTATGCCCATGTCACCAGGCTGTTCTGCTGTGTGAGGAGCTGCTGAAGGCAGCAACTTTCAGAACAGACTTTCATGACTCTGCTGCTTTTTGTGTCATCGATGTAACAAGAATCCTGCCTGCAGCTTGAAATAACGATTTCAGTGCATTTATGTTGTTGTTCTTACCTCTGAATTTTGAGGAAATGTCTCTTCAAAACTCCCATGCTTGCACTCATAATGCTGTTTCAAATTGTAAATCTTTATCAAGCTGTAGTCTTATGTTGGTAGGAGGGAGAACAAATGCAAATTGCTCAGTCCATTCATCTTTGAATTGCCGATTTTCACTGTTCACTTTTCTTTTAGCAGCAAACTTGGAACATGCCTTTTTCGTTCAATCTAGGCTCCCACTGCTGCTACCACTCCGAAAGTGAAAGTAAAAATGTGCTCGTCTGCAGCTGCTGGCATGCTGACAGGCTGTCGGTGCATTGTTGGCATGTAGATAACAGTCCACGTTTACAGGTGCTGACCTAACCAAAACACGTGGTGAAGGAATCACAGCTCGGGAGCCACAAATAGGGAGTTCGTGGGCCACCGTTACAGGAATATAATTTTTCCCCGCAGCCAAACGGGACACGCTGGAAATCCGGCACAGTGCCGGAAAACTTTAAGCCCTGAATTATTCTACCTGTAGATGATGCTGTGGTGACACAAAGGAGATGACACTCCACCCAGTACTTTGGGGTGTTGGGGGTGCTAGCCAGGGGCGCCAGAGCACTTGGGGGTATGTAGTAAATAAAGATGTGCCTTTCGCCCCTGCTTTGCCAGGCCAGAGAGAAAGCAGAGAAGCTCCTCTCACACATGGAATTAGGAGATGGATCGGCTGTGCAGTTAATGGATAGTATGCTGTTTGTTATAATAAATAAATAGTGAAGTTTAGTTAATTAGATATTACACAAAGTGCTTGCATACGCATATCTGTTAGATCCACACAAACACCCCCCCACACACACAGACACAGACATGCAAGTCAAACCCACACATACACCATTCACACATAAACATCAGTTGCTTACACACATACTACACACACATGTAAGCTTCACGGGCATGCCTCTGTTCTTGTTTCCATATATGGGCATGTGTAGGGCAAAAGAGAAGACATGGACACTGAGAGGAAGCCATAAAACCATAAAGGCAGGGACAAACACCCATTAACTTTCCTATATATAGCTGTGAATTCCTTTGTGTGCGTTCCTATCCAGGAGAGGGAGCTGGGAGGTCCCACGGCCTTTGTACTCTGACTCCCTGCATGGTTCAATAAAAGTTAAGCTGAGAAATGGTATTTCTTCTGTGATTATTGGTTGGTTAACTGAAAAGATTCTGCTAACTGTCCAGAAAATTAATTTTTACAAGAATGGTGGAGGATGTGGGCAGTTTGCCTACTACTTTTGAAAAAAAGAACATAAATGGCGATGGACATCAGGAGACAAAGCCTTTGTCTGCATGTCGTGGACAATCCGGGCCCACTGATCAGAAGGTGAGAGAACCTTTTCTAAAAACTCTGTAGGATTGTCTGTGACATTCAGTCAAAGTAAGTCTTTGGTCCTGATTTTTAAATTCTATTGGAAAACTTAATATACAGGTCATGTTTTATTTTGTGGCTATTTTCTATCATTGTAAGAACATGCAGGGAGTCAAAATCATGGATGCATTCACATGTTAGTGACAGACTAAAGAGACGCTTTTTATAGAGAAATATATAATGAACTATATATTACAAGAATATCAATTTTAATTAACGATTGAGTAATAAATGAATGATTAGTATAGAGTGAGATCTTATTTTACATCAACAAGTGAGCATATAAATAAGGAACTCTAATACAGGAATCACCCCAAGACTCTCAAATTTCATCAATGACTGAGTGATAAGAATATCACCACAAGACTCTCCAATTTCATCGAGTGAGTGACATAAGCATACAAGTATAATGAAAATGAAGAGATACAGTATGAGACTCTAAAATAACAACAAATGGTGAATAACTTTATCACTAGTTTGTTCAAATTAGTTGGACTAATCTATGTGATAAGCTATCACTAGTATTGATGACTGGACGTAGCTCAGTGTAAATAGTCTCTACATATAGTTAAATTGGTTAAGGTTAAAAAGTGAGTCAGAGCGGCAGGGAAAGACGCACACTCAAAACACAATAACCTCTGTAGATATTGTCCATATTGTGCATGCTGATATTTGTGCTGATTCTGTGAATCTTGAGGGGATAAATGTGTGGGCTGAGAAATAACAGCGGGGCTATAAATATCTACAAACTCTTTTTTGCATAGTATATATATTTAGGCAATTTAACTAAAACAGCACACTTCTTGCCATGTGGGAAACAATGCCGAGTTTGTGTGTTTTTTCACAAAGGTGAGGGGGTTGGTTCACCCACTCTCCTGAGTTGAGCTGAAAGATTGTGTTTAAAGCATGATAAAAGTTACTGAGAGGAGATTGTTTGAAGTAACAGCATTGAATTGTACATGAAGTTAAAGTTGTAAGATTATTCTTGCATGAATAATACTCAGTAAAGGAGATGGCACTCCAGTTTCTTTGAAAAAACAAGGCATGGTTTGTGGTCAATAGGCTTCTTGGTCACATTGCGTGTTCACATTTGCACATGACTGAAACAGCCACGTGGCATTCCCTGTTGTATGAGAACTGTGCATGTGCAGATTAAGCAGTGTAAATACCATTTTGAAAATCACCAGGGTGAGTCAATCCTGGGCGCCATCTTGGAGTTGGGGCAGCTAGAACACCTCTGTAGGAACAATTAGTTATAAGGTACAAAGATTATTTAGTTTATACCTAGAGGTGTGTGTGTGGAAATGGAGGTTTACTTTGTGACCACAAACACTCACAAACAAGAGGGAAACACTCGGTTTTGGGGCACCAGTCCAAAACTTGGACAATTTATTAATAGCTAATCTTTATACCTTTAATCAATCAGTCTCAAATATTTGTGAATTCTACTGGGTGACTTCATAAACAGTCACAGGAAAAAGAAATCAAGCAGAAACTTCTATATACCATTTACAGTTTTAATAATCAGACTCAGATTAAATGACATTACATTCAACTGATGTGTAAGCAGGTGAAATGATCAACAAGTATGAAATATCATATTAACTAGTAATGGATTCCTGAGCAAAAGAGTGTAATCACATTTGTGGAACCAAGGAAACCTTAGTATGAATTTGTAACTGTGATGAAAATGGAGACTGAAATAGCTGTAACCAAAATATTAAGGAAATTGGACACAAATTTTATGAAGAAAATTATAAAAGCTGATTATATGAAAAAGAAAATTCTGAGTTACTCTACAAAGTAAAAATGGAATTTAATGAAAAGAGGGATACTATTTCTCTTTAATTCTATAGCTCCGATCAGAGTGATGAACTAGTTTTAAACCTGAGACTGTTATGAACACCCTTCAGGGCAGAGAGAGACAGATTCATGTGCTGAACTGTTAGTGACATTTATTAACAAAAGAGAACAGAAGTCCAAAAAACTGTGCATGACATACAAAAATACAAATGAGGAAAAACTTACAAATGGCGTTCCAGAGCCAACATCGCTCTGCGAACGCTGGAGAAGACAACGGATGAAATTCAAACACATCAGATGATGCAGTCCATGCAATGCTGCCGCACTGAGAGACAAAGCAGCAGCCCTTAAATAGTCTACAGCAGATTGGCAGGCAGATGAGCAACAGGTGTGAGTTGACTGAGCAAGCAGGTGACCTAATTAGACAGCCATTCACAGCTGGGAACTGGGAAACAGACTGTGAGTGGCTGGTGGGTGTATCTGGGAGAGGGGGAAGGAGGCTTGTGTCACAAACCAAAGAATAACAAACTGATAAGAAAATAATAACAGACATAAAATACTCAAAAATACATAGGGAGTCTGAGCTCTGGGCTCAGACTCATGACAGATTTTTTATTTAGCGAATGCAAAGTCCTTAAGCCAAGCAGTTGCCTCCTGGTTTGCTGTGTGGAGGGTGTGTAATCCTCCTTCCAGTCTTTGGAGCGGGCAAGCCTCTATGATGTGTTCCATAGTTTGCTCCTCTCCACATGCGCACAGTGGGCTAGGGCTACTGCCCCATCTGTGAAGGCTGGCCAAGCAGGGGCCATGTCCAGTCCTGAAGCGATTGAGTGTAGACCACTGTCTCCTTGGGAGGTTGGTGCCCGGGACCTGTTGGTTGGGGTTTATCACCAGCTGTTTGTTTGGGACCTCCTTGGTCTCCCATTCCTCTTGCCAAGCTGTCTGGATGGTAAAGTCAGCTGGGGGAGGGTTTTTCCAAATCGGCCGTCTGGATGAAAGTCGGGCAGTGGGTGGGGTGTAGATATCTGCATGGATTGGTAAGTGAGGAAAATCTTTAACTTTTTGGAGCATCCTTTGAGTTAATGCTGCTTGCCGGATGTGTGGAGGGGCTATGTTTGACAGTACAGAGAGCCAGGGGAGTGGTGTTGAGCAGATTGTTCCAGTTATAGTTCTCATGGTTGAGTTGAGCTGGGTGTCTACATGGTGTGTGTAAGATGACCTGGACCAGACAGGGGCACAATATTCTGCTACAGAGTATGAAAGGGCCAGTGCTGAGGTGCGCAGGGTGGAGACTGCCGCCCCCCATTTTGCACCAGCGAGCTTGCAGAGCAGGTTGTTTCGTACTTTCACCTTAGCAGCCATCCCCTTTAGATGTTCCTTGAAGGATAAGGTCCTATCAAGGGTCACTCCAAGATAAGTTGGATTTGGGGCATGCTTAAGCTTGAGTCCGCTCAGGTGGATGTTTAGTTCTCTGGCAGCTTTTGCATTGTGGAGATGAAATACACTGGAGACGGTTTTTGCTGGGCTTGGTTTTAGGCGCCAGATTTTGCAGAACTGGTCCAGTTTAGCAAGATCTTCCGTGAGCACCCGTTCCAGTGGTTCAAAGTCTGGTGCTTGGAATGCCAAACAGATGTCGTCTGCATAGATGAATTTGCGGGATTTTGTAGTAGGCAGGTCGTTTATGTAGAGGTTGAACAGAGTTGGAGCTAGAACTGAGCCTTGTGGGAGTCCGTTTTTCTGCATTCTCCATGCACTTGTGTTCTGACTGAGGTGGACTCTGAACCTTCGGTTGGTCAGCAGGGTTTTTATAATTGCTGTTGCCCAAGCAGGGATCGCCTTTATAAGTTTCAGGAGGAGGCCTTTGTGCCAGACCGTATCATAGGCGGCTGTAAGATCGAGAAACACAGCCCCTGTCTTCAGTCTGCTCTCGAAGCCATTTTCAATGAAGGTGGTTAGGGCCAGTACTTGTTCTCCTGTACTGCGGTCCTTGCGGAAACCTGCTTGATCCACACTTAGAATATCCTCTATTTCTGGGGAAATGCGTTGCAGTATTAGGCGCTCCATGATTTTGTAAGGAACGCTGAGTAGGGAGATTGGGCGGTAGCTTGCTGGTAGTTTGTGGTCTTTGCCAGGTTTTGGGATGGCAATGACCTTTGCTGCCCGCCATTTCTTTGGGATCGAGTTCGTTTGTGTGATCCTTGTGTAGAATTGTGTCAACCAGGTTAGGGCTCGGGGGCCAAGATTTTTCATGAATTCTGGGAAGATGTTATTGTATCCTGCTGCCTTTCCACATTTCAGGCCCTGTAGGACTTTCTCCAGTTCAGCAGCCTCGAAGGGTTCAGGGTTCGTTTCCTCTACAGGCATTTTTTGGTGTTTTTTTAGCTCAGTTGTAACTGCTCTTCTGGTGTCTTTGTCTTGGGGTGCTTTGGCGATAGTCAGTAGGTGGGATGCAACTTGGTTGGGTGTGACGGATGCTCGGCTTTGGCTAGGTGGCTTCTGATGTCAGAGACAAATTATGATGGACATCGCATTACTCAGCAGATGAAACAAAGGAATCTTGCTCACATGACCTTTTTTGCATTGGCTTCTAGCTGGATCCTTAGCTGAAGCTTTATTTGAAGATTATATCAGAGAATATCTGCCAGCAGATATTTCTTCCCAGGGCAACAGTCAGGAGCTGAGGTCCAGTGACGCTGATGTGGCTGCTGGCCGTGGAATATGCCGTGTGGACAACATGAGAATTTTTCAGTTGCGTTCTCGGGTCCAAATAAATTGGAGATAGTTCAAAGTCTGATCAAAGTCATAGAATTGGAGAGACAAGATTAATAAAAAAAAATTCAAGCCACGAAATCCGAGTTCTTCAGATGTTGTGGTGACTGGCAAAAATAGCTTCCAGTGTGAAAAAAAAATGATCAGTCCACTTTAAAACACAGTGAGTTAAGAAAAATCAATAGGAAAACGTTTAACAGAATAATATAGAAAAACATCTGTGAACACGGAGTTTCACTCCATATAAAAGAGAAGTTTGAGCTCAAAACAGAAGAAAAATATTTTTCCCAGACGTTTAAAGGAAAGAGAATTCAAGGCAGGACACACAGACTTAGACACAAACTTTCAGAAAGCATAACTCTGCACTAGGGCATTCCTCCCTTAAACTGAGTAAGTTTTTCAGGGGAAAAACTTGATTGACATGAAAGGGAACCAATTGTCTCCCATCGCGTGAAAATCAAATGAACCCTGGTCCAAAAAGAAAACAGTCCTTTGTCTGTAACAGACCAATAGAATGAAAGGGGGCATTGTCCAACAGAGACTGGCTGGTGATTGGCTGAGCTAGTCAGATGACTTGAGTAAGTTATAGAAGGCACACATATTAACTGAGAAATTCACATTCACATTATACTTACATATAAAGTCTAAGCTAACTTCAGTGATTCATGACTAACTTTCAGTGAGCATGCACTTTCATAAACTTGTCCTTCTATAATTAACATGCATTAGAATAAGGTTCATTTAAGCATTTTCAAACATGCAACACATTTAACACCAATGATTAATGAAACATTTCAAACCCATCATTGTCTAACACAGAGGCGGTCATCTTCAACAGTGTTCTGAGCAGTATTTCCTGGAAAAAATATCAAAGTCTTGAGGAGAGAGGATTGTTGATTAGATCCAACATGTTCCTGAGTTGAACAGAAGGGAGCAATGTTGAGCTGTGGATAATTCCAAGAGACCTTTGGAATTCATTCAATGTATCTGTAATGTCTCAAACAGTACCTGAAGCATAAAACTGCCTGGTTGGGGAGGAAGTTCCAGGATTTATGATTGCAAACAAAATCCGTTCCTGGCTCAAAATGGGATCCTTATCGTCCCTTTTACCATGGAATATGTTTTCAAACTGTGGTTCTTGGGTGAAGGAAACAATTCTTGATCATACTTTTGGGTGAAACAATTTCTTTAAGGTGAAGAGTAATTTTATAGATTAGAGCCAAAGGGATTGATGCTACACCAACAAGCAACATCACTGTGTCTCCTCCTCCTTGAATGCAGAAGGAACTGCTTCCATCTTGTGGTCAATTATAAGAATTGCATTCTTTCATCAGTTTACCTCCAAATCGAGTTTCCAAGTTAACTTTAACCAGCTGAACTTAGGGATTCCGCGGGCGGTCACGTCTCTGCGTCGTAGTGCGTCTCAGTGCACACTGAAAAAAAAAAGCTGCATTTCTGTTCTTCCACTACAGACACAGCCGTGAACAGAAAGCCAAAGGAGTGTTTGATTGGTTTAGATTTGATTGACCTCTCATTCGACTAATAAGAGCCTTGAATTGGGTTTCTGAAACCTTGAAGAACCAATGACTGAAAACCTAGCAAGAAGGACCTGCCTAACAACGACCGCGAATACAACGAGCCAATTGAAGCAGAGAAGTTCGACGATTGACATGTCGTTTAGCCAATGAAATTTTGAATTCAGCAATACCCGACATGCCTTTGTTATGTGTTTATATTGCCGTTAAAACATGTGCGTCCCTGTGCGTAAAATCTATTTGGTTGTTATCCTCTACAGCGGGTTGTTATCCTCTACATTGCAGATATTTTAGTATAATTTTTATTGCACTGTAGGCTATTTTTTCTTGTAAAAAAAAGGCCACACATTTTTTACGTGGCATGTTTCTTTGTGTGTGTGTGTGGGTGGGGGGGGGGGTTGTTTGTTACCCTCTAGAAATGTAATAATATTTTAGTATAATTTTTATTGCACTGTAGGCTATTTTTTCTTGTAAAAAAGGCCACACATTTTTTACGTGGCATGGTCCTTTGTGTGTGGGGGGCTTGTTTGTTCATTCATTCATTCATGAATGAACAAACAACCCCCCCCCCACACACACACACAAAGGAGCATGCCACCTAAAAATGTTTGTTACCCTCTAGAAATGTGATAACATTTTAGTATAATTTTTATTGCACTTTAGGCTATTTTTTCTTGTAAAAAAGGCCACACATTTTTTACGTGGCATGCTCGTTTGTGTGTGGGGGGCTTGTTTGTTGATTCATTTGTTCATGAATGAACAAACAACCCCCCCCCCCACACACACACACACAAAAGGGCATGCCACCTAAAAATGTGTTTGTTACCCTCTAGAAATGTGATACATTTTAGTATAATTTTTATTGCACTTTAGGCTATTTTTTCTTGTAAAAAAAAAACAGGAACTGTGCTGTGTATGTGAACTCTGGGGAAAATAGGAGAATAGTGAAAAATAAAAATTGAACTTTGTAAATGACTTTTTATTTTCACATAATAGACAAACTTCAGATGAATACTCTGGTGAGGAGTGGGTGCCAGACGAGTACTCTCCGTGCTGCCTTGCGTAAAGGACTACAACAAGTATGTAATGATTTGAAAATGTAACAATTGGCTTGAGTAATATATTGAAGTGTTTTTTTCCTTTTATTCTAAAAATTATGTTTTTTTGTCCATTCAGGTGCATGGGTGGAGTGGACCTATCAGATGCCCTGATAGACTACTACAATGTTCTCCATAAGACCATGAAGTGGTATAAGACCTTTTTTTACCACTTCATGGACATTGCCATCGTCAATGCCTACATCCTCCACAAGGCACTCGCCTCTGGAAGAGGAGAGAAGCCATTGAGACAGAAGGTATTTCGGGAGACCCTTGCTAAGCAGCTGGCACAGGTGCGCTCTCGATCAGCCACACCCACACCACCTCATCCTACACCTGTTACGTGTGGCTCTCGCGAGCCACACAAGGAGAGCCAAGGGCGAGCCAATGAGTTTGCGATGTTTTATTGTGATGAGGGGAAGGGAATAAGGAACACGGCCTTGTGGGGCCAAAAAGCACAAATAGTCATACAGGTGTAACACTCACATCTAACGCAGAACGATGAGCAGGTGGCTGGTGCCAGACGAAGGGGTTCCAGCCTACGATGTGCGAAGTCACAGCCCCGAATGATCGGAGCTGCTCCCTTTAATACTCGTTAGCAGCACCTCAGCTGATGAGGGTTAATTGGGCTCCAGCCGTCTCGTATAACTTGACAGCTGGGAGCCCGCTGAGACGCTGTCACAGTAAGAACCGGGCTGAGGGAGAATATGGCATGAAGCGCCGGATGACACGGCGTCTCATCCCATATGACACAGCCCCCTCCTCACGGCCGGACTACGAACGGCCCGTAACACCCAAGACCCCGCCCCCCCACCTAGGGTGGGCGGATGGGGCGCAGGTCAGGAGGGAGAGAATCAGAGAAAGGAAAAAAAAAAACCAGTCGACCATAAACCAATACAGAGTACGAGGGAAGAACCCAAACACAATACTCCATAAAACACAACATGAGAGAGAGAAAAAAAAACCCAGAGAAAGGAAAAAACAATCGACAATAAACCAATACAGAGTACGAGGGAAAAACCCAAACACAATACTCCATAAAACACAACATGAGAGAGAGAGAAAAAAAAACCATTTAGGCAGAGGATAATTGTGGAAATAACAGCCTGAAACACAGGGAAGAAAAAACCCACAGTACTCCATAAACCACCACACGGGTAAGAAGAGAAAAAAACCCATAAAACATTTAGGCAGAGGGCAACTGTGGTAATAACAGCCTGAAACACAGGGAAAAAAAAACAAAAACACAATACTCCATAAACCATGTACAGGCAAATACAAAGAAAATCAACCCCGGAGACCCCAAAATGAGAGGAAAAACTCCCAAGGGCGAAAATTAACCATTACAGCCATCCCTCAAACAGTAGGGGAACCTCTCCCCCCCAAAACAATCATGCTAAACGCGGAACAGTAATAAGGACTTAGCTGTACCCACCCAAACACAAGCACAGCAAAGGAAATTCAGTTCGGGGGGTCTCCCCGCACCCAGCGTCCATACCGCTAACAGGGGTGAAGGGAAAAGTTCTGGCGGCCTACCCGAACCCCAGGCCAGAAGACACAGTTCCTCGGGAGGCCGAACCAGATCGCCAAACAAGAAGTCTAGCGGGTCGGGTGGCCGCACAAACGAGCCGAATGGGCACGGCAGACCCTCCGGCGGCCGACCCGCATCGCTCAACCACCAGGCCCGTAGGGAAGAGAGAGAGGTCCAAATGGGCCCTAGTGGAAGAAGCTTGGGGGAGAGCTGATGACGAGGTGGTCCAACGTCTGATGGCAGGGGATCAGCAGCTCCCTCACCGGACCCGGACACCGCTGGTGCCGAACCCACGTTGGACCCCGATTGGGTCTCCGACGAACCCACGTCGGACCCCGATTGGGTCTCCGTTGAACCCACGTCGGACCCTGATTGGGTCCCTGTAGAACCCACGTCGGACCCCGATTGGGCCGGCGCCGCATCAGAACCGACCTCCGATCTCGAACCTAGACCCTCTGGCACCACGGGCGATGGCAGCTCCTCGCCGGCGACCCTGGGAGAAGGCTCAGGAGAGAGAACAGAACCGGGATCAGGATCACCGGCAGCGCCAGAACCCGGTAAGATAAGCTCGGACGCAGCGGACGGCTGCACCCGGCTCATCTCCCCTAGAGACAGGCTAAAGTGCTCTAAAGTGAGGAGAAGAAAGATAAGGTAGAGCACTTGCCTGATCTCGGGTTCTGACGCCGTCCAGGACTGCGAAGATCCGGGTTCAAGCATCAGGAGGTCGTCGTCAGGCTCCCACTCAGCTGCGTCGGGCTCCGCAGCTGGCATGATGGAAAACACAGCTTGTGAGTCCTCCGGCACCGGTGCCCATGCCAACGGCCCACACAGCATGGTGGCAGGAGAACCTCGTCCCGCTGGACCGGACCGCTCCTCCGTGGAGACCCGGGGACGCTTAGTTGTTGGCGTAGGCTCTACGCAGCAATCCGCTTTCCTCCTCCGTCCACGGCGTAGCTGCGGAACCGGAACCAGGCTGTCCAGAACCGCAGGCCCCCTCCACATCCCACAACGTTGGTCTGGCACCGGGGACCGCTCAGCGGAGGGAGACACAGAGGATGCAGGATTAATAATTACAGCTACAGCAGGTGGTGGGAGTTCGGGGAGCTGCGAACCCCGAACTCCACCTCCAGGAGTTTGACAGGGCAAATCACAAGGTGAGTGTGAAAGAACCGAGACTTGCCTGTCTCCTGGAGGCTGGATGGTGCCTGCTGTCGTGGACGTTGCTCCTCCCTTTCCCCGCCCGGCGGTAACGGAGGACCCCCTGGGAGGACGTCAGGGAGCCGCTCGTGTTGATTCCGGGATGGAGCTCGCCAGGTCAGGATTCTGGATGCACACAGCAGCCGGGGAGCGTGTTGAGGAGGAGGGGGCGACAGCCGAGATGAGCCGGGTCCGGAGCGCTGGCGTAACAGCGGAGGGAGGTGGCTCAGGAGACGAGGCTGTGGGATCTCCTCTCAGAAGAGGCGCAGGAGTGACAGCTGCGTGGGGGAATGAGACCTTGCGGTGACCCGGAACTGGATCCGGACGGGGTTCATGCTGAGAAGAATTGGCAGTGTAACGACGGCTACTCACAGGGGGCAAAACGAAGGTGAGACCCGGAAATCGCCGCTCCTGAACAGAGACAGAGGCGAGGAGGGCGTCGAACTTGGAGAAGTCACGCAGCCCTGGACTCCTCTCCACCAGTCTAACTGCCGCCGCCACATGCTTCATAACTGAGGACGGGTGCACAGCGGAGTGAGCAGCAGCCACTCGGTCCCGGACCTTAATTGCAGTCAGCTGCAGATCCTCCAGGGGGATCCCGAGTGACGTCGTGCTGGATGGGGAAAGCCCTCTGGATGGCGCAAACTCCCGGGCCGGAGCGGAGGCAGGAGCGGGATTCCGAGGTGAAGGGAGACGTCTCCTCCTCTTCGGCTTCCTGCCGGGATTTCCCTCCAACCCAAGGAGCAGTTCTCGCTGTGCAGCTATGGCGTCCATCCTGGCACAGACCTCAGGGTGGTTGGAGTGGTGAGGGAGACTGTCCAGGAGATTCTCAGCATAATCTAGGTGCCAGCATCTTTCGTAGGGGTTGTCGTACAGGGAGGCGGTGAAGAGCGTCCCGTTGACATCTTCCAAGATGGCCGTCAGCTCGTCGCCCTGGCGCCGAACGTGACTCCTGGGAGATGGCATGCTCTAAGAGCAGACACCCAGACAGGGAAGATACAAGTCCAAACGGCAAACTCACGGCCGCCGGCAACTCGCCTGGCTGTGACTTACTGTTACGTGTGGCTCTCGCGAGCCACACAATGAGAGCCGAGGGCGAGCCAGTGAGTTTGCGATGTTTTATTGTGATGAGGGGAAGGGAATAAGGAACACGGCCTCGTGGGGCCAAAAAGCACAAATAGTCATACAGGTGTAACACTCACATCTAACGCAGAACGATGAGAAGGTGGCTGGCGCCAGACGAAGGGGTTCCAGCCTACGATGTGCGAAGTCACAGCCCCGAATGATCGGAGCTGCTCCCTTTAATACTTGTTAGCAGCGCCTCAGCTGATGAGGGTTAATTGGGCTCCAGCCATCTCGTATAACTTGACAGCTGGGAGCCCACTGAGATGCTGTCACAGTAAGAGCTGGGCTGAGGGGGAATATAGCATGAAGCGCCGGATGACACGGCGTCTCATCCCATATGACAACACCCACTGCACATCATAGGATTGTCTTTATCTCAGGGCACCGCACAAATGGACGGGCACTATGCAGGCACTGCCGTAAAAAGACACCACTCAAGTGATCCACCTGTGATGTGCCTCTCTGTTTGATCCCAAACCGAGACTGTTACAATAACTGGCATATTGCCAATAACATATAAAGGACTTCATATTCACATTTGTTGTTTGTAAATAGTATGTTTTGTATATTGACTTTTTTGTTCAGTAAAGCGTGTTTATATTTTACAATAACTGGCATATTGCCAATAACATATAAAGGACTTCATATTCACATTTGTTGTTTGTAAATAGTATGTTTTGTATATTGACATTTTTGTTCAGTAAAGCATGTTTATATTTTAAACTTCATTTTCTCTGCGTCATTACTACTGACAGTGTTTCTGGATATCTAACAAGATAGCCCTGAGTGTCACCTTTCATTAGAGCCCAAGATGAAGCTTCTATGTTGAAGCATTCAAAAGTTATAGACGTTTTTCCAAACTGTGCCAAACTGTGCCATTGCACAGTTCAAAAATGCCTGGGAACAACCTGAGAAAAAAGCTGTGTAATATATTCATTTTTTGTCATATTGTTACAAAATTTTGACCTCAGCTTGATAACACTTGGTTCTACATTTCTGTCGCATTTTCCAGCCAGTATCTGACAGCTGTGGGTTATTTGCAAGCATTTGTATCTAAAAAAAACACCCAGGCAAACTTTATTTTCTTCAAATTCAGTATGTTTAGATGACTGTTACTCAGTGGCAGGAGCACTTAGAGAGATTATGACTGTTTTGCCAAAAAATTCAGAGTGTTTTCTTTTAAATGAGACCAACCCCATGAAGATGCTGCAAAGGGTTGAAGAACAGCTTTTGATTTACTTTGGGTATGTTATTTTTAGGCGTTTTTATGGAAATTGAACAGAGTTCAACAGGTTAAAGAAATTTTTCAAACAATCTTGGGGACCTTAGTATCCCTCTGGCTGAAAGGGAGCCAGCGCTCTGAAAGACCGTGCATGGCGAACAAAGACCTCCCACACCTGCTCAATAGCCAGGTTTGATGCAGTGAGGCAGCAGAGAGGCTACCCCCAATCAGCTGGAGAGTGAAGAGGTTCAACTTTAATCTGAGCAGGGGAAAGAATAAGTAGATTTATTTCTAATTATAGAAGGGAATGTGTTGTGAAAACCCTAGGTGAAGAATATATAAAAAATAGGGTTAATTCAAAACACTATTGAAAAAAAAAGGAAAAAAATAAGAAGAAAAAATAAATGTTGTGGAGATGTGTGTATGGTGAAGTGAGTTTTGTATGCTGAGAGTGGACAGAAATGGAGAAGGAAGTTTGGTTTTAGAGGAAAATTGAAGGCTGATGAATGTGAAAATTTTGTGCAGGATTTAAGGGAAAGGACAGAAACACAGAAGTGATTGGAAGAAGGGAAGGAAAAATGTAAGAATGAAAGACTGACACTGCAACAGTGAGATGAAAAAATAATAAGCAGGACAAAAATGAAAAATGAAAAAAGAAAAAGAAAATAAGACACTGTATAATGGTTTGTCTGTTTTTCAATTATTCCAAGACGATGATGGTTGCTGTGGTTCTGGGCCGGATCCACCTCCCTACCCCAGCGACTGTGTGATTTCCTCTTCAGACGCACTTGAATTGGCTGCAGCCATCCCCTCCACGCCATTGCCCAACGACCCCCTCCTCCCTCCGTGACTACAGTAAAAGAATTTTTTAAAAAAAGAAGTGACATCGAGTGACGGGACAAAGATGATCAAACTGACCACACGTAAATAAAATACATTATATTGCTGTTTTCCCATTTACTTTTTTGATAGCATCTCAAATATTGAATCTCATTCAAGATCATTTTAGTGTTAGTCTGTGTATATCGTGCGTATTTTGCCATGAAGCTGTGTTAGTACTAACAAGCCATTCCAGATTCAACAAACTGCTCATATGTTCTTCAAGCGTGCGTAAACAGCATTCGTGAATCGTATATAGTCAGCCCATGTTCACAAGAATTGAAGATTGCATAACTGATGCTTAAAACTACTGCTAAAGTCATGTTTCACAGTAACTGACCAGCAGTTTCATTCACTAAAAGTCTAAGAGAGAGAAAGAGAAGGAAAAAACCCAGCTGCAGCGACCGACATGAAGACACAGCTGTCATGGTCTGGTCTGCTCGTCATTCCCAGCTGCGCGCACACCTGGTCCTCATTATGCCTGGCCTATATCTTCTGCACTGCCCATCACGGCGGTGCGGAGATGTCTCTCAGCACTCCTGATGAGCTCATCGCCAATTCCTCCTGTCTACCGAAGTTCCAGCCAAAGCCTGCTTCATCGTCGCCGGAGAATCCCTCCAGCTGGCCACGTAAGCTCACCAATTCCTACTCACCTTTGTCTTCAGATCCCTTGTGCACAGGCAGAGTCCGGGGCGGCAGAATCCTCCTCCTATCCTCCCAGCGGCGGATTTCCCCCGCACTCCTGCCTCACCAACTCCACTTGGACACTCACCTGCCAGAGTCGCACCACCCACGGAAGGGCAATGTCTCCCTGGCTGCAGTCACCACGCTGAACCTGAGCCGCTACTATCTGCTCCCACAGTAAGCACAGTGTAACTGTTTACCTCCAGCCGTGACATCCAGTAATCCCCTTTCTCTGTATGTTCCTCGGGTTGCCAGGCCGTATGGTGTCCCGCTCTGTCTCCAGCAGTTCCAGCCTACACTCACATGCACCAACACCATACTTGCTGTTAATAAACTTAATTGTATCAATTCTGAGTCTGTGTCTTGTCACTGGGTCACGTAACCATGTCAACAGCATAAGCCTGAATGTAATGCTATGTTGTAAAAAACATTTTTACTGTCTTGGAACGGCACTATTTTAAACAACTATGGCATAAAATACACCTGAAATTGGATTTCAGATGGGTGTCGTGATCTGCTTTCAAAACTGTACATATCCATATTGCACTGATCTGAGACTCCCCCACCTTGCAGAACATTATGACACATTTCAACAATTTGAGTATAGAATGTGTGTGTAAAAAGCAAAAAAAAAAATTACTCTAGCTAAAATTTATGTTATGACTCGCTGCTCATCAGCGGCGTCAGCCGCGCGCACACCTGCTCCTCGTCAGCGGCAAGGTATTTAATCCACTCTGCCCTGGGCTTCGGCCTGAAGCCGTCTCTCTACTTCGGCCCCTTTGCTACTACGGATCTCAAACCGACTAGTGAAGATATCCTGGGTAAGCTCCCCTTACCTCTCTCCTCTAGCCTTCCCCTGTGCACAGGTGGACATTCCCGGCGGCGGACTTCATCATCTCGCCGTTGGCTCTACGCTGCTGCCACAGGTACCGCAGGTCGCTGTCTCCTGGGCTTCGCCCTTGTCGACGCCAGCCACCTGTCATAACCAAGTAAGCCAGCTACCATCATTATTCCCTGTATTGGTGTGGTGCCCGTTACCCTTCTCCCTCTGCTCTCTCCCACAGGGTTGTCCGGCTGTACGGCCTCCTGCCCCCGTGCCTGACGCAGACGCCACCACCAATACATTCTTATTCCACAGACACGCAGCCATACACTTCCCTGTTGCTAATAAAGCTGTTAAATCTATCCTGAGCCTGCGTGTGTGTCTCCTGGGCCGTGCATTATGTCAGTACGGCTTCAGCAGAGCGACTCGGCAGACAGCGGGCTCGCACGCCGTCTTTCCACCCTCGAGGCTCGGGTGGATTTAATAGCTCATCAGCAACAGGTGATATTGAATCAATTAATTATCATTACTAACCGATTAGACCGCTTGGACCCCCAGCAGCCGTTCCCCTCGGCTCGTCCGGGTGGTGTGGCTCCTGCGGCTCCGGTGGCCGTCCAGCCTGCTCCGGGTGCGCCAACACGGCTCACACCAATCCCCACTCCTGCTCGCTTCAGCGGTAAGCTGGGTGGAGCTCGGCGTGTTATTATGCAGTGTGAGTCCGTGTTTCTTCGCGTTCCCGGAGATTTTCCCTCAGACCATAGCAGAATTGGATATATAGGTAATCTACTTGAGGGTCGTGCGCTTACCTGGGCTTACGCCATTATGGTGAAGCCCAGCTACGCCACCCTCACCTATGGCCAGTTCGTGCGACAATTTCTGGAAGTGTTCGATCATTCGCGTTTGGACAGTGTCCAGGTCGACCGCCTTCTCGGACTCCAACAGGGGAGCCGATCGGCGGCCGACTACGCGATCGACTTCCGGGTTACCGTGGAGGAAGTTGGCTGGGAAGAGCGTGCGCTCTGCGGCATCTTCCTCCACAGTCTAAATTCCGGTCTGAGGGATGAGCTGGCTGGACGGGATACCCCGGAGACACTGGCAGAGCTGATTTCTCTCACCATCAGTTTGGATAACAGGCTGCGCGAGCGCGCCTCCAAGCGGAAGCAGTCTTCTCGCTCGCGGGACGCCTCTGCACGTCTGCCCCAAGCTCGCCACCTGGCGTTGCCGCCGCCGGAGGTCTCCGAGGAGTCGGAGCCAATGGTGACGGGCCGGACAAAACTCCCCCTGGCGGAGAAACAGCGCCGTCGTGACCTGGGCCTCTGCATGTATTGTGGAGGTAGCCAGCACACGGTGGAGCATTGTCCGGAGAAGCCAAACGAGGTGGTCCGCGAGTCACTGTAGGGGGCCTCGCGGACGCTAATCGGTTAAGTCCCCTCACACATTTGACGCTGCCCATCCGCTTCTGTCACAACCTCACTGGGCACCTCACACATGCACTGGTGGATTCAGGCACGGAGGGTAGCTTTATTTCACAAAGCCTGGCAACCTGACTGGGCATCCATTGTCACTCCCTCGACACTCCTCTCGCCCTGGTTAATCTCTCCCGAGTTTCCCTGGAAAAGTAACTCACCAAACTTCCCCCGTTCCCGTGATCATCTCTGGAAACCATCGGGAGGATATCTCCTTTTACGTCCTGCCCACCTCAGTAACTCCTGTCATCCTCGGTTATCCCTGGCTCTGCCTCCACAACCCCGCCTTGAACTGGAAGACTGGGAAGGTGTCAGCGTGGAGCACTTTCTGCATGGGTACCTGCCTCCAATCCGTGGCCTGCGCCCCGTTCTCGCCTCCCACAGCTCAGGACACTGCGCCCCCGGATTTCACCCTAGTGCCCTCAGAGTTCCACGACCTGGGTGCCGTTTTCAGTAAGTCCAAGGCGATGTCTCTGCCCCCTCACCGGCCCTACGACTGCGCCATTAACATCCGCCAGGGGGCGCCCTTACCCTCAGGACGCCTCTATAGTCTGTCAGCGCCGGAGAAGGAGGCAATGAACAGCTATCTGAAGGAGTCGCTCAGTGCTGGGATCATCCGACCGTCTTTCTCTCCAGTAGGTGCAGGGTTCTTCTTCGTGGGAAAGAAGGACGGATCTCTTCGTCCTTGTATCGACTATCGAGCTCTCAACGATATCACGGAGAAGGACCGGTACACCCTGCCCCTTATGGACACTGCCTTCCACTCCCTCCAGGGGGTGACCTGGTTTACTAAGCTGGATCTCCGCAGCGCTTACCACCTCGTCCGGATCCGGGAGGGAGATGAGTGGAAAACCGCCTTCCGAACCCCAAACGGGCATTTTGAATATCTCATGATGCCGTTTGGGTTGACCAATGCTCCAGCCGTCTTTCAGCGCCTCATCAATGACGTCCTCCGGGACTTCATCGGCCTGTTTGTATTCGTCTACCTGGACGACATTCTCATCTTCTCCAAGTCCAGGGATGAACACCGGGTCCACGTGAGGCGGGTCCTGCAGAGACTGCTGGAGAACCGTCTGTACGTCAAGGCGGAAAAATGTGAATTCTACGCCAAAACGACTTCCTTCCTGGGGTTCGTCAGCTCCCATGACCAGGTGCTTCCGGACCCAGCGAAGATCAAAGCAGTGGTGGATTGGCCCACACCAACTTCTCGGAAACAGGTTCAGCAATTCATCGGGTTCGCCAATTTCTACCGCCGCTTTGTCCCGAACTTTGGAGCCATCGTCGGGCCCCTGACCCGCCTCACCTCTCCTAAGACCCCGTTCCGGTGGACTGAAGAGGCCGCTTCGGCCTTCCAGGCGCTGAAGACGGAGTTCTCCTCCTCCCGGGTCCTCAGCCAGGTCGATCCGGCGCTGCAGTGCATTGTGGAGGTGGACGCTTCGGACACGGGGGTGGGGGCGGTGTTGTCCCAGCGGTCCCCAGCCAGGAATGAAACTACGACGTGGGGGACAGAGAGCTTCTTGCCATCAAGCTTGCCCTTCAAGAATGGCGTCACTGGCTGGAGGGGGCAGCCTTGCCTTTTGTGGTCCTCACTGACCACAAGAACCTGGAGTACCTGAGATCTGCCAAGCGTCTGAACGCCCGCCAGGTGCGTTGGTCCCTATTCTTTGCAAGGTTTAAGTTCAGCATCACATATAGGCCTGGCTCCAAGAACGGCCTGCCCGACGCCCTCTCCAGGCAATTTGCCCCGGAGGCCGCAGAAGACGTTGCTCACACCATCTTGCCCAGGTCGTGCGTCATGGGGGCTGTTACATGTGACATAGAAGACAAGATTCAATAGCCAATAGCAAGATAATCAATTAGCCAAGTTAGAAGCCTGTCTTAAGGAAATTAAAGCTTGGATGACTTGTAATTTCCTGCTATTAAATTCAGATAAGACTGAAGTCATTCTTGTTGGTCCAAAAAACCTTAGAAATTCCTTTCCAAATCAAACTTTCAGTTTGGATGCAGTTACTCTTTCTCTTAATAGCTCTGTGAGGAACCTTGGAGTTATTTTTGATCAGGATTTGTCCTTCAATTCACATATTAAATTTGTTTCTAAGACTGCCTTCTATCATTTGCGTAATATTGCCAAGATTAGGAGCATCTTGTCTCAGAGTGATGCTGAGAAGCTGATCCACGCTTTTGTTAGCTCGAGATTAGATTATTGTAATTCTTTATTATCAGGCTGTCCTAAAACATCTTTAAAAAGTCTTCAGCTGATCCAAAATGCTGCAGCAAGAGTTTTAACAGGTACTAGAAAGAGAGATCATATCTCTCCGGTTCTGGTCTCCCTTCATTGGCTTCCCATAGAGTTTAGAATTAAGTTTAAAATCCTTCTTCTTACTTACAAAGCTTTAAACAATCAGGCTCCTTTTTATTTAAAAGATCTGATACTACCGTATCATCCTAACAGAGCACTACGCTCCCAAAATGCAGGATTACTTGTAATACCTAGAATCTCCAAAAGTACAATGGGAGGCAGAGCCTTCAGTTATCAAGCTCCTCTCCTGTGGAATCAGCTGCCAATCTGGATTCGGGAGTCAGACTCGATCTCTGTTTTTAAGAATAGGGCTAAAACCTACCTTTTTGATATAGCCTACAATTAGGGAGGGATCATGTGTTTCTGAACCCTCCCTTAGTTATGCTGCTAATAGGTTTAGTCAGCTGGGGGACCTCCAGTAATGCACTGGGCCTCACTCCTTTCCTCACTCTCTATGAAATATTTTTTTTTTTGCTGGTCATTAACATTTGTTTGTTCTCTCCCATAGATTGAGTCCCCATCGTGCTGTTTGCTCTCTACATGTCTGTTCTTTTCTTCTTCTCTATCCCCTCACCCCCCAGCCAGTCGCAGCAGATGACTGCCCCTCCCTGAGCCTGGTTCTGCTGGAGGTTTCTTCCTGTTAAAAGGGAGTTTTTCCTCTCCACCGTTGCCAAGTGCTTGCTCACAGGGGATCGCCTGATTGCTGGGGTCTTTCTGCAACTGTGGGGGTCCCCCCTACAGTTGATAGTGCTATGAGATGACTGTTGTTGTGAAATGGCGCTATATAAATAAAGTTGAATTGAATTGAATTGAAGATCCGGAGGGCGCAGGAGTCGGAAACGGACCCTGGCGGCGGACCGGAGGGGAGGCTCTTCGTGCCATCTGCCGTCCAGGGGGACGTTATACACTGGCTCCATACCTCCAAGCTCACCTGCCATCCTGGAGCTTTGCGGATGATTGATCTTCTCCAGCGATCCTTTTGGTGGCCAGGCCTGCGGAAGGATGCCGCCCGTTACGCCCGGGCCTGCCCCGTCTGTGCTGCCAATAAGTCAGGTAACGCTCCCCCTGCGGGTCTGCTCCAGCCCCTGCCCGTCCCTGGCAGGCCCTGGTCGCACATCGCTCTGGACTTCGTCACCGGGCTCCCCGTCTCCAACAACTTTGACACAATTCTGACCATTGTAGACCATTTTTCCAAGGCCGCCCACTTCGTGCCCCTACGTGGACTTCCCTCAGCCTTGGAGACGGCGGACCTCCTTATCCAGCACGTGGTCAGACTGCATGGAATCCCGGTCGACGTGGTCTCCGACCGCGGCCCCCAGCTTTCTTTGGACTTCTGGAGGTCATCTTGCAACGCCCTGGGAGCCAAGGTAAGCCTCTCCTCCGGCCATCACCCCCAGTCTAATGGGCAGTGTGAGTGGACTAACCAGGAGCTGGAGGCTACGCTCCGCTGTGTTACTTCATCCAAACCCACGTCCTGGAGTTCTCACCTCGCCTGGGTGGAGTACGCCCACAACACCTCTCGCTCTACGGCCATCGGGATGTCGCCCTTTAAAGCATCCTTGGGCTATGATCCACCCCTGTTCCCCGCGCAGGAGGGCGAGTTGGCTGTCCCCTCTGTCCAGGCACATCTGAGGCGGTGCCGCTGCCTTTGGTCCACGGCGCGTAATGCACTTTTACGCACGGCGGAGCGCAATAAGTCTACGGCGGACCGACATAGGAGACCTGCACCTGCCTATCAGGTGGGACAGCAAGTTTGGGTATCCACACAGGACGTAAACCTAAAGGGTGAGAGGAGAAAGCTGGCCCAACAGTTCATCGGCCCCTATCCCATAACCAGAATCATCAACCCAGTGGCTGTGCGTGTGGCTATTCCCTCCTCCCTCCGCATCCATCCCACCTTCCACGTCTCCAAAATTAAACCGGTGGTCTCTGACCCCCTCTGCCCTCCTCCTGTGGCGCACCCCGCTCCCCGGATGATTGGTGGCCATCCGGCCTGGACCGTCGCTGACATCTTGGACGCCCGACGCCGGGGTCGCGGATTGCAGTACCTGGTGGATTGGGAGGGCTATGGACCCGAGTGGAGACAGTGGGTGCCTTCCTCGCTGGTGTTGGACCGGTCACTCATTTCTGAGTTTCATCGAGCGCATCCGGAAAAACCATCGCCAGGAGGCGCTGCTAGAGGGGGGAGTACTGTTATGACTCGCCGCTCATCAGCGGCGCCAGCCGCGCGCACACCTGCTCCTCGTCAGCGGCGAGGTATTTAATCCACTCTGCCCTGGGCTTCGGCGTGAAGCCGTCTCTCTACTTCGGCCCCTTTGCTACTACGGATCTCAAACCGACTAGTGAAGATATCCTGGGTAAGCTCCCCTTACCTCTCTCCTCTAGCCTTCCCCTGTGCACAAGTGGACATTCCTGGCGGCGGACTTCATCATCTCGCCGTTGGCTCTACGCTGCTGCCACAGGTACCGCAGGTCGCTGTCTCCCGGGCTTTGCCCTTGTCGACGCCAGCCACCTGTCATAACCAAGTAAGCCAGCTACCATCATTATTCCCTGTATTGGTGTGGTGCCCGTTACCCTTCTCCCTCTGCTCTCTCCCACAGGGTTGTCCGGCTGTACGGCCTCCTGCCCCCGTGCCTGACGCAGACGCCACCACCAATACATTCTTATTCCACAGACACGCAGCCATACACTTCCCTGTTGCTAATAAAGCTGTTAAATCTAGCCTGAGCCTGCGTGTGTGTCTCCTGGGCCGTGCATTATGTCAATTTACAGTATAGTGTGGAAATAAAGATTACTTTTTCCCTTATTTCTTCAACCCTGCACCCTAACCCAGAAGCAAGGTGCACACTTAATGTCAAAGCAATAAAAATCAGAATTATATCCATCTGATCATAGGTAAGTTGATCAATTAGCAATCATCCAACCATTACTGTCATGTTGGACAAGATTTCTCACTGCACTGTCCTACAGAATAATGGAGTAGTGTGTTCTTATGTTACTGGGGAAACAATGTTTAGAATCTTTTTGCATCTGATAGGATTTGGACATAGATGAAATGATAACGTTTAAATCATCCTCAGTTACTTTTAATTATAACCCAAATCAAAGTATGAAATCTACTTTATAGGGATTAAACTATTAGACTTGATTCAGACAAATAAAATGTAGTTATTTAGTGAAAACTAGCTTAGAATAACAACAAACTCACACAAATCTCTCAGCTGGTCTGGATCACTTGTGAATATTGTTTGACACTGTATTGAATTTCAAGATACTGTATTAACAGGTTGGTGATGGGAATCTAGGTATGAAAGGAAAATAAAAATTTAAAGAAAAACCTGCACTTATTTATGTAATGGCTGACCCATGGGAGCCTGGGGCTCCCCATGAATCTGTCTTTTATTAAGGAAGCCAGAAGGAGGAGGGGGAGGACAGCAGTGGAGGAGGAGGTTCCGTGGGCGAGGAGGGAACGCACCCCCACAGTGGAAATGAGAGCATCAGTGCGGACAATGCGGTCACTGGCAAAGAGAGTGTCCCCAAAGGCAAGACCGGCTGCTGGGAAGGGGAGGCACCCATGACCCACATCCATTACGACAAATTTATACTGCATGATTAAGACTAAAACAGATTAGTGGACTCACTCCTGCACATACACAGAAAACTGACATAGCAGACATCTTCTGATTACCTGACTTTGATCTCATGTTAACAATATAGTCCTTACCAGAAATAATGTTGGAAGTTCAAGGTACTTCGATTAAATTTGTGTGACGCAGGTGCATGTAGATCAGTAATTTCAGGTAATGACAATCAGGGCTTTTCAAAATCAGAAGGAAAAGTAATAATTAAAATCTGCAAATGGCAAACTAACAGTAGAACACCTATCAAAATCTGTGAAGGTAAAGGATCCCACTACCAGTAACATTGTTGAAGGGTGGTTCATTTTTTCAGATGCTACCCACATGTTGAGGAAGTAAACATAGTTTATGAGTCTTCCAAACCAAAATACTGATACTCACTCGGCCTGGTCACAGCTGGACCATGTTCAGTGATATCATAGCATTTTATATCCACAGTTCTTACTGATTGGCAATTTCCAAATCAATATCATTGTACCATGTACTATAGGCAATTGAATGGATCTGATCCAAATTATAAACAAACATTTTTTGCAAATCCAGCCTCCAGATTGGTCATAAAAAAACTTGTGCTGGTGGGAGCATCCGTTGTCTTATCTGTTGAGGATAAGAGACATTTTAAACAATGGGGGGTTCCACACATCTCACTGGTCAGACCCAAACACATCGATTGGAAAGATGTTGGACATTTTGTCACCTCTGCTAAGGAATGCAGCCTTCCATGGGAAGCCAGCATCTGACCTTAAGATAGAATATTCTCCTAAATGAGAAACATATGCATTGTCCCTTAACTGGGTAACCACAGCACAAAATGCTGTGCGCAATTAACACCCAGAAATAGCCTACATGACCAATCTTAATATTAACACAAGAGAGGATGAGAAAATTTGAAGCAAATTCTAAATTCATTATGGTAATAAGATAAAACAGATGTTGGTCTAATAATAGGGGGCAGGATATGTCACTATAACATCACACTATAGACCATAAAAAGACAATATCCTCTCCATCTAGAAGCTCAAAAAGGTGTAAAACAGGTCATAAAAAAGCTAAAAAAGCAGCAGATGTCCTAGTGTCATGCTCAGCCTCCCCATTCCTGAGGGAAACATCCTGATGATGCAGGACCTGTAAGAATTAACAAAGCTATAATTCTTTGTGCTCAGTGTGTACCAGGATCACATTGCTGAATGAACTAGAACTCCAAATGCAACTTTTCACAGTAGTAGTCATTAGCAATGCATTTTTAGTATACCAGTACACCCAGATAATCAATTCTGGTTTGCATTCATATCTGAAAACAAAAAGTACACACTCACCAGACTACCACAGGGTACTGGGAGTCTCCTACAATTTTTCCTTAGTCAATGTCAGCAAATCTTGCATATTTTATACCTCCTAATAGAAACCAATTGCTCCTTTATGATATATTGCTGGCATCTCCTCATGAAAAATATGCAAACAAATATATTGCTGCAGGCTGGAGTCTATAGGTGATAAAATAAAGGTGCTGTGTTTAATCAAGGTTTCCAAATTTATGCCTGACCAAAGGGTAAACCCATCCTCCCACAAAAATTATATCACTATGTCGCTACTTGAACACATAGACTTTGTCAAGTGTTCAAGGGAAGGATGGTGATCTTGGTTATTAGTTATCGCAGCCTAAAATTTTGCCAATAATGTATAATTTGTGCACAAAATAATGCCCAGGGCAATGTCAAGACCAGAGAAGGGTAGTTTTCCATCATCAACATACCCATTTCAGAACTTTTGCACAGACTTCATTGAGCTAACCAAATGCGAAGGGAAGAAATATTGTTTAGTTATAGTGGATATGGTTACAGATTATTTCACATTTAGGGAAAGTGTTGAATCGTGATTTGAAACACCATGAAGCATATTACCCACAGTCTGCAGGATTTGTGAAACAACATAACTGGACCATTATAGAAAGATTAAGAAAACACTGGCACAAACGGGACAGAATTGGACTTATTGTTTACCTTGATACTATTTTATATGAGAATAATGCCTACAAAAGAAGGTTTATCTCCATTTGAAGTTTACATGAAAAGCTTTAATTAGCATTCCCTCTTAGATCAGTTAACCCAGAAGATGAAGAGATTTTGTTTAGCAAGATTACATGTTAAAAATGTTGACTCAAAAAGACTCTGTTCATGCTATTCTTCCTAGGAAGGAACACACAGGAGGAATCATCACCATAAAACCTGGAAACCAGGTACTTACAAAGACTGTAAAATGAAGACCTGGTCAGAAGCCCCTTGGCAGGGGTCATATAAGGTAATATTGTCAATTCCAACAGCTGTAAAAGCACAAGGCAGAGACACTTGGGTACACCTTACACACTGTAAATTATTATCAAAACAAACCATAGAAGCTAGCCATAGAGAGTGTTGCTGTTGTGGAGGAAGTCTGGGGCTACAAAGGGAGTCAGGTATTTTAGCTGACCTGATTGTCTCAAACCTTGGTGAAGAAATTAAGAATCCACAGCAGGTAGAATACACTCAAAATGGTTAACAATTAAAGACCCCTCAGAGATTACTGACGTGGATTCCAGTTTTTTGAATGGCTCACATGTGTGTTCCTCATGCTTGTCCTTGTCGTAGTCCTCCTGATACGGTTGTTGTGCAGCTCAGTTACTATTTTAAAAGGTAACTGACAGATCAATAAACATCGACATTAAAGATAAAGGGACATCAACCACCATAACGTGGACTGAAGATAAAGCTTGTGTAGTCCAGTTTAACTATTGTGATATATATAATTACGTATGACCACTCCATGCACTATGAATCTGAGTCTGTGGAGTATGAAAAGAGTCATAAGTACATGTGCACTCCTCCATGTAACTGGGCTGATGTGTTCAGTCACACAGGACCCAATGACTCTGAATACTTTAGCATCTATCATAAATTAAGAAAACACATATACATTATACAGTCACCCTACCATGGGGCATGTGCTGCGAACACGAGCTTCACATATGGACGTAAGGAATGCACAATTTGTAACCCTATTAGAATAAATAAAACATCTCTGAAGTTGTCTGACACTGGACAATATTATGCTGGAGTAAATGTACTTGGAAAAGGCCCCTTAAGGTGTGTTCACACCAAATGCGAATCCATACAAAGTGAATGGGAAGACGCGAGTATGCGCAAATTTGAGTAGTCACGCGTTCGCGTCCACTAGCAGCTAGCTGCTAGCTTTGAGATTCTGCTGTCACTGGAGTAAAATGATCACCATTGCAGAGTAGACTAGTTAGAAAATGAAACTCACTCACTGGGAGACAGGAGGACCAAGAACTCTTCAGCTGAATGTGGATTTTGGAGTTATTCACTCATGGTTTCCGGCCACGGACGTCCTAGCAAGCTAGCAAGCTAGCAACGTAAACACCCATCATCTGTGAAGTTTTGGAGGCTTGAGACAACATTTTCAGGTGAGTCCCCGGTCAGATAATGTAAACCTAAGCATGACATTATTTTGGGAATTTCCACAGCAAGTTGAACACAGCTGCAGAAGTTTTAAAGACAACTTCGCCTGTCTGCATCTCACTATTCGTGTTTGTTGGCGTGTTTACATTCATTTATAATGTAATCATGCCGCGCGAAAAATTCACCTGTTCGCGTTTGGTGTGAACGCACCTTTAGAGATCATAGGCATGGTTCAGGTTCAGGTTCAGGTTACTTTATTTGTACCCGTAGGTAGATTTGTTTTGCAGTCTGGTGACATCCATATTTACAAGCCACTAATTACATTCAACATAGACACAAACACAGGCACATATGAAGCTGACTATAAACATGATAAAAATACTCAAGGCTCCATCAATCAGGGTATAAAAAGACAAAGAGATGAGGGAGAAACCAGAGGTAAGAGAGAAGGGTCATATTAAAAGTTAAAAACTAGTCAAAGAGGTTAAAAAACTCAAAGGTCTAAAACCCAATAAAATATTTAGAACCCAAGTGACATCCTACAAAAATAAGTAAATATAAAATGAAGTTAATAAATAGGTACCTAAATTATGTACAATATATTTTTACAGCTTGTTCAACTCTTTGACAGCAGCAGGGACAAAGCTGTTTTTGTAGCGCTGGGACAGCAAACCTCCGTCTTGAGGGAAGAAGCTGAAAGTGGCAGTGCAAAGGGTGGGAGTCATCATTTAAAATGGAGGTAGCCATCCTCTGTACTTGTCTGGTGTACAAGGATGTCAGGCTCAGCTGTGACTCACCAAGCAAACGACTGGACCATCTCACTATCTGATCCAAGGATTTCCTCTGTTTCAGTTTTATCTGACCAAACCATGACACTAAAGAAAAGGATAAAACAGATTCAATAAAAGCCCGATAAAACATTGCCATTATGGTTCGGTCAACTTGGAAGCGTGCAAGTTTTCTCAAGCAATGCAAATGTTACTGACCCTTTTTGCACACCCTTTCACAGTTCATTTCAAAGTTTAAATTACTATCAATAATCGTCCCAAGATATTTGTATGATTGTACACATTCGGTGGTCTGGCTTTTTAGTATGGTGACTTTGTGCCTGGGATTTTTCCTCCTAAAGTCAATAATCATATCTTTAGTTTTTGTTGTATTCAGCTGCAGGTAGGAATCCTCACACCAGTGAACAAAATCATCAACTACTGGGCCGTGGCCACTCTCACCATCCTGGAGGAGACTGACAATAACTGAGTCATCAGCATACTTTATAATGTGTCTGTTGTCATGTCTGCTCTGACACATGTTTGTGTACAGGATGAAGAGTAGTGGTGACAACACACACCCCTGAGGAGAGCCAGTAGAAGAGCACTTTAGGTCAGACAATGTACCATTGACCCTTACTCTCTGCGTCCTGTTGGTTAAGAAATCCAGAATCCAACCCACCAGATTATTGCTCAAGTCAAATTGTTGCAGGAGCCTTTCAACTAAGATATGAGGTTGGATTGTATTAAAGGCGAAAGAAAAGTCCACAAATAAAAGCCTGGCATGTGTCCCATTAAAATCCAGATGTTTAAAAAGCATGTTAAACAGAGTGACAGTGGCATCCTACACTCTTTTGTGTGGCCTATAGGCAAACTGCAGAGGATCCAATGCCTGCTCAGTCTGCCTTAGAACCTCACATCTGACCAGTTTTTCAAAAATTTTCATTAAAATTGAAGTTAAAGCAACTGGTCTAAAGTCGTTTACCGTTTTAGGACAGCTGGATTTTGGAACGGGAACAACCACGGCTTCTTTCCAGATCTTAGGCACATGTTGTGTCTGTAAGGACTTATTGAAAATGTGATGAAATATAGGACTCAGTTCATGTGCACAGGACCTTACCAAGCACCCACATATATTATCAGGGCCCTGACTTTTGTTCACTTTTACAGCGCAGAACTCCCTTTTAACATCCTGCACCTCAATATTAAAGTGCTGATTGTCTTTGAGTTTCTGTTTCAAATCTTGGATTTCTGTGCTAAAATCAAAGGAGTCAAAACGACCATAAAAACAATTAAGAGCATTAGCCAGCTCTGTGTCTGAATTAAAACCATCTAAAAACACACGATTACTGCGCTCTGTGCTCTGAAGGCCTGCAATAGTTTTCATACAGGCCCAGGCTGAACCAAGTTTCTTTGTTGCCATCTTGCTTTCCAATTCTGATTTATAATTCTGTTTTGCTCTTAAAATTTCGGCCTTCAGCTCCTTTGTGGCAACCTGTAGCTCAGAAACAGACCCCTGTTTAAAGGCAAGTGCTTTCCTCTTTAAGCAGGATTTAACTGATTTTGTAACCCATGGTTTGTTGTTGGGATATATTTTGACACGTTTACGTGGAACAATCTTATTTTTACAGAAAGACATGTATGAGCATGTGACATCAACCAGAGAGTCCAAATCATCCCCGCAGGCCAGTGTGAACATCTCCCAGTCTGTACAGTCAAAGCATTCCTGGAGGCTGTGCACTTAATCTTCTGTCCACACATCAATGTCTCTCGTCTCCACCTTGCCTCTTCTGAGAGCAGTTTTATATGTGGGCAGCAAATGTACACAGTTGTGATCTGAGGATCCTAAAGGAGGAAGGGGGAGTGATTTATAGGCCCTCTCTATGGATCCATAGCACAGGTCCAATGTCTTTTTTCTCCTGGTTGGGCAGGAGACATACTGATAAAAGTTTTTAAGTGTCTTCTTTAAAGAAACATGGTTAAAATCCCCAAGAATGAAGTTTGGCGCCTCTGGAGAAATTGATTGCAGCTGCTGGATCACATCAAAGATTGTGCTGGAGGCGGAGTCAGCGTCTGCCCTCGGGTGAATGTACACAGTTGTGATGAAAAGTTGGGGGAACTCGCGAGGCAAATAAAAGGGGCGTAGTGACACAGACAGCAGCTCCACATCGGGTGTACAGATGCGCTCTCTGACTGTGACAGATGTGCAGTACTGCTTATTAATGTATAAACATATGCCGCCCCCCTGACGTTTCCCTGTTACCTCTTCCTGCCGATCCGAGTGCAGTGGGGCTCCAAAGCCGTCAATCCACAGGTCTGCATCTCGGTCATGCGCATTAAGCCAAGATTTGGTGAAGGCCATGACGCAGCAGTTCTTAAAGCCCTTCTGGTAGCGTACATTCCCTTGAATTTCATCCACCTTGTTTCTCAGAGTCTGTACATTCCCAAAAATTATTGAAGGAAGAGGAATGTTACCAAACTACCGTCTCCTAAGGCGCAATTTCACACCTCCATGCCTTCCGCGCTTCCTTCTGCCGTCTCTCCCGCCTCTCTTTTCACCGCTATGTTTGTCCCTCAAAATAAAGTCCGGCAGTTGCGGCTTAGGCTCAATCACAGCCGCTGCATCAACCGTGTTTAAATGCAGCAACATGTCCCTGGAATAATGTATTCTGCCCGCCATTCTGCCCGCCATGGAGCCGAACGCGTTTACTTCAGAGACAAAGAGCCAGAAGACAGATAGCAGCAGTGCAAGAAAGGGGAGGAAATCCATGTTGTAGATACCAGGGAGCTCTTTGCCATATAGTCCACAAACACTCCAGGGCAGAAACGACACAGAGGATTTTGTAAAAACATATAAAAGTACATAAAAACACACACACAGACGACGCACTATTTCACCAGCTGCCGGTCGCTGCGTGCGCATGCGCCCAAACGCATGCACATGGTCTACTATTCATCCTAATCCTAATTGTGAAGCAATAACACTATATTCAAACACACACCAAGATGTGTAGAACAGGTATTCACAACTAACTATTGGTGGGGATATGCATATGGATATGAGTTTCTTGCTAGTAGGACAAATAAAACAAATTTCTCCTGCTCAGGACTTAGGAATATTTCAAACAGTTCCTCCAAACCATCCTCTGCAGTCGTCCCAGCATCAATGGCACCAGGGCAGAACAACACCTTTGAACTAAATGGAGGATAGTGGCTCGGTGGGCATAGGGTCTACTCACACCTGCCCTCTAATTGGGAGGTGTCTATGCCCTTGTATGACTGACTGACCACACTATCATAATGTATCTGGATTAAGTCAGGCTGTCAGGGCGTTGAAAGAGGGACCTGGAACACAAACCACATGATGTTGTCTGAGCAACGAATATATCAGTTGACTTTAAGCATTGGAGCATTGGCCAAAAGGTCACCCTTGCACTACTATTTCCTTGGACAGGGGTTGGAAAGATGAACCCGATGTCTTCACTGCCTGGCTACAATTCTTCTTTGGACAGTGGGCAGAAGTGATAAAAAAAAACAAAACACATAATATTATCCCTTATGATTAGAATTGCCATCTTTATGTGTGTAGGATGTTGCTGCATTCCCTGTTATTATTGAAAAAACAGTACATGCTGCTGGTGCACACCAGTATCTCATTAGCTCAGCAGGAGGAGAGTGACAAGGATTCAAGTGATGAGAACAGTCAGGTTTAATATCATGTCTACCAGTGTCTCTGCAAGAAAAAATGTTTGTATTGACAATACGCCTATAATGACTAAAGCATGATGTAACAGGTGAAAATTGTGTAAATACATTTATTGGAAGTTTTTTAAGTTTTAATTTTTGATATTGAAATTGTAATACTGAATGTTTGTAAATGATAACTCATTTTTATGGTTGTCAAAGGTAATAGAAACGAGGTGAGAATTTTTCCCTGTATAAATGCTCAAAGAATGATGACAGAAAAGAAATTGCATTACAATAATTACTCATGAAAGTATATACTGCTTATAGGTTTTTCACTCATCACACATGAGAATAACATCAGGTGTCTGATACCTGTTTATTATAGTTATTGACTCCATAAAATGGAGTCAAGAGAGGAAATAATTGTTATAATAAATAAATAGTGAAGATTAGTTAGATATTACATAAAGTGCATGCAAACACATATCTTAGATCCACACATACACCCACACACACAGACAGACATGCAAGTCAAACCCACACATACACCATTCACGCATAAACATCAGTTGCTTACACACATACTACACACACATGTAAGCTTCACAGGAAAGTCTCTGTTCTTGTTTCCATATACGGGGATGTGTAGGGCAAAAGAGAAGACATGGACGCTGAGAGGAAGCCATAAAGTCATAAAGGCAGGGACAAACGCCCATTAACTTGCCTATATACAGTGGGGGAAAAAAGTATTTAGTCAGCCACCAATTGTGCAAGTTCTCCCACTTAAAAGATGAGAGAGGTCTCCAATTTTCATCATAGGTATACCTCAACTATAAGAGACAAAATGAGAAGAAAAAAAATCCAGAAAATCACATTGAAGGATTTTTAATGAATTAATTGGTAAATTCCTCGGTAAAATAAGTATTTGGTCAATAACAAAAGTTCATCTCAGTACTTTGTTATATACCCTTTGTTGGGAATGACAGAGGTCAAACGTTTTCTGTAAGTCTTCACAAGGTTTTCACACACTGTTGCTGGTATTTTGGCCCATTTCTCCATGCAGATCTCCTCTAGAGCAGTGATGTTTTGGGGCTGTCGCTGGGCAACATGGACTTTCAACTCCCTCCAAAGATTTTCTATGGGGTTGAGATCTGGAGACTGGCTAGGCCACTCCAGGACCTTGAAATGCTTCTTACGAAGCCACTCCTTCGTTGCCCAGGCAGTGTGTTTGGGATCATTGTCATGCTGAAAGACCCAGCCACATTTCATCTTCAATGCCCTTGCTGATGGAAGGAGGTTTTCACATAAAATCTCACGATACATGGCCCCATTCATTCTTTCCTTTACACGGATCAGTCGACCTGGTCCCTTTGCAGAAAAACAGCCCCAAAGTATAATGTTTTCACCCCCATGCTTCACAGTAGGTATGGTGTTCTTTCTTCTCCAAACACGACAAGTTGAGTTTTTACCAAAAAGTTCTATTTTGGTTTCATCTGACCATATGACATTCTCCCAATCCTCTTCTGGATCATCCAAATGCTCTCTAGCAAACTTCAGACGGGCCTGGACATGTACTGGGTTAAGCAGGGGGACACGTCTGGCACTGCAGGATTTGAGTCCCTGGCGGCATAGTGTGTTACTGATGTAGCCTTTGTTACTTTGGTCCCAGCTCTCTGCAGGTCATTCACTAGGTCCCCCCGTGTGGTTCTGGGATTTTTGCTCACCGTTCTCATGATCATTTTGACCTCATGGGGTGAGATCTTGCGTGGATCCCCAGATGGAGGGAGATTATCTGTGGTCTTGTATGTCTTCCATTTTCTAATAATTGCTCCCACAGTTGATTTCTTCACACCAAGCTGCTTACCTATTGCAGATTCAGTCTTCCCAGCCTGGTGCAGGTCTACAATTTTGTTTCTGGTGTCCTTTGACAGCTCTTTGGTCTTGGCCATAGTAGAGTTTGGAGTCTGACTGTTTGAGGTTGTGGACAGGTGTCTTTTATACTGATAACGAGTTCAAACAGGTGCCATTAATACAGATAACGAGTGGAGGACAGAGGAGCCTCTTAAAGAAGAAGTTACAGGTCTGTGAGAGCCAGAAATCTTGCTTGTTTGTAGGTGACCAAATACTTATTTTACTGAGGAATTTACCAATTAATTCATTAAAAATCCTTCAATGTGATGTTCTGGATTTTTTTTCCCTCATTTTGTCTCTCATAGTTGAGGTATACCTATGATGAAAATTGGAGACCTCTCTCATCTTTTAAGTGGGAGAACTTGGACAATTGGTGGCTGACTAAATACTTTTTTGCCCCACTGTATAGCTGTGAATTCCTTTGTGCACGGTCCTTTCCAGGAGAGGGAGCTGGGAGGTCCCACGGCCCATGCACTCTGACTCCCTGCGTGGTTCAATAGAAGTTAAGCTGAGAAACAGTATTTCTACTGTGATTATTGGTTGGTTAACTGAAAAGATTCTGCTAACTGTCCAGAAAATTAATTTTTACGTGTTTTTGCTGTGCGCAGATGATGGATCTTTCTTCTTCGCCCACCTCTTCCTGAAGAAGTTACCAGTTTTGGCGAGGGCAATCCTGGCCAACTCGCCGCTGACAGCGGAAGCAGACTGCATCATCCTGGCTAACAGGAGTTTCGGCGTCCAGGTAGTGAGAACTGGATCGTCGGTGGAGTCCAGTGAGGTTGAGGAGCTGCAAGTGGTGGTGGCCAGGACGGCCACTCGGAAACACAGGAATGAGATGGCATGTTTTCATCATCAGCATTTTGGCGCCGATGTGCAACGTTATCTGCCACTGTGCCATTTCCAGAGGATGCAGAAACAGATCAGCCAGCGGTCAGTTGCAGCTACAGCCAGGGAGAAGCTCCTTTTCATCACGGACACACGTTTGGGGAGACGTTTTCGGGTAGACTCTGGCTCCCAGAAGAGCCTCATTTTGCCAGTCGGCGCAGACAGGCTGGCAGAAAGTTGTGGGTCTTTAATGGCCACAAATGGATCCCACATCAGGATGTCTGGAGAAAGGACGGTCACTGTATGTTTACATGGACACAATTACCAGTGGGACTTTGTGGTAGCTGCATGTTTGGTCCCCATCTTAGGTGCTGATTTTCTGTGTGCTTATGGACTACTTGTTGATGTTGCCAACAGGTGTTTAGTGGATGCTGTATCTTTTTCATCCTTGCCCTGCATAGCTCAGGGAGTTGGGCCACCAACACACACAAATATTCTAGCTCCAGGGGGTAAGTACCAGCATTTGCTTTTCGAGTTCCCAGCACTCATGGTGCCCACTTTTTCCGCAACAGTAACCAAGCATGGGGTTGAGCATTTTATCACCACAAAAGGTCTGCTCGTGTTTGCGCGCCCTTGCCACCTGGATGCTGCTAAACTAGCCATCGCGAGGGAAAAGTTTGCTAACTTAGAACACTTAGGCATTATTAGGCACTCCAACAGCCCTTGGGCATCCCCGCTGCACATGGTGGCCATGTCTGATGGGTCGTGGTGGCTGTGTGGCGATTTATGACGCTTAAACAATGCTACGGAACACAATCGTTACCCCATTCCGCACATCCAGGATTTTTCTGCGCACCTGGCCGGGACACGCATTTTTTCTAAAATGGATCTGGTCCGCGGTTACCACCAGGTCCCAATGCGCACAGAGGACGTCCCCAAAATGGCGGTAATAACCCCCTTCGGTCTGTTCGAGTTTTTGTGCATGCCGTTCAGGTTAAAGGGCACAGCACAAACTTTCCAAAGGATGATGGATGCGGTGCTCCGGGACTTGCTGTTCGTATTTGTCTACTTGGATGACATTTTGGTGGCTAGTGCGTCAGAGGAGGAGCATCTCTCCCATCGCAAACAAATTTTCTGACGTTTGGAGGTGCATGGGCTGATCATTAACCCAGCGAAGTGTCAGTTCAGGCTGCTGGTAATCGACTTTTTAGGCCACCCCATTTCGCCAGATGGCCCGATCCCGCTGCCGGATAAAGCGTGTGCATTGTTGGATTTTCCACGTCCACAGACTGTGAGGGCGCTGCAGGAGTTTTTGGGGATTGTCAGTTTTTTACAACCGCTTCCTCCCCTGCTCAGCCCAGCTGCTGTAGCCGCTCTCTGGCATGCTCAAAAAAAAAGAAGCCTGTGGATAGCATCAACTGGACCCCTGAGCGGGTCCAGGCATTCACAAATGCCAAAACGACGCTCACTAATGCAGCTTTGCTGGCCCAGCCAGCTCCGTCAGCACTGATAGCACTCACCACAGACGCATCTGACCTCACAGTAGGAACCATAGTGGAACAGTATGTCTTCGGTTCGTGGCAGCACCTCGCTTTTTTCAGCCGTACTTTGCACGACAACGAGTGTAAGTATAGCGCTTTTGACAGAGAGTTGTTGGCTCTCCACCTCGCTATGCATAATTTTCAGTTCTGGCTCAAGTGTCGCAAGTTTACTGCGTTTGTCAATCATAAGCCACTGACCTACGCGATATCCAAAGTCTCTGAACCGCGGTCAGCTCGGTAACAATGGCAGTTGGCCGCAATTTCGGAGGTCATGACCGACATCCAACATGTAGCCGGTAAATTGAACGTTGTGGCAGACTGCTTGTCACGCGCGCTGGTCTCTCTGGTATACATGGGCACACTTTTTTTCCAAAGTGCTTAGAGAACGCCAAATTTGTTTTTGTCAGGCACAACGCCCACAGAACCCCACTGTGTCCGCCGTACGACAGCCTGTTCAGAGTGGTGGAAACTGGGGAGAAACATTTTGTGTTAGACTTGGGGGAGGGGGGGTAAGGAAACCGTTTGCATAGACAGGCTGAAGCCCACTTATGTGTTGGCAGACGAGCAGGTGGTATTGGCCCAAGCTCCCCGGTGCAGGCCCCCTTCGAAAGTGGGTCTGCAGGTTAGTGTTGCCCTGACAGAGGACTGTTTTCAGGAAACTAACTTTTTCCCCTTTCCCCCTCCAGAGACCAAGCCTTTCTCCTACCCGCCTCGACAGGAAGGCGCTTCGACCGGCCCACATTACAGCCGCTAAGGGCACCTGCTCAGGCCCAAAGGTCTGGAGGGTTAGGATCCCTTGTGGGTGTTCCGGGGGTGGGGGGGGGGGGCTGTGTGGTGACACAAAGGAGATGACACTCCACTCAGTACTTCAGGGTGTTGGGGGTGCTAGCCAGGGGCGTCAGATCACTGGGGGGTATGTAGTAAATAAAGATGTGCCTTTCGCCCCCACTGTGCCAGGCTCACACCTGAGGACACAGGGGTGCGAATGTGTTAATGTGTATGTTGATGTGTGTTCACACTTGGTAACTGGTATGTAAATGTGTTTACCCTGAGTGCCAGAGGCGGGGAGAAAATGTATAAAGCAGATCACTTTGGCACTCAGAGTTATTCTGTTCTGCTGGTTGGAAGAAATAAAATTGTGTGTCGTCAACTCGTGTCTCGTCTGATTCCTTTCCTCTACAATGTAGTCCTAAACAGTCTCACAGAGACCGGTGGTGGGTGCTGAAGGACAGCAGCCGGCAGTGCTGTCGAGGTTGCTCTGTTAATATTTATAGGAATGGATTCTTTTTTCATGAGAGTAATTTAATTTGTTTACATACTAAATCAATTTGTATTCACAAAATACTGTCTGTGTAGTAGCATTTCCTACCAGGAGTGGACAGTAGCCTACTAACAGATGTGTCAGCAGACAGTGATTTTTTTTCACAGATGTTCAGGCTCAGAGTTTGTTCGGAGTTTTTTTCTCTATCCATATTTGTTTGTTGCTATCTGGTGAATAAAATGGTGATTTCTCTCCTTCTCTCTCCCAAATCAAGATACAGTGGGGAAAAAAGTATTTAGTCAACCACCAATTGTGCAAGTTCTCCCACTTAAAAGATGAGAGAGGTCTCCAATTTTCATCATAGGTATACCTCAACTATGAGAGACAAAATGAGAAAAAAAAAATCTAGAAAACCACATTGAAGGATTTTTAATGAATTAATTGGTAAATTCCATGGTAAAATAAGTATTTGGTCACCTACAAACAAGCAAGATTTCTGGCTCTCACAGACCTGCAACTTCTTCTTTAAGAGGCTCCTCTGTCCTCCACTCGTTACCTGTATTAATGGCACCTATTTGAACTCTTTATCAGTATAAAAGACACCTGTCCACAACCTCAAACAGTCAGACTCCAAACTCCACTATGGCCAAGACCAAAGAGCTGTCAAAGGACACCAGAAACAAAATTGTAGACCTGCACCAGGCTGAGAAGACTGAATCTGCAATTGGTAAGCAGCTTGGTGTGAAGAAATCAACTGTGGGAGCAATTATTAGAAAATGGAAGACATACAAGACCACAGATAATCTCCCTCGATCTGGGGATCCACGCAAGATCTCACCCTGTGGGGTCAAAATGATCATGAGAACGGTGAGCAAAAATCCCAGAACCACATGGGGGGACCTAGTAAATGACCTGCAGAGAGCTGGGACCAAAGTAACAAAGGCTACCATCAGTAACACACTACGCCGCCAGGGACTCAAATCCTGCAGTGCCAGACGTGTCCCCCTGCTTAAGCCAGTACATGTCCAGGCCCATCTGAAGTTTGCTAGAGAGCATTTGGATGATCCAGAAGAGGATTGGGAGAATGCCATATGGTCAGATGAAACCAAAATAGAACTTTTTGGTAAAAACTCAACTTGTCGTGTTTGGAGGAGAAAAAACACCATACCTACTGTGAAGCATGGGGGGTGGAAACATCATGCTTTGGGGCTGTTTTTCTGCAAAGGGACCAGGACGACTGATCTGTGTAAAGGAAAGAATGAATGGGGCCATGTATCGTGAGATTTTGAGTGAAAACCTCCTTCCATCAGCAAGGGCATTGAAAATGAAACGTGGTTGGGTCTTTCAGCATGACAGTGATCCCAAACACACCACCCGGGCAACGAAGGAGTGGCTTTGTAAGAAGCATTTCAAGGTTCTGGAGTGGCCTAGCCAGTCTCCAGGTCTCAACCCCATAGAAAATCTTTGGCGGGAGTTGAAAGTCCGTGTTGCCCAGCGACAGCCCCAAAACACCACTGCTCTAGAGGAGATCTGCATGGAGGAATGGGCCAAAATACCAGCAACAGTGTGTGAAAACCTTGTGAAGACCTGCAGAAAACGTTTGACCTCTGTCATTGCCAACAAAGGGTATATAACAAACTATTGAGATGAACTTTTGTTATTGACCAAATACTTATTTTACCGAGGAATTTACCAATTAATTCATTAAAAATCATTCAATGTGATTTTCTGGATTTTTTTCCCCTCATTTTGTCTCTCATAGTTGAGGTATACCTATGATGAAAATTGGAGACCTCTCTCATCTTTTAAGTGGGAGAACTTGCACAATTGGTGGCTGACTAAATACTTTTTTTCCCCCACTGTATATAATGTAATATTATGAGGAAAACAACAAAATTAAAAAGAAAAGCATAGACTGCAAAATATCCCTGGAAATTGAAACACTGTGGGCACAATTCCTTACGTGGTCATAACTGTGGCCAGATGTGGTCTAAATGACAGCAGGTGGCAGTTCAAGGAATAAATGCTCTGAAATCATACTTATGTGTTTTATTCTAATACATTCCAGACTTCAGAAACTATAAAACACACATGATTTTGGAGCATTTATTCCTTGAACTGCCACCTGCTGTCATTTAGACCACATCTGGCCATAGTTATGACCATGTAAGGAATTATGCACTTATTATCTGCTCTGGAGACAGTGGCAGGTGGGGAGTTTGACTGGGGCAGTACACCTGTCAAACTGTAACACAGGTGTCCTAAGGCGAGCTCAGGGAGGACAGAAACCTCCCATGGAGCAGAAGGGCAAAAGCTCGCTTGATCTTGATTTTCAGTATGAATATAGACCGTGAAAGCGGGGCCTCACGATCCTTCTGACTTTTTGGGTTTTAAGCAGGAGGTGTCAGGAAAGTTACTTTTCTGACACCTATAAAACACACATATTTAGGAAAAATTGTGGACTGGGAGACATGTAGATTTTGTTCAGTTATTCACATAATAACATAATAAATGGATGAACAGAGAAGTGCAACTTCTGCTAAAAGCACGTAACAATGCCTTTAGATCTGGTGATGCACAGGCCTACAGTTCATCCAGGGCAGATCTGAAGAGGGGCATCAAGAAGGCCAAGCACAGCTACAAGCTGAAGGTGGAGGAACATTTTGGGGACTCTGACCCCCGACGTATGTGGCAGGGCATTCAAGCTATCTCTGATTATAAGCCCAGCAACTCCATACCTATAGCCATGACTGTGCCCTTTCTCAATGAGCTAAATAACTTCTATGCTCGTTTTGACAAGGACAACAATGAAAAGAACATCAATTTCCCACCCTCTGATGACCTCCACCACCTCACACTCACCCACACCGACGTCCGTAATGCACTGAGTCATGTCAACGTACGTAAGGCTGCTGGCCCTGATGGCATTCCTGGGCGTGTGCTGAGGGCATGCGCTGAGCAGCTGGCAGGGGTCTTCACAGACATCTTCAATCTGTCCCTGGCCCAGGCCGTGGTACCAGCGTGCTTCAAGACCACTTCAATAGTACCAGTGCCGAAACATTCAACACCATCGTGCCTAAATGACTATCGCCCTGTGGCACTGACGCCCATAGTCATGAAGTGCTTTGAGCGACTGGTCTTGGCACAGCTCAAAAAAGGCCTGCCCCCTACACTGGACCCTCATCAGTTCGCCTACCGGAGCAACAGGAGTACAGAGGATGCGGTTTCTACAGCGCTGCACTATGTACTCTCACACCTGGATGACAAGAACACCTACGCAAGAATGCTGTTTATTGACTTCAGCTCAGCATTCAACACAGTTATCCCCTCCAAGTTGCTCACCAAACTTGGGGACCTGGGAATCAGTACCTCCACCTGCAACTGGATCATGGATTTTCTGACCAACAGATCCCAGCATGTTAGGTCAGGCCCCAACAGTTCTTCCGTCATCACACTCAACACTGGTGTACCACAGGGCTGTGTGCTCAGCCCATTCCTCTACTCCCTCTACACCCATGACTGTAGGCCTATGTATGGATCCAATTCCATCATAAAGTTCGCAGATGACACCACGGTGATTGGACTCATCAGGGACAACGACGAGTCAGATTACAGGGCAGAGGTTGAGCACTTGGCTACTTGGTGCGCTGACAATAACCTGCTCCTTAACACCAGCAAAACCAAGGAGCTCAT
The DNA here is from genome assembly GCA_020510985.1 of Pholidichthys leucotaenia. Lineage (NCBI taxonomy): Eukaryota > Metazoa > Chordata > Actinopteri > Cichliformes > Pholidichthyidae > Pholidichthys > Pholidichthys leucotaenia. The sequence continues at coordinate 403,930,943 of CM035836.1, read as the reverse complement.
AGTGGACTACAGGAAGGAGAGGGAAGAGACACATGACCCCATCCATATCAATGGCATAGCTGTTGAACGTGTCCCCAGCTTCAAATTCCTGGGGACCCACATCTCGGAGGACCTGTCCTGGTCAGTTAACACCACCAGCCTGATCAAGAAGGCCCATCAGCGCCTCTTCTTCTTGAGGACATTGAAGAAGAACCATCTGTCAACTGACATCCTGAGCAACTTCTACCGCTGCGTGATAGAGAGCACCCTGACCAACTGTATCACAGCCTGGTATGGGAGCTGCTCTGTAGCTGACCGCAAGGTGCTGCAGCGGGTGGTGAAAACCGCCCAACGCATCACAGGGACTCCACTTCCAGCTATAGAGGACGTCTACAGGAAAAGATGTCTGCGCCGGGCACGCAGCATTCTTAGGGACTCCAACCATCCTGCTCATGGACTGTTCCAGCTTCTCCCCTCCAGAAGACGTTTCAGAAGCCTTCGGACTAGAACCAGCAGGTTTAGGAACAGTTTCTTTCCAACAGCTGTAACGTTATTGAACTTAATTCCCCGCTGACTCTCTTACAATCATCTTTTACCATCCTCACCTGTACATAACTGCATAACTACATAACTACATCTAACTTATTGCACATTATTTGCACATAACAGTACTTTTAACTTTCTGCACTGCTGCATATATTTGCATATATTTACTTAAATTGCACATACTGTTAATTACCGTATATACTGCACTGCTGTCCTTTGCACTTCTGATTGGATGCTAAACTGTGTTTCGTTACCTTGTATTCATACATGTGTAATGACAATAAAGTTGAATCTAATCTAATCTAATCTAATAATACAACCCCAGACTGTCTGGCAGACTGTCCAGTGGTTCTTTGTCAGTGTTCACTACTTGGTGACCCAAGAAGAACTGTAGTGACACATGCTACAACCATTTGCAAATGCTTACAACCAGGGCTTGACATTAACACCAACCAACCCAGCAATGGCGGGTGGATTTCATAAGTGGCCAGTAAGACAGCCACTTTGACGGGGTTGTAGTTTTCTCAAATGGCACCTAAAATAATTAAACCTATGGCACTGTGAGACTACAAAACTACAACTCCCATAAGCACTATCTTCATACAGTGTGTGCTCACCGGAGTGGTGGCCTAGTGGTAGAGCATCCACCCCACAGCCGTGGGTCGTGGGTTCAAGACCCGGCCGCTTCATACTAAAGACCATATATAAATAACACTTCCTGCCTTCTAGCTTGGTACTCAGCATAATAGAATGGGAGAAGGAAAAGTTGTTTGTTGCGTGGCAGTGGCCCCTCTGATTCTAGATGTGATTAACATTGTAGATAGGAGAAATGTAATTTTGTTCTACTGGACATGATTGGCTGTATGGATTGAATGACAATAAAAGTTGTCTTCTTCTTCTTCTCATCGGTCCACTGTTGCCATGAATGTAGTCTGGCTCTCTCTCACCACTGCCAGCTCGGTACAGGAGAAGTAGCGGATGGTCTGGCTCTGCTCCAGTTTGGGTACACGAGAAGCCACAGATGGTCTGCTCCGCGGGTCGGTTCATTTTGCAGCCAGTCTGGAGAAATGGTGACGAACAGACAGCAGCCGGTAGAACACATTTGTCCCCACTCTCAGCGATCTGATCACTGGGGTCACTGCCCCTGAGCCCCTGTTGTCCCAGCAGTGAGTAGCTATTCCCCCCCCCCCACCCCACCACATCAGCTCCTGCCTCTGTGGCTAAACATGATTATTTTTAGAGCAAGGAGCTCCCGTTTACTGTCTGCAGTTGTGCAAATTTAAGTTTCCGTATGACAGAGAGAAAAAGTGACTAAACTTTAATATGTTGCTGTAAAGAACAAGTGAAGCTTCTTCTGAAGAGAACTTTCATTTATCTGTGATTATCTATGACATATGTGATATGCAGCTATTTCATGGAAGTAAAAGCTCTAATTATGTATTTTTAATGGGCTGGTCCCGGGGTGTCAAACATATGACCCGCAGGCCAAAAATGGCACACCAGGCACACCAGGGCATCCAAATTTTTCTCTGTGAATTTACAGCTTTCTTTCTAGTAATTTCTGACTATTTATACTGATTAGAATTGTTCATGTAAATTTGAGACATTTTTCCCTTTAAGATGAGACTTTTTTCCTCATCAGTTTTCTTTTTCTTTCTCTTTTTTTCTGGTGAAAACAGGTAATGTCCATTTAGGTTAAATCTATCAGTAACTATTCATGACCTTGTGCAGTCCTGAAGGGGTGTCTCAATTCATAGGGCTAATTTTCAACCCCTACCCCTTGGCCTTAGGGATAGGTGAAGGGGAAGGGGTAGGTGTTCAAATGAGAATTGGGATGGACCCCAAATCTACCTGTACTTCACTCTCACATTGCATATATTTTTCTCAATTGTTTTACAGTATTTACTGCTGTTAATAAATAATTCAACAGACAGTGTTTCTTTTTACTATTTTTAATGTATTTATAAGGGTCATTTACGTTTAAAAAGGCCCTCTGTGGATGGCTACCTAATCGTGGTGGATGTGTTTGAGTGCCCAAATGATCCCAGGAGCTATGTTTCTGCTTGCCCCCTGGTAGGATCTACCAAAGCAAACTGGTCCTGGGTGAAGGGCCAGTGGGTAGAGTGGTCCAGTGGATCTCCATGAAAAATGTTATATCAAGGACCCAGTGTACCCAAAGGAGGCACATGGCTCTACCCTCCAGTGGGCTCACCACCTGCAGGAGGGATCATGGGAATCATGGTGCTATGTGAGTCAGGCAGAAGTCTGGGCTACTTTGACTGGACTGATGCCCCTGCGACCCAGATTCCTGGATAAATGGGGATGGATGGATGGATGGATGGATGGATAGATGGATGGATGGACATTTAAAAAGGTTGTAAATTTAGTTCAAGTAAATTTTACCATGCCATAGACAGATTTGATCATATTAAACATAATTTTCCAACCACAAAATTGTGGCTAATGAAGTGTTTGAGTGGCTAGTAACTTTGGAAAATGACTAGCCACAGTGGCTGGTAAGCAAAAAGGTTATATCAAACCCTGCTTCCAATTATTTTGGAAATGTTTGTAACTGTTTGCGGAGAAATACAAAAAACTGTTTGGAACCTTAAAAACTGTTTGCAAACTATGTGGCAACACAGTACAGTGATACAGTGGTTAGCACTGTTGCCTCACAGCTCAAAGGTTCCAGGTTTGAATCTCCAGGCTGGCGGGGGTGGGAGTCCTTCTGTGTGCAGTTTGCATGTTCTCCCTGTGCTGCGTGTGTTTACTCTGGGGGCTCTGGTTTCCTCCCACAATCCAAGCACATGCTTGTTAAGTTAATTGGTGATTCTAAATTATCACTAGGTATCTGTGTCCTATAGGCCCTTAGAATAGAGGGTTATGTAATGGTGGATTTTGTTGTGAAGTGCGGTGTGATGGCGCCTCCTTCTGGGTGCGCCACCACACCGCCCTATAAGTAGGGGCGTCCACCATTTTGGGCTTCCTCTTGTCCAGACGACCCCACACAGTATAGCACCTGCTGTAGTGCAACCTTTATAATAATAGGGTACCGTTCCAGTGCAACCTCTCGTCCGTCTCCTTTTGTGCCAGGTTTGTGGACATAGCATTTGCCGACTGAGGATTAACCAGTGGAGGGTGCGTAACACTGCCGCAGCCTTTCGTGGAGCTTCCCGGGGAACCACCAATTCCGTGGCCCCGCTGGATGGAGGCTTTTGAAAACTGCCTCACAGCATTAGACCTAAGGAAGCTGGATAAGGTGAGAACGTGAGCGTTGCTTGTCCACAACCTCAGCATCGAAGGCCAGAGGATTTTATGGATGCTCGGCACGGCGGACTTGTACAAGGATGTCATGGAGCTAACGGCTAACCACTTCACCACTGCGGACAGCATGACGGTACGGCGCATTTGGTTTTGCCAGAGATGCCAGGGAGTCGGTGAGCCCATTCAACAGTTTGTTGCTGACCTAAGACAGTTAGCCAGTGTGTGCCGTTTTGGGCCGTTAGAGGACGAGATGGTGCAGGACCAAATGGCCGAGCACACATGTAGTGCCGTGACACGGGCTAGATTGCTAATGGCGCCCAATGACTTAATGCTAGCTAAGGCAGTTGAGCTAGCTCTTCAGTTAGATGCCGCGGATAAGCTAGCCTCGGAGCTAAATTGGCGCCAGTCTGAGAAGACACCAGAAGGGACAATGACAGCAAATGCAGTTGACTCGTAGGACGAAGGGAACATGGCGAATGACTATGAGGTGTATGCAGTGTGCCTTAGGTCTGTTCCGAAGCACCCCGTCTGCAGGGGTTGTGGGCCCCCGATGCACCAGAGTTACAAGCGAGCATGCCCAGCAAGACGGAAGTGGCACAGCAAGTGTGGGCGCATGAATCATTTCACCAGAATGTATTGGTCCCCAGCATTGTGGAGCCCGCCAAGTAGACCAGCCCACCTGCCTACGACGACCAGCCACTCGGTGAGCACTAAAACCGATGGGCTTTCCTACTGCATGGTAGAATTGTGATGGTGTAGCTTTGCCATTGATACTCGACATAGTGGCGGTGCGGTTGGTGCTAAATTGGGCTACGGTAAAAAAAAAAAATTCCCACACTGAAGGAACAGGAAGAGCCTGGCGCTGCTATATGGCTATGGCAGTGGTAGACTGTGCAATGTCGGGACTGTGGAGTTCCGCTGGACTGTGGAGCCACTCTGGGACATGGACTGGGTTCGGGTTTGTGCTGAGGAGAGACCGGGGCGATGACTGGCTGGATCGCAGCCGGTGGGACATCGGGTGCTGCTGAGGATTGTGGCAAAAGTGGGAGCGCTGTGTTTCCGGCTGGCAGAAGGTTTGATCCGGCATGCAAACCCATTGCAACGTGTCCAGGTGGATGTTTCGACTGACAGGGCTATGCAGGAGTCGGCGAAGATGGTGCGAGGCCCAATCTCCTGTGTTTTGACGATTGACCCTGGTCCTGGGGGCCTGTCACCTCCAGGGGCATGTCCGCCGTGGGGCTGCCACAGAGCCCCCCCACCCCCCGGCAGACCCTCTCTTACCGTGGGAGACTGTGAAGAAGAGACTATGGACTCTTTAGGTAGGAGCACAGCCGGTATACCAGGTAAAAGTGGCAGAATAAACCACTTGGCCATGCAGGCCATGTGGCAGTGTTTATTAAGGGTTTTATCTACGAAATTTGGGCGGGTTTAATTCGGTGTGCTTTTTTCTGCTTTATAAAGGGGGGAGGGAGAATGTAATGGTGGGCTTTGTTGTGAAGTGCGGTGTGATGGTGCCGCCTTCCGGGTGTGCCACCACACCGCCCTATAAGTAGGGGCATCCACCATTTTGGACTTCCTTTTGCCCGGACGACTCCACACAATGTAGCACCTGCTGTAGTGCAACCTTTATAATAATGAAGTACCATTCCAGTGCAACCTCTCATTCTTCTCCTTTTGTGCCAGGTTTGTGGACATAGCAGGTTAGTGTACCTACTAGTTAAGCACTGAGTGGTCTTTGCAACTAGAAAAGCGCTATACAAGTACAGGTCCTTATCCAATCGTTAACAAACCCTGACAGAACCCCAAAATTGCCTACATTTGCCATTTCATGAGATGGGGGTGGGAGAGAGAGGTCAGAGGTTATTCAATGATTTCTCAGCAATCTTTCAATGAAGGCAAAAGTTTTCCACCCCCAAAGGAAGAGATGGCTGAGAGATCAGAGAGGGATCACTGAGTGTTCAATGAAAGACCAATAGAGTTAATTGAAAGACCATGGCGGAGACCTCTGAGAAATCATTGGGAGATCAATGAGATCATTGAGAGTTTTTTTTCTGTGAGTTCATAGAGCGATTACTTCTCTTTGGTGATTGTTGAGAAATTGTTTTGGACTGAGGAAAAACTTAGAGGACCGTGGAGATCACTGCAGATCACTGAAAAATCATTGAGAGAGCTGGCCATTTTTTCATCACTCAACAATCTCTCAACGATCTCCATCCCTGTGTAAAGGGGGTATTATCTATCTAAAAGTTGAAAGCCAGCAGCAGCACTATGAGAAAATAGGGAGAGAGGGGGGATTCACATTACTTTCCAGGGGTCTGATTCTATAACAGCCCTCGTCACTTCATCTCTGAGTTTTTATTGACTTGCTAATGGTCAAACAAAAGTAACTCCTGATGAATAAATGCAAAACTCCAAGTGCTATTTTTCTTAATCCTCCTAATTAGATTAAATTTTAATGATGCATGTATGATTAAAAGCATCACAATTTTACCATATAAAAACAATGGTGTAGCTCAAGGCATAAGTTCATTATTAATAAATCTTGGAAAGTCAGTCTGGAATAAACTTATCATGGGTGTGCACAAGCACAAAAAAGCACATATGTAGGAGTAATTAAATCATCACTCTCCAGCTAGAAACATCACATCATTATGTCGAATATTTATGGTTGAAGCAGCCAAGTCATAAACTTACAAATTGGATCAGCTCTTCTCCACTGTTGCGGCCAAATGCAGTGGACCTTCAACATTCAGCCAGTGGGCACATCCTGTCATTCAGTTACAAGGCCTCCTCTTCAGTCCTAAATGGGTGGGAGGGGATGTGCAGCCCAGCTAGGGACAGCTTCGCAAATGCCTCATGATTTCAGTTTGGCTGCCCATGTGTAGTATTATTTGCCATACTGCAGTTTGGATCTGTCTGCAAAGCGGCTACAAGGGCTGTTCATTAAAGAGTTCCCCTGACCCATTTCCCATGGACTGAGAGGAACCAAACTTGGTGCAGTTATTGTAGGAGCATCTCATAAAATTAGAATATCATTGAAAAGTTAATCTATTTCAGTAATTCAGTTCAAAAAGTAGAACTCATATAGATCCATTACACGCAGAGTGATATATTTAAAGTGATTCTTTTAATTTTGATGATTATGGCTTACAGTTAATGAAAACCCCAAATTCAGTATCTCAGAAAATTAGAATATTACATCAGACAAAAATGATTTTAAATAGAACCACTGGCCAACTGAAAAGTATGTCCATGTACACACTCACTACTTGGTTGGGGCTCTTTTTGCATGAATTACTGCATCAGTGCAGCGTGGCATGAAGGTGATCAGCCTGTGGTTCTGCTGAGGTGTTATGGAGGCCCAAGATACTTTGATAGCAGCCTTCACCTTGTCTATATTGTTGGGTCTGGTGTCTCATCTTCTTCTTGGCAATATTCCATAGATTTTTTATGGGGTTTAGGTCAGGAGAGTTTGCTGGCCAATCAAGCACAGTGACACCATGGTCATGAAACCAGGTATTGGTACTTTTGGCAGTATGTGCAGGTGCCAAGTCCTGCTTGAAAATGAAATGAGCATCTCCATAAAGCTTGTCAGCAGATAGAAGCATTAAGTGCTCTAAAAATTTCCTGGTAGACGGGTGCATTGACTTTGTACTGATAAAACACAGTGGACCAACACCAGCAAATGACATTGTTCCACAAATCAGGTGCCAAGTCCTGTCATGTGGAAATCATGGTCCCAGAATCTGGAGGAGTGGAGAGGTCCAACTTGCTTGAAGTTTCCACAGTCACTGATAACTTGGGGAGCCATGTCATCTGACGGTGTTGGTTCACTGTGTTTTGTCAAGTCTAAAGTCAGCACGGCCATCTACGAAGATATTTTAAGAGGACTTCATGCTTCCCTCTGCTAACAAGCTTTATGGAGATGCTGATTTCATTTTCATGCAGAACTTGGCACCTGCCCACACTGCCAGAAGTACCAATACCTATTTGTTGACCATGGTATCATTCTACTTGACTGGCCAGCAAACTCACTTGACGGGGTATTGTCAAGAGAAAGATGAAAAAACATCAGACCAGATAATGCAGATGAGCTGAAGGCCACTACCAAAGCAACCTGGGCTTCCATAACATCTCAGCAGTGCCACAGGCTGATCGCCTTCATTGCATTCCACCAATGTCTGACCACACTTGAACGGCCGATGCCAGTGCTTGGCTACATCATACAATGGGGCATCCTCTCCATAAGTCTCTTTCATCTCATCGAATGTCTGCCATGGTGTGCGGCCTCTTAAGTACAGAAACCTGATGACAGATCTGCATTCAGCTGGCTCCATTCTTATGCCACTTTAGCACCTGCAAAAGAGAAACTCTTAGGAATTCAGAGCTGCAAATTACCATGTGACATACAGTGATATGCATTATTATACATGTGCAGTTTCAGCTTCCTACAATAACTGGAAGTGGGTCAGGGGAAATCTTTGGCTTTTGTCAGTGATGGACATGTTTGTATTACTGGGACAGGTTCGATGAAAGGACTAGCTGTTGCAATCCCTGATGTTTGCACCACTTCTGAGTCCGTGGGGAGTTCTTGAGAGATGGCTACTATAAGGCTTCTCTGCCAGGACACATCGTCAGTTGTGTACTTCAGCATCACAGTGTCATGGTTAATTAAGCTTGACAGCTCACGTGCACGATGCAGCAGCACAGGAAGTAACCACATAAAGGGGCACGTTTGAAAGTTTTTTAAATTGCAAAACACAAGTGCACAGCTGAGGAAACAATCACTCGCCAGAGGAACCACCCTGTGGAGAGAAGATGAGAGCTGTGAGCGGAGGAATGGAGTAAGGGGAAATGGGTGAGCCAAAATGTCACTTATTGGGAATCCAGGGAGAACCGGCAGGGACCCAGCAGAGAATAGACAAACCAGTAGGGTGTGGGGGAGATGAGCTGATGGTGCCTGACCGGGTGGAGATAGGAAGCTGAGGGACAGTGAGATGTGGCAGGAGAGCGCGCACAGTCCTAGAGACACACTTGTCAACTTATACTTGCTTGTCAGTTTTAGCGGGCAGTATACCCAGATGAGCCAGAGTTGAATGCGCAAAGAGAGCCTCCTTAAGTATGCTGGCTGATGAGCGGGCGCAGGTGTGTCTTGTGCCTCAGGTGCAGTGATGAGTTGACGAATGTGAGGCAGGATGGGAAGGGCGCGCTCTTGCTGCCCATGACAGGGCCCCCCCCTTCTAGGAGTGCCTCCTGGCGGTCTGGAGGGCTTCTCCGGGTGAGCATGGTGATAGGCCCGGAGCATCTCCTTGTCCAGAACTCGCGATGAGGGGACCCAGGACTGCTCCTCCGGGCCGTAGCACTCCCAGTCCACCAGGTACTGCAGGCCCCGGCCCCAACGGTGAACATCCAACATACGACATACAGTGTAGGCAGGGTGGCCATCGATGATCTGAGGAGGAGGAGGCGGCTTTCGGGGGGGGGGGGCAGAGAGAGGACTGGCCGAGAGGGGCTTTATGTGGGCGACGTGAAACATGGGGTTCACCCGTAGGGTTGAAGGCAGCTTCAGCTGGACTGACGCGTTGCTTATCACCCAAGAGATGGTGTATGGCCCTAGGAAGGTGGGGGACAGCTTCTTAGATTTTTCTTTCAGAGGAATCTGGCTCACTGCCAGCCAGACCTGCTGCCCAACAATGTACTTGGGAGCCGGAACCCGCTTCCTATCAGCAGCAGCCCGGGTGCTTTCCGTGGTGCGGGCAAGGGCGGCCCGAGTAGACCTCCAGATGCACCGGCAGCGATGAACATGGGCCCCTACGGATAGAACTGAGACCTCCCTCTCGGCCATGGGTTGAAGAGGTGGCGTGTACCCCAATGAATCCAGTCGCAGAGGAGACAGCAGAGTTCATGGAGTACTCCACCCAGGTCAGATGTGTGCTCCAGGATGATGGGTTATCGGCTGCTATGCACCGCAAGGCAGCCTCCAGGGACTGATTGGCACACTCCGCTTGCCCGTTGCTCTGCAGATGGTTTCCAGAGGAGAGACTCACTGTAGTTCCCAAGGTCCGGCAAAAGGCCCTCCAGACCTGGGACGTAAATTGAGGACCCCGGTCAGACACAATGTCCATGGGAATACCGTGGACCCAGATCACGCGGTCGGTGAGGAGGACCACTGTTTCCAAGGCCGAGGGGAGCTTTGGGAGGGCAACCAGATGCACCGCCTTGGAGAAGCGATCCACAATGGTAAGAATCACTGTCTTGCCACAGGAGGGTGTTAGTCCGGTGATGAAGTCCACAGCGATGTGTGACCATGGACAACCAGGGATGGGGAGGGGATGGAGGAGACCTGATGGGGGGAGGAGTCCGATTTCCCCCGGACGCAGGTCTGGCAGGCTTTCACATACTCTCGTATGCCCCGCCGCAGCATAGGCCACCAGAATGCTCGCTGGATGAAGTCCACAGCTCGAGCGATGCCAGGATGGCAAGAGAAGCGACTGGTGTGACCCCACTGGATGACATCGCTGTGGAGGGCGGCCGGGACGTACAGACGGTTCTGGGGGCACCCTACTGGCACAGGATCCTGGGACTGGGCCTGGTGGACCCTCCACTTGATATCCCAAGCAAGGGCTCCGAGGACGCACGAAGGCGGTATGATGGTTTGGGGGGGGGGCTACCTCCCTGGAATCAAACTGGTGTGATAGCATGTCTGGTTTGGTGTTCCAGGCGCCATTCCGATATGTGATGGCAAAATTAAATCGCTGGAAAAACAGAGCCCAGCGAGCCTGCCTGGCATTAAGTTGGCGGGCCGACCACAAGTACTTGAAGTTCTTGTGGTTGGTCCACACGACGATGGGGTGAAAAGCCCCCTCTAACCAATGCCTCCACTCCTCTAATGCCAACTTAATGACAAGCAGCTCTCTGTCCCCCACATCACAATTCCTCTCGGCCGGCGTAAGCCGACGAGAGAAATATGCGCACGGGTGGAGCTTCTGATTGGGGGGCGTGCGCTGCGACAGCACAGCGCCAACCCCCAAATCAGATGCATCCACCTCAAGGACAAACTGGAGCTGCATGTCGACCTGGGCAACGATTGGTGTTTCCATGAACAGGGGCTTTAATTTAACAAACGCCCGTTCAGCTGCCTCGGTCCAGCGAAAGGGGACCTTAACAGAGGTCAGCTGTGTCAACTGCAGTGCCACCCCACTATAGTTCCTGATGAACCTGTGATAAAAATTTGCGAACCCGAGGAAGCGTTGAAGCTCCTTACGGGAGTGGGGAGTTGGCCAATCCAGCACTGCCCTCACCTTGGCTGGGTCGGCAATCAGTCTCCCTTTAGCCACTATGAAGCCCAAGAAGGTGGTTGATGTAGTGGAGAAACTCACACTTCTCGGACTTGACGTAGAGCTGGTTCTCCAAGAGCCGTTGTAAAACAGCCCTGACATGGGCTTCATGTTCCTCTGGCGAGCGGGAGAAAATTAGAATATCATCCAAGTAGACAAACACGAATTGGTAGAGCATATCGCGAAGGACGTCGTTTATTAACCACTGGAAGACGGCGGGGGTGTTAGTGAGCCCAAAAGGCATCACTAAATATTCGAATTGCCCCTGGTGGGTTTTAAACACCGTCTTCCATTTGTCGCCCTCGCAAATGCGGATCAGATGGTACGCGTTCCTAAGGTCTAACTTGGTGAATACCCGTGAGCGCTGAAGGAGCTCGAATGCTGAATTAATTAATGGCAGAGGGTGGCAGAGGATACTTGTCTTTGATGGTAATTGTATTGAGCTCCCCGTAGTTGATGCACAGGCGCAACGAGCCATTCTTCTTTCCGACGAAGAAGAATCCGGCTTCGAGTGAAGCTGATGATGGCCAAATAAGGCCAGCGTTCAGCGATTCCTTTATGTATTTCTCCATCGCCTCCCTCTCCGGGCCAGAAATACTATATAACCGACTGGACGGCAGCCTCGCCCCAGGGTGAGGTCTATAGCACAATCATAAGACCGATGAGGTGGCAGTGACAACGCTCTCGATTTGCTAAAGACCTCTCCTAAATCATGATAAGCCCGGGGAACGAGGCTGAGGTTCGGCGCCTCGACCGGGGGAAGGGAGATGGACAGAGATGGGGAACACTCCGCTGAACGCATACAGAGGGCCATATTAAAAGGACTCCAGGAGGATATGGTGTTTTGATCCCAACTGATTATGGGATTATGCCTCCGGAGCCAAGGGTAACCAAGAACCACCGGGGAAGATGAAACAGGGAGAACCAGGAATGAGAGTTCCTGCCAGTGGTTCCCGGAAAGGAGGATGGAAATTGGCACCGTGCTTTGGGTGACCACCGCGACCTCCCGGCCAGATATGGTAGTGATCCTCTGATCATGGGGCCATTTACATGTGGGAATACCCACCTGCCTAATGAACTCAGCAGAAATGAAATTACCCTCTGACCCCGAGTCAACCAGCGCCATAGTCCTCTCGACCCCCGGCAATTGCACGAGAGCCAAAATTGAAAAATTACTGGGGGGAGTAGATTTAGTCCCGCCAGCCAGACCCCCCATGGTTACTGACAGGCTGTGTCTTTTGGCCGGTGGCGGCATTCGTCCAGACTGTGGTTCAGTAAACCACAGTACGCGCACGCGTCAGCCCTTCGCCTTCACCGGCACTCATCGCTGGTCAAATGCTGAGAGAGCTCCATCGGCTCGGGCAAAGAGCTGGCGCCGCCAGTGTCAGCAACCACGGCAGGCACTCGCTTGGCGTGCGGGCGAGAAGAGGACTCGCACTCACGGTACCAGTTGTCCAATCCAACTGCCTGATCTTTGAGATCGTCGAGAGTCTCCGGGACAGGGTGAACCACCAGATCATCACAGAGTTGAGCATTTAACCCGTGGAGGAATGCACTGCGTAAAGCAATCTCATTCCACCCCGAATCAGCTACTACAACCCAGAACTCCACCGAGTACTCAGCTGCTGACTGAGTGCCCTGGCGGAGCGTCATCAGGCGGCTCATGACATTGCCCCGACTTTCTGTACGGCCAAACGTGCAAGAGAAAGCGTCCACAAATTGGTCAAACATGTAACGACGCCCCTCGGGGTTATCTATCGTGGACTGTGTCCACTCAAGGGTTCGGTCCTTGAGCAACAGTGTAAAGAACTGAATTTTGGCCACGTCCCCAGGGTACTCCTCCCAAACCTGCTCCAAATACATGCAAACCTGAATAAGGAAGCCTTTGCATTTCCCCACCTCCCCCGCATACGGGGTAGGCGTGGGAATGGAGGTGGTATGGAGCCACCTCCGTACCACTGGAGGTGGTACTAAAATAATTGCTTCTTTTTCTTATTTTCCTTTAAACATTCACATGATCTTGTCACAGATTTATTGGCTAATTCTTAATATTTATATAAAAAATTCACTTAAAGTGTAATGTGCATCATATTGTGTGCATGTTTTTCAAATTGAGATGCGTGTTTTCTTCTTGTATACGTACTGTTCATGATGGTGTCCTTTACACATTTGTTTTGTACACCTAAAACAAGCAACCAGTATGCTGATCCTCTCTGCTTGATTAGTCATGAGCTTCCCACCCACAAACACTAAGCTGTCCTCAAATGACTTATTGATAGGACCTCCATTTGCAACTATTTTGTGTCTTACTCAGAGGGTGGTCCTGTCTCTGGGGAGCATAGTGATTGGATAGTAAATCTCTGGTGAATTGTGAAAGAACTGCCTGTCCTAGAGGTAGTATTAGCCTCTTTCTCTTGTGCTTGTTTGTACTGCTTTTATCTTACCCCATGGTTAAGCAATTTATAACACAACATTTTTGATACCAAGTGAATTTCAAACCATTTCAAACTGCCAAGAGGGAAAAATGACTTTTGCAGAGGGTTGTTCGGAATAGCTGTTGTCATTACAGAGTGGGACTAAAAAATCTAACACAGATGTAGCTGATTATGAAAAATGACTTTACTGCTGAAAGCATCATGTTAAATGCTCAGCCTCATTGATTCAAGCTGCAGGACAGCATCCTACAAATATGTCTACAGTCACTATTCAGTGATGATAATTTAAGAAATGCTGCCCTTTATGTTTTATTCAAACCCTGTTTAATAATAGATGATACATTGCATGATTATGTAGTTTGTATTTCTGTATGCACATTTCATGGATTTATAAATTAGTCAGAGAAAGTAGCCTCCTGACCACTGTCATATACTGGGCACATAATAAGGAAAGCACTTTGACTGATGGAAAAACCAAAGAGCAATCTATAAATAAAAGTCTGACTCCATTATTTTAATGTTGGCATAATATAGAAAAGAATAGGCCTACTGTCATTATACACACATGTAACTAAAACAAATATTGTCCAGTGCAGCGGTCAGTTCATACCGATTACCTGTTGAGTTGGGTTTGTGGGTCACAAGACTCACACTGGTGGCTATTAGCGGTAAATCACTTAAATAGGACCTGCCTGACAAAGTGAAGTAGACCAAAAGATCCTCAAAAGCTAGACATCAATGCTGCAATCCAAAGAAATTCAGTAACAAATAAGAAACAAAGTAATTGAGCTCGATCAGTCTGAAAAAGGTTATAAAGCCATTTCTAAAGCTTTGGGACTCCAGTGAACCTCAGTGAGAGCCATTATCCACAAATGGCGAAAACATGGATCAGTGGTGAACCTTCCCAGGAGTGGCCGGCTGACCAAAATTACCCCAAGAACGCAGCGACTGCTCATCCAAGAGGTCACAAAAGACCCCACAACAACATCCAAAGAACTCCAGGCCTCACTTGCCTCAATTAAGGTCAGTGTTCATGACTCAACCATAAGAAAGAGACTGGGCAAAAATGGCCTGCGTGGCAGAGTTCCAAGACAAAAACCACTGCTGAGCAAAAAGAACATTAAGGCTCGTCTCAGTTTTGCCAGAAAACATCTTGATGACCCCCAAGACTTTTGGGAAAATACTCTGGACTGACAAGACAAAAGTTGAACATTTTGGAAGGTGTGTGTCCCATTACATCCGGCGTAAAAGTAACACAGCATTTCAGAAAAGGAACATCATACCAACAGTAAAATATGGTGGTGGTAGTGTGATGATCTGGGGCTGTGTTGCTGCTTCAGGACCTGAAAGACTTGTTGTGATAAATGAACCATGAATTCTGCTGTCTACCAAAAAATTCTGAAGGAGAATGTCCGGCCATCTGTTCGTGACCTCAAGCTGAAGCACACTTGGGTTCTGTAGCAGGACAATGATCCAAAACACACCAACCAGTCCACCTCTGAATGGCTTAAGAAAAAAAATAGGACTTTGGAGTGGCCTAGTCAAAGTCTTGACCTGAATCCGATTGAGATGCTGTGGCATGACTTTAAAAAAGGGGGTTCATGCTCGAAAACCCTCCAATGTGGCTGAATTACATCAATTCTGCAAAGATGAGTGAGGCAAAATTCCTCCATAGTGCTGAAAAACATTCATTGCCAGTTATTGCAAACGCTTGATTGCAGTTGTTGCTGCTAAGAGTGCCCCAACCAGTTATTAGGTTTAGGGGGGCAACCATCTTTTCACACAGGGCTACAGTGAGGCAAAAAAGTATTTAGTCAGCCACCAATTGTGCATGTTCTCCCACTTAAAAGATGAGAGAGGTCTTCAATTTTCATCATAGGTATGCCTCAACTATGAGAGACAAAATGAGAAAAAAAAAATCCAGAAAATCACATTGAAGGATTTTTAATGAATTAATTGGTAAATTCCTCAGTAAAATAAGTATTTGGTCAATAACAAAAGTTCATCTCAATACTTTGTTATATACCCTTTGTTGGCAATGACAGAGGTCAAACGTTTTCTGTAAGTCTTCACAAGGTTTTCACACACTGTTGCTGGTATTTTGGCCCATTCCTCCATGCAGATCTCCTCTAGAGCAGTGATGTTTTGGGGCTGTCGCTGGGCAACACGGACTTTCAACTCCCTCCAAAGATTTTCTATGGGGTTGAGATCCGGAGACTGGCTAGGCCACTCCAGGACCTTGAAATGCTTCTTACGAAGCCACTCCTTCGTTGCCCGGGTGATGTGTTTGGGATCACTGTCATGCTGAAAGATCCAGCCACGTTTCATCTTCAATGCCCTTGCTAATGGAAGGAGGTTTTCACTCAAAATCTCATGATACATGGCCTCATTCATTCTTTCCTTTACACGGCTCAGTCGTCCTGGTCCCTTTGCAGAAAAACAGCCCCAAAGCATGATGTTTCCACTCCCATGCTTCACAGTAGGTATGGTGTTCTTTCTCCTCCAAACACGACAAGTTGAGTTTTTACCAAAAAGTTCTGTTTTGGTTTCATCTGACCATATGACATTCTCCCAATCCTCTTCTGGATCATCCAAATGCCCTCTAGCAAACTTCAGACGGGCCTGGACATGTACTGGCTTAAGCAGGGGGACACATCTGGCACTGCAGGATTTGAGTCCCTGGCGGCGTAGTGTGTTACTGATGTAGCCTTTGTTACTTTGGTCCCAGCTCTCTGCAGGTCATTCACTAGGTCCCCCTGTATGGTTCTGGGATTTTTGCTCACCATTCTCGTGATCATTTTGACCCCACGGGGTGAGATCTTGAGTGGAACCCCAGATTGAGGGAGATTATCAGTGGTCTTGTATGTCTTCCATTTTCTAATAATTGCTCCCACAGTTGATTTCTTCACACCAAGCTGCTTACCTATTGCAGATTCAGTCTTCCCAGCCTGGTGCAGGTCTACAATTTTGTTTCTGGTGTCCTTTGACAGCTTGACAGCTTGACAGGTCTTGGCCATAGTGGAGTTTGGAGTCTGACTGTTTGAGGTTGTGGACAGGTGTCTTTTATACTGATAACGAGTTCAAACAGGTGCCATTAATACAGGTAACGAGTGGAGGACAGAGGTGCCTCTTAAAGAAGACGTTACAGGTCTGTGAGAGCCAGAAATCTTGCTTGTTTGTAGGTGACCAAATACTTATTTTACCGAGGAATTTACCAATTAATTCATTAAAAATCCTTCAATGTGATTTTCTGGATTTTTTTTCTCATTTTGTCTCTCATAGTTGAGATATACCTATGATGAAAATTGGAGACCTCTCTCATCTTTTAAGTGGGAGAACTTGCACAATTGGTGGCTGACTAAATACTTTTTTGCCCCACCGTATGTAGGTTTGGATTTTTTTTCCCCTTAATAATAAACACCTTCATTTAAAACTTCATTTTGTGTGTACTTGTGTTATCTTTGTGTAATAATTAAATCTGTTTGATGATCTGAAACATCCCCTCATGGATCGTCACCTTATCATAGTGGGGGGATTGCGTGCCCTTGTGATCCCAGGAGCTAAGCTGTCTGGGGCAATTTGCCTCTGGTAGGGTCACCCAAGACAAACTGGTGCTAGGTGAAGGGCCAGACTAAGAACAATCCAACAGACTCTCATCATGAATGTTAGAACAAGGATTCAGTGTACCCCGCCCGGTATGGGGTAACTGGGGCCCCACCAGGCCTGAGGGAGGGGCTCGATGGCTAGCATGTGGTGGCTGGGTTTCTGCCCATGGGATGTGGCCGGGCTCAGCCCGAAGGAGTTACATGGGTCCACCCTCCAGTGGGCTCACCACCTGCAGGAGGGACCATGGGGGTCTGGTGCTATGTGGATCAGATGGCGGTTGAAGGCAGAGACCTTGGCAGTCTGATCCCATGCTCCCTAAACTGGCTTTTGGGAAGTGAAATGCCACATCTTTGGTGGGAAGGAGCCTGAGCTGGTGCATGAGGTTGAGAGACACGGGCTAGATATAGTCGGCCTCACCTCCACACACAGCTCTGGTTCTGGAAGCAGTCTCCTGGAGAATGGCTGAAGCTTGGCTTACTCTGGTGTTGCCCTGGGCGAGAGTGATGAGCACGGGTGGGTATTCTTGTATCCCCCCACCTTGCTGCCTCTACATTGGAGTTTCCCCTGGTGGGGAGGGTTGTTTCCCTGCGCCTTCGGGTTGGGAAACAGGTCCTCACCATCATTTGTCCCTATACACCAAGTGATGGTTCAGAGTACCCACCTTTTTTGGAGTCTCTGACTGGGGTGCTGGAGGCTGTTTTTCTTGGAGACTTCATTGTCCTACTGGGGGACTTCAATGTGCATGTGGGCAACAACAGCAAAACCTGGAGGGGGGTGATTGGGAGGAATGGCCTGTCCGATCTGAACCCGAGTGGTGTTCAGTTATTGGACTTCTGTGCTAACCACAGTTTGTCCATAATGAACACTATGTTCAAGCATAAGGGTGTCCATATGTGCACCTGGCACCAGGACACCCTAGGTTGCAGGTCGATGATCAATTTTGTTATTGTGTCATCAGACCTGCGACCATATGTCTTGGACACTAGGGTAAAGAGAGGGGCAGAGCTGTCAACTAAGAGCTGTTTCATTTACCTGACTTTGACCTAATCATTACACTTAGGGTGCTTACCAGAGATTACTCTATAAGTTCAGGGAACTCCTTTGAAATTTCTTTGTGATACTGGGGCCTGTAGATCTGTCATTTCAGGCCTAGATGCCGTGGGGCTCACAAAATCAGAACACAGTGTTCATTAAATCAGCAAATGGGAGCTAAAAAAGGAATGTCTTTCTGAAATTGTAGCAGTAAAAGATCCTGTTACAGGGGACAGTGCAGAAGGTTCATTCATTTTGTCACAAGTGTGTCCAGTTAACTTATTGGGAAGGGATTTGCTCACAACCCTCAGTATTGCCATAATCCCGACAGAAGGTGGTATGAGGGCATCACATTTCCCACATGCATCAGAAACTCATGTTTTGCAACATTTTGCAGTACCAAGATACTCATATTCGCTTCATTTGGTACCGGCCGGACCAACTGGAGTGAATGAGAGCTTGGAAGCCAAGATAATGCAATATTTCAAAACACAGGTTCCTACAACTGTGCAGGCCACAAATCAATATCATTGCAACATGTATGACAGATGTCTGAGTGGCCCAGATGACAAGTTTGAGAAAACAATTTTTGCAAACTCATCCTCCAGAATAGTCATTGCAAATTTGTACTGGTCACCAAAGGGCTATGCAGGAGCATCTGTAAGGTTATCAGATGAAGATAAAAGCCATTTTAAACACTGGGAGACACCACACATTGCACTGATCAAGCCTAAACACATGCAGTGGAAAGATGTAGGCAGGTTTGTGAACACAGCAGAGGAGTGTGATCAGACCTGGAAAAGCACACCTGAAGCAAAGGTTCACTACTGCCCAAAGCTTGACACCTACTGTCTGCCTTTGAACTGGGTGGCACAAGTCCAAAAAGACGTCAGCATTGACGTCCCTGAATCACAAGCATGATTATTTCCTTTGACAGAGGGAGAAGAAAATGAACTCTCAGAAATTCCAAATTCCTTGTGGTCAACAGGAAAGGCAGATGTAGGCTTAATGAAAAATGCAGAGTTGGTAACAATAAATGCAAAATCTCATTTTAGGCCTTATCAGAGACAATATCCTCTACGTCCCGAAGCACAAGAAGGCATTAGACCTGTTATTCAGGAATTGATAGATGCAGGGGTTATAGTACCATGTCCAAAATCACCGTGCAATACACCTTTGTTTCCAGTGAAGAAAGCTACACCATCCTCCAGTTGCAGAATGGTCCAAGACCTTCAGGCAGTGAACAGAGCTGTCATTCCAAAGGCTGTGACAGTCCCGGACCCTCACACTTTGTTAAATGATCTACAATCACAAATGAAAATTTTCACAGTGATTGACGTCAGTAATGCATTTTTCAGCATTCCCATTCACCCAGATCATCAGTTTTGGTTTGCGTTCACATTTGAAGGCAAGAGGTACACATTCACGAGGCTACCACAGGGCTATTGTGAGTCGCCAACCATTTTTTCACAGGCAATGTCAGCAAATTTGGCCCAGTTTGTTCCACCTCATGGGAGTCAATTACTCCTGTATGTTGATGATATTTTGCTGGCATCCCCTGATGAAATCACTTGCAAAAAAGACACCATTGCCTTGTTGAAATTTTTAGCTGAGCAGGGTCACAAGGTTAACAAAGCAAAGCTGCAGTTGTGGAAGCCAGAAGTGAAATACTTAGGCCACATTCTGTCAGCAGAAGGGAGACATGTTGATCCTGTTCGCAAAGAGGCTATTTTGGCAGCGCCTAAACCAATCACAAAAAGAGACATGATGTCATTCTTGGGGACATTAAACTATTGCCGCTCATGGATTGCAAATTATTCATTTGAAGTGCAGCCATTGTCTGACCTCATTCACAAAAAAACAATGGCACAGGTGGACAAGATTGAGTGGACACCTGAAGCAGAGGAAGCGTTTGTCAGGATGAAAAAGCTTTTGGTCGGCACTGCGGTTTTGGCACTCCCTGACTATAGAAAGCTATTTATTCAGATGGCTGATTGTAGACAGGGACACATGACATCAGTGCTGCTTCAACCATTTGGGACAAAAATGCGTCCAGTGGCATATTATTCCACAAGACTAGACACGGTTGCCAGGGCCCTTCCTCCATGCGTGCAGGCTGTAATAGCTGCATCTGTGGCAGTCCAAGCATCTGCAGGGATTGTCCTTTTTCATCCTTTAACCCTAAAGGTCACACATGCAGTATCAGTCATCTTATCCCAGAGCAAGATATCAGTTCTTTCACCATCCAGACACCTTGTATGCATGACAGTATTAATGTCCCAGCCTCATTTGATGATTGAGCGTTGCACGGTGTTAAATCCAGCGAGTTTTTTGCCAATCTCCACTGAAGGAGAACCTCATCACTGCTTGGCAGAAATTGAGCATGAAGTACTGCCACGTTCTGATTTACAAGACATTCCTCTGGATGACTCAGATCTCACATTGTTTGTAGATGGATCATCAAAACATGACTGTGATGGATCAAATTTGTCTGGCTATGCAGTTGTCACTCATGACACTGTTTTGAAGGCTCAAAAACTTCCATCCCATTTTTCAGCCCAAGCTGCAGAATTGATTGCTTTAACTGAAGCATGTGAAATGGGACAAAATAAAAAACTCACAGTTTACACAGATAGCCAGTATGCATTTTCCACTATTCACCACTTTGCACAACAGTGGAAAAATAGAGGCATGATTACATCAACAGGGAAGCCCATTCAGAATAAACACCTCATTTTGGAGCTGCTTGAAAGTGTCAAACTGCCATTACAACTGGCCATATGCAAATGTGCTACTCATACGAATTGTAATGATCCGGTTTCTAAAGGCAATCATTTTGCATCTCAAACTGCAAAGGCGGTAGCACAAGGCTTGCAACCTAAACAAAGCACATTTGATTCTGTTTTGACACTGACTGAAGAGCTATCACATGATGTTCTTGTTGAGGCTCAAAAAGCAGCACCACAGGCTGAAATTTACAAATGGATAAAGAAGGGAGCTATCCTTGATGACACCTTAAAGCTCTACAAATGTAAGGCAAACAAGCCTATTCTACCACGCAAACTGTTTCACCAAGTCTCTACCTTGCTCCATGGCGTTTCGCATGTAGCAAGAGGGGGGATGGTATCTACATTGAATAAAACCTTTACTGCTTATGGGTTTAGCCAGTTTGCCACACAGTTTTGTAAAAAATGTCTGATCTGTGCAAAAAACAATGCACAGGGAAACTTCAAACCTGAGAGAGGCACTTTTCCAGCCTCTACTTATCCATTTCTGAACATTTGCATGGATTTTATTGAACTGAATAAATGTGAAGGCAAGAAATATTGTTTGGTCATTTGTGATATGTTTTCTAAATGGACAGAAGCTTTTCCTTGCACACATCCAAATGCAATCACAGTTGCAAAGAAATTGCTTGCAAAAATTGTACCTAGGTTTGGAATACCTGAGGAAATTTACTCAGATAATGGTACACATTTTGTAAATCAAGTTATATCACATTTAGGCACAGCACTGAACATCAGTTTGAAGAATCATTCAGCTTATCACCCACAATCTGCAGGACTGGTAGAACGCACAAACAGAACTATTAAAGAAAGACTCAGAAAAACAATGGCAGAAACAAGGCAAAATTGGATTTATTGCCTTCCAATAGTTTTGTTTTACATGAGGATAATCCCAACCAAAGAGGGGTTGTCTCCATTTGAAATCATGTATGGCAAACCGTACTTGTTGCCACCTTTGAGACCATTCAATCCTGGTGATGAAGAAGTGTGTTTAGCAGATTACATGAGAAGGATGTTGACTAACAGAGATATTATCGCTGCTACTCTCCCCAGGAGGGTTCACGAGGATACTGCACCGATCTTGGCCAAGCTAGGAGACCTTGTCCTCATCAAAGCCATCAAAAAGAAGAGTTGGACTGATTCACCCTGGCAAGGACCACATAAAGTTGTTTTGTCAACGCCAACAGCGGTGAAAGTTGAAGGACGGGACTCTTGGGTGCATTTAACACACTGTAAACTTTACCCTGCTCTGAACTCACAGCCAGGGATTACTGAATAAATATTTTCAACTCCATTCCATTAAAGACTCTCAGCAAGAGATTTTTTCTTAATTGTTTTCCTATACAAGTGTCGACTGACGACACCCTACGTGGTGTCCAGTACCGGCTTGGGATAGGGAAGCGAGTGGTTGACCATCATGGAGAGACAAGAAGTGCAAGAAAGATGTTTGATCATTAAAGGGTGTAGTTGTTGTTTCCTTTACATCATCATCCTAGGGGTGACATTATTATTTTGGTTTCCTTTAGCTGCACCACAAACCATACATTGTAGTGCTAGGGACCTTGCACATATTCAGCATAATTGGCTAGAGCTACATGAGCATCACGATCATGAATATGCTGCCAATACGTGGTGGAGGTATGCTAATCATATGGCTAGGGCAGCTAATCGTTCCAATTGTTATGTTTGCTCCTTAGTGCCAATGTCAGCTGGACAGACTGCTGTTGTAGCTAAAAGCTCTCTGTTTTTTACAGAGAGCTATGAAAAGGGACTACACAAAAAAGATTATTTTGAATCTCTCTTGTGAAATCTTTCATCACTCTACCAATCAGAGAACTTATGGTACCCCTTACTCTGTAAGGGCAAGGTTAGTTTCATCAGGAACTTTTTCTTTTTGTCTGAAGGGAAGTGGCAACAACCCTCTGGGCAACCTACCCCTTTCTCGGTGTGAGGCAGTGTACAGGGTACAGCGCATCTGTGATGCTAGTACCCTGACCAATCGGGTGGGCAGGTGGTGTCCACAGGCTAACCGTTGCCATTACGGACCTATCACCATGCTGGAGCTCTGCAGTGCTGCTATCTGCAACTTTCATATGTATGGCGCACATATGGTGATGGGTGGTTGGTGGCTGTGTGGTCGTAAGGCGTATTCCCATCTGCCTATGAACTGGGCAGGAACCTGTGCCCCCGTCTTTGTGACTGACAACACCCTGATTATGTCAGCGGGTCAGACAAGCAGAGGGAAAAGAAACCTATCACAGGATGCCATTTTCACACCACATGATTCCATCTGGGGTAGGGACGTGCCAGAGCAGTTCAAGATACTTACTACAGGTCAAAAGGTAGTTCAATCAATCTTCCCTTGGGTGGGAGTGGCAAAAAATACCTTGTGGATTGAGACTCTTAATTAAAGACGACAGTCTTTTGTGAATTTTTCCTTAGCTGTCTGGAAAGGTGAAAGGGAGGAAATGACGGCTATAAGACTTGTAGCAACGCAAAATAGAATGGTACTTGATCAGTTGACTGCCGCCCATGGGGGTGTGTGCGCAATTATAGGTCAGTACTGTTGCACCTTTATACCTGCACATGATGCAGATGGAGACGTTATTGCTTCAGCCATACGTAATCTGACTGTTTTGCAGACTGCTGGGGCTAAGGATAATGTTGATGACTCATCACTCTGGATAAACTGGTTGTTTTCCTCATGGAGGAGTCTTGTCATAAACTCGGTGGTGATTATTGTAGTGATACTTTTGATCTTTTCATGTTTCATTCCTTGTATCCGTGATATGATGTTGAAACTTGTTCAAGCGAATTTAGTGTTATATCACGAGGCCACCACTGGAGATGATGGGGAAGCAACACCAGTTTAATGTTTTATGAGTACAGAGTAAAAGTATGATTGACATGCAGGAAACCGAAAGGAGATGTATGTTCATGATGTGAATTTGAAATGTACTGAGTTAAAACTCTGAGTTGTCTCAGAGTGATGCTGAGAAACTGATCCACGCTTTTGTTAGCTTGAGATTAGATTATTGTAATTCTTTATTATCAGGCTGTCCTAAAACATCTTTAAAAAGTCTTCAGCTGATCCAAAATGCTGCAGCAAGAGTTTTAACAGGTACTAGAAAGAGAGATCATATCTCTCCGGTTCTGGCCTCCCTTCATTGGCTTCCCATAGAGTTTAGAATTAAGTTTAAAATCCTTCTTCTTACTTACAAAGCTCTAAACAATCAGGCTCCTTTTTATTTAAAAGATCTGATACTACCGTATTATCCTAACAGAGCACTACGCTCCCAAAATGCAGGATTACTTGTAATACCTAGAATCTCCAAAAGTACAATGGGAGGCAGAGCCTTCAGTTATCAAGCTCCTCTCCTGTGGAATCAGCTGCCAATCTGGATTCGGGAGTCAGACTCGATCTCTGTTTTTAAGAATAGGGCTAAAACCTACCTTTTTGATATAGCCTACAATTAGGGAGGGATCATGTGTTTCTGAACCCTCCCTTAGTTATGCTGCTAATAGGTTTAGTCAGCCGGGGGACCTCCAGTAATGCACTGGGCCTCACTCCTTTCCTCACTCTCTATGAAATATTTTTTTTTGCTGGTCATTAACATCTGCTTGTTCTCTCCCATAGATTGAGTCCCCATCGTGCTGTTTGCTCTCTACATGTCTGTTCTTTTCTTCTTCTCTATCCCCTCACCCCCCAGCCAGTCGCAGCAGATGACTGCCCCTCCCTGAGCCTGGTTCTGCTGGAGGTTTCTTCCTGTTAAAAGGGAGTTTTTCCTCTCCACCGTCGCCAAGCGCTTGCTCACAGGGGATCGCCTGATTGCTGGGGTCTTTCTGCAACTGTGGGGGTTCCCCCCTACAGTTGATAGTGCTATGAGATGACTGTTGTTGTGAAATGGCGCTATATAAATAAAGTTGAATTGAATTGAATTGAATTGAGTTGCAAAAGTAATCAAATATGCCTTGAAGTTCAGAGAAGTTGTTATCCTTATTTGAGATTTTTTTACTTTATCCTGTTTATGTTCTGTTTTAATTTACGTTGTATTTGAAACCATTATGTTACTAATCACTATTTAGCCAGTATCCAGTTTTACTATATTGATTGTTGTTTCATTGTTGATACCTTGTTGCAGATACACGTTGAGGTACTAATACACATAGGTTAGGATGCTAGCACACATACTGTAGATCTCTAATACAAACATACACATATGTCTTTTACACATAATAGGTTTTTAGTCATTTTTTATTGTTTTTATTGTTCTTCTACATTTACATATAAGTATTAACTTTTTTATTAAATCACTGCTAATCTACTGACACATAGAATGACAAATATATACACTATTTCATCTTAATTTATGGTTAATCACCATCACTGATTCAATTTTGCTCTTTTATGACTTAATTAGATGATTGATTTCTTTTTTGAAATAAAAGGTAATATCCTCACATGCTCCCCAGGAAATGAAACATTCCAGCGGTGCTTGGGAGTGGCAGCGAGGCCGATGGCGGACTTTCCTCGTTAAAAAGTGTGTTAGGATCTTTTGCAATACAATGCTTTAGCATGAAATGCACCGGAACTTGGCGAGCTGCCCAATGAGGTTTTAGAAGCCATAGTGTTTCATCTCTGATGCTTTTTGAGCATCATAGGGGGGAATGATTAGGATATTTTCAAGCTTCATTGATTATTCTGTATGATTTTAATGCTGTATTATTCTATTTTATATTATAATTGTATCTGGTGCATATAATATCCAATGTCTGGGTCACTGTGATATTTTTTTCATTGTCTCAGAGCTTGAAAAGACTTTCTGTTTTCAGAGCAAGATTAGGATGAGCAAGATTGTGAATAATGACGAAAGTTTCATTGTTTTATCATACCAAGCTGTACTGTATTGTCAGGATGACCAGGTCATGTAAAGATCATAGCAGAATGTTCATTGCTGACCACAGATAAAGTAGTCTCTTGGAGAGTTGGCTCCAGCCAGTCTAGCTTAGATAAGAGACCGAGGTATAAAAAATCAACATCCTTGGACACATGCAGGGAGTTGGTGCTGTGAAGCTCTGAGGCGAGTGTATGCTGTACTGATTTCCTCCTTTCTGATCAGAACGAGAATAAATTACTCAGAACTTGGAAAACCGCCTATTGATTATTGTTTCAGCCTCAGTCAATTCATTTTTGATCTAACATAATTGGTGGTGAGTTGGATCCGATGGCAGGGAAGGATGTCATTCAGACCTGGTAGACCCAAACGTATAGTGAGGGTGTGCTGGGAACATTTGGCTAAGGCCTCTGTCTGGGAGGACTTCAACTCCCACCTCCGGAAGAACTTCGAATACATTCTGAGGGAGCCTGGTGACATGGATCTTGAATGGGCCATGTTCTCCACCTCCATTGTTGAAGCGGCTTCCCAGAGCTGTTGCTGCAAGGTTACTGGTGCATCTCGTGGTGGCAATCCCCAAACCAAGTGGTGTACATCAGTGATGAGGGGCATGATGAAGCTGAAGAAGAAGTCCTATTGAGCTTGGCTGGCTTGTGGGACTCCCAAAGCAGCTGAGGTGTACTGGCAGGCCAAGCGAAGTGCAGCTCAGGTGGTTGCTGAAGCAAAAACTCGGGTGTGGGAGGAGTTTGGTGAGACCATGGAACAAGACTTTCGGTCGGCCTTGAAGAGATTCTGGCAAACTGTCCGGTGGCTCAGGACAGGGAAACAGCTCCCTGTCCACACTGTGTATGGTGTGGATGGGGCACTGCTGACTTCGACTGGGGATATCGTTGGGTGGTGGAAGGAATACTTCGAGAATCTCCTCAATCCCACAAACACGCCTTCCACAGAGGAAGCAAGGCCAGGCCCCAGGGGTTGATGAGATTCACCGTGAGTACCTCAAGGCCCTGGATGTTGTAGGGCTGTCATGGTTGTCACACCTCTCTAACATTGGGTGTGCTCCAACTTTAGAGGGATCACACTCCTCAGCCTCGCTGGGAAGGTCTTTGCCAAGGTACTGGAGAGGGGAGTCCGGCAGTTGGTTGAACCTTGGATTCAGGAGGAGCAATGTGGCTTTTGCCCTGGCCATGGCACATCGGACCAACTCTTTACCCTCTTGAGAATCCTTGAGGGTTCGTGGGAGTTTGCCCAACCAGTTTACATGTGTTTTGTGGACTTGGAGAAGGCATTCAACTGCGTCCCTGGTGGTTTTTTGTGAGGGGTCCTTCGGGAGTATGGGGTATCGGGCTTGTTGTTACAAGCTATCCAGTCTCTATACGACCATTTTGAGAGTTTGGTTCGTACTGCCAACACTCGGTCGGACTCATTCCCAGTGAGAGTTGGACTCCACCAGGGCTGCTCTTTGTCACCGATCCTGTTCATAATTTTTATGAACAGACTTTCTAGGCACAGCCAGGGAACAGAGTGTGTCATGCTTGGTGACCGCAGAATCTCATCTCTGTTGTTTGCAGATGATGTTGTCCTGTTGGCTTCATCCAGCAATGACTTACAGGTCTTATTGGGATGGTTTGCCGCTGAGTGTGAAGCGGCTGGGATGAGAATCAGCACCTCCAAGTCCAAGTCCATGGTCCTCAGCCGGAGAAAGGTGGATTGTCCTGTCCGGGTTGGGGAAAAGCTCCTGCCCCAAGTGGAGGAGTTTAAGTATCTTGGGGTCTTATTCATGAGTGAGGGGAGAATGGAGCGAGAGATTGACAGACGGTTCAGACCAGCATCTGTAGTGATGTGGACATTGTACTGGTCCGTTGTAGTGAAGATGGAGCTAAGCTCTAAGGCAAAGCTGTTGATTTACCAGTCAATCTACGTATCTACCCTCACCTGTGGTCACGAGCTTTGAGTAATGACCGAAAGAATGAGATTGCAGATACAAGCGGCTGAAATGAGCTTTCTTTGTAGGATTGCTGGACTCATCCTTAGAGATAGGGTGAGGAGCTCAGTCATGCGGGAGAGGCTCAGAGTAGAACTGTTGCTCCTCCAAATTTAAAAGATGCCAGCTGAGGTGGTTTCATCATCTGATCAGGATACCTCCTGGACGCCTCCCACTTGAGGTGATTTGGGCATGTCCCACTGGGAGGAGACCCCGGGGCAGACTCAGGATTCGCTGGAGAGACTATTTCTCCCAGCTGGTCTGGGAACGCCTTGGTATCCTCTCTGAAGAGCTGGAGCAGGTGGCCGGGGGGAGGGAAGTCTGAGCTTCTCTGCTTGAACTGCTGCCTCCTCGACCCAAACCTCCGGAAAAGTGGTAGAAGATGGATGGATGGATGGATGGATCTGAAACATTTAAGTGTGACAAACATACAAAAAAATGAGAAATCAGGAAAGGAACAAACACTTTTTCACACCACTGTATTTCTTTAACATCATCAGATACATATTGCTGAAAATATTTTAAGCCAAAAAGTGAGAGTTTTTATCAGACTGGACACATTTGTCATTATAGCTACACAGCATGACAGCCTGTTTTGTAAATCAGAAATGTAATTTCAGGCTCGCCACCAACATTTCACAGTGACCAATGCTTTCTTTTCATGCAGTACACCTACAATGATTAGAAAAAGAGCTGCGAAGACTAAACCGTGCATCTACCTTTGACAAAAGGGGACAAGAAACTGGTTCAGTTCATAGGTTGGTGAATGTTAATTTGAACTTACTAAACATAATATGGAAAAAGAAACAAATCATACCATCAACCTAACAAGACAGACTATCCCGCGAACGTACACTACCCTTCAAAAGTTTGGGGTCACCCAGACAATTATTTTGTGTTTTCCATGAAAAGTCACACTTATTTACCACCATGAGTTGTAAAATGAATAGAAAATAAAGTCAAGACATTGACAAGGTTAGAAATAATGATTTGTATTTGAAATAATAATTTTTTCCTTCAAACTTTGCTTTCGTCAAAGAATCCTCCATTTGCAGCAATTACAGCATTGCAGACCAAACATGATTGCACAAGGGTTTTCTAATCATCCATTAGCCTTCTGACGCAATGAGCAAACACATTGTACCATTAGAACACTGGAGTGATAGTTGCACCAAAAACCAGACATTTGCAGCTAGAATAGTCATTTACCACATTAGCAATGTATAGAGTGTATTTCTGATTATTTTAAAGTTATCTTCATTGAAAAAAGTGCTTTTCTTTCAAAAATAAGGAAATTTCTAAGTGACCCCAAACTTTTGAACGGTAGTGTATGTTAGCAGCTTTGAAGTAGTGCATGTTGTCAGTGTCTGGGCCTGGCCCGGGGACCATGCCCACGTTTTAAGTTATTTTTGTTATTCTGTGTTTTCCCTGCTTTAGCTCAATTTGTTTTTTGAAATTATCTGTATTTATTATTATTCATTATCATAGTCATGTTGTTCTTTATTCTGGTCTGGGGTTTGAGTTTTGTGTTGTATGATTCTCTGTATATGATTATTATCATTATTTGTCATGGTCTTGTATTCTCTGGTCCTGTATTCATAACTCATGTCTACCTTTTGTTTCTGCCCTTCATGTTTCCCATACTTTTTGCCATGCCCTGCTGTCTAATTGCCCCTGATGGTTCCCACCTGTCACGTGTTGTGTTGATTACTCTCCTGTCCATATATACCGGTGTCAGTCTGTGTCAGGTGTTGCGTCATTAATGTCTTCAGTCAGCCTTGCGTCTAAGATCCATCCATCCATCCATAAGATAAGTTAAGATAAGATAAGCCTTTATTAGTCTCACAATGGGGAAATTTCAGGATTACAGCAGCAAAAGGACAGCAGCACTCAGAGCAATAGTTAATAAGATAATAAGAACTGGTTAACCAAAGCAGTAAATTAATATACATATGTACACAGATATACACAGTGCAGGAGCATTGCAGCTAATGGAATAAACAGCATTACGGTAAAGTTAGTTCGGCGGTGCGGTGGAACAGTGGTTAGCACTGCGGCAGCACAGCAACTCACCCTTGGCCATGGGATCCCTGGTTCGATCCCAGCCCCTGATCAACAGTGATCTGTGTGGAGTTTGCATGTTCTCCCCATATCTGAGTGGGTTTACTCCGGGGGTTCTCCGGTTTCCTCCCACAGGCCAAAAACATGCAGGTTAGGTTAATTGGAGACTCTAAAGTGGCCCTAGGTGTGAATGTGTGTGTGAATGGAAAAGGGATAGCACCATACCGTGGCTGCTTCATCCATCCAGGTGGATGCCCTCAATTTCCCCTCTGGGGATCAATAAAGTATACAAAATAAAAAAAAAAAAGTTACCCTGCAGAATATGAATATGTACCCAGACAGTATATTTCGTATTTGAATCAGCAGTATTGTTGCCACCCTCAGTAATGATATGTTATTGTCCAAGTTATACGTATAATGGAGGAGACGATTTATTGTGCAAGGTTGTTATGTTTAATACATTCAATACGACCTCTATGAGCAGCCCTGGTTAGGTTATAAAAACTGACAGCCATAGGTAGGAAGGACCTGCAGAACCTCTCTGTCGTGCACCTAGGATGGCACAGCGTACTGCAAAATGAGCTCCTCAGTGCATTCAGCATGTCCTGCATGGGGTGGGACTTGGACTCCAGCAGCGATAACAGCTTAGCCACCATCGTCCTATCTTCTATCTCCTCCACTGGGTCGAGGTGTCACCCCAGAACAGAGCTAGCTTTTTTGATCAGTCTGTTCAGTCTCTTCCTGTTGGCTGCCATGATGCCACTGCCCCAGCAGACCACTCCAAATGTGATGGCTGGCTGATGCCACCGCCGAATCATAGAAGGTCTTCAGGAGTGCCCCTTGCACTCCAAAAGACCTGAATCTCCTCAGGAGGAACAACCTGCGCTACCCCTTCTTGTAGAGCATGTTGGTGTTGTGTGACCAGTCCAGTTTATTGTTCAGGTGAACACCAAGGTACTTGTAAGATGTCACCATTTCAATGTCTATTCCCTAGATGTTTACTGGTGCTGTGGGGGGTTGTCCTCACCTGCGGCAGTCCACCACCAGTTCCTTAGTTTTCCTCGCATTGATCTGGAGGCAGTTTCGTTGGCACCAGTCCACGAAGTTCTGGATAAGTCCAATGTACTCCGCATCATCTCCATCAGAGATGAGGCCGACGATCACTGAGTCGTCAGAGAACTTCTGTAGATGGCAGTGTGGTGAGTTGTGTGAAAAGTCAGCAGTATAGAGGGTGGACAGGAAGGGAGCCAGAACCATTCCCTGGAGGGCCCCCATACTGCAGATGATGGTGAATGAACAGAGCAGCTATGAGTGTTTCACGGAGTCACTTATTGAATTACAATGGTTAATCTAAATCACAGTTTCAGGAAACATAAACTTCAGGGGACACTTAAACCCATGACACATTGTTTTAAATTTTGCTGATTTTTTTTTCTGCTTCTCTTCCAGTCATTATGGCCACTTTCTGATTGCTTTGAACTTTTAAAACATCATTTTAAGAATAATGTTAACTGACTTAAAGTACATGTCTAACTACAGTATGTCATACAATATGTCACTTAACATACAATTTCATTTGATCACATTTAGCTCTTAATTCAAACAAGCAGAGTATTTGCTACCAACTTAACTAAGACTTGAACTAAAAACAATCACTCTGAATACAACTGAGAGCATTTAAAAATAAAAATCTTTGGATTCCTTAATGAAGTTCTGCCTGCCAGATCACCTGCACTCAAACATTCCAAGTACCAATCATGGGACAGACCAGATTCCATACAAAAATGTTAAAATTTTGCTTTGGCTTCATCTTTAAGAGGTTGCTGTTCCAGTTACAAGTCTCAAATGTTGAAGAGTCCACCTTTGTATAAAACGGCCAAGTCAGTATACCACAAAAGGCTCAAAGTCGCTAAAATAATCCAAAGGTTAAACCGGCTGTTGGTGTCATTTAAACCCTGCATGGCTTCAACAACGTGGAACCGGCATTTCACTTTGAAACGGATGGCAGCGAGTTATTGCAAACGAGCAACTTTAAAACACACATACAGTAACACTAAAGTTAAGAGTATTGCAAAAAGAAAAAATAGTTTTGTAGCCACACATGTGACCTACTTTATGACTTACATAATGTCTCACATCTTAGATAAGAACAAAGGCAGAGTTTCCTTGGAGATAACAGGAAGCTGTGAAAATGTTAGCTTTGGTATGCAAGAGACGGCCTGGAAGATCCTTTGTGGGCCTAAGACTGTGGGGGTGATATTAAGGGATAAAAGAGGAGATGCAGAGGAGATGCATTGTTACTTTGATTTTGAATGCAATGTGACTTGTGAGCTGGGGGGAGACCTGGGTATATAAGGGACGAGTTTGTTCTGAGATGCTCTCTTATCTACTTTGCTCATGTTGGAGACGTGTAATAAACTGCCTTGAGACCAAACATGCCTCGTCAATTACACACTCCACACTGGTGACTGAAGACGTAGCATGCAGCAAGAAGAGAATTCCCTGGGGCCAGCCTCGTTGGGAGCCCCCAGCCAAGCGTACACCGTTACGGTCCAGCTACCGGACTTTTGGCAGCACAACCTGCGCTCCTGGTTCCACTTGGTTGAGGCACAGTTTGCCCTCCGGGGAATATCGGTAGATGACACGAAATTCTACCATGCGATCGCAAAGCTCAATAACAACACGGCGCAACATGTGGAGAGCCTTCTGGAGCAGCCACCAGCCAGCGACAAATACGGCATGTTGAAGGCTGCACTCATCCAGCACTACACTCTCTCGGTTGAGGAGAGAGCAGAGAGACTCCTGGTGCTGACCGAGTTGGGAGATGGCACGCCCGTTGACCTGATGGAGAAGATGCTGAGGTTGAAAGGCTTGGACGATGACCACTTCATCTTTACCCACCTCTTCCTCAGGACTCTGCCGTCAGCGACGAGAGCGGCACTGGCCAGTTCGCTGTTGTTGGCCCAGCGAGACTACCGTGCGCTGGCCCGGGAGGCGCATCGGATTGTCAACGCCAGCAGAGTGCGCGCAGCCACGGCGACAGCGACGGAGCTCGGCGCGACAGCCGGAGATGGCGGGGAGCCAAGGACAGCGGTAGCAGAGCCACCGACGACGACAGCGGCGGGGGCCAAGGAACGCGGAGGAGACACCCTTTGTCTCTACCACCGCCGTTTTGCAGAGAAGGCACGCAAATGTATACCACTGTGCCAGTTCAAACGCTCAGGAAAACGCCAAGACCGGGGGTCGGTAGCAGCTGCGACCCTCGGGGAGGAGAACAAGCTGCTCTACTTGACGAACGCACACTCGGGGAGGCATTTCCTTGTGGACACAGGCGCCCAGCTGAGTTTCATCACACCTTCCTACGCCGACCGGCTGGCAGGTTCCAGCGGTCCCGAGATGGCAGCAGCGAACGGCTCGGAGATTAAGACCTTTGGTGAGAGGACTCTGCTTTTGTCTCTACACGGCCGTACATTTGAGTGGACTTTTGTCATAGCAGCATTGAATTTCAATATATTGGGGGCTGATTTTTTGTGCTCACATGGTTTGTTGGTTGATGTCGCTAACAGGCGCCTGGTTAATGCACTTTCTTTTGACTCTATTCCCTGTACAGCTCGAGCGGCCCGGCCAACAGCACAAGCCAACGTCACAGCTGCAAGCGGTAAGTTCCACACACTGCTCACTCAGTTCCCAGCACTCACGGTTCCCACATTTTCGGCAGCCGTCGCTAAACACGGGGTGGAACATTTTATTACCACCACCGGGTCGCCCGTTTTTGCAAAACCTCGGCGCTTGGACGCAGCTAAACTGGCCATAGCGCGCGAGGAGTTCGCCAACCTGGAGAGGTTGGGCATCATCAGGCGTTCGAACAGCCCATGGGCTTCCCCGCTACACATGGTCCCAAAAGCTGACGGCTCGTGGCGACCTTGCGGGGATTTCTGCAGGTTGAACAACGCCACAGCGCATGACCGCTACCCAATCCCTCATATCCAAGATTTTTCCGTTCATTTGGCAGGGGCGCACGTTTTTTCTAAAATAGACTTGGTCCGCGGTTACCACCAAGTCCCAGTGCGCGCTGAGGACATACCCAAAACAGCGGTAGTAACTCCATTTGGCCTATTCAAGTTTTTGCGCATGCCATTCGGGCTTAAAGGGGCTGCACAGACGTTCCAACGCATGATGGACGCGGTGCTGCACGATCTCCCTTTCGTGTTCGTCTACTTGGACGATATCTTGGTAGCCAGCGCGTCCGAAGACGAATACGAAAACCACCTCGCGGCAGTTTTCTGGAGGTTGGGAGAGCACTGGTTAATAATCAACCCAGCGAAGTGTCAGTTCGGGGTGACGCAGATCGATTTTTTAGGACACCGCGTCTCCCCCGAAGGAGCGGTTCCACTGCCTGACAAAGTGCGCGTGGTAGCAGATTTCCCCCAGCTGCAGACGGTCAGGGTGTTACAGGAGTTTTTGGGAATGGTGAATTTTTAGAACCGTTTCCTCCCCCGCGCAGAGCAGCTCATGCAACCGCTGTACGCCGCACTCAAAAAACAGAAACCCGCGAATAAGATTGAGTGGCCCCCGGAGCGGGAGCGAGCGCTCTCGGAAGTCAAAGCAGCCCTGGCAAACGCTGCGTTGTTGGCACATCCAGACCCAACGGCCCGCATAGCGCTCACCACTGACGTGTCAGATGTGGCCATAGGGGCGGTTGTGGAGCAGCATGTAGCCGAGGCTTGGCAACCACTCGCCTTTTTCAGCAGGACCTTGCGCGATAGTGAACGGAAATACAGCGCCTTTGACAGGGAGTTGCTGGCTCTCCATTTGGCCATTCGCCACTTCCAGTTCTGGCTAGAAGGGTGCTGTTTCACCGCGTTCGTTGACCACAAGCCACTAACATTCACAATGGCCAAAGTTTCAGAACCGTGGTCTGGCCGGCAGCAGAGACAGCTGGCCGCGATCTCAGAGTTTACTACCGATATTCAGCACGTGTTGGGTAAACTGAATGTAGTGGCAGACTGCCTCTCGCGCGCCGTGGCTGCCCCTGTCTGCGTGGGGATAGATTACGCAGCCATGGCCGCGGAGCAGGTTAGTGACACGGATGTGCGCGCGCTCCAGTCTGGACCAACAGGGTTAAGGCTGGAGAGCAGGGTGCTGCAAGACGGTGTGCCCCCCCTAATCTGTGATGTCTCCACGGGGCGACAACGTCCCGTGGTACCGGCAGCGTGGCGCCGCCGTGTTTTTGACTCAATTCATTCTTTGGTGCACCCGGGGGTGTGCGCGTCGGTCAAAATGGTAGCAGAAAAATTTGTGTGGCCTGGCCTCCTCAAACAAGTGAAAGAGTGGGCGGCAGCCTGCATGGCGTGCCAACGAGCCAAGGTACACAGACACACGAGGGCTCCCTTGGAGCCATTTCACATTCCGGCTAAGAGGTTTGACCACATTCACGTGGACCTCGTGGGTCTCCTCCCGCCATCGCAGGGGTGCACGCACCTTCTGACAATGGTGGACCGCATCACGCGTTGGCCAGAGGTGGTTCCTTTGGCGTCAACCACAGCCGAGTAGGTGGCGTGCGCGTTTGTAACTGCATGGGTGGCGCGTTTTGGAGTCCCGTCGGACATTACGTCCGACAGAGGCCCTCAATTTGTTTCCGAACTTTGGTCAGCAATGGCCCGCAGCCTGGGAGTCACAATTCACCGCACAACCACGTACAATCCTCAGGCTAATGGGTTATGCGAACGTTTTCATAGGTCATTGAAAGCGGCTCTCAGGGCGTCACTGACGGATGCAAATTGGGTAGACAAGCTACCGTGGGTTTTACTGGGGTTGCATTCTGCGCCTAAAGAAGACTTAGAAGCTTCCCCAGCTGAACTCGTTTTCACACAGCCACTTTGGCTACCCGGGGAGTTTCTCCCGGATAATCCTGCGCCAAGCAGCTCCCCGTCTCAGCTGTTGCAGCGTAGCATTGACGCAGGCACGCTGCCGGACCCCGTCCATCACAGTTTTCCGCGCGTTTTTGTGCCTAAAACTTTGAAAAACGCGAGTTTGTTTTTATCAGACATGACGCGCATCGCACCCCACTGCGACAACCTTATGATGGGCCGTTCAGAGTGTTGGAAACAGGGGACAAGCATTTTTTGCTAGATTTGGGGGGTAGGAGGGAAAAGGTTGGCAAAAACAGACTCAAACCCGCTTTTGTGGTGGCGGACGAGCAAGTGCTGTTGGCAAGGGCCCCTCGGCGCAGCAGACCACCACGGGGTGCTTCCCAGAGTAATATTTCCCCAGATCACCCGCAGGGACTGACAAAAGGTTTTCACCCCCGGACAGCAGCTCCCCAGCATGACGGCGCCGCGGAGGCGGTGAACCCTGGTTATAGCAGATACGGGAGAAGACTGAAGCCCAAGCAGCATGTGGATTGATGTTTAATGATGTTATCACAGCATGCAAACTGTTATTCTGTTGTTCGATCTAAATGTTTGGGGGGGGGGGTTGTAGCCACACATGTGACCTACTTTATGACTTACATAATGCCTCACATCTTAGATAAGAACAAAGGCAGAGTTTCCTTGGAGATAACAGGAAGCTGTGAAAATGTTAGCTTTAGTATGCAAGAGACGGCCTGGAAGATCCTTTGTGGGCCTAAGACTGTGGGGGTGATATTAAGGGATTAAAGAGGAGATGCAGAGGAGATGCATTGTTACTTTGATTTTGAATGCAATGTGACTTGTGAGCTGGGGGGAGACCTGGGTATATAAGGGACGAGTTTGTTCTGTGATGCTCTCTTATCTACTTTGCTCATGTTGGAGACGCGTAATAAACTGCCTTGAAACCAAACATGCCTCGTCAATTACACACTCCACAGTTTAATATAAAACACAGCTGTCTTACCTTGAAATGTCCATTACAAATGAAGATTCAAACTGAAGAACGGAGGAAAAACATAAAATCTGTGTAAAATATCCAGTAGATTCCACAGAGGCGTTACAATATATATGTATATATTGTGGAGGAATGAAAGGACTAGACACGAGAAGCCCAAATTGTGCACCAGGAGTGCACCAACTCAGTCAACAGGTAACTTATTAAACAGAGACATGCAACAGCACTTACTTCTTGTCACTGACTTAGCATAAAATTTAGTAAAACAAAGGATTACAGACAGAATTTAAAAATCATCAGGAGTGCTTGCACAGGGGGGTACATAAATAACATTTGCGATGATGTGAAAATTCTCTGGGGAGGTATGCCGGTTGCATGCTAACCGCTAGCAACTCAGTGTCCTTGCTGCAGTGTTGTTCTTTAATTGTGATATGCCCAGGATTACACCATCTGTTATTCATATACATTATCAGCCCCCCGCCTCTGCTCTTCCCGCTGTCTGGTGTCCGATCTGCCCGTATTGCGTGGAAACCCTCCAGCTCGATGTTTGCATCTGTTGCTAGTTCTGTTAGCCACATTTCAGTAAACAACATAATGCTAATCTTTCTGAAGATGCTCTCATACCGGGACATAGCCGCCAGGTCATCCGTCTTGTTCAGCAGCGATCTCACATTTCCCATAATAACAGATGGAAGGACGGATCTGCACCTTATTCTTCTCGCACATTGCTTCACTCCAGCTCGACATCCTTGTCATTTTCGCCTGATTTCTCTTGGTATGTCAAATTTTTGCATTAGCGCCGCAGGGCAGCCCAGTGCTAACAGTTGGGTCCTACTTCCGGTTCCGGGTGAGGACGAGTAAGGACGCACGGGTAAAGGCTCCCAGTTCGCTTCTGTTTAAAAGGCAGATAAACGCAGTTTGGAGCTGGCATTTTGAGCTTTTTTTGATGCTGCCGCTGGAGTGTGAACCTACTCGTGAGAAATAAGGAGAATTTGCCGGTAGTGGCTGGTGAAGCTGGTGAAGCAATTGGCAATTGGCCCCTCGCGCTCAGGGAAAACAAAGGGATTTCTCCCATGTGTGTTTTTTTTCCCTACGATCGGATTCAGTGATCATCGGCCGGGACAATGGGTCCCAAGAAAGCTCTGCAAAATGAAGATGAAATAAAAAAAGTGCTGGATTTCTTGGCGGAAGAGATTTCCGCTGTAAAGTCACAACAAAGAAGCATCCTGGACCTAATGGAGGAGAATAAAGCGCTGCGGAACCAGAACGCTGAGAAAGACAGGAGGCTGGCGTATCTGGAGAGCAGAATGGCTGAGATGGACCAGAGCACTCGGGCGAACGACGTGATCATCACGGGGCTCCACATCAAACCCCGATCATATGCGAGAGCAGTTGCCGCAGACAGCAGTGGAGGTGAGCTGGATGAGGAACCCGCTGAGCAACAAGTGGCGGCCTACATGCAGGCCAAAGGAATTCAGCTGGACTGCAACAACATAGAGTCCTGCCACCCTCTGCCCAGGAAAAGCGGCGACAAACCGGCTGTGATCATGAGGTTTGTGAACAAAAAACACAAGACTGCGCGAATGAAACAAGGTAGAAGGCTAAAAGGAACAAACATTTACATAAACGAGCACCTCACGAAGGAAAACGCAGAAATAGCCAGGAAAGCAAGATACATGAAAAAGCAGAAAAAGATTCAAAACACCTGGACATCAAACTGTAAAATATACATCAAATTAAACGGATCACCTGAAGAAGCCAAGGTCATTAACATCCGTAATATTATGGAACTGGACAAATATCAATGAATATTATGAAGTGGAGTCACAGCAACAATTCAGACAACTGTAGGACACTGAAGGATTTTACTCATCTGCAACAAACATTAAACAACATGAATCAAAAAATCAACAAACAGGGACAACAGGAACTGAAAGTTTTTGAATATACAGATCACAACCCACAGGACATAGAATATGACATAGACTCTGATAATAATTTACTTAGCTCCATCAATAATGACTGTAATTACTACACGGATGAACAGTTCAACACAATGGTCACATCTGATTTCAATATTTCTATGATCCACTTCAACAGCAGGAGTCTCTATGCCAACTTTAATAACATTAAAGATTATTTACATCAGTTTAAAGAGCCCTTCAATATTGTGGCAATATCAGAGACGTGGCTCAGTGAAGAGAAAGGAGTGGATTTTACCATGGATGGCTATGAATTAAATTATATAAATAGAAAAGTGAAAAAAGGAGGAGGAGTTGCAATTTATGTTGACAAGAGCTTGAAATACAAGGTTGTTGAAAATCTGTCAGTAACTGTGGATGATTTATTTGAATGTATTACAATAGAAATCTGTCGGAACAATGTGAAGAATGTAGTAGTGAGCTGTGTATATAGAACACCTGGATCAAACATTGACTTACTTAAGGACTGGATGGAAAAAATGTACGCAAAACTAACTCATAAAGTTATGTTCATCTGTGGGGATTTCAATATAGATCTGATGAACTCAAAACAACATAGTTTGACAGAAGAATTTATCAACACAATGTACAGCATGGGCTCACATCCAACAATTACCGGACCTAGCAGAATCACGTCACACAGTGCCACACTAATAGATAACATATTCACAAACATTATGGAAAATAATATCATGAGTGGGCTTTTATTGAATGATATCAGTGACCACCTGCCGATTTTTGTTGTCTATCAATGTGATTATAGGAAGAAAAAGTATACCAAAAATATTAAATATAAAAGAATAAGAACCGAAGAATCAATGCATTTACTGACAAAGGAATTATTAATACAAGATTGGAAGATAGTTTATGATGAAAATGACATAAATAGAGCATATGATAAATTTTTACAAATATTTCAATCATTGTATAATAAATACTGTCCTATAAAACAATACAGTGACAGACAACAAAAAAAAAATATTCCTTGGGTCACCAAGGGGTTAATAAATGCATGTAAAAAGAAGAATACATTATATAAACAATTCATTAAATGCAGAACGGTGGAAGCTGAGATCAAATATAAAAGATACAAAAATAAGCTTACTACTATAATGAGGACCTGTAAGAAAGAATATTACAACAGAATACTAGAGGATAACAAAAATAACATAAAAGGAATATGGCAAGTACTCAATGGGATTATTAGTAATCGTCCTAAGAATGCAAATTATCCAGAATATTTTATCGAAAATGGCAATTTGATAAATAATATGGAAGATGTGGTCAGTGGTTTCAATAAATTTTTTGTAAACGTTGGTCCTAAATTAGCAAAATCAATAGCGACACCAGAAACAAACTACAGTGGTTCTGTGAATGAAATAGAAGATAGAAATCCAAACACAATCTTTTTGGGTGCAGTTACTGAAAAGGAAATTATTGAGACTGTGAGTAAATTTAAGAACAAAAAATCAACGGACTGGAATGAAATTGACATGACAATAGTGAAAAAAGTAATTGAGGGAATTGTTAAGCCACTCACCCACATCTGTAACCTGTCCTTTCAAACTGGCACATTTCCAGACAAAATTAAAATAGCAAAAGTAATACCTCTATACAAAACAGGAGACAGTCATCGCTTCACAAATTACAGGCCAGTCTCTTTACTCTCACAATTCTCCAAAATACTTGAAAAAATCTTCACTAAGAGACTGGATGATTTCACTGAAAAACACAACCTCCTTACAGATAGCCAGTATGGTTTTAGAGCAGATAAATCTACATCTTTGGCACTGATCGAACTTATAGAAGAAATTACTAGTTGTATAGATTAAAAAAAAGGTTGCTGTAGGAGTATTTATAGATTTAAAGAAAGCTTTTGACACCATTGACCACAGAATACTACTAAGGAAACTGGAAAGGTATGGGATAAGAGGGGTTGGACTGAGTTGGGTGGAAAGTTATTTAAGTAACAGACAACAATTTGTACAAATTGGAGAGCACAAATCACCCTTCATGGACATCACTTGTGGTGTGCCCCAGGGGTCAGTTTTGGGACCCAAACTCTTTATTTTGTATATAAATGACATATGCCAAGTATCAAAAATTCTGAAATTTATTTTGTTTGCGGATGACACAAATATCCTTTGCACTGGTGAGAATTTGCAGCAGGTTTTAGAGGTGGTCACAACTGAAATGGAAAAATTAACGCAGTGGTTCAACAAAAATAAATTATCTCTAAATCTAAAAAAACCCAAAGATTATGTTGTTTGGAAATTATAAAATAAATCATGAAATAATGGTAATGATAGATGATACCAGAATAGAAACAGTACAGGAAAATAAGTTTCTGGGGGTGACGTCAGACAATAAAATCTGCTGGAAACCTCACATCAGTCACATCCGGGCCAAATTAGCAAAATGTATAGGCATACTGGGGAAGACAAGACACTTCTTGGACTATAAATCATTGGTCTTATTGTACAATTCACTATTTTTACCTTATCTTAACTACTGTGTAGAAGTCTGGGGAAACACCTACAAGACCAACCTACAGTCAATATGCACATTACAAAAAAGAGCTATAAGGATAATAAACAATGCAGGATATAGAGACCATACCAATGCGTTGTTCTTAAAGTCACATGTCATAAAGTTCATCGATTTAGTTAAATTTAAGACAGCACAAGTAATGTACAAGGCAATTAATAATCAACTACCAACTAATATACAAAAAATATTTTAAAAAAGAGACAATGATCATAATTTGAGGGGAGACTTAAACTTTACAAAACCCAAGATACGTACAACCAAGAAAAGTATGTGCATATCTGTCTGTGGGGTGGATTTGTGGAACAGTCTGGAGCCGGAACTGAAACTATGTACAAACAGAAATCAATTCAAAAAGAGGTATAAGCACCATTTGCTGAAAGGGTATATGTTAGAAGGGTAGTAGTTATATGTACGATTCATTATGTTAACTCTGGGATATTATGGGACACTATGGAATGGTGGGTGGGACAACACTGTGTATATCTGTGTTGTTTGAGGCTGGTTTTGATGTATGGACATCATTGTATGTTAGAATGGATGGGTGTTAATGTTGATTTGTAAAAAATACAGTAAATTGTTTACTTGGGGTCTTAAAGGTGGTAATTTGTATAAAATTCACATGGGTGTATCTATGGAAAAGAGGAGATGGAATTAATAAGTGTTCACTTCTTCCTTCTCCCTTTCGAACAGTGTATATTGTTACTTTATTGCATTTGCCATTTGCTTGTATTTGTTATATTTTTGTGTTCGAAATAAACTATCTATCTATCTATCTATCTATCTATCTATCTATCTATCTATCTATCTATCTATCTATCTATCTACTGTAAACAATGGCTCCTCCGCTCACTGGGTTGGGAGTCATTGGCGATATGAGCCGAAAGATGGCTAATATCAACACCAGTGCAGCGATCTATAGGCGCTTTTCCATTTGG
Organism: Pholidichthys leucotaenia; assembly: GCA_020510985.1. Lineage (NCBI taxonomy): Eukaryota > Metazoa > Chordata > Actinopteri > Cichliformes > Pholidichthyidae > Pholidichthys > Pholidichthys leucotaenia. The sequence continues at coordinate 403,888,684 of CM035836.1, read as the reverse complement.
AACTGTTTGGCCTCGTTTGGCCTGGAACGGGACAGTACAGTTCAGTACAGTTCGGCATGCATGTTTTTCTACTGCACTAGGTGTCATTTGAAGTGGGTGGGAAATAGTTAAAAGGGAGGAGGCGCAACCCTCTCCCTCCCGCTACGTAAAACAAACGTAACTGGCGTAAATCAAGCGTAATGTTACGCAAAACACAAGTTGGCAGGATACGAGGCGTCTGCGTTCTCTGGCTGTTTTTGCCAGAATAAAGGCAAAAACGGAGAACAGAAGGCAAACCCGCAATACGACACACTCTGGAAAGGTACTGGAGCATTTAGAAGCCATGAGGATGCGAACTACATTATGTATGACGGTAAGCTAATGATTGCTGATGCTACTTTGCTTTTAAGTCCACCGTACAACATTGTAATACCGGCAAGTTATCGATATTAGGTCCTAAAATCTGTATTCTGTGTGTGTGTTTCAGATGGCTCTCTTCTGGCAAAAATATCACTTCAAACGGTCGGCGTTAATGTTCATCACAGTGATGTGACCCCAAGTTCACGAACGCGAAGTGGCTATAATGTCTGTAGAAATGTTTAGCTTCCTGTGAAATAAATTGCTCTGATCTGTGTCAAAATCATAGAGAGACTGTTGAGACGTCATGGGATTTACCTGCTCCAGCCAGTGGCGTCGTGGCAAAACATGGATCAGGTGCCATATGAGCTGTTAAATATATATTTCAACAGGTAAACAGTACTGAGTTAGGCATAAGATATATTTAGCAATTATGATGCATTTTAAGCCAAAACAAATGGATCTAGGATTAGAAGTAATTAAAATAAAGCAGTCCCAAGGTTACATGGAGAAATACGTGGATTAACTGGAAATATATCATATTGAGTATTGCTGACTACCTGTAGATACTGTATAAATATATATTCTCTGCATCAACAGTGAACTATACATTTATTCATATAGTATTGCCCTGGGAATTTTGACAATAAACCTTTGTACTTTTGCAGATGTCTCTATTTTGTTTTACAGTCTTCAGCAAATAATTGTTTTGGTTACTTTTCTTAAAAATGAGCCATTATTTTCAAAGTCACTGATAAATGGTTCGTACTGTTGACTCTTTTCCCACCGGTGTCTGAACAGACAAAATAGAAAATCATGATGCAAACACATAAATCACTAAATTGTTTATTCCAATCAGCAGCAAATTACAGATTATTTAGAATGTGCAAAATTCAAACTGTAAAAAAAAAAAGAAACTGGAATGGGTAACACGCCAGCCACGCTGCCTCACTGAGAAGCAACTGGTCGGCCCCTCCTACTGGTCCTGGTTAAGCAGATCTTCAGCCTGCACCTCTAAATAGTGAGGCAAGGTCTGGTTTGGGTGGATCGTTTTCCCCTTGCCTAGATGAAAGACAGAAATGGGTGGTGGATAATTAAAGAAAGTTTAAAACATATTTGAGAAATGAATGAATCTTTATTTTGGATAATTAGATTAAAAGAAAGGAACAGAATAATAGAACAAAGGGGGAAAAAATCCAATAAGGTCAAATTAAACAGGAACTCCTCTAGGCTGTGGGACGAGATCTGAAAAGATGAACTTTCGTTTGACGACTCACCGAAGCAAGTTCTGTTAGTTGCATCTTAAAGATGACATATACTGTAAAATTAAAACACATTTTTCTGGAAAAATAAGTTGCACATTAAATTATAGAACTAATTTAAAAGCTTATCTTTACAGCGACCCAAAACTGACTCCTGCCTAGTTTAGCACTTTCTCACTAGATGGCCTATGTGCATTTAGCTAGCCATTCAAATTGCTTGTCTCATTCCCAGCCAATCAGAGATGTTTTTACAGCCTGATATTTTCCAAGATGGCAGCCTCCATGGAATGTTGTGTACACGTTGTCGCCGATGATAATACTGAGGTTATAAAGCTAACTGTGGCTAAATATAAGAAGATATGTCAAAGTATTGAGCAGTGGAAGGATATAGATAGCAGAGAAGGGGAAATTGCACTGGAATTGTGTGGAATAGAGGGAAAATGCCCCAACCATGTGACTCTGTTCTCAGGCGAGGATTCCTGCACAGAATGTACCGTATGTTTACCAATGTTACTATCCAACTTTGGCAGTCACAAACGATGTTATGCTAAGTTTACTGATGTCACCAGAATCAGAGATGCGAGAAAGAGGATTGAAAGGCGGAAAAGTGATCCAGAACCAAGTACTTCCAGGAAGCATCAATCTGAACATTTCCTTCGATCAGTCCTTGACAATCCACCAAAAAAAGTAAGGCGTACAAAATCAGCGGATTTTGAGGAGAACAGGAAGCGACTGGATCTGTTCCCGGCTGAGTGCTGCATCTGTAAAAGGAATAAATATGAGAAGGACTCTCACAGGAAAGTATGAAAATTAGCACCGCTAACCCAATGCCTGACATATCAAGCAGCTGATGCACTGAAGGAAGCAGCAAAAGAAAAGAACGATGAGGAACTGCTTTTGAAAATAAGGCAAGTAGACATAGTTGCAAAGGGAGCAAAGTATCATAAATCTTGCTACAGGGAATATACAAGAACAACATCTTGCAGCAAAGAAAGAGCAAGTGTCAGTGATACAAGTAAGTTTGACAATCAATTTGCAAAATTTTGCACTGACATCACTGAACGACGAATCATTGAAAGTGGGGAAGTCATTAGGATGAACAAGCTGACTCATATCTTTGTAGAATACCTGAAAAAAGAAGCTGGTGGTGAGCCATTTGAAGACATATTTAGGAATTGTCAACTGAAAAGGCGACTCGTGAGCAGATATCCTGGCTTAATCTTTGTCAAAAACAAAACTAGGAATTTATGTAAACTAGTTCTTAGTGAAGTAAACAATGTTTCCAAGGTGATAGCTCAGGATTTTGGAAGCACAACTGAGACTGAAACTGAAGGGACAGAGTCTGAAAGTAAGGATAGTGGTGGCAATGCTGAAAATGCACATGTTTATCTAGAAGAACAACGTCACTTGTACACAACATCGCTCTTCCTTCGAAACAAGATCAGTAAACTCCCAGATCAACAAGGACCATGGCCACCTACAGGCAAATATTTGGATGAAAATGCAGTGAAGGCATTTGTACCCCATGAACTTTTTAACTTTCTTGAGTGGTGTATTGGTGAAACAGACGTTATTAACTTTGAGGATTACCTCAGTGTCAACGCTGAAGCAGAATGCAAGATTCTTTCTGTTGCCCAAGATATAGTGTATCTAGCATCTTGTGGGAAAAAGTGCACACCCAAACATTTGGTTCTTGGCATGACTGTCCGCCACTTGACTGGATCATCTAAGCTTGTAGGAATTTTGAACGGCCTTGGCCATACGGTGTCACATTCCAAACTTCTGGAGTATGACACAGCTCTAGCTGAACGTCAAGCTGCTTTAAATGATGCTCTACCCCCAGGTTTGAGTAAGAACATTCCCACCACATTGGCATGGGACAACAACGATGTCGGTTTATTTATTTAGCGAATGCAAAGTCCTTAAGCCAAGCAGTTGCCTCCTGGTTTGCTGTATGGAGGGTGTGTAATCCTCCTTCCAGTCTTTGGAGCGGGCAAGCCTCTATGATGTGTTCCATTGTTTGCTCCTCTCCACATGCGCACAGTGGGCTAGGGCTACTGCCCCATCTGTAAAGGCTGGCCAAGCAGGGGCCATGTCCAGTCCTGAAGCGATTGAGTGTAGACCACTGTCTCCTTGGGAGGTTGGTGCCCGGGACCTGTTGGTTGGGGTTTATCACCAGCTGTTTGTTTGGGACCTCCTTGGTCTCCCATTCCTCTTGCCAAGCTGTCTGGATGGTAAAGTCAGCTGGGGGAGGATTTTTCCAAATCGGCCGTCTGGATGAAAGTCGGGCAGTGGGTGGAGTGTAGATATCTGCATGGATTGGTAAGTGAGGAGAATCTTTAACTTTTTGGAGCATCCTTTGAGTTAATGCTGCTCGCCGGATGTGTGGAGGGGCTATGTTTGACAGTACAGAGAGCCAGGGGAGTGGTGTTGAGCGGATTGTTCCAGTTATAGTTCTCATGGTTGTGTTGAGCTGGGTGTCTACATGGTGTGTGTAAGATGACCTGGACCAGACAGGGGCACAATATTCTGCTACAGAGTATGAAAGGGCCAGTGCTGAGGTGCGCAGGGTGGAGACTGCCGCCTCCCATTTTGCACCAGCGAGCTTGCAGAGCAGGTTGTTTCGTACCTTCACCTTAGCAGCCGTCCCCTTTAGATGTTCCTTGAAGGATAAGGTCCTATCAAGGGTCACTCCAAGATAAGTTGGATTTGGGGCATGCTTAAGCTTGAGTCCGCTCAGGTGGATGTTTAGTTCTCTGGCAGCTTTTGCATTGTGGAGATGGAATACACTGGAGACGGTTTTTGCTGGGCTTGGTTTTAGGCGCCAGATTTTACAGAACTGGTCCAGTTTGGCAAGATCTTCCGTGAGCACCCGTTCCAGTGGTTCAAAGTCTGGTGCTTGGAATGCCAAACAGATGTCGTCTGCATAGGTGAATTTGCGGGATTTTGTAGTAGGCAGGTCGTTTATGTAGAGGTTGAACAGAGTTGGAGCTAGAACTGAGCCTTGTGGGAGTCCGTTTTTCTGCATTCTCCATGCACTTGTCTTCTGACTGAGGTGGACTCTGAACCTTCGGTTGGTCAGCAGGGTTTTTATAATTGCTGTTGCCCAAGCAGGGATCGCCTTTATAAGTTTCAGGAGGAGGCCTTTGTGCCAGACCGTATCATAGGCGGCTGTAAGGTCGAGAAACACAGCCCCTGTCTTCAGTCTGCTCTCGAAGCCATTTTCGATGAAGGTGGTTAGGGCCAGTACTTGTTCTCCTGTACTGCGGTCCTTGCGGAAACCTGCTTGATCCACACTTAGAATATCCTCTACCTCTGGGGAAATGCGTTGCAGAATTAGGCGCTCCATGATTTTGTAAGGAACGCTGAGTAGGGAGATTGGGCGGTAGCTTGCTGGTAATTTGTGGTCTTTGCCAGGTTTTGGGATGGCAATGACCTTTGCTGTCCGCCATTTCTTTGGGATCGAGTTTGTTTGTGTGATCCTTGTGTAGAATTGTGTCAACCAGGTTAGGGCTCGGGGGCCAAGATTTTTCATGAATTCTGGGAAGATGTTATCGTATCCTGCTGCCTTTCCACATTTCAGGCTCTGTAGGACTTTCTCCAGTTCAGCAGCCTCGAAGGGTTCAGGGTTCGTTTCCTCTACAGGCATTTTTTGGTGTTTTTTTAGCTCAGTTGTAACTGCTCTTTTGGTGTCTTTGTCTTGGGGTGCTTTGGCGATAGTCAGTAGGTGGGATGCAACTTGGTTGGGTGTGACGGATGCTCGGCTTTGGCTAGGGGGCTTCTGTGCAGCTCCTAGGCGACGGATGAGGCTCCAACATTTCCTGCTAGAGTGGGTAAAGCTCCGGTCAGCAACTGTCTCCTCCCATTTCTTTCGCCGAGCTGTATTTAGCGATTCAATGAGATGGTCTGCTATCTCTGGGTCCCCTGATGTTTGATAGGATTGTAGGAGGGCAGCACTTTCTCCGTCCAAACATGGGACATAGAGGGGTCGGTAGCCTCGTGGGATTGCAGTATGGGCAGCCTTGAAGATTGCGCTGCAGAAGCGGTTGTATGCTTCATCTACAGTGATGGTGTGGAGTGGGATGGTAACAACGCTCCGGTCCAGAGTTTCACTGAATTTCTTCCAGTTGGCTTTGCGGAAGTTCCAGCGCATCTTCCTTGGGCTGTATATGACTGGAAGTTGTAGGCCAATGTGTACAAGCTGTGAACGTCAAGCTGCTTTAAATGATGCTCTACCCCCAGGTTTGAGTAAGAACATTCCCACCACATTGGCATGGGACAACAACGATGTCAGTGAAGACACTCAAACAGGTGCTGGCACAACCCACAATACAAACGGTATTGCCATTCAGCGGAACATGCAGGTGGACAAAAATCCCAATGATTTTCATCCACTTACAAAGAAATCACACAAAAGAACCCTTGCGACGCCGGAGAAGAATCTGGCCCATTATTATGGTAGGAAGAAGGTTGGACCATCACATTCACTTGAAAATCAGGGCATCCACATAGATAAACTGGAAGAAAACAAAGCTGAGCATGTTGACTTGGCCTATGTTGTGACCAAGATGGCGGACACAGAGGATCCTCTCCCTGGTTGGACTGGTTTTAATACTCTACTACAAAGGGACATTCCTTCCATGAGCACTGTAGCATACTTACCAGTTATTAATGCTAGCCCAACAGACATGTCCACTGTGAACACTGTTATACAAAGAAGTCTACTTATTGCTGAGAAGCTGCAGTTGGAATGTATCGTGTTGGTCTTTGATCAGGCAATATACCATAAAGCCCAACAGAGCAGATGGCAAAGTGAAGACTTGCAGAGAAAGCTAGTAATCAGACTTGGCCAGTTTCACACAGCTAAAGCTTACCTTGCAGTGATGGGCAAACGCTTCAGTGGTTCTGGTCTTGAAGACATCTTTGTGGAATCAGGGATTGTGGCTCAAGGTTCAGTAAATGCAGTCCTCACAGGTAACCATTACAATCGGAGTGTCCGTGCACACAAAACCATGTACGAAGCCCTTATGAGGCTATGCTGGATGGAATTTCTTAAAAGTCTTCCAGAAGAAAGATGCTGTCAAGTTCAGGAAATCAGCAAAGAACTTTCATCAGCTTTTCCAACCGCTGTTTTTCAGGATGTAGCTGAATCAGAGGAGTTCAGTGCACTTAGTAGTGCTTTCAACAAGTTTGTAAGTGACAAATGTAATGAGAGCCAAACCTTTTCATTCTGGTGGTCATACATCAAAATGTTTGGATATTTCTTGATGTTTGTCAGGGCCTCCAGACAAGGCAACTGGGATCTTCACCTGTCTTCACTGGCAAGATTAATTCCTGGCTTCTTCGCCTACGATCGCACCGATTATGCCAGGTATGCCCCAGTTTATCTCCATGAAATGATGAATCTTGCAACAACGCATCCAGAAATCCACGCAGACATGAAAAGTGGAGGTTTTGTGGTTCAAAGGCAGCAACTCTACGGTTTCAGTCAAGTTCCAGTTGATCAGACCATTGAGCAGACCATGAACCGGGACTCCAAAACAAAAGGTGGATTGACCGGGATCACATTGAAAAAGGGAGCTGTGCACAGGTGGATCCTTTTTTACCCAGTTAGAGCTGAACTTTGTGCAAGATGCGAAGAAATGGCTGGCAAAACTGATCAGACCAGAGCACGGAAGGATCTCGACAAATCCAGAATATCTTCTGATGAGCAGGCTGTACAAAATATGATGACAGCAGTCAATGCCATGTGCAATCCTTTTGCAGTGGATGTGGACAGACTGATGAATATTGCTACAGGCAGAATAGCTCCAGCAGAGGTTAAGAATGACTTAAAGAGAGCTGAGGAAGTGGGGCAGTTGGCCTTCCAGAATTACGTTGAGGAGAGACTCGTTGAAGAAAATAAAGACATATATTCTCCGATCAAACGCATGAAGTTAAAGACGTTTTCTGATGTATCAGGTAGTGTGCCAACTAAGGAGAAGTCCCAAAGTGTAGCCATTAAGGCCAGTACAGACCTGCTAGGGAGAATTATTGTTATAGGCAGAATAAGGAATGTTGACATGAAAGAGGCTCTGAAGTACAGCCTGCACCCGTTTCCTCCATCTATCGCGATGCTTGAGGGAACGCTGGCAAAAACTGACAAGTCAAAGCTATGGAAGCATCTGATGAGCCTAGCACCAACTGATTCTCCTGAAAGTCATCAGATTCAAGAGTCAACACCATGGATTATGGATGGCATGGCTCTAATTCGAGAAATGACTGACATTCCATCCACTTTTGGGAAGCTGGCCAAGCAAGTTCTTGAAAGGTTGGTTTCAGTTGCATTTCGACATGGTGCCAAACGAATAGACTTTGTTCTAGACCGATATCCAGTTCACAGCATCAAAGGGGGCGAGAGGGCTAGGCGTGCATCTCATGGCACAGAAAGAATGAAAATTACAGGTGCTGATCAGAAAACCCCGCGACAGTTCAGAAAGTTTCTACTCTGTGGAGAAAACAAGGAAAATCTGATTGAGTTCTTCTTCCATCAATGGAAAAATGCACAGACCGATCAGATTAAGGACATTCATGTTGTAGTGGGTCATGGACCAGAGTGCCACCAGCTTTATGTTCAAAATGGGTGTGTCACAACATCAGCTGTTGAGGATCTCTGCTGTGACCACGAGGAGGCTGACACATGAATGCTGCTCCATGCGCAACATGCTACTTACCAGGGTGGTTTCAAAAATGTCGTCATTCGTAGTCAAGACACAGATGTATTTGTGGTAGCTGTGGCCTTTTCGGAGGACATAGCCGGCCAAAACCTGTTCCTACATCTAGGCCCATGGAGTGAATTCCAGCTGGTTGCCGTCAACCCACTTAGTAGACACCTAGGGGAATCCATCTGCAAAGCCCTCATTGGTCTTCACTGCTGCACCGGATGTGATAGCACCAGTGCCTTCAAGGGGCAGGGAAAGGTCAAAGCATTCGATATCATGATGAAAAACAGCACCTATCAGACCTTATTCCAGGCCCTCAGTGCTGAATGGGACCTTCCTGAAGCGTACATGGACGATGTGGAAAAATTTGTCTGTGAACTGTATGGCAAGAGTGACATAGATTCAGTTGATGAAGCCAGGAATTGTATTTTTAGATACAAGTTCAAAATTGATGCTGCCTTGCCCCCCAACAGAGATACTCTCTTGAACCACACAAAAAGGGTCAACTACCAAGCAGCAATTCATCGCCGGTGTCTGAAGCAGCACGTGGAATGCCCCAGTCCAGTTGGCTTTGGATGGCACATTGCCGACAACTGTTTGCTGCCAGTCTGGAATACACTACCACGTGCCCCTGATTCTATTTTGAAACATATTAAGTGTGCTTGCAAGAAAACAGGCTGCGCAAAAGGAAAATGTTCTTGCCAGGAGCATGGATTGAGCTGCACAGAGCTCTGTCAGTGTATCGGCTGCAAAAACATAGATGAAGACAATGCTGATGTGACTGTGGAGGCAGATTCAGATCCTGATGACAGTGACGAGGAAAGCATACTTTAAAAGTGAACGCAGGTAAGAATCTATAATTAAAATTTTGTCCCTAAAGGCTTTTTAAATCTGTTAAGTATTGTTGGTATTGAGGTCGGTGAGACGGGATGACTTGAAAGGTAGAGAGTTCAGTGAACGGGAAAGAATTTCTTAGCAAACCAATTTGCATTTAATTCTTATTCAGATATATTCCAGTTTGGATTTTAATGACAGGGTAGGAATGTTTCTTTTGATCTAGTACAGCTCTAAAACATTTCTGCACTGTTATGTATTGGTCTTTCTCAATATCTGCAGACTCGTGTCGGACTCGTCATTTTCCATAATTTGATCAAAGTATAATATCTGGGTCAGTCAGGTGACTAAAATCAAACATTTTTGGGGTCTTTTTTGCATCTGTGACACAAAATAGTTTCCTAGAAAAATAATATAAACTTTCAGTATGTAAGATACTTAAGAATAGTTTGGTGGACAGCTAGCGCTTTTCCCTGCTCATTAGTAGCTAATTATGTTTTGATTAATAGCTAATTAACGTGCAAATTTACAATCCAGAAAACTTTATTTTTGGAAAGAGCACCCTCAAATTACCCTAAAACAAGTGTTCTTTTTTGGTTCGCTCACCCGTCAAACGAAACTTCATTTCCAGCCACAATTTCTGGTCTCGTCCCACGGCCTACTCGGATTATACAATTCAACATAACTTATCAGAAATGGGTGATGGCTGAAGCCGCAGCTTATGTTGCCCACCCATGTTCCAGCTAAGAATTCAAAAATAAAATAAAATAAGAGTGATTACAAATCAGAACAAAGCCAAGACAAAATGTGACAAAAAATAAGCAACAGCACAACACAGACTGGATATGATAATCCTTGTGTGATTTTACATGTCGTTTTGTATATACAGCTGTGGACAAAATTGTTGGTACGCCTCTGTTAATCGAAGAAAAACCCACAATGGTCACAGAAATAACTTGAATCTGACAAAAGTGGTAATAAACGAAATGAATGAAAATCAGACAATGCTTTTGAATTGTGGTTCAACAGAATTATTTTAAAAAACAAACTCATGAAACAGACCTGGACAAAAATGATGGTACTCCTAGAAAAGATTGAAAATAGGCCATAGGGACATGAACATGATCATAGGGACATGTTCAACCAAGATGTGTCCTCTAATTAACATCACAGGTGTCTACAAACTTGTAATCAACCGGCCTATTTAAAGGGTGACAAGTAGTCACTGTGCTGTGACCATTGTGGGCTTTTCTTTCATTAACAGAGGGGTACCAACAATTTTGTCCACGTGTGTGTGTTTGGAGTATTTATTCCTTTAGTTTTTGTTTAAATTGTCCAAGCTTTGTACATGATTTTAATTCAGATCCAAAAGCGTTCCACAGTCTGACTCCTTGCACTGAAACACAGTGTTGCTTGGTAGCAGTTCTCAGACCCCAGGGCAGACCCAGAACTCACTGGAGAGACAACATCTCCCAGTTGGTCTGGGAACACCTTGGTATCCTCTCTGAAGATCTGGAGCAGGTGGCTGAGGAGAGGGAAGTCTGGGCTTCTCTGCTTGAACTGCTGCCTCTGCGACCCGGACCTCTGGAAAAGTGGTAGAAGATGGATGGATGATGTCATGTATGGGAGCATTAATGAATGATACAAAGTCTATAGTGTGGGTTGATTCAGCAAATATTTCACTCTGCGCAGTATTGTGACTGATTTGCATATTTTACCTTTAATATAATTAATATGTGACTTCTGACACAGTTTATTATCAATTACTACACCAAGGATTTTAATTTTGGATACCCTTTCAATCTCTACACCATTTATACTGAGTTTAAATACTGAGTTGTTGTGATGGTGTGAAATAACGTTATCAATAAAATTTAGCCACCGCTGTGTCGCCCTGGTTTCAAGTGTGGGTGGTGTTTTGTGCTTGTATTGCTAAAATATAAAAGGAAGCACTACAATGGGTCTCAAATATTTGTAATGTGTTCTATTACTGAATGAGTTTAAAGATGAAATACTATACACATATAAACTAAATTGTAATGGTGACTGAACATCTTCCATTCCCCAAGGTGCAAGATACACTATTATGACTATAACTCATAAAGGATCACAGAAATGATCTGATAAAAATAAATAAACAAGTGGTTTATTTTATGGTGGCTACTATTGGATGTGCCATTCATTTTCAATTACTAATTACTAATTAATATTCACACAAATAAATCTCAATTCAGTCCCTTTCATATTAAGTGGAAATTGTGCTACTTTAAATTTGGCACTTTACCTAAACTTTAACTTAAAGTGAGGTAGTCGGATCCGGGAAAAAAATGGTTTTTTTGCGTGCATGGAAAGAAACTCCTACAGACACATATAGCGCGATTGTCTGCAAGTGTGAATGACCTGTTCCACGAGCAAATGTACGTTTTTTGGTCCGTGGCTGTTTAAATTGATTTCTTTCCTCCTGAAAATATCATTTTTGAACATTAATTACAGCTAAATGGGAGCAGTTTCGATGCCGACATTTCACATCCTAATATACAGTACGTGTTCTATATACCATCGGCTTTTGCGTATCCAACTACCTCGCTTTAAAAAGCAAAAGATTTGACTATAAATATGATGTGTTGTTTACCTGTCACAATATATTGGTGTCAAAACGTCGCCATTCTGAGCAGATCCTGTTTGGACTCTACAATGAAATACACACAAATAAGGTACATGCACAGCATGAAAGTGCAACATGTAAAAAAAAAAAAAATTAAATTAAATTAACTTTTTAACCAGGATTACAACTAGCTTATTTCATCAGATATTGTCAACACAAAAAAGCAACATACAAGGACGGACATAGCATTAAGCTAGGTCATCGTTTAAACACGATTGAGCTTTCGTCTGACCTAAGTGAACTTTCCACTGTTGGAAAAAATAACATAAAGCATGAATATCACATCACTCACCGTCCTGTATATCACAATATCACGGCTTCAACTGCTGAAGTTGGGTGCGTTGCGGCTGTACATTCAATTCAATTCGGGTGGCTGGGTCTAATTCCCGGTGCGTCTCCATGTATTTTCTGGTGCGTCTGCTTGTGCGCCCCACTGCAAGCTCAGTCTGCTTCCCTCTGCATTCTCTCATCAGCCGAAACGCACAGGAAACTCTGCTGGACCGCGGTGTTAGATTTCTGCTGATTTCTGTTAAGCCATTCTATCGTTGCGGTTTATAATATCACTTGTTCGCGGGCTCACTGACGAAAAATTGCAAATGGCGACCAGCAAGCGATTCTCGAAAGTCAGTGTAACGCCCACTCTCATGACGCTATGCCCAGACCAATGAATGGCCAGCAGTGGTGTCATGAAACTGTGCCGGTACCCTTCGGACCTACTTTTATCGGTGCCGATAAAAGTGGAACAGTTTTGAAATAACGGAACTGTGAGGCCATTGGATGCCGAAAGGAAAAGCGGACAAAGGAGGCCGAACCGTGCGAAAGGAGGCCAAACGAGGCCAAACTGTTCCAAATGGAAAAGCGCCTTATGTGTCCTTGGCGTCCGTGATGGATATGGGGTTGCAGGATCAGAAAATTGTGGCAAGAAAAAAGATCTCAGAACTCAGAATTGAGCTGCTGCTGCTGCAAAAAGGCAGCCGACTTGTGTGGCGTCAGAAGGAATCCATCCATCCATCCAGCCATCCATCTATCCATTTTCTACGGCTTTTCCTGAGATCCGGGTCGCGGAGACAGCAACTCAAGCAGAGAAGCCCAGACTTCCCTCTCCCCGGCCACCTGCTCCAGCTCTTCAGGGAGGATACCAAGACATTCCTAGGCCAGCTGGGAGACATAGTCTCTCCATTGTGTCCTGGGTCTGCCCCAGGGTCTTCTCCCAGGTGGGACATGTCTGAAACACCTCAAGTGGGAGGCGTCCAGGAGGCATCCTGATCAGATGCCCAAACCACCTAAGTTTACCTTGTATTATCCAAGTCTAGTTGTGTCTTGTCAGTCGGTCTGTTTAGCTTGTGTTTCATTTTCCAGCCCACATGCTGCCATTTGTTTGTTTCAGTTTTTGTCAATAACTAATTGTTTTTTTTGCACTTGATACTGCCTGCATGTGAGTCCTCTCTACCCAAACCTTATGACACAATGACGCCACCAGAAAAAGACTTGGCAGGCAGGTGATGGTACCCCATGAGCCCAGGGCAAGAGCTTTGTAACGCCCTTGTAGATATTGATGGGATTATTTCTCGTGCTCGCTCGGCTACCACCCCAAAGTCCGTTTTTTGCTACTTGGGGCTTGCAGAGGCGGCTGTTCACCATCATTCATGGTTCACGGAGCACGCTGAGGGGGTGGAAAGGATCACCCTGGTGGCCGACTTGCAGCATGAATACCGCAGGATGGTGAGGAGTTCACCGAACAAGCTGAAGCCTATGCCAACGAAGAAGTGTCACTTGGTTTCGGCACCTCCTGCTCCTCGCCAATCACCAGCTCCATCCCCATTGCCACCTCCCAAGCAGCAGGGCGCCTTGGGAGATATCCGCCATCAAGAGTGAGCAGTCTCGGGGATCGAAAGTGAGAAGTCTTGGGGATCGAGACTGGCATTCGGCTGTCCCGGCTGGAAGAAAGGCTCTGGGAGACGCCACTATATTCGACGCCCTGCACCACCACCAACACCAACTCTCTCCATGGTGCACACACCAGCTCACGCTCCACCTGTTTTGCCTGAACTGTTTGCCCTGCCTGTCTTTTCACCTGAGGTTTCACCTGTCACCATGCCTGTAGAGCCAGCTCCTCCCCATAGAGCTCCAGCTGTGTGCAAGGTGTGTGTCACAATTTGACATGTCTTGCATGTCTTTGTGTGTCACAACTTGACAACACCGGCTGTCCCCGAAGTGCGCACAACAGCTCCCACTGTCCCCGAAGTGCATATAACGGCTCTTGCTGTCCCTGAGGCACACCCCACAGCTCCAGCTCTCTGCATGGCACATACATCAGCTCCCAAGGGCATCTCGCCTCAGCCGCTTGATCCTCAGACCGGTGCCCCCCAGTTGTCATCGGACGCGGAGCTGAGGGCTATCAAACTGGAGATTGCTGGTCTGAGGTCTTGCTTCCTTCGGATAATGGAGCGAGGAGCTTCCCTGCTTTGGCCGGCTCTTGAGGTTAGCGCACTGCAACCACTAACCCATGAGGTCAGCACGCTCCAGCCACCGTGTTTGCCTGAGCAGTCCGCTCCTTCCTCATTTCCTGAGACCATCACTCCAGCAGCTAATTCTGAGGCGGTCACCCCTGCAGCCGTGGACCTGGAGCTAAGGCAAGTTTCTTTTACTTCTATAACACCTATGTTAGAGAAAACCTGCCTAGCTCCTGGTGATTTTGGTGATGCTTCACTAATACCCTGCCTTCCTTCCTCGTCTGAGGTGGGCATGTCGAGGATGGAGCCACAGGAGAACCATGTTCCACCAGAGTGCGGTGTGCACCCGTTGTTTGTTCCAGAGAGCGGTGCGCACCTGCCATTTGGTCCAGAGTGTGGTGCACACCTGCCGTTTGTTTCAGAGTGCGCTGTGCGCCCACCGTTTGTTTCAGAATGTGGTGCGCACCCTCCGTTTTTGTCAGAGTGCGGTGCACACTCGCTGTTTGTTCCAGAGGACGGCGCGCCTTTGCCTTGTGTTCCTGAAATCAGCACGCCCTTGTCACCAATACCTGAGGTTAGTGTGCAACAATTATCTGTTCCTGAATTCAGCACACTCCTCATGCCCACGCTTTAAGTTATTTTTGCTATTCTGTGTTTTCCCTGCTTCAGCTCGGTTTGTTTTTTTTTAATTCTCTGTATTTATTGTTATTCATTTTCATAGTCATGTTATGTTCTTTATTCTAGTTTAAGGTTTGAGTTTAGTGTTGTATGATTCTGTTTATTACTATTATCATTATTTGTCATGGTCATGTATTCTCTGATCCTGTATTCATGTCTCATGTTTACCTTTTGTTTCTGCCCTTCATATTTCCCGTACCTGTTACCATGCCCTACTGTCTAATTGCCCCTGATGGTTCCCACCTGTCCCATGTTGTGAGTCTGACTCCGGAATCCAGATTGGTAGCTGGTTCAAAAGGAGAGGAACCTGATAACTGAATGCTCTGCCTCCCGTTGTACTTTGGGAGATTCTAGGTATTACAAGAGAGAAACCCCAGGCCTTCCTGAAGACCTGAGGGCAGCAGAGAATACTGATACTTTTAAAACCAAAGACCCACCTTTTTGACCTGGCTTTTACTTAAATTTATTTTTGTTTTTCCCCCTTTTTACCTTTTCTTACACCTTTTTAGCCTGTTTTAACTATTTTTTTTATCCAGTTTTTATTTGCATCCATCCTGTTTTAACTTTTTTTAACCTTGTTATTGCTTGGTTTTATATCTTATTACCTCTGGTTTTTCCTCACTGATACGTTTTCTCAGTTCAGTTTTAATGTTTTATGTTTTTTTAACATGGTCTTATATGGTAGGTCAATTAGTCGGTGTGTTGTGAGTGTTTGTACAGTGGGGCAAAAAAGTATTTAGTCAGCCACCAATTGTGCAAGTTCTCCCACTTAAAAGATGAGAGAGGTCTCCAATTTTCATCATAGGTATACCTCAACTATGAGAGACAAAATGAGAAAAATAAATCCAGAAAATCACATTGAAGGATTTTTAAAGAATTAATTGGTAAATTCCTTGGTAAAATAAGTATTTGGTCACCTACAAACAAGCAAGATTTCTGGCTCTCACAGACCTGTAACTTCTTCTTTAAGAGGCTCCTCTGTCCTCCACTTGTTACCTGTATTAATGGCACCTGTTTGAACTCATTATCAGTATAAAAGACACCTGTCCACAACCTCAAACAGTCAGACTCCAAACTCCACTATGGCCAAGACCAAAGAGCTGTCAAAGGACACCAGAAACAAAATTGTAGACCTGCACCAGGCTGGGAAGACTGAATCTGCAATAAGTAAGCAGCTTGGTGTGAAGAAATCAACTGTGGGAGCAATTATTAGAAAATGGAAGACATACAAGACCACTAATAATCTCCCTTGATCTGGGGCTCCACGCAAGATCTCACCCCGTGGGGTCAAAATTATCACGAGAACGGTGAGCAAAAATCCGAGAACCACACGGGGGGACCTAGTGAATGATCTGCAGAGAGCTGGGACCAAAGTAACAAAGGCTACATCAGAAACACACTACGCCGCCAGGGACTCAAATCCTGCAGTGCCAGACTTGTCCCCCTGCTTAAGCCAGTACATGTCCAGGCCCGTCTGAAGTTTGCTAGAGAGCATTTGGATGATCCAGAAGAGGATTGGGAGAATGTCATATGGTCACATGAAACCAAAATAGAACTTTTTGGTAAAAACTCAACTTGTCGTGTTTGGAGGAGAAAGAATACCATACCTACTGTGAAGCATGGGGGTGGAAACATCATACTTTGGGGCCGTTTTTCTGCAAAGGGACCAGGGCGACTGATCCGTGTAAAGGAAAGAATGAATGGGGCCATGTATCGTGAGATTTTGAGTGAAAACCTCCTTCCATCAGCAAGGGCATTGAAGATGAAACGTGACTGGGTCTTTCAGCATGACAATGATCCCAAACACACTGCGTGGGCAATGAAGGAGTGGCTTCGTAAGAAACATTTCAAGGTCCTGGAGTGGCCTAGCCAGTCTCCAGATCTCAACCCCATAGAAAATCTTTGGAGGGAGTTGAAAGTCTGTGTTGCCCAGCGACAGCCCCAAAACATCACTGCTCTAGAGGAGATCTGCATGGAGGAATGGGCCAAAATATCAGCAACAGTGTGTGAAAACCTTGTGAAAACTTACAGAAAACATTTGACCTCTGTCATTGCCAACAAAGGGTATATAACAAAGTATTGAGATGAACTTTTGTTATTGACCAAATACTTATTTTACCGACGAATTTACCAATTAATTCATTAAAAATCCTTCAATGTGATTTTCTGGATTTTTTTTTTCTTATTTTGTCTCTCATAGTTGAGGTATACCTATGATGAAAATTGGAGACCTCTCTCATCTTTTAAGTGGGAAAACTTGCACAATTGGTGGCTGACTAAATACTTTTTTACCCCACTGTATGTGTGGGTGGGTGAGACTGTGGAGGAACAAATAAGTTCAGGCGAGATGCGGCGAACTGGAAGGTGGCAGGATTTTATTTTCCTCCAACATCATGAGACACCGGAAAAAGGTGGATTGTCCTCTCTGGGTTGGGGACAGTCTCCTGCCCCAAGTGGAGGAGTTTAAGTATCCTGGGGTCTTGTTCACGAGTGAGGGGAAAATGGAGCGAGAGATTGACAGACGGATTGGAGCAGCATCTGCAGTGATACGGACGTTGTACCGGTCTGTTGTGGTGAAGAGGGAGCTTAGTTCTAAGGCAAAGCTGTCGATTTACCAGTCAATCTACGTTCCTACTCTCACCTATGGTCACGAGCTTTGGGTAATGACCGAAAGAACAAGATCGCGGATACAAGCGGCTGAAATGAGCTTTCTCCGTAGGATTGCTGGACTCACCCTCAGAGATAGGGTGAGGAGCTCAGTCATCCGGGAGAGGCTCAGAGTAGAACTGCTGCTCCTCCACATTGAAAGGAGTCAGTTGAGGTCGTATGGGCATCTGATTAGGATGCCTCCTGGACGCCTCCCACTTGAGGTGTTTCGGGCACGTCCCACTGGGAGGAGACCCAGGGGCAGACCCAGGACTCGGTGGAGAGACTATGTCTCCCAGCTGGTCTGGGAACGCCTTGGTATCCTCTCTGAAGAGCTGGAGCAGGTGGCTGGGGAGAGGGAAGTCTGGTCTTCTCTGCTTGAACTGCTGCCTCCGCGACCCGAACCTCCAGAAAAGCGGTAGAAGATGGATGGATGGATGCATCATGAGACACACTGTAGCGCTGTGCGCTGTGTTGTGCTGAGTGTGCTGTGTGTGCTGTTTTATATGTTATACAAACAGAGAGAATGCATGGCACATTAGCATATTGATATACATATCAGTCAATACATATAATTAGCCTGACCCTGGCGCCCGGACGTCTTCTCCTTAATCCGGGGATGTATAAACAATAGTCTGTTGTTCTGGTTGTCCCCCCAGGGGTTCTCTGTCCGTATACAGTCCCTGTTGAGCGTGAATAGTATCAGTCTGCATTGTGCTGGGTCACCACAATTAGGCCGTGAGCAGCTGCCACTTTTCGTTCAGTTTCGTGGCACCCAACTGGGAACTAAAATTTTAGTGTTTCTAAATTAAGATTACATTATTGTAAGACAAAATATCGATGTTCCCACTTCCAAAGGTGTGGATAGCTGTATGAAAAATGCGATTGAAGTCAGTCGATAATAATTGTCTGGCTACCTTAAACATGGCCCAGTCCGGGACGTTTTAACCAATCAGCGTCGTCCCTTTGGTCATGTGACAACAAAATGGCAGCGCCCACAGGGGTAGCGTGTGCTGAAAGCCTCTCCTGTGTTATTCACATTTCCGATAAGTTTTCGGGCAGTATCACTCGTTTTACTGAAGCATCGTGGGCAAAAGTACTTGAGTGTGCCCAAAAATGGCTTGTACTTGACAGACCCTAACAGAAAGTAGCAGAACAACATCACGACTTGTTCGAGAAAGGTGAGTGGCAGCCATTGTTTATGGTTGTACTGCGTGTGCCCTGGAGTCGTTTGGCTCCGATCATTTGTAACTCTAAATATGAACTAAAATTCGCCGCGGCGAAAACGCCGCGGCTGCCGGGCTGGAGTAAGGCGGAGGACAAAAAATATAAGGTACATACCCTCCCTTCCATCTGTTGTCATGGGAAATGTACGGTCGATACTGGGAAAGTTAGATGAGCTAGCGGCTATCTCCCGTTATGATAGCACTTACCGGGAGTGCTCTCTCCTTTTGTTTACTGAGACGTGGCTAACTGAACTAGCAGCAGATGCTAACATTGAGCTGGAGGGTTTTCACATGATACGAGCTGACCGAACACCAGAGAGTGGCAAAACTAGGGGCGGTGGAGTGATAATGTATGTTAACAACAACTGGTGTAGACCGGGACATATCACTGTTAAACAACGACACTGCCGCAAAGACATTGAGTTGCTAGCTGTTAGCATGAGGCCTACATATCTCCCGAGAGAACACTCACACGTGATCTGCATTGTTGTTTATGCAAATCCGACGGCGAACGCTGGGACAGCGCGTGACGTCATCCATTCAGTAACCAGCAGGCTGCAGACAGAACACCCAGATGCTCTTCTCCTCATCTCAGGCGATTTCAACCACGTTTCACTGTCTCCCATTCTGCCCACTTTCACCCAGTATGTCACATGCCACACTAGAGACAATAAAACACTGGATTTGTTCTACGCAAACACTAAGGAGGCGTACACCTCATCACAACTCCCCCCACTTGGGAGATCGGATCACAACTTGGTTCATCTCCGACCGGTGTACAAACCCCTAGTGCACAGACAACCTCCGGCCATGCACACTGTGGAGTTATGGTCTGAGGAGACAATGGACACTCTAAAGGACTGTTTTGAAGCCACTGCCTGGAAGCAGCTCTGCGATCCACATGGTGAGGACATCGATGGCCTCATTCACACCTTCACGGGCTACCTCAGCTTCTGTGTGGACAAATCCGTTCCCACCAAGACCATACGGCGTCACTCAAACAACAAACCCTGGATCAACCCTGAGATAAAAACACTTCTGAGAGAGAAGAAGAGGATCTTCAGGTCGGGGAACAGGGAGATGCTGAAGTCCGTACAGAGGGAGCTGAGGAGAAAGATCAGAGAAGGCAAGGACAGCTTCAGGAAGAAGATGGAGGACAAGCTGCAACAGAGCGACATCAGCGGGGTCTGGAGAAACCTCAAAACCATCTCGGGGCTCCAGAATACCTCCCCCCAGGCCACGGGGGGCAGGGAGTGGGCGAACAACCTGAATCTGTTTTTCAATAGATTTGACCAACCGCCCTCCCCCCTGTCTGCACAACAACCACTGCTGCCACTAAGAAATCAAGTCCTGCTGCCCACTCCCCACTCCACCGACACCCCCCCCCCCCACTCCCAACACACAGCCCCCCATCCTGACCCTGACCAAGACCCAGGTGAGGACGGAGCTGAGGAAGATCAAGGCGAGGAAGGCGTCGGGACCGGACGGCATCAGCGCAAAGCTCCTCAAGTCCTGTGCAGACCAGCTGTGTGGGATTGTGACGTATATCTTCAACATGAGCCTGAAACTGGGGAGGGTACCACAGCTGTGGAAAACATCTTGTGTGGTACCTGTACCAAAAACTTCCCACCCCAAAGACCTGAACAGCTTCAGACCGGTGGCCTTGACGTCCCACTTGATGAAGACCCTGGAGAGACTGCTCCTTGCTCATCTCCGCCCCCTGGTGGAACCAGCGATGGATCCACTCCAGTTCGCCTACCAGCATGGCATTGGGGTGGAGGATGCGGTGATCTTCCTCCTTCACCGTTCTCTGTCCCACCTGGAGAAGCCCGGGAATATGGTGAGGATCATGTTCTTTGACTTCTCCAGTGCTTTCAACACCATCCAACCGATGATCCTGAAGGACAAGCTGCTGCGCGCAGGGGTGGACCAGCACCTGTCATCATGGATCCTGGACTACCTCACGAACCGGCCTCAGTTTGTGAGAACCCGGGACTGTGTTTCCGACACGATCATCAGTAGCACGGGGGCCCCCCAGGGAACGGTGCTGGCTCCCTTCCTGTTCACTCTTTATACTGCGGACTTCTCACACAACACAACACATTGCCATCTACAGAAGTTCTCTGATGACTCTGCGATCGTTGGTCTCATCTCTAGCGGAGATGAAGCTGAGTACAGAGGGCTTATCCAGGACTTTGTGGACTGGTGCCATCGGAACTGCCTCCAGATCAACGCGAGGAAAACTAAGGAGCTGGTGGTGGACTGCCGCAGGCATGGGCAGCCCCTCACAGCACCAGTAAATATACAGGGAACAGACATCGAGATGGTGACATCCTACAAGTACCTGGGTATTCATCTGAACAATAAACTAGACTGGTCACACAATACTGACGCACTCTACAAGAAGGGACAGCGCAGGCTGTTCCTGCTGAGGAGACTCAGGTCTTTTGGTGTACAAGGGGTGCTGCTGAAGTCATTCTATGACACGGTGGTGGCATCAGCCATCACTTTTGGAGTGGTCTGCTGGGGCAGTGGCATTACTGCAGCCGATAGGAAGAGACTGAACAAACTGATTAAGAAAGCTAGCTCTGTCCTGGGGCAACGCCTTGATCCGATGGAGGAGATAGGAGAGAGAAGGACGGTGGCTAAACTGTCATCTCTGCTGGAGTCCGAGTTCCACCCTATGCAGGACATACTGGATGCACTGAGGAGCTCATTTAGCAGCAGACTACATCATCCCAGGTGCACAACCGAGAGGTTTCGTAGGTCCTTCCTACCAACGGCTGTCAGACTGTACAACCTAAGCAGGGCTGCTCGCAGAGATAGCAAAAAGACGTAACAAACTAATAGTTTTTTTTGAATGCAAAAGATGCAATAGACTTACACAATGGTCCTCTCCGGCATACAACTAGGAACATACCGGTCGCTATGGAGGGTGAGAATATGTATGGGCACATAATCATACCATGTAGGATAACTAAATAGACGGTTATGCTGTTTCATCCCACCTAGCAACAATGCTCTGCACTGTGTGTGTTTATATATTTACATATTTATTCCATCTAGCTACAATGCTCTGCACTGGGTGTGTTTATATTTATATATCTATATATTTATTCCATCTAGCTACAATGCTCAGCACTGGGTGTGTTTATATTTATATATCTATATATTTATTCCATCTAGCTACAATGCTCCGCACTGTGTTTTTATATATCTACATATTATTCCATCTAGCTACATTGCTCCGCACTGTGTGTGTTTATATACTTGCATATTTATTCCACCTAGCTGCAATGCTCCGTACTGTGGGTGTTTATATATTTACATATTTATTCCATCTAGCTACAATGCTCTGCACTGTGTGTTCATATATTCATATATTTATTCCATCCAGCTACAATGCTCTGCACTGTGTGTCTGTGTGTGTGTGTGTGTATATATATATTTTATAGTAATATGTACATATGTATATTAGCTGCTCTTGCTTGCTTGTTTTTTTTCTTGCCTTCTGATTGTTGCTCTGAGTGTTGCTATCCCTGTGCTGTTGCAATCCTGGAATTTCCCCGTTGTGGGACTAATAAAGGCTTATCTTATCTTATCTTATCTTAAATGGAACCCTAGATGTCTAAAACCTTTGTCAACAGCTCACAGGGTGACCTAGTCCTGGTCTAATACTCCGAGTAGGCCGATCTGGGGGTGTGGAGGCTAATAACCAAGGGACTCTGGGTGCCAGGTAACATAGTCCTAGTATAGATCTAGATGATGCAGATCGACTCACTCTGATGATGC
This sequence comes from Pholidichthys leucotaenia, assembly GCA_020510985.1. Lineage (NCBI taxonomy): Eukaryota > Metazoa > Chordata > Actinopteri > Cichliformes > Pholidichthyidae > Pholidichthys > Pholidichthys leucotaenia. The sequence goes on along the minus strand of CM035836.1, from coordinate 403,866,091 downwards.
ATCTATCCCCAGAACCCACCCTGGGCCTGAATTATAGTCAAAAAAAGAAGAAGGATTCTTGCTCTACAAAATGTGCGGGAGTCACTTGGTGGCACTGTCTGTCGGTCATTGATAGGGTTACATGTCTTTACAGGATGCGACTCCACAAGTGCCTTTCATGGAAAAGGGAAACGCCGTCCACTGGACCTTGTCCTGAAAAACACTGAATACCAGGAGGTATTCTCACAGCTTGGGAGAGACTTTGATGTGGCTTCTTCTCTTCAGTCTTCACTCGAAAAGTTTGTATGTGATCTGTACGGTCAAAATACAAATGATGTGAATGAGGCTCGCTACCGTCTGTTCTGCATCAATGCCTCCTGCGATGATGCATTACCACCCAACCAGGATGCTCTTCGAAAACATGCGGACAGGTCAAATTATCAAGCAGCCATTCATCGCTGTGCCGTTCAGCAAACAATATCTGCCCCCAGTCCAGTGGGCCATGACTGGATTTTGTTGCAGGAAGAACTGGCTGTAGACTGGATGGCAACTGGTCCGGCGCCTGAAGAGATCTTGAACTATGTGCACTGTTCATGCAAGCGGAGTAGGTGCGAGGCCAGCAGATGTACATGCAAGGCATCGGATCTCAGCTGCACTGATCTATGCGCCTGCATCGATTGCGTGAATCGTGTTCTTACAGAATCTGAAAGATCTGTGGAAGCAGAGGAGGAAGAAAATGAGGGAGATGATTCTGGTGATGAATAAGGTGGAGGTTGAATACAGGTTGTATCAGGATATGACAGCTATACATGTTGGATTTATGTAAATTAGCAGAGTTCTTTGACACACAATCACATAACTGACCAGGAATCGATTTCTCGGGTCAACGTTATTTGGAAAAGATGTATCAAACTTGATTCTAGGTAGAGTGGTTAAGAAGTTAGGCTATCCATGCCTATGACGGCCATCTTGGATTTATTTAAATGAGTGGAGTTCTTTGACCCTCAATCACACAAGTGACCTCAGAAATAGATTCCTGGGCATAACATTATCCAAAAATGATGTCTCAAACGTGATTCTAGGTGGACTGATTAAAAAAGTTCATCCATCCATGACGGCCATTTTTGATTTATGCAAATAAGCGGAGTTCTTTGACCCTCAATCACATATTTGACCTCAGAAATCGATTCCTCGGGTCAACATTATGCAGAAAAGACGTCTCAAACGTGATTCTAGGTAGAATGGTTAAGAAGTTGGACTATCCATGCCTGTGGCGGCCATCTTGGATTTAAGCAAATGAGTGGAGTTCTTTGAGCCTCAATCACAAAAGTGACCTCAGAAATCGATTCCTGGGCATAACATTATCGGAAAATGATGCCTCAAACGTGATTCTAGTTGTACTGATAAAAAAAGTTAGGCCATTCATGGCAGCCATCTTGGATTTATGAAAATTAGTGGAGCCCTCAATCACATATCTGACCTCAGAAATCGATTCCTCGGGTCAACATTATCCGAAAAAGACGTCTCAAACGTGATTATAGGTAGAGTGGTTCAAAATATAGTCCATCCACACCCATGGTGGCCATCTTGGATTTATGCAAATTAGCGGGGTTCTTTGGCCCTCAGTGACACTAATGACCACGGAAATCGATTCCTCGGGTTAACATTAGCCGAAAAGGATGTCTCCAACGTGATTCTAGGTAGAATGGCTAAAAAGTTAGTCCATCCATGGCAGCCATGTTGGATTTATGCAAATTAGCGTGGTTTTTTGACCCTCAATCACACAATCGACCTCAGAAATCAATTCCTCGGCTCAACATTATCCGAAAAAGAGGGCCTCAAACGTGTTTCTAGGTAGACTGGTTGAAATGTTTGGCCATTCATTCCCTTGGTTAGTCGTGGCAGCCATCTTGGATTTATGCAAATTTGACATAGCTATCCACACCTTTGACAGTGGGAACATCAATTTTCAGATTCAGCAGGTTTTTTTTTACATAGAAATCATCAAAGATCCCGTAGTTCCCAGTTGGGTGCCACGAAAATCATTTTCTAGCCACATTTTGAGGGAGCTGCTCATGGCCTAAATACTATGTTTTGGCTTCTGGTTTATGTTGTTTATTATTTTGTACAGCACTTTGAGCTGCTACACTGTATGAAAAGTGCTTTATAAATAAATTCTGATTGATTGACTGACTGATCCAAACTAAGAGTTTGATTTGGAAAGGTATTTCTAAGGTTTTGTGGACCAACTGGAATGACTTCAGTCTTATCTGAATTTAATAGCAAGAAATTACAAGTCATCCAAGCTCTGATTTCTTTAAGATAAGCCTCTAATTTGGCTAATTGATTATTGTCATCTGACTTCACTGACAAATATAATTGTGTGTCATCTGCATAACAATGAAAATGTATGCAGCGCTTTCTAATAATATCGCCTAGCGGAAGCATAAATGAACTAAAAAGAATAGGGCCTAGCATAGATCCCTCTAGAAGAACACTCATTATTGACATGAAAAAACTGGAATCTATCAGATAAATAAGATTTAAACCACTGCAAAGAAGTTCCATTAAGTCCAACAAGGTGTTCTAATCTATCAAGTAAATTATTATGATCGATAGTATCAAAAGGTGCACTAAGGTCTGACAAGTACAGGAACAAGTCCATTATCAGATGCAATAAGGAGATTGTTAGTGACCTTTACTAAAGCTGTTTCAGTATTATGATGAATTCTGAACCTTGATTGAAACTCAGAATAAACCATTTCCCTGCAAGTGATCAAATAACTGTGTAGCAACAACTCTAAGATTTTTGAAATGAAAGGCAGATTAGAAATTGGTCTATAGATAGTGCACTATTGACAGTGCATTTCATATATGGCACAGAAAAGGTTTAAAATCTTTTGCGGATTTATATTTTGATGGTCAATTTGTAAGTTTTTCTCAACTTTCCACCAAATTTGACATCACTTCTACACATTTTTTCCGCTTCCTCCAGGTCAGATATTATGTGCAAACCATGACAAAACAATTCCCTCAAAAACCTTCTGATAATCCTCTAGATGATTTTTTATTAGTTAAACCAACTTCTAAGGGGGTAATGTCAGTTTTATATAATTTAATTTCAAATTTACAATCTTCTTCTCTGGCCGCTATCAAATTGAACTGGGAACAAGATCTTAATTTTACTTTTACTGATGAACTGTGGGACTCTATTCTTGGCCAGGTTCACACTGTATCAATGTGTGCTCGTCACGCTCTTATTCAATTTAAGATTGTACACCGGATGCACCTGTCCAAGGTTAAGTTAGCACGTATTTACTCGGATATAGACCCAACTTGTGAAAAGTGTGGTAGCGCTCCTGGCACTTTGCTTCACATGTATTGGTCCTGCCCTGCATTGATGAATTTTTGGCATTCTGTTTTTATCACTATGTCTGAAGTCCTGCAATATCAAATTAAACCTGATCCATTATGCGCCATTTTTGGTGTGGCTCCAGAACTTGTCTTGCCAAGTTCCAAATTAAAAGTATTCAAATTTTCATTATTATTGGCCAGACGTGCTGTATTACTGAAGTGGAAAGACTCTTCGCCCCCTTCACATTTACAGTGGATAAAAGATATAATGTCCTGTTTGGATTTAGAAAAAATCAGATATACAGTCTGTGGCTCTGAAAACAAATTCTATAAATTATGGCGCCCGTTTCTTGATTTCTTTGAAAGACCCACGATTATGGTTTCTGAGTAGCTCACATCCCCTTTACCCCACCCCCACTTCACACACACAATTTTTCTTTGTATTTTTTTTTTAATTATTGTTTATTTAAAGGTTTTTGTGCTTTGAAGCATTTACATTTGTTGGCTTTAAGTTCTAGTTTTACACTGTTTGGTTGAAACAAAAATGAAAATTTCTAATACTTTGTATTGTATTGATACTTCAATTAATAATAATAAAAAGACCTTTGAAAGAAAAGAAATTGGTCTATAGTTAGCTAAAACTCCTGGATCCAGCATTGGCTTTTTAAGTAACTGTTTAATTACAGCAGTTTTACAAGCCTGCGGTGTAAGGGTGGGACATGGCTGTGCTCATCCTTTATGTTCTTATTTGGTCTTTCTATTATCTTCAGGACACGAGTTCAGCCATGCCCTTGCCCTTAATTATGCTTCTCTGTGTTTTCCTTGCAGCCACATATTCTTAGTTGTCATGATTATTAACATTATCAATGTCTTGGCCCTTTTCATTCATTTGTGTTTAAGTTTTGTTAATAAATCATTGTTCTGCACCATATCTCTGCCCACATCTGAATCCTGTGCCCGCAACTTTGATAGAATGACACCACCAATTAAGGACATGGCGGGCAAGATTGGCAGGAGAAGGAAGGGCTTGGGTCGGAATAAGCTGGCGGAGGTTTTTGCCAGGGCCACCCGTTTGATGGACCAGGTTCTGAGCTATTCCGACCTGTTTGATGGATTGGAATGGCAGGACATTGTCAGCCACCCGGACATGTGGCAAATTCCCGAGGTGGCCGTGCTTTGCTCCTGCGCTGCCCAGCTTTGGGACGGGCAAGGGTGCTTCCCAGACAGCCTTATCCAGCCAGGCCCCGGATCATCACCTTCTACTCCTGTCTCTGGTGCACTGCCTCCCTCCTTCCCTGTCACTCCTGCACTGCCTGCAGCCTCCGCTGTTTTCTCTGAGAGTCTGCCCATACTGAGTGGGAACCGGCTGGTTTGGGATGAGGTCCAACCAGCCACAGCTGCTGACGTGTTGGAGCAGGAGTGGAGGCAGGTGATCCTCGCACAAAATGACATCCAGCTGGAACATAAGCCCTGGCTCACTCCAGAGGTATTCTTCCTGGCATGTGAGGACCAATGTAAAGGGCCAGTGAAGAAGCGAGCCTCGAGGAAGCATCATTCCATTCGCAACCCAGGCTGTTCACTCAAGGTTTCATTGAGGGTTTCTGCTGCCGTGCCCCAACCTTCCTCAAGTGCTCCATCAGCGGCAGCTCCAGCAGCTGGAGAGTGGGACGTCAGTGCGCCTCAGCCATCTGTTCCAAAAGGGTCACATCACAGCTCCATACCATCGGGCAGAGAGACCCTTAGTCAGACGAGTTCCAGCAGCCTCCAGGAGGACTCGCCTGATGCATCAGCAGCAGAGCAGGAACAAGGGCAAGTACCTTATCATTGTTTTACATCTATTAATGAAGGGTCTTGCCCTGGTCCTGGGAAGGGGGCTCAGTGACAGCCATCCACCAATGCTGAGCTCTCTCTCCTTGTCTCTGCTGTAATTTCTGCTGCTCCCATACTCTCACCTGCCTCTTCCGTCTCCTCTCTCTCGAGCTCCACGCCCAAAGACTTGGCCACCCATGAGGATCCGTGGACAGTCTTCAACCAGTTGGCAGAGTGTTTTAAGCTCAGTCATCAGAGGAATGGGTGGCAGGACATAGCGTGGAGAAGGACTCGTGGAATAGTGGCATCCAAGCCCCATTTTTGGGAGGACATCCCAGCCTTCCTTCAGGCCTTCCTGCTTTCCAGTGAGTTCACCTCCCCACCAGAGGTGGATGAGCCATTTGCTTTTGACTCACTGGAGACAGGGGTCTCCTTTCCAGTCGCAGCTTTCCACCTCTCCCCTGTGCCGGTGACATCTGTTCTCAGGGCAGATGATCCTCCATCATCTGTTCTCAGGGCAGATGACCCCCCATCATCTGTTTCTGGGGCAGATGAGCCTCCGCCATTTGCTCCAGAGGCTGGTGCTCATCCGCCGTTTGTTCCAGAGGCCGGCGCGCATCCGCTGTTTGTTTCAGAGGACGGTACACCTTCGCCTTGTGTTCCTGTATTCAGCATGCCACTGAAACCTCCTCCTGAGACTTGCGAGCCGCTGTCATCTGCTCCTGAGACCGATGTGTTCCAACCGTCTGTTCCTGAGTTCAGTGCTGCTGACACCCGCTCTGGAGTACTGCAAACTGCTGTCATCTGTCCCTGAAGTCAGCGTGCCCTTGTCACCAATACCTGAGATTAGTATGTTCCAACCATCAGTGCCTGAAGTCAATGCACCCCAACCATTGTCTGCTCCAGCAGCTGAGGCTGCCACTCCTGCAGCTCTCCCAGGGACTGCCACCCCTACAACTGATTCTGAGGTTGTCACTGAGGCAGCAGGAGACCAGGAGCTAAGGCAAGCACTTTTCCCATTAACTTCTACAAGTATCTTAGAAAAGACTTGCCTTATTCCTGGTGGGGGGACCCAAGCGCAGAGTCCACCAGCTCTTGGGTCCTCCCCACTAGTCTCTGCTGTTAACAACTGTGGTGTAATCTCATTGACCGCCTGTTCTCCTCCCTTATCCGAGGTTGTCATATCGAGGATAGAGTCGCAGAGGACCACGCTCCACCTCAGTCACCCGTCACTGTTCCAGAGGTCGAGTGGTCTGCTCCATCCATCACAGTTCCTGAGGGCGAGCGGTCCGCTCCACCCATCACAGTTCCTGAGGGCGAGCAGTCCACTCCACCTGTCGCAGTTCCTGAGGCCAAGCAGTCCGCTCCACCTGTCGCAGTTCCTGAGGGTGAGTGGTCCACTCCACCCGTTGTCTTAGAGGTTGAGCGGTCCACTCCACCCATCGTTCCAGTGGTCAAGCAGTCCACTCCGCCTGGGCCGTCCAAGCAGTCCACTCCATCAGCTGTTTCAGGGGCCAGGGGGTCTCTACCAGCTGCTTTTGTGTCACCGTTTGTTTCAGTGGTCACTGTATCTCCAACGTTGGCGCCGGGGGTCAGCGGGCTGCAATTATGGGTCACAGAGCATAGAGCTCCTTTGGCTATGTTTGGCCAGCTCTGTGCCCCTGCAGCCGTTCTTCCACCAGGCTCTGTGGTCCGGGACCCAAAGACAGTGGTAGACCACCTGAACAATCCTGCATTTCAGTCTGGAGGGCCATGGATTGGGGAAGGCCTCCTGACCCATTCTGTTCTCCAGTCCGAGGGCCCATGGACTTTGGTAGGCCTCCTGACCCGTCGTTTTTGTGGTCCAGTGGCCCATGGACTTGGGTGAGCCACCCAACCCATGATGTTCCTGTTTTGGGGCCTTGGACTTTGTTGCCCATAAACTGTGTTTTTGTTGGACAATGTGGCGGGGGGAGGATTTGTTTCGGCCTGCCTGGCCTTGTACCCCCACCACCCACCCAGTGAGGTTTTTTTTTTTTTTTCATTGTTGTTGATGTCACCCTTTGAGTCATCTGGTCTCCGACCCTTGGGGAGGGGGGTACTGTAAGGGTGACCACGGCTGTGTTCATGTCCTCGTCCCCCTTATGTTCTTATTTGGTCTTTCTGTTATCTTCAGGACATGAATTCAGCCATGTCCTCACCCTTGATTATGTTTCTCTGTTTTCCTTGCAGCCACATATTCTTAGTTGTCATGATTATTATTATTATCATTGTCATGGTCCTGTCTCTCCCGGTCCTCTGTTGATGGCTCATGTTTACCCTTTTGTCTCAGTCCATCATGTTTTTCCGTACCGATAGCCACTCCCTGCTGTTCTCTGATTGCCCCTAATTATACCCACCTGGAGTCAGTTTGTCTTGGCCTGTCCTTGCCACTGATAATACCTCTATCTGCCAAGAATGTGCCGTTAGTCCAGCAAAAGCTAGCAGTACCCAAATACGTTGCAAGCAGTTTCATGAAATGGTCAGTCAGAAAACAACTCATACCGTTTCGGACATCACCCATATTAACAAGGTCAGGAGTTCCTGGCAGTGGAAGGCGAAGGACAGAGCTGCATGGAGGAATCTGATCAGACCTACTGTAAATGAAACAGTCATTGTTGGCCCAGACAGACTGCTATGATGATGATGATGATGATGTTCCTTATCGCCTTAATTTCCTCCCAGCCTATATATATCTGTGCCCACGTCCTTGTCAGATGTGGTGTCATTAATGTCTTTATGTCAGTTCTGTCAGTGAGTATCTCATGTCAGTGTATAATTCTAGTTTAGTCCAGCTTTGTCAGTCAGTGTTTGCCTTTTGTTTTGCTTCCAGCCTACGCATTGCCATTCATTTGTGTTTAAGTTTTGTTAATAAATCATCATTCTGCACTGTGTCTCTGCCCTCGTCTGAGTCCTGTGCCTGCAACTTTGACATGCAGTACATGGCCTAATGTTAATGAAGAACTGAGTATTTGAAGACTAGAACTACCAATAAATGGGAAGACTTCTTTAAATAACCTACTAGGACTAGGGACTAGTAGACAAGTTGAAGGCTTGGATGAGGAAATTATTTTTATCAAACTCCAAAAGGTCAGTTGAAGTAAACTCATCCAAATGAAGGAGTTGTAGTTGTTACTGTGTTTCAATTAATGGTGGGAAGGATCTGACTGATTTTATCTGATAGTGTGGTGGACACAATACACATGGCACTCCACCCAGGACAACGAGGTTGGTGGGGAGAAGATAGTTAGGAATGCTAATGGAGAAAGGTGAGAGGAGCTAAACACTCAAAGATGTGCCTTTTGCCCCCTGCCGCGCCAGGTTCACACCTGAGGATGCAGGGGTGCGAATGTATGGTAGCAAGACCTGCTCTGTGATGTGTGGGTCAATGTCATGTTAATGTGTGTACATGTCTTTCATGTCTGAATGCTAATGTGTTTACCCTGTGTGCCGGAGGTGGAAATAGAAGTATATAAAAGAGTTCACTCAACGATCAGAGAAAGAGTTTTTCTGTGTTTTATGTTGAAAGAGGAATAAAGTTTGTGTGTCGTTCAGCTCGCTGCCTCGTCTGCTTTCATCTTCCACAATAGATGAAATTTTATTACTGAAGAAATTAAGGGATGACACTAGGTGGCGCATGAACATGCAACGGCCTCCCTTCTTTCTTCGTGTTTTGTGCCATTTAGTGTTGTTTAAGTTAAGCCTAAGTTTATATTCATGTGTTTAATGCCCACATAAGATGCTGTGCACAAGTTACAGTCGTCACACCCTTCTTGAGATAAGGAATATGATCAAACATTATGTCTTGGATCAGAGCATTACAGAGGAACTCCATGGCCTTGGACTTCTCAGCCAGACTTCCATGCCCCCAGCCTTGACTGCTGTGTCTCATCTCAAATGGAGATGCTGCAGAAGGTGTGAAAGAAGATGGAAGAGAGGTAAACGTGGAGGTATCCGAATGAAGCTAGCCGCTAGTCCACACAGACTCCCAATTCCTTCCCTCTTTCTGGCCAACGTACTCTCACTAGACAACAAAATAGATCACATAGTTCCTGAGATCTATCCAATATGATGTGCAGAACTGCTGTGTTTTTATCTTTACAGAACCGTGGCTGAATGACAATATCCCGGACTCTGCTATTCAGTTAGCAGAGCTAACATGTTATCATGCTGATCAGATGTTCACAAAAGGAGGGAAGACCCACGGGGTTGGGGTGTGTGTTCACATCAATGATGCTTGGTGCCGAGAAGAGGCTGTTGTGCACAAACACTGTTATCCATTGTTGGAGTTTACGATCATCAAGTGTCAACCCTTCTACTTACCGAGGGAAATTACATCTATCCTGCTAGTCCCCGTGTATGTTCCACCCACTGCCATCAGCGAGAGAAGAGAGGCACTAAATGAACTCTATCAAGTCATCAGTGAGACACAAACAGCTCATCCAGACAGATTCCTCATCACAGCAGGAGATTTCAACCATGCAGATTTAAAGGCCCTCCTACCAAAACTACACCAACATGTGGACTTTCCTACAAGAGGAGACAACTTGCTGGACCTAGTGTACACAATTCACAAGAGAGCATACAGAGCCTCCCCCCTTCCCCACCTGGGTCTCTCTGATCACATCACCATCTTGCTAAGGCCTGCATACAGACCCAGAGTGAAAGCCATCAGACCATCATAAAAGCAGGTACGTGTGTGGCCAGAGGGGGCCTCGGCTGCTCGGAAAGACTGCTTCAGCACTATAGACTGGGAGACTTTCAAGCATGTAGTCACTCACAATGGACACAAAAACCTAGAGGAGTACACTGAGGTTTTTGTAGTATACATAGCTAAATGCATTGATGATGTCACTCACTGCAAAAACATCACTGTCCGTGCTAACCAGAAGCCATGGATGACAGCAGAGGTTCACAGGCTCCTGAGGGTTCGGGATGCAGCCTTCAGGGCTGGTGACACTGCAGGACTAACAACAGGTAGGACCAACCTGTCCAGAGGCATCAAGGAGGAAAAACAACAGTACAGCAAGAAAATATCCGGCCACTTCAGCAACACCAGAGATGCACGTTCTCTCTGGCATGGCATACAGACCCTCACCAACTACAAACCTCCACCTCAGAGCTGTGCAAGTGACATCACACTGTTTAACAACCTAAATGACTTCTTTGACCACTTTTTTGAAGCACAAAACAGCACATCAGCACAGAAGACCACTCCTCCTCCACATGAGCAGGCTATGGACTGTACGGAGGAGCTCAAGAATGTCCTGGCTGACATGTTCAACATCTCCCTGAGTCAAGCTGTTGTTCCCACGTGTTTCAAAACTGCTACCATAATACCAGTCCCAAATGGTGTAAATGGCATTCACTTACGTATATAGCACTTTTTCTCATCTCTGATTGACCAAAACGCTTTACAGATCCTGCTATCCACCCATTCACACACACATTCACACACTGATGGTGGCAGAGCTGCCATACACACACAGGTGCTAGCCTGGCCACCAGGAGCAACTGGGGGTTCAGTGTCTTGCTCAAGGGCGCTTTAACATGCAGACTGCAGACAGAGCGGGAGTTAAACCCCTGACCCTCCGATCAGTAGTCAACCACACTCTACCTCCACCACAGCCGCCCCGAAGAAACCCGTCCCATACAGCTACAATGATTGTAACACTTGTAACACTGACCTCCATCATTATGAAGGGCTTCAAGCGGTTGGTCATGGAGAACATTAAGTCCACTCTCCCTCCCTCCCATGATCCATCTCACTTCGCTTACAGGTCAAACAGATCCACAGAAGATGCCATCGCCACTGCTCTCCATCCAGCCCTCACCCATCTGGATTCAAAGAACTCCTATTGGAATGCTGTTCTTGGATTTCAGTTCAGCATTCAATACAATCATCCTCCAGCACCTAATACAAAAACTCAGACACTTGAGACTCAAAACCTCTCTCTGTAACTTGGTGCTGGACTTTCTCACAGGGAGACCACAGAATGTGCGGGTTGGCCACAACACCTCCAAGACCATCATACTGAGAACATGGGCCCCACAAGGGTCTGTGCCCAGCCCACTGCTCTTCATCTTGCTGACCCATAGCTGCATACCAGCCTACAGCACCAACCACATCATCAAGTTTGTGGATGATACGATGGTGGTGGGCCTCATCACAAGCAATGAAGAGGCCATCTACAGAAATGAGATAAGCCAACTGGTCCGGTGATGTAAAGACAATAATGTCTTCCTGAACGTGGGAAAACCCAAAGAGATTGTGGTCGACTTCAGGAGAGGACACACACAGCATACCCCTCTGATCATTGATGGACCAGCTGTGGAGAGGGTGAGCAGCACCAAGTTCCTGGGGGTGCACATCTCTGAGGACCTCTCCTGGTCCAAAAACACGACATCACTGGCCAAGAAGGCTCAAACTCGCCTCTATTTCCTCCACAAACTGAGGAGAGCACGAGTCCCACCCCCATCATGTGCTCATTCTACTGGGGTACCATTGAGAGCATCCTCACCAGCTGCATCACGGTGTGGTACAGAAGCTGCACCACCTCCTTCCGGAAGACACTAGAACACACAATGAAAGCAGCTAGCAAGATCACTGGTGCCCCCTATCTCGGATATCTACCACACCTACCTCACCCGTAGAGCCATCAACATTGGAGGCAACACCTCCCACCCTTCACACTCCCTCTTCAGCCCCCTGCCCTCATGGAAAAGGTACCAGAGCCTACAGGCCTGCTCCACAAGGCTGCTAAACAGCTTTGTTCACCAGGCCATCAGGACCCTCAACTCTGCCCACATCTCCCCCCTCCCCCCGGACCGAAACACACTCACCCACACAATAACTACCTCAGCTGTCTGCACAGAAAGACTTAGCACACCAACAGTAATACATCTGCTGCTGTATGTCTGTGCACCTTAATGTAAGTATTTGCACAAATGCAATACCTGCTGCCGTCTGTTATTGCAATATTAATCATGTGCAGTCCAATCTGTTACTGTCTGCACCTAAACTACCACATTGAACGTGCAATTATGGGTATTACGGCTCTACTTTTTTCTGTATATAGGATTGTTGGATTTTTATTTTTTTATCCTTATTTGCACTAAGGGTAGCATTACTGTACATATACTGCTGTTGTTTTTCATCCTTTTTCCATCTTTTCTTATATTTTGCACGCACCACTAAGAGAGAGAGAAACAGCATTTCAGTTCTCCTGTATGTCCTGTACATATGGAAGTATTGACAAAAATCTTTTGAATCTTTGAAGTTCATAAAGTCCTGACTAGTAAGCTCTAAGGGAATGTTAGATTTGACAGAGTCCTAACTCTTTGTTAGCATGGCTACAGTGCTGAAAGGACACCTGGGATTATTCTTGTTCTCTTCTATTAATGCAGAATAATAAGTTGTTCTGGCTTTCCTGAGACATTTTTTTTTATAAATTAGAAGTTGATTTCTCCAAGCTAGATAGATTTCATCTAATTTAGTGGAGCACCATTTTCTTTCTAATTGATGAGTTTTCTTGTCCCGTACAGGTTTCTGTGCTGAACCAAGGAGTCAGAAAACTCTGATTAGACTTTTTCTTTTTTAAAGGGGCCACCATGTCTACAGTCTAATGCAGAGAAGCTGTAACACTATCTGCCATGCTGTCAATTACAGAAGGAGTAAAATCTCCATAACTTATCTCTGCTGTGTTGACACTGCTTAAATTCTGTAACAGCATCATCTGAGAGACATCTACTGTAGTAATATTTTTCTTTTGGAGCCAAATAGTCAGAAATTGTAAAATCAAAAGTTAACAGATAATGTCTGACAGTACAGGGTTATGAGGAAACACTACCAGATTTTCTATTTCTATGCTATATGTTAGAACAAGGCCCAACGTGTGGTGGACATAATGGGTAGAATTTCCTATTTTCTGAGAAATCCCTATTGGGTCTGATATTGAAATAAATGCCATATTAAGGCAATCACTATCTACATCTACGTGTATACTGAAGTCCCCTACTATAATTATTCTATCCGATTTAAGCACTAAATCAGCCAAGAACTCTGCAAATTCAAAAAAACTCTGAGTAAGCTGTGGGAGGACAATAAATTATCACAAATAAAATTGGTTTTAACTTAAAATTAGCAACATACTAAAGACTGAGGACCAGGCCCTCAAAGGAATGATAACATGTTTTTTGCTTTACATTAACTAGTAACTTGGAATGGTAAATTGTTGCTACTCCTCTTCCACGACCAGACCTTATGGGATTTTGACAGTTTAAATGACCAGAGGGGGTTGATTCATTTAAACTAACATAATCCTCTTGCCATAACCAAGTCTCTGTAAGGGATAGTAAATCAATCTGATGATCAATTAACAGATCATGGACTAGCAGAGACCTGGGAGTTAGAGACCTAATACTTAACAAGCAGCATTTAATTTTTAAATTATGAGGAACAGAGGCCAAGCCATTAGATTTACAGGCTACATATTTAATTTTAGTTTTATCAACTTTTTATTTAATCACTTTAGGATGCTTATGCATTATATTTTTTATTTACTTTAGAGGGAGCAGACAGTGATTCTCTGATGGGGGGACAGAAGCTAAATTGAGGGGTGGCGGATGGAAGGAAGCTGCAGAGAGGCATGTAAGACTGTGACTCTGCTTCCTGGTTCCAACTCTGTGTAGTTGTCAAGGCTTTGGAACTTTGGATAAAAATTATGCCAGATTGTTAGATAAATGAGACACATCATCCAAAGTGGGATGGACGCTATCTCACCTAAAAAGACCAAGTTTTCCCCCAAAAGAGTTCCAATTGTCTATGTAGCCCACTTCGTTTGCAGGACACCACACAGACAGACAGCGGTTGAAGGATGGCATGCGGCTGAACATGTCATCAATGGTCATGTTGGGGAGGGGCCTAGAGAATACTACAGAGGCAGACATCATTTGGCAAAGCTACACACTGATTCCACGCTAAGCTTTTCTGACTTTCAACTGCCTGAGTCGGATGTCATTAATGCTGATGTGGATAACAATTGTCGAGTATTTACAGTTACTTTTAGCCAGCATTTTCAAATTTGACTCGATGTCGCCTGCTCTGGCCCCGGGAATGCATTTGACTATAGCCACTGGAGTCTCTAAGTTCACATTTCTGACTACAGAATCACCAATGATCAGAGTTTTTTCCTCAGCAGGTGTGTTACTGAGCGGGGAATATCGATTAGAAACATGAACAGATTGATGATGAACCATAAGCTTGCGACTATGCCTCCTTCTTACCGTCACCCACCCATTCTCTCCTCGCTGCTCAGAAGAGCTGGTTGCCAGGGGACAGCTAGGAGGCTCTATGCTACAACGCTCCACTGCGAGTAACAAGAATCTGTCATTATTAATTGGCGCTAATGGTATTTCAGTGCAGTGGAGCCGGGATTCCAAACCATACAACCTTGCCTCGAGTGCCTCAAAAAGACATTTATTACATTTACCATTATCACTGAAAGAGGCAGAGGTGTAGCTAAACATCTCACACAAAGAGCCCACCAGAGGAGAAGGGTAAGGAGACCTAGTAGCCATGGCTAGTGGCTAACCCAAAGCTAACACAAACACTGATGAAAGGTGAACAGAGGACCAAAGAGGGTGATTAGGTGACACTGAGTGCACACACAAATGCAAGAGGCTTGTTAAACAGCAGTGAGAGGTAGATGAAAAAAGGGATGAAAATGCAGTTAACGGCAATAATCCTCAGGAGAAGGAGAAGAGCTAAGCGTAGCAAACCACACAGACAGGGAGCAAAACAGGAAGTGACGATTCGTTACCACAGGAAGTGATACGTGCCTTTGTAGTTACTACAGCTCTGAGCATCGCCCTTGTTTTCAAAAATTGGTACCAAAACACTTCTTCTTCACTCCTGAGGCATCCTCTCACTCTCCAAGATTGTGTTAAACAATCTCGTTAAAAAGTCCACTGTCCTCTCTTCTAAACATCTATACCTCCATAGTTATGTCATCTGGACCAACCACTTTTCAATTCTTCATCCTCTTCAAAGCTGCCCTCACTTCCACCTTGCTAATCCTCAGGACTTCCTTGTTCACCATCTTTCCTTCATCCATCCTCCTTTCTCTCATTTTCTTCATTCATCAGCTCCTCAAAGTACTCCTTCCATTTTTCCAACACACCCTTATCACTTGTTGAATTTGCACATGTTTAGTAATGCATATCTCTATTGGTCATTTGGTAAAGTGTAGCTCTGAACTCCTAAGAGTTTCTCTTTTACAGATGCTAAGGTGGCGTAGGGTGTGATAATGGAGCCTGTTGAAGGCAGAGCAGTAATCAGGTTCCTGTACTTGAGATGACGCACACTACAGAGTGGTGGCCTTGTGGTAGAGCACCTGCCCCTCAGCTGGGAGGTCATGGGTTTAAGCCCTGGCCAGGTCATGCCAAAGACCATATAGAAATGGTACTTCCCACCCTCTAGCTTGGTGCTCAGCATAATAAAATGGGGGAAGAAAAAATTGTAACCCACGGACAAAAGATGGAAATTAGCCCCTGGCTGCAATGTCATAAACTGCCCTTTTCAAGGGCTATGGAAGGACAGACACCAAATGCATGCTGTGGTTTTGCACATTTATTAACATTTCGGTTCCGGTTCTGCCGGACCGGTGGCGCCACACGAGTAGGCTGCCCGTTGCAACAGCCTTTTTTTAGCTTCCTTCTTCTTTCTACACCTTTCACTCTGTATATATATCACGGACGCACGGATCGCCCCGGGGGTCTCCCGGGTCGGCGGACGGAGCCACGGTTTGCAGTGGGAGACGTTACAGCGGGGAGGAGCTAGTGCTAGCTAGCACTTGGCCGCCGCCCGGTGCTGATGGGAAACTCGACATACCGGGAGCTGTAGCGAAAACGACGTGGGTGCCGGGCTGGAGTTTAGGCGGCGTGCAAGAAATATAAGACAGAATAATAAAGAGCGATGGCAAGAACCAAGCAGACCGCCCGTAAAATCTACTGGAGGAAGAAGCCCCCCAGGAGACAGCTAGCCACCAGGGCTGCTCGGAGAGGCGCTCCGGCCACCGGCAGAGTGAAGAGGCCTCGCCGTCACAGGCCCGTGGCTCTGAGAGAGATCCGTCGCTGCCAGAAATCCACGGAGCTGCTCATCCGTAAGCTGCCCGTCCAGCGCCTGGTGAGGGAGATCGCTCAGGACTTCACGACCGTCCTGCGTTTCCTGAGCTTCGCCGTCATGGCTCTGCAGGAGACCAGCGAGGCCCACCTGGTTGTCTCTTCTTCGCTAAGGGGGTCACCATCATGCCCAAAGACTTCCAGCTGGCCCGCCGCATCCGCGGAGAGAGAGCTTAGACTTTCTGCTGCACATTCACCAACCAACCATAATGCTCTGCACTGTGTGTCTCTATATATACATTTATAGTAATATGGACATATGTTTACTAGATGTTGTTTTTTCTTGCCTTCTGATTGTTGCTCTGAGTGTTGCTATCCCTGTGCTGTTGCAATCCTGGAATTTCCCCATTGTGGGACTAATAAAGGCTTATCTTATCTTATCTTATCTTATCTTATAAAGACGAACACTACACGAAACACTAAACTTGCATATAATGAGATGAGGGCGCGGAAGGAGAGCGGGGCTCATGACCAGAAGGAAAGACAACAGCCTGGGAAAATTACTGGCTGATGCACTTGGGGACACCAGAGAAAAGAGACAACTTCAGCTGGAGCACATCCGAAGAGAAGTGAGGCTGGGGAATTTGGGAAAGGAATAAATTATCTGGTCGGAGCGCTCCCGTTCTCCTCTACGGCAAACCAAAAACACTCAGCGTCTGGAGGAGAACTGCTGAGAAAGGTAAGAGTAGGACACGACAATGGGGGAATGTTGTCATGCCCTTAAATAGTGAAATGAGACAGTCCTGATGCATAACAGGTGTGAGTACATGAGTGGGGAAAGTAACATAATAAGTGACAGCTGTGCAGCCCGCAAAACAGTTTGACAGCTGGAAGCTGCACAACGCTGTCAAAATAAAAGCACAAACCAGAAACCAAATAATAAGACAAGAATAAGACAACACAACCCCAGAATGTAAATAATACAAAATGACAATAACAAGACAGGACAATAAGGATGAGACTAAGAATACCGACAACTCATAACTACACAGGAACCAAATACAACAGACCATAGAAAACGAACAAACAGAAAAAGACTAAACTTGAACTGAGGCTGAGTACGGCACCCGCCCCCCCCCATGCTCAGTATCATGACATGCCCCCCCCCAAGGGGTTGGGGGCCCCAGACACCCATGGGCAACATCAAAAAAGGAAAAGAATTCCCTCACAAAGGAGAGTGCTCCCCCCAACAAGAAAAACAACCTGCTCCCGATGGGAGGAGGGGGAACCCAGACATGGAGGGACCGAAACAAAACAAAAAAAAAAAACTAACAACAACAGCAACAACAAGAAACACTCATGACCCACAACCCGAGCAACATGGTAGCCTAGAACTCAAAGACCCCTGGATCATAGCTAAGGCAGTTTGGGCGGCCTGCCCAAGTTCCAGGACCACCAGAACATGTGGTACAATATGTTCGATGGCCTCCCTGAGTTTTTGAGCCACCTGCGCAGAGGGTGTAACCTGTCGGATGGCCTCCCAGAGTTCATGAGGCACCTGAACCAAAGGCAACATCCGTCAGGTGGTATTTGCCAATATCCCTGAGCCACTAGACCACGGGGCACAACAGCCCCCCCCCCATCCCGGAGGTGGCAGCTGGAACCCATGCCCCAAGCGGACCACAGGACCTGCCGACCATGATAACTGATTGACATGAGAGCCGGATGAGGGGAGTGACTGCCCAGCATGGACCTCTGGGGAAAACGGGGAGCTCCCAATGTCCTCAGCTGGTAGTGGAGACCCTTCACCAACCTCGGACGGAGACGTCGTACCCACGGAGGCCTTGGACTGAGGAGTAGCACACACAGAGGCCTCGAACTAAGGCGTAGCACCCACGGAGGCCTTGGACTAAGGCGTAGCACCCACGTAGGCCTTGGACTGAGGCGTAGCACCTGCGGAGGCCTCGGATGAAGGTGTAGCACCTGTGGTGGCCTCAGGCAGAGGTGTAGCACCTGCAGTTGCCTCGGACGGAGGTATAGGACCCACGGCGGCCTTGGATGAAGATGTAGCACCTGCAGTGGCCTCAGGCAGAGGCATAGCACCTGCGGTGGCCTCAGACAGTGGTATAGGACCCACGGCGGCCTTGAAGGGAGAAGGACCCTCGAAGAAACAGCTGACCTGCGAGACAACCAGGCAAAGGAGGCGATCAATCAGCGGGGCACCAGACGAAGGCGAGGAAGGAGGACCCATGATGACCTCCGGCTAAGGCTGAGGACCCATGGTGACCTTGGGCAAAGGTTGAGGATCCTTGGTGACCTCAGGTGGAGAAGGCTCGGACAAAGAAGAAACAAACACCAGGTCAGAGTCACCACCATCAGTGGAGCCCAGCGAGGAGAACTCAGGTGCAGCTGATGGCTGCAACCAATCCTCCGTACCAAGAGCCAAGCAAGATCTTTCTAAAACAGTTAAAGTGAAAACAAAAACGAGAACTTGCTTGAGCTCGAGCTCCACTGCCATCCAGGACTCCGGTGAATTAGACTGCGACATCTCAAACCCAGCCATCTGGCGATCCAACTGTGACTCAGCCACCTCAGAAGAAGAGAAAGGAAAAAAATACCGGAGAAGAATTACCGGAAGTAGTGGAATCTGGCGAGAAGAGCTCAGGGGTAGACGATGTCTGCACCTGACTGTCCCCATCATGAGCCAGACAAGATTTCTCTAGATCTGTAGATGTAATGACAGAACAGAGCACTTGCCTGGACTCGAGCTCCACCGCCATCCAGGACTCCGACAAATCTGCTGCGATGATCCTGGCAGCAGGTGTGAGGGTCGTCACAGCTAACATACCTCCAGGTGCAGCGACCAGCGCAAGTGGACCTCTCGGCGTGGCGGCTGGGACTGGGGGTCGCATCACCACTGGCGGTGAGTCCTGAGCAGCTGAAACCAGGGGACACTCCCTTGTTGGCGCAGGTTTCATGACATCGGGACCACTCTTCTCTTCTCCTGTCTAGGACATGGCTGCAGGGCTGGCATGGAGCTCTCCAGGGCCGCAGGCTTCTCCGTTGTCCGGCAGCTCCATCCTAGGTCCAGCGGACCCTCGGGGGATACGGGACATACTGGAGTAACAGGTGAGGGAAAGGTGGCAGCATCAGGTGGTGAGGACTCAGCTAAAATGGATAGCTGCTGCAGAGCCTTACCACCGGGAATAAGGCAAGTAAAAGCATTTTTAAATGAAGAGGAATGAAAAGAAACTTGCTTTATTTCCCGGGGCATGATGGTGACTGCTGCTGCTAAACCAGGTGATGATCTCCCAGGATTGGCTGAGGTAATCTGGTGAAGGGGTGGAGGCAGGAGACACTCCGGAGTCCGGGGACACTGGTGCATCAGCACAGACTCTGCACCACCCGGTGAAGCTCCTGCCAGCTGCTGGATTAATTCTGGAAGAAGCCATGGTTTTTATTCCAAATACAGCTCCGTCTCCACCACTAAAACCTGCTGGCATTCCTCCAGTTCCTCTGCAGATGGACTGTCGGGAGGCATGAGGTCTGCGTACCCAATACAGCAGGTGGCGGGCCACTGTTCAGGAGAAAGAGATGGGGCTGCAGCTAGATGATGGCGCCCTGCTTGAGGCTTCCGTACCAGGGAGCGTTTCTTTGCTGGCACAAGTTCAGATGAGGAAGAGGTTTTCCCCAGCCCGCGGAGCCAGTGTTGAGACTGGAACACGGAGGTGAGGAGAAATGTGAGTTCGGGATAGCTCCAAAGGCTGGGGTATGCCTCAATCACCTGTGCCACACTATTCCAACATTGCAGAGACTCCTCGGGAGTGTGGGAGGAGTGAGCGTCTGAAATAATATCCTCCACCAGCTCAGCTGCACAACATTCCTCCTTGTCCAGCCCAAAAATACTATAGTCCATGCGACCAGACATACAGTGCATCCGGAAAGTATTCACAGCACTTCACTTTTTCCACATTTTGTTATGTGATAGCCTTATTCCAAAAGGAATTTAATTCATTTTTTTCCCTCAAAATTCTACACACAATACCCCATAATGACAATGTAAAAAAGGTTTCTTTGAAATTTTTGCAAATTTATTAAAAATAAAAAACTAAGAAATCATATGTACATAAGTATTCACAGCCTTTGCTCAATACTTTGCTGATGCACCTTTGGCAGCAATTACAGCCTCAAGTCTTTTTGAATATGAAGCCACAAGCTTGGCACGCCTATCTTTGGGCAATTTTGCCCATTTCTCTTTGCAGTACCTCTCAATTTCCATCAGGCTAGATGGGAAGCGTCGATGCACAGCCATTTTCAGATCTCTCCAGAGATGTTCAGTTGGATTCAAATCTGGGCTCTGGTTGGGCCACTCAAGGACATTCACAGAGTTGTCCTGAAGCCACTTCTTTGATATCTTGGCTGTGTGCTTAGGGTTGTTGTCCTGCTGAAAGATGAACCGTCGCCCCAGTCTGAGGTCAAGACCACTCTGGAGCAGATTTTCATCCAGGATGTCTCTGTACATTGCTGCATTGATCTTTCTTTCTATCCTGACTAGTCTCCCAGTTCCTGCTGCTGAAAAACATCCCCACAGCATGATGCTGCTACCAGCATTAGCATGGTTATGAATGGTGCCCGGTTTCCTCCAAACATGACGCCTGGCAGTCACGCCAAAGAGTTCAATCTTTGTCTCATCAGACCAGAGAATTTTGTTTCTCTGCTCTGAGAGTCCTTCAGGTGCCTTTTGGCAAACTCCAGGTGGACTGCCATGCGCCTTTTACTAAGGAGTGGCTGCCATCTGGCCACTCTACCATACAGGCCTGATTAGTGGATTGCTGCAGAGATGGTTGTCCTTCTGGAAGGTTCTCCTCTCTCCACAGAGGAACGCTGGAGCTCTGACAGAGTGACCATCGGGTTCTTGGTCACCGCCCTGACTAAGGCCCTTCTCCCCAATCACTCAGTTTAGATGGCTGGCCAGTTCTAGGAAGAGTCCTGGTGGTTCCGAACTTCTATTTACGGATGATGGAGGCCACTGTACTCACTGGGACCTTCAAAGCAGCAGAAATTTTTCTGTACCCTTCCCCAGATTTGTGCCTTGAGACAATCCTGTCTTGGCAGTCTACAGACAATTCCTTTGACTTCATGCTTGGTTTGCGCTCTGACATGCACTGTCAACTGTAGGACCATATAGTTAGGTGTGTGCCTTTCCAAATCATGTCCAATCAACTGAATTTACCACAAGTGGACTCCAATTAAGCTGCAGAAACATCTCAAGGATGATCAGTGGAAACAGGACGCACCTGAGCTCAATTTTGAGCTTCATGGCAAAGGCTGTGAATACTTATGTATGTGTGATTTCTTAGTTTTTTTTTTTATTTATAATAATGTAAATCTGCAAAAATCTAAAAAATGAGTTTAATTCCTTTTGGAATAATAAAGTGTAGAAAAAGTGAAGCACTGTGAATACTTTCTGGATGCACTGTACCGCAAAAGAACAAACGATGACAACAAGTGTGAAGGAAAAAAATGTAATATGAGAGGGAAAGAAAAAAAAGCAAACACCTACAGCGGCTGGTGTCCACACGGGATTGTGTCCTTCTGTCATAAACTGCCCTTTTCAAGGGCTATGGAAGGACACCAAACACATGCTGTGGTTTTGCACATTTATTAACATAAAGACGAACACTACATGAAACACTAAACTTGCACATAATGAGATGAGGGTGCCGGAGGAGAGTGGTGCTCATGACCAGGAGGAAGGAGAACAGCCTGGGAAAAGTACTGGCTGAGGTGCTCTGGGACGCCGGGGAAAAGAGACAACTTCAGCAGGAGCACACCCGAAGAGAAGCAGGGCTCACGGCTGAGGGAATTTGGGAAAGGAATAAATTACCTGGTCGGAACACTCCCGTTCTCCTCTATGGCAAACCAAAAACACTCAGCATCTGGCGGAGAACTGCTGAGGAAGGTAAGAGTAGGACATGACAACGGGGGAATGTTGTTGTGCCCTTAAATAGTGAAATGAGACAATCCTGATGCATAACAGATGTGAGTACATGGGTGGGGAAAGTAATATAATAAGTGACAGCTGTCAAATAAAAGCACAAACTGGAAACCATATAATAAGACAAGAATAAGATAACACAACCCCAAGATGTAAATAATACAAAATGACAATAATAAGACAGGACAATAAGGATGAGACTAAGAATACCAACAACTCATAACTACAGAGGAACCAAATACAATAGACCATAGGAAACAAACAAACAGAAAAATGCTAAACTTGAATTGAGCTACAATCTGGCAAGTTTACATTGACTGATATCAATGTTCATCAACTTGCACTGTCCTTAAAAAAACAACAATTTAAAAAAAACAATTCACAGGAGAAGTTTGATGAGATCAAAGAGACTTATGATGAGGATGCCCCATTATATGATATAGTCAATCCCTGGCATCAACAAGTATTGTTGGACATTAGTGGAAACTGTACCCATTCTGACTACAGTGCACCATTGATGAAGACACCATCTGACAAGTGGAGGCCACCATTTTGGAGGATCCCAGTCTAACCATTCGCCAACTAGCCCAAGATGTCAAGATCAGTCTGGAGTCTGTGGACAAAATCCTTCATGACCATTTGCACATGCGGAAGTTGTCTGCATGATGGATTCCTTGGTTGCTCACACCTGTCCAGAAGCAAGAATGAGTCACCTCCTCCCAGGGTCTTTTGGCCATGCACCAAGAAAACCAGAAGTATTTCTTTGACAGACTAATCATGCAGAATGAAACATGGGTTGATCACTATGATTCAGAGATTAAAGCTCAGTTGAAGCAATGGAAGCATTATGAGTCACCACCTATGAAGGCACATATCAAACCTCTGGCACACAAGGTCATGCTCATGGTGTTTTGGGATCAACATGGAGTATTGATGATTGATATCCTGGCAAAGGGTACTACAATCACCAGAACTTACTACACTGCTGCAGAAATTGTGGAAGGCCATCAAAACCGAAAGACATGGCATGCTGACCAAAGGTGCCTGCCTTCTGCAAACCAACACCCCCGGTTCACAACTTGCATGTTGCCCAGATAGAAGCACATTTCTATGGCTATCGAATCTTTCTTTACTCTTTCGATCTCACACCATCTGACTTCCCCCTCTTTCCAACCATGAAGTTGTTTTTCATGGGCAAGCACTTCCAAGACAGTGAAACGTTGATCTCCAAGGTCAAGTCATGGTTTCTGACACAACCTGTAGACTTCTACAGGCGAGGTCTCCACAGCTGCATAAAGCAATGGGAGAAGTGTGTGACCCTTGGTGGTACCTATGTAGAGAAAGACTAATAACTGTGCCAAGTCTGGTTCCTCTCAGTCCATGGGAAATGAGTCAAGGGAAAGCTTTAATGAACAGCCCTTGTATAACACAAAATCAACTAGAAAAGCACTCGGAGAGTGCAGACCTCCGCCAAGCGCCACAGTTCCCCCCATACAGTCTTCAGATTCCTTGATCATGAAAACTTATGACAAGCAGTGGTTCAGTAGTTATTCACGAAAATGGCATTTTCCGTAATGGCGGCCACAGTTCCTCCCATACAGTGTTTGTGTGTACGTTTTCAGATTCCTTGGCCATGAAAACATATGACTAGCAATTGAATTGACAATGATAGATTTAGTGGTTCAGTAGTTATTCTCGAAAATGGCATTTTCCATAATGGCGGCCACAGTTCCTCCCATACAGTGTTTGTGTGTACGTTTTCAGATTCCTTGACCATGAAAACATATGACTAACTATTGGTTTGTCAATGACAGGATTAGTGGTTCAGTAGTTATTCACGAAAATGGCATTTAAGCCTACTCATGCCAAAAACATGCCCCGACGCTTGATATATTCTCTCAGAACAGCAACTTAGTCAAACAAGGATGAGTCACCTGATAAACAATTATAATTATCTGAGCAGGGTATGTAGCAACCTAAATACAATGTACATTTACTAGGCACTACCTCAAAACCAAGTGCCTATGGATGAGTACCACTATCTCCCAGCCCCTCCACCTGTCTCAAACAAGGTGTTTACACATTTTGTTTTCACTACTCCTATACAGTATGCTAAAAGACCAATTTTTGATGCTCTGAACTGGCACTATGTATCATGTTGAACTAAGAATATAGTTTGTAAAAATTTAATAGAAATTCTTGACAGTACTTGAGTAACATATTGAAATCCAAATCAGATGACTATTGTGTTCACAACACATTTAACATAATATCAAGCACAGAAAGGCACCCATCACACTGATCATTGAAGAATCTACTTTTAGTAAGTAAATGTATCAACACGTGATTACTCATACTCTGATTCTCCTCCATGACATCAGCTTGATGTATATATGATCATGTAGAGAAAGAAGAAAGATAGGAGTCATTTTTTCTACAGACAACGTACAGTATGTTTTAAATTTAAACAAAAGTTGTGGGTGGGAGAACAGTGAAACATTAAACAGAGAAACTGATGAACTCCAGGGTTCTACTTTCTCTTTCATATCCCTCAAACTTTCTGCACTTTCCCATACAGTATTCCTCAGCAGGATAACAAAACGAAAAAGTATTTTGATGAGGGACAAATCTCCCTTAGGTGGATAAACAGACTTGGTATAAGTGTATGTGCAATAAGCATATTGGGAGCTTCAGTGCAGATAACAAAGGCTGCAGAATTACGTATACAGTGCACCGCAATGAGATATATTCTTCTTCTTTCTTCTTTTAGATTTGATTGGCGGTTGGCAACCAGCTTACAGGTGCATTACCGCCACGTACTTCACTCTAAATCATCACTCTATATCTCTAAGACTGTGAACCAACAATAAGAAATTGCAAATGACACCACCAACAAAGCTGTACCGTGATTTCATAGCATGGCAGTTTGGGATTAACACTGATTGAGAGCTCATCTATGTAAATATGTAGACACACATATACATATGCTACATTTATATGTTCATACAGTAGTCATAGCAAGCATATAGAATATGCAAGTACATATACACTGCCTGGCCAAAAAAAAAAGGTCACCATCTGGATTTAACTAAGCATCCCACTGGATAATTACTGGTCTAGGTCTAGGTTCAGCAACGTTATGTGCCCAAAGAATGAGGTCAGCTGACTTCCTGAATATACTGAATGACCAGTTTATTCCATCAATGGATTTTTTTCTTCCCTGATGGCACGTGCATATTCCAAGATGACACTGCCAGGATTCATCAGTTTTAAATTGTGAAAGAGTGGTTCAGGGAGCATGAGACATCATTTTCACACATCGGTTGGCCACCACAGAGTCCAGACCTTAACCCCACTGAGAATCTTTGGGATGTGCTGGAGAAGACTTTGCACAGTGGTCCAACTCTCCCATCATCAATACAAGATCTTGGTGAAAAATTAATGCAACTCTGGATGAAAATAAATGTGACATTGCAGAAGCTTATTGAAACAATGCCACAGCGAATGTGTGCTGTAATCAAAGCTAAAGGCAGTCTAAGAAAATACAGTATGAGAGTACGTGACTTTTTTTTTGGCCAGGCAGTAATATATATATATATACAGTACGTATATATATATATATATATATATATATATATATATATATATATATATATATATATATATATGTGCGTGTGTGTGTGTGTGTGTGTGTGTGTGTGTGTGCGTGCGTGCGTGTGTGCGTGCGCACACACACACACAGTGGTATGAAAAAGTGTTTGCTCCTTCCTGATTTCTCTTTTTTTGAATGTTTGTCACACTTAAATATTTCAGATCATCAGACAAATTTAAATATTACACAAAGATAATACAAATAAACACAAAATGCCATTTTTAAATGGAGGTGTTTATTTTTAAGGGTAAAAAAAATCCAAACCTACATGGCCCTGTGTGAAAAAGTGATTGCCCCCCTGTTAAAACATAAATTAACTGTGGTTTATCACATATTTGGGAAAGCTGAGTTCAATTTCTCTAGCCACACCCAGGCCTGATTACTCCCACACTGGTGTCCAATCAAGAAATCACTTAAATAGAACCTGCCTGACAAAGTGAAGTAGACCAAAAGATCCTCAAAAGCTAGACATCATGCTGCGATCCAAAGAAATTCAGGAACAAATGAGAAGCAAAGTAATTGAGCTCTATCAGTCTGAAAAAGGTTATAAAGCCATTTCTAAAGCTTTGGGACTCCAGCGAACTACAGTGAGAGCCATTATCCACAAATGGCGAAAACAGGGAATACTGGTGAACCTTCCTAGGAGTGGCCAACCGACAAAAATTACCTCAAGAGTGCAGCGACGACTCATCTAAGAGGTCACAAAAGACCCCACAACAACATCCAAAGAACTGTAGGCCTCATTTGCCAGAGTTAAGGTCAGTGTTTATGACTCCACCATAAGAAAGAGACTGGGCAAAAACGGCCTGCATAGCAGAGTTCCAAGACGAAAACCACTGCTGAGGAAAAAGAACATAAAGGCTCCTCTCAGTTTTGCCAGAAAACATCTTGATGATCCCCACGACTTTTGGGAAAATACTCTGTGGACTGATGAGACAAAAGTTCAACTTTTTGGAAGGTGTGTGTCCCATTACATCCGTAGTGAAAGTAACAAAGCATTTCAGAAAAGGAACATCATACCAACAATAAAATATGGTGGTGGTAGTGTGATGGTCTGGGGCTGTTTTGCTGCTTCAGGACCTGGAAGACTTGCTGTGGTAAATGGAATCATGGATTCTGCTGTCTACCAAAAAATCCTGAAGGAGAATCCAATCATCTGTTCGTGACCTCAAGCTGAAGCGCACTTGGGTTCTGCAGCAGGACAATGATCCAAAACACACCAGCAAGTCCACCTCTGAACGGCTTAAGAAAACAAAATGAAGACTTTGGAGTGGCCTAGTCAACGTCCTGACCTGAATCCGATTGAGATGCTGTGGCATGACTTTAGAAAGGCGGTTCATGCTCGAAAACCCTCCAATGTGGCTGAATTACAACAATTCTGCAAAGATGAGTGGGCTAAAATTCCTCCACAGCGCTGTAAAAGACTCATTGCCAGTTATCACAAATGCTTGCTTGCAGTTGTTGCTGCTAAGGGTGGCTCAACCAGTTATTAGGTTTAGGGGGCAATCACTTTTTCACACAGGGTCATGTAGGTTTGGATTTTTTTCCCTTAATAATAAGCACCTTCATTTAAAGACTGCATTTTGTGTTTACTTGTGTTATTTTTGTCTAATAATTAAATTTGTTTGGTGATCTGAAACATTTAAGTGTGACAAACATACAAAAAAATGAGAAATCAGGAAGGGGCCAAACACTTTTTCACACCACTGTGTATATATACTGCTCAAAAAAATAAAGGGAACACTTTGAAAACTCATCAGATTTTAATGGGAAAAAATAAGCTGGATATCGAAATTGTGGCAGGCTAGTCCAGCTTACTCAGATTAAAGGAACATCTTTTTAATCTGAGTAAGATGGACTAGCCTGCCACAATTTCGATATCCATCTTATTTTTTCCCATTAAAATCTGATGTATTTTCAAAGTGTTCCCTTTATTTTTTTGAGCAGTATATACACTACCGTTCAAAAGTTGGGGTCACCCAGACAATTTTGTGTTTTCCATGAAAAGTCACACTTTTATTTACCACCATGAGTTGTAAAATGAATAGAAAATATAGTCAAGACATTGACAAGGTTAGAAATAATGATTTGTATTTGAAATAATAATTTTTTCCTTCAAACTTTGCTTTCGTCAAAGAATCATCCATTTGCAGCAATTACAACATTGCAGACCTTTGGCATTCTAGCTGCTAATTTGTTGAGGTAATCTGGAGAATTCTGACGCAATGAGCAAACACATTGTACCATTAGAACACTGGAGTGATAGTTGCTGGAAATGGGCCTCTATACACCTATGTAGATATTGCACCAAAAACCAGACATTTGCAGCTAGAATAGTCATTTACCACATTAGCAAAGTATAGAATGTATCTCTGATTAGTTTAAAGTTATCTTCATTGAAAAAAACCAGTGCTTTTCTTTCAAAAATAAGGAAATTTCTAAGTGACCCCAAACTTTTGAACGGTAGTGTATATATATACGTATGTCATGGTGGGCATGATCTGGGAACCATGCTCAAGCTTTGAGTTAGTTTTGTGTGATTCTCTGTTCAGCATTACTATTATTATTATTATTATTATTATTATTATTATTATTATTATTATTATTATTATTTAATAACGTGATTTCTGTTCTTGCATTGTCTCTTGTGGTGTAGTGTGGTCATTGTCATGCGTATGCCTCCCGTGGTCCTGTGTTCATGTCTCATATGTGTCTTCCGTTCCTGTTTACCTTTTTTGTCTCATGTACCTGTTGCCACTTCCCTGCGGTCTCCGGCTGCCCTTGATTATTCCCACCTGTTCCATGTTGTCTTAATTACCCACTGTCTATTTATGTCAGTGTGAGTCTCTGTCTTCTGCGGTGTCCTTGTCTCAGTTGGCATTTCACACATGCTCCTGCCAAGCCTGTTGATGTTCCTTGTCCGAGTTCATGTTATTCCCTAGCCTGAGTTATCCTGTCTGTTATCTAGCCTAGCCTCGCCTAGCCGTGCTTTTGTTTCAGCCCACAAGCTGCTTTATTTTCTGTCCATATTTATTTCTCCACAATAAATGGTGTACCAAATTTACCTTGCAGTTGGATTCTTTTCCTTGCTCCAGAGGGGCAATCCTGACAGAAGGACAACACCAGTCCAGGACCCAGCGGGCAAAAAGAGGTGGAGGAGACGGAGAGGGTGATAGTTACCCATCACGGAGGTGCTGCAGGATCTAATCACCTCTGCCCGCAGCGCACTCTTTCCGAGGGAAGCCACACTCTGCTGGGGGGGCCGTCGTGAATATTCTCAAAGCCCGCCCAATCCTGCGCGCCATTCCTTGGCTGCGGAGGCTTCCTCTCCCTTCTCTGCCTGCACCACCGGCCTCCTCCTTGCCAGAGTCAGCAGCGTGTCCGCCAATGCTATCTCCTGCAGTGCCCGCAGCACCACCCCTTGGGAGAGATCCGCCGCCAAGAGAGAACCATTTTGGGGATCTCGGTTGGCATTCGGCGGGCCCATGTGGAAGGAAGGCTCTGGGAGATGTCACTCCTCTCAACGTCATGTACCACCACCAGCTCCGGCTCTTTCCCAGACAGCTCCAGCCATTCACGAGGAAAACACCGCAGCTCCAGCTGTCCCCGAGGTGCATGCCACAGCTCCCGCTGTCCCCAAGGTGGATGCCATGGCTATCACCGAGGTGCACATTACGGCTCCAGCTGTCTCCAGGGTGCACACATCAGCTTCCACTTCACCATTTTCGTCTGAGCAGTCCACTCCACCGTGTTCGTCTGAGTAGTCTGCTCCACCTGTTTCACTTGAACAGTCCGCTCCACCTGTTTCACCTGAGCAGTCCGCTCCACCTGTTTTGTCCAAGCAACCCACTCCACCTTTGTTTTCTGAGACCATTGCTCCTGCAGCTCATCCTGAGGCGGTCACACCAGTGGCAGTGGATCAGGAACTAAGGCAAGCTCTTTTCTTTACATTTATAACATCAATATTAGAAAAGACTTTCCTTACTCTTGGTAATTTTGGTGTTGCCTCATTCAATGCTGCTGTTACACTGTTACACTCAATTCATGCTGCTGTTACACTGTAATTTCCCAGTTTGGGATCAATAAAGTACATCTATCTATCAATCCCTGCCTTTCTCCCTCGTCCAAGGTGACTGCAGTGGGGGTGGCTCTCCAGACGTCTGGACTGGATGCCCCTGCACCTCCGTCATCGTCTGTTCCTGAAGTCAGCATTCCCCAGCCACCATCTGTTCCAGAGGCTGTTGAGCCTCCACCATCTGCTCCCGAGGTCTGCACCCACCAGCCATCAGTGCCTGAGGCCGGCCCGCCTCGGTCATCCATTACAGAGGTTGGTGCATCTCCACTATTTGTTCCAGGTGCCGGTGCACCTCTACCTGCTGTCTCAGAGGCCGGTGTGCCTCCACCTGCTGTTCCTGAGGCCAGTGTGCCTCAGTCATTGCATCCAGGGGCCGGAGTGCCCCCTCCGTTGGTTCCAGAGGTTGGCGCACCACCTTTGTTTGTTCCTGATGCCGGTGGGCCTTTGCTGTTTGTTCCTGAGGCTGGTACGCCTTCATCGGCAGTTCCTGGGGTCAATACGGTGCTGTTGTCTGATCTGGAGATCAGCGCGCCCCGGCTACTGCCTGCCCTGCTGTATGAACCCTGATCATTGGTCTGGGGATCCATGGATGCTGGATGACCTCCCGACTCCCCTTGTCCTCTGATTTGGGGGGCCATGAACTTTGGGAGGCACCCTGACCCACAATGTTTTACGATCTATTGGCCTAAGGACATTGGCTGGCTGCCCGATCCACCTTACACTCCAGTCTGGGGGCCCATGGACTTGGGTCAGCCCCCTGACCCACCTTGTTTTCCAGTTCAGTGGTCCTGGGACATTGGGAGACTACCCGACGGACAATTTTGTTTTTTCTTTTTTTAAGATTCCTGTGTTCTATTTCTTCCCAGGGTGCCTCATCCCCCCTCCTCCCGCCTGTGGTGATATTCCTGTTTCTTTTGTAGGGGTGTCTAGAATCCACTTCTTAAAGAGGGGGCTATGTCATGGTCTGGGGGCCATGCTCATGCTTTGAGTTAGTTTTGTGTGATTCTCTGTGTTCAGTATTATTATTATTATTATTATTATTATTATTATTATTATTATTATTATTATTTAATATAGTGATTTCTGTTCTTGCATTGTCTCTTGTGGTGTAGTGTGGTCATTGTCATGCGTATGTCTCCCCTGGTCCCATGTTCTTGTTTCATATGTATCCTCCATTCCTGTTTATCTTTTTGTCTCATCCCCATGTCTCCTGTACCTGTAGCTACTTCCCTGCTGTCTCTGTCTGCCCTTGATTGTTCCTAACTGTTCTGTATTGTCTTAATTGCCAATTGTCTATTTATGTCAGTGTGAGTCTCTGTCTTGTGCGGTGTCCTTGTCTCAGTTGGCGTTTCACACACGCTCCTGTGAAGCCTGTTGATGTTCCTTGTCCGAGTTCATGTTATTCCCTAGCCTGAGTTATCCTGTGTGTTATCTAGCCAGGCCTAGCCATTGCTTTTTTGTTTCAGCCCATGAGCTCACCTCAAGTCCATCACCACCCCTCTCCTGGACCCGCTGCAGTTTGCCTACCGAGCCAACAGGTCTGTAGACGATGCAGTCAACCTGGCCCTCCACTCCATCCTGCAGCACCTGGACTCCCCGGGAACCTACGCCAGGATCCTGTTTGTGGACTTCAGCTCCGCATTCAACACCATCCGCCCCGCTCTGCTCCGGGACAAGCTGTCCCTGCTCAACGTGCCTGACTCCCTCTGCAGGTGGATCATCGACTTCCTGACGGACCGGAGGCAGCATGTGCGGCTGGGAAAGACTGTCTCAGACTATACTAGCATCAGCACCGGATCACCCCAGGGCTGTGTACTTTCCCCCCTACTCTTCTCCCTTTACACCAACTCCTGCACCTCCAGCCACCAGTCTGTCAAGTTGATCAAGTTTGCGGACGACACCACCCTCATCGGGCTCATCTCCAACGGCGACGAGTCCGCCTACAGGAGAGAGGTGGCCCAGCTGGCGACCTGGTGCAGCAATAACAACCTGCAGCTGAACGCTCTGAAGACAGTGGAGATGATTGTAGACTTCAGGAAAGTCACTACTCCTCTGCCCCCCCTCACCCTCTCAGGCTCTCCCATCACCACTGCTGATTCCTTCCGCTTCCTAGGCACTACCATCACCAGGGACCTCAAATGGGAGCTGACCATCAGCTCACTCATCAAAAAAGCCCAGCAGAGGATGTTCTTCCTGCGGCAGCTGAGGAAGCTCAAGCTACCCACCAAGATGTTAGTGCAGTTCTACACAGCCATCATCGAGTCCATCCTCACCACCTCCATAACCGTGTGGTACGCAGGAGCCACTGCCAGGGACAGACTAAGGCTGCAGCGCGTCGTGCGCACTGCTGAGAAGGTGATCGGCTGCAAGCTCCCATCTCTCCAGGATCTGTACATCTCCAGGACCCGGAGGCGTGCTGGCCGGATCATAGCCGATCCCTCACACCCTGGTCACGTACTGTTTGCCCCCCTCCCCTCTGGTAGAAGACTTCGGTCCATCCAGACTAAAACCTCCCGTCACATGAACAGCTTCTTCCCCTCTGCCATTAGACTGCTGAACACTAAGTGACTCTCGTGCACCATGTACAGCAGCTCAACCAGACTCATGTCAATCATCACTGTTTTCTTCCTGCATTACCGACTGCACTATATAGTTCTCCACAGTATCTGCTGCTGGCTAATATATATTTTAACTGTTGACCAGTATCACTTAATCTTATCCTACACTTTATTACATGTATAGTTTATTTCTCTTATCTTATCATGTTTAATGTTGCAGCATTGTACCGAGACAAATTCCTAGTTTGTGTACTACATGAACAATGGCAATAAACCTGATTCTGATTCTGATTCTGATTCTGAGCTGCTTTATTTTCTGTCCGTGTTTATTTCTCCACAATAAATGGTGTACCAAGTTCACCTTGCGGTTGGGTCATCTTCCTTCCGACAGTATCCTGACAATATCATGTGAAATTTCTTTATTTTTTTCATCAAGGAGCCAGACTTTATTGTATTTTTTTTCATGAGCACTCATTTGCCAATCATTCTGAAAGGTGTTCTTTAACTCCCCTTTGCACAGGGGTGGTGATCATTGATGTCACATGCTGAGTCTGGGTCTCTGCCAGACTCAGCTTCGTGGCATTTTTTCCTTTGCATTTATGTATATTTACTGGATTTGTTGCTTTTGAATTTCACCATTGCCTTTTTATGTTTCCATTTTATGTTTTGAGTTCTATGTGTTTCTCTGGGTTGACAGCTGTTGGCTGTTTCCGGGGTAACGCTCCGCTGAGGGCGTCACCCACCAGACTGTCAACCGCCCCTCCCTCACCTGTCATTACCACCCAGCTGATTCTAATCTCCAGTTTTGTTCCTTCTCCTACTCCAGGTCCCGCACCTGGTTTCACTCTGGTTATCATTCCACTTTGTACTTATACTCAGTTTGTTCATTCAGTCCTTGCCGGTTCTTTGTATATCTGAATCGAAGTGTTTTCTGTTATCCTCCCAGCCTCTGAAGCCTTTCGCCTCTTCAGAGCACAACTTGCTCTGAGGCATCTCTGTAAGTTAATCCTTATTTGGCATTTTTGTATTATTGGCACCTTTTCTGTTCTTTTGTTTATTAAACACACTAACTCCATCAAGTGTGTGGGCTCGTCGCTCTCTCGCTCTGCACCTCAGAGAGGCGCATATGACAGTATGAATGGGCTGTTAAAAGAGCCCAGCTGTGGAGTTGTGCGTTTCTTTTTTTCACCTCTTTTGTGTTTTTTCCACCCACCTGATCCCGGAGCACAATGTCCTACTTGGATGATAAGAGCTGCGTGCGCTGTACGTTCTGGAGGACATTTTTTCATGGACGCTGGAACCCTGTTCTCCCGAGATTGTTCGAGATGCTTGGGACAGCGCAGTGCGAATCATGGAGACGTGTTCCAGCCTGTGGAACCACCTGGAGGTGACTGAAATTCTCCTTTCCATTTTACACCCTGCCGTGTGATGAGCTGATGGAAGAGGTTCCGACGCCTGAGCTGTCCCCAGCAAAGAGTAAGCGCTTGCGCCGTAGAAAGCTTTCCACCTCACGCAGCTCTCCCGCAACAGCTTTGCCTCCTCCTCCTGAGCCCTGGCTCGCTCCATCAGCCGAGGAGCTGGAGGAGCGAAGACAGGTTCTGCTGGCTGAGACTGGCATCCTTCTGGAGGTGAAGCTGTGGCTCCTCCTGGATTTAGCCCTGGAGTTGGAGGAGTATTCTCCGAGGGAACCTGAGCTGGAGCCAATGGTTGAGTGTTCCGTGGCCTCGGAGCCTCCTCATCTCCATAGTGAGTCCACGCCTCCATCCCCCATTCGTCGCCACCGCTCCCGGAGGAGTCGGCAGGAGGTCAACACCACCTCTCAGCTAGCAACTCCTCCTTCACAGGTAGAGGAGATTTCTGCGGCTTCCACTTCCTCCGTAGCAGCTGCCTCCACTCGCTCCTCTGCACACTCATCTGCTGATGCGGGTTTGGCCGTTACGCCACCGGCTCCGCCAGTCTCTGTGCCGGCTGAAGTGGCTCCTTCTCAACCCACAGAGGAGCCCAGGCCCACCATGGACATGGAGAGGGCAGTTTCTGCTCTAGACACAACAGGCAACACTGCACACCAGGAGAACAGGCAAGTTCACTCTCATTCTATTCAAATTATTGATGAACTGTCTTGCCTGACTCCTGGTAAAGAGACTCAGATAATACAGTCCCCTGAGTACTCTTTGCCTGCTGCAGATAATAAATCTTCACCTACCCTCTCCGTATTTCCTCTTCTTGCCTCTGAGTGTCCATTGGCCCTGGAACTCAACCACTGGATGATGGAGGAGCCCGCGGTGATGGAGGACACCACCCCAGCCCTGCAGATCCCCTATGGGCAGAGGGAAGGTGCTGAACCTGGGCCTGCCACGGCGAGTCCAGCCCCGATGGTGATCCAGACCCTAGCCGCCATGCTAGATGTGCCTGAAGGCCGAGCCCACAGGATCGTTGTTGCCTGGATCGTCAAAGTCCTGGACAGTGGTGGCGCTTGAGCTCAGGCAAGTGCTCTCTTCTGTATTTTTCCTCTCTGTTTTTGAGCCATCTTGCATGGCTCTTGGTGAGGAGAGCCATGCACCTGGGCTTGCCTCGCCAGGCCTCGCCAGGCTCCGCCACTGCCGGCGACCCTGACCCCTCTTCTCTCTGTGCTGTCTCTAAGCTCTCTCCCAGGGTTGCTGGAGAGGATCCAACACCACCTGAGGCCTCCGTTGATCCAGGTTTGCCACTGGAGGTCGGCCCAGGTCCAGTTCCTCCTGTTGAGGTCATCGTGAGCATTCCGTCCCAGCCCGTGACCTCCGTGGGTGCGGCTGTGACCCAGCCTGGGTCCACCGTGAGTGTGGCGGTGACCCAGCTCGGGTCCACCGTAGGTGCAGCAGTGGCCCAGACCGGGTCCACCAAGGGTGCAGTGTTGGCCCAGTCTGGGTCCACCGTGGGTGCTGCAGAGCTCCAGCCCAGAGACACCATGGGTGCTGCTAAGCTCTGACAAAATGCATGGCTCAGGAGACACACACGCAGGCTCAGGGTAGATCTAATAGCTTTATTAACAACAAGTGTGTATGAGTGTGTGTCTGCGAGATGTGAATGTGTTGGTGGTGGCGTCTGCATCGGGCACGGAGGCAGGAGGCCGTACAGCCGGACAACCCTATGGGAGAAGCAAAGGGAGAAGGGTAACGGGCACCACACCAACACAGGAGATATGATAATGATGACTGGCTTACTTGGGAATGGCAGGTGGCTGGCACAGCAAGGGTGAAGCCCGGAAGACAGCGACCTGGAGCGCCCGGTGCAGCAGCGAGGGAGAGGTGGCAGAGAGGAGTGGTCCGCCGCCGGGAAATCCACCTGTGCACAGGGGAGCAGACTAGGAGAAGAAGGAGGTAAGAGATTCTTACTTGGATGTTTGCTGAGCAGTTGAGATTCCTTACAGCAAGAATAGCGAGTGAAGACTGACGGCTTCAGGCCGAAGCCCAGGGTGAGGCGGCTTAAATCCCTCGCCGCTGATGAGGTGCAGGTGTGCGTGCAGCTGGTGCCGCAGATGGGCGGCAAGGCGTGACAGTACTCCCCCCTCTAGCAGCGCCTCCTGGCAATGGTTTCTCCGGGTGCGCTCGGTGGAACTCAGTAATGACGGACGGGTCCAACACAAATGATGAGGGTACCCATTGCCGATGTTCAGGCCCATAACCCTCCCAGTCCACCAAGTACTGCAACCCGCGACCCTGGCGCCGGGAGTCCAGGATAGAGGAGACAGGCCAGGCCGGATGGCCATCAATCATCCGGGGCGCGGGCTGCGCAGCAGGAGGAGGGCAAAGGGGATCGGAGACTGCCGGCTTCACCTTGGAAACGTGGAAGGTGGGATGGATGTGGAGGGAGGGGGGAATAGCTACATGCACAGCCACCGGGTTGATAATCCTGGTGATGGGGTATGGGCCCATAAAACGCTGTGCCAGCTTCCTCCTCTCACCCTTTAAAATGACGTCCTGGGTAGACACATAGACACGCTGGCCCACCTGGTACGCTGGGGCAGGTCTTCTGTGCCGGTCCGCCGTGGATTTGTTGCGCTCTGCCGTGCGTAAAAGCGCATTGCACGCCGACGCCCAGATGGAACGGCGCTGCCTGAGGTGTGCCCGAACTGAGGGGACAGTTACCTCACTCTCCTGCACTGGGAAAAGAGGGGGGTCGTAGCCCAGGGACGCCTTAAAGGGAGACATCCCTGTGGCAGAAGAGCGGGCGGTGTTGTGGGCGTACTCAGCCCAGGCGAGATGGTTACTCTAGGACGCAGGCTTGGACGCTGTGACGCAGCGGAGCGCAGCCTCCAGCTCCTGGTTGGTCCGCTCACACTGCCCGTTGGTTTGGGGGTGATGGCCAGAGGAGAGGCTTACCTTGGCTCCCAGGGCGTTGCAAAAGGACCTCCAAACCTCTGAGGAAAATTGGGGCCCCCGGTCCGAGACCACGTCCACCGGAATCCCGTGCAGCCTGACCACGTGTTGGATTAGGAGGTCCGCCGTCTCCAGGGCAGATGGAAGACCTCGTAGCGGGATGAAGTGTGCCGCCTTGGAGAAACGGTCTACGATGGTCAGGACAGTGTCGAAGGTGTTAGAGACTGGGAGTCCGGTGACGAAATCCAGGGCGATATGCGACCAGGGCCTGCCAGGGATGGGCAGAGGCTGGAGCAAACCCGCTGGAGGGGCATTACCTGATTTACTGGTGGCACATACAGGGCAGGCCCGGGCGTAGCGGGCAGCGTCCTTCCGCAGGCCCGGCCACCAGAAGGACCGTTGAAGAAGGTCGATCATCCGGGAGGAACCAGGGTGGCAGGTGAGCTTAGATGTGTGCAGCCAGTGGATGACCTCCCCCCAGACCGTGGATGGCACAAAAAGCCTCCCCTCCAGTCCGCCGCCAGGGTCAGGTTCCGATTCCTGTGCCTTCCGGACCTTACTTTCTATGTCCCAAGTGACGGCTCCCACGATGCACGACTAACTAACTAACTAACTAACCTGCACTTATATAGCGCTTTTCTAGTCACAAAGACCACTCAAAGCGCTTTCATTAATACTAACCCTCTATTCTAAGGGCCTATAGGAAACAGATATCTAGGGACAATTTAGAACAGCCAATTAACCTAACATGCATGTTTTTGGCATGTGGGAGGAAACCGGAGAAATCCCGGAGTAAACCCACGCAACACGGGGAGAACATGCAAACTCCACACAGATCACTGTTGGTCGGGGGCTGGGATCGAACCCACGATCCCACAATCCCCACAATCCCCCAGCCAAGGGTAAACTGTGCTGCCGCAGTGCTAACCACTGCGCCACCGTGCAGCCCCAACAACCTGGGCAGGATGGTGTGGACCGTGTCCTCAGACGCCTCAGGGGCAAATTGCCTAGAGAGGGCGTCGGGCAGGCCGTTCTTGGAGCCAGGCCTGAAGGTGATGTTAAAATGGAACCTGGCAAAGAACAAGGACCAACGCGCCTGGCGGGCGTTCAGACGCTTGGCAGATCTTAAGTATTCCAAGTTCTTGTGGTCAGTCAGGACCACGAACGGCAGGTCCGCCCCCTCTAGCCAGTGACGCCACTCCTGCAGCGCGAGCTTGATGGCGAGGAGCTCTCTGTCCCCCACGTCGTAGTTCCGTTCCGCCGGGGACAAGCACCGAGAGAAGAAAGCGCAGGGCCGTTTGACTCCGTCATCAGGCGACCGCTGAGATAGAACCGCCCCCACTCCCGTGTCCGAAGCATCCACCTCCACGATGCATTGCAGCGCGGGATCAACTTGGCTGAGGACCCGGGAGGAGGAGAACTCCGCCTTCAGCGCCTGAAAAGCAGCTGCGGCCTCTTCGGTCCACCGGAACGGGACCTTAGGGGACGTGAGGCGGGTCAGAGGGCCGACGACGGTGCCAAAATTCGGGACGAAGCGGAGGTAGAAGTTTGCAAACCCAATAAATTGTTGCACCTGTTTCCTTGATGTAGGTGTAGGCCATTCCACCACCACCTTCACCTTCACTGGGTCCGGAAGCACCTGGTCGTAGGAGATGACGAACCCGAGGAAGGATGTAGTCTTAGCGTAGAATTCACACTTTTCTGCCTTCACATATAACCGGTTCTCCAGCAGCCTTTGGAGGACCCGCCTCACATGGACCCGGTGCTCGTCCCTGGATTTGGAGAAGATGAGGATGTCATCCAGGTAGACGAACACGAACAGGCCGATGAAATCCCGGAGGACGTCATTTATTAGGCGCTGAAAGACGGCAGGAGCATTGGTCAACCCGAACGGCATCACCAGGTATTCGAAATGGCCGTTCGGGGTACGGAAGGCAGTCTTCCACTCATCTCCCTCCCGGATCCGGACGAGGTGGTATGCGCTGCGTAAATCCAGCTTGGTGAACCAATTCGCCCCCTGGAGGGAGTGGAAGGCGGTGTCTATTAGTGGCAGGGTGTAGCGATCCTTCTCCGTGATATAATTCAGGGCGCGGTAGTCGATACAAGGATGGAGGGAACCGTCCTTCTTGCCCACGAAGAAGAATCCTGCGCCTAATGGTGATGACGAGGGACGGATAATTCCAGCACTCAGCGATTCCTTGAGGTAGGAATTCATAGCCTCCTTCTCTGGCGCCGACAGGCTGTAGAGTCGCCCAGAGGGTAAGGGTGCCCCCTGGCGGATGTTTATCGCACAGTCATAGGGCCTGTGTGGAGGAAGAGACATCGCCTTGGACTTGCTGAAAACCATACCCAGGTCGTGAAATTCTGATGGCACCAGGGAGAGATCTGGGGGCGCAGCGTCCTTAGGAGTTGGAGAAGAGGACGGAGAGCAGGCAGCGGATTGCAGGCAGGTGCTCATGCAGAAGGAACTCCATGCCGATACCCTGGCCGACTTCCAATCCAGGACGGGGTTATGGAGGTGAAGCCAGGGGTATCCCAGGATGACGGGCGACACAGAGTTGGGGAGGACGTAGAAAGTGATTTCCTCCCGGTGGTTCCCAGAGATGATCACAGGGACAGGGACGGTCTGGTGTGTGACTCTCCCCAGGGAGACATGGGAGAGGTTGACCAGGGCGAGAGGGGATTTGAGGGCTTGGCAACGGATGCCCAACCGGGTTGCCAGGCTTTGTGAAATAAAGCTGCCCTCCGCGCCCGAAT
The DNA here is from genome assembly GCA_020510985.1 of Pholidichthys leucotaenia. Taxonomy (NCBI): domain Eukaryota; kingdom Metazoa; phylum Chordata; class Actinopteri; order Cichliformes; family Pholidichthyidae; genus Pholidichthys; species Pholidichthys leucotaenia. The sequence goes on along the minus strand of CM035836.1, from coordinate 403,826,415 downwards.
CCACCAGTGCGTGGGTGAGGTGCCCAGTGGGGTTGTGACAAAACCGGATGGGCAGCTTCAATTGGGAGAGGGGATTTAACCGATTGATGTCCGCGAGGCCCCCTACAGTGACTCACGGACCTCCCCGTTTGGCTTCTGTGGACAAAGCTCCACCGTGTGTTGGCTGTCTCCACAATACATGCAGAGACCCAACTCACGGTGGCGTTGTCTCTCCGCAGGCGGGAGCTTTGTCCAGCCCATCACCATCGGCTCCGACTCCTCGGAGCGCGATGGTGGCGGCAACGCCAGGGGGCGAGCTTGGGACAGGCGCGACGAGGCACCACGAGAGCGAGAAGAAGATGACTTCCGCTCCGAGGTGCGCTCGCGCAACCTGTTATCCAGGCTGATGGCTAGGGACGTTAGCTCCACCAAAGTCTCCGGGATGTCCCGCCCAGCCAGTTCGTCCCTCAGACCATCACTGAGACTGCGGAGGAAGATGCCGCAGAATGAACGTTCATCCCAGCCAACCTCCTCCGCCGCTACCCGGAAGTCGATCGCGTAATCAGCTGCCGACCGGCTTCCCTGCTGGAGGCTGAGAAGCCGATCGACCTGAACGCTCTCAATACGAGAATGATCAAAGACTTCCAGGAACTGTCTCACGTATTGGCCATAGGTGAGGGTGGCGTAACTGGGCTTCGCCATTACGGCGTAAGCCCAAGTAAGCGCTCGCCCCTCCAGGAGATTCCCTATGTAGCCAATTCGGCTATGGTCTGAGGGAAAATCTCCGGGCACACGGTGGAACATGGACTCACATTGCTTTATAAACCCCCGTGCTCCGCCGAGCTTACCGCTAAAGCGGGCGGGGGTCGGAATGGGTGTGAGCCGAACCGGTGCTACCGGAGCAGGCTGGATGGCCGCTGGAGCAGCAGGAGCTGTGCCGCCCTGACGAGCCGGGGAGAACGGCTGTTGGGGGTCCAAGCGGTCCAATCGGTTAGTGATGATGGATAATTGATTTAGAATCACCTGTTGCTGGTGGGCTATTAGGTCCACTCGAGCCTCGAGGGTGGAAAGTCGGCGTGTGAGCCCGCCGTCTGCCGAGCCGCTCTGCTGAAGCCGTACTGACATAATGCAAGGCTCAGGAGACACACACGCAGGCTCAGGGTAGATCTAATAGCTTTAGTAACAACAAGTGTGTATGAGTGTGTGTCTGCGAGATGTGAATGTGTTGGTGGTGGCGTCTGCGTCGGGCATGGGGGCAGGAGGCCGTACAGCCGGACAACCCTATGGGAGAAGCAAAGGGAGAAGGGTAACGGGCACCACACCAACACAGGAGATATGATAATGATGACTGGCTTACTTGGGAATGGCAGGTGGCCGGCACAGCAAGGGTGAAGCCCGGAAGACAGCGACCTGGAGCGCCCGGTGCAGCAGCGAGGGAGAGGTGGCGGAGAGGAGTGGTCCGCCGCCGGGAAATCCACCTGTGCACAGGGGAGCAGACTAGGAGAAGAAGGAGGTAAGAGATTCTTACTTGGATGTTTGCTGAGCGGTTGAGATTTCTTACAGCAAGAGTAGCGAGTGAAGACTGACGGCTTCAGGCCGAAGCCCAGGGCGAGGCAGCTTAAATCCCTCGCCACTGATGAGGTGCAGGTGTGCGTGCAGCTGGCGCCGCAGATGGGCGGCGAGGCGTGACAAGCTCCAGCCCGGAGCCACCATGGGTGCTATAGAGCTCCAGCCCGGATCCACCGCAGGTGCTGCAGAGCTCCAGCCCGGGACCCCTGCAGGTGTAACAATGTCCCCAACCAGGACCCACGCAGGTGCAACTATGTCCCAGACCGGGACCCCCGCGGGTGCAACCATTGTCCTTCCTGAGACCAGTGAAGGCACTGTCCCTCCTCCTTGGAGGCCAGGCGCCATCGTGGGTCCTTCTCCTCTGCTGCCAGATGCCGTCATGGCTCCTTCTCCTCTACTGCCCAACGCTGTTGTGGTTCCTTCTCTGCTGCCAGTCGCCAACGTGGTTCCTTAGCCTTTACTGCCAGTCTCCGACGTGACTTCCTCTCCTCAGCTCACCCCCTCGGTTGTGGGTGTCCCTGTGGGGGAGCTGCCTCCCAGGCCGCCTCGCCTAAGCTGGTGGCTGAAGAACCCAGGCCAGCAGGCTGATGAACTGAGCCGTTGGGTTGGGTGGCCAGTTTTCCCTGGCAGGCCACCTGACTCATTCAACCTGGCCGTCTGGCTGGTCTGGGATTTCGGCAGGCCACCAGACTGGGTGCACCATGCCATCCACTGGGCCTGGGACTCTGGGTGGCCTCCTGAGCCTTCTAGCCTCTGGACTTGCGGGGGCTAAATTGTGTGTTTTTCCTTTTCCTGTGTGGGCCCTGAGTAGGTTGTTTTTTTGTTCCCTCCTGGCCTGTCCCTCCCCCCACCCGCCCTGGGTAGATTGTGGTAGTTCCTGCTGGGGGGGGGGGCAGTTTTTTTTCTTTTTCTTTGATGTTACGTTGGGTGTCTGGATCCACCCCTTGGGAGGGGGGGGGATCTCTCACGTGCTGAGTCTGGGTCTCTGCCATACTCAGCTTTGTGGCATTTTTTCCTTTGCATTTATGTATATTTATTGGATTTGTTGCTTTTGAGTTTCATTGTTTCCTTTTTATGTTTCTATTTTATGTTTTGAGTTCTATGATGTGCTTCTCTGGGTTGAGAGCTTTTGGCTGTGTTTCCAGGGTAACGTTCCACTAAGGGGCGTCACCCGCCAGGCTGTCAACTGCCCCTCCCTCACCTGTCATTACCACCCATCTGATTCTAATTTCCAGTTTTGTTCCTTCTCCTACTCCGGGTTCTGCACCTGTTTTCACTCTGGTTATCATTCCACTTTGTACTTATATTCAGTTTGTTCATTCAGTCCTCGCTGGTTCATTGTATGTCTGCATCGAAGTGTTTCCTGTTATCCTCCCAGCCTCTGAAGCCTTTCCACTTCTTCAGAGCACACCTTGCTCTGAGGCATCTCTGTAAATTAATCCTTAGTATTATTGGCACCTTTGGACTGTTCTGTTCTTTTGTTTATTAAACACAGTAACTCCATCCAACGCGTGGGCTTGTCTCTCTCTCTTTGTGCCTCGGAGAGGCGCATATGACAGCTGAGTGATGACAAAATGGCCAGATCTCTCAAAGACTTTTCTATGAGCACCCAGTGATCGTCAAGATCTCTCAATGATCTTCCAGTGACCTCCATGGCCTTAAAGTTTTGACTCAGTACAAACCAATCTCTCAACAATGTCTCAATGATCTCTCAAGGAGCACTCAACGGTCTCACCAATCTCCCAAAGATCTTTCAGCGATCTTTTAATGATCTTCCAGCGATCTTTTAATGTATGCCAAATTTTTTCACCCTGAAGGTACAGATGGCTGTGAGATCAGTGAGGGACTGCTGTGCATTTGATGAAAGACCAATAGAGTTCATTGAAAGATCATTGAGAGATCATTGGTAGATTGATCAGATCAATGAACACTCCTCAAAAGCTCCATGAGCTCCTTGTTTGGGCTTGGCTGTTTTATACCTCAGTTATATTATAGTTTATAACCTGGGGGTTATTCTGGGTTATGGCAGAATATGTCCCCCTAGCCCAAACTATACTCCCTTGGCTCCATGTTAAGTAAATTGACATGCAAAGCTAACTTAACATGTTATGTTGTTATATCAATCCACTTTTGCAGAATAAGACAAAACTACAATGTGACACATTAGCATAACAATTAGATTGGTGTGCCAATGCAAACTGACAAGTAGTACAGATACCTGTTTATCCTTTGCCTACTAATATACTGAGTCGTTCTAAATTACTGTATGTTGTCAGTGCAGTAAAGTCACAATCAGAAGTTTTCATCAGACCACGTGTGCCATTTTTATAGCCCTAGCCCTAATAGCTTACCATGCTAATACAACATAGCCTATCACAATAATCACACCACTTCATTAAAAAAACAATTTCATACATCATATAAGATAAGATAAGATAAGCCTTTATTAGTCCCACAATGGGGAAATTCCAATTATTGCAACAGCACAGGGACAGCAACACTCAGAGCAACAATCAAGAGGACAAGAAAAACAAGAGCAGCGAATATACATATGTACTGTGGAGTGTGTGAAATCACAGGCAGATTCATTTCAAATGATTTATTGCACACTCACATCTCACGAGCACAGAACAGAATAAACTTTTTATCAGAGACTCTCCTCTTAAGTTTCATGGCTTACATCACACACAATAGGACATTTGCATCACACTGCATTCAACCCCCTACATCCTTTACTCCTTCCTGCTATCTCACCAGGAGCCTCCTGCTCTTTGATCTTCCATGCTTATCCACTGTCTCTTGTCTGAGATGCTAGAAATCTGGCTCTCCCAAGGTGCTCTCCTCTTAAGTTTCATGGCTTACATCACACACAACAGGACATTTGCATCACACTGCATTCAACCCCCTACATCCTTTAGTCCTTCCTGCTATCTCACCAGGAGCCTCCCCGCTCTCTCACAGTCCGAGAGCGTGTAGCGCTGGATGAGCGCAGCCTTGAGCGCCTCGTATCTGTTGCTGGCTGGTGGCTGATCGAGCAGGCTTGCTACCTGTTGAGCTGTGCGGGCGTCGAGCGCTGCAACCACAGTACACATAAATATATAAATATATATATATACACACAGTGTGGAGCATTGCAGCTAGATGGAATAAATATATAAGTATATAAACACACACAGTGCGGAGCATTGTAGCTAGATGGAATGAACAGCATAACCGTCTACCTAGTTATCCTACATGGTATGATTATGTACCCATACATATTGTCACCCACCGTAGTGACTGGTATTTTCCTAGTTGTATACCGGAGGGGACCATTGTGTAAGTCTATTGCGTCTTTTGCATTCACTACTATTAGGTCGTCACATTTTTTTGCTATCTCTGAGGGGCAGCCCTGCTTAGGTTATACAGTCTGACAGCCGTAGGTAGGAAGGACCTGCGAAACCTCTCTGTTGTGCACCTAGGATGATGTAGTCTGCTCCTAAATGAGCTCCTCGGTGCATTCAGTATATCCTGCATAGGGTGGGACTCGGACTCCAGCAGAGATGACAGTTTAGCTACCATCCTTCTCTCTCCTATCTCCTCCACTGGGTCAAGGCGTTGCCCCAGGACAGAGCTAGCTTTCTTGATCAGTTTGTTCAGTCTCTTCCTATCGGCTGCTGTAATGCCACTGCCCCAGCAGACCACTCCAAAAGTGATGGCTGATGCCACCACTGTGTCGTAGAATGTCTTCAGCAGCACCCCTTGTACACCAAAAGACCTGAGTCTCCTCAGTAGGAACAGTCTGCGCTGTCCCTTCTTGTAGAGTGCGTCAGTATTGTGTGACCAGTCTAGTTTATTGTTCAGATGAACACCCAGGTACTTGTAGGATGTCACCATCTCAATGTCTGTTCCCCGTATGTTTACTGGTGCTGTGAGGGGTTGCCCTTGCCTGTGGCAGTCCACCACCAGCTCCTTAGTTTTCCTCGCGTTGATCTGGAGGCAGTTCCGATGGCACCAGTCCACGAAGTCCTGGATAAGTCCTCTGTACTCAGCTTCATCTCCGATGGAGATGAGGCCGACGATCGCAGAGTCGTCAGAGAACTTCTGTAAATGGCAGTGTGTTGTGTTGTGTGAGAAGTCCGCAGTATAAAGGGTGAACAGGAAGGGAGCCAAAACCGTTCCCTGGGGGGCCCCCGTGCTACCGATGATCGTGTCGGACACACAGTTCCGGGTTCTCACAAACTGTGGCCGGTTAGTGAGGTAGTCCAGGATCCATGATGACAGGTGCTGGTCCACCTCTACGCACAGCAGCTTGTCCTTCAGGATCATCGGTTGGATGGTGTTGAAAGCACTGGAGAAGTCAAAGAACATGATCCTCACCGCATTCCCGGGCTTCTCCAGGTGGGACAGAGAACAGTGAAGGAGGAAGATCACTGCATCCTCCACCCCAATGCCATGCTGGTAGGCGAACTGGAGTGGATCCATCGCTGGTCCCACCAGGGGGCGGAGGTGAGCACGGAGCAGTCTCTCCAGGGTCTTCATCATGCGAGATGTCAGGGCCACTGGTCTGTAGCTGTTCAGGTCTTTGGGGTGGGAAGTCTTTGGTACAGGTACCACACAAGATGTTTTCCACAACTGTGGTACCCTCCCCAGCTTCAGGCTCAGGTTGAAGATGTGCTCCACAATCCCACACAGCTGGTCTGCACAGGACTTGAGGAGCTTCGCGCTGATGCCGTCTGGTCCCGAGGCCTTCCTCGCCTTGATCTTCCTCAGCTCCGTCCTCACCTGGGTCTTAGTGAGGGTCAGGTTGGGGGGCTGTGTGCTGGGAGTGGGGGGGGGTGTTGGTGGAGTGGGGTGTGGGCAGCAGGACTCGATGTCTTTAGAGGCAGCAGTGGTTGTTGTGCAGTTGGGGGGGAGGGCGGTTGGTCAAACCTATTAAAAAACAGGTTCAGATTGTTCGCCCACTCCCTGCCCCTGTGGCCTGGGAGGAGGTATTCTGAAGCCCAGAGATGGTTTTAAGGTTTCTCCAGACTCTGCCGATGTTGCTCTGTTGCAGCTTGTCCTCCATCTTCTTCCTGAAGCTGTCCTTGCCTTCTCTGATCTTCCTCCTCAGCTCCCTCTGTACGGACTTCAGCATCTCCCTGTTCCCCGACCTGAAGATCCTCTTCTTCTTTCTCAGAAGTGTTTTAACCTCAGGGTTGATCCAGGGTTTGTTGTTCGAGCAACACCGTATGGTCTCGGTGGGTACGGTGTTGTCCACACAGAAGCTGATGTAGTCCGTGATGGTGTGAGTGAGGCCATCGATGTCCTCACCATGTGGATCACAGAGCTGCTCCCAGGCAGTGGTTTCAAAACAGTCCTTTAGAGCGTCCATTGCCTCCTCAGACCATAACTTCACTGTGCACATGACCGGAGGTTGTCTGTGTACTAGGGGTTTGTACACCGGCAGGAGATGAACCAAGTTGTGATCCGATCTCCCAAGTGGGGGGAGTGGCGATGAGGTGTACGCCTCCTTAGTATTTGCATAGAATAAGTCCAGTGTTTTATTGTCTCTAGTGTGGCATGTGACATACTGGGTGAACGTGGGTAGAATGGGGGACAGTTAAATATGGTTAAAATCACCTGAGATGAGGAGAAGAGCATCTGGGTGTTCTGTCAGCAGCCTGCCAGTTACTGAGTGGATGACGTCACGCGCTGTCCCAGCATTCGCCGTCAGATTTGCATAAATAACAATGCAGATCACGTGTGAGTATTCCCTTGGGAGATATGTAGGCCGCATGCTAACAGCTAGCAACTCCATGTCTTTGTTGCAGTGTTGTTGTTTAACCGTGATATGTCCCGGTCTGCACCAGTTGTTATTGACATACATTATCACTCCTCCGCCCCTTGCTTTCCCACTGTCTGGTGTTCGGTCTGCCCTTATTGTGTGGAAACCCTCCAGTTCAATGTCAGCATCTGTTGCTAGTTCTGTTAGCCACGTCTCTGTAAACAGAATCAAGCTACTCTCTCTGTACACGCTCTCATAGCAGGAGATAGCCGCTAGCTCATCTGTTTTTTTGAGTAGTGATTGTACATTCCCCATAATAATGGATGGGAGGGCGGGTCTGTACCTTATATTCCTCGCCCGCCGTCTTACTCCAGCTCGACATCCAGGCCGTTTCCGTCTTATTTCTCCCGGTATGTCGAGTTTTTGTGTTAGCATCGCGGGCCGGTTAAGTGCTAACAGCTGGTCTCTATTGTACTGCCTCCTGCAAGAAACAGTGGCTCTGTCCGTTGGCTCAGGAGACATTTGGGCGATCTACGTGTCTGGATGGAATAAAGGTGTCGCTGGACCAGAAAGATTAGCAAGAGAGCCAGATAGTCAATAGAAATAGAAAAAAATTGATCCGCTGTTGCAAAAAGGCAGCCTACTCGTGTGGCGCGGGAAGTAGTACCTTACTGTATGTTTTATTTAGCATAAAAGAAATGCAGTTTGATCGACATGCCAAACTGATATGTTGTAGATGACCATCAAGATTTCACTACAGTCAATTTTAGGATTATTAGCGCACAGTATGTAATTGTCATCTATGTCCCTCTGTCAGCTGACGCAGCAGTGGCCTGTGACATCATCAGCTCCACTACGGCCACATTACTGGAGAAGCACCTGGACTCATTTATGGCTATCACGGGTGATTTTAAATCATGTCTCACTGAAAAAAACATTACCAAACTTTCACCAGTTTGTTGACTGTCCCACCAGAGAAAATAAAACACTGGATTTTCTGTATGCCAATGTCAGAGATGCATATAGTGCCACAGCTCTACCACCCATTGGCAAATCGGATCACTGCATGGTCATGTTATATGTTATCACCCAAGTACGTTCCCCATGTGCAAAGGCAGCCTGCTTATACACAGACTGTGAGGAGGTGGACACAGGAGGCTGCTGATGCACTATAGGACTCCTTCAAGATGACGGACTGGGGCGTACTCTGTGAACCACATGGGGTGGACATAGACAATATGACCGACTGCATCACAGAATACATCAGATTCTGTGAAGACATGACCATGCCAGCTCAGACTGTATACTGTTTCCCCAACAGACCATGGGTCACCAGTGACTTGAAAGCCCTTCTGAACAAGAAGAAGAGAGCTTTTAGGCCTGGAGACAGGGAGAAACTGAGGAGAGTGCAGCATGAGCTGAGAGAGATGCTGAGGAGGTGCAAAGACAATTATAGGAGGAAGCTGGAGGATAAACTCAGGCAAAACAATACCAAGGATGCGTGGTTGGGTATGAAACAAATAACTGGGTGCAAGGGGAGAGTCAGACAGACATCTGGGAGTCATGAGAGAGCTGATGAGCTGAATCTGTTTTTTAATACACACGTGGACAAAATTGTTGGTACCCCTCTGTTAATGAAAGAAAAACCCACAGTGGTCACAGAAATAACTTGAATCTGACAAAAGTGGTAATAAATAAAAATTCTATGAAAATTAACCAATGAAAATCAAACAATGCTTTTGAATTGTGGTTCAGTAGAATTATTTTCAAAAACAAACTCATGAAACAGGATTGGACAAAAATGATGGTACCCTTAATTTAATATTTTGTTGCACTACCTTTTGAGGCAATCACTGCAATCAAACGATTTCTGTAACTGTCAATGAGACTTCTGCACCTCTCAGCAGGTATTTTGGCCCACTCCTCATGAGCAAACTGCTCCAGCTGTCTCAGGTCTGAAGGGTGCCTTCTCCAGACGGCATGTTTCAGCTCCTTCCACGGATGTTCAATAGGATTTAGATCAGGGCTCATAGAAGGCCACTTTAGAATAGTCCAATGTTTGGCTCTTAGCCATTCTTGGGTGTTTTTAGCTGTGTGTTTTGGGTCATTATCCTGTTGCAAGACCCACGACCTGCGACTGAGACCAAGCTGTCTGACAATGGGCAGCACATTTCTCTCTAGAATACGTTGATAGTTTTGAGATTTCATTGTACCCTGCACAGATTCAAGACACCCTGTGCCAGATGCAGCAAAGCAGCCCCAGAACATAACAGAACCTCCTCCATGTTTCACAGTAGGGACAGTGTTCTTTTCTTGGTATGCTTCATTTTTGCGTCTGTGAACATAGAGCTGATGTGCCTTGCCAAAAACTTCCAGTTTTTGTCTCGTTTGTCCATAGGACATTCTCCCAGAAGCTTTGTGGCTTGTCAACAAGCAGTTTGGCAAATTCCAGTCTGGCTTTTTTATGATTTGTTTTCAACAGTGGTGTCCTCCTTGGTCGTCTCCCATGAAGTCCACTTTGGCTCAAACAACGACGGATAGTGCGATCTGACACTGATGTATCTTGACCTTGGAGTTCACCATGAGTGTGTTTAGAGGTTGTTCTGGGCTCTTTTGTTACCATTCGTATTATCCGTCTCCTCCTGCGGCCATGTCCAGGGAGGTTGGCTACAGTCCCGTGGATCTTAAATTTCTGAATAATATGTGCAACTGTAGTCACAGGACACATCAAGCTGCTTGCAGATGGTCTTATAGCCTTTACCTTTAACATGCTTGTCTATAATTTTCTTTCTAATCTCCTGAGACAACTCTCTCCTTTGCTTCCTCTGGTCCATGTTTAGCGTTGTACACACCATGTCACCAAACAGCACAGTGACTACTTGTCACCCTTTAAATAGGCCGATTGACTGATTACAAGTTTGTAGACACCTGTGATGTTAATTAGAGGACACATCTTGGTTGAACATGTCCCTATGGTCACATTATTTTCAATCTTTTCTAGGGGTACCATCATTTTTGTCCAGGCCTGTTTCATGAGTTTGTTTTTTAAAGTAATTCCGTTGAACCACAATTCAAAAGCATTGTCTGATTTTCATTGGTTAATTTTCATAGAATTTTTATTTATTACCACTTTTGTCAGATTCAAGTTATTTCTGTGACCATTGTGGGTTTTTCTTTCATTAACAGAGGGGTACCAACAATTTTGTCCACGGCTGTAAACTCACTGTCTGTCACCCCCACAACACAGCCAGACCCACACCACCACCACCCACCCTCCTGTGCAGCACCTCTCTCCATCTCCCCCCTCACTTCCTCCCCCTCCTCAGGGGACACCAGCACCCCCCCCCCCCCACACACACACACACATCACTGTGACTACAGACCGGGTTAAGAAACAGCTGGAGAGAGTCCGTCAGTGGAAGGCAGCGGGCCCTGATGGCATCCCTGCCAGGATCCTGAGGACCTGTGCCAACCAGCTAGCTCCAGTACTGAAACACCTGTACAACCTCAGCCTGAGTCTGAAGAGAGTACTGGTGCTGTGGAAGATGTCCCGTCTGGTTCCTGTCCCCAAGAAGTCATCTCCATCAGACCTGAATGACTATCAACCAGTTGCCCTCACATCTCATGTGATAAAAGTCCTGGAGAGACTGGTCTTAGCCCACCTGAGGCCGCAGGTGAAGATGTCGCTGGATCCTCTGCAGTTTGCATATCAGCCCCATTTAGGAGTTGAAGACGCTGTCATCTGCCTGCTGCAACGAGCCCATCTGTACCTGGATGGTGGAGGAGACACTGTGAGAATCACATTTTTTGATTTCTCCAGTGCCTTTAACACCATCCAGCCACTGCTGCTGGGTGAAAAGTTGCGGGTGATGTGGGTTGACAGCTTTGTGATCTCCTGGATTACTGACTACCTGACAGGCAGGCCACAGTTTGTCTGGCTGGGCAGTGTCTTGTCTGACGTGGTGGTTAGTGATACGGGAACTCCACAGGGGACTGTGCTCGCTCCTTTCTCTTCACCTTATACATCACTGACTTTCAGTACAACACCGAGTCATGCCACCTTCAGAAATTCTCTAAAGACTCAGCTGTTGTGGGGTGTATAAGGGGGGAGAGGAGGGGGAGTACAGGGCACTGATAGACAGATTTGTGGAGTGGACAGAGCAGAATCACCTGCGGCTGAATGTCAGCAAGACCAGAGAGATGGTGATTGACTTAAGGAAGAAGAGGACGACTTCTCAGCCATTGCAGATTAAGGGAGAGGATGTGGAGGTGGTTGAGGACTACAAATACCTGGGTGTCAGGATCAGCAACGGGCTGGACTGGAGATCCAACACCAATGCTGTGCACAAGAAGGGGATGAGCAGATTACTTCCTGAGGAAGCTGAGATCCTTCAATGTGTGCAGCAGGATGCTGGAGCTTTTCTACCAAACCATGGTCGCCAGCGCCATCTTCTTTGCTGCTGTCTGTTGGGGTAGCAGTATCAGAGCCAGTGACACTAACAGACTTGACAAGATTATCAAGAGGGCTGGATATGTAATTGGTCTCAGGCCGGAGAACTTTGAGACAGTGGTGGAGAAGAGGACACTAAATAAACTGCGATCCATCATGGACAATCCTGATCACCCCCTCCACCACACACTGGACAGACAGCGGAGCACTTTCTTCAGCAGACTGCCACAGCTTCGCTGTCGAATGCTTAGGTACAGGAAATCTTTCCTGCTGCATGCCATTTCACTGTACAATAAATAACTCACTCTGATGTTGTATTCTGGTCATAACTACCCTGCCATACTGCACCTTACAGTCTAATTGGTACCTCACATCTCACTCTGCTCCTGATAGTCCTGCATTGCACAGCGGGTATGATTCATGTGTTTATATGGGTCACCATCTATTCATCTATGATGTAGATAGACTTTTTTATAGTAGTTTTACTTTCCATGGATAATCCCTTTGTCTGTTATGCTGTGTGTGTTTCTGTCGTTTGGTTGTCTACTGTCATGCTGCTGTTACACTGCAATTTCCCAGTTTGGGATCAATAAAGTACATCCATCCATCTATCTATCTATCTGTAGGTGATTTGCTATTTTTTAACAAGAGAGATGTTGCTTGGGATATTCATAAATTTAGTAAAGGGTACAAAACATGAATTAAAATTACATTTAAATATCCAAGAATAAATATATAAAAATGATAAATGATGCTAAATACAATTTTAAATAGTCACAGATTTATGAGATAAAAAGTTACTAATGAGTATGAAAAAGTGTGTCACAGATAAACGGGAAAAAAACACATTTTCAAGAGAAAAATCATAAATTCAAAAGAATAAAGTCACAAACTGACAAAATAGCAAATTTACAAGAACAAAAGCAGCACATTTGTATATAATTTCAAAAGCACCTCTCTAAAAGTTTGATTTTTTCCTCTCAAACTTCTCACTTTCATGCCAATTTGTAAGGATTTTTTGTAAACTTGTAACATTTTTCTTGGGACTATCACAACTCGCTCTCACCTGTCATCTGTTTCAGCCGCGCGCACACCTGCGCCTCATCAGCCTCCAACTATTTAACCCGCTCTGCCTGGAGCCTCGGCCTGGAGCCGTCTGCTTGTCTACGCTCCCAATTCCAGCGCACGACCGTTACTTCCCGGCCTGCGCCATCGTTCTTCACACATGTAAGCTGTTATTCCCTTACCTGCTCTCCAGTATTCTCCCCTGTGCACAGGTGGATCATCCAGGCGGCGGATTCCTCTCTCCTTCGCCTCATCCTCGTCCATCCCTTCCTCGCTTCGTCGAGCGCGCACCAGGGCGCTGTCCTCCAGGCAGGAGTTCTGCAACTTGCCAACGCCAGCCACCTCGACACCTGCAAGTAAGCAGCACTTTTGTGATTAACCCTGCGGGGTGAAGGTCATTACTCACCCTTGTCTTTGCTCTGCCCTTAGGGTTGCTTCGCTGCACGGCGCACTGTTCCGCCCTCGGCGCTCCCTGTCCTCCAGCAATCCATTCACACCTCACACTCACGCATCCAAACACCTGTTGTTGTTCAATAAAGCTTTTGAATCTCACTCAAGCCTGTGTGCGTGTTCCCTGGGCCCGACATTATGTCAGTACGGCTCCAGCAAGGCAGCCCAGCGGACAGCGGGCTCGCAGGCCGATTATCCACCCTCGAGGCTCGAGTGGATTTAATAGCTCATCAGCAGCAGGTTATTCTTAAACAACTCACTAGTATCACTCACCGGTTGGACCGCCTGGATCCCCAGCAGGCGTTGCCTCCAGCTCAGCATAGCGGGCCAGCTCCCATTGCCTCCCTAGCTAGCCAGGCTAGCCCGGGGCTGCCAACCCGGCTCACCCCTATTCCAACACCCTCGCGCTTCAGCGGAAAACTCGGCGAAGCTCGCGGGTTCCTTGTCCAGTGTGAGTCGGTGTTCCAGCGTGTCCCCGGGGACTTTCCGTCTGACCACAGCCAAATTGGGAATGTTGCCAACCTCCAGGAAGGGCGAGCATTAGCTTGGGCTTACGTCGTTATGGCGAGGTCCAGCTACGCGAACCTGACCTATGCCCAGTTCGTGCGCGACTTCAATGAAGTCTTTGACCACTCGGATCGTGACAGCGTGCTAACCAATTGGCTACTTAACCTTCGCCAGGGTAGTCGATTGGCAGCCGATTACGCTGTTGACTTCCGGGTGGCAGCGGAGGAAGTTGGCTGGGGCGATGCTGCCCTCTGCAGCATCTTCCTCCACAGTCTGAATTCCAGTCTGCGGAACAAGCTGGCCTGCTGGGATCAGCTGGAATGGCTGTCCGAATTAATTTCATTAGCTATTAGCTTAGACAACAGGCTGAGAGAGCGGGCCGCCGAGCAGAAGTCCTACAGCTGCTCGAGCGGAGCTTCCGCCCGCGCCTCTCAGTCTTGCCCCCTGGCGTTACCCGCTCCGGAGTCTGCCAACGAATCAGAGGCTATGCTAATCGGGCGGATCAAGCTTCCACTGGCGGAGAAACAGCACCGCAGGGAGCTGGGTCTCTGCATGTATTGTGGAGACGACCAGCACTCTGTGGAGGCCTGCCCGATTAAGCCAAAAGGGGGAGTCCGCGAGTCGCTGTAGGGGGCCTCGCGGAAGTAACCCAGTCTAATCCCCTCTCCAAATCCCTCCTCCCAATCAGGTTCTGTCATAACCCCATCGGCCATGTCAATCACGCACTGGTGGACTTGGGGGCGGAACAGAACTTCATTTCCAAGAGCCTGGCAACCCGCCTGGGCATTCCGTGCCAAGCATTGCCAGCCCCTCTTAACTTTGTCACTCTCTCCAGCACATCCCTGGAAAGGGTCACTCATCGAACTAAACCCATCTCCGTCATTATCTCTGGCAATCACAGAAAGGACTTGAGCCTGTTCATCCTGCCCACCTCGGCTTCTCCCGTCATCCTGGGCTATCCATGGCTGCGACTTCACAACCCGGTTTTCAATTGGCAGTCCGGCAGCATCCTCTCCTGGAGCACCTTCTGCATGGGAACCTGCCTCCAGTCCGCTGCCTGCACCCCGTCACTGCCTCTCCCCGCCTCTGATCCACCTCCGCCGGATCTGTCCTTGGTGCCTTCGGAGTTCCACGACCTGGGGCTCGTCTTCAGTAAGTCCAAAGCGCTGTCTCTCCCCCCCCCCCCACCGCCCGTATGATTGCGCCATAAATCTCCGCCCGGGGGCATCCTTGCCATCTGGTCAACTTTACAGCCTGTCTGCCCCGGAGTGGGAAGTCAGGGACGCATATATTAAAGAGTCCCTCAGTGCAGGCATCATCCGCCCCTCCTCATCTCCACTCGGAGCCGGATTCTTCTTTGTCTCCAAGAAGGATGGGTCCCTGCGGCCGTGTATTGACTTTCAAGCCCTAAACGACATCACGGTGAAGGATAAATATACGTTGCCCCTCATGGACTCCGCTTTCAACTCCCTCCAGGGGGCCTCCTGGTTTACCAAGTTGGACCTCCGCAGCGCGTACCACCTCGTTCGGATCTGGGAGGGCGACGAGTGGAAGACAGGGTTCCGGATGCCCAACGGACATTTCGAGTATTTGGTCATGTCGTTTGGACTCACCAATGCTCTGGCCGTCTTCCAACGACTCATAAACGACGTCCTTCGTGACTTCCTGGGGGTCTTTGTATTTGTCTACCTGGATGACATCCTGATCTTCTCCCGATCTTGGGAGGAGCATCAGGCCCACGTGAGGCGGGTCCTCCAGCGGCTCCTTGAGAACAGGTTGTACGTGAAGGTGGGGAAGTGCGAATTCTACACCAACAAGACCTGCTTCCTGGGCTTCGTTGTGTCCCACAACCAGCTTCTCCCCGACCCTGCCAAGGTCAAAGCGGTGGTTGAGTGGCCCACTCCCTCATCCAGGAAACAGGTGCAACAATTCCTAGGATTTGCCAACTTTTACCAACGTTTTGTACCAAAGTACATCTCCATTGCCTCTCCCCTGACCCGCCTCACCTCCCCCAAGGTGCCGTTCCGGTGGACAAAGGAAGCGGCGTCGGCCTTCGAGACGCTGAAGATGGAGTTCTCCTCCTCCCGGGTCCTGACCCAGGTTGACCCCACACTTCAGTGCCTGGTCAAGGTGGATGCATCCGACACGGGGGTGGGAGCAGTTTTGTCTCAGCGCTCTCCGGTGGACGGGGTGGTGCGCCCCTGCGCCTTCTTCTCTCGGCGCCTGTCTGCAGCGGAGTGGAATTATGACGTCGGTGACAGGGAACTCCTGGCAGTGAAGCTCGCACTGCAGGAGTGGCGTCATTGGCTGGACGGGGCAGCGCAGCCTTTTGTGGTCTGGATGGACCACAAAAATTTGGAGTACCTAAGGACGGCCAAGCGTTTGAATGCCCGCCAGGCGTGTTGGTCTCTGTTCTTTGGCCGCTTTAGATTCACGATCACCTATCGGCCTGGCTCCAAGAACGGCAAACCGGACGCGCTGTCCAGACAGTTCGCTCCAGAGGTCCCAGAAGAGCAAGACCACACCATCCTGCCGGCCTCGTGCGTCGTGGGGGCCGTTTCGTGGGCCATCAGGGACAAGGTCCGGAGAGCTCAGGAGGTCAAACCTGATCTTGGCAGCGGCCCAGCTGGGAAGCTCTTCGTGCCATCATCTGTCCGGAGTGACGTCATCCACTGGGCACACACTTCTAAACTCGCCTGTCATCCTGGAATTTCCTGGCTGGTGGAGCTCCTTCAACGATCCTTCTGGTGGCCCGGACTTCGGAGTGATGTTGCCAGTTACGTCCGTGCCTGCCCACAGTGCGCAACGAACAAGACCTCGACCTCCCCCCCAGTGGGGCTTCTCCACTCCCTGCTGGTCCCCGGTAGGCCCTGGTCCCATGTAGCCCTAGACTTAATCACCGGTCTTCCCACGTCCAACACCTACAACACCATCCTGACCATCGTGGACCAGTTTTCTAAGGCTGCCCATTTCGTGCAGCTCCACGGCCTCCCTACGGCGCGGGAAACAGCCGATCTATTGGTCCAGCATGCGGTCAGGCTACATGGGATCTCATCTGACGTCATCTCCAACCGGGGCCCTCAGTTCGTGTCCAAGGTCTGGAGGTGCTTTTGCAAAGCCCTGGGGGCCACAGTGAGCCTTTCCTCCGGTCACCACCCACAGTCCAATGGGTAGTGCGAGCGCACCAACCAGGAGCTGGGGGCTGCTTTGCGCTGCGTCACCTCCTCAAGTCCCTCTTCCTGGAGCACCCATCTCCCCTGGGTGGAGTATGCCCATAACTCCACCTTATCATCGGCCATCGGGATGTCCCCTTTCCGGGCATCCCTGGGGTACAACCCCCCATTGTTTCCCGAAGAAGAGGGTGAGGTGGCAGTTCCCTAAATCCAGGCGCATCTCAGATGCTGCCGGCGCCTGTGGACCAAGACGCGCCAAGCGCTATTACGCACGGCGGCGCGTAACTCCAACGCTGCAAATCGCCACAGAAGAGCTGCTCCTCGTTACCAGGTGGGCCAGCAGGTGTGGTTATCGACTCAACGCTGGCTCAATGCTTTATCGGTCCCTTCCCAGTGACTAAGGTAATTAACCCGGTGGCTGTGCGTTTGGCTCTCCTTCCCTCCCTCCGTGTCTGTCCAACATTCCACGTCTCCCAAGTCAAACCTGTGATCTCTGACCCACTCTGTCCTCCTCCTAGGGTGCCTCCCCCTCCCGTGATGATCGACGGCGACCCGGCGTGGAGGGTCACCTCCATCCTGGACTCCCGCCCCCGGGGTCGCGGGCTACAATATCTGGTGGACTGGGAGGAGTATGGCCCGGAGTGGAGGTCCTGGGTGCACCCTTCCTTTGTGCTGGATAAACAGCTTATCGCGGAGTTCCACCGGGTGCACCCAGGTAAGCCAGCGCCGGGAGGCGCTGCTCGGGGGAGGAGTACTGTCACAACTCGCTCTCGCCTGTCATCTGTTTCAGCCGCGCGCACACCTGCACCTCATCAGCCTCCAACTAATTTAACCCGCTCTGCCTGGAGCCTCGGCCTGGAGCCGTCTGCTCATCTACGCTCCCAATTCTTCTTCCGGCTTCCAGAGAGAGCAGACGCTTTTCTCTCCTCTCCTCTCCTTTCCTCCTCCCTGATACTGTCTCCCTGCTTGCGATGTCCTGTCTGTGTCTCGCTCTTCTTCTGCTGCATCGACCCAAATGGAAATGATGGAAATTGGAATTGTGGCTTAATGCTATTGACACCACTTTTTAACAGGAATCGGGCCAGGGGGGAGCCCAAGAATTGGAACTCGTGTTTCGACTGAAGATTGGCATGATCACAGGATTTTCTGTTTGGCCCTGGAGTTTTCCTGGTGTATCGAAATTATAGTTGGATGAGCTAATCAAAATGCGGACCCGGCGTAGCTCCCTCAACAAATTCGTTCAGCTGGGGGGAGCACTGATAGCGGCAAATGGGATTAACATGGAATTTACCATCTGGCATGCACGGAAGAGAGATGGACTCTCTTGGACATGTTACCTATGTTTCGGTAGGTGGATAACATCTGGAGTCGCTGAGTGCTCTCCAGGGAATGATTAAAGCCTGTAAATTGTGATGCACAGAATCGCATGAGAGGTGAAATTTTTATGCTCTAAATGAACTGTGCCTATTGACCTTGATTCGGCGCCCTGAAGACTTCATTCATTCCTCCTGGGAAGATAAGGCTCAAGGGAGTTTGGCTTCTTCTCCCTAACATAAATAACCTGGCGTACAGTAATCTGAACTCTCAAGGACAGCGCCATGTGACTGGCTTAGAAATTACCATCGGACATGCACTGAGAGTTAGATCTCTTGAGGACATGCTATCTAAGTTTCAGACACTAAAGACATAACATCCAACGTTGTTGTGAGAGGATTTTTGCTGTTCACCAGTAACTGATACACACACACTGCATACAAACATCACATGACTGATACACATATACTGACACACATACACTCACACTGTCTCTCTCAACTTGCTCTTGTCAACGTGTGCATTGTTTGTCTGCTAAATGTGCATTGAGGTTTTTTTTTCTTGTAATCATAATCTCGCTCACTGAGCGCTATTCTGATAACTATGTTTTTTTCTCTCGCCCACTGTGTCATCCCCTACCCCTTCCCTCTTTACCCCCACTGTATGACTGGCGCCTTCGGGCTGCTGCGGCTCTGGGATGCGCTTATAGAGCGCACCCAATGTCAAGTCAAATTTCAATTCTCCTGTATATCTTGCACATATGGTAGTATTGACAATAAAACCTTTCAATTCAATTCAATTCCAGCGCACGACCGTTCCTTCCCGGCCTGCGCCATTGTTCTTCACGCACGTAAGCTGTTATTCCCTTACCTGCTCTCCAGTATTCTTCCCTGTGCACAGGTGGATCCTCCAGGCGGCGGATTCCTCTCTCCTTCGCCTCATCCTCGTCCATCCCTTCCTCGCTTCGCCGAGCGCGCACCAGGGCACTGTCCTCCAGGCAGGAGTTCTGCAACTTGCCAACACCAGCCACCTCGACACCTGCAAGTAAGCAGCGTTTTTGTGATTAACCCTGCGGGGTGAAGGTCATTACTCACCCTTGACTTTGCTCTGTTCTTAGGGTTGCCTGGCTGCACGGTGCACTGTTCCGCCCTCGGCGCTCCCTGTCCTCCAGCAATCCATTCACATCTCACACTCATGCATCCAAACACCTGTTGTTGTTCAATAAAGCTTTTGAATCTCACTCGAGCCTGTGTGCGTGTTCCCTGGGCCTGACATTATGTCAGGGACTGTCTACCTTTCTCCTGGCAATTTGTGACTTTTCTAATAAATTTAGTACTTTTTTCCTTAAAATGTGACTTTTTTGAGGCAAATTTACATCTATATAGATAATTAAACTTTTTTCTACTGAAATGTTTTTTTTCTCATAACAGTTCAACATTTTTCTTGTGAATTTGCAACGGTGCTCTCGTTTCCTATTAGAAGTTACAGTGTGAGGACAATCCTACAAACTCCACGAGTTATAAAATTGCAATTCTGTGAAAAAGCTACTTGAGTACATACATAGTAAATATAAATCAGTACTAAACAATCTTTGCACTCTTTATGGAAATGGGTCAGAATGGGAGAAGAACGAGCCTTCCTTTTTTACTTTATTGTACTCACAAAGGAAATAATCAATGCAAAGTGTATTATGATTGTGAGAAGGAAAACATTATCAAAAGAAAGCAGGGATAACAGCACAGATGGAAGGGAAACTAGCACCCTGATGCATTTTCAGCTGTCAACCTGTCACATACAATGCTACTGACACATGGCCCACCTGCCTCCTGTGTTTCTCTGATATGACAGGCAGCAAGCTAATTTGCTCAGCATTCTGTGTCTGAAAAGTCTGGAATCTCTGGGAATTGGCCAAGTGAACAACATTTCAAAGGCGCTCGTCATAACTGGGATTTGAACAATGCCACCACTCAAAGAGCACAATCCCTCAGATCAGTCAGCCACAGTAATGTTTGCAAATGAACAAAAGGATACATGATGACGTATTCCCCATCCTTATGATGCTAGACATTTCCAGACTCGCCATCACTGAAGTCATTAAGGTAACTCCCACCGCTTACACGTTTCTCACATATTTTCAAAAGCCTTTTCCCCCAGTGCTGAGCAAACAATCTCAAGCAGCGACTTCACACATGAATACGAATTCAGAGTGGTCATGTCAAGCCTGCCTACTTTTCATATGGCATAACAGCAATTTTAAACTTGACCTCGTCATTTCCTGTGTGTGCAAAGGGGACCTCTGTGTGATATTGTCAGGGTTGCATCTCATGGGAGCAATATGGATGTCATATCAGTGCATGATCTATGACCTAAAAAATACATTCTACGTTAAATTGTAAAAAACTGCAACAGATGGTAAGGTCCTGTGCTTATATTTTTTTCTCATCACTAAGACCGCTCAAAGAGCTTAACTAGCAGTTACATTAACCCTCTACTCGAAGGGCCCCTTTACACAGACAGAGATCGTTGGGTGACCAGCGAGAGATCAAAAATTGACCCGATCACTCAATGATCTCCTAAAACCTCAAAAAAAAAAAAAAAAAAAAACACATTTCATTGTAAATGTTTTGGAGGTTATTTTATGATTTTCATGACATTCTATTGAGAGCTTTGAAATATTTTTGAGAGACTGCTGAGAGACCAGGAGAGATTGCTGAGAGTTTGCTGGGCAACAAAATCTTTGAGAGGTTTCTAATTTTCTTCTACCCCCTTTACACAGGGATGGAGATCATTGAGAGATCATTGAAAGATGAAAACATGGCCAGATCTCTCAATGATCTTCAGTAATCTTTCAGCAATTCCCACTATCTCTGATCTTCCGGTGACCTCCATGGTCACCACAGCTGAGAGACTGTTTTGACTCAGTCCAAAATAATTTATCAATGATCACCAAAGGAAAGCAATCTCTCAACAAACTCTCAACAAGCGCCCAACAATCTCATTGACCTCTCAATGATCTCTCATTGATCTTTGAAACAAACTCTATTGGCCTTTCATTGAAAGGCCAGCGATCTCTCATTGATCTCTCAGCCACCTTTACCTTCTGGGTGGAAAAATTTGGCATTCACTGAATGGTCGCTGATTCTCAGAAGCAGCAACTGTTTCTTGCATTTGCTCTCCATCTGTTTTTGTCTTTCTCTTCCCTTCCCCACTCCTTCACCTCCCCCACCCCTTCCAATCACTTCATATCCCTTAAATTCCATCCCCCAGTCCTCCCCTGTCAGGTCCAGCATAAGTAAGACACTATAAATAAAGTATTAATTTATTATACAGCAAGATGAGTCTATAAATGCTATTCATATACAGCATATCAAATACAAGCAGACCTCCTTTTGGCAAAGTAAATCTGTTTGGCACAATAAAGCAAGCAGATATCTCTTCTGCTTGCCAAGCTGCTTGCCAGGACAGGTAAAAAGAAAAAGAATGATTGCTGAGAGATCATTGTGAGATCGATGAGATGTTGTTGAGCAGTTAAGGAGAGCTCAACGATCTCATTGATCTCCCAATAATCTCTCGGTAATCATTCAATGATCTATCAGTGATCTTTCAGTAAACTCCAGATTTTCCCACCCTGAACGCAGAGGTGGCTGAGAGACCAATGAGGGATTGCTGAGTGATTTATGAAAGACCAGTAGAGTTCATTGAAAAATTGCTGTGAGTTCATTGGGAGATCGATGAGATTGTTAAGTGCTCATTGAAAGATTGTTGAGAGATCATTGAGAAATCACTTTTCTTTTGGTGATCATTGAGGGCTTGTTTTGAACTAAGTCAAAACTTTAGGGAGCATGGAAATCATTAAGATCCTTGGGAGACCTTTGAGAGACCTTGGCAATTGCTGAGAGATTACTGAAAGATGGCTTGGAGATCTGGCCATTTTGTCATGACTCAGCAAGCTCTCAGTGATCACCACCTCTTTGTAAAGGGGTGTAAGGGCCTGTCAGAGACAGATACCTAGGGACACGTTAGAGTCACCAATTAAACTAACATGCACGTCTTTGGATTGTGGGAGGAAACCAGAGCCTCCGGAGTAAACCCAGGCAGCACAGGGAGAACATTAAAACTTCACACAGAAAAGTTCCCACTCCTGCCAGCCTGGGGATTGGAAGGGGATGTGTGCTGCTACTGATATTGAGATGGGTCAGGATATCATTCATTCATTCATTCATTCATTCATTCATCCATCTTCTTCCGCTTAATCCTTTTCGGGTCATTTTTTAATAATAACTCCTACATTATGAGGTAATCCTTACAGATTGCATGACAGAGGTTTAGGTTAGCATACAGCTGGGGCTACACAGGCTGCCTGGGTTTGCATTTGCAACACTTTGTGGTGGAATAACATTTCTTTTTCCAGTTCAGGGAACAGAGGGCCCTTTTGATAGATGGTGCATGTGTGCAGGCGGTAAGAAAAGGCGAGCGTGTGCATACACACGCTCATTTGCACGTACGAACACACAGAGGGGCAGACACAGACGGGAGCTTTTAGTGACTGAGGCACTCTGCTTTTCCAGGAATGTGTGGACGAAAACAGCACTCCAGCCTTAACCTTGTAGCTCTGAGCTGTGCTGCCTTCAGAGAATGGGAGAACCCAGAAGAACCACAAAGCCAATTATTGGACCTGTAGGCTGCAAGTAAAATGACTTCCTTTCCTGCCTCTTTATTTCCATGAGTTACCCTCCATTGTTTATGTCGACAGAATATTAAAGAGGCTAGTGAGGGAGTATGTGGGGAAAAGGGTGCATTCATTACTCCATCTTCAAGTGAGGATTTATTTTCCTTCCTCTGTGGGCCGCTGCCTTTATGAATGACATCCAAGTGAACAAACTTGCCTATCTTGTTGCTGAATTTGTCATCTTATCACAGTACATATACACAACACGTGGTGGACTGTCATCGAAGTGTGTTTTCCTCTAGCAGTGTAAAAACACACAGGGTGTTTTCTATTGAGATTGTGCAGTTGTTTGCTCATTTAGTTTGGTTCAGCCTTCTGGACTGCATAGTTAGATGCTTTTGGTGTATTAGATGAAAAATATCTAGCTGCATCCAAGGATGGCGGACGTTTGATCAGAGCGCAGCAGAGGGAGCGATATCGCCTCATCAGAATTCCACCTTAGCAAACACTGATGTGGTTTTATAACAAAGGAAAGAAAGGCTTGTTGGAGGTAAGATGCAGCTGCCAGGAAAAGACGAGCAGGGAGATGAGAGGAGGACAGATCAGGGACATGAAATGGGATGCTGGGTTGATTTTTGTTATAATTAAATCCAAATTAAGCTTCCGCCGATGTTTATGCCACAGAGCTGGCCATGCAAGTATGACTTTAATATGCATACCTAAATAAAACCATTCACCCACTTGACAGACTGGTTGATGAAAGAAACAAAAAAAGCTGGTAAAAGCAATCGGCTCTGAAATTATTCCGTATGCATTTCTGCTTTTGACATTAACTGATATCCCCCCTTATTTGCTCTCTCTGCATTTCTGCCTCCGATTTATTCCATTTATTGGATTTATTCATTTTCTTTTCAACCTGTGGAGTCAGATAGTAGCAGAGAACCTTACAATCCCAGCTTATCAGATGTTCTACACTTATCGTGTAAGTCTCCAACATCTCCGTGGCGTGAGGTGTCATTCTTAGGCAGGCAGTTGACCCCGGGTTGCCCCCCGTCTGCTCCACTCTCCAGGCCTCCCCGAGGTGATTCACGCGCTTATCTCCCCAGCGCATACGGTGAGGCAAACCACACATAGACACAGCTCGGCGCACCTATCGGGTGAATTATTCAAACTGCCGAGAGCGAGAGGAGCCGTACAGCCCCTTCCTGTCGCGTGAGAGGAATGACTGGTCAGGTAGCTGTCACTGAGATCAGCCCACTATTGAAGATTGGACGGGGGGAAAAAAAAGAATGTAATTTGCTCCTTTCTATCTGATTTTATTGTAATGGCTGTAATTGTGCGCACCCGAAGTTAATGAAATCACAACGAGCCGGGGCTGGGGTGTTCTAAATCAATTACAGAGCTCATATTTACCCCCACTGTTGTAACAAAGTGCATGTATGTGTGGAGGTGTTGACACGAGGTGGCAGAGAAAAGACGGGTACGAAGCAGCGATGTCTGAATATTACAAAGACAAGAGCTAAAGGAAACAGGGTGGAAATCAATTACATGGATGGCTCGCTTAATTGACAGCCACTTCAGCATGAACATAGATGGCACCCTGAGCATTTTAAATGCAGGGCATCCTTATGGCAGCTTCTCAGGGCACCTAAGCAAATTTAGCTGAATACATTAAAGTCGACTGAATACAGGAAACTCACCATTTTTTAAAAAGCATCCATGTTGCAGGTGAGCTTGCTCCCTGAAGCAGACGCATACAGCTTCAAAGGCATTTATTTCAGTGGGGATCGTTTTTGACAGCATGTTACAGTTTTGGCCTGGACCATTCGCTCCTTGGTTGTCGAGCTGCGATTAGCCAGAAACAGCGTGTCACGCTGCCAGGTCTAGCTGCAAACCGTGCCAACATTGCACTGTTGCAGAAACCATAAATTTGCTCTAAATGAGGCGGATGTTTCCTTAGATTAAATGAGAAACCCTTTAATGACAAGACCTTAAAACAAGACCTGCTGACAGACAAGCTTTGCACTGAACCAGGGCAACCATCCATTCTGCTGACATGATTATCAGCGTTGCCACAAGGCCAGTCCCAAGCAGTCTCCTATCTGCTCTTGTGCCTGGCTGATCTTTGCCTGTACAATGCAATTACAACTACTGGACAGATATGTCGGAAATGTTTGAGAGCTATCAATTTTAGAGTGTAATCCTATTATGATCTCCAACATATCAATTAGTTCATTTCCACTTCTCCATGTGGGTTAATAGCACTCTGAGGTGCATATACTTTAAAGCTAATAGACCACTCCTTTTGTAGTTTCACCAATGCTTTCAAGGGCTGCCATCATAAGTTGGAGCCAAGCGAGCAATTTCTGAAGCATACACGTCAATCATAAATGAATTAATTTAAACCCTCTTTTTACATCTCCAGACGCTCCACCTGAGTCACACACGTCTCCCATTGCTTTATGCAGCTGTGGAGACCTTGCCTGTACAAGCCTGCAGGCTGTGTCAGAGGATGCAGCTTTCCCAGGGAATCAGCCATCGTCTTGGAAGGGCTTGCTCTTCAAAAATGACTTCCTGCTTGGAAAGAGGTGGAAATCAGATGGTGCGATGTCAGGAGAATAAGGGGGGTGAGGAAGGATTTCTTAGCTGCCAGTTGTGAACCGGGGTGTTGTCTTGCAGGAGGAAGACACCTTTGGTCAGCACGCCATGCCGTTCAGTTTTGATAGCCTTTCACAGTTTTTGCAGCAGAGAGGCATAGTAATTCCTGGGAAATCCATCATCAATACTCCATGCTGGTCCTAAAAGACCGTGATTATGACCTTGCCCACTGGGGGTTTGACATCTGCCTTCTTTGGAGGTGGTGAGGCATAATACAGTGCATCCGGAAAGTATTCACTGCGCTTCACTTTTTCCACATTTTGTTATGTTACAGCCTTATTCCAGAAAGGATTAAATTCATTTTTTTTCCCTCAAAATTCTACACACAATACCCCATAATGACAATGTGAAAAAAGTTTTTTTGAGATTTTTGCAAATTTATTAAAACTAAAAAAACTAAGAAATCACATGTACATAGTGTAAGTATTCTGGCTGTAAGTATTCACAGCCTTTGCTCAATACTTTGCTGATGCACCTTTGGCAGCAATTACAGCCTCAAGCCTTATTGAATATGATGCCACAACCTTGACAGACCTATCTTTGGGCAGTTTTGCTCATTCCTCTTTGCAGCACCTCTCAAGCTCCATCAGGATGGATGGGAAACGTCAGTGCACAGCCATTTTCAGATCTCTCCAGAGATGTTCAATTGGATTCAAGTCTGGGCTCTGGCTGGGCCACTCAAGGACATTCACACAATTGTCCTGAAGCCACTCATTTGATATCTTGGCTGTGTGCTTAGGGTCGTTGTCCTGCTGAAAGATGAACCGTCGCCCCAGTCTGAGGTCAAGAGCACTCTGGAGCAGGTTTTAATCCAGGATGTCTGTGTACATTGCTGAATTCATCTTTCCCTCTATCCTGATTAGTCTCCCAGTTCCTGCCGCTGAAAAACATCCCTACAGCATGATGCTGCTGCCAACATTGGGGTGGTTATGAATGATGCCTGGTTTCCTCCAAACATGATGCCTGGCATTCACCCCAAAGAGTTCAATCTTTGTCTCATCAGACCAGAGAATTTTGTTTCTCATGGTCTGAGAGTCTTTCAGGTGCCTTTTGGCAAACACCAAGTGGGCTGCCATGTGCCTTTTACTAAGGAGTGGCTTCCATCTGGCCACTCTACCATACAAGCCTGATTAGTGGATTGCTGTAGAGATGGTTGTCCTTCTGGAAGGTTCTCCTCTCTTCACAGAGGAATGCTGGAACTCTGACAGAGTGACCATCAGATTCTTGGTCACCTTCCTTCTCCCCTGATCGCTCAGTTTAGATGGCCAGCCAGCTCTAGGAAGAGTGCCGGTGGTTCCAAAGTTCTTCCATTTGCGGATGATGGAGGCCATTGTGCTCATTGTGACTGTCAAAGCAGCAGAAATTTTTTTGTACCCTTCCTCAGATTTGTGCCTCGAGACATCTCTGTCTCCGAGGTCTACAGACAATTTCTTTGACTTCATGCTTGGTTTGTGCTCTGACATGCACTGTCAACTGTGGGACCTTATATTGACAGGTGTGTGCCTTTCCAAATCATGTCCAATCAACTGAATTTACCACAGGTGGACTCCAATTAAGCTGTAGAAACATCTCAAGGATGATCAGTGGAAACAGGATGCACCTGAGCTCAATTTTGAGCTTCATGACAAAGGTAGTAAATACTTATGTTCACGTGATTTTTTAGTTTTTTATTTTTAATAAATTTGCAAAAATCCCCAAAAAACTTTTTTTCACATTGTCATTATGGGGTATTGTGTGTAGAATTTTGAGGAAAAAAAAGTGAATTTAATCCCTTTTGGAATAAGGGATTAAATGTGGAAAAAGTGAAGCTCTGTGAATACTTTCTGGATTCACTGTACTTCCATTGCTTCGACTGGGCTTCAGTCTCTGGATTGTAGTGTTGGACTCATGTTTCACACAGCATGATTGGTCTGTCAAAGAAGTCCTCCTGGTTTTCTTGGCACATGGCCAAAAAACCTGGGAGCACGGGACTCCTTCCTGCTCCTTCAACACTAGAAGTCCCAGAGAGGGGCCATTTGGCCTTTTTGGCTAGAAAACCCATAGGGGGACCATCAAGTGGCCACAAGAGGGCTAATGTCTGGGACTTCTAGTGTTCAAAGGTCTGAGTAACCAGGGAATGAATCGTGCAGACAACTTCTGCATGTGCAAATGGTTATGGATGATTTTTTTCCAGATCCCACACTAATCTTGACATCTTGGGCTAGTTGGTGAATGGTTATGCAACAATTAAGTCTTCATCAGTGGCACATTGTGGTCGCCCGGGAATGGGTGCCATTTCCAATGTCCAGCCCCACTTGAACTGTGGATGTCAGTGCTTGACTACGTCATACAATGGGACATCCTCCCCATAAGTCTCTTTCATCTCATCAAACATGTCTGTGGTGTCCGGCCTCTCAAATACAGGAACCTGATGAATGCACTACATTCAACTAGCTTCATTATTACACCTTAGTTTAGAGCTGCGTGACCTACAGAGAAATGTATTATTATACATGTGCAGTTTCAGCCTCCTACACCAACCAGAATCGGGTCAGGGGAAATATTTAATAAAGAGCTTTTGTAACATGATTATCTCATTTCAATGCAGGGAGACTACACTCCTGGCATCCATGTTATAATGATGTTATTGTGACACAGAGTTCCCCTAAAAATTGCTTCAGAGCGAGGACAACCTCAAATGTCGACATCCAAGTGGTCAAATCTGTTTTAGTGGCACAAAGGGACCGAGCAGAATATTAGGCATGAATTGCTTTAATGCTTCAGATGGCAATTATGTGAAGGTGCTTAATTGAAAGAAAAGAACATGCTCAGCAGCATCTGCAGCCTAAAGGACTTTCCCTTCTCAGACAGGAAGCTAAAAATGGTTTTAAATCCACTTACTGTGGGTGTCTCATCAGATGTTTCTGAATAACATTTACGATCAATCACAGAAAGGCATAAGAGAAATAAGTGCTGGACTCAAGCTTTTTTATGAAAGGTCCACATTTATTGTTTCCAGTGGGGCTGAGGTCCAGAACAATGCCCACATGATGCATGGGCATTGGGGGAAGGGGGGGGGGGGGCAATAACCAGAGCATCTTCTCCAGAGTAAATGAGTGGACACTAAAAGTATGATTGGAGTCAGTCACAAATGTATGAAAAAAGCACACTAATGGAAAAAACTGCAAAGTTACAAGAAAAAAGTCATAAGTTTATGAGAAAGAATATTGCAAATTTACACTAAAAAGTGGCACATTTACAAAAGACTTACCGTACTAGAAAAATATGCAAATTCATGAAGAAAAAGGTTGCAAATTTACAAAAAAAGTTGCAGATTTAAGATGCAAAAGTAGGAGATTAATGAGAAAATTGACATATTTACAGGAAAAAGTAACACATTCACAGGAAGAAAGCTGCAATTTACAAAAGTAAAAAATTTACAAGACTTTTAATATGCAAAAAGAAGTTAATTTACAAGAAAAAGTTGGAAATTTACAAATAAATGTAGTAAATTAGCGGTACAACCACCAGACCAATCACTAGAGGAGACTGTGAGGTTCCCCACAGACGCACCACATTTGCTCAATCTGTGCTATCAGTGAGGGGCACCAAGATCTGGAATAACATACCACCTGCAATCAGAGAATGTACCACACTAAACACTTTTAAGACGCATTGTAAAAATTGTCTGTTAAACAACCAAAACTGTACCCATAACTAGTGGTTGCTCTGCGACATGCGCATATATATATGTGCCCGTACGTCATACACATATGCCCCGCCTCTTGTTTGTTGCTGTTGCTTGTTGTTACTGTGAGGTGCTTGGGTGCATATATGTGTGTACGCATACATAGCTCTTAACTCGTGTGACATTTGAATTTTTTGTTTTGTAGCACCTTAACTCTGTACTTTAGCATATCCACTTTGTACAGTTTCATTGCAGTTGTTCTTCTCATGTATGATTGTTTGTTTTGTGTTTTTGTGATCCGCCGGGGGACTACAGATGCAAATTAGCAGTATTGCTAATTCTGGCATATTTACATTTGTATTAATGTTCATTAGTATGTACTGTCCCTTTCAAATAAACATTAAACTTAAATTAATGAAAAAAGTTTACAAATTTATGAGAAAAGCTGCAAATTTTTTAGAAAAAAAAAGGCATTTATGCTTAGCATTAGTGCTTCAAATGCATTTGGTCCAGTTTTATAACATGTTGTGGAGAGGTTTGTGATGGTTGGGGGGAGGGGGGGTACAATTCTCTCTTTTTTCCAGGTTAGGGGGACATCCTCCCCGCAACACCACCACTTATTTGTGCCTATGATATGCTGAGAAGGATACAGGTCACCAAGCTGCCCATGACAGGGGAAAAACTGAGTGAATAAAACAACTTTTTATTGAGCCTGATTGCTCATTCGGTGGCAGCAGAGCATGGTGATTATCCTACTGCTGACTAGAACAAATGATCCAAAAGTGTATACAATTACGCACATGGACAACATCAATAACACCACATACTAATGACAACTATCAATTAACCTGGCTGACAGACAGCACTGAACCATCCAACAATCAGCTCTGAGTGCAAACCGGCTGAAACAGCCTGAAAGACCCAGAATCTACATCACCATCACTCATGTGTAACCTGCCTGTGTATCACAGCTTTCCTGCTGATAGGTATGGCGAAAATAGGGAAAATATACAAAACTCCTTTATTACAGCAAAATATTTCAATTTTTAATTATATTTCATAAATATGCTTAATTCTTGATAATAAACTCACTTGAATACTTGGGCAAACTGGGACTTACTCAGTGCTGTAAGTGATAAATGCTGTGAGGCTTGTCTAAAGGGTGCTCTGGGTTTCCCCCTCCCTATGAAAAGACCTATTTTAAGATGCAAACCTTCAATATGAAGTTAAAAAATAAATATACAGTTACATTTGAAACAGTGACTTTAGTTTGAAGACATGAAAAAGACAAAAAAAAATTCTTGCTGTCATTTATTTTGTGAAATATTAGATACACTAGGACTTTTATTTAAGTTAGGACTGTGATGGTTATTTGTCCATTCCCAGTGAAGTAAGCTGCTAATCATAATGACATGTTTTTTCCCATTCTGTATTATAAAACCAAACCATCAATGTTGAAGTAGCTCATTCCAGCCTGATTAAATCACCCTGAGAGTGCTCAGATCTCCTGACTGTTGACGTTGTCCTTAAACACACCCTAGATGCAGAAGCATGTGAGGATCATTGTGCACGAGTTTGCTGAACATTAGGGAAATTGCCCAGCAGGAGTAAAATTTTTTGTGAAATCATAAATGCCCATATCTCTTGACCCTCGACCTTGAGCACAAGCTCTATGTCGACCCACCTGAGGATCATTGTGACTGAGTCTGGTGACCATTGGGGCAAATGCCTAGGAGAAGTAGCGTTTCCCTTGAAATGCGGACGGACGAAAGGACGGACGGATAGATGCTACAGAATGAGCTACAAAACCTGACCTTCAAATGAAGTAGGTTAGGGATTGGCCCAACATACATATTTGCTCATAGGCCTCTAAATTATCATTCCTAAAATGAACACATTCGTAGACTGAAGAGTCAATTTTCTGTGCAGTGTGCTATCCTCAGTTCCCTTTTGGTCGGTTCACTCAGTGAAACACATCAGTATGGGGATTGCTCCCCTTGCGTTACCAACATGAAAAGTATTTATCAACATGCCTATCAAGGCCAGGAAGACTGCAGCATACCCAGGGAGCTCCGCCCTCCTCTGAGGGTATAAATTATGTCGTCCAGTCTCATATCCTCATTCTACTTGTACTTCACCTCACTAAACTGTGTAGTAGGACCCCTGTCAGTGGCTTAACTGCCCACCTTGGAAGTGAGCTAGCTTCCTGCCCAGGGCGCCACTGCAAGGCTGTTCCTACTTGCCACTTGTTTAGCTTGCTAACTTGTTGCATTCGCCAACATTAGGCTTGCTAACGTTACATAATTGTTTAGCCTAGCTAACAATTTCCCGTCCATTTAGCGTGTTAAAGACTCTCCCCTTTTTCTTGTTGAGTGTCGAGCTTGCTAACATTCCCGCCATCCAAAATGGCTTTGACAAAAGGGGGCTAGCAGGTCTGGTAACCCTGGTTCTTGACTGTGCCCCAGCAGTTGTGGCTTCTCCCTCTCCGAGACAGACAGCCATGAGGGCTGCCCAGTGTGTCTTTGCATGTTGCATTTGAAAGCTGCACTTGACAATCTTGAGACATGTGCGCATTGCTGCCATCTCAGGAAGTCGACCCTGGAAAGACGTGTTGCTTTTCTGTCAAAGGTGTTGGGAGACTCAGCTGCAGTTAATGACCCCCTTCTGTCCCAAGCTCAGGAGCCCCCTAAAGTGGGGCTCGAGGGAATAGAAGTCACAGTCAAAGTCAACTTTATTGTTAATTCTGCCATATGTACAGCACATACAGAGAATTGAAATTACGTTACTCTGAGACCCACGGTGCAGCAAGGTAAACACTAAGTAGGAAATATGAGTGTAAAGTATAACATCTAACACCAAATATTAAACATCAAACATCAGTGCAAAGAAAACCAACCCCCAACCAGAAGCTAACTAAAAATACTAAGGGTGTGCAAAATAACTAAATACGATAAAAATTAAGACAGCATGTAGTGACTTAAGGCACATATCAGGGCACATAGAGGGTTAAAGTGGCATGTAGTGCAAAGATTGCTGCACAAAGTGACTGGTGCAGCCCTGAGATCAGAGTGTGTGCGTGTGCTGGAGTGAACAGTACCTGTGGATGACAGAGTTGTTGGGGGGGGGGGGGGGTGTAGTCAGAGTACAGGATTCGTGTGGGAGGAGGAGCAGAAGGGGGAGAGGGGGCAGAGCAGGGAGAGAGTTGAACTTCCTGACAGCCTGGTGGATGAAGCTGTCCTTGAGTCTGCTGGTCCTGGCCCAGAGACTCCGCAGTCTCCTCCCTGATGGCAGCAGACTGAAGAAGCTGTGTGATCGGTGGGTGGGATCACCTGCAATGCAGAGGGCTTTGTGGGTGAGGCAGGTGCTGTAGATGACCTCAAGAGAGGGGAGAGAGGCACCAACAATCTTCTCAGCTATTCTCACTATGTGCTGGAGGGTCTTGCGGCAGGACGCGGTGCAGGTGCCATACCACACGGTGATGCAGCTGGTCAGAATGCTCTCGATGGTGCCTCTGTAGAAGTTACACATGATGGGGGCCGGGGCCTTGGCGCTTCTCAGTTTGCAGAGGAAGTAGAGATGCTGCCGAGCTTTCTTGGCCAGTGATAGTCTTGGTGGTCCAGGAGAGGTCTTCTGTAATGTGCACACCCAGGTGCTGCTCACCCTCTCCACAGCAGCACTATTGATGGTCAGGGGAGCATGCTGGATGTGCTTTCTTCTGAAGTCCACAACAATCTCCTTCCTCTTCTCCATGTTCAGAGAGAGATTGTTGTCTCCACACCACATGACCAGGTGGCTCACCTCGCTCCTGTAGTTTATCTCGTCTTCGTTGTTGATGAGGCCCACCACAGTTGTTTCATCAGCAAACTTGATAAAGAGGTTGGAGTTGTGCGTCGGTGTACAGTGATGGGTCAGCAGAGTGAAGAGGAGGGGGCTCAGCACATATCCTTCGGGTGCCCCTGTGTTCAGAGTGATGGTGCTGGATGTGTTACTGCCAACCCGTACTGCCTGCGATTTCTCCGTCAGGAAGTCCAACAGCCAGTTACACAGTGAAGTGTTGAGCCCCAGCTGGTCCAGTTTGTGAATGAGCTGTTGGGGGATGATTGTGTTGAATGCTGAACTAAAGTCTATGAACAGTATTCTGGAGTAGGAATCCTTTGTGTCCAGGTGTGTGAAGGCTGAGTGGAGGGCAGTAGAGATGGCATCATCAGCCGAGCAATTGGACCAGTATGCAAACTGGAACGGGTCCAGGGAGGGGGACAAGGCAGACCTGATGTGTTGCATGACCACCTGCTTGAAGCACTTCATGATGATGGGAGTGAGTGCAACTGGACAGTAGTCACTGTAGCAGAAGGGAGACGACTTCTTGGGGACTGGAAAGATGGTGGTGGCTTTGAAGCACATGGAGACAACAACCTGTCTCAGTGAGATGTTGAAGATGTCCGTGAAGACACCTGTGAGTTCCTCTGCACAGGCTCTCAGCACGTGACCAGGTATGTTGTCAGACCTGGAGCTTTGTGTGTATTGATTCTGCCAAGGGATCTCCTCATGCTTTCTGGGGACAGTGTAATCACCTGGTCGCTAGGAGGAGGAGGTGGTGACTTCTGTGCAGATGTACTGTTGAGTGCCTCAAAGTGAGCAAGGAAGTCATTCAGCTCGTTCAGCAGAGAGGTGGAGCTGCCGCAGGTTTGCGGTGTGGGCTTGTAGTCCGTGACGGTCTGTATCCCCCACCACAGATTCTGAGTGTTTCTGCTGTCGCAGAAATGGTGGACTATCCTCCTGGAGTGCTGCCTCTTGGCCTCTCTGGTGCCTCAGGACAGGTTGGCCCTAGCTCTCCTCAGACCCACCTCATCCCCAGCTCTGAAGGCAGCATTCCAAGCTTTCAGGAGCTTGCTGAACCTGTGAACCGTGGTTTCTGATTGGCCTAAACAGTGATGGTCTTGGTATCCATGACATCATCAGTGCACTTTGCAATGTAGGCAGTAACAGTCTCTGTGTACTCCTGCAGATCTATGGTGTTGTTGTAGGTGGCAGCCTGCTTGAATTTGTTCCAGTCAGCGGTGGTGAAGCAGTTTTGAAGTGCCTCTAAGGACCCTTCCGGCTACACACATACCTGTTTCTGAACTGGTTTGGTGACTTTAACCAGTGGTCTGTATGCTGGAATTAGCATAGCAGTGATGTGGTCAGAGGCACCAAGGTGGGGGAGGGCCTTATATGCTCCTCTCTGGTTGGTGAAAACATGGTCCAGTGTGTTGCTTTCCCGTGCAGGAAAGTTGATGTGTTGGTGTATTCCAGAAAACACAGTATGTGGGTCTATGTGGTTGAAATCTCCAGCCAAAATGAGAAAAGAATCGGGGTGGGCTGTCTGCTGCTCACTAATGTGCTGGTACAGTTCATTCAGTGCCTCACTCCTGTTGTTGTTGTTGGAGCTGGGAGGGAAATAAACGTCAGCTAGTAGTGTAGCTGTAAATTCCCTCGGAAGATAGAATGGCTGGCACTTGATAACCATAACCTCCAACAATGGTGAGCAGTGTTTACAGACCACAACAGCATCATGACACCAGGCATCATTGATGTAAACACAGACCCGCTGCCGTGGGTCTTACCTCCCTTGACACCAGCTCTGTCTGCTCAGTAGCATGTTAGCCAGTCTAGCTGGATGGCAGAGTCCAGGATGTTGTTGTTGAGCCATGTTTCCACAAACACAAAAACACAGCACTCTCTCACAGTCCTTGAGGCTGAGTGTAATAAACGGATGTGGTCCAGCTTGTTGTCTAAACAGCGTACATTGGCCAGTATGATGGCAAGAAAAGCTGGCTTGTGTGGGTTAGCTGCTAGTCTAGTTTGGGTACCTCCATCTTTACCCCTTTTCTGCTTTCTGTTCCATCGCTTATGGTGCCTTCACTGCGGGCGAGATACATGGGTGGGTGTCTGGAGCAGTCTGCAACCCTGTAGCTCTTCAATGTGTGCAGAGTCTAACTCTATGTATGTGGTTCTACCATTGTTGAGGAAAAACTCATGGCTGCATGTGCGTGGATACGACAAAGACTAACAAAAGCACTGACTCACAAGATGAAAATCACTAAATACACGTAAACACCATTCTATTGAGGCAGAGAGTACGCTGCAGTATCTGCACGCACCGCCATGTTACATACAATAGAAGACAAAGTGGGGCATTCATGGGGCAACCACATGGACCGCATTCTTCCTGTTGATATCATGGAAGAGGAACAGTCTGACCTGTCCATTACCATCCATACTGTGGACCCTCACACCCCCATGGATGACGAAATTTCGCTCACAGCCTCTGGTGCCTTTTCTGAAGGTGAAGTGACTGCTCAGGAGGAGGATCTGGAACGATACATCTGTTCGACACTGTTGACGCCCCAGTGGAGGTAGATGTCTCCACTCTGACCCTTGTCGAGTTGTGTCGCAGGGTGTCCGAGCGACTCGAGGTGCCATGACCACTCCTCCACCCAGTCAGCTCCAGAATAGGCTTGCAGGGATTTATTTCCTCCCAAAGCAACAGCCCATGGTTAAGCATAAGTTACCAGTGTCCCCGAACTTCCATGCGGAGCTCACTCGTTCCTGGGCATTCCCCAAGGCACCGCTGTCACTACCCTTCTTGCAGTTTCTGGATCTGGAGGACATAGAGCAGGCAGGGCTCGTTAACATGCCCCCAATGGATGAGACTCTGGCAGTTCATTTGGCTTCTAAACCAAAAATGTCCACCAGCAGACCCACTCTCCCCAGCAAACAATGCCGTTTCTCAGCTTCTCAGCAAGAAAATATTTACTGTGCTCAAGGGCTGGCCACTCATGCGCTAAGCACGGCGTCTATGCTGCAGGCTTATCAGGCAGAGAAATTGCGAGAGCTGCATGATGCTTTGCACATGAAGAACAACCCGGCTGGACTGCTGGATGAGGTTCACAGAATAGTTGACTTTATTCTGAGGTTGTCAATCTCTATTGCCACAGCCTTGGGGAAAGGCATGGCGGAGACTGTGATAGTCCATTGGCACCTATGGCTCACTCTCACAGAGCTGCCGGAAGCACAGCAATTGGAGTTGCTCCACCAGTCCATTTATCCCTCAGGGCTCTTTGGACAGGCTGTGGAGAAGATTCAGTCCCACTGTGACTAGAGCGGAGCTGCCCATTGCCTGCCTATGTCACAGAGTCTCTCGACCCACAGGGCAATACGGGAGGTCTCTCTCTTTCCAGCTGGTACCGAAGTCAAAGAGAACTCAGTTAAGCAAGCAGTTGCACTTAAACACAAAGCAGTTCCACTCACTGGCACACAAAATAAAGGGAAAACATTCCCCTGGTGTGAATTTAAAGAAGGGTGGTTTTTGACCCATTATAAAATCTCACTCAACCACATTAGAGGGAGAAAAATCACACGGTGTTCAGAACATTGCTGTTTCAAGCTCCAAACATCCAGTAGAGAGTGTCCATGGCCAACAAATGCCCATGCTCGACAGGCTTTCCATCAGGGAGGTGAAGTGGCGAGCATACACGGACCCCAATGGGTGGTGGGAATTATAGTCAATGACTACAGTCTCCAATTCAAAAGACGCCCGCCTACATTCAGAGGCATTACGACGTCAATTGTACCACCAGCTTCCACTCCAGTTATGAGAGAGGAGATTTGCTGTCTCTTGGAGAAACAAGCAATGAGTTGTACCTCTAAGCAACGCCCACCGAGGTTACTACAGTCGCTACTTTGTCATTTTAAAGAGAGACGGGGGTCTCCGTACCATTTTGGATTTGAGCAAATGCCTGGGGTCATTCAAATTAAAAATGCTTACACTGCATCAGGTCATTCAGGCGGTACATCCAGAAGCGGGGTTCACTAAAGTGAACCTAAAGGACGCTTGTTTCCATATCCCAATCCGGCTCAAGCGCAGGCAGTTTCTGCGCTTTGCGCACAAGGGGGTGACATTCGACTATCAGGTACATCCCTTCGGCCTGTCACTTGCCCCTCAGGTGTTCACCAAATGTTTGGAGGTGGCTTTAAGCTCCCTCAGAAGCCAAGATGTTCAGGTACTCGATTATATGGATGATTTATTAATTCTGGCATACTCCACCCATCAGGCCAGAGCATACACAGCACCCCTGGTGATGCACCTACAGTCGTTAGGCTTTGTCATATGTAACAGAGAAAAGAGTCTCCTCACACCCATCCAGAAAATTTGCTTTCCGGGTCTGGAGTTGGATTTGGTGCAAAACCAGGCTCAGCAATCCAAGCATAGGATAACGGACTTTTATTGATGCTTTTCATGCTTCCAGATGGGCCGCGCTGTATCTGCGCCAGTGCCGGCATCTGCGGGGATACATGGCTTCTGTGATAGCAGCGGTCCTGTTAGACCTACTTACGATGAGGGATTTTCAGAAATGGTTTCTCTTGAAAAAGAAACACTCCCCAAACCCAACAGGTCTGGTTCAAGTCTCCCCAGCCTGTGTGCATGCGCTGCTGCCCTGGACAGACGCAGTGCATCTCTGTTCAGGGATGCCCATGAGGTAAGTCTCATCGTGCGTAATGGTCACCACAGACGCCCCAAAATGGAGCTGGGGTGGCATTTGCAACAACATGCACACGAATGGGGTGTGGTCACACGAGCAGAGACATTAGCACATCAACCTGCTGAAATTGCTAGCAGTTTTTCTCTCACTGTCGCCTGAAACATTTCTACAGTGTGGGTCTTCTAGCGCACAAGCATGTTCTGGTGTGCTGCAACAATACATGTGTGGTAGCCCATATAAACAGGCAGGGGGCAACACGTTCCTTCCCCCTTTTGTCCCTCACTTGTAGAATATTAGAGTGGTGCAGCCCCTGGTTGTGGTCACTCAGGGCGATGCATGTCCCGGGGCTCAGAACCATGGAGCAGATCTGCTCTCCAGGGATTTTTCTCTGGCATGAGAATGGAGGCTGCACTCGGAGGTGGTACAGCAGATTTGGGATTGGTTTGGCAAGGCTGACATTGATCTGTTTGCCTCCAGAGAAAATGCATACTGTCCTATGTTCTTCTCGCTACAGGACGAGAGCGCACTGCTAGGGCTGGATACACTGTCCAACATCTGGCCATGGACGCACTTGTATGCATTTCCTCCAGTGGCACTAATAGGAGCCACGCTGGAGCGGGTGCGTGTGTCGGGACACTCGCTGATCCTGATCATGCCTCATTTGCCCAAGGAGACATGGTTTGCAGAAACAGTGTCACTGTTGGACAGAGAGCCACGCCATCTCTATATTCTCTATATTCTATATTTTTCAGACAAAATGGCGCCAGTGTATGGGGCTGACTGTCTGTCTCTGACAGCTTTGCTTGTTTTGTTTTTTTTACTGTTTTTAACCATTGGCATTCAAGAAATCAAGTCCTTACTGGTGTACGACTGCCAAACATTGTTGGATCTTAGACTTCCTGCTGAGGATCTTATTTTGTTTGATTATGGTGGACAGAAGCCTCCGCTATTGTCAGATATCCCGCCTTACCTGTATCAGGCCTCAGCCCCTCTCTCCAAGTGAAGGTGAAGGCGGAGGCCTCACCATCGCTGTGGGAAATGCAGCGGTCGACTGGTGAAACTGAAGGCCTGCCTGGTACATTCCATCCCTGTTCCCCGGACTCCAGGCGGATTATATCCCCGGGTTTCTGTGTCCTGGTGTTCCCTGGATCCTGCTGATGCCTGCCTGGTCCCTGTGACTGGCCTTGGTGAGGTGATCTGGCCCCGGCCTTGCCAGTGTGGGGTAAATCCCTTGCACCTGAGACCGCTGCACCATGTTTCTTGTTCTGCTGAGGCCCAGGCTCCAGCTCCAGTCAGGATTGGCCAGGTAAATGCCAGATCGCTGGCAAATAAAACTTACATCCTGAAGGTTTTCATCAGCTCCCGGGAACTGGATTTCTTTTTCATTATGGAGACCTTGCAGACTGTGGGTGAATTCTCTCGTCTGTCCAAAGTTTTACGCCCAGGTTACTGTTATTTTAATTCCCTGCGGACATCAGGACAAGGAGGAGGAACGGCAACCTTTTACAAAAATGACAATAAATGTAAGCAATGCTTTTTACTTCTCCATTCTTCAGCTTTGAACTGACTTTTTTTGAGGTGGGTTGCTCTAACCCGATACTTTGTGCTGTCATGTACAGACCACCCAAATATAATAAGGACTTTTTAAATGACTTTGCTAATTTCTTGGCTGGTATTGTTACAAATTATGATCGTGTTCTTATCGTTGGAGATTTTAACATACATGTATGTGTTATGTATGAGATATGGGTGTCTGGGATGCTGTGCCCACCCACAGGGTGACGTCAGGTGGGCACGGCCTACTCTGTATATAGCTGAGTGCTCTGTCTAATAAAGGGTAGTTGGATGTCCCTCAAGAAGCTCTCCGTCTCATGTCATTTTACGATATAACGTTTGGCGACGAGGAGACTAATGGGAGTGTGCTGGTTGCCTCGGCTGTTGGTGTCATATCCCGAGCGCTTTGTCCGCGCTCAGGTTATTCCTCATCCC
This sequence comes from Pholidichthys leucotaenia, assembly GCA_020510985.1. NCBI lineage: Eukaryota > Metazoa > Chordata > Actinopteri > Cichliformes > Pholidichthyidae > Pholidichthys > Pholidichthys leucotaenia. The sequence continues at coordinate 403,786,657 of CM035836.1, read as the reverse complement.
TGTCAGCTTTTGACAGCTGGTGTCGTCACACGGGTTTCCCGGGCTCTGATTGGCCAGACGCTCGGGAGCTCTCAGCTGTCAGAACCTGGGCAGCTGTGCCGCGTTTCCAATCATGAGCAGCTGGCTTTAAATGTCAGTGCGAGTGAACTGGACGGCACGGCTGTCTCGTCAGAAGTCCTAAGACTTTCCCCTGTCTCCTTACCACATGCTCCCTGGGTTCCTCGACGTATCCCGCTGCATGTAAGTGATTTATTTGGAACTGTCTTCTCCCTCGCTGACGTTCCTTCCTAATTACGGCAGACGAGAGCTCCTCGTCACTGCCATAACTCTCTATTGTGAATTTATGTTGTGTTGTGTAACGAAGCCTGCGTGGCAAAGTTACGTTGTACACCTAAGTCCTGTGCTTTATAAATAAAAGAACTGAACTGCAATTTACTGAACTGAGGCGTCTTATGCTGGCTCGTGAGGGCCAGCCGTGACAGTAGACAGCCGCCAGAAGGAGACGCCGTTCTCAGTAAGTTGCGTTCTGGAACTTTGTCCTTCCTGTCCAGGTACGCGGCGTTGGAAATATGCCATCTCAGCGGAGTCATTCTCGGGGTTCCCACGTCCTGCTGACCAAGGCGCTGGAGGAGGTAGATGAAATCCTCATTATCGCCTCCGACCTCGATGGGCATCCAGACACCTCCCTCGCCCCTCCTCTCCTCGGTTATCAGCCCGATGAACAGTGGTATTTAGACCGGGCTGAGGAGGTGCTTGACCGTCTGCCTTCCCGCTACAACGGTCACCCCGAGGTCGACGCGAGGAGACTCGACATCGCTGCCCAACGCCAGACAATTCTGATGTACGAAGAGGAGGAGGCTGCAAGGTGGAGTGATCTCTGGCTCCAGCTGCCTGAGGCGCTGGAGGAGGTGGATGACTTCATCAGCGCTTCCGCCAGCCTTGACGACTCATCCGAAGCGCACTACTACCTGGACTGCGCTGAGAGAACGCTCGACCGGTTGTCTTCCCGCTACACCGACCACTTGGACGTCCAAGCGAGGAGACAAGAGATCGCCGTCCACCGCGAGGCGCTCCAGGAGATCGAGGAGGAACGAGGCCAAAGGCGGAGTGACCGGAGCTCCCGCTGCCCGCTCTGGAATCCGGATCCTTCCCTCGATCCAGTCCTGGAGTTCGTGCCATCCGGGGCCCGTCGTAGACGTCGACACCGTGGCCAGAGACGTTCTCAGCATGACTCCCCTCTGGAATCCGCTCCGGTTCACTGGGCTTACCCCATTCATCCCACTGCTGTCTCTTCGGCGTCTCACCTGGAGGAGACCCCAGCAGCCTTTCCCCCCGGGCCTGCTTTCCCCGCTGAGCTGTCAGCGCGTCACGCCCGGCCTGACTTGGCTGTTGCCCCCTCCGCTTCGACGCCTTCTCCAGCGGCTGGGAGTTTGAGAAGTTTTGCTCCAGTGGACAGCGCGGCTACACCATCCCGAGTGGCCCCCTCTCCTCCAAGAGAGTCTCCGGCCACCACCCGGTGGGAGGAGGATGGAATGACGTTCCCAACGGCAGGGTCCACCGCTCCTCCGGGAGCCAGGCAAGTTCAAGTTCACTTTTTTCCATCTAATAGTGATTTGTTCTGTCTGACTCCTGGGGGTGAGGCTCGGGGTTTGCAGCCCCCCGAGCCTCAACTCCCTGCTGATATGTTAATTAAACCCGCTGCCTCTGTGTCTCCCCCTGCTGAGCACGATTCGACCTCTGAGGAGCGTCACCAGACGAGGAGTGAGCCTGCGGCCCTCGGGCAGAAGACCCCAGCCCCGCAGCCATTTTCTGGGCAGAGGAGGTTGGACGATTGGTTGGAGCCTGTGCCGACGACGGAGCGTCCCCGGGACTCCGCAGATGAACAGTCCGGTCCAGCGGGCCGAGAGCCCCTCACCTCCACGCCACATGAACAACTAGCGTGGACGATGACGTCGGGGGGTCCTCGAGCTGCAAGAGCCCCTCTTCCAGGGGCGGATGACGTCGCGACGGAGTGGGAACCGGACGACGACCTCCTCCCGTTTGAACCCAGAGCATCGAAGTCCTGGATGGCGGCAGAACCCGAGATCAGGCAAGTGCTCTATTTTCTATCCCTCCTCTTCTTTCTGGAGCATTATTGCCTGTCTCTCGGGGGGGCGAGCCGGGTGCAGCCGTCTGCTGCGCTCGAGCCTGTCTCGCCGGGCCCTGCCGCTGCCGGTGATCCTGATCCCGGTTCCTTTTGTCCCTCTGAGCCTCTCCCCAGGGTCACTGGAGGTGAACCTGCTCTTGGTGCCACCTTGGAGGTTCCGGCTCTCGGCATGGGGTCCACCAGGAGTGCTCTGCCGGTTCAAGCGGAGCTTGACGTCATGGAGGTTCCGGCCCAATCGGGGTCCGACGCGGGTGCTGCTCTCACCCGATCGGAGCTTGACGTCATGGAGGTTCCGGCCCAATCGGGGTCCGACGCGGGTGCTGCTCTCGCCCGATCGGAGCTTGACGTCATGGAGGTTCCGGCCCAATCGGGGTCCGACGCGGGTGCTGCTCTCGCCCGATCGGAGCTTGACGTCATGGAGGTTCCGGCCCAATCGGGGTCCGACGCGGGTGCTGCTCTCGCCCGATCGGAGCTTGACGTCATGGAGGTTCCGGCCCAATCGGGGTCCGCCGCGGGTGCTGCTCTCGCCCGATCGGAGCTTGACGACATGGAGGTTCCGGCCCAATCGGGGTCCGACGCGGGTGCTGCTCTCGCCCGATCGGAGCTTGACGTCATGGAGGTTCCGGCCCAATCGGGGTCCGACGCGGGTGCTGCTCTCGCCCGATCGGAGCTTGACGTCATGGAGGTTCCGGCCCAATCGGGGTCCGACGCGGGTGCTGCTCTCGCTCGATCGGAGCTTGACGTCATGGGGGTTCCGGCCCAATCGGGGTCCGACGCGGGTGCCGCTCTCGCTCAATCGGAGCTCGGCACCATGGTCGTTTTGACCCAGGTGGGTTCTGGAGACTGTGTAGCTGACCCGCCGCTGAGCGCTTTCCAGGCCATGCCCCGTCCTCGCCGTGGCCCCTTTTTCCCCGCCTTTGAGACTGCGGGGGTTAATTCCGGCTGGCCCGGTTCGCCGACCTTTCCCCAGCCATTCTGTTGGCAGGCCGATACTGCCCGACCACCCGGTGACCGGCTCTTTCCTTTTGGCGTCCGGGTCCGGCCTCCTGACAAGCTGGATGGTTCTTTTGGCGCCCTGGTCCGCCCACCGGAGACATGGTTTCCCTCGGCCCGGGGTTTGGCTGGGCCGTTAGGGCACGTTCCGCTGCCTTTTCTGGCGGCCTGGATGCTGGGTGCTGGGAGGCCTCCTGAGCGGAGTTGTTTTACTCTATTCCCCAATGGGTTTTTTTTTTCCTCTCCTTCTCTTGCCCCACCACTGACTTGTGACTGAAATACCCCACTGGGGATTGGACTTCATGTTTAAGGTGACTGTTTTCCGTGGATGGACATATGTTCTCTTGCCATGGCTATCATGAGTATTGTATGTTTCTTTAGGGTGTGGTTGTTTATTTCCTATGTTACTCCCTTACTCGGGTCTAGTTCCTTTTTTTTTGGCACCTGTGTTGTCTTTTGGTTTTGACGGTTTTCTGTACACATTAACTTGGAGAAGAAGGTATTATCTGTCCTTTTATTTCCTTGATCCTGCCTTGTGGTATTGACTAGTGTTCCTTGTACCCTCATCTTGGCTTTCTTTTTGTGGTTATGTGTGAGTGATGTCCATCTAGCGTTGACTTTTCTTTTTATTCATCTTTGTCCCCGTTTATGTACGGTTTCTGCCTTTTTTTTTCTCTCTCCCTCCCTTCCCCGATGTTTTTGTCCCCTTGTTGTGAGTTGGCCCTGCTCTCCCTCCACCTGCTTCCCCCTCCACCTTCCCTGGGGTGGGGTGGGGGGGTCTGGATGTTGCGCGCGACCAGGAGTTCGCGTAGAGGGAGGGGCCCTGTCATATCCCGAGCGCTTTGTCCGCGCTCAGGTTATTCCTCATCCCTGTCAGCTTTTGACAGCTGGTGTCGTCACACGGGTTTCCCGGGCTCTGATTGGCCAGACGCTCGGGAGCTCTCAGCTGTCAGAACCTGGGCAGCTGTGCCGCGTTTCCAATCATGAGCAGCTGGCTTTAAATGTCAGTGCGAGTGAACTGGACGGCGCGGCTGTCTCGTCAGAAGTCCTATGACTTTCCCCTGTCTCCTTACCACATGCTCCCTGGGTTCCTCGACGTATCCCGCTGCATGTAAGTGATTTATTTGGAACTGTCTTCTCCCTCACTGACGTTCCTTCCTAATTACGGCAGACGAGAGCTCCTCGTCACTGCCATAACTCTCTATTGTGAATTTATGTTGTGTTGTGTAACGAAGCCTGCGTGGCAAAGTTACGTTGTACACCTAAGTCCTGTGCTTTATAAATAAAAGAACTGAACTGCAATTTACTGAACTGAGGCGTCTTATGCTGGCTCGTGAGGGCCAGCCGTGACAGTTGGCACCCTTTCTGGAGCATGAGGGGGAGCCTGTGATCCTCTGGCCGTAGTGGAGAGCCTCATTTGAGGAATGTATTAGGGCATTGGGCCTACACAGGCTAGACGGGAGACAACGGCGGGCGCTCCTGGCCCACAATCTTGGCGCGGAGGGCCAAAGGATCCTCGGTACTCTGGGTGGAGCAGACCTCTAAGAGGATGCTGTTGAGCTGCTGGCCAGGCACTTCGACAGTCAGACGAGGGCCGTGAAGCTGCAAGTGATGGCGCTCTTGGCGCCAGAAACTGATGGGCTAGCTGAGGAGCTAACTTTGCCCCAAAAGTGGGCGAGCGAGGCCAGGCAGGTTGATGGCCACGAGGAGGAGCAGCAGCCGCAGGACACGGTGACAGCGAAGCAGAGCACCAACACCGGGAAAACTGAATGCAGCGGTGAGGATCCCAGGTCGGTGAGTGGGCCCAACGAGGATGATGATGCGTGTCCCAGAGGCGAGTAGCAGCCGAATACAGAGGCTACGCAGCAAGACATGTGGAGGGAGGGGGCCGAGAGCAGTGACGACGTGCCTGGGTCAGGAGACGGAGCCAACGGGAGTGTCACAGAGAGCCCCGAGGGACAGCAGCTACAGCTAGACATGGTTGACGGTGCGGTTCGGGACACGAGCTGGTCTGGTGAGCTGGGAGATAATTGTGGCTGGTATGACTATAACCCAGCGAGAGTTGACCCTGGTGCCGGTGGCTGCGTTGCCCTTGGTGTGGGAACTGGACGGCACTGCGGGGTCCTCGTGAAGAGAGCTGCTGAGGCTGGAGGACAAGAGAGTGGAGCAGGAAAAATTGGCTTGGTTCTGCAGAGTGCCAAACGCCATCGTCGGGGTAGAAGTTTGGACCGGGTCGGCGGGACATCACGACGCAGGGAGGTCCAGCAATGACGTGGCAGGCATGGGAGACCGGGTCGGGTTCCCCTGAGGGTTGGCGGCAGGGCTCGGCCCAGAGAAGAAAAACAAGTTTTGGCGATTAGAGACATTTTGGCCAGGGAGGGGTGTTTTGACCCTGGGGGGAGGCAGCGGCCGGACTTAATGATGCTGTGGGGATGCCCAGGCCCTCCGTGGCTGTATAGAAGATGGTGGCAGCAAAAGGACATATTCGCCAGGGAGGGGGGGTTTTGACCCTGGAGGTGGACGGAGGCCAGGGGCGCATATGCTGTGGGGGTGCCTCCGAGGCAGTTTTCTGGATGGTAGATGCCCAGAGACACTGGGGTTCCCTGAAATTTTGTTTTTCCTTGTGTAAATACCTGTGTGTATGTATATATATATATGTGAGGAGATGTGTGTAGTTTGTGTATATTTGATGCTGATCTGAGTGAGAATGTATGTAATTTGGGATTATTTTATGTATTTTAAAGAGACGTGGTCCATTTTGGTTACTTTGGAGTGAATGTGATAGGTTGTTTTATTACAGTATATTATTCTCCCTGTTCTTAGTGTGTGATTCGGGTTTCTAAATTTGGGAGGTTCACTTGTGTGTGTGGTTTCCCAGTTTTGTAAAGGGGGGGTGTTATGTATGAGATATGGGTGTCTGGGATGCCGTGCCCACCCACAGGGTGATGTCAGGCAGGCACGGCCCACTCTGTATATAGTTGAGTGTTCTGTCTAATAAAAGGTAGTTGGATGTCCCTCAAGAAGCTCTCCGTCTCGTGTCATTTTACAATATAAACAGTATGTTGTCCTGATAAGCCACTGGTGAAAGGCTAAATGTCATTGATTCTCTAAATCTGGTGCAGTCTGTGACTGGTGGTGCTACACACGAGCACGGACACACGTTAGATCTGGTCCTCTCGTATGGCCTGTCTGTTTTTAATTTAGAAATCTGCGACACTGTATTGTCCGACCATATGCCTGTATTATTTGATGCTGATCTGTCATGCACTGCAGATAAAACTTGCGCTCCTGCTCAGTGCTGCTGGATTTTTAACCCTTCCACTGCCGGTCGGTTTTCTGCTGCTTTTGACCACCTCTGTGTCCCTCATCTCAGGGTTCTCATCTCAGCTCCTGCCTCTGATCCCTCTGTCTCTGTCCCTTGTTCTGCTGTTTTTAATCAGTTTGAACCTGTGACTCTGTCATTTTTAGAGGACGTGGTTGGCCACATTAAGCCCTCAGGGTCTCCCTGTGATGCTGTCCCTCCTATCTCTCATTTCCACCAAAGTAAGAGCCAGTGCTAGTTCGGTTCTGGGGCTGGTGCCAGTGCTTAACCAGTTCAACTGTAGTGCTTCATAAGAACCAATTGGTTTTCCATCGATATGGAGCTAGTCGGGGGATTACGTCAAGGCTACGTCATTATGTAGTGTGAAGCCCCCCCCACCCCCGCAGAACACCACAGAAGAAGAAGTAGCAGCGCTAGCTTGTCAACATGAGGAGTTTGTTGTCTCTTTGACAGCGCTGCTTTTATTATTCCAAACATGTATTACCATCCAAAAACAGTTTTATTCTTAATCACAGAGAACGGTGGCTATGTTTAAGGAGACCGGTAATTATCAGTATTTCAGTTATCAGCCATTGTTTGCTCAAGTCTGTAGCTCGAGCATTGACTACACTTTTAAACATAATATTTATGTCAATTCTGTAATAGGTGGTGTTACGGCACATTACGAGATGGAGGTCGCCTGTTATGTTGTGCCAAAAAGTGATCAGCTTCCCAAAAAATGATCGCCAGGGGCCATATTGTTATGGGTTTATATTAGCCGTTAAATATATATTTCAACAGATAAACAGTACTTAGTTAGGTATAATAAGATATATTTAACACTTATGATGCATTTTGAACCCGAAACAAACTTGATCTAGGATTAAAAGCAATTAAAATAATGCCGTCACAAGGATACATGGAAAATGCATAGATTTACTGCATATGTACAGTACATGAAGATACTGTATCAATATACTGTATATTCTATGTACCGCCAAACAATGATGTTTTTGCACATAAATATTGCAATCAGATAAATTCTATATGTTGTTTTCCAAACTGGAACACTTTGGCCAACACTATAATTTTTCAGATGTGATAAAACCTCAAAGCATTTAGACACATTGTAGGTGGACTGAGACCAGGCAGTACACCTTTAACAAGTGGGCACTCCTGGCTTCTATAGACGGTGATCACTTTTTGGCATGACACCAGATTTCACCACCCAGCTGACCCCATGCAGAAGTGGCTGATGAAACCCTTTTCAGACACAGGCAGACTTACCCCTGAACAACGTAACTACAACTACCGGATGAGCCGTGCATGTTCAGTTGTGGAAATGGCTTTTGGTGGCTTGAAAGGACGATGGAGGTCCTTTCTGACAAGGAATGACTGCAAAGTGGAGCTGAGCAAGAAAATGTTGCCCACCTGCTGCATACTTGATATTATTTGTGAGGAACATGGTGACAACTTTGGACTCCCAGACACACATGATCACAGTCAGCCTCCAGTTCAACCACTACCTGACCAGGCCAGTATAGAATGACATTAGGGCAGCTTTAATGGAGTATTTTAATAGTGGGAAGCAATAACCTGTTTAATGCCTGCCATATCATTTACAAAATGTAACGTATGTGAAGTAGTTCAAAATAATTAATGAATAGAACATTCAGCTGACAATCAGTTCTCGGTGTACTCTGTTTTAAAGTATTTATGCTGTATTTATATATTTTATAGGCACATTTACAGAGTTGTTAAAGGTATACCCTTCTGTACTTGTATGTCATCTATTCTGGTTAAAATACTGATTCACGTTTTTATTCATGTAGGGGTAACAAGAGACAGAATGTAAAGTGTACAAGTTAAAAGTACTTTCCCCAGAAATGATCTTGTCCAGAGCTGATAGAATGTCATGTGGTACGTTGTCAAAAGAATATAAACTCATTATCATTTTTCAAGCTGGCAACTTGAAACATTTTCCATAGAAAAAATGCATAGATTTAAAGTTTGTTGCTGCTTGTTCTTTAGAAAATGTGAAAAAAGTCATCAAAAATATGAGTAAGTCCACAAATACCTGATATATTGTCCAATACCTGAAAAAATGAACTTTAGTGCAATAATTCAGTACTTGTACTTTCACTTCCCGCCACTGCAATGTTATAGTGATTTGCATTGTTTCTCCTAAATAGCTTTACATTTCATGCATATGTTTGGTGTGAGGATCTTAGATTATTTTTCAGCATAATCAGAATCAGAATCAGAATAAGTTTATTGCCAAGCACATTTACAAGTAAATAACAGGTAAATATACGAGGAATTTGACTTGACACTGAAAACGTCATAAATGACATTCTCAATGACGCGGCGAGCCGTGGAGGCGCCTGTCAGCAGGAGGGGAACAGTAGGCAGAGGGGGAGGATGGACACAGTAGGAGAGAGAAAAAAGCATTGTTTATCAGAATAAAGTTCATATATGACCGATATTATGATTACAAGAAAAAAACTCTCAATGCACAATTAGCAAACAATAGAATCCACACAATGACACAAAGAGAGCAGTGAGTGCATATCTTCAGTCAGTATAAGTGAGTTGGGTGCATTGTGTAGTGTAGATGTGACAGTTGTTAGTGAGCAGCAGAGGGCGCCTCCTGGCAGTGGATAGATGTTATAATCATGTGACTTATAAACAAGTCCAGAGTCTATCTCTCTTGCTTGCAGAAGGCACATGGGCACTGTCCTTGAGGGTCCAAATCCGCTGATACGACAACAACTGATTGTCGATTGTTTGGGTAAGAGCCGGTCCTTCCGCTTATCTCAATCAGGAGGAATGTAAACACGGGGCACCAAACAAGGACAAATCAAATCAGCACAGTGCACTCAGAGAGTAGAATTTGTACTCACCCGTGCAAATTCTGTGCTATCATATATGCAGGCTTAAACTGTTTTTCCATGGAAAGCACAGGGCTCCAGATGTATTCCTCCACTGAATCACTGTCATTCAGTTCACCGTTTGCCGCTACTCGTGCCTTCCCCAACTGGTCGAATTTGATGAAGGAGCTTGCCGGGTTCGCTTTGATCAGCTCTCTCACCTTCCTTCAATTTCTGATGCATCAGGGAGCTTCACAGCCAAAAATAGAAGTCCTGAGATCATAACCAGTAATGTTTCCACGAATTCCAATGCCCATGAGTCTCCTCGCAGGTTCCAATTCTTGGGCTCCCCCTTGGCCCGATTCTTGTTGAAAAATAGTGACAATAGCACATTTAAGCCGCTTCCAAATCCATAATTTCCGATTAGATTAAGATTCAGCAGAAGAAGAGCGACTAGATACAGACAAAAACGCAACATTGCAAAGCTGGGAATAGGTCAGGAAGGCAGGATAGGGAGCTGGGAAGAAAAGCGTCTGCTCTCTTTGGAGGGCGGAAGTGAATCATTCTGAGTCAAAAAATCAGGCAGAATATTTAAATGTAAGTAGATTTATTTTCCTCATGGCCGATGAGAGAGAAATACAGAGGCAGAGTACTAAGTCTGACCATCCATACTCCTGAATCAAACATGCATTGCTCAAGGTTTATAAAGCTGTTTTTATCAATGGGAAGATGGAAGACGGAGATTAATGTCCTGCAAGACATACAGTCTTGTCCTTGAGAGTCCATGAAGCATAGTCCTTATCTTCTTTACTCACAGGAAACAGAGAGATAAATACACTCTCAGTCACACAGAACTGAACATGACTAATTGAAAAGATCTGCAGTCATTTAGAAAAATATCTGAACATTCTCACCACAATCATTCACAAACTGGACATTCTTATTACAACTATGTAATTGCTAACTCATGCATTCTTACACACAGAATGAAGCTGTCCAAAGGCCATATATAACATGCACAAATGAGAACATAAATGACATGGAATAATAAAAGAACAATATAAGAATAATATGGAATATTTCTATCATATCCACCCTTGATGCTTAATAAAGCATCACAATTAAAAGAAAAATAACAAAAGAAATAATCAAAAGTCATAAAAGAAAAGTAAATTGAATAATAATGAATAATGATATAAAGATGTGTGTGTGTGTGTGTGTGTGTGTGTGTGTGTGTGTGTGTGTGTGTGTGTGTGTGTGTGTGTGTGTGTGTGTGTGTGTGTGTAAGGATGTACATGTTATGTGTCCTTGCAGACTAGCAGCAATTTTATGAGGTAGTTTAAACTTAAACAAGGCTATGATAATGTGTGTAGCAATAAAAGTGAATATGTCATTAAAAGTGAATATGTGTAGTGATAAGTGTGAATATAATCAAAATGAATTTAAACTGTGTCAAATAAGAACATAGCGACTAATGATATGATAACAATAAGTGTAATGTGATAGAAACAGTAATGTGAAAATGACATGGAAAAACTCAAAACAGATTCAGACAATATTTCAATCTTCACACACCTAAGGGCAGTATTGCCCCCCTTTACCATCCTCATCATGTGCAGCAATTGCATCAAGACATATCACTAAGTTTACATGAACCAGCCTCATCATCATATTACGGACACAAGGACTCGCACAGGGAAAGACCAAAATTATCACTAAAAAAGATCACCAACAAATTCATGATGAGACTTCCCCATGAAGAGAACCACTAACTTAATCAAGTTTGTGCATCAGTGACATTATACAAGGAAGTAAGGTTGTGTGTGGCCGAAGTAATAATATGGACATTCGCATTATTTTTAGGGATGAAAGTATAACAATAACCTCTTATAACAGGGAACACACCCCTATGGGTGGCAGCTAATTGATCAAGAACCATTCTGTTTTGTGTCATAAATTTTACAAATGATTGTAGCCTATAATTAAGCGTTTCAATCCATAAGGTGTTCTTGCCCACTCTCACTCAAGGAAACAGTGAATGAAGGACCCTCACTCCTGTGCTTTCCATCTGAAATTGCTCTGGTACATCTGTGGCCCAAATGGCATCATGTAAAAAAAAGGGTAGCATCCTGTGGTAAAAAAGCATCTCTCTACACCCTGCCCACCTGGCCTGCCGACATAATGAGGTTACGATCAGTTGCCAAAATGGGTACACAACCCTGCCCAATCCTGACCAGGTGTGGGTACGCCCAACGACCACCATTCCCCTGTATTGATGATGTAGCTCTTCAGGATAACACTTGCCCGCTTCGTTGGTCAAGCAGGTAGCAGTACAGGGGAGAGACACACTGTAAACCGTTGCACAGTTAGAAAGTGTTAAGCTGCCAAAAGGGACATCACCGCTTCAGAAAGGAGGAATTCCCTGATGAAATTAACCTTGCCTTTGCAGAGTAAGGAGTGTCGTCATGTTTCTAATCAGTGGAGTGATAAGTGTTGTGACAGGTGTGATTCAAAGTAATGTTTGCTGTGTTGTTATTCCTGTCTATAGCCTCTCTTAAGAAACAAACAGCCTGTGGTAGTTGTATTATTTTAGCAGTAGCAGATAATTTGTTCAGCTGATAGTGGCATTAAAGAACAAACATAACAATTCTCTAAGGTGTATAGGCAGTGGAACAACTTAAAAATAACCAAAGCAAAAGTGTTACTATGAGAATGAGAATGAAAAAGCAACAACACCAACCACCTTCAGTGCCAACCTTTCTCTTGCATTTTTGCCCCTCCATGATAAACAAACAGTTGCTTTACTATGTAAAGCTGTGACTGGATGCCAAGGGGCGCCATCAGCCGACTCTTGCAAAGAGAAACAGTTAAACAGTCACTTGCTGAGGATTTTTGTTTGTTTGTTTGCTAGTGAGTTTGTAATGTGTATTAAACAGTCTCTTGCTGAGGGTTCCAAGTGGGGTAAAACGTTAGATGCACCCAAGAGTCACGTCCTTCGCCTTTCACAGCTGTTGGTGTCGCCAGGATAACCTTTGTGTTGTCCTTGCCAGGGAGTATTTGGTCCAGTTTTCTTTGATGACCAGATCCTCTGGTTCGGCCAAAAGGTGGGTGCACCTCCCACGGTTCTTCTGCCACGTGGTCCCTCCTGGGAAGGGCAGCATGGATAACATCTCTGTCAGTTGTCATTCTTTGCATGTAATCAACCAGAAACCCCTCCTCACCACCCAAGTTAAATTGCTTTAATAGTAGGGTTTGCCATTCATAATTTTCCTATTTTTCTTTGTCACTATTTTCCTAATCCATCTTTCCTAATCCTACTTGTGCATTATGCTAATCCTGTAGATTGCTGATGGTAAGCTAAATGGTTTCCTAGGTGCATGTTGGGTACTGTACCTAAATGTGATATGATTTGATTTACAAAGTGTTTTCCATTAAATGTATTCCATTATCTAAGTGAATCATTTCAGCTATTTTAAATCTTGATATTGTTTCAGTTAAGGGTTTCAGTGTTACCATAGCAGTATTTGGATTAGTGCAAGGGAAGGCCTTTGTCTATTTAGTAAGTATGTCAATAATTTCTGAACATTTTTTGCCTTCACACTTATTTAACTCAATGAGATCCATGCAAAGGTTTTGAAAAGAATAAGTTTATGCAAGGAAGGCACTCTTGCTGTGAGCTCCCTAAAGCATTGCTTTCTTCTTACATTGTTGAGTAAAAGTCTGTCTGTTGCTTTTTCAGCACATAATTTTCTTAAATACCTGCAAATTTATTGATGTAAATTTAACTTCTATTGAAAGTTGAGACTCCAGTACCAAGCTGTTTCACCTATATTTTTTCTTTCCTACATTATTGATCATTTATTGATAATTTTTATTCATTATGTTTTTCTGATGATTTTTTAGCTAATTAATTATTGTGGTTACCCCCCCCCCCCGATGCATGGAGATACCCATTCATCAAAATGGCGGCTTGCTGAAACAATGTGATAGTTTTTTTTCCTTTTTAGTGTTTTCCTTAGAGATACAGTCTGTGCCAGTAATATGTGTGGCACATATGTTTAATTTAGATGATTTTTTTTTTTTTTTTGATATTGTAACACCCTTAAAATGAGGTCTCTGTAATCATGCCTGTTTTTGTGAGTGCCTTCCCTTGGCGTAATTTAAAAATTTCAGTTAGAACAATTAAGCCAGCTGTCTGTGCAGACTTTATGTGATTTAGCATGTATTGTAACCAATTCTGGATTATTCATTAAGCCCGCATCTGTCTGTCCTGTTGACCACAGTTTGAATTTGTGTTAGTGCATGTTTGTGAAAGGGTATGTTCCACTCCTTCTGTTAATGAAAGGGTGGACATATTGCTTAATTTGAATTCGACTTCATTCTGCACAAGGAATGCTTTATTTCCTTTGTTTCTTCCTAAATTTTGATGTTGTCTGTAGTCCAAAGGCCAAGCACTGGGAGCACAGCCCAGCTCTTTAGCACATCAAAATCTTACAACACAATTATTCCTTATTCCTGTCACATTTCTGAAATGTGATACTGTCATACCATTATCTGGTGAATGGTGTCATTGCAATGTGTCAGACCTGCAATGTCATTTCATGTAAACACTGCATTTTCAAAGTCAAAGTCAGGTAATTGATATGCATTATGTCATTGTCAATGTCATTTGTTTTACTTAGCTTTGAGTCTGCTTGTCACATGTTGTGGTCTGCCTGTGAAGTCCTCCTCCCCCACTCCACCGCTGCCCCCAGCCAATGACCCTGATGTTCAGGTTGATGACAAACGTCGTGTTCCCCTTGCTGCAGCCAGCCTGCCCCACAGCTCTCTCTGTCCTCCCGTCCACCACATGCGTTTAAAGTCGTTGCCATCCTGAAAAAATAAAATCGGGGGAAGCTGTAGGCCTTCCCCCACCCCATGTCAGAAATCATATAAACAGGAGTTCAAATTTGTCTTCTCATAAATTTTTTGTAAGTGTTACTGTTGTATTCATTTAAGTCTTTCCTTGTAATTTGCTTTTGTAACAGTGTTTATTTTAATGCTGATAAAATTTGTACTCTAACTAATGGTTCACCTTTCGTTTTTGTCCGTACATTTGGAAAAATGACCCAAGCTTATTCTGTAATGTTTTGCTGGAGTGGGAAAGATCTTTGTCCGTCTTCTCAGCTTAGACTGCTGTCCCTGTGACTGGACAAGTAGTAAAAGATTGATTGATGGAATTCGCGGGCTTAAATTCCACAAGGTGCTTCCCACCTTGTACCAAGCCCTTAAGCATATTCCATTTTATTAAAGGGAAAAATTTCACAGACCACTGTATATACTGTATATACATACATATCCGCTTGTATTACAGCCAAAGTGCGGATATATATAGTATACTAAAATACTATAATATTTTCCGTTAGCTATGCTAACAAGCTAACAGTGCTTTTACTACGACCAAACATTTGTCCTCGCCATAAAGAAATGAACAGGCCATCTCTGCTGACAAATGTATGTTGCTTGTATTGATATGTAACGGCCAAAGTGCAGATATTTTTTTAGTCACTCTTGTGCCTATAGTATTTTCAGTTAGCTATGCTAACAAGCTAACAGTGTTTTTACCACAAACGTTTGTCCTCGCCATAAAGAAATGCGCATTTGAGAAACTAGAACAAAAATCTTAGCGTCTTACAGAAGACTTTGTTAGATATCCAGTGCAAAATATGCTGCGTTTGTTCAGTATCAATACTGTTTACTGTTGTCTCAAATGACATTAGTGGTGTTGCCATATACCTTGAAATGCTCATTTGAGAGAAAACGAGAACAAAAATCTTACCGTCTTACAGAATACTTTTTTTTTTTTTATAAAGATATCTAGCACAAAATACGTTTTTTGTGGTATCAATACTGTGTATGAATGGGTGCCTTGCGTTGTGTTATGGGAGATTTTTCTACCAAAGATACTAGTAACATCGTCTTTTTTACTATTTTGGTAATATTTCCATAATCTTGGACCATTTTTAAAAAAAATTTCACTCGTGTTTAATTGTGTGTTGTGTAACCGTATCTTATCTAATCCTTTTCTTACTTTATTGCGCAGTAGCCTGGTGGAGCACTTACAATGTCATTGTACTGTACAACTGTACAGTGACAATGAGGCCTATTCCATTCCTATTCTTCTTTTCCATAATATGACATGTAAGCTTTGCTAATATTGATACTGAATAAAATTGCCTTCTATGTCTGCACATTTAATGGAAGGCTTAAGTTGTACACTGCACAAACTAAAACACTTTTGTATTTACAGATTTATCACACCTGGATGATGAGGGAGAACCACCCAGACCTGTGGTGTCCACCTCACCTTCACCAGCACCAAGCTTGTCCTCCTCCTGCTCTTCCTATTTTCATCAGACCAGATTAGGTAATATATATTCAGATCATGACCCATTCACACAAAGGGGGGAGTGAATTAAACCAATTACACACTTGAATTGAATGTTATGATGCCACTAACAGTAAATGGATGTTGAATAGACACATTTAATCTTGGATTGACAATTCCTGCGTTTTTCAGTGTGTGGTTATTTTATATTGCTTATTTTTGTACTTTAAAACAGGGAAACAGAAGTGGGATACAAACATGGACCTCCTTCTTGACTACCTGGATTGCATTGCAGACCTAACATGATTGCACAAGGGTTTTCTAATAATCCATTAGCCTTCTGACACAATGAGCAAACACATTGTACCATTAGAACACTGGAGTGATAGTTGCTGGAAATGGGCCTCTATACACCTATCTAGATATTGCACCAAAAAACAGACATTTGCAGCTAGAATAGTCATTTAACACATTAGCAATGTATAGAGTGTATTTCTGATTAGTTTAAAGTTATCTTCATTGAAAAAAAGTGTTTTTCTTTCAAAAATAAGGAAATTTCTAAGTGACCCCAAACTTTTGAACGGTAGTGTATATTCATTAACTTTTGGCATTTTAAAGACAATACACTTACCAGTGTGTTTTGAGCAGTTTGTTGTACGGACTAATCCACGGCAGTTACGATGGTCCGGCTGGCTGGCCTATCCCCCAAAACAGTTCATCAGATGAGTGGCCCCCTCCAGCTTATCTTGTACTTCTGCTCACATCCATAGAGCCAAGAAATGTGTCTCCTCTTCGCTCCAAATCTGTTTGGTTTTGGAATCCATCGCTTACTCTGCTGTTTGGAATGCAACATGGTGGTCAGTAATGTTTTGAAACTGGTCAGTGAACCACGCCCATGGCTGTGGACATAACCAACGTAAACTGGTGCTGCCACTGGCCCAGGTAGGAGTTGGGGCCATGATAGCCCCACTTTTGAGAGCCTGGGAATGATGCTTCAGGCGGTGGAAAACCAAAGAACTGGTGCCAATCAGGCTCTGGCTCCAGTTAAGCACTGGAACCGTCTTGGTGGAAAAGGCCTACTAGAATTTTTAAAGAGGTGTTTCCCAGTATAGGCCAGTCATCTCTCACCATCTTGAACAGCAGCCTGTCATCTGGTGTGGTTCTGCAAATTTTAAACATGCAGTAGTGCAGCCCTTGATTAAGAAACCTGGTCTTGATCATACCACGTTGGCAAATTTTAGGCCTATTTCTAAGCTTCCATTTCTCTGAAAAATTTTAGAGAAAATTGTCTATATGCAGCTGAAATGTTTTCTGGATGAACACGGTATTTTGGAGGTTTTTCAATCTGTTTTCAAAGCTCTTCATAGCACAGAGACAGCCTTGTTAAGAGTTTTTAAATGATATCCTCTCAGCATGTGATCCAGGTGAATATGCTGTTCTTGTATTGCTTGGTTTAACTGCTGTCTTTGAAACAGTGGACCATCATGTTTTAATTTCCTGTTTGCAGCACCTAGTGGGCATTTGTGGTACTGCTCTCAATTGGTTTAGGTCCTATCTGGTAGACAGGAGTTTTAAAGTTAGCATCTCTGGGTTTGAATCCTCTTCTGCTCCTCTGCCATACAGGGTCCCACAGGGGTCAATTTTTTCTTTGTACATACTTCCGGGGGTGGACAAGATTCGCCCTGAGTACCTCAAGGCTCTGGATGTTGTTGGGCTGTCATGGTTGACACGCCTCTGCAACATTGCGTGGAGGTCGGGGGCAGTGCCTTTGGCATAGCAAACTGGGGTGGTGGTTCCTCTCTTCAAAAAAGGGGACTGGAGGGTGTGCTCCAACTTTAGAGGGATCACACTCCTCAGCCTCCCTGGGAAAGTCTATGCCAAGGTACTGGAGAGGAGAGTCCGGCCGTTGGTCGAACCTCGGATTCAGGAGGAGCAATGTGGTTTTCGTCCAGGCCGTGGCACATCGGACCAGCTCTTTACCCTCTCGAGAATTCTTGAGGGTTCGTGGGAGTTTGCCCAACCAGTTTACATGTGTTTTGTGGACTTGGAGAAGGCATTTGACCGTGTCCCTCGTGGTTTTTGTGGGGGGTGCTTTGGGAGTATGGGGTATCGGGCTCGTTGTTACGAGCTATTCGGTCTCTGTATGACTGTTGTGAGAGTTTGGTTCGTATTGCCAACACTTGGTCGGAGTCATTCCCAGTGAGAGCTGGACTCCGCCAGCGCTGCCCTTTGTCACCGATCCTGTTCATAATTTTTATGGACAGGATTTCTAGGCGCAGCCAGGGAATGGAGGGTGTCATGCTTGGTGACCACAAGATCTCATCTCTGTTGTTTGCAGATGATGTTGCCCTGTTGGCTTCATCCAGCAATGACCTACAGCTCTTGCTGGGACGGTTTGCCGCTGAGTGTGAAGCGGCTGGGATGAGAATCAGCACCTCCAAGTCCAAGTCCATGGTCCTCAGCCGGAAAAAGGTGGATTGTCCTCTCTGGGTTGGGGACAGGCTCCTGCCCCAAGTGGAGGAGTTTAAGTATCTTGGGGTCTTGTTCACGAGTGAGGGGAAAATGGAGCGAGAGACTGACAGACGGATCGGAGCAGCATCTGCAGTGATGCGGACGTTGTACCGGTCTGTTGTGGTGAAGAGGGAGCTTAGTTCTAAAGCAAAGCTGTCGATTTACCAGTCAATCTACGTTCCTGCTCTTACCTATGGTCATGAGCTTTGGGTAATGACCGAAAGAACAAGATTGCGGATACAAGCGGCTGAAATGAGCTTTCTCCGTAGGATTGCTGGACTCACCCTCAGAGATAGGGTGAGAAGCTCAGTCATCCGGGAGAGGCTCAGAGTAGAACCACTGCTCCTCCACATTGAAAGGAGTCAGTTGAGCTGGTATGGGCATCTGATTAGGATGCCTCCTGGACGCCTCCCACTTGAGGTGTTTCGGGCACGTCCCACTGGGAGGAGACCCCAGGGCAGACCCAGGACTCGGTGGAGAGACTATGTCTCCCAGCTGGTCTGGGAATGCCTTGGTATCCTCTCTGGAGAGCTGGAGCAGGTGGTTGGGGAGAGGGAAGTCTGGGCTTCTCTGCTTGAACTGCTGCCTCCGCGACCCGGACCTCTGGAAAAGCGGTAGAAGATGGATGGATGGATATACTTCCGCTGGGCCCCATTTTTAAAAGGCATGGTATCTCCTTCCACCTGTATGCTGATGACTGTCAGATATATGTCCTGTTGTGTCCAAATAATGAGGGGGCAAGGTGACGATTTATTAAGTTTATTAACAAGAACTATGTACGCACGGGGAGTCCCTACCCCCAGTACAGGAGCCACAGCGAAGAGACAATATGTCTCCCGCTACAGGCTTATATACTACAGGTGACGCCACCCCCCAAAGGGATATACATCTGGGTTGCGCGGTGGCGGAGTGGTTAGCACTGCAGCAGCACAGCAACTCACCCTTGGCCGGGGGATCCTGGGTTCAATCCCAGCCCCTGTCCAACAGTGATCTGTGTGGAGTTTGCATTTTCTCCCCGTGTCTGCGTGGGTTTACTCCGGGATTTCTCCGGTTTCCTCCCACATGTCAAAAACATGCAAGTTAGGTTAATTGGCATCAAACTGGAGATTCTAAATTGTCCTTAGGGATGTCTGTGTTGGCCCTGCGATGGACTGGCGATCTGTCCAGGGTGTACCCTGCCTCTCGCCCAAAGATGCTGGGATAGGCTCCAGCACCCCCCCCTCTCGCGACCCGAAAAGAATTAAGCGGAAGAAGATGAATGAATGAATGAATACATCTCACACCCACAGTCACACAAACATTCACCCCCAGGTGTTACTGCACCTTCCACACACACAACATGCAGTCACCAGGCATACACACATACACAACAGTGGTCAAGTGCACATAAAACAGTCAAACAGGCAATTACACAACCTCACATTACCATGATGACAAAGCAGCATCTCATTCCTTTTTTTTTTAAACTATTGAACATATCTTGAATCCATAACATTAACAGTAGCAGACACTATTATTTTTTTTTTTAAACTGCACCAAGCTAGACACACCATAAGCCCTCATACATCACTTAACCCGGGTCTCCCAAAGGCCTCCCCGGAGCGTCCATCCCACGGCCTACTTCCAGAGCGTCTCCACTTACTCGTGGCAGGAGATGGACTGCATAGACGTCCTTTTCTTCCCAGACACCGCAGCTCGTTGGGATGCCGTCTCGACCCATCAGTCAAACTCAGGTACCTGTCACCGCCGGACTGGACCACCTGCAGATTATCCTGTCCAGCTGTCAGTTTCCTGGAACTGTGCACCCGACCAAGCTGAGGCTCGACCCTAGGGCGCACATCATCACCCTCACCCAGGGGAACGCTCACTGGCTTCCTCCGTTGTCTGCATCGCGATCTGGTACCTTTATGACTCCTCAGCGGTTCGCCAAGTTGACTCGAGTCAAGTCCCCTGCTTTTGATGTCAGCACGGCCAGGGTTCGTGCCATCTGATGGAACCCCAGATATCAGATGTTGTTGTGTTGGAGCTGCACCAGTCACTGTTGACTCAGCAGCCGTATCCAGTCAGCCACCGGAGCCCTGTAGCTCACACTCTTTGGACCTTTCCGCCACCACAGGGGTCAAACCACGCCATTTGAGTCCACCATCCACGAGACCACAAACACTGGCACGGGACCGTTCCCTTGTCGGCGTACTAAGGTGCTGGTGGTGTCCCTCTTCACCTGGAATGGGCCACCCAAAGTCCCACACTTCATCACCACTTCCCACGTACAATGGCCGGTCCCATAGGCCTCCACCTGACCACTTCTCCACTTCACCGCAAGTGATGGTGAAACCGAGCCCATAAAATAAGTCACGACCCATTAGGTTATTACCGTCCCGCGACACCATGAACTCGGTGCCATACATGGAGGCCCCCTTGTACCTCACCGACAACCACACCGAACCCACAACATCCAGCGGGTGGCTACCCCATAACCATAACAGGTAATGCTGGTCTTACTCACTCTGTAGTGGGGAAAACACCGTCTTACAGTTTCCAAGTTGAGGATGGAGACCGCTGACCCCGTGTCCACCAACAGCGGTATCGACGTCCCATCCAACAAAATGTCACAAATGATACAACTGTCCATGTTGGGCGAGACCGTGTGGACCACCGTAGGTACCTTCTTGTTAATGGTTCCCTTAGCTGGCCTCCGTTCCTCCTTGTCAAAGTTGCGGCACACTCTGGCGAAGTGATGGAGCAGACTGCACCACCCACAACGCTTGCCCTTCGCTGTACGCTCCCTGGCTCGATAGCAGTGCCTGCTGGATCCGCAGCCATAGCATCTTGGCGTCCCTGGGGCGGACCGTATTTTGACAATAGCCACGTACTTGTCGTCACTTCCACTGTCCGAATCCAAGGCCAGGGTCTTCCCATGTGCTTTGCTCTTTGGCGGAGCGTCGTCGCCGCTGAGGTGTTTTGTCAGCCGCTCTGCTGCCTCGTGCTGTTGCATTAGCTCCAAGGCCACTAGCAAAGTTAGCTCACCAGTGTGAGTTAGCAGGTGAACCCTTGCTGAGGAGTAGGCCACGTGTTTGGCTAACTGGTCGCGAACCATCTCCTCCTCCAGAGCCCCAAACCTGCACTCACTCGCCAGCTGTCAAAGGTCTGCCACAAATTGCTGGACCGACTCTCCAGGTCGCTGGCGCCGTTGTCGGAACTGGATGCGCCGCATTATGATGTTCTCTGGGGTGTGAAAGTAGCCGGCCAGGAGCCTCACAATGTCATCGAAGCTGTCACCTCCTCCCAGAGTGCTGAGGATTTTCTGGCCCTCCATACCCAGGTTATGGACCAGAATAGCCCTCACTCTTAATTTGTCCAGGTCGCTGAGGTCTAATGCCAACAGATAGTTCTGGAAGGCCGCAAACCACCAGGTCCAAGGGACCAACGGCTCACCTGAAGCATTCAAAAATGGACGAAACATGGTTGCAGCCCTCTCCCTCTCCGTATACCCTCGTCGCCAAATGTTGTGTCCAAATAATGAGGAGGCGAGGTGACGTTTTATAAAGTTTATTATCAAGAACTACTAACACACGGGGAGTCCCTACTGTGAGTACAGGAGCCACAGCGAAGAGACAATATGTCTCCCGCTACAGGCTTATATACCACAGGTGACCCCACCCCTCAAAGGCGGGACATCACCCCTCCCTATCCTAGGGCACTGCCATACTAATATTATATATATATTACGATCTTACATGTCCCTTTAAAACAAAATGCTGCCTCATCAGTAAACCCACTCCTGGTATGCATTGAAGACATCAAGTCTTGGGTGGCCCTAAACTTTCTAAGTTTTAATGATAAGAAGACAGAAGTGATGGTGTTTGGACCTAGTGGCCCCTGTGGGTCCCCTGCTGTAAACTTGGGTCCCCTCACTCCCTACGTGAAATCCACAGTTAGGAACCTTGGTTTTATCATGGACAGTGATTTTAAATTAGACACTCAGATTCGTTCCATTGTAAAATCCAGCTTCTTTCATCTAAGGCATTTAGCAAAAGTAAAACCCATTCTCTCTAGATCGCACCTGGAAACAGTAATCCATGCTTTTATTTCATCTCAGCTGGATTACTGTAACGCACTTTACACCGGTGTCAGCCAGTCATCTCTTTCACATCTGCAGCTGCTTCAAAACGCCGCTGCTCATCTTTTAACAGGTACACGTGGAAGAGATCACATCACACCCATCTTAGCTTCACTCCACTGGCTGTCCGTGCATTTTAGAGTTCATTTTAAAATTCTTTTATTTGTCTTTAAATCCTTGAACGGTCTTGCTCTGCTTTACCTCTCTGAGCTTCTGCATCCCTACGCTCCCACCCGGTTCCTCAGGTCAGCTGAACAGCTGCTTCTTGGGGTGCCAAAGGGAAGGTGGAAGCTCAGAGGGGACAGAGCCTTTTCGATCATGGCACCCAGGTTATGGAATGATTTACCCCTGGACATCAGACAGACTGTCCATTTTTAAAACCCGTCTTAAAACACACTTTTACTCCCTGGCCTTTGACCCAGTGTGATGCATTGATTTTATTGAATGAAATGGATTTTTATTTATTTATTTTATTTTATGTTATTTTATTTTGACTGCGGTTCTATATTGTTTTTGTGTTAGTGCCCTGCTTCCTGCTTTTATGTTTTCTTGCTGTACAGCACTTTGTGTAGCGAGTGTTGCTTTTAAAAGTGCTTTATAAATAAAGTTGATTGATTGACTGATTGATCTCCCAGCACACAAAGACCTGCTGACCCAGGCGCAAGGCCAGATATGTCACCAGTGCCCCGAGATCTGGGATCTGTGGGCCTGGTCCCTGAAAGGGAGAGACTGATGTCCACGGGGTTAACCGATAATGTCATTGATACCATCCAAGGTGCCAGAGCGGCATCTACTCAGAGCATTTACACACTTAAGTGGCGTGTTTTTGAGCACTGGTGTCAAAGGGGAGGGATGATTTCTTTCCAAAACTCTTTAATAGAGATATCGGCCTTCCTGCAGGAACTGCTGGATAAAGGCCACACTTTCTCTGCTCTTAAGGTCTACTTGTCTGCTATTTCGGCATGCCATGTGGGAAATCTCCCAGTTCTCACCCACTCTTTAGGTGCTTTATGAAAGGCGCACTCCAAAAGAGACCTCCACCTAAGGAAATAGTTCCCCCTTAGGACTTATCCCTGGTCCTGGATGTTCTATGTGAAGGATCTTTTGAACCGTTTGATCTATCGACTCTGATATGCTGTCATATAAAACCGTGCTTCTGTTAGCTCTATGCTCGGTCAAGCATGTGAGTAACACTCATGCGCTCTCGGTTCATCTTTCATGCATCCAATTCACCCCAGACGGCTCCAAGATAGTCCTTCACACAAACCCTGCATACTGTATGTACCAAAGGTGCCAGCCGCATATATATCCATGCCATTTGAACTGACAGCTTTTTCAATTTCCCCCTTCGCATCGCTGGCACAAAAGCGATCGAATTGTCTCTGCCCAGTGCGAGCTTTACACATGTACATTGACTGGACCCAAGCGGTGTGGAAAACGGATCAGCTGTTTGTCTGCTTTGTGAGCCCAGTGGTGGAAAATGCCCTGTCAAAGCAACGCCTCTCTCATTGGCTTGTAGAGGCTGTCATGCGGGCTTACGCCGATAAGGGGGTTGACATGCCAGGCAGAGTGCAGGCCCACTCTACCTGGAGCATGGCTGCGTATTGGGTGCTGTTTAAAGGGGTTCCTGTCGGGGAGATATGCTCAGCGGCCACCTGGGCTTCCCAATACATTTGTGAAATTTTATTCCCTGGATGTGATGGTGCAGAGCCTAACCCAGGCGGTGTTGCCAGCATAAAATTGATGTTCTCATCATCACTATCGCTGCTGCGCCATGGCCACATTTCCTTGCTCTATCTGCACGAGTGGCTTGGGACGTGTTCCATGTCCCCATACTGATGTGTTGTACCGAATGAACCGACCGAAAGGGAATGGAAGGCTATTTACATAGCCAGTGTTCTCTGTAGAAGGGAAACGAGGTACAACACAAGTTGGCCCCTCACCGCCTAAGGACTCTGTGAAGTGCAGTTTAGAATGAGGATATGAGACTGGACAGCATAATTTATACCCTCGGAGGAGGGCGGAGCTGCCCAGGTATGCTGCAGTCCCACTGGCCTTATTACAGCCATGTTGATAAATACTCCTCAAGTTGGTAACAGTAGCACGGTGGTGCAGTGGTTAGTACTGTTGCCTAACAGCTAGAAGGTTCCAGGTTCGAATCCCCAGGCTGGCAGGGGTAGGAACCTTTCTGTGTGGAGTTTGCATGTTCTCCCTGTGCTGTGTGGGTTTACTCCGGGGGCTTCGGTTTCCTCCCACAAGCCAAAGACATGCATGTTACGTTACTTGGTTGTTCTAAATTTTCCCTAAATATCTGTCTCCTATAGTTCCTTAGAATAGAGGGTTAGTACTAGTGAAGCACTTTAAGTGGTCTTTGAGACTAGAAAAAGCGCTATATAAGTATAGGTCCTTATCCCCCTTATCCGTAACACAAGGGGAGCAATCCCCATACTGATGTGTTGTACCTCGTCTCCTTTCATCAGGGAACACTGGCTATGTAAATAGCCTTCCGTTTGTGATTGCTGTGAAGCAGTATTACATTGCATTCATCATTACTGCTTTCCCAAAAAAGAGAAACTAAAATATGCTACTTGGCTTTTGTCATTTTGTTACAATGTACTGTTAGTTGCTATGTTCTGGCTTGTACTTGTTCTTTGACAGGAATATAAACTGCAAAGTTACATTTAAAGTGCCCAGGTAATATTTCAACCAGCCCACCCTAATATAGTGAGCTAAACCCAGCCCTGTGGTGACAGCTGTGATGCAGTCAAAAAATGTGAAGTACACAAAAATATGTTTACATTCCACAATCTGTGTGGGAGGGGGCATTCTGTTTGTCCATATTTGCTGAGATTGAGTTGAAATGCCCTTCTCTCTGGAGTCTGTCTGGAAACATAGAACTCTTCCATTGACCTCTACAGGCAATTTAGAATCATTAATGAATTAGCAGGCATGTTTTGAGATTGTGAGGAAACAATGACTAAATCCACATAGGCAGAAAATGCAAACTTCACAACAATGCTCCTCTTGACTCAAACCAGGATCTTTCTGTTTGGTAGGCAACAATGCTAATACCAGCAGTGGCATCTCTGGCACAGAAAGTCTGGTGGAGCAAACTAAACACTAACTACTTGCTCTGTGAATGAAAATACAAATGTACCTCCTCAAATTAAAAGTGACAAAAGCACAAGTATTACCTCTTAATAATTACAGTAATTTATCTGAAGCAATTTTAGAGTATTTAACTTAACAACAGAATCACAACAAATACCACTCTTTGTTATGTTTGTGTTTTCCTTTGTAACTTTGACTTTATTATACTAGCTCCAAAATAGATAACCTCATATTACCACCTCCTGTCTCTATTACTGGACAGTTTTATTTTAATACTTGAATATACTCCCACTATAAGTGAAAAATTAAAAGCCATTTTAAGAATTACAAATAGTAAACTGGTGGTAGCTAATGTAGTGTTGCTAACTGTACAAAGTATCCTAGTCTTTCCGTCTGTCCATCCGTCTGTTTGTCCATCTGACCCACTTTTGTGAAGTCAACTCCTTCTACAGTTTTGGTCCAATTGTTTTGAAACTTGGTACCATGGTTTGATATACACTGAAGATATGCATCTTGCAATTTGGTTCTGATTGGATGATTTTTTGAGGGAACTGTAGCCACTGACCTATGACCTCCTGTTTCACCTCACTTCATAGACAGTAACTGTCTTGTGAAATCAACTCCTCCTACAGTTTTGTTCCGATTGTTTTGAAACTTGGTACCATGGTTTGAGATACTCTGATGATGCGCGTATTGCAATTTCACTTTCATTGGATGACCTTGAGGTCAAAGATCAGTGGCCAGATTTTTCGCTAAGTCTTCTAAACACAATAATGAATGAAAGAAATGATGTAGGCTTTTCAAATCAATACAGGAATTGTATCCAATACACATCTTGGATGACTTACACCCTCACCCAAGGGGTCAAGGCGTCAATGGTCAAAGTTCAAAGTTAACACTGCAGTTCCACTATGGTAAATGGTAAATGCTACATTTACTATTACTATAAAATGAGTAAAGCTAGGACCACCAAACCTGGTATACAGGTTCACCTTGGAATCCTGACCTCTGACTATGGGTTTGAGGTCCAGAGGTCAAGGTTACCATTCCATTTGCACGATTACTAATAAAACAAGTAAAGCTAGGGCCACCAAACCTGGTCCACAGGTTCACCTTGGGATCATAATCTCAGACTATGGGTTTGGGGTCAAAAGGTCAAAGGTTAAGGTTAATATTCCCTGTGCCTTATTACTGTATAATAAGTAAAGTTAGGGTCACCAAACTTAGTACACAGGTTCACTCTGTGACCCTGAAGTGTGACTATTGTTTTGGGATGAAAAGGTCAAAGATCAACAGCAAAATGGCTTATAAACTATATCTCAATAACAATGAAAGCTAGGGTCACCAAACTTGCTACACAGGTTCACCTTGGGATCCTGACCTCTGACTATGGGTTTGGGGTCAGAAGGTCAAAGGTTAGGTTTAGCATTTCTTTTGTCTTATTACTGTACAACGAGTAAAGCTAGGGTCACCAAACCTGGTACACAGGCTCACTTTGGGATCCTGACCTCTGACTATGGGTTTGGGGTCAAAAGGTCAAAGGTCAAGGTTAACATTCCTTATGCCTTAGTACTGTACACCACGTAAAGTTAGGGTCATCAAACTTGGCATACAGGTTCACCTTGGGATCCTGACCTCAGACTATGGGTTTGGGGTCCGAAGGTCAGGGTTAACATTCTCTTTGCCTTTTTACTGTACAACGAATAAAGTTAGGGTCATCAAACTTGCCACACAGGTTCACCCTGTGATCCTGAAGTGTGACTGTGGTTTTGGATCACAAGGTCAAAGGTCAACATCTAAATGGCATAAAAACTATATTTCAACAACAAAGAAAGCTAGGGTCACCAAACTTGCTACACAGGTTCACCTTGGGATCCTGACCTCTGACTATGGGTTTGGGGTCAAAAGGTCAAAGGTCAAGGTTAGCATTTCTTGTGCCTTTTTACTGTGCAATGAGTAAAGCTAGGGCCACCAAACTTGGTATACAGGTTCACGCTGTGACCCTGAAGTGTGACTGTGTTTTTGGGATTGCAACGTCAAAGGTCAACATCAAAATGTCTAATAAAGTATATCTCAGCAACAAAGAAAGCGAGGTCCACCAAACCTGGTACACAGGTTCACTCTGAGACCATAATCTCTGACTACAGATTTAGGATCAAAAGGTCAAAGGTCAAGGTTGGCACTCCTATGATCTCTTACTATAGAACATGTAAATCTCTCTAGGGTTACCATATTTGCTACACGGGTTCACCTTGGGATCCTGCACTACAACTATGGGTTGTATTCTTTGTTGTATATTCGTGGATGATGGGCTTATCATAACTTGATTCTGCCACAGTAATTATATTGAAAAGTTGAAAACTGCTGTCTGTCAGTAAGTATTGGGATCATCAAAGAAATTGGCAGTGGGGATATTGCACTCCCCTCAGAATGCTCTTTTTTTATTAATGTTGCCTAAATTTACTAATCTAGTTGGAAATATTAAATAAAACATTAAAACCACTCATGTGTGTGACTCTGATGTGCTGATAATATAAAACCATAAACTTTAAACATATTACCCCTTGAAAGTAGCTAAGAACTGGTCTATTCAACTGTAACTCTATGTTGATGCTAGCACTTGTTGCTAACTTATGTTAACTATTTTGTGCTCCACAATCTGCCGTTGCTGTAAAAAAAAAAAAGTGGTCCATTGTTGTGAATGGGGTTGACTCTACACCCTCTAACTCTAGTGCTCTTATACTGACTTATCTAAAATCCATTAGTGTAGTGGTCTGGCTGCACATTGTTCTCTCTCACTAATCATCTCATTCCCCACAGCTGTACTCACTACCTGCCATCAATCACTACATCCTTCAAATAGCTCTAGTGTCCTCCTCTCATCAGGAGATTGTTAGACTACTTCCATGCCACCTCCCTATGCATGTGCAGCCAGTCCTCTCCTCCAGCAAATCTGAAATGAAAGGAGCACATTACTTTTGATATTCTCTCCCCTCTTCTCTCCAGGACTCCCAGGTGGATTGCGGATCTCCCCCTGCCTTCAAGCAGACTGGATCCTCACTCTGTGGAGCCTTCAACCTGGACCCTCTCTACCCACGACCTTGTAAGCCCACTTACCAACGTTTCCCTAACCTGTTCTCCCTATTTCCCCAAAGCACCTCATTCTACTTCCAGAGGCCTTATCTGTTCTGGAGCTCTCTACTGTGGCGCCAAAGTCTCCAGCCATCCTGCTCACTATTCATCTTCACCTCAGCACCTATAAGCAAACAAGTAAAATCATTATCATTAATCATCACTGAAATATTACCCTACTTATCCCTTGTCTTCTCTCTCCTACCACAGGGTTGCCAGACTCCTCGCCGCAGCTTTTCATCTTACAATCAATAAAGATTATTGTTAAACACTATTTGTTGGCTGCTTTTGGGTCTGTTTTTGGTAAATCATGTCAATGAGTAACTTTTGACTGGCTGTGGGGCCAGGATTCTCTGACTCCACAGGGCAACACAAACAGCAGAAGGTGCATGTGCAATACAGTTTTAACCCAGGGATGACTTGTCACAGGCATTGAAGGCATGGGCCGGTATGTAATGAAACAGCATTATTTACTTGAAATCCTGACTTTGATGCAAGAAATATAACACAATATTTGGACTGTATAGCAGTGCTACTATAATCATATGTAATAAACTCACAATAGTATTTAATTGTGAAGAAAAACATATACTGTATTATTGAAAACATAACTTCACTGACTCTGTGCATGCACTGCTAAAGAGCATTATCCACTGGCCCCTAATGCAGAGACACCATTGTATACCACCATGCCATCCTTTACAGCATTCAGAAAAAGAAAAGCATGTACTATATGCATTTTAATGTTTAATTTAATAGAGACTGTGCTTTCTTCACTACACTCAATCAAGATCACAGCCAGACAAGTCTCTTATGTCCCATTGTCATCAAACTCTGCAGCAGTTGTACTTTTAGGATTTAATGGATTCCTTCTCTTCCTCAAAAAAAAAAAAAAAGAAAAAACTCTGAACCTCATGGACTGCAGTCTCAGCATGGTGGCCTAGCAGCAGCGAGTGTCTATGGGGATTTGTGGTTTGGGATTACAGCAGAACACAGACGTTGTTCTCAAGCAGCCAAGAGAAGCTGCCAGTAACTGATTGCAAAGAAAAGACACCAGCTGGAGGGTAAAATATGGAAATCTATCTCATGTCTATTCCAAGAGCCATATGATGGTATAGCTAAAGTCGAACAAGTTTAAAGATGCATACTTTATAATTGCCTTGCCTGTGTGTTTGTTATTAGTGCCAATGAAAATTTCAATAATTTTCCCAGAGAGACCTTAATATTTTGTAAGCAGGTGTTCATAAATTAAAAATGAGTGGGTTGGTTGAGGTTAGGTTGGTCACCTGAGTAAAATTATAAATTAATTGTTATGCTAGGGTTCAGTGGACACGTGAGTCTCGTTTTCTGACTGGTTTATATATAGTGTAGTGCTTGATATTAACTTGTGAGCTCAAAGCTTCCAGGCTAAGTAGTCACTGACCCCAGATACACAGTCACAATAAACTGATTACTGGGAATAAACTGATAATAAATAATAAATGGTTTCTATTCTATTCTATAATGGCAATGATCCGTTTTGTCATATTTAGATGCACTGAATAAGCAGATTATTGGAGGGTAAACCACTTCAGTTAATGACTGGGGTTACGTGGCCTTTATCGGATTATTCGGTTTATATGACCACTTGAATAATCAGATAACTCCAGAAACCCAATCAAAACCAGTTAATTCATGTACAGTCATACTTGTCATGTTACGGGTGCTGTAGGTCTAGTATGTCAGTTGCCTTTTGAGGCGATTTGAATCATTTGAATAGTATTGATGCAAAGCTTCCACAAAAAAAAAAAAAAAAGAATACTGATATTCATTTGATATATGTAATTATGCCTCTGTTCAAAAGAGGCTTATGGTAATCACTCAATGTGTGTTTGTGTGTGTATCCGTCTGTTACCAGCTTTTCAGTGCTCCTGGTCAAAATCAAGTGGAGCTAAAGGCTTGTGTTATTGTATTGCAATATTTTCTCAACTTCTAATGTGGCAGAATTTTGGCATACAGTAAGGCTTTGTTTACAAAATAAACACAAATTTAACTCACCATTATACCGTCAAAGGACCCTCAAAAAAAGGTATTGTAATAACTAGGCTGGGCCAGTAGAGGTTGCACCGAGGCAGCTGCATCTTGGTGCTTTCATTAGACCAGTAATTATTTATATAAAGAGAGCACAGGAGAACACATAAAAAAAAAAAATCAATGGGATGTGTAGTATAAGGTTGAGCATGGTCTCCAATTTACAGTGGAGAAAATACATATTGAACACGTCAACATTTTTCTCATTAAACATATTTCTGATGGAGCCATTGACCTGAGATTTTCACCAGATATCAGTAACAACCTAAGTAATACATACATATAAAGAAATCATGGCAATTGTGTTCACAAAACAAGTTATATTTAATAAAGTGGAATGACACAGGGAATAAGTATTGAACACGCTTGGTGAAATTAATTTAATATTTAGTAGAAAGCCTTTGTTGGTAATTACAGCTTCCAGATGCCTCCGGTATGGAAAAACTAGGCGCAGGCATTGCTAAGGAGTGATTTTAGCCCATTCTTCCACACAAACGGTCTTCAAATGTTGAAGGTTCTGTGGGTATCTTCTATGAACTCTGATATTCAGTTCGTTTCATCGATTTTCAATTGGATTTCGGTTAGGTGACTGACTGGGCCATTATGACAGCTTTATTTTCCTTCTCTGGAGCCAGTTGAGAGTTTCCTTGGCTGTGTGTTTGGGATCATTGTCTTGTTGAAGTGTCTACCCTTGTTTCATCCTCAACATCTCGGCAGATGGTTCTTATCAAGGATGTCTCTGTACATTTGTCCATTCATCTTTCTCTCAATTGTATGAAGTCTGCCTGTACCATGCGCTGAAAAACACCTGTTTCATATGGGAATTGTACTTCGGGGTTTGCCATAGCTCAGCCAGGGTTGGGAGGGTGAGTGACGTCAGGTGGGCTATGGCTGGGATATACGTATATTGAGATGTGAAGTTCAATGAAGTGTGTTCAGTGTCCAACAGAGCAAGCTCTCCGTCCTCCATTATTCAGATGCTATATTTGGCGACAAGGAAAAACGGGTGCATGCGTCAGGGAGCCACCTCCATTCCTTTAGTGCCAGGGTACACCGGCCATACCGTGGGCTCGCTGGAGGAACATGTTCAAGGTGTATGTGACGGCAGCCAGACTCGGTAGCTTCAGTGAGGAGAGACAGAGGAATCTATTAGTGCATTACCTTGGCACGGAAGGGCAGCGTATCTTCTTCGGGCTGTGTGGCGGCGGCTCGCTGGAAGACGGGTTGACACTAATGGACAGTACCTTTGGTGATCACTCCACCATCACCGAAAGGAGGTATGAATTTTTCGACCGTCAACAGTGAGTGGGTGAGTCAACGCAGTTGTTTGTCATGGAGCTGCGCAGCTTAGCGAGGGAGTGCGCCTTTGGGCCTATTGCAGATGAACTAGTGAGAGATAAGCTAGCTCACAACACCAACAACATGTGGCTGAAAACCATGCTAAGGCTAACCCGGGAAACCCTATCACTGGAAGGTGTGTTGGATTTAATTAAGTGAAGGGAATCCATGACCCGAGAAGCCGACTGCTTGTGGTTTCCTGCCGAGAACAGCGGCTAGCATGCTAACTAGGCCTTGAAGATGGGCTAAGAAGAAGAAAAGGTGGACAAAGGTGCGTAACAGGGCCCACACTGTATCTCCTGGCTTAGGGATGGCGGAGCCCAGTGGCACTGGACGGGTGTGTGTAGCACGCATGGGAAAGGGGCTGCTAAAGTGGTATGTGCTACAGCTCATTGGGGTCGACATGCCCCTTATGGTGGATTCAGGGGCCGGGAGATCTATCTTGTGCTTGGTTACACTGAAGGGACTGTTCCCTATGAAGGCTATCAGTGCGGGGACAGTGAAGATGTTCGGTGTGGCCATGCGGCGATTGAGATGGTGGGTGCAGCGGAATTCTCAGTGACTTGTTCAATTTTTCGATTTAGCTATATTTATACAGCGCCACATCACAACAGAAGCTGTCTTGCGGCACCACAAATGCAGAGAAAACCCCACAATCTCAGAAAATCCCAGCAATCAGACAATCCCCTATGAGCAAGCACTTAGCAACAGTGGAGAGGAAAAATTCCCATTTAACAGGAAGAAACCTCTAGCAGAACCAGGCTCAGGGAGGGGCAGTCATCTGCTGCGACTGGCTGGGGGTGAGGGGATTGAGAGGGTGGAGAGGACAGACATAAAGAACATAACAGTGAGAAGCCAAGTACATTACTGGAGGTCAACCAGCAGTATGAATCAAATAACAGCAGAACAAAAATGGGGTTAAGAGACACAAAATCCCTCCTTAATCGTAAGCTATATTAAAAAGGAAGGATTTTACCCTGTTCTTAAAAACAGAGACCGAGTTTGACTCCCGGACCCAGAGTGGTAACTGGTTCCAGAGAGAAGGAGCTTGGTAGCAGAAGGCTCTGCCTCCCAATATAGTTTTGAAGATTCTGGGCACCACAAGTAGTCCAGCATTTTGGGAGCGTAATGCTCTATTAGGATGGCAAGGTAATATCAGATCCTTTATATATAGGGGGGCCTGATTATTAAGATCTTTGAAAGTGAGAAGAAGGATTTTAAACTTGATTCTAAATTCTATGGGAAGCCAATGAAGGGAGGACAGAACCGGGGAGATATGATCTCTTTTTCTAGAACCAGTTAAAACTCTAGCAGCAGCATTTTGAATCAACTGAAGATTTTTCAAGGATATTTTATGACAACCAGATAATCGCGAATTACAATAATCTAATCGAGAGGTGACAAAGGCGTGAATCAGTTTCTCAGCATCATTCAGAGACAAGATGCTCCTAATCTTGGCAATATTGCGCAGATGATAGAAGGCAGTCTTAGAAACAAATTTAATATGTGAATTAAAGGACAGATCTTGATCAAAAGTAACTCCAAGGTTCCTCACAGAACTATTCAGAGTGAGAGTGGCGGCATCTAAATTAAGGGCATGATTTGGGAAGGAATTTCTAAGATGTTTTTGGCCAACAAGAATGACCTCAGTCTTATCAGAGTTTAATAGTAGAAAATTACAAGTCATCCAAGCTTTGATGTCCTTAAGACAGGCATCTAACTTGGCTAATTGATTACAATCATCGGGCTTCATTGACAGGTATAGCTGTGTGTCGTCTGAGTAACAGTGAAAATGTATACAGTGCTTTCTAATGATATTGCCCAACGGAAGCATACTGTATATAAACTAAAACAGTAGGGCCTAACACAGATCCCTGTGGAACTCTGTGACTGAGCTTAGAGTTGGAAGAAAATTCATCATTGATGTAGACAAACTGAAATCTATCTGACAAGTAAGATCTAAACCACTGCAATGGAGTTCCATTTTGTCCAACATAGTGTTCTAATCTATCAAGCAGAATGGCATGATCGATAGTGTCAAAGGCTGCACTAAGATCTAAAAGAACAAGAACAGAAACAAGTCCATTATCAGATGCGATCAGGAGGTCATTAGTGGCCTTCACTAAGGCAGTTTCAGTGTTGTGATGAACTCTGAACCCAGATTGAAACTCCTCAAACAAACCAACTCCCTGCAAGTGGTCAAACAATTGCGCAGCAACAACTCTTTCCAAGATTTTTGAAATGAAAGGCAAATTAGAGATTGGTCGACAGTTGGCCAAAACTCCCGGATCGAGCGTCGGTTTTTTGAGTAAGGGTTTAATTACAGCAACTTTAAAAGCCAGTGGTACATAACCCAGAGTTAAGTGGAAACAGAACCAAAAAAAGGGCAGGTTGGCAAACCCAGAAGCTTCTGAGTGAGTAAACACACCAATTTTCAGTCACTGCACCAAAAAACACCGAATGGAATAAAACAGATTGTCACTTAAAACAAGTGCACCAAGTCTATTTGGGTGGATGCCATCAGGCCTCATAAGTGATGGGCGGTTAAAATTGTCTACAAAACCAATGTTAAAAGTAGGACAAGTAAAACACAGCCAAGTATTAAGACTATAAGTTCTGCTAAAATAATTGCAGCCTCGTGTGAGAGGTGCCAAAGGCCCAGAGATAAATGCACGTCTGCCACAGTTCATAAGAGTGGACAGAAGGCTCCTGAAGTCACTCTTTAAAATCTCCGATGCTTCATCTGGGATGTTATTGCATCCAACATGTACAACGACAGTTTGAACGTGGGGGAATTCATTTAGCAGGTCAGGGATAAGAACCTCAATGTCAGAGACTCTAGCCCCAGGAAAAAATCGAGTGATACAGTACCTGCTTCTGACGTTCCTCATAATCGAGTCACCAATTACCAGCGTCGTCTGGGGGGGTTTTGTTGGTGGATTCTGATGTGGAGAGTAATTTTGAAGAGGGTGATGTTGATGTTGCGAAGGCGGGGTGATGCGCTCTATTCTATCTGGAGCTGGTGTGTAATTTGACACACCCAGAGTGGTCTTAGTCCGGGGTTTGCGGATCTGAGCCGCCGATGAAGGAGAGGAGGGAGGATGAGGGGCATCCAAGGGTGGACGGCCAGCGTCCAGGTGGGGAAAATCCTCCAAAGAAAGAATGTCAAATCTATTTTCCAAGGACATGGGAAGAGAAGAGGCGCGGCCCTGTCTGGTCGATCCACGATGGTTGCTAGCTGGTTGAACCAATGTCCAGGGCGTGCATAGATTATGAGAGGAACCAACCGGGGCTTTGGGTCTAGCCCCAAGACGAAGCTAGTGATTGTTGCTGTGGTCATGGACATCTGCAGAGGCTGGAGCAGGGGTAGAGGTGGACGGAGATGCGCTGAGCTCACCCAGGTAAGTAGCCATCTCTGCCAGCTGTGAGTCAGTTGCCGGAGCCGATGTTCGCCCGAGAATAATGGTGTCAAGGTGGTCTTCAGCCTCTCGAATCTTATAAAGGTTGGAGAGTCTCACTTCCAACTCAGAGACCTTACTGAGGAGAGATACACAGCGGGTACACGTCGGAGATGGAGCCATGGCATTCTAGGTGATGAGGTGGATAGCCAGCCAGCTAGCCAAAAACAGCTAAAAACAAGTTAGCTGAAAGTTAGCTAAAAACAACTAAAAGGCTAAAAACAGGCTGGCAGGTAGCCTAGCCCGGTAAAAACAGCCCAGCCGGGAGTTCGACCTACCCGCGCGTCTGAATGGGCTTTTAGGGGAGACCAATACCGAGCTAACACCTAACAAAAACTAATATCAACAAACAGAGATAAAAAATTAATAATGAAATCAATAAAAACAGACAAAAGCGGAGAAAATAGCACAAATAGCACTCTGACGCGACTCTGACGTGACGAAGCGCTAACATATGCTTTGACCCACAAGTCTTTGACTTGTGAATCAAAGACAGTGCCCAGATTCACCTTTCAGGTGGTGCGCGAGGGGTTGCATAAGGGACCAGGAGGACTTGACTGTGCTAATGGTATACCCCGACTGGCACCTCCGCTGGCCTGCATTGTTTAGGGGCCTGGGTCGTATAGACGCTTTTCACATCTCCTTCTCATCGACAAGAGCGTGACACCAAAAATTCAGCCACTGTGGCGACTCCCCCTCACGCTGTGGGATGAAGTCTCGGCGGAGCTGTCCAAGCTGCTGGAGTCTGGCATCACTGAGAAAGTGGACGCATCGACATGGATATCCAACCTGGTGGTGGCAAAGAAGGGTTGGGGGGGAAATCAGACCGTGCATAGACTTCCAGATGGTGAACAAGACATTCATTCCAGACAGGTACCCTCTCCCAACCATGGAGGAGCTCACGGCAATGTTCAGTGGATCTCAAGTTTTCACAAAGTTGGACCTCCACCAAGGCTACCTGCAGATGCCACTCCACCCGGACAGCAGGAACCTGACAGCGTTTGTGATCCATATGGGGGTTTTCAGGTATACCCGGATGCGGTTTGGTCTGAGCTCTGCACCCAGTTGTTTCTAAAAGGTGACGTCAACGATGCTGGCCAGTCTCAAGGGCGTGGTGGCATACTTAGATGACATCGTGGTGCATGACGCGTCGCGGGAACAACATGATGAGAAGCTGGAGAGGGTCCTGATGACACTTCAAAGACATGGGGTTACCCTGAATGGCAAGAAGTTTATCTTCGCAGCGGACACCATACAGTTTGTGTGGTTCTGGCTGACTGGGAGAGGTCTCTGACCGCTACATTCAAATGTGGAGGCGGTTCTGCACATCCTGGATCCCTCCATGCCAGCTCAGATCTCATCAA
This sequence comes from Pholidichthys leucotaenia, assembly GCA_020510985.1. NCBI lineage: Eukaryota > Metazoa > Chordata > Actinopteri > Cichliformes > Pholidichthyidae > Pholidichthys > Pholidichthys leucotaenia. The sequence goes on along the minus strand of CM035836.1, from coordinate 403,749,876 downwards.
TTCTAGGCATGGTCAGCTTCTATGGACGGTTCATCCCTCGCTATTCGGAGACAAATGAACCCCTCTGGGCTCTGTTGAAGCAGGCTGAGCCGTGGTAGTGGACCCCAGCCTGCTTGGTGATGGTCGCCACACTAAAGCAGCAACTCACCACTCCACCGGTACTGGCCCATTTTCACCCCAATCAGGAGACCAGTGTGACCTGTGATGCGTTCGGTTCGGCGCTGGGGGCAGTCATGTCTCAGGTGCAGGATGGCACGGAGCACCCGGTGGTGTTCACGTCAAGGTCCCTCTCGGCGGCAGAACAGAAGTACGCCGTGGGTGAGAGGGAGGCGCTGGCCTGTGTCTGGGTATGTGAGAGGTGGCACATTTACCTCTACAGGTGCCACTTCACCCTACGGACAGACCACCAGGCACTCACAATGTTACTGGAGACGTCGGGGTCGGGGCACAGGCCACTGAAGATCCATGGGTGGTCTGAAAAGTTGAGAGCTTATAATTTCACCACTAAGTTCACCCCAGGCAAAGACAACATCGTGGCGGACCTCTTGTCTCGCGCCACGTTTAATTCTTTGCTACCGGATGACAGGGACGATGACCCGGTGTCATGACTCACCGCTCATCAGCGGTGCCAGCTGCGCGCACACCTGCTTCTCGTCAGCGGCGAGGTATTTAATCCACTCTGCCCTGGGCTTCGGCCTGAAGCCGTCTCTCTACTTCGGCATCGCTTGCTACAACGGTACTCTCGCCTACGAGCAAGACAATCTGGGTAAGCTCCCCTTACCTCCTTTCCTCCAGCCTTCTCCCCTGTGCACAGGTGGACTCCCCGGCGGCGGACTTCCTCATCTCGCCGCTGCCTCCGCGCTGCTGCTACAGGCACTCCAGGTCGCTGTCTCCCGGGCTCCGCCCTTGTCGACGCCAGCCACCTGTCCTAACCAAGTAAGCCAGCAAGACTGTAATTATCCTCTGTGTTGGTGTGGTGCCCATTACCCTTCTCCATCTGCTTCCTCCCATAGGGTTGTCCGGCTGAACGGCTTCCTGCCCCTGTGCCTGACGCAGACGCCACCACCAACACATCCTTATTCTACAGACACGCAGTCATACATCCCTGTTGTTAATAAAGCTATTAAATCTACCCTGAGCCTGCGTGTGTGTCTCCTGAGCCGTGCATTATGTCAGTACGGCTTCAGCAGAGCGGCTCGGCAGACAGCGGGCTCACACGCCATCTTTCCACCCTCGAGGCTCAGGTGGATCTAATAGCCCACCAACAACAGGTGATATTAAACCAATTGTCAGTGATAACTAACCGATTAGACCGCTTGGACCCCCAGCAGCCGTTCCCCTCGGCTCGTCTGGGTGGCGCAGCCTCTGCTGCTCCGGCGGCTGTCCAGCCTGCTCTGGGTGCGCCGGCACAGCTCACACCAATCCCCACTCCCGCTCGCTTTGGCGGCAAGCTTGGTGGAGCTCGGGGTTTTATCATGCAGTGTGAGTCCGTGTTCCATCGCGTTCCCGGAGACTTTCCCTCAGACCACAGTAGGATTGGCTATGTAGGTAACCTCCTGGAGGGTCGAGCGCTTACCTGGGCTTACGCCATCATGGCGAGGCCCAGCTACGCCACCTTCACCTATGGTCAGTTCGTGCGACAATTCCTGGAAGTGTTCGATCACTCGCATTTGGACAGTGTCCAGGTCGACCGCCTTCTCGGCCTCCAACAGGGGAGCCGATCGGCGGCCGAATACGCGATCGACTTCCGGGTTACCGCGGAGGAAGTTGGCTGGGAAGAGCGTGCACTCTGCGGCATCTTCCTCCGCAGCCTTAACTCTGGTCTGAGGGATGAGCTGGCCAGCCAGGATGTCCCGGAGACTCTAGCGGAGCTGATCTCCCTTGCCATCAGCTTGGATAACAGGCTGCGTGAGCGCGCCTCAGAGCGGAAGTACTCTTCTCGCTAGCGGGGTGCCTCAGTGCGCCTGCCCCAAGCTCGCCACCTGGCGTTACCGCCGCCGGAGGTCTCCGAGGAGTCAGAACCAATGGTGACGGGCCAGACAAAGCTCCCCCTGGCGGAGAAACAACGCCGCCGTGATCTGGGCCTTTGCATGTATTGCGGGGGCAGCCAGCACACGGTGGAGCATTGTCCGGAGAAGCCAAATGAGGAGGTCTGCGAGTCACTGTAGGGGGCCTCGCGGACGCTAATCGGTTAAATCCCCTCACACATTTGACGCTGCCCATCCGTTTCTGTCACAATCTCACAGGGCACCTCACGCATGCACTGGTGGATTCAGGCGCGGAAGGTAGCTTTATTTCACAGAGCCTGGCAACCCCATTGGGCATCCGTTATCAACCCCTCGATCCTCCTCTCGCCCTAGTTAATCTCTCCCGTGTCTCACTGGGAAAAGTTACCCACCGGACATCCCCTATTCCGGTAATCATCTCTGGAAACCACCGGGAGGATATCTCCTTCTATGTCCTGCCCACCTCGGTTTCACCTGTCATTCTCGGATACCCTTGGCTCCGCCTCCACAACCCCGTCTTGGACTGGAAGACCGGTAAAGTGTCTGCTTGGAGCACCTTTTGTATGGGCACCTGTCTCCAATCCGCTGCCTGCGCCCCGTCCTCGCCCCCCACAGCTAAGGACACCGCACCCCTGGATCTCACCCTGGTGGCCTCAGAGTTCCACGACCTGGGTGCGGTCTTCAGCAAGTCCAAGGCGATGTCTCTTCCTCCTCACCGGCCCTACGACTGTGCCATCAACATCCGCCAGGGGGCGCCCCTACCCTCGGGACGTCTCTACAGCCTGTCAGCGCCAGAGAAGGAGGCCATGAACACCTACTTGAAGGAGTCGCTCAGCGCTGGGATTATCCGACCATCTTCCTCACCATTAGGCGCAGGGTTCTTCTTCGTGGGAAAGAAGGACGGCTCCCTTCTTCCTTGCATAGATTACCGAGCTCTCAATGACATCACGGAGAAGGACCGTTACACCCTGCCCCTCATGGACACCGCCTTCCACTCTCTCCAGGGGGCAACCTGGTTTACCAAGCTGGATCTCCTCAGAGCTTACCACCTCGTCCGGATCTGGGAGGGAGATGAATGGAAGACAGCCTTCCGTACCCCTAACGGTCATTTTGAATATCTAGTTATGCCGTTTGGGTTGACCAACGCCCCAGCCGTCTTCCAGCGCCTCATTAATGATGTTCTCCGGGATTTCATCGGCCTGTTCGTGTTCGTCTACCTGGACGATATCCTCATCTTCTCCAGGTCCAGGGATGAGCACCAGGTCCACGTGAGGTGGGTCTTGCAGAGGCTGTTGGAGAATCGTCTATATGTCAAGGCGGAGAAGTGTGAGTTCTACGCCAAGACTACTTCCTTCCTGGGGTTCGTCATCTCCCATGACCAGGTGCTCCCGGACCCAGCGAAGATTAAAGCGGTGGTGGATTGGCCCACACCAACCTCTAGGAAACAGGTTCAGCAGTTCGTCGGGTTCGCCAATTTCTACCGCCGCTTCGTCCCAAACTTTGGAGCCATCGTCGGTCCTCTGACCCGCCTCACCTCCCCTAAGACCCCGTTCCGGTGGACTGAAGAGGCCGCATCGGCCTTCCAGGCGCTGAAGACGGAGTTTTCCTCCTCCCGGGTCCTCAGCCAGGTCGATCCCGCGCTGCAGTGCATAGTGGAGGTGGACGCTTCGGACACGGGGGTGGGGGCGGTGCTGTCCCAGCGGTCTCCAGCCAACGGAGTCAAGCGACCCTGCGCCTTCTTCTCTCGGCGCTTGTCCCCAGCGGAGCGTAATTATGACGTGGGGGACAGAGAGCTTCTGGCCATCAAGCTTGCGCTTCAGGAGTGGCGCCACTGGCTGGAGGTGGCCGCCTTGCCATTCGTGGTCCTTACTGACCACAAGAACTTGGAATATCTAAGATCTGCCAAGCGTCTGAACGCCCGCCAGGCGTGCTGGTCCCTGTTCTTTGCAAGGTTCAAATTTAACATCACCTACAGGCCTGGCTCCAAGAACGGCCTGCCCGACGCCCTCTCCAGGCAATTTGCCCCGGAGGCCACGGAAGATGCTGTTCACACCATCCTGCCCAGGTCGTGCGTCGTGGGGGCTGTTTCCTGGGACATAGAGGATAAGGTCCGGAGGGCGCAGGAGTCGGAACTGGACCCTGGCGGCGGACCGGAGGGGAGGCTCTTCGTGCCATCTGCTGTCCGGGGGGACGTTATCCACTGGCTCCATACCTCTAAGCTCACCTGCCATCCTGGAGCTTCCCGGATGATCGACCTCCTCCAGCGATCCTTTTGGTGGCCAGGTCTGCGGAAGGATGCCGCCCGCTACGCCCGGGCCTGCCCCGTCTGCGCCACCAGTAAGTCAGGTAACGCTCCCCCTGCGGGTCTGCTCCAGCCCCTGCCCGTCCCTGGCAGGCCCTGGTCGCACATCGCCCTAGACTTTGTCACCGGCCTTCCTGTCTCCAACAACTTCGATACAGTTCTGACCATTGTTGACCGTTTCTCCAAGGCCGCCCACTTTGTGCCCCTACGTGGACTCCCCTCAGCCTTGGAGACAGCGGACCTCCTCATTCAGCACGTGGTCAGACTGCACGGAATACCGGTCGACGTGGTCTCCGATTGTGGTCCCCAGTTCTCTTCGGACGTCTGGAGATCCTTTTGCAATGCCCTGGGAGCCAAAGTAAGCCTCACCTCCGGCCATCACCCCCAATCCAACGGGCAGTGTGAACGGACCAATCAGGAGCTGGAGGCTGCGCTCCGCTGCGTCACCACATCTAAGCCCGCGTCCTGGAGCTCACACCTCGCCTGGGTGGAGTAAGCCCGCAACACCTCTCGCTCATCTGCCACCGGGATGTCTCCCTTCAAGGCATCCCTGGGTTACCATTCACCTCTATTCCCCGCGCAGGAGGGCGAATTGGCTGTTCCCTCAGCCCAGGCGCACCTCAGGCGGTGCCGCTCCTTTTGGACTACGGCGCGCAATGCGCTTTTACGCACGGTGGAGCACAACAAATCCATGGCGGACCGGCACAGGAGACCTGCCCCTGCCTACCAGGTGGGACAGCAAATCTGGGTATCCACACAGGACGTTAACCTAAAGGGTGAGAGGAGGAAGCTGGCCTAACGGTTCATCGGCCCATTTCCCATTACAAAGATCATTAACCCGGTGGCTGTGCATGTGGCTATTCCCTCCTCCCTCCGCATCCATCCCACCTTCCACGTCTCCAAGGTTAAACCGGTGGTCTCTGACCCCCTCTGCCCTCCACCTGCAGCGCATCCCGCTCCCCGGATGATTGGTGGCCACCCGGCCTGGACTGTCTCCGACATCTTGGACTCCCGGCGCCGGGGTCGTGGGTTGCAGTATTTGGTGGACTGGGAGGGCTATGGACCCGAATGGAGACAATAGGTGCGTTCCTCGCTTGTGTTGGACCGGTCTCTCATCGCTGAGTTCCATCAAGCGCACCCAGAGAAACCATCGCCAGGAGGCGCTGCTAGAGGGGGGAGTACTGTCATGACTCGCCGCTCATCAGTGGCGCCAGCTGCGCGCACACCTGCTTCTCGTCAGCGGCGAGGTATTTAATCCACTCTGCCCTGGGCTTCGGCCTGAAGCCGTCTCTCTACTTCGGCATCGCTTGCTACAACGGTACTCTCGCCTACGAGCAAGACAATCTGGGTAAGCTCCCCTTACCTCCTTTCCTCCAGCCTTCTCCCCTGTGCACAGGTGGACTCCCCGGCGGCGGACTTCCTCATCTCGCCGCTGCCTCCGCGCTGCTGCTACAGGCACTCCAGGTCGCTGTCTCCCAGGCTCCGCCCTTGTCGACGCCAGCCACCTGTCCTAACCAAGTAAGCCAGCAAGACTGTAATTATCCTCTGTGTTGGTGTGGTGCCCGTTACCCTTCTCCATCTGCTTCCTCCCATAGGGTTGTCCGGCTGAACGGCTTCCTGCCCCCGTGCCTGACGCAGACGCCTCCACCAACACATCCTTATTCTACAGACACGCAGTCATACATCCCTGTTGTTAATAAAGCTATTAAATCTACCCTGAGCCTGCGTGTGTGTCTCCTGAGCCGTGCATTATGTCACCCGGCTGAGGCGGACCTAATCCATGCGCTATACGGAACCTTCTAGAAGACGGTATACCCTCAGGAACTCAGGGAGGAATTGGAACGGGATCCGGTACTGGCGGAACTATGCTCAGCGATTAGACAGGGCTGGCCAGCAAGGGCACAGGGCAAGTTAGCGCCTTACCACCAGTTCAAGGATGAACTGAGCTGCTGGAATGAGGTGTGCATGGCCAGAGGGCAATGTGCCCTGATCCTGTCATCCCTGAGGGCATATGTTCTGACGATGCTACACGAGGGTCATCTGGGGGTGTTCAAGGTGAAGCAACGGAGTAGGGACTCTGTCTGGTGGCCGGGTATTGATAAGGACATCGAGGCCATGGTGAAACACTGTGTGCCATGTCTGGAGAGCGGCAAGATGGGCGGACCACCTCCACCACCACTGCAGCCGATGCCGTATCCGGAAGGACCATGGAAACACATTGAGTTGGATATCTGTGGCAAACTGCATGCGCCGCCTTCGATTAGCTGGTTCCTGCTCGTGGCATATGATGTGTTCTCGAAGTGGCCGGAGGTACTCACAACCAACTCTGTCACGACGGAAGTAGTCACGGGGTTTCTGACGTCCCTGTTTGCTAGATGGGGGACCCCGAACATGGTTACGATGGACAACGGCCCACAGTTTATCTCTGGGGCATTAGAGGGAGTTTCTGGGTAGCACAGGCGTGGAACATGTGAAGATGGCGTTTACCACCCTCAGGTCAACGGAGGCATTGAGCGGTTCAATAAGACATTGAAGAATGGACTGAGACCCCATTTGGCGGATGGTTTCATGTTCCCGGACGCCCTGCAAAACACGTTACTGCACTATAGAGCATCTGTCCACGCTACGATGGGCTGTTCCCCGGCGGCTCTCATGCTGGAGTGCGAGTTACCGTTGCTGGTGAGCTGGCTGGGGCCACCAACGGCAGGTTCTTAAGAAGGCACGGAAGCAGTGCGGAGCCGGGTCACCAGACAGCAACACAAAATGAAACGGAGATATGACAGGAAGCACAGGGCAAGGGATCTTGGACTGAGGGAAACGGATCGGATATGGATCAGACACCCTGTCCACTCCCACAAGCTACAGCCACTGTGGATGGGGCCACGGCAGATCGCGAGGCGATGGGGCCCGGACACGTTTGAGCTTGAGGACAGGTCTCGGTGGCACGCCAGTAGACTGAGAAGGTCGCCACTGGAGCGGAGGACTGAAGCTGCAGCTGACGTTTCAGTGAGAGCTGGGACTGGGGTGTCTTGATAGATGAGGGCCTGCAGGCTAGGCCGACGGTGCCAGGTGCAGGGTTCCCTCCTAGGGGACGCCCGGCTAGAATTCGTCAGAGGCCTAGGTACCTGGAGGACTTTGTTACAAGGACTGTTAGGTTTGACACCAGTTGGGACTAGCGGCAGAATAATACACTCCAACTAGGTGGGGTGTTCTGGCAGTCTACCCAGATACCTGTAGAGTTTATCTGTTTATAGTTATACAGCCGTGGACAAAATTGTTGGTACCCCTCTGTTATGTAATGAAAGAAAAAACCCACAATGGTCACAGAAATAACTTGAATCTGACAAAAGTGGTAATAAATAAAAATTCTATGAAAATTAACCAATGAAAATCAGATAATGCTTTTGAATTGTGGTTCAACAGAATTATTTTAAAAAACAAACTCATGAAACAGGCCTGGTCAAAAATGATGGTACCCCTAGAAAAGATTGAAAATAATGCGACCATAGGGACATGTTCAACCAAGATGTGTCCTCTAATTAACATCACAGGTGTCTACAAACTTCTAATCAGTCAGTCGGCCTATTTAAAGGGTGACAAGTAGTCACTGTGCTGTTTGGTGACATGATGTCTACCGCATTAAACATGGACCAGAGGAAGCAAAGGAGAGAGTTGTCTCAGGAGATTAAAAAGAAAATTATAGACAAGCATGTTAAAGGTAAAGGCTATAAGACCATCTCCAAGCAGCTTGATGTTCCTGTGACTACAGTTGCACATATTATTCAGAAATTTAAGATCCACGGGACTGTAGCCAACCTCCCTGGATGTGGCCGCAGGAGGAGACGGATAATATGAATGGTAACAAAAGAGCCCAGAACAACCTCTAAACACATTCATGATGAACTCCAAGGTCAAGGTACATCAGTGTCAGACTGCACCATCCGTCGTTGTTTGAGCCAAAGTGGACTTCATGGGAGACGACCAAGGAGGACACCACTGTTGAAAACAAATCATAAAAAAGCCAGACTGGAATTTGCCAAACTGCATGTTGACAAGCCACAAAGCTTCTGGGAGAATGTCCTATGAACAGACGAGACAAAACTGGAACTTTTAGGCAGGCACCTATGTTCACAGATGCAAAAATGAAGCATACCAAGAAAAGAACACCCACACTATGATGCTCCCACCTCCAAACTTCACTTTTGGTATCATGTTTTTGGGCTGATGTGCAGTGCCATTTCTCCTCCAAACATGCTGTATGTTGTGACATCCAAAAAGTTCAATTTTGGTCTCATCTGACCAGACTATATTCTTCCAGTATTTCAGTGGCTTGCCCAAATGTTGTGGAGCAAACTAACTTTAAACAAGCTTCAACATTCCTTTTCTTTAGCAATGAAGTCTTGCAAGGTGAGCAGGCATAGAGCCCATGTTGGTTGAGTGCATTACTTAATGTTTTCTTTGAAACAGCAGTACCTGCTAACTCCAGGTCCTTCTGGAGCTCTGTGTAACTGTTCTGATAATTCTTTTGACTCCTCTGTCAGGAATCTTGTGAGGAGCTCCTGGTCGTGGCTGGTTTATGGTAAAATGATGTTCTTTCCACTTCCAAATGATGGCTCCAACAGTGCTCACTGGAACATTTAGCAGTTTAGAACTGCGCCTGTAACCAATGCCATCACTATATTTTGCAACAATAAGGTTGTGAAAGTCTAGAGAGAGCTTTAGCTTCTACCCATCATGAGTTGTTTGTGGTATGACAATCTGATATTCACAGACCATTTTAAAGGCTATTACACCACGTTCCAAATTATTATGCAAATGATATTTGTCTCTGATTTTCCTAGTCAATAGAAATGACAGTCAGTATAATTTTCAAGTCATCAATTGTTACTAATAATCATTCAAATAATTCAAATTTTATTGAACAAACCTTCCAGTGATAACTATTTTTTTTTCAAAAATTAAAAAAAACTCAAAATGCAAATTATTATGCACAACAGAGTTTCAAAACATTTTACATGCATCCATCTTCTTCCGCTTAATCCTTTTCAGGTCGCGGGGGTGCTGGAGCCTATCCCAGCATCTTTGGGCGAGAGGCAGGGTACACCCTGGACAGATCGCCAGTCCATTGCAGGGCCAACACAATACAATCAACACACAGCAATATATTTGTGGAGCATATGTAACCAACATATGTTGCCCACATGACCCCCCCCCCCAAACGTCTAAAATGGAACAATCATAACTAGAGATGCATGACATAATAACATTACTACGTATCAATCCACCTGTTGCCTAGGCCTAAGTCTTCTGCCGTATTTGCTGTAAGCCGGCTTTACTGCCTCTGCAGTCTGCTGTGGGACTGTTGCCTGTGGATTAGAACTGTTAGTCAATCTCTGTGGGTGTTCTGGAGAATGCCTTCTAGGGGGTCTGCCACGATGGGGGGTCCTCGCCAACTGCACAGCTTCATCCGCCAAAACAAAAGCGGGTTTGAGTCTGTTAATACCAATTACCTCCTTTCTGTCTCCCAAATCTAGCAAAAAATGTTTCTCTCCTGTTTCCAGCAAAAAATGCGCGCCCCCGCCAAATGCACCGAAAAATCTTGGATATGCGGAATTGGGTAGCGGTCGTGTGCTGTGGCGTTATTCAACCTGTGGAAATCACCGCAAGGTCGCCACGAGCCATCAGCCTTTGGGACCATGTGCAGTGGTGAAGCCCAGGGGCTTTTCGAATGCCTGATGATGCCCAGTTTTTCCAGGTTGGCAAACTCCTCACGCGCTATGGTCAGTTTAGCTGAGTCCAGGCGCCGAGCTTTTGCAAAAACGGGCGGGCCGGTGGTAGTGATATAATGCTCCACCCCATGTTTAGCCACTGTCGCCGAAAACGTTGGGACTGTGAGTGCTGGGAACTGAGTGAGGAGTGCGTGGAACTTACCACCCGCAGCTGTGACGATGGCTTGTGCAGTTGGCGGCGCCACTCGAGCTGTGCAGGGAATAGAGTGAAAGGACAGTGCATTAACCAGACGTCTGTTAGCAAGTTCAACCAATAAACCATGTGAGCACAAAAAATCAGCCCCTAATTGACTGCCGCTACAACAAAAGTCCACTCAAATGCACGGCCCTGCAAAGACAGAAGCAGAGTCCTCTCACCGAAGGTCTTAATCGCTGAGCCGTTCGCTGCTGACACCCAGGGACCCTTAGACGGCGTCAGCCGGTCCGCGTAGGAAGGCGTGATGAAACTCAGCTGGGAGCCTGTGTCCAATAGGAAATGCCTCCCCGAGCGTGCATCCGTCAGGTAGAGCAGCTTGTTCTCCTCCCCGAGGGCCGCAGCCGCTACTGACCCCCGGTCTTGGAGTTTCCCGAACGCTTGAAGTGGCACGGTGGGAGGCACTTGTGTGCCCTCTCTGCAAAGCGGCGATGATAGAAGCAAAGGACGTCGTCCACTCCGTGTTGCTTGGTCCTTACTGCTGCCGTCGCCGGTGAGTCTGGTGCTGCAGCCACTGGCCCTATGCCGTCTCCGGACGTTGCTCCTAGCTCTGCTGCCGCGGCCGAAACCGCGCTCCGTTTGTGGGCGTCAATGAGTCGTTGCGCCTCCTTGCTCAGCCCATGGTAGTCTCGCCGGGCCAACCGAGGTGAGTCTGCCAGGGTAACTCTCACCGCTGGCGGCAGGGTCCGGAGGAAAAGGTGGGTGAAGATAAAATTGCAATCCTTGGAGTCTCTCAGCCTCAGCATTTTCACCATCAGGTCTACGGGTCTGTCGTTCTCCGACTCCGTCAACGCTAGGAGCCCCTCTGCTCGCTGTTGCACCGAGGGGGTGAAATGGCTGATAAGCGCATCCTTCAATGCGTTGTATTTGTCGCTGTCCGGTGGGTGATTGACCAGATCCTCCACCCTCTGGACTGTGTGGCTGTCCAGCTTCGCCACCACATGGTAGAATTTCGTGTCGTCTCTCGAGATTCTCCGGAGGTTGAACTGCGCCTCGACCGCGCTAAACCAGGAGCGCGGACTATGCTGCCAGAAGTCGGGCAGCTGGAACATGGCGGCAGTCATCAGACTGGCTTCTGCCGAGCCCCGCTCAGGAGAATTATCTCTGCTCATGCTTCGTTGTAAGGTCACCAGTGTGGAGGATGTGCGGAAGGATGAGACTGAGTTTATTCCTCAGGTTCAGCTTTATTCACAAACACATACTCCAACAATTTCAAAGCAGAAAAAGAGGATGAATTATCTCACATCTGTCTTTTATACCCCGGACATCAAAACTGCAGTCACATGGTGTTTAATCAAACATACAGTCACATGGTACTTAATCCCAGTCACAATGTAACTCCTCTGAACTTCACACCATTGTCCCTTAGTCTCCGGTGGTCCGGAAATCTCTCCAGGTCATCTCCTTGAAACAAAGGCCAAACCTCACACTTTCCCGTTACCTCCCGAAGGCTCTCTCGGAGGCTCAGTCCTTTTGTTCCTTGAGACGTGCAGCACACAATACAATCAACACACAGCAATATATTTGTGGAGCATATGCAACCAACATATGTTGCCCACACTTTGGACATATTTACACAAAGGATGGTTTTGTTTTGTCTTCATTTTAGTTTTTGTTTTGTTTGTCTTATCTTCAAAGTATATGAACCAGAAAATCAGTAGAATGTACACAAACAAATAAATACATCAGGCCTACTGCTCACCATGTTTCGTCATTCATCCATTTTTGTCATCCCTGGTCCTTATTTTGTCTTCTGCCAGTCATTTTCGCTTTCTCTCCCACATCCAGAAACTATCATATGTATTTTAAGATTTATTCCACCTCAATTCTGGTTACATAACTCCACCAAACCGGCGCTATTGTTCTGTGCCTGTCATGTGCAGCTCCGTTGATGGCAGACGAAAGTGTGCATGCTCCAGACCGTCTTCTGCTGTCACAGGTTCAGGTTCAGGTTCAGGTTACTTTATTTGTACCCGTAGGTAGATTTGTTTTGCAGTCTGGTGACATCCATATTTACAAGCCACTAATTACATTCAACATAGACACAAACACAGGCACACATCTTACAAAATAGGTAAAAATAAAATATGTACAATATAATTTTTATAGCTTGTTCAACTCTTTGACAGCAGCAGGGACAAAGCTGTTTTTGTAGTGCTGGGTTTTGCTTTTTGGGACAGCAAACCTCCGTCTGGAGGGAAGAAGCTGAAAGTTGTAGTGCAAAGGGTGGGAGTCATCATTTAAAATCGAGTCGGCCATCCTCTGTACCTGTCTGGTGTACAGGGATGTCAGGCTCAGCTGTGACTCACCAAGCAAACGACTGGACCATCTAACTACCTGATCCAAGGATTTCCTCTGTTTCAGTTTTATCTGACCAAACCAGGACATTAAAGAAAAGGATAAAACAGATTCAATAAAAGCCCGATAAAACATAGTCATTATGGTTCGGTCAGTTTGGAAGCGTGCAAGTTTCCTCAAACAATGCAAATTTTGCTGACCCTTTTTGCACACCCTTTCACAGTTCACTTCAAAGTTTAATTTACTATCAATAATCGTCCCAAGATATTTGTATGATTGTACACATTCGGTGGTCTGGCCTTTTAGTATGGTGACTTTGTGCCTGGGAGTTTTCCTCCTAAAGTCAATAATCATATCTTTCGTTTTTGTTGTATTCAGCTGCAGGTAGGAATCCTCACACCAGTGAACAAAGTCATCAACTACTGGGCCGTGGCCACTCTCACCATCCTGGAGGAGACTGACAATGACTGAGTCATCAGCATACTTTATAATGTGTCTGTTGTCATGTCTGCTCCGACACATGTTTGTGTACAGGATGAAGAGTAGTGGTGACAACACACACCCCTGAGGA